>CM028135.1:508112500-509362500 GCA_016271365.2 Neoceratodus forsteri | reverse complement strand
CTGGAGGCAGGGCCATGGCCACCTTATTTCGGTGGCCACAGAACCAATGTCTGGTTGGGGGACCTGCAGCGACGGTGGTGCATCGAGGTCTTCCGAGAGGGCTTCATGCATATGGTGGCCCGTGCCCGCCTCGATTTTCTTCCATTTTCCTTACGGAGGCAGGGACGTGCAGTGACACCAGCGTCCACCCTGCCTCCCAGAGCTGTGAGCGTTAGTCGCCTGAGATCCCCCAGCCTCCGCCAGGTGTCCTCAGTGCGCCGATCGGTTCCCCCACCCTCACCCCAGAGAAGAAGAGCAGTCCTTTGGATGCTCCATCCTTCTCCCCCCCGGCCAACCCTCTGATGATCTGGGTCCATTCCTGAACCAGGGTCATCAGTGTCACAAGAGGAAATCCCACCGCTGCACCAATGGGCCAGCCCTTTACATTAAATAACTTATTGGTGAGCACCTTGCTGTAAGTGAACAAAAGCATCAAACACAGCACAGGTTCAAACAAAACCGATCTTGTCTAATTAATGTTTTGCACTTCTTTGAAACTGTTAGTAGTGCATTAGACTGTAGACTTCCAGTGGAAGTTATCTACTTGGAGTTTGAGAAAGCATTTGACCAAGTCCCACATAAAAAGATGCTTCTAAGCATGGAAACTTTAAAATTTCATCTGGCTATTATTAAATAGACCAGGTCTTGGTTATCAAACAGAAGGCAGAGAGTTGTTACCAGGGGCCATCACTCTGACTGGGAACAGCTGACAAGTGGGGTATTCTAGGGGTCAGTGCTTGACCCCACAGTATTTAATATCTGCATGACATTAATGCAGGTTCTGCCAAAACACATGGTTGTGCAAGAGCATGGGGTATGTTGTTGCATACAAAAACAGCACAGCACTATGCCGTGATGTCAAAACAGTGACTAAAAACAAACAAACAGTAAACTACTTGTTTTCTGTGGGGGGCACTGCCCCCTCTCCTCCATTATGGGGGGGCTGTGCTCCCAACTTCCCATTAAAATAACCTCCTCTGGGGGGGTCATCTCATGGACAGGGTGAAACATGGGTGGGGGGCATCAAAAACCACACAAAAGACAAGACAAAAAAAATTATACAATGGCATAAAATAATTTTGGACTCTGATTGGTCCATCTGGGACTGGAACCATGATGTTATCCCAGCACAACATCACGGCTCTAGTCCCAGTACACAAATGACCAAATGAACCGGTCCCGGAATCACTGCACCGCAGCCTGCTTCACTTATCCCCGCCAGTGAGTCTGGTTTTTTTTTCACCTGCAGAGACGGTAACAGCTGGTCATGTAGCTCACTGATGCCGCTCAGTTCCACACAAAACAGCAGCTCTCCCCAAACAACCGCACAGACCACGAACTCCATCCCAGTAAGTCACAGTCTGCTGCCTTGGACAACTAAAAGGGCAGTTTTCCACAGAGCACTTAATTAATTTCTCCCTGCTCTGCATGCTAAACAGCAAACTCCACCACTGTATACGGCTTCTCAATGTCTCACTTACCTTGTCAAGCATGCACTTTGCCATCTGTTTCTGTGAAAAGCCACATGAAGTTAGGATTTCTGTCAGCAGATGTCAGGTTTATACTACTTTTGTATAAAACACACACACACACACATCAGCAGTGGGACCAAGAGACATACTGATCACATCTGAAGCACAAATCTCTCAGTTCCCGAAAAGCAAGTCAGTTCGCCGATCTTGGTCTTGCCATCCTGCTACATGCTCCTCAACAACTCTCCAATTAAAAACATTCACCCGGTCCCAGTAAAGGCAGCAGGAATGGCTGAATTAAAGCCAGGGACACAATCAGAGGAAAAAAAAAAAAAAGAAAAAAGAATGAGGGAGAGTGAGACGTAGAACACAAACATTTCTGGGGAGAAAAACACGAACAGATAAGAATGCTGCATCACCTACTGACCAAAAGAAGAACATCAGGACTTATTTTTTAAACTGTATACCTACACATACAAAAAAAAATCAACAAAAATACACTTTAAACCTGCATTTTTTCAATCCTTGTTTCTTTTTTATGAAACAGAGACATTGTATAACAGCAATAATGCACTCCAGGGTGTGTGTTGTGCTAGGATTACATCACTTCTGGGGTGATTAGTCACACTTGGCCTGCGGCCTCATGCCTAATCACCCCAAGCGTGATGTTATCCCAACATAACACACACCCTGTCATGCATTATTGCTTAAATAACTAACCTAATCTAGGACCAGAAGTAAAACCCCAGCCCACAGCCACTCTATTGTCCTCCAGCTCTGATGACTCTACTCCTTGAGCCATAGCAGCTGCTCAGTGGATCTCATTCCAGCAGAGTTCTTACCCTTTCCAGGAAACAGCTACAGGGTTACAGCTACCACTTCACACTATATGCATCATACGACATCGTGTACCCTGTTGCTGTTCTTCCCCATGCTGTTACTGTTGCACGGTTTTGCCCTGTGGCATTGTACATTCAACAAGTTGTGCAAGTCTGCCAATGACAGCAAGCTAGGGGCAATCGTGAGAAACAACCACAATGCTTTATTACTGCAGCAAGATTTGAATAGAATAGGATCATGGGCGACATCAAATAAATTAAGATTAGGTATAAATAAATGTAAGGTATTGCATTTTGGGCATAAAAATATTAATGCAACATATAACTTGGATGAGGAAGAATTAATGGTCAGAAACATGAACAAGCCTTTGTCAATGCCGAACGTTCGCTTGCAGGTATTTGCAGTGGAATTTGGCACTTGGACATGGCTTAAAAAAATCAGTGACAAAGAAGTACAAGCATTTGTCAGTGCCAAATGTTTCTTGCTTCTATGTGCTGTTTAGGTATTTGGAACTCACTGGAGTGCAAATACTGAAAATTCAACTACGAGCATGCGTCATGAACAGACAGCGACTGCCTTCGTAAAACAGTCATTTTAGAATTTTTTCACCAAATTTTCAACATAGCCATTTTAAGACCTCTGCTAATGAACAGTGTCACTGTGATTTTCTTAATGTGTCCCATACATTGAGTTTGCACACCAACTGCCATTGTGCACTACATGGGCAGAAACACGCGTTTTGGGCAGGATGTGAAAATGACAGCTGTACTGCTCCATAAGGAGGTATGGTAAAATGGCAATGTTGAAAATCTGGTGAAATATTGAAAAGTCGCAAACCTACGTGCATAGGAATTGTACGACGTCATCAAAAACAGTAAGTTTTAGAATTTTTCACTAATTCTCAACATAGCCATTTAAGACCTCTGCTAATGAACAGTGTCACTGTGATTTTTTTAATGTGTCCCATACATTTGATTTCACACACTGACTGTGCCATTGTGCGCTACATGGGCGGAAACATGTTTTGGGCAGGATATGAAAAATGACAGCTATATTGCTCATAAGGAGGTGTGGTAAAATGGCAATGTCAAAAATCTGGAGTGAAAATATTGAAAATTCGCAAACTTATGAGCGTGCGTAGGAACTGTGCAACGCACGCTCATAAAACAGTAATTTTAGGAATTTTGTCACCAAATTTTCAACATAGCCATTTTAAGACCTCTGCTCATGAACAGTGTCACTGTGATTTTCTTAATGTGTCCCATACATTGATTTCTCACACCGACTGCGCCATTGTGTGCTACATGGGCAGAAACACGTTTTGGGTGAGATGTGAAAAATGACAGCTGTACTGCTCATAAGGAGGTGTGGTAAAATGGCAATATTGAAAATCTGGAGTGGAAATATTGAAAATTCACAAACCTACGAGCGTGCGTAGGAACTGCGCAATGCACGCTCGTAAAACAGTCATTTTTAGGAATATTTTCACCAAATTCCCAACATAGCCATTTTAAGACCTCTGCTAATGAACAGTGTCACTGTGATTTTCTTAATGTGTCCCATGCATTGATTTCGCACACCAACTGCACCATTGTGCGCTACATAGGCAGAAACACATTTTGGGCAGGATTTGAAAAATGACAGCTGTACTGCTCATAAGGAGGCATGGTAAAATGGCAATGTTGAAAATCTGGAGTGAAAATATTGAAAATTCATGAACTTATGAGCGTGCGTAAGAACTGCACAGTGCATGCTCGTAAAATAGTCATTTTTAGGAATTTTTTCACCACATTTTCAACATAGCCATTTTAAGATCTCTGCTCATGAACAGTGACACTGTGATTTTCTTAATGTGTTCCATACATTGAATTCGCACACCGACTGTGCCATTGTGTGCTACATGGGCGGAAACACGTTTTGGGCAGGATGTGAAAAATGACAGCTGTACTGCTTATGAGGAGGTGTGGTAAAATGGCAATGTTGAAAATGTGGAGTGAAAATATTGAAAATTCGCAAATTTACGAGCGTGCGTAGGAACTGCGCAATGCATGCTCGTAAAACAGTCATTTTTAGGAATTTTGTCACCAAATTTTCAACATAGCCATTTTAAGACCTCTGCTAATGAACAGTATCACTGTGATTTTCTTAATGTGTCCCATGCATTGATTTTGCACACCGACTGTGCCATTGTGCACTACATGGGCGGAAACATGTTTTGGGTAAGATGTGAAAAATGACAGCAGCACTACTTATAAGAAGGTGTGGTAAGATGGCAATGTTGAAAATCTGGAGTGGAAATATTGAAAATTCACAAACCTACGAGCGTGTGTAGGAACTGCGCAACGCAGACTCGTAAAACAGTCATTTTTAGGAATATTTTCACCAAATTTTCAACATAGCCATTTTAAGACCTCTGCTAATGAACAGTGTCACTGTGATTTTCTTAATGTGTCCCATACATTGATTTCGCACACTGAATGCGCCTTTGTGCGCTACATGGGCGGAAACATGTTTTGGGCAGGATGTGAAAAATGACAGCTATACTGTTCATAAGGAGGTGTGGTAAGATGGCAATGTTGAAAATCTGGAGTGAAAATATTGAAAATTCGCGAACTTATGAGCGTGCGTAAGAACTGTCCAGCACACTCGTAAAATAGTCATTTTGGAATTTTTTCACCAAATTTTCAACATAGCCATTTTAAGATCTCTGCTCATGAACAGTGACACTGTGATTTTCTTAATGTGTCCCATACACTGAGTTCACACACCAACTGTGCCATTGAGCGCTACATGGGCAGAAACACGTTTTGGGCAGGATGTGAAAAATGACAGCTGTACTGATTATGAGGAGGTGTGGTAAAATGGCGATGTTGATAATCTGGAGTGAAAATATTGAAAATTCCTGAACTTACGATTTTGCATAGGAACTGTGCAACACACGCCGTAAAACCTTCATTTTTAAGAATTTTTCCTCCAAATTTTCAAAATAGGCTTTTTGAGAGCCCACCTTATGAATGCTGGCACTTTTGTTTTGTTAATCAGGCCCAAAAAGTGATTTCATGCAGTGACTGCGAAATCACCCTTCAGGCCTGAATAACGCCATGACAGTGACAGAATTCATGAGAAGGGGTTCCAAAAAACCCATGTTGAAAATCTGGTGCAAAAATTCCAAAAAATGCCTGAGATATGCAACAAAGTTGAAAAAACCCATCTAGCCCATTATACAGCTTACCGGCATTTCCTCAGTTCGCGGTCGGCTTTGAAGAATGCAGACATGTTCCCGGTCCAGCGATAATCGTGCGCGAACTCCCGGAGGTGGGTGAAGGGGTGAGGGGGTGTGGGAGGCAGGTGCGCAGGGTGGGTGGAGGTTGTGGGAGGGGAGGGGAGACTGCATGGGACCGTTTTTAATTTACAGGGAGTTTTTTTTGTACTTTGATGACGTGGGACATTTTCTATGCTGGGGTGGGCTCCCAGCATGGCAGAAGGATGGCTGAGGTGGCCGTGGAGACGACGGGGGATTGGGCACCCCATCGACAGATGATGTGGGACATTTGCCATGCTGGGGTGGGCTCCCAGCATGGCAGAAGGATGGCTGGGGGGGCCGTGGAGCCAACGTGGGTTTGGGCACCCTCTTCAGCAGATGACGCAGGATGTTTGCCATGCTGGGGTGGGCTCCCAGCATGGCAGAAGGATGGCTGGGGGGGCCGTGGAGCCGACGGGGGATTGGGCACCCCTGTCGGCAGACGACATGGGATGTTTGCCAAGCTGGGGTGGGCTTCCAGCATGGCAGCAAAGATTTTGGGGGGTGACGTGCTGCAAGCACACAATGGTGGCTTTCTTTGAAGAGAAGACCACCGCTGTCATACACAGCACCGATGCGGATTGGTGAAGGACCACCATGCCTGCTCAAGGGAGCAGGGGATTGCTCAGAAGAGGCACACCTCCAAAGTGTCCCATTCTCCCAAGATGTTCCTTGCGCATGCGCGCAAGTGAACGCAAAAAGGATTTGGGTATTGTAACTAATAAACTCAATTTTGACTGTCATGTGAGAGAAATGGTGAAGAAATGCAATAACATTTTGGGTTGCATTTTCAAACATCTTAAAAGCAGAGACCCATCTGTTATTACACCACTTTATGCAGCTATGATAAGGCCCTATCTAGAATATTACAGTAACTTCTGGTCACCACAAAACATAACTTCCATAAAAGGGTACAGAGGAAGGTTACTAGGAACATCTACAAGCTTAAGAACTTATCATATGACAAATAACTCAAAACACTTGACATAGTCCCTTGAACACAGATGTATGAGGGAAGATGTCTGCTTAATGTAGAGCGCTTTCAGAGATCAAGAACTCTGGGAATTTATAGGGCTACACAAAAAGGACATAGTTGTACCAAGACACACAAGGCATCACAAAATGAAACTAAAAGGCAAAATAGTTAAAACCAAAAAAAAGGGGAGATTGGATTAATCAACATGGCATCACCATCTGGAACGCACTTCCATCACATATTGAGGCCAGCAAAACTATGGATGGTTTTAAATATGCATTGGACTGCTATATGGGAGAGACAGGAACTAGAAAATTCCACTGACATGTGGTGAGCTAATATGGCTAAAGCTAGCAGACTTGTAATTCCATCTATGACTTACAAAAATTGGAAAACCAAGAGCAGCTACCACAGACAATTTCTTCAAACTAAAAATAAATCAGCAGCAAGAGGTCAAGGGCAGCCAACAGATCAATAGCTTTTATTTTATTTAATATACTCTATTAACTTTACAACCAATACAGTAAAGTAGAAAAATATCAACACCAAATGTTCAAAAATAAGAGAAAGACAACACGTAACAACAACAAATTCCAAAACTGTAGCATCCCCCCATCCCTTTCCTGGAACACCATAGAGGAATAAGCACAAAACAGGAGGCCACACTATGACAATCAATTAAAAGGAAAAAAAAAAACAAGGAAAAGTAAAGAACATCCAGATGTCACTGAAGAATTCATAACAGGGTATATAAGAGTTTCCACTCAGCCCAGCATACTGTATATCTGGTTGATCCAGGACAGTAACAGTCTGTTTTTCTATATGCAATGTGTGACAGATTTCCTGGTGCCGTTCCCTAAAGGAGGATATACTATCGTTGAGCCAGTGCCACAGAATAACTAATTGAACATTAATGGCTATGAAAGCTATGTACTCTCTCCAGGAGCTGAAGACAGTGTCCCAATAAAGCCCAATGAAACAAACCTCTGGGGTAAACCAGTCATCAAGCCCCAGCACGGGCTCTAATTGAGCCTGAGTGGAAATCCAGAACAGCTGCACCTAAGCACAATCCCATATTATGTGCTTAAGGATACACTCCCCTAGGCCACATTGAGTACAGGTGGAAGAGAACAACCTGCCCATCTGGGCCATGCAGGAGGGGGTAAAGTAGAGATTGTGTAAAATTTTAAATTGAAGAAAACAGTACCTATCCTGTTAATTATACTTCGATAAAGCCATCCAAATTGCAACTTTATAACATCCTAACTCACACCAAGCAAGGACTGCCAGTAATAACAAATACCCTGGAGTTCCAGTGGGATCGAGACCCTAAAACTTCTGATATAAATTTGAGACTTAGTGGGGTTGGGCTGCCACAGCAGAAATTGTGGCTAAAAACTCCTCTGCCCCAACAGGCCAGGGTCCAGGATCCAAATGAGCAAACAATGCATTCCTGAGCTGATAGTACTAGAATATCGAGGAGCCAGACACCTGGTATCGAGCCAGAAAAGCAGAAAAGGGGGGACATTTCCCATCAGAGAGCAAGGACGCTATTGATGGAGGAGTAACTTTTGGCCAAAAAGTAGACAGTATGGGCAGTCTATTAATCTGTATATTAGAATTACAATATACCAGCTCTGATGTGTCAAACAGGAGGTTTACTGGTAATTAAAAATAGGAGGTGAGTTGCACTAAGGCTTTAAGTAATCAAAAACTTGAAGTCTCCTTGAAATGTACAGGGAGTCTGGTGGGTTTAATGTAAAAGAGACTCTGTAACTGAAAGCCTGCTGCCTCACAAAGATCTCTCTCAATATGTATCGATGAGGGAACATACGAGGCAGACACATTCCCTGGCTCCAACAACACCCAATGCAGGACCATACTGGCATGGAGAGCACAATAACAAAGAAAAAAGTTATGGAGTTTCAAATCCCTGTACTTAACTGGAACCATAAGTTTAAAATATGCCATCTGAACGGCCTTCGCCTGCTGAAGAAAAGCATTAAGAAGTGACAGAAAACAGAAAACAAATGAACCATCTCTTTAGGAGAAAAATATTAAGCATACCCAAGGGATATACTGTAATAAGTGAGGCAGAATGTTCATTTTGATGACAATAATATGTCTCCAACAAGACCGCAGGAGAGTGAACCAGTGGCAAAGGTCTAACTCGATAGTATGCAGGGAAGGATTCCAATTATTCTAAGCAATTCTGAGGGATGTTGGGAAAGTTGAAAGCCCAGATACGTAAGAATATGAGGTTCCCAAGATTAAAAGCTTGAAGACAGGTGATGGTGATGGGGAGAAAGTAACTCTGCAAATGGCAATTGCCACACTGGGCAAACTAAGTAAGACTGAGCAGGATTTAGACAAAACATTTGACATGCTTACCCCTCAAGAGATATCTCTTGAAATGCACATGACACATGAAGCAGGTTGTGCTTCCAGCTGATATATTTTCTGTTAAATTATTACAGGCTGTGCTTGCAGGTTTTGTTACTGTTTTGTGCTTACAAGTTTTACATTTTGATCTATTTTTAGGCTAAGCAAAGTTACTGTTTTGTTACTATTTTGTTTTGTGCTTAATGGTTTTTATTTTGTGCTTAAAGGTATTGCAGTCTCTTTCTCACAATGCAGAAGCTAATTGCTTATCTTCCACAGCTCTCCAGGGGATTTGTAGGGTGACTGGGGAGTGGAACTGACAAAGGCTTAGTACCTTCCAACAGAAGGAAGTTTTAAAAGGTCAGGTTAGTTTGGGTGTTGTGGTGAAGACTAGGTTTGCTGGCATTTAGCACCTAGCTTCACCTGAGCTCTTTTCTTCTAGGGTTTGCTTGAAAGGTCAGAGCAAGAAGCAACATTATTAGAGCAAGAAGAAACATTAAGGCTTATTTTGGCTAAGCAGAGTTATTGTTGTGTTACTGTTTTATTTTGTGCTTACAGGTTGTGCTTATAGGTTTTACTACAGTTTTGTGCTTACAGGTTGACTGTTTACTGCTTTATTTTTCTCTGATTTAAATTTTTTTTGCAGGGTGTATTTTCTTTTAAATTGTTGTGCAAGTTGTCTTGCTGAAAGGAAGGAAAACACTCACCTGGTGGTGGGTCAGAGCTGTAGCTGATTGTTTCTGGAAGGCACAGGCTTGGTCCTGCCCTTCCTGCCCCTCATCCCACCCACCCCAAGAGCATCATTTCCTTAAATAACAGAGGTTCTGACATCACTTCTCAAAAGAGCAAAGGACATACACCTGTCATAACCTTAACAGCCCAGCACACTGCATAGATAATAGATGCACACATACAGTACACTCACACACACTAACAAAAAGAAGAAAGAAAAAAGTAAACAGGCAGGGAGAGAGACATGTGGGGAGTGGTGCAATGCACTGGCTGTGGGGTGGCAGTCTTTTGGGAGGCTGCGATGCTGCCCTATTTGCAAGCACCTCTCTGGTCTGAGGGAGGAGGTTGCCTATAACTAGGCCAACCTGGTGAGGATTCAGAAACCTCCTCCCCCACCTAGGGACCCACAGAGCCACTGCCTCCAAGGTTGCCAAAAAAGAGGAGCCTTGGACCACGGTGGGCTCAGGGAGGGTGAAGGTGGTGGATCAGAGGTGCATCTCTCCAATTGTACCTCTCCACAATTCATACACCACACTGGTGGCATGTAGTTCCTCTATAGAGACACCTGCAGTGCAGATCAAGCAGAATGCTGGGAACCTCTACAAAGGAGACCCTGGGGAGGGTAGCACGAGACCCCAGAGGGGAAGGAAACAGCTCCTGGTGGGGGATTCAATCATTAGGAGGGAAGAACTAGGGGGAAGGGGACAGGGAGGTTAGGTGCCTGCCTGGTGCCATGGCTAGAAGGGATAGGAAGCAAATCCTCAGGATGATCTTCAGTGGACTAGGAACACATCTGCACTCTTCAAAGCCAACCATGAACTGAAGAAATGCCGGTAAGCTGTATAATGGCATACATAGGGGTTTTTCAACTTTGGTGCATATCATGGGCATTTTGGGAATTTTGGCACCAAATATTCAACAAGGGGTTATTGGGATGCCTCCTCATGAATTCAGTCACTATCATGGTGTTATTCAGTCCTGAAATGTGATTTCGCAGTCACTGCGTGGAATCACCTTTTGAGACTGATTAATGAAATGACAGTGCCACTGTTCATGAGGTGGGCTCCCAAAAAGCCTATGTTGCAAATTTGGTAAAAAAATCAAAAAAAATGGCTGTTTTATGAGCGTGCATTGTGCAGTTTCCATGCACGTTTGTAACTTTGTGAATTTGCAATATTTTCACTCCAGATTTTCAAAATTGCCATTTTCCCACATCTCCTTATGAACAGTACAGCTGCCATTTTACATATACCGGCCAAAATATGTTTTCACACATCCGGCACAGAATAGTGCGGTCACTGCAAAATCAGGTTTTGGGACGGTCCTAAAATGCCTATTTTGAAAATTTGGTGATGAACATCCATAAAATAACCCTGTTACAAGCGTGCATTGAGCAGTTTCCATGTACCCTTGTAACTTCACAAATCTGCAATATTTTCATGCCAGATTTTTGACACTGGCAATTTTTCACACCTCCTTAGGAACAGTGCAGCTGTCATTTTTCACAGCCTGCCCAAAATGTGTTTCCACACCTGTGGCACACAATGGCATGGTTGCTGTGGGGAATCAACTTTTGGGACAGATTAACAAAATCACAGCACCACTGTTCATGAGAGGAGGTCTCAAAATACCTATGTTGAAAATGTGGCTACAAAAAATCCCCAAAATAATTGGGTTACAGATGTGAAGTGTGCAGTTTCTATGCATGCTCATGACTTCACCAGTTTTTCATATTTTCACTCTAGATTTTCAACGTTACCAATTTTTTATACCTCCTCATGAACAATACAGTTGTCATTTTTAAATCCTGCTCAAAATGTGTTTTCGTCCCTGTGCCACCAAATGGCATAGCTGCCGTGCAAAATCACATTTCAGCTAACAAACTGATTGTGTCATTCTTCATGAGGTGGGGTCACAAAAAGCCTATGTTGAAAATTTTTGGAGGGACAATACCAACAAACGCCTACAATGTTAGGGTTTCCAACTGTAACACCCCACCCTGTAGAGACTGACAGGCATCAGGGGTGTGACTTGGGATCTTTGGCTGTAAAGCTCACGCCATTCCACACCCACCCCCACCCTGCAACCAGTGACAGGTATTGAGGTGTGCCTTGGAGTGTTCAACCCTAAAGTTCACCTCATTCTCCTATACTACAACCATCTCAGTGTATTTCCTTATGGAATGGGGTAATGTATTTTCACACAGTAAGAGCTATCAGTATAACCTAGAAGTTAGAGGAATGAGGTGTGAATGAGCTTGGTACATCCAGCAGACTAGACCCGAGTTTGATTCTTACAACCTCCACTTGCATACTGTATGACTCTGAGCAAGTCACTTAACCGCCCAGTGCTCATAGATCACCACTGAAAATAGGCACTTGTGCCTAGTGGGCCTTAACCGGTTACCAAAGACTAAAATAAAAAATGAAAAAAAGTATAAGGCCCAAAGACTCCAAAGCACACCACAACAATTGTCAGTGTCTGCAGGGTAGGGTGAGGTAAAATGGCATGAGCGTTATGGCTGATGCCACAAAAGGCACACCCCAGTGCCTGCCAGTCTCTGCAGGGTGGGGGTGGGGTTAGCATCAGTTTAATACTTCACTGCCATTTCTATTATGCATTTCTAACTCCTGTACTATCAATGCCAATGCCAGTGGGATAACATTCGGCATCAATAAATGCTTATTTTTTTATCTTAATAGTGCTTTGTAGAGCCCACACAAAGCCAAACTGGGGCATGAATTCAGCATTTGGGTCAGCAGAAATCATACTAAGTATGAAAAGGAGTAAAAAGACAAAAAAGCCCATATAACTTTTAACTTACATATAGCTGGAAAAAATTAGTCTCACTGTTTCTTTTTACACCCCAAAGAAAGATACAGTATCTAATCTATTTTTAAAACTAACTTTACTTTCAGCTATAACAACTGATAGAGGTAATTTATTCCACAATCCAATTATTCTGTGAGAAAAGAAATGAGCTCTTTTCTTAGTTTTACTTGTTTTCCTCATAAGCTGTAGCGGATGTCCACGAGTGTTTACTATTATTTATTTAAATTCTAGTCCACATTCAGTCATTAATGATGCATCCATAATAATATCTCTTGCAAACAGTAGGTCTCCCCTAAGACGCCTCAGTTTCAGAGACATAAGGTTTAAAGCATCTAGTTTTTCACTATAAGATACAAATTTATAGTTACAGACTGATTTTGTTATCCTACCCTGAACTTTCTCCAATCTATTTATATCCATATGCTTATAGGGACTCCACAGTTGGGACCCAAAATCCAAATGAGGCCTAACATTGGCTCGATATAAAGGTAGAAGTATTGATGGATCTCTGGTGGTAATATTGTGTCTAATTGACCACCATATGGAATTTGCTTTAGCAATAACTTGAGTAATATGTGAATCAAAACTAAGGCCTATATTAACATTAATGCCTTGATCATTTTGGTATTTTTCTCAACGATAATATAATTATACAGAAAATATTGTCTTTTTTTGTTTTGTTTCCCAAAATGAAGAACACTGCACTTTGATGTGTTAAATTTAAGATTCCGTTTAATAGACCAAGTTTACAGCAAATTAATACCTTTTTGAATATTTTCTGATTCTTCATCCATCCTGCAGATGTTTACAATCATCTGCATATTTTATAATTTTACTTTGATTATCTTTTGACAAATCTGAAATAAATATTTGAAAAATAACAGGAGCCAGCACAGATCCTTGAGGAACCTCGCTTTCAACTTTGACCCACGATGATTTATGACCATCAATTATTACCCTTTGGCTCCTATTATTCAACCAATTTGCTATCCAACGTGAATATAATGGATCAATCTTACATATTTGTAATTTTTGTAATAATGCCCAATGGGGAGTAGAATCAAATGCCTTGCAAAAGTCCAGAAAAATGACATTGCAAGGCATTTTTTCATCCAGATTCTTACTAATATAATCATAAAAATTCATAAGATTAGTAGTACAAGAACGTCCTTTCACAAAGCCATGTTGGCTTAAATCTAATGCAGACAGATGTTCTGTTAAATTGTCTTTAATAATTCTTTCCAACATCTTACAGACAATGGGTGTCAGACTTATTGGATGATAGTTCTGTAATAAGTTTTTACTTCCTTTCTTTTTATATAATGGGATTACATTAGCTTTTTTCCAATTGGATGGAACCACACCCATATTTAGACTTTTTTCAAATATTATTTTTAATGGCAAGCCAATTAATTGTTTCATAATAATAAGAATATCTCCTGTAATATTATCTGGATCAGAGGAAGAACCTCTTTTTATATTATTCAATTTCTCTTTGATAGTTTCAATAGATACAGCAATACAGTTTTGAACTAGGTAGTCGATAGGAAGAGGTGGAGGATTGTCCTACACTGTTGGACCAAAAAATGGTGGCAATAGAAAAAAACAGAATGACACAATGAGGCTTTGGGTGGAATAACTCTTAGGACTTAGGTAGGAAGGGTTGGTATTTCTTGTTTCATGAGGGGGCAAAGTAATGTGTAAGAAGATACTTTACAATTCTCTTGAGGCAGGAAGAAGCAGAGGATCACTGTACAGTGTTGGGTTGGATAATGGCATGCATTAAATCAACAAGACCACTCTATAGCATTCTCAAGGCTTGTTAGGAAAGTAGTGGGGTTTAGATTGGCAGTGGTGGAGTTTACCTGTTCTAAAACCATGAGAGGGTAAAGTGCTTGAATTTGCTATCCTTATGGGGTTTAGAGCACAAGTGGTTGCTTTGGATGGGACTGTGAGGTTGCCAACCTGATGGGTCAACTCAGGTGCCCAGAGAAGAAAAATGTAAATTATAAAAAACGCAAGCAAAGGGACAGCTAAGTAAATTTAAAAAAAAATGCTGGGGCAGGAAAAGAATGAGAGAATGCTGGATAAACTGAAGAAAGTAAAAAAAGATGAAATGAAAGTAAGGAAAGTGAAAAGCTAAACATTATTTATGTAAAATGTGGAAACTAAATAAGGGAAGAGAAAATCAAATTGAGAAAATAGAGAAAGTTATGATGACATTGCAGATGAATCATTTTAAATTTTTTTACATTTATATGTTGCTCCAGGACAATATGCGAGGTGGGCAACACAGATTTCAAGCTTACTGCATCACAAATAAAAATGCCAGAGGGAGAAGTAGATTTACTCAGAGCATCAGTGCAGTTTCTAAGTTTTTTTAGGCACAAATAGCTTGACCATTTCAATACAGTAGTCATTTTTATGTTTGCTTGCATGCATGTGCAAGAAACATAGTGCCATCATGTGAGTTTTTGTAGGTGTGACACCCCTGCTTCCAAAGCCCTGAGAGTTTCTGCAAGCACGGCCGCACCACACCAATGAATGTCCCAGCTGTCTATGACAGCAGTTCAAATGCAGTGCTGTACAGTTGAAAGCAAATGCCTGCTACAATCAGCGGTGGTAACGTGTAGGCAATTTGCATACTGCAATGCCATTAGCATTATGCAAACTACCTACTGCCTACGTGTCACCACCGCTGACTGTAGCAGTCATTGTATGCGCATGCTGCCCCCCGTTTGTTGTGTGCTAAGGGGGTGCCCAATCTCCCTCAGCTCATGCACACTTCCACCACCAAGCACACTGCATGTCCAATGGCGATGCCCAATCCCCATCAGGTTCAGTGCCTCCCAATAAAAAAAAACATCCAGGTGCTATGCTGGGAGCCCACTCCTGCATGGCAAAGTCCAGCATCTTCATGTGTTCCCCCCTCCACACTGTATTGCCAATGGGGGTGCCCAATCCCTGCTTGACTCCACTGCACCCCCAAACTTTCAGGTGCCACGCTGATCTTCGGTGGAGCGGGAACACGTCTGCACTCTTCAAAGCCGATCGCGAACTGAAGAAATGCTGGTAAGCTGTAAAATGTCATAAATAGGATTTTTCAACTTTGGTGCATATCTCGGTCATGTTTTTGAATTTTTGCACCAAATTTTCAGCATGGGGTTCTTAGGACTCGTCCTCATGAATTCTGTGACTGTCATTTGGTTATTCAGTCCTGAAAGGTGATTTTGTGGTCACTGCGTGGAATCACCTTTTGGGATCAATTAACAAAATAACAGTGTCACTGTTCATGAGGTGGGCTCTCAAAAAGCCTATATTGCAAATTTGGTGAAAAAATTCCCCAAAATGACTGTGATATGAGTGTGCATTGTGCAGTTTCCATGCATACTTGCAAATTCATGAATTTGTAATATTTTCACTCCAGATTTTCAACACTGTCATTTTTTCACACCCTATTATGAACAGTACAGCTGTCATTTTTCACATCCTTGTTGAAATGTGTTTTCGCACTTCTGGCGCAGAATAGTGTGGGCACTATGGGAAATCAGTGTTCGGGACAGATTAAGAAAAAGACAATGACACCATTTATGAGTAGAGATACTAAAATGCCAATGTTGAAAATCTGGTCACAAAACTCCATAAAATGACTGTGTTACAAGTGTACATTGCACAGTTTCTACGCACCCTCGTAACTTCACAAATTTGTAATATTTTCAGTACATATTTTTCAACATTACTATTTTTTACACTCCTTGTGAACAGTACAGCTGTCATTTTTCTCATTATGTTCAAAAAGTGTTTTCGCACCTGTGGCACCAAATGGCACAGTCACTGTGCAAAATCACCTTTCAGCAAACAAACTGATAGAGGCACTGTTCATGCAGTGGTGTCACAGAAAGCCCATGTTGAAAACTTAGAGTATAAATACCAAGAAAAAACCCAGGGCCTTAGGGCTTCTGACCATAATGCCCTACCCTGTAGGGTCTGACAGGCGTCCACACTACCTATAGGGACTGACAGGCATCACGAGGTGTGACTTGGGATTGTCGACAGTAATGCTCATACCATTCCATGCGCACCCCCACCCCGCAGCCAGTGACAGGCATCAGGGTGCACCTTGGACTCTTTGGCCCCAGAATTCACACCATTCTCCTATACTGCACCCATTTCAGTATATTTCCTTATGGAATGAGGTGAGTGTAAAGCCCGAACACCTCATGGCACACCTCGACATTTGTCACTGTCTGCAGGATAGGGTGAAGTGAAATGTTGTGACTGTTATGGGTGATAACCCAAAGGCACACCCCAATGCCTGTCCATCTCTGCAGGGTGGGGGTGGAGTTGACATCAGTTTAATACTTTAACTGCCATTCCGTACTACATTGTCTAACTCCTGCACTTCCACTGCTAATGTCAGCAACCAAACATTCAACATTGACAAATGCTTGTTTTCCATACTTTGGTAACCAGGTAAAGTTACAAAAAAATAATTCCAGAGTAGCCCATCCCCAATTTGAATAAATCAAAGTGTGGTTCTGTTTAACTGGCAGCCCTATCTCTTCTACTTCCCTAGTCTGATTACTTGCCCCAGTGTATTAACACTCTGTGAAAAATTGTTTGGAGAACATTACAAATACTACCCTTTTTCTTCCTGGGTGGATAGTGGGGCTAAGATGGGTGGAGAAGGGCTACATTGGATTTTAAAAACTGGGATCAGGCAAGGTTTTTGGGGGTCAGGATCATGCTAGGGAGAGGAGAAAATATCTTACTGCCATTAGGTCTAGGGTGTGGGTAGGTTGCAAAAAGCATCACTACCACTATGGGGGAAGGGAGAGAAATGAACATTGCCGCCATTAGGTCTAGGGAAGAGAGGAGAGGAGAGGGGAGATTATTGCTGCCATTGTGTAGATTAGGGGAGGAGTCAGCATTACTGCCATTAGGTAGGTGGGAGGTGGGGGAGAAGAAAGCTTTTGCTTTACAAGGTTTTGGACAGGGAAGAAGAGAGCACAGGGCATTGGAGCACTTTGGTCTGGTCTGGAGTAGAGGTGGGAGCACTGCTGCCATTTTTTCCTCTGGGGGAAGGGGAACTTTGCCTGACTTAGAAATACAGACAATGAGACTAGAGGCAGAAGGAAAACAAGCATTTGTCAATGCCGAATGTTGATTGCTTAGCTCCGTTGAGCTCTCTCACACCCCCTCCCCCTCTGTCAGTCACTCGTACTATTTCTGTTGGTGCTGCAGGCTGTGCTTTTATACTGCACTCCTGCCCACAAAGAATTCTGCAGCTGTCCCGACACAGCTCCATTGCAGTCACTCAGTCTCCCTCTCTCATGTGCTCATTTTGTTTCTCCTGGCGCTGCAGGCTGCCCTTTTGTACTGGGCTCCTGCCTCTGCTGGCATCTTTGTCTGCCCACAAAGAAATCTGCAGCAGTCCCGACAGAGATCTGTTGAGCTTGCTCACTCCCCCTCTCTCACTCACTTGTTCCGTTTCTCTCCCCATGGCAGGTTGCCCTTTTGTACTGGGCTCCTGCCAATAAAGAAATCCACAGCACTCCTGACAGAAGTCAGGTCAGCTCGGTCACTCCCTCCTCTCACTCGTTTGATCTTAATCTGTTCCAAACACTGATTTCTCACAGTGACCGTGCTATTCTGTGGCAGGAGTGCAAAAACATATTTAGGCTAGGATGTGAAAAATGACAGCTGCACTGTTCATAAGGAGGTGTGAAAAAGTGCCAGCGTTGAAAATGTGGCGTGAAAATATTACAAATTTGGACCCTGGGTGGCAGGGTGGGCAACTCTAAAGTTCCAGCACAGCTCTGTTGAGTTCACTCACTCTCCTTGTCTCACTCGCTCATTCTGTGTCTCCCTGCACTGCAGGCTGCCCTTTTGTACTGGGTTCCTACCTGTGTTGGCACCTTTTTCTGCCTTCAAAGAAATCCACAGCAGTCCTGACAGAGCTCTGTTGAGCTTGCTCACTCCCACCCTCTCTCAGTTGCTTGTTTCATTTCTTCTGGCGCTGCAGGCTGCCCTTTTGTCCTGGACTCCTGCCTGCATTGACTCCTTTTCTGCCCACAAAGAAATCTGCAGCAGTCCTGATAGAGCTCTGATGAGCTCACTCAGTCCCCCTCTCTCACTCACTCATACTGTTTCTCCCATTGCTGCAGGCTGACCTTTTGTTCTGGGCCCCTAACTGCATTAACACTTTTTTCTGCCCAAAAAGAAATCTGCAGCAGTCCCAACAGAGCTTCGTTGAGTCCGCTCACTTCCCTTTCCTTACGCTCTCTCTTTTTCTGTTTCTCCCACTGCTGCAGGCTGCCCTTTTGTACTGGCACCTGCATTGGGGCCTTTTTCTACCCACAAAGAAATCTGTAGCAGTCCAGGCAGAGCTCACTTGAGCTTGGTCAATTCCCCTTCACTCACTCGATCTTAATCTGTCCCAAACACTGATTTACCTCAGTGATTGTGCTATTCTGAGGCAGGAGTGCAAACACATATTATGGCCAGGATGTGAAAAATGACAGCTGTACTGTTCATAAGGAGGTGTGAAAAAATGCCAGTGTTGAAAATGTGGTGTGAAAATATTACATATTTGCTTAGTTACAAGGGTGCATGGAAACAGTTCAACGCATACTTGTAACACAGTCATGTTATGGAGTTTCATCACTACATGTTCAACACAGGGATTTTAGGATCGCTGGTCATGAACAGTGTCACTGTCACTTTTTTAATCTGTCCCAAACACTGATTTCCTACAGCAACTGCACTATTCTGCGCTGCAAGTGTGAAAACACATTTTGACCAGGATGTGAAAAATGACAGCTGTACTGTTCATAAGGTGGTGTGAAAAAATGCCAGTGTTGGAAATGTGGAGTGAAAATATTACTGATTTGCGAAGTTACAAGGGTGTGTGGAAACTGCACAATGCACCCCGTAAAACAGTCATTTTATGGACTTTTATCACAAAATTTTCAACATAGGCATTTTAGGACCTCTGCTCATGAACAGTGTCACTGTGGTTTTCTTAATTTGTCCTGAACACCGATTTCCCACAGCGATTGCACTATTCTCCGCTGGAAGTGCGAGAACGTATTTCGGCCAGACTGTGAAAAAGGACAGTTGTACTGTTCGTAAGGAGGTGTGGGCGTATCTACTCATTGCTTAGTCTCTACTCCACAGACTCTACTGTAATATGGATCACGGAGGACCCTGGGTGGGAGGGGGGCAACTCTAAAGTTCGGCACAGCTCCATTGAGCTCTATCACTTCCCCTCTCTCACTCGCTAATTCTATTTCTCCTGACGCTGCAGGCTGCCCTTTTGTACTGTGCTCCTGCATGCATTGGCACCTTTTTCTGCCCACAAAGAAATCTGCATCAGTCCAGACACAGCTCCATTGAGTTCACTTACTCCCCCTCTCACTCGCTCGTTCTGTGTCTCCCTGCACTGCAGGCTGCCCTTTTGTACTGGGCTTCTACCTGTGTTGGCACCTTTTTCTGCCTACAAAGAAATTCACAGCAGTTCCAACAGAGCTCTGTTGAGCTCGTTCACTCCCACCCTCTCTCAGTTGCTCGTTTTGTTTCTTCTGGCGCTGCAGGCTGCCCTTTTGTACTGGGCTCCTGCCTGCATTGACTCCTTTTTCTGCCCACAAAGAAATCTACAACAGTCCTGATAGAGCACTGATGAGCTCACTCAGTCCCCCTCTCTCACTTGCTCATACTGTTTCTCCAACCACTGCAGGCTGCCCTTTTGTCCAGGGCCCTAACTGCATTAATGCCTTTTTCTGTCCACAAAGAAATCCCCAGTGGTCCCAACAGAGCTTCGTTGAGTCCACTCACTCCCCCTACCTCACTCGCTCTCTTGTTCTATTTCTCCAACTGCTGCATGCTGCCCTTTTGTATTGGGCACCTGTGTTGGGGTCTTTTTCTGCCCACAAAGAAATATGCAGCAGTCCCGGCAGAGCTCACTTGAGCTTGGTCTATCCCCCCCCCACTCGCTTTATCTTAATCTGTCCCAAACACTGATTTTCCTCAGAGAATGTGTTATTCTGTGGCAGGAGTGCAAACACATATTATGGCCAGGATGTGAAAAATGACAGCTGTACTGGTCATAAGGAGGTATGAAAAATTGCCAGTGTTGAAAATGTGGCATAAAATATTACAAGTTTGCCAAGTTACAAGGGTGCATGGAAACAGTTCAACGCACACTTGTAACACAGTCATTTTATGGAGTTTCATCACTGCATGTTCAACATAGGGATTTTAGGACCTCTGCTCATGAACAGTGTCACTGTCATTTTCTTAATATGTCCCAAACACTGTTTTCCCACAGTGACCACGCTATTCTGTGCTGGAAGCACGAAAATACATTTTGGTCAGGATGTGCAAAATGACAGCTGTACTGTTCAGAAAGAGGTGTGAAAAAATGGCAATGTTGAAAATCTGGCATGACAATATTGCAAATCAGTGAAGTTACAAGCGTGCGTAGCAACTGTGCAATGCACGCTCATAAAACAGGCATTTTTTGGATTTTTCTCCACCGAATTTGCAACAGGCTTTTTGGGAGCCCACCTCATGAACATTGGCACTGTTGTTTTGTTAATTGGTTCTGAAAATTGATTCTGTGCAGTGACTGCAAAATCACCTTTCAGGGCTGAATGACACCATGGCAGTGGCAGAATTCATGGAAGGGTTCCCAAAAATCCCATGTTGAAAATTTGGTGCCAAAATTCCAAACAATGCCTGAGATATGCATCAAAGTTGAAAAAACCCAATTTATGCCATTATACGGCTTACTGGCATTTCCTCAGTGTGCAGTCAGCTTTGAAGAGTGCAGATGTGTTCCCTGTCCACCGAAGATCATCACACCAGACTCCGCAGGTACGTGTGGGGTGAGGGAGGTATGTGGTGAGGCAGGATGCGTAGAGGGTGGGTGCGGATTGTGGTAGGTTGGCAGGGAGACCACGAGGGGCTGTTTTCTTTTTTGACAGGTAAAAAAAAAAAAAAATTGAGGGACTTTTTTTTTTTTTTTACAGGGTGATTTGGCATTCAGGGGTGAGCTCCCAGCATGCCAGCAGAGTGTTTGTTTGGGTGGGGCAGCTGTAGCTGACAGGGGATTGGGCACCCACGTTGGCACAAAAAGGAAGGTGCAAGAGCCGAGGGGGATTGGGCACCCCCTCAACATAACCGTAGTGCGTGTTTGAGGAGGGATTATGCCGACAGGGAGCGGGCTCCGCGTTGGCAAATGACACTGTGGGGGAGGGACATAATGCCAATGGGAAGAGGGCTCCCTGGTCGGCAACATCAACGTTAGGGCACTGAAGCCAATGGGGATTGGGGCTCCCGTCGGCAAGCAAACACGTTGGGGGAGGCACATGCTGCCGAGGGGGATTGGGCACCCCCTTGACAGTGGGGCTGCTTCATATTGTTTGTGAACATGGTGGCAAGCCACTACCATGTTCACAAACAATATCACACTAACAAGGTTCTTCCCAGCAATGACGAGTCGCTTCCTCGTTGCAGCGGAATGGCTTTCACTGCAATGATGACGCGGCCCCTGATTGCAGTGGCTGAAACCTTACAAGGTTGTGGCATGCTGGCTGAACTAGTGTCAGCAGCAGCATACCACCCCATTGGGAAAAGTGTGCCAAGCCTCCAAAGGCTGTGGAGGATTGGCCACAACAGTGCTGCGCCTCCACAACCTGCTTCTGGAGCAAACTGCCACAATATGTTTCTTGTGCATGTGCACAATCAACATAAAAAAAAAAGGGAAAATACAAAATGTTAGCTGAGCCACCCTACTAGGCTAGTAGTAGTGCAGCCAAGTTCCATGAGGGCAACCCATGATTAGATGCAATCCTGAGATTACCTGCTCTAGGACAGCCCATGGTCAGAGGGCCTTGCAGATGCCAGGGCTTTCAGGCTGGGGAAATGAGGTGCACATGAAAGAAAAGAAAATAAATGAGGCCAATGTAAGAAAGATGACAACAAAGCTAAATATTATTAATTCAAAATGTGAGAACTAAACAAGGAAAGATTGAAACAAACAGAGAAAAAGATAGAAATAATTATGCTGACACTGCTGTTCAAAATGTTATACTTTTAATATATGGCAGTTTTCATGGTGGAAGCACAGGGAAGACTTTGTATGTACCAATAGCCTGCCACCCCCAACTATGACTGCGTATGGGGCCCCTGATAGGTGTTCAAAGAGGAGGGGAGTCTTGGGTGTTCCATGGCTAGTCTACTTCAAGTTGTCCCTTGGAGGACAGCTATTCAGCTGTTTGCTTGGTTGCCAGTACATTGAGGCGGTGTCTGCCAAGAGCCATTAATGTTGCATGACATAGCACTAAGCCCTAAATAGATTTAGATAAATACAAAGAACCAGGACAGCTTCTGAAAAGCAAAAGAATAAAACTCAAGGGAAATTATGTAGCTTACATTTATGTAGAGGATGACAGAGACCCTCCTTACAGGCCATCCTTGTTGGGGTCCCCCAAAAATGTAAAGCTGACTCTGTATTATTTATATATACATGAGCCACAGAACTTTAAACCTTGCCACAGAATTTGACCTAACAGTGCCACAGAACTTCAGAGTCCCTGCCACAGAATTTTACAACAATTTGCAGCAGAGAACGGGGGCCTTGATATTGTGGTAGCTTGGAATAGTGGGTTTTGAAGGTGCTGTCGCGTTGTGGCCAATGGCGCCACTGCTTTTTTGGGCTGGGCTCTGTGGCACAAATGAAATAGCACTCTGTCTACGACAGCAGTGCAAAAGTATGCCACCAGCTTGAAATGATTTTGTTGCTACAATGAGGGGAGCTCCCCCTCATTGCAGAGCATGCCTTGCCTGGTGTAACATTTCAATAAACATGGAGATGGCTGTCGCTGTCCACCTTTCACAGTCCCATGAAAGCTGATGTCGGGGGTGCCCAATCCCCCTGTTGGCATGCCCCTCCCCAGTTCATTTGCTGATGAGAGAACCCAGTCTCCATCAGCATAATGTGTCCCCCCATGTAATAGCTCTTATGCTGACTAGGGTACCCAGTCCCCCTCAGTATCATGCACCCTCCCCCAAACACAGACATGTTTTCTGTGACAATGGGGGGACAATTACCATCTGCTTCAGTCCCGCCCTTTCCAAGAAATACAGGTAGCACACTGGGAGCCCATCACAGTGTGCAAAAAGAAACCTGTAAAAAAAAAAAAAAGTCCCTGTGATGTCTTTATTTTTCCTGTAAAAGAGAAAACGGTCCCTCTTTGTCTCCGGTGCCCCCTTCCCTAACCCGCACCCACCCTCTGCATACACTACCTCCTCACACACACACACACCCCTCACCCCATACTTACGTCCGGAGTCTGGTGTGATGATCTTTGGTGGAGCAGCAACCCATTTGCACTCTTCAAAGCTGACCATGAACTGAAGAAATGCTGGTAAGCTGTATAATGGTATCAATGGGGGGAGGGGGGTCAACTTAGGTGGATATCTTGGCTATATTTGCAGTTTTTGGCACCAAAGTTTCAACATGAGGCTCTTGGGTCACCACCTCATGAATTCAGTCACTGTCATGTCATTATTGGGTCCCGAGAAAGGTGATTTCACTGTCACTGTGTGGAATCACCTTTCAGGACCGATTAATGAAACAACAGTGTCACTGTTCATAAGGTGGGCTCCCAAAAGCCTATGTTGCAAATTTGGTGAAAAAATTCAAAGAAATGACTGTGTTATGCGTGTTCATTGCACAGTTCCAATGCACGCTCATACATTTGAGAATTTTTAATATTTTTACTCTACATTTTCAACATTGCCATTTTTTCACACCTCCTTATGAACAGTAAAGCTGTCATTTTTCACATCCTGCCTGAAATGTGTTCTTGCACATCCAGTGCACAATGGCATGGTCGCTGTAGGAAATCAATGTTCAGGACAAATTAAGAAAATCGCTGTGACCCTGTTCATGAACAGAGGTCCCAAAATGCCAATGTTGAAGAGTTTGTGACAAAATTCCACAAAATGACTATGTTATAAGTGTGCACTGCGCAGCTTCCACTCACACTCATAACTTCGAAAAATTTTTATATTTTCTCTCCAGATTTTCAACATTGCCATTTATGCACAGCTCCTTATGAACAGTACAGCTGTCATTTTTCGCATCCTGCCTGAAATGTGTATTTGCACATCTTGTGCATGGTGGCGCGGTCGCTGTGGAAAATCAATGTTTGGGACAGATTAAGAAAATCTTAGTGACACTGTTCATGAGCAGAGGTCCCAAAATGCCTATATTGAAAACTTGGTGAAAGAATTCCAAAAAATGACTGTGTTACAAGCGTGCATTGCACAATTTCCACGCAAGCTCAGAACTTTGAGAATTTTTAATATTTTCACTCCAGATTTTCAACATTGCCATCTCATCACACCTCCTTATGAATGGTACAGCTGTCATTTTTCACTCCTGCCTGAATTGTATTTTTGCACATCTGGCACAGAATGGCACCATTGCTGTGGGAAATTAACATTCGGGACATTGTTCATGAGGTCCCAAATGCTTTCATGAGGAGGGGTCACAGAAAGTCCATGTTGAAAATTTGGAGTGGAAATGCCAACAAACGCCTCGGGCATTATGGTTTCTAACCATAACATCCCACCCTGTAGAGACTGACATGCTTCAGGGATGTGCCTTTGGATTGTTGGCTGTAATGCTCAGGCCATTCCTCCCCCACCCCCACCCTGCAGTCTCTGACAGGCATCAAGGTTTGTCTTGCACTCTTCAGCCCCAAAGTTCACCCCATTCTCTAATACTGCACCTATCTCAACATACTTTCTTATGGAATGGGGTGGGTGAAAGGCCCAATTACCTCAAGGAACAACGCAACACATGTCAGAATCTGCAGTGTAGGGTGAGATGAAATGGCATGAGTATTATGGCAGACAACCCAAAAGCACATATCAATGCCTGTCAATCTCTACAGTGTGGGGTGGGGTTGACGTCAGTTCCATACTTCATTACCATTCCTATTATGCATCTCTCAAACTCCTGCACTACCAATGCCAACACCAGCAAGACAACATTTGACATTGACAAATGCCTGTTATAACATATATTAATATACTTCCTCCATGCTGTATCAAGAGGGAAAGGGTCTAAAAATGCATTCTTTTTAAGAGACCATTTTGACTGTTAAGTGCCATCTGTTATCCTTCTGTGGGTTATTTATAATGTTTTGTATTGAAAAAGTGATAAATGAAATAAAAAATTATTTAAAATTACATTATGTTTCTCAAACAATTGCCTGAATAGCAATCAAAAACCATGAAATCAAAAAAATTGTTTTTCTGTTTTAAAAATATTAGCATTATAGGCATTATCACATGTCCCATCATCGTTTGCAAAAAATAATTAAAAATCTTTTTGTAGTTTGTTCTGGAATTTTGATCCTTTATTTTTGGTCTTAATTTGTATAATACACACTTTGAAGCTCAAATTATCCTGTACAGCTAATCTGTGTCAGTATGACCACTGTATCTTAATTTATTTTACATAGAAACATAGACAATAGGGGCTGAAAAAGACAACAGATCCATCTAGTCTGCCTGGAGTTCCCTGTTTGTCTTAGATCCTATTGTGCATGCAGCATTTTATCCCTCTACTGCTACCGACCAGAACAACCATCAAACCTTTCACTCTGTCCCAACCATGCTTGTGGATATGGCACCCACCACCTCCTCTGGCAGACTGTTCAGTGGTTCCACCACCCTTTCAATAAAATAGTTCTTTCTCACATCCCTGTTAAACCTTTCCCCTGCCAATTTCCACTTGTGACCTAGTATTCCTGACTCTGTACTCTATATTCTTGCTATATAGTCCTCTGCAGTTCACCTTCTGTATTCCCTTAAGGAACGTGAAGGTCTCAGTCATATCCCACTCTTTCACCTGGTCTCCAGTGAGAACATGTTCAGTGCCTTAAGATGATCTTTATATGATTGGTCCTGTTGGCCCTGAATCATCTTAATTGCCCTGTGTTGTCCTTCTTGAGATGAAACTCCAGAAATGAGCACAGTACTTCAGGTGTGATTTCATCAGTGACCTATATAGAGGTAGTAGTACTTCCTTTTTCTGCTGTCAATACCCCTTCCACTACACCCCAGCATCCTACTGTCCTTACTCCAGGCCTTGTTGCACTGGCAAATTGTTTGAGGGAATCATTGATGTTGACTTCCATGTCCCTTTCCTCTGCTGTAGTGCTCATTTTAACTTCTGCCATCCAATTATCTGTCCATTTTTCCCAACTACATAACCTTGCATTTTGTGGCATTGAATTTCAACTGCCAAATCTTAAACCACCTCTCTGACCCTGGCATCTACCTTATCCCATCATCACTATCTATCCGACTGCAGTGTTGTGTTATCTGCAGAGACACAACTTGCCCTAGATGCCCTCCTTAATGTCACTGATGATCATAATGAAGAGGACAGGACCCATGACATGCCCCTGTGGCAACCCACTTGTGACCTCCCTCTCTTCTGATTTGACCCCTATTTACCATTACTCTGTGCTCTCTCCTTCAGCTAGTTTCCTACCCATCTATGTCCTTAGATGCACCCAGGTCCTCCAGCTTCTTCAGCAATTTTCAGTGTGGCACTGAGTCAAAATCCTTGCTGAAAGTGAAGTAGAGTAAATCCACAGTGTGGCCCGTATCTACTACCTTTGTTACTCAGTGAAAGAAAACTATCAGGTTGGTCTAACAAGAACTCTCTTACCACAAACCTGTGCTTTTCACTGTCTTAGAGACCGTTGCCCTCTAGGGAGTCCACAAGGTTCTCTTTGATCAGGGACTCAATCAGTTTACACTATGCAAATGTAAGGCTCACAGGTATGTGATTCCTTGGTTGTTCCTTGTCCCCTCCCCTTGTGCGGCAAGACTATGTCCACTACCCTCCAGTCTTTCAAAACTACCCCTGTCTGAACTGAGCTATTTAAAAGCACTACTAGTGGGTCAACCAGTTCTGCAGCTAAGTCCTTGAGCACCCTTAGGTGCATCTCATCTGTCCCTGGGGCTATGTCTACCTTTACTGCTTCAAGCCCCTTCCGGACTCTTTCTGTAGTAAATACTGGCTGCCTTATTTCAGGAATTCCCCTGAAAGTTGCCTTGAGGCCACTTTCAGGCAGGGGCCCACTGTCTTCCCTTGTGAGGATAAAGCAGTAGTAATCATTAAGGATGGTTGCTTTTTGTTCATCTTCCTCTAGTACCCTTCCCCTCCTGTAGCCTAACAATACCCCCTTGCTTCTTCCTTTTTTCCTTAATATATCTTCAGAATTATTTTTCCCAACTCTTGACACCTTCGGCTATATGAAGCTCCATGTCTGCCTTCCCCTGATGTGTCCTTCCTAGCCTTTCTGCCCTCACTAACATATAAGGCTATGCTCCCCTTGCCTAGTCCTCTATCATGTCTAAACATTGTGTAACCTGGGACTGACACATCCCAGTCATTATTCTGTGTGGGCCAGGTTTCTGTGATGGCTATGAGGTCCGCCTCAGTATCAGACACCAATGCACTAATTTTAGTACCCAGGCTCTTGCTTTTAAGGCAGAGACCCTTCCAACTAGCTCTATATCCTCTTTTGCTGTTTTGTGATCATACACCTTCGTTCTTTACCATGCTCCTTACCATCTTATTTTTAATACTGCTTTCAGACTCTGACAGCTTTCCTTCCTTTGTCTTTTCCATTACTTCTTTTGAACCTTAGCCTGATTTTACTGCCTTACTGCCATCGGTCCCCAATGTACCATTTCACCATGTCTTATTTCTGCAACTGTTTTCTCCCTATTTTAAACTCTCTCTACCAGATAACATTTCAAATGTGCATTGGCTCTCACTTTGCCTTTCCCAGTCAACAAATTTAAAAATATGTATTTTGTTTATAAATATAATGAATCCACCAACATGTTTTATAAATATATCAGCTCTTCTAACACGTTTTTATAAATACTGTATATAGACCCAATCCCCATGCTTTTATTATATCTATTATTATCTTTGCTTAAAACCACTGAAGCATTCCTCTCAACTAACAAAAAATGTGTTGCTCATTGTGTGCACAGCACTATTATCTTACAAGCTGCACTCCACTAAAAAAGCAGGAAAAAATTACATTATACAATGGCAAGAAAGAATCCTGAAATCTGATTGGTCATTATACAATGGCACGAAAGAATGCTGGCCTCTGATTGGTCAGACTGTGACTGGACCTGTGGTGTTATCCCAGTCTAGTCCCAGCACAGAGATGATCGCATCAACCATTATGGGGATCACTCAACACAGCCCGTTTGAGTGATCCCCACTGGACAGCACTCTTAAGTCATCGCTGCTTCAAAGCCGTATCCAGTGTTCCATCCCTTTACTATTAAAGCTGCAAACCTCCCTCCCACTAAGCCACTCTTCATTCCAACAGCAACAAAAGGCTCACCAGCAGTTTTTGTTTATCTTTTTTTCATTTAATGCAGCTTATCCGAAGGAGCAAGTCATGACCGAGCGAGCAGTTGTTCAAAGAGCCAGCATGTGGGCTGTCAGTTTCCATTACAGATCATGATCACTTCTCAGAAACAATTTTATTCACAGATAACAGTTTTACCCCACCCCCATTTTCCCAGTCATGGCCAGACTTCAAAAGTAGCAACTCCCTGCAGCTTCATTGAATAACTCAGTTGTTAGAATGCCAAGTCTCAGCAAACTCGTCGGCTTCACTTTTCAACATGCCGTCAGCGAGCTGAGCTGAGACAGTGCAAGACCACCTGTAGTCAGCTTTGTGGTAAAGTTACAATGGCTGGTTCCTGTTTCCTTTCTCCCCATAGGCAGTAAAAATGCAGCTTTTTAAAACCTTGTCCTCCCTGCAGTCCCTGTTCAATATGACAACAGAACACAATGTTACCTTCCTCAGTGAAGTATCTCCACTGCTCACCAGCCGACCCAACAGTGATAGTAAAATACATGATGGGGGGCTTACTGTGTTCTCAGCTGCACAAAAGAGGAACTGCAAGACAGCACAGGGAGTTTGAATTCATGACAGAATGAAACAGGGATATATAGGCACTGACACCTATTGGCTAGCACTAGTAACAAGGGACTTTTTTTATGTATGTAAACATACGCATAGAAGAAAAACATTTCAAAATCTTATTTTCTTTTTTTTTACAAAAGAGCCATTGCATAATAGTAATTATGCATGCCAAGGTGTGTGTTGTACTGGAATAACATCACTTCTGGGGGGGGGTTACTGGTTGCGCTCAGCCTGCGGCCTCTTGCCCAACCACCCCAGGTGCGACGTTATCCGAGTGCAACACACACCCTGTCGTGCATTATTGCTTAAGTATGGGACTGGACCTGTGATGTTATCCCAGTACAACATCATGGGTCTAGTCTCAGCATTGTGAACCTCTTGACTGATCATTTGCATCCTTGTTTGCATCTTCTTTTAAGAAACAAAAATATTTTCCACACTAACTAAAACATCTTTAAATTATTATTTTTTCTGTTTAACAACAAGGCACTGTATAATAGCAATAATGCCCACCAGGGTGTGTGTTGTGGGGATAACTTCACTTCTCATGGTGTTGGATGCACTCAGCCTGTGGCTCATGCACAACCACCTGAGGTGTGATGTTATCCCAGCACGACACACACCCTGTTGTGCATTATTGCTTATCATTGCTTAAATATTACATGAGATAAGAAAGTTCTTATCAAAGACTGTTATTGCATTATAAGGCATTATTGCAAATCCAAACTAAAAATAACTGTATTACAAGAATAAGGAAGGGGAGGAGGGAGAAGCAGCTGTAAATCAAGGAGAGTGTGCACTAAGACTGCAGGTACGGGAACAATGGGCAGGCTGGGTGGGCCAAGTGGCCCTTATCTGCCCTTAGATTCTGTTTCCAACTTCAACAGACACTTAATGTGTGAAGATCTTTATTCCAAGCATTTTTAAAGTAAAAGTTTTAATATATTTAAGTATTTTTTTTTAATTTACACTTTTTGGTAATTTTGTGCCCCATTTTTCACCTGTCCCTTTAGTCAGGCACATGTGCGTGCATGTGGAGGCATGTGCACACTGCGGTCTGAGACACCATCCCAACTTGCCGCCCCCTCCTGCCTGCATGGCCACTGGACCTCCAACTGGTGGCAGCAGGACTACGGGGGGGGGGAGACCTACCCAGGAGAGAAGAATTACCATTAGGCTACTCAATCCTGCTCCCACCCTCCCCCCATGCCAGCAATCTGACAACCCACGATTGTTCCCAAAGCCAGTTCGGTGGTGTAATATGATGCAAGGCATAATGCCCCAGCCCTCTGTGACACTGGGCCAGCATAAGTAGTTGTTTTTGATTTTTGTTTTCAATTCTATGTTTATCCTTTAAGTAAACCTCAATGGATGCTTCAGCTCCTGCCTGCCCCTGCATCACTGATTTCTATCTCCTCCCAATGCTTACCTTTGACTTGTGTCCACATGGATTACCCCTCCTTGGCAGGGTGAAGAGAGGAGACCCATCCCCCCCATGTACTCATCCCACTTTTGGTCAAGGTGTCCCAGAGTGACCATGTAGCCCAGGCTTCTTTTTCCTCTGGTGCTTTCATCCCTACATCCCTCCAACCACCTCATGAAAGCAGCAGTGTGCTCAAGGCATACACCACCCCTCACTAGGGAGCAAGTTCCCTGGCTCACTGCAAGGAACTGCTGCTCTGCCAGTGCTGGGCTGTCTTCCTTCCCACCTGGCTCACACTTCCAGCAAGAGACTCCCCAGCCTGGCTGCCAGATCCAAACTGACCCAGATTTACTTCTGAACCCTGGTTGCCAACATGGAAGCGTTATGTTCTTTTCTACTTGGCAGGTGACAGAATGATGGATTGGACATCTGGTTTGGGGTAGAGTTAGGAAAGACCCCAAAAATCTGGATCTTTAACTACAGACCACAGATTGCATCATGTTAACAGAAAAGAACATATTATCCATATTTAAATAGAATGTGTTCTAGCAAAACAAAGTGGCAAAACATGTGGTAGAAGAACAGATAGCACTTGAAGTGAAATCCAGTGATGTAAAATTCTTTAAATATGGAAATGAGAAGAGAAAAATATGAAGTACTGTTGGTCAGGAGCAGGACACAAACAACATTCTGTATTTATAAATAACAGATGGACTTATTTAGCATTTTTAATTTGTTTTATGAGGTAAGTGGACTGAGACAAGACCAATTTCAACTATGACTGGAAGTAATTGCAATAAATTATTTAATACACACTGGTCACCTATAAGAGACGTGTTACATACTGTACAAGTCAAAGAGTATGTAAAGTTACACAGGGCGCGTTCACCTAATTTAATGGGTCAAGTAAATACACATTGTCACTTCAAACCATTTTTTGAATCAGAGAGATCCAGTTCAAGTGGGAGATTGTTAAGTTGCCAAGGGCTACAGTTCCTAATGATCTTTCTTCAATTATAGTTCTGTTAGTTCTTTCTAGATACTTGCTTGATATATTATTTCTGATACCAGATCAAGCTTGAGTACTTGTGGATGACTAGAGGTGGGAAAAGACAGGTTTGCTTTTAGGGTTTAGAAACGGAAGGTATACATCTTCAGAGAGATTCTTTTAACAGAGGGCAAAGTGCTGAATTTGGTCTAGAGATTATAATAGCCTGCCTTAGCTGGTTCAAGGAGAGCAAACCAATATACAGTACAGTATATTATTGAAGGTGACTCAGAAATGTGTTGAAGACTGAGTCAGTGACTATAAAAAGGCTATGACTATTGTATTCCAGAGTGGGAAGGAGGATCAGACTATGATTATCTATACATCAGTGGTTTGGCAATCTCTATATCTGTAGACAAACCTGCCTTTTGGTTGACCTTAGAGGTTATCTTGAAAACAAACTAGTCAAATATCAAGTTAATGTCAAAAATCCCTCAGTATTTACTGGCATAAATCAACTCTAGAGACATGCTATATAAGTTAATAATGGAGAGGATATCTTTGAACTTGTCAAGTGTTTGGGGTATATTAACACTATTTATTATATTTATTTAATAAAAATGTCAGAATTACAATCCTTTGAGTCAGTGATTCTTTTACAAAGGCTCCTCATCAAGGTAATATACAGTTATAGTACATATTAAACATGGAAAACAAGACATTTACAACAATGTACAATTACAATTGCAATTTACAATTAACAGGGTAGTGTAAATCAAGTGGTACAATAGTGCAGTTCCTCTCCAAACTGAGTAAGGGAGGAAGAAGGTAGGACTGAGGTCCATTGTCAAAGTAGGTTTGTTTTACTTCAGAAGGTGAAGCAGTTTTAGAGGTTGTGGGATCAAGCTTGCAGTTTTTACAGAACATCAACCAGTGCTGGGTCTGAAAAATAGATTACTGTATTATCTGCATAAATTACAGAATAAATATTCTTGTAGATGGCAGGTATTTCATTTATTGCAACTATAATGCAATATTTTTTCCTGTGGTTTTTGTAATTAATTCTGTCTGCTGAGGGAACAGAGGTGTGATAGGAAAATGAAATTAAAATTGTTGCCAGAGGCAGAATAGCTGGCCCTGGAAGAAAATTATAGTCCCTTTGTCCTGTAATGACTGGACCTCCTGGTCAGTTAATGGAGGAGATTCAAACAGCCAAAGGTCTTCCATATCAGGAAACTGTCCTTGCCATGCGGCCACCACCCACAGAACAGACATGGCTCAGAAAAAAAGCGGTGTCCTTGAATACACCAAATCCTTGCATCTAGTTCCAACCAGTTCCTTGAGAGGGTCTTTTCCAAATGAATAAAAGCACTAGTCCTTGAAATGATGTCACTGAACAGGGGGGATGAGGGTGTGTGGACCTAGGGTTGCAAGCAGGCTTAAGTCTGCATGTGAGGAGGGTAATTTAGTCAGTGCTGAGACTTAGACTCACAACATCAAAGAGCTAGAGACACACCACACCCTCATTGACTGTATACTCATTCCCAGATCTGACAGGATCATATGCTCTGGTGTACTCTCTGATGCCATAGGCGACCATTTACCAATGTATGCTGCTGTTTGACAGCCACCCAGCAGAGGCTGAGTGGTACAGCATGTGACCATCTCTGTACTGAATATGTGTGGAGTCTGCATGTTGCACGCTCATGCCATTGCAAGCATGACAGCCTTGGGGGTGGGGACCAGAAAATGGGAAAAGTGGGCATTGTGCAATGAGGTAGCTATGCTTATCTGCCTCAACACATGCCATTGCCCCAGTCCCTGCCAACTAGATCCAGACTCTGGGGGGTAGGGAGGATCACCCTCCATCCTCTGGCCTCACCTGAAAGGGGAGAGGGAGCCATGAGAGAACAAGGCAGGTAAGAACTGGGGGAAGTTGGTGGCCAGTGGAGTGGGAAGTAGGGGATGAAGATCCAGCCAGCAACCTGGAGCATGAAAAAGTTCTATAGAAAAAAAAAATGAATTAATTAATAACACAAGTTGTAACAGTGACATTGTCATAACTGGAAAATGAAGAGTTTCATTCATAACACTGTGACTGGGCAAGGACTTCAAAGATCGGGCTCAGCTGGGGAGGAAATTCAGTATTCTGATGCTGTGATGGGTAAAGAAGGAATACCTCCCAATCCCTCACACACTTCAGACAGACACCAATTCATGTGCAATCATTGCAAACGTACACAATCAGCTTGATTTCAAGGATACAGGTATACAGTGGAGCCAGCCATGATGCAATGTAGTAACTTGCAATAAATGACACATCATATAGTACTGCATGACGAAAGGGCTTGATTGCATTTACATTGCACTATTCCCTGCAGTATACCGCAGCATTTCTATGATGTACTGCAGCATTACTGTGCTAAAACCATTGTACAAGTGGTAGTTACTCTACTGCATGCTTAGTTAGCAGTGCAAAACATTTGTCAAATGTCTAAAGTACTAAAGTAAAATACAGCACCAGCTGCCCCACAGAGTTGCCGGGTAATATGCTCCCTGGACTCTTGCTTTAAATATGCATGAATTCCAGCTCAGCCACTTTTTAGTAAAACATATTCAATTTATTTCATCACAATAAAAAAATGGTAAAAATGTCATATACATGTGGTATACTGTTGGTTTAAGTGATACACACACATCTAATGGGGAAAATCAATGATATCCTAACACAGCCCACATGAAGAGCATCACACCTGGGACTGAAGGACCAGAACTCAAGTTTCACCTAGTCTCCACTAGACTTCTTCAGAGTTACCTTGCCATACTACATGAGATCAGGTTTTTATAGCTTACATGATGTTAAAAGTGTTGCATGTTCCCCCATCCTGTTAGAGCTATATGTGGCTTCAAAATCAATGTGCTCATTGGTATGGTATTGTATTGTACTTCTGTTTTCCGTGCATGTGCACAAAACAAACAAAAGCAGAATAAATTACTGTATACATATATTTCTCAACTATCTTTTTGTGAATACATCAAAGCATATGATAATAAACACAGTGCATTCTTAAATATACAAATAACCCCTGATTTACATATGTAACTCCTCCCAACACCACCCCTTGTTTAACTAGTAGGGCTTTTCCTCTCCCCAAAATGTCTAGTGATAAAGAGAGGGATGAGGGGTTACACTTGCAAAGAAATTTTAAAAACACCACCAAAGCCTCCATATACAAGGTGCACTAGACTGTTATACAGAACAGACAACCAAGTGTGGCAACTACCTGGCACAAACCTGGTAGGGACCAATTGCCATGGCCAACAACCCAGGTCCCTGGGAGAAAACGTTTGCTCAGGTCTATGCTAGGTTTCCACTTCTGGACAGGGGCACCCAAGTAACTCCAGATACAAGGAAGCAATAACATTACTGTCAAAAGGCTGGGATTTTAGAGAGTGGCATTTATTCATGTAACAAAGTAGGAATAATCACAAAGTGAAGATGGACCCCCATAGGGCTACACACACTGGTAATGCAGATTATGAGGTACAGACATTCCTGAATTCCCATTTAGCATAGGATGAAGAAAACACACACTGGTTCATGCTGGAAATTGCCACATGTGGCCAGGTACTGGTATATTTCCCATGTTTCACAGGAGTAAAGGTGGTACACATGACAACCAGAGCACTTACAGGCTTAAGACTTTCAGAACCCACTGTATTGGGGTAAACTGAACTAAAACAACCCACATACTGGGGTAAATACTTATCTCAGGCATTGGCCAATTGCACTGAATGAAAGGAAATTGGTGCTCTTCAGAACCCACAGAGGTAAACTGGTTACTCCAGATGGGGGGGGGTCTCCCACCTTTTGTTTCCAAGCTTATACTCATCCATTCATCTGGTTAATAACATTCCACAACTGTAGAAAACTGTATATGTTGTCTCAAATGTATACCACACTTAACATACTACAAACACCCACCTTAGAGGTGCCAGAATTTAAAAGTTCTGTACATGGGCAATCACATGCTGGACTCCAAATGTAGGCAGACACTTTTACAGAGAACATCTCAGGTGGCAGGGCCCCTTTGTCAAAGAAATTACCATATAGGAATTGTGGGTACTCCTGGGTTACACAGAAATACAAGGTACTCACAGAGCAGTTGTCACAAGGCAGCTTCAAAAGTCCAGAAAGGACCAGTGGATTGCCCCTGAATCCTGGAGTTCATCCCATCCCTCCTGGGATGGGGCACAGGGAAACCCTATTGCCCAGGTCTCCACCACTTCCAAAAATTGGAACAGTTGTCATCCACTAGGGGGAAAACTAAAAGAAAACAAACAGGTAGCTCTCTGACAGAGCTGATTGAGGAGCTGCCTAACACTGCGGCCTCCTCCTAGAACTCCAACTTCAGACTGCCACGAACATTCCAACTAATTCCCAAGTAGATGTTGGCCAGTGTGGCTTATGCTGTTGCGACAGTTCTAAATGACATCATCCATCCAGAACTCTGCTGAGACTGAGAACAGAGTGACAGAGTGAAACCAATTTTACTGGCATTTCACTAGCCGCCTTCCCTGCCTACCACTGATTATAACCGGGATTCTAGTAACCCCTGGGAACAAGGGGGTTACACATAGATATTGTCACAGTATAAAATACAGTTATAAAGAATGGTACATATAAATACAGGTTACACTCATTTGATGATATTCATATAGGAATAAATGACCTGGCTGGGACAGGAAATGCAGCAGTGCAGGAGGAGTTTGTGAAGTTGGAGAGGGCCTTATACAAGTAGCATGCATGGTAACCTTCTCAGAGGTGCTGCTTGTCTATGGTATGGGTGAGGCTAGGGTACTCACACCATGGGATTCAATCAATGGTTGAAAAACTGGTGCAGAGCTCAGAGTTTTGGTTTCACTGGGGACTGGGGCTCCACCTGGAGGGATACAGGCCTATGCTGGCATGATGGCCTGCATCTGTCCAGAAGGGGAACCAGGATCCTAGGTAATAGTTTTAAATGCTTCACTGGCAAGCATTTAAACTAGCCAAGGGGGAAGGGGAGGCACTGAAAAGGAGAAGGGAAATTCTAGTCCCCACCAAAAAATCTGGGTAGTTAGTGAGGTTAACACCAAGACAGAGCAGCCAATAGGGAGAAGGTCAGGGGTAAATGGAGAAACAGACAAAGGCAGTAAAGACAGAGATGGGGAAAAAAGGAATAAGGCCATCAAAAAATGGAGGGTAGTGAGTACCAATACCCATAGTCTAGGTAACAAGCTCCCTGAACTGGTGTCCTTGATGGAAGAGGGATGCCTGGATATCTTGGCAGTCACAGAAACATGGTACACAGAGAACCATGACTGAGATGTCAACATACCAGGGTACAAATTCTACAGGAGGCATAGGGAGGGTAGAAGAGGAGGAGGAGTATCTCTCTATGTAAGGGAAGGGATCAAAGCAACAGAACTAAAGGGTAAACAGGGAGGAGAGGAGGCACTGTGGGTCACCCTGGAGACTGGAAATGACACCACAATCCAAACAGGGGTTGTATACAGACCCTTATCTCGGGGGAAGGAAATGACAGAAGGCATCCTTAGGATGGCAGAGAAAGGGGAGATATTGCTGACGGGGACCTGAATATGCCAGAGGTTAACTGGAGCACCTTTGCTGCAGCCACATCCAAGAGCAGGGCCATTTTCAATGCCCTACAGGGGGCATGCCTCAGGCAGCTAGTGTTGGAACCCACTTGGGAGGGAGCAGTCTTCTTTTATTTTTATTTTAGTTGTTTAACCAGGAGTAGCACACTAAGCTGAAAACCTTTTTACAGGAGCGACCTGGGAGCACAGGGAAGTTAAGTGGCTTGCTCAGGGTCACACAGTATGCAAGTGGAAGCTGTGGGATTCAAACCCAGGTCTGGTCTGCTGCATGTCACCAGATTTGCAGCTCAAAGCCTTAAACCACTGTGCTATACTTCCTCGTAGTTCTTAGACCTGGTACTCTCAAGTGAGAATGGAGAGAAGATCTCCGATCTAGAAGTGGGTAGCCATCTGGGAACAAGTGACCACCAAACAGTGTGGCTCATGATAAACTTAGCTGTAGCATCAAGCCATCCAAACATGAAGGTGCTGGACTTCAGGAGGGCTGATTTTATCAAAGTGGGAGAGTGCCTCAGAACAGCACCAGCAAACAGGCAAGAAGGTAGGGTGGAGCAACAATGGGGAAGCATCAAAACTGCCATCATGGAGGTAACAAGTCTTTGTGTGAAGCAAATAAACAACTCAAAATGAAAGAAAAAAACACTATGGTTCTCAAAAGAATGGCAGGGAAGGTTATGGAGAAAAAGAAAGCATTCAGGAAGTAAAAGGAAACACAGAAGGAGCTGGACAGAGAACTGTATGAGTTAAAGCAGAAGAAAGTAGGGAAGGCAATCAGAATAGCAAAGGCTCAAACTGAGGAAAAGATAGCCGACTTGGTTAAAAAGGGAGATAAAACCTTTAATTAGGGAGCAAAGAAAGACTAAGACTGGGATACTGAGGCTGAATAAAGAAGAGGGTGGGTGGGCAGTGAGGGACTGTGAAAAAGGAAAGATACTGAATGAATACTTCTGCTCAGTATTCACAAAGGAAGAGGAGGGAGAAGTACCTAATCCAGTCAATAGAAACATTCTAGATAGGGGGTTGATATCAGTCCTTTCACAGAAGAAAGAATTCTGAAAGAACTCCTAAAACTGAAGGTGGATAAAGCAATGGGGCCTGATGGGAGTCACCCCAGAATTCTAAAATAACTAAGGGGAGAACTAGTAACATACCACTGACTACCTTTTTTAACAAATCATGGAAGAATGGTGTGGTACCTGAGGACTGGAGGGGGGCAAATGTGATTCCCTTTCACAAAAGTGGGAGCAGGACAGAGGCAGAAAACTACAGACCTGTCAGATTCACCTTAGTGGCAGGGAAAATGATGGAATCCCTTCTGAAGGAAAGAATTGTTCCTAGAGGACAATAGGGTACAGAACCCAAGGCAGCATGAATTGACAGCAGGAAGGTCATGTCAGATGAATCTAATTGATTTATTTGACTGGGTAACCAAAGTAGTAGACCAGGGAGGGGCTGTGGACATGGCCTACCTAGACTTTAGCAAGGCATTGTACACAGTCCCGCACAAAAGATTAATAAAATAAATTAGCCAACCTGGGAGTGGGTCCCATGGTGGTAGCCTGGGTAAAACACTGACTGGTCAACAGGACACAGAAGGTAATAGCAAATGGAGTCCACAGTGAAGAAAGGGGGGAGGTACTGCAGGGTTAAGTACTGGGACCGGTTCTTTTTAATGTCTTTATAAGTGACATTGCAGAGGGACTGGAAGAAAAAGTATGTCTCTGCAGATGACACAAAGATCCACAACAGGGTTGATGCACAAGGTGGGGTGGAAAGGATGAGAAAGGACTTGGCAAGGTTGAAGGAATGGTCAAATGTATGGCAGCTTAGATTTAATGCAAAGAAGTGCAAAGTAATGCACCTGAGAAACAAAAACCCAGGGGAAGAGTACACAATGGGGGGTGAGATACTGACAACAAAAAAAATAGAAAGGGACCTGGGGGTAGTTATATCCAATGACCTAAAGGTGGACAAGCAATGTGAGAAGGCAGTAAGGAGGGCTGGGGGGCACTGGGATGCATAGGGAGAGGCATTGCCAGTACAAAACAAGAAATTGTTATCCCTCTGTACAGACAGTTGGTGAGATCACATCTGGAGTACTGCATGCAGTTCTGGAAACCCCATCTCTGCAAAAACATAGACAGGGTGGAGGCTGTCCAGAGGAGGGCAACCAAAATGGTGTAGGGTCTGCACCAGAAGACATATGAAGAAAGACTAAAGGAGCTTAATATGTATAGCCTCGAGGAAAGGAGGGAGAGGGGGACATGATAGAAACATTCAAGTACCTCAAGGGAATCAACAAAGTCCAAGAAGGTGGCATCTTTCAGAAAAGGAGATGTGCAAGAACAAGGGGGCATAATTTGAAGATAGAGGGGGACAGCTCAGAGGTAATGTGAGGAAGTATTTTTTCATGGAGAGGTCTGTAGATGCATGGAACAGCCTTCCTGCAGAGGTGGTGGAGTCAAAAACAGTGGGGGAATTCAAGAATGCATGGGACAGACATAAGACAATTCTAGTGGGGGGTAGGAGGAAGTAGGCTGTTGGTTAACTAGAATCTGCAGCTTATCCATTAGGTAGGGAAATTGCAGACTGGGTGGGTCAAGCGGTCCTTAACTGCTATCAAATTCTATGTTTCTACATCAAAAATGAATCTTTTGGTATTTGTAATGTGTGCATCAATTCACTGAATCATTTAAACCTGTGGATGGCAAGCCCAGGTTCAGAAAAAAAAAGAGTTACATCCTGTCTGGTGTTGCTGTATTTCTAAGCCTTATTTATGTATGTTGTAATACCAAAATGCTTTAATTTTAGTTTTCAAAACACAGGTAAGCAAAGCAACATAGCTCTTTACTGAAAGGGATCAATGAGAACAGGAACTTATTAGAACATCTCTTTTATACGTTCTTTAGCACAGTATGAGAACAAACTAATTCCATAGGTTGCAAGCACTACCTCATGGGTATTCAAATGGACTGTGTAATGTCACTGCCATTCTCTGAGAGACAAAGCACTGAACAGCAGCATATATGAAAAAAATAAACAGCAGCACATATGTGGAATGAAAATAAATGGTTAGGTTTCAGACGGGAATCAGCATTTACACGAGAAAACCTGCAGCCTTGAGATTGGGTAAAGATTTTAAAAGAAAAGGAGGAGAAAGGCAAAGAGTGGACAGAATTTGGGAGTAGATTCAGTATTCTGAAGCTGTGATAGGTGGAGGAGGGACACCCCCAAAAAAGCAGTTCAGACTCATACCAATATGTTTGCATCCAGAAGACTGGAGAAGGGCTCATATGATCCCTCTCCGCAAGACTGGCAGCAGGGAGGAGGCAGGGAACTACAGACTAGTCAGTCTTACCTCAGTAGTGGGCAAGATTACGGAGGCACTCCTTAAGGAAAGGATAGTGCAACATCTAGAATCCATAGGTGCACAGCATCCAAGACAGCATGGGTTTAGAACAGGAAGGTCCTGTCAAACTAATCTCATAGATTTCTTTGACTGGGTAACCAGAGTTGTGGACCAAGGGGGTGCAGCTGATGTCACCTGCCTTGACTTCAGCAAAGCTTTCGATATTGTTCCACATAGAAGATTGATTAGTAATATAGGTAGGCTCGAGGTGGGTCAGAAATTGGTCAACTGGGTGGCAAACTGGCTTGTGGGTAGAAAACAGAGAGAGGCAGTAAACGGTTTACAGTCAGAAGACTTTCAAGTCACTAGTGGGGTACCTCAGGGATCAGTCCTGGGGCCAGTCCTCTTCAGTATCTTCATCAGTGACATTGCAGGTGGACTGAAAGGTAAGGTTTGTCTGTTTGCAGATAACACCAAGATCTGCAACAGAGTAGATGATCCAGATGTGGTGGGCAGAATGAGAAGAGATCTGGATAAACTGGGAAAATGGTTGAAAGAATGGCAACTGGGATTTAATGCAAGGAAGTGCAAAATCATGCACGTAGGGAAGAAAAACCCTGAAGTTACCTATAGGTTGGGAGGGGAGTTGCTGGCAATCACAATGGAAGAAAGAGACATGGGCATCATCATCACCACAGATGACCTGAAATCATCCAAGCAGACCACTAAAGCAGTAGATATGGCTAGAGGGATGTTTGGGTGTATTAGTAGGGATATTATAAGTCGTAAGAGGGAGGTAATAATCCCTCTTTACAAGACACTGGTTAGACTCCATCTGGAGTACTACATGCAGTACTGGAGGCCGCACCTGCACAAGGACATTAATAAAATGGAGGCAGTCCAGAGAAGGGCAACCAAAATGGTGCAGGGACTGCATCATAAAACATATGAGAACACATTAATGGAGCTCAATATGTATAACCTAGAGCAAAGGAGGGAAAGAGGTGATATGACTAAAAATGTTTCAATATAAGAAAAATAGCAAGACAAGAGGACACAGCATGGGATTAGAGGGAGGCCTATTAAGGGGTAATGTGAGGAAGTTCTTTTACACAGAAAGGGTGGTGGATGCATGGAACAGCCTACCTCAGGAAGTGGTGGATATGAATACAGTGCAGGGCTTCAAGCAGGCATGAGATAGGCATAAGGGAGTGATACAGATGAGTATGACTGTATAGGCCATTGACAGAGTAAAGGCCTATGGCACAATCATAAGGTAGACAAAATGGGCAGACTGGCTGGGCCTTGAGGTCCTTATCTGCTGTAAACTTCTATTATTTCTATGTTTCTATTGCAAGCAAACTTAAAAAAATGAATTTAATGCATTTTACGGTATTCCACCAAGGTGCCAATTGCTAGCTGTCTCATATTTATTTTAGTCTTTGGTTACCGGGTAAGGCCCACTAGACACAAGTGCCTCTTTTCAGGGGCAACCTGGGAGCACTGGGCAATTAAGTGACTTGCTCAGAGTCACACAGTATGCAAGTGCAGGTTGTGAGAATCAAACCCGGGTTTGGTCCCCTGGATGTACCAAGCTTGTTCACAGCTCTTTACTCTAACTTCTAGGCTATACTGCTAGCCCATGTTGGCATGTCTCTCTGAATAAAGGTCTGTCAGGTAAGGTGTAGCTACATGCCCTGATGAAGCTACTGTACAGAAGTGCCAGGGCATTTATCAGCAGTAGCATCTGTTAATCTGTTAGTTATCCTGTGGAGGTTAATAAAACTTTTAAATGGCACTTACATTTGTCTGCCTTTTTTGCTTTTCCTTGTAGTGTGAGTATGTTGCTTCTGGTTCTTGGATCATCCCTGAAACTGGCAAGAGGTGAAGCCCCAGATGACTAGAGTTCCCTGTGCAAGACGCAGTTGGAGGGATAGCCTCTTTTGGCATTGTTAATGGGTTGCAGCACTCTGAATGGGGAGGGGTGATTTAGCACCTGGCCCAGAGCCATCCCTCATGCCACAGCTGCTGATTCTCTCATGGTGACTTGTACCTATTCAGTTGGCTTCCTTTGAGGGTAAGGGGATCACCATTATGATGATTATGATTAGCTTGATGAATGACCTTCCATGACTACCTTTCTGTGCATGGCATGCTGACTTGGCTGTAACTGTTCATTACATACAGTTTAAAAACATGTCTGTGGCCATTTTTCTCCAAAGCACATTATCTGTCTTAGTCTGTTCAGGTAGACGGAAAGATCTGTGACCTATAAGTCAGTTAAGAAGTGTGCAAAGATTAGTTAGGTAGGTGAACAGCCACCAGGGGTGGGAGGTAGGAAAGTAAGCAGGAAGAGTTCCCTAGGGCCACCCAGCTTAGGGATGGATGTTCAGAGCTTAGGCACATAAACAGTTTTGCTGATGCTCTTTCTTGTTCACGGTGGTGGAGATTCAGGGAGCTATCTCCAGAAGTGGAAATGTATCCCACGGAAATTCCAGCCTACCTCTTGGAACTGGTGACCCAGAAGCATGGGAGTTACTCGGCACAGTATAGCACTGTGATTTAGGGCACTGAACTGCAAACCTGGAGACCTACGTTTGATTCCCCATAGCCCCCACTTGCAAACCATGTAATCCTGAGCAAGTCAGTTAACTTCCTTGTGTTCACAGGTCACATCTGGAAACAAGCTTTTGCTTAGTGTGCCTTTCCTGTTTAAACAGTTTCCTCTTTCTCTTACTCAGGTCTTTTTTAGTGCCCAGCACACGGGAAGGGGGAGTATTTCTTGAATATATAACAAACACAAGGGTGGGGGGAATGTGTGGTCCATCCTGGTAGACAGCTGTGCTTGTATACCTTCCACATAAGATGGTAAGGGTCTACATTGTGTTGGCATGGTTTTCCAAGATTAGGGGGCAGGCAAACACAATCTGCTCCAAAAAATATTAGAGAGGTGGGCCCCAGGGTCCCAAAATGGCCACATGGCAGGTGACTAATTAAACCAGCTCTCTTGGTATGGGTTTGGAAAGAGCTTCCAAGGGTGTGCTCATCACTTTCAGTGGTGTATTTGTTTAGAACAGTCTTCTTGGTGGCCTTTTATGGTGCTTTAAGGGCATCTGAGTTGGTGCAGTCAACTAAGGCAATAGATTTATTGGTGACCCTGGTGGACGATGATGAGGTAGTGACAGCAGATGTGGTGTATGTCTGGTTGCACAGAAACAAGATGGGCAAGAGGGCCCAGAGGTGTTGGTGCAGCCTGAGATCACCAACTGTGGTACAGTGGAACATCAGAACACTGGTTCATGATTTTGTGTCCCATTGGACTCCCATGGGAGTGCCATTTTATGGCCATGAGGATGGGTCCATTTTCAAGGTATTTTCATTTTGACATGTGCTAGGGAAAGCCATGAGAGTAGTGGGGGTATGCTCAAAGGAATTTATTACCCACTTTTTCCACATTGGAGCTACTGTACCTCATATGCCAGAGCAGAAGGGCATACGTACAGCCACATTCAGTCTTAGCCGTTGGATGTCATCGGCTTCTGAGAGATATGTAAGAATATTGCTGTAACTTTTATTTTTGTGTATTGATAGGTGACAGTTCCTGGTCCAAGCAAGTGTGGGTTTGTGGGCACTGGTACATTTTTTGGTCAGCCATCAGAGCAAGGCAATTCCAGAGAGGTGAGATCCTGTTTCTGGACCTCAAACATCAGAAAGGTACAAAATGTGCAAATTTCTAGAGTATGGCAAAAGCCAAGCAAAATGAATGATCTGGAATATAATACTGAAGCAGAGAGCAGCAGGAGGTTACAATTGAGGCTAGTAAGGAAAATGAAACAAAAAAGCATTTTAAGAGCATGATGGGTTCCTGCATCCTTTGCCATGCCTAATATTGTCCCAATGTGTTATTGGTTAGCCTGGGGAGTTTGCCAGTTGTTTACCTACAGTAGTGTAAGGACATAATTTCATGGACTATAGTCCCTATCTGACAGTCTGAAGCAAGGCCACTGAATTTCAGTTTTACCAGAAAACCCAGTAAAATCCCAGAATCTGGACTTTCTACAAACCAATAAAAACAAAACCCTTCACAGAATTTGGCATGTTTTGCCATATCAGTGAATATGCTGAACTTGTATTTTTCTATAGATTATTTCCTGTGCTATTTTCATTTTGCTTTATTTTAGTTTGCTTTATATTTAACCATCTTTTATAGCGTGGTGGAACGTGATTGTGCAGGGAAATCCATACACTTTAGAAAGTCATTCTGCTGTAGTAGTGACGTCCTCACTAACACAGAACAACTTTGTATCCTGCGTTAGTGAGGACGTCATAACACAAGTGACTCCATCAGTGCTCCTCATTGTTCAGTGGCTGGTGCAGAGTCATGTGCATGTACTGGCCAGTGGGTGGTTGTGTACAAGTGTGGTTGGCAAACCAAAATAAAAGTAAGTAATTCTGTGCTGTACTATTGTTTTCACAGAGGCTGACACAATCATGGCCCTCCATACACTGTGTAGAACACTGTATGGAAAATCATACACAGCATGGTTAATCTTCCCCCTTGTGGGTACCATGCTGACTGAGGGACCTCTCGAGCTTTGCTCTCAAGGTCATCAGTCATCATGGTATCCACTCGGAGGAAGAACATCCTTCTTGTGTATGGTTTTCCTTACTCTATCCTTTATATTCTGACTATTTATACACATACTAGTCTGAGAGTAAAACCTCTATAAAATCCAAAAACTAGACTAGCAGTTAGTGATGCAATCGCATAATTTTAGATCTTGAAAGCAGAATTTCATTACTTCAGACACATACAGGTATATGAAGTATCTTGTTAATTCCAACAACTTTTTGAAGATGTTCGTAGAGCGAATGTCATCGGGTGTGAGTTTAGGGTAACACAGTTTCAGGAAGACCACAAATCAGGTGCATAAAATATGCATGGTTGCAGTTATCATTTTATTTTCATCAAGTAAAATATACAGAAAGCAAAATGGTTAGTCAGGCAACTGCTTAGCTTCAACAGTTTCTAAGGCTTTTCTTCAGCATAGCATGAATCAAAACAGTGTGAAAGCACACACTACTAGGAGGTCTTCCACCTTCCTCAGTCAGTATCCAACTGACCACCCTATCTATCCTCTCTCAGCACAGAGGTAGGGCTTTCTATAAGCTCACTAGAAGCTGGAAAAATGTTCCACTGCCATTTGATTAACAGCAGATATAACATAAAACTAGCCACTAGGGGCCACTGTTGCTCCATAGAGGACAGTTATTTGGCAGCCACTTGGAGAACTGAAGAACTTGTTTACAACATTGGAAAAGGTCAGAGCCGAGGTCAAAACATTCTGTGCTCTCCTAGATTCTCCTGCGGGGTGAAATCACCGCATGCTGTCTGCTGCAAAATATATCTTTGAAGGGGGCCGCTAACATCTAGAAAAAGCAGATGCAAACTTTTGTTATCCTTCTATTAAAACTACCCTTTTAGTTTTTGTTTTAGGTTACTATGCACAGAAAACTATATAAGCACTTCAGCACTTAATTAGTGATGAGCCAACCAGCATGTTGGACATTATACAAAAAATATAAACTGCTTAGGGAAGGGGTTTCAATATATCCCAGGGGCGTCCACTATGACAGGAGTCACCCTGTCACTCATCCCGCTGCATAAGAGGACAACCATCCAACTGTTGTCCAGATCTCAACTAACACAATGGAAGGGTATGGAGCTTCTACCCAGTCTCACCAGAAGCTCCGTCTCTGGGTCCCTTTCAAAAAAAAAACATTTGTAAAGTATCCTATTCATAACAACACAAATACCCTGAGACATCTTAAATTATTCTGAAATTAGTCTTTCCATTAGTAGACTACAATATCATCCCATACATTTAGGAGAAAGAACCACTAATGGCAGTTTCACAAAAAATGCCACCAACAGCTTAATCTGGTTCAAGGACAGTTGGCATTCATCTGTATCCTCCTCCCCCAGGTCATGCCTGAAAATAGGCAGGATTTGTCTAGTGCACTTACCTGGTCAACAAAAACTAAATAAAACAAAAAAAATAAGATAAATCTACTGAATTTCCCTGACCAGATACACTTGAACAGCTGGACAATTCAGCACCCAGAAGAACTGCCTTTTGAGGAAGAACTAACTTGCTCCATCCCCACTTAAACATTTAAAGGTAGGCTAGTAACATACCACACTATATGCCTAACAGCCTGTCTCTAATGTCTGGGTTTATGTATCAGATCTTATACACTACTAGTGGTGTTGGCCACCACCTAGTCTCTTCTGTTCTATGTGGGAGTCTCCCCATCCTCCAAGGGTGCCATCTCTTGTTTTTCACCCTCCGGGTTACTCCTCCCACATCATTTCCAAGGGTCATCATCTGTCTACCCTTACAACAGGTCTTATGGTATGCAACTACCTGCCTATACATGCCTGGCCAACAGAAATGCATGGTTAGTCTAGCCAAAACCTTCCAGTGGCTCACATGCTCTGAGTGACTGGAGTGAGCATCCTCCATCACCTTTTTCCTATATGCTATGGGCACAACTACTTGGGCATCCACTTGCTTCATCCAGGGGTTGGGCCTCATATGATATAGAATTTCCTTCCTAAGTTCATACCACCATAACCTGTTTCCCACACCACCATTAACCTGTCTCACATCCTTGATTTTCACATACTCCCTTAACTGGTGTACTTCAGGATCCCCCACCTGTAACTTTCCCCAGTCAACATCAGGAGAAAAATCTTTTTTATGGGAGAAGGTTTAAAACATGCAAAAGTCCCTTCAACCAAAATGGCTTCTTCCATCTTTTTGAAGTCTTCTGCCCCAGTAACACATTGCTAGTCAAATTCTTACCTGGGGTCTCCTCCTCTCATGCACCATCCTCCACCAAATAGCAGCCTGGAAAAATGGTCAACAACAGGATCTCCACAAATATTGATCGCAAATGCTCTGTCAGGGGTTCCTGCTCCTACTCCAGAGCCTATGAATCCTGCTCCACCAATTCTTCCTCAACATCCTCCAAGTGGGACCTCTCAGGTAGTTCCTGACATCTGCGCTCCACCTCTCTACAGCATTGATCAGCCTCCAGCCATCTCCCACTCATTCAGTGAAGAAGTCTTATCAGGGTCTCCATTTGCAATTGGGTACATCTTGTCCCATCCATGGCACCTCGCTCAGGTCACCATCTCCATCAGGCACTGTCAATAACTCACCTGGAGCCATGCACTTCTGCTGTGTATCCTCGGTACCAGATCTGGCACCAACTGACTGGATTCCCCCTGTTTCCTCAGACATCCAGTCAGATCCCACTCTGACACCATATGTCACTGGGTGTGGGTTTAGGATAACAGAATTTCAGGCAGACCACAAATCAGGTGCATAAAAAAGGCATAGTTGCATTTATCATTTTATTTTCATCAAGTAAAATTTACAGGAAGCAAAAAGGTAAGTCAGATGACTGCTTAGCTTCAGCAGTTTCTAAGGCTTTTCTTAAGCCTAGCATGAATCAAACAGTGTAAAAGCATACACTACCAAGACGTCTTCCACCTTCCTTAGTCAGTATCCAACTGACCACACTATCTATCCTCTCTCAGCACTGTGGTAAGGTTTTTTATAAGCTCACTAGAAGCTGGAAAAAATTTTCCACTGTCTTTTGATTAACAGCAGACATAACATAAAACTAGCCACTAGGGACCACTGTTGCTCCATAGAGGACAGTTATTTGGCAACCACCTGGAGCACAAAAGAACTTGTTTACAGTATTGGAAAAGGTCACAGCTAAGGTCAGAACATTCTGTGCTCTCCAATGCTACCCCATTGTATTGTATCAAAGGTATAACTTATACTGTCATTTGTAATTACTGTCATTCCAATGTATGTAACAATTGCAACCACTGTATGTTGTCCAATGTGTGAAAGTATGTTTTTATGTAACTAATCCCGGGTCGCCCCTGAAAAAGGGACCTCTGGTCTCAGTGGGCTCACCCGGTTAACAAAATTTAAATAAATAAATTACCTTATGTTGTCTGCTGCAAAATATATCTTAGAAGGGGGCTGCTAACATCTAGAAAAGCAGACACAAACTTTTGTTATTATTCTATTCAAACTGTCCTCTTAGTTTTGTTTTAGGTTAATATGCACAGAAAGCTATATAAACACTTCAGTACTTAATTTATAACCAGCCAACCAGCATGTTGGACATTATACAAACCATATAAATTGCTTGGGGAAGGGGTTTCAATTCATCCCAGGGGTGTCCACTATGACAGGGGTCACTCTGTCACAGTGAAGTTTTTGAACTTTACCCATCACTATTGAACACCTTGACACATGTGGTCTCCATGCTGTGATGTGGTCAGAATACAATCTGGAGAGGCTTATGCCTTTCCAGGTGAGCATCCAGCTGTGTTGCTACCACCTTCCTGATCACTTCCCCAAAATGGAAAGTATCAAGACAGGCCTTTAATTATGAAAAACATCAGGATCCAAAGATGGTTTCTTTAGGAGGGATTTTATCACTGCCATTTTCAGAACAGCAGGAGGGAATCCTTCTGTTAGATATGACCTAACAATCTCTGAAAATGTCAGACCCAAGGCCTCCTCACAGCCAATAAGAAGCTATATGGGCCATGGATCCAATAAATTGTAGATGGGTAGCAACCCCGAGATCACACAGAATGCCTCTCATCCATGACTAGAAACTCTCCATAGGATGGCTAATCACCTGGGCCCATCCTAGAAATAATACTGGTGGCCCATGACAGACTACTTGAGGAGATCCCATTCAGTATATGGGACACCTTGGACCTGATTCTCAAAAGCAAAACAATGACACAAGGTGTCTGCGTCAAATGGGGATGATGCAAGTGGCACGTTGTGTCATAGTTTGCACCTTTCCCAATTCTCAAATGACAGTTGCAGTGACATCAGTGTACTGTGCAGCAAAGCCCCCTTGCACCACCCTTGCAGCAAAAGCGCCCATGTGTCAGGTCACAAGGGGGCCTCTACCACAGCAGTGCTTTACCATCCCCTTTTTTGTATTCTGGGAGCAGCACGGGGCTTGACTTAGACCAGTCATGAGGTGGTCTAAACACCATGTGTCAATGTGCCAAATTAGTGAAGCTCTGAAAGTGGGGTCTGGGGTAGAAGGGGCACATGGGTGTCTTAGCGGGTGTTAGGGAGATGGTGAGTGGGCGAGGTGGTGATGTGGCACCTGGTGGGGGTGCCATTTATATAACTATTAAGCTAATGGGATGGTATGGTACCATGGTGGGTCCAGGGACAAAAAGTGCCATGGATCCAGTTGGGCACAGCCCTGGCAGCAGCCCCAGCTTCCAGCATCGCTTGTCCCTGGACCCACCCATGGTACCATACTATTAGCTTAATAGTTAGATAAATGGCACCCCCAGGTGCCACATCACCCCCTCATATGCTCACTATCTCCCCAACTCCCCTATGGCACTCCCCATTCCCCTTCTTCCCCTGGACCCCTTTAGGAAAACATGTTTCACCAAACCCCCAAACATCCAGGCCCCTCTAGTGTTGCACCAGATTGGGGGAGCTGGATCCCATGGCAATTCCCTCAGGTACACCAATTGTTTGGCACTAGTCTGTGGGTGTGTCAACTCCGGGATCCCTATTTTTACAGAACTGGGTGCAGAGTCCCTGATGAGTCCGGAGTTTGCCGCAGCCTTAAATTGCTGCAAATTGTGGCAATCTAAGGGCTCTTTGAAAATTGATCCCCTTTTCAGTAGACAACTGATTAAAGTTATTGCATTATTCAACAGAAAAGACTCTCTTGTAACACAGACATTGAGGATTAAGCAATCTTTCTACTGTACAAAAGAGATGAGATGAGTAGGTATTTACTGCAGCAATTGTCCTTGACAGAAACTCAGTCTTTTTCAGGATAACTGCCTGATGACACTCACCACAGTGAATTGTCAGTGCCATTTTGTCCTCCTATGAATGTGATCTCAATAAAGAATGCTCCAGTTTCCATTCCTTTTTACTCAGCTGCCTCAGGTCTTCACAGTACCATGGATAGCTGTGGTAGGATGTAAAAGTATGAACATGAAATGGTGCCAAGGCATTAAGGGCAGATGTAAGAGTGACTTTGTAGCCCTCCATGGCCTCCTTGACTCCATAAACACATGCTATCAACATGCTGATATGTCTCATGCTGCCAAGAGTCTGTGAGGCTCCAGATAATGTTTGGGGCAATATCTTACCAACTCCATGGAGTGGGGGTTAAATAAGGGTCCTGACAAAGGAATGTCAAACTGTGATGATCAGAACAAATAGCTGGATCAACCTTGACTTTGTCTTATCGAGATATAATGAGAAGAACAAGTCCAAGGCATGGACATGCTGATGGGAGCCAGTAACATCTACCTGTGCTAGGACCAAACTGCAAGACTTCGTCATTGACACAGGCATGGAAGTCCCTAAGTACAAACAGTCTTGAAGGATGCAACACCAGGTCGGTGATGCAGTGATGATGTCTGGTACAGCAGGTCCTGCAGAAATTTTTTACCATGTCCTGGAAGATATTACATGAAAGCAATACTGCAACCTGCAACTAGCCTGCCTTGAACAGCAACACTTTCAAATGGCCTAGTCATGACTATTGGGCATGCCTTGAGCTCCAGAGTGGCTCTAAAACAAGTGGCCACTTGCCCACTCTGCAATCCCACCTCAGGCAGTGCCCCACTGAGCACCTGGACTGGATGAGAGCCTTCAACACAGGGCCATGGCACCCCTCAGCAGGTCTTTATGATACATACAAAGTCAGCCTAACATCCGTGACCTCACAACCATAATTCTCCCCTCCCCAAAGTCTCTACGGACCCCTCATTCGACTACTACCGTGTAATCTGAGGATCCCCAGATCCCCAGTGGCTAATAACCACTGCAGGAAGATTAAAAAAAGGGATCCCCAAAGAGCCATAGCTGTTAAGTGGTCTGGGGCTATGACATGTCTACCAGTGACCCCAAAAAGATACATGCTGTCTAAATTTAAAATACCTAAGAAAACAGTATTCAAAAAACAAATTACCCTCCCAAACAACCTAAAACGAAAAGCCAGCTCACAATCCACAAATCGCTCAATGAATACAGAATACAGTAATACTACCACAATCACACTCCCAAATCATACTAACAGAACATTATTGAACAAAACAGTAAATAAACAAACAGAGATAGAACAAAAAGGGGGAGTCCTTCACAGGTGATAAAACTAATATACTGTATGTGGTCAATGAGTTAACGTTAAAGTCATAACTCAACCTTCAGTACTAGTCAGAGACTCTTGCAGCTCCCCTCCACCACAAATTTCCATACCCTGGACAGGACTTCCCTGGAGGCCTGTACCTCCCTTAGATATGTCAGTGTCTACCTCAACCAGCACCTTGACTTTTCTGTGCGTATCGATGCCATCAACAAGAAGCTTCACCGCAGACTGGGTGCTTTATACCATAACATTGGTTGCATCCCGCTGCCAGTTCGCCGTGGTATTGTACAGAAAATGATCCTCCTAATCTTTGACTATGGGGATGTAGTCTACAGTGCCACTCCCAAGTCCATGCTAGCCAGACAGGACCCACTCTTCCACTCCTTCTGTCGTTTTGCTCTTGACTGTCCTCCTCTCACCCACCACTGCATCCTCTGTGGGACTCCCCTCCCTACATGACCGAAGACTGTCCTACTTCACATGGTTCATGGTCAAGTTCAGGACCCAGTCTCTACCCACTTACTTCACACCTAAATTAACTACTCCTACCCTTCCTGCGCACACACTAAGGAACAATGATGCCAGGCTCCTACCTGTACCACACATGTCAATGGTTGCAGGCCAGGCAGCTTTCAGATATTGCATGCCTAAACTATGGAACTCCCTCTGTATGGCCATTTGGCATGCATCCACCACCCAGCACCTCAACTCCCTCCTCAAATTACATTACTCCTCCAACTGCACATGTAACTAAATAAACTTGCTCACTCCAGGGCCAGCATCCTCCTATTGTTATGATAGGTTAGTGCCGAAGGGTTCTGAAGTATGTAGTTTCTGTCTGTTTTTACATGCCTTGTACTACAAATTGCTGACACACTGTATTTAAATATTGTTCTGTACTTTATGCCTTGTATTCTTGTATCATGTTATGTTTACTGTATTCCCTCCCCCTCCCCCCAGGATGCATCTGGAAATGAGCAGTAGCCTGCTCAGTACGCCTTCCTGGTAAAACTTTTAAGTAAATAAGTAAATAGATTAAACACTATCATACTGCACCTGCTGCAACTTGGGAAAGTAAAAGATGTTCATTGTCATGAAATTTTGCGTAATGTAGCCATCAATAGAGATTTCAACAGATAGAAAAGAAATGCAGAAATGCACTTTCTTTCTGTGGCTAAGGAATCCATGTTGCATATGGGCAATAACATCACATGTTTTAATATGCTGGAAATCCATGCACATATCTATATCTACTGTTGGCAATCTCTCACATTTTGCCATTGGCCATAGCAGGATTAGAAAAGCTCTTTGAGCATAGTTCAGTGTGGTAAGGAATCGCACACCCACAACTGCAGCCTCACTACAACCAAGGAACGAGAAAATGCTGGTTGTTAGCTTCCTAATTAAGGCTCTATCACCATCAGGCACCTTGTAAAAATTTATATGTGCTTTGAGCTGACCAGGAACTATCCTCCAGCTAGTCCCTGACGGCCCAACCATACACAGTAACCCAGCCAAAAGAAAGCTACCTGGATCCTAATCTGGAATCCTATCCTTGCACACTCTCCTCCCTCATTATTCTGTGCACCATTGATGAACTTCATGTACCACAGGCAGGGCAAGTGCACTTATACAATTGGTAATTACTCCACAAAACTTTTATTTTGGAAAACACTCACCAGTCCAGAAAATCTGTAGGAGGCAAAACAGAATAAATAAAGTAAAGCCACAAAACAATACTGTTTAAACACAGAATAGATACTTAATTCAGCATCATAAGCACACACGTTTATTTTAAAAGAATGCTCCAGCAAACAGCTGATGCGTACTGTATATCATGTAAGCAGAAACATCCAGGCAGGATGCTTGCATCACAAAAAAAAAAAACAATAACTCTAAACTCCCTGCACTTACTTACTAACATGCCCTTACCAAACTCTACTTAATAAACAGATTGAAATTATATCTTACTTAAAAACTTAATTAAGAGCAGCGGTGCAATAAATTTTTCCCCAAAAAACAGTTTCAGCTACTGTACATATACGCCAAGCCCTGACCTGGTGCCACAAGCTTCAGCCCAGTGTACCACAAGCTTTGGTGCGGCATGGTTTAACGGACTCAGCTGTCACCACCGCTACCAATTGCTCCATGGCTCACCACCTACAAGCATCTTTTCATGCTACCTCCAAGCCCACAACCAGTTGCCACAAGCTTCAGCCCAGTACAGCTTAATGGACTCAGCCACTGATACTGACTGCTCCACAGCTTCCCATCTGCCAGTACCTTTCCTGGCTACCTCCAAGCCCTGATTGGGTGCCACAAACTTTGGTGGTGTGCAGCTCAACAGACTCAACAGCTGCCATTGATCCCAACTGCTCCATGGTTCCCTGCCTGCAAGCACCTTTCTTGGCTCTTCATTAAAAGCTTCGATGCTGCTTGTGACATCCATGCTCCCTACAAAAACCAAAGAGCCAGGGGATTCAGTAATCCTTGGATTACATCAGGTCTCATTGATCACATGAAAACTAGAGATCATCTCTGGCATCAGGCATGGACCACAGGTGCACAAGCAGATATTCAATCATACAAAAAGCTAGGAATGAGTGTACCAGGGAAATCCGTCATGAAAAAAATCAGTACAACAGAGATGTGCTTGCCAATGCTTTGAGTGATGAAAGGAAATTCTGAAATAACCTCAAGGAAATCACAGGGAAAGACTCCAAAGTGGCACCTTCCATGCTTAACATTGATTGTACTCCCACACTAGACCCCCTTAACCATTGCAAATACATTTAACTCTGCTATCATGAACCTTAGTAGTGTACTCCTCCACAATTTCTTTGATGCCCTCTCTGATACTAACCCAAAATTGACTCAGGTAGAACAACAGACACATCCAACTTTCTACTACAAAGTGGTGACTGAAGATGATGTGAGAGAATACTTTCTAAAGATGCTTGGGAAGTCCAGATTTGGCTAGTGCACGTTGGACCTTAAATTTATAGACTTTTCTCTGTATGAAATCCTGTCTCCCTTGACCAAGATTATTAACTGCTCCCTCATGCTACCACATCTCCCCCAGAAGTGAAAAGCTGCCTTGGTCCTCAAAAGTGGAGATAGGGCACAACATGTTAAGTACAGGCCAATCTCCATCTCTCCAAAGAACTCAAAAGAATTGTAGATGACCCGCTGGTAGATAATCTGGAGAAATACTGGTTGCAATGTCCTCAGCAACATGGATTCAGGAAAGGGCACAGTACCACCATGCCCTGCTAGAATTCTCAAGCTACATCCACAAGGCAGTTGACCAAGTACAACTTGTTGGTGCAACTTATATTGACCTAATCAAAATCTTTGATACAGTCAACCACTCCTTGCTAGTTGATCAACTAACCAGCACTGGACTATCAAAGGACACCACAGATTGGTTTAAAAGTTACCTCGGTCACAGATCACAACAAGTGAAGATTGGAAATGTTCTTTCAGATAAGCTAGTGGTTCGGTCCTGAGTACCCCAGGGATCCATTCTGGGGCCCCTCCTCTTTAGCATCATTTTAAAACAGTCTCCCTAATTCATGCCATGACCAAATCTATCTCTATGCACTAGCAATCATGATCCCTCCTTGCTGGAGAACCAGCTACAAAGCAGCTTTGTGAATGTAGAGGACTGGTTTAATAGACATAAACACATTTTAAATTATAAAAAATAAAGGTAATGCTTTTCAATAGCACTCATAGCAAGCATGAATCATACCAACTAACAAGCATAAAAAACTTAGGTACTACCCTGGAACAGATCCAACAGCTCATGTATCTCGGGGTACCTTGGATAACACATTATCCTCTACCCATCACATAGATAATGTCACTAAAGCTATAAATGCTTGTATTAGTCTACTATACAGACAAAGGTAAAGTCTGACTACTGAAGTCCTCAACCTTGCAATAATCCAAAGCTCTGTGATCTCAGACATTGATTACAGACTTGTGATCTATGGGTCTGCCACTAACACAGCTCTGTGTCGTATCTCTGTAGCACTAAACAAGGCCTGCCCTCTTGTCACTGTTGCACCGCATCTCTCACACACCTGTAACATTTATGCTCAGGCAAACTGGCTCTAGCTAAAAAGTGGAGTCACCTATCAGATCTGTCTGTTTGCAAAGAAAATCTACTTTGGTCTTGTGCCCCCAGGGGTTCAGAAGATCCCCAGTCTATACTGCAACCCTTGCCGAACAAGAAGCTCTGACACTCAGACCTTCCTGGTGCCCTGCTTGCTCTTCACTAGGACAGGATTCATTCCCCATCAGAGCCTTCATGTGGCTGAACTCGCTTCATTGTGATGTCTCTTTCGATGCCACACTGGGCTCCTTCAAATGTAAACTTCAGGAACACCTAATAGCAAATGACACATGTGATTATTTCATTTAAAGATGTTCTCTGGTCCACCAATCTTAATATTTTAAATCCTCCTCATACCCTCCCTCTTTCTCTACTGTCCCCTTACCCCTTGATGTCTATTATTCTGTGCCATTAGTTTCTACCCCTCTCCAAATCCTCTCCCCTCTTTTTCCCCTCCAACCCACACTTGCCTCATTACTCAAACCCCTGAGCCTCTCTACTCCCCTCCAACTTTCCTAACCACCTACCACTCATCACCCCACCTGTGCAAACTAATGCCTTTCTGCTCTCCTAATTTTTCTTTATCCTCTTATCTCCTTCTGTAACCCCCCTGCAAATGGGGGTTCCCAAAAGACTTCCAGGAGCTTGCTTGAATGCTCCAAGCCTGAATGGTGTTTGGCGTTTAAGCCATTTATCAGTGAGTGTTTTTAGAACCTCTGGTACTGTCTCTTTAAGAGCTGTCTGCTTGCAGACATAATTAGTTTGTATGGGGGACTGTGTGTTTCTTTGATTGAGTACCACTCAAGCTGCTGCCAATTCACTCCATTTTTGCAGTCACTAGGAGTGCAAAGGAACCTATCTGAAAGATGTAACTGTTTGCCAGAAACCATTTAGAGTGATAATGAAATTACAGTTTGTCTAACCTGCTTTCTTTTGCAGTCAGAACAGTGTCTGCCTAGTTCCCCATTCTGGTTTTGAACTGCTGAACTGGACCAATCAGTGTGGGGTAAGCTAGCTCTAAAATGGTGCCTTGGACAAATCAGAACTTGGACTCATAATCTGAGCCAGCCACAAGAGGATTGTATGGGCAGTGACTCTGGGAGATGTAGTTTAGACTTCAGTGCCTTTTTGGACCAACAGCAGCAGTCTATTGTGAGTGACAGCCAATCCAGTCAAGAACTGGGAGGAACTCAAAGGAAGTGCCCGGTTTTGTCGGTTGGAGTTTCAGTTGAGCTTTGGCAGTGAAGAAGGAAGGAGCCCTGTGCTTTTTCAGTGTGCAGTTTAGTCAAAAAGCGGGTGTAAGGCCCAGAGTTCGGTCTGCAGCTTGTGTAACTGCTTGTTAGGACTGAATCCGTCCTGTAGAAAAGAATCAAAGGATCTCTGAAGAGTAGAAACCAGGCTCACCCTGTAGAAGACTGGAGAAATTATTGAATTGCACTCGGTCTGTCAGGAACTGAATCTGCTGTGTGTTCTCCGGTATTGTGCAGTAATTGCGATCGGGATAGAGAAGCAGCCTGCCTGGTATAGTACTCTCTTTTTTTTTACCATATAAATGTGTGAAGAGTCTCTTGGAGCTCAGGAGTAGCCCTGCTGATATTGAAGGACCCTATCTTATTTGGAGGTCGTGAGTACTAATTCAGGGTCGCTCCCTGTTGAATTGCCACATTAAATCCAAATGGAATTACTGTACTGCTGACTGTTTAATTTTCCTTTTCTCTGTGTGAAAGGGCCCCTACCAGCTGCCACGGTTTGGACTAGCCACTAGGGCTTGGGTACCCAGGGACAGTAACTGATAGGGATAGGCCTGTGCACAGAGCCATAGGTAGATTATTAGAGTGATAAGCTAATTAACCTGATTTCCCCCTGTCCTTGTTATATCCCCTAAATAAATCAGAGCTGCTTGTTTCAGCAAAGTTATACTGCCTGAGGTATTTGTCTATGTTAAAGTACTGTACTGTGATTGTTGCACTGTATCTCATTTCACAGGAGGTCCCAGTGCGAACCAGTCCTGGGGGTAAGTGTATACTGTGAAGGTAATTCTGATATATTGTGTGGGCCACTAGTGGGAAGAAAGGGGGGTTGCAGTGTCCCAGAGGGCTGTGACCAAGTTAGTTTAACTATTGCAAACCCTGACCTCTGGGTGGAGGCACCCGCCATTGGATCCAGGCCCCTCAACCTGTTAGTGGCAAATCAGGCAGGGGTAGTAGCCCCTGGGATAGCGCCATCTAGGGGTTACACTTCTATCCTAGACAAAGACCACTGGGCTGCTCTACTGTGACTGTATAGTATCTAGATTGTTTTTTCCAGCTTAAATTCAAGCATGCATTGTACACTTCCTGATCAATCGCTTACTTTTGAATATTTTATTTACTGCCATTTGAACCCATAGTTAATATGTCCTCCTTTTGTTCCTTTGTTTTTGTTCACTGTTTATGTTGCCTGATGTGGAACGTATGTAAAAGAGCTTCTAGCTCAAAGGTGTTAATCTGAGACTCAGCTAAATAAATATAATAACAATATTTGCATTCTTGTAAAATTTACTTTTCTAGGTACCTTCCCTACTGCACACCATAAGACGCCATAAGTTTTGTTTCTCGACCCTAACCCTTACCATATTTACCATGGTATTTCAAAGCCAAATGTGGCAGCCATATTTTTTCTTGAGAAAAATAAGTGAAAGCATTTGTAACTTACTCAGATTTTGATGGAACTAGAACATTTTGCCACCAAATAAAATTGGAATTTTTTGCCCAGTGTTGTTGCACTGCTGCTTTAAAACAGTTTTAAAACAAGTACCACTTCTGCCATAATTGCAGCTAGCTGATCACCTGATCAACACAGTGACTACCTTCTCCTGTGGTGGCACTGGTGTAGTAAAGCAATGAGGCATGAGCCATTCAGCAAGGTGTGGTCTTAGTTCATGCAAGAGGTTCATCGTAGTGCAGAGTTATTTTTGGACTCAAAGCAAACAATGCACAAGGAAGCTCAATTAGAAACAAGTTAGCCAGCCTTGGAGTGGGTCCCAGGGTGGTAGCCTGGGTAAATAATTGGCTGGACAACAGAACATAGAGGGTAATAGTAAATGGAGTCCACTACGAAGAAAGGGGGGTTATTAGCAGGCTACTGTAGGGTTCATTACTGGGTCTGGTCCTTTTAATGTCTTTATGAGTGACATTGCAGAAGGACTGGAAGGAAAAGTATGCCACTTTGCAGATGACACAACGATCTGCAACAGGGCTGATACTCAAAGAGGGGGTGGAAAGGATGAGAAGGGACGTGTCAAGGCTGGAGGAATGGTTAAGTGTATGGTAGCTTAGATTCAATGCAAATAAGTGCAAAGTAATGCACCTGGGGAACAAAAACCTAGGGAACAGTACACAGTGGGTTGGGCTATTAACAACAATAAAAATAGAAATGGACCTGGGTGTAGTCATATCAGATGACCTAAAGGTAAACAAGCAATGTGAAAAGGCAATAAGGATGGCTAGGGGGATATTGGGACGTATAGGGAGAGGCATCACCAGTAGAAAATAAGAAGTTGTTATCTCTCTGTACAGACAGTTGGTGAGACCCCATCTGGAGTACTGTGTGCAGTTCTGGAGACCCCATCACTTCAAGGACATAGAAAGAATGGAGGAAGTCCAGAGGAGGGCAGCTAAAATGGTGCAGGGTCTGCAACAGAAGCTATATGAAGAGAGACTAAAGGAACTTAATATGTATACCCTCAAGGAACGGAGGAGAAGGGGGATATGATAGAAACTTTCAAGTATCTCACGGAGATCGGCAAAGTCCAACAGGGTAGCATCTTTCAGAAATAAAAATGTGCAAGAACAAGGGGACACAATCTGAAGATGGGGGGACGGCTCAGGGGGAATGTGAGGTAATATTTTTTCATGGAGAGGGTAGTGGATGCATGAAACCGCCTTCCTGAGGAGGTCGTGGGGTCAAAAACAGTGGGGAAATTTAAGAATGCATGGGACAGACATAAGGCAATTCTGGTAGGGGGAGGTAGGAGGAAGCAGGCTGTTGGTTAACTAGGATCTACAGCCTATCCCTTGGGTAGGGAAATGGCAGACTAGGTGGGCCAAGTGGTCCTTATCTGCCACCAAAGTCTATGTTTCTGTGCTTTCTATGAAGCCTGTATCCTTAATGTTTTCTTTATGTTGGGGACAGATGATGAGCCCAATCAGTGAATCAGCTATTACTACTAGAATATGTCTTGCTCACGAATAATTTGGATCACAGCACAGAAGAGTAAGGACTGTCACTGCGATGGAGGGATGGTTTTCCTTTTCACAGGTACTGTACCTGTTCTCACCACATTCCTGGGGTTTGGGAGTTTGGGGGGAACAGGGAGAGTCATACCCAAGAGTTGTTAGTGGTCAGGGATTTTTGTTCATGATTTGGGGGGATGGGGTGTGGGAAGCTGGGAGAAAAACAGATTTTAGAGGCGGTAGTAAGGGGAATTTTTCACAAAACAATGAGACATGACATGACAGGATGTGGGTTGCTGCCTGATAACAGCATGCCCAAGGTGCATTGTGATTTTCAGCACCTGGAAAGTGCTCTTATCACGCAAAAACCCACATCCCTGAAGTGTCTTGTCTTATTGCTCTTGTGGGTTGCAGTTCTAAAAAACTAGAAAAAGGAATGACGTTTAAAAGAAATGCTAAAATTGCTTTGAAAACCACTTTAATTAGATTTGAGAGTAAGTAGTCCCTGTATACTGAGCTCTAATAGAAAACAGAAGAGTGCATTGAGTGTCATTAGAGGGCTTCTTCCTAATGTTTGTATATGACATTGTACCCCACCACCACACACATATTTAATTTTTTATTTTGAGTGTCTTCTAGCAAAGTTGTTAGGCACTGGAGAAGTGCATTGCTTGTAGAACTGTGAGCAGTGTGAAAAGGATGCCATTTACAGTATCGGTGTCTGTAACTATGGCAGAGCGAGACAGTGATCAACTGAGGATTTCTGGATCAGGCCACCCCAATATACACATATACTTTATTTCTTTTTATTATTTTTAGTATTTTAATGCAGAGCTGAACAGCACTAGAGAATCGTGCTGGAAGTGAGCACGTCCCTCTGCTGCTGCCACAGTGTGCGCTTTGTACTGTGCAGTTTTACTTATGGCACTGCAGTACGAGTGAGCAGGTTGCTGCTGCTCTCCATTTAGTTTTTCACCCTGCTCACTCTGAATTATGATTTTTAAATTGTGGTAGCCTGGCACTGTGGAGTAATCTTGGGGGGAAGGGGACTGGAGACCGTGAGGAATGATGACTGAAGAAATGGCAGTGGCCAGATGGAGGATGGGGCAAAAGGCAGCTTTGAAGTCACTGTGGGAGGTATGTGCACTTCTTGATGGGGACTGGAAATAGGAATGTGGAAGATATTTTTGGCAGGCATGGATATGTGGGTGGTACTGTGCCCTGCTAGGCATTAAAAGTTTCAGTCGCAGGGTTGTTGTCCTATAAGGACACAGGTCCTGTCCATTCAGGGTGTAGGATTCCATTTACCCATTTTTATGTTTGCTTGCACGCATGTGCAAGAAACATAGTGCCATCATCGGAGATTTCGGAGGTGTGTCACCTCCTCCTCCAATTCAGTCAGTGTGTTGGCAGGCACGGCCCCTGTAAGCCAATGCATTCTGGAGCTGTCTATGACAAGCTCCAAAATGCAGTGGCATACAGTTGAAAGGGGGAGCTACGCTTGAGTGAGCAGCGATAAGATATCGCCTGCTCATGTACAGCTCCCCCCACAAACACACACACACACCACGCAGGCGTACGTACCCCATGCACACACTGAATAGCCGGCGGGGTGCCCAATCCCTGTCGGCTGTGCTCTCCTCCCACCCGCCTCCCCCAAAGCCTTCGGAAATGCCATGCTGGGTGCCCACAAAGCGTGGCAGATAATGTCTAGCCGATGGGGTGCCCAATCCCCATCGGCTCCACTGTCCTAACCCCCGAGAACCAAGTGCCATGCTGGGAACCCACCCCAGCGTGACAATCCATACTTTGTCGATCGGGGTGCCCATTCCTCCGCCGGGCTGAACGGCCCCCAACCATCCTTGTGCCACATCGAGCCCACCCCAGCATGGCAATGTCCCTCGTCATTCTCTTTTTTAAACCCAAAGAAAAACGGTCCCACGCGCATCTCCCAGCCCCCGACAACCCACACCCACCCACTGCACACCCAGCCTCCCACACTCTCCCTCATCCCATACTTACCTCTGGACCTTGTCGCGACGATCTTCGGTGGACCGGGAACACGTCTGCACTCGTCAAAGCCGACCACGAACTGAGGAAATGCCGGTAAGCTGTATAATGGGCTAGATAGGGGGGTTTTAACTTTGTTGCATATTTCAGGCATTTTTGGTAATTTCACAGTCACTGCATGAAATCACCCTTCGGGCCTGAATAATGCCATGACAGTGACATAATTCATGAGAAGGGGTCCCAGAAACCCCAAGTTGAAAATTTGGTGCCAAAATTCCAAAAAGTGACTGTTTTACGAGCGCGCGTTGCGCAGTTCCTACGCAGGCTCGTAAGTTTGTGAATTTTCAATATTTTCACTCCAAATTTTCAACATTGTCATTTTACCACACCTTCTTATGAGTAGTACAGCTGTTATTTTTCACATCTCACCCAAAACATGTTTCTGCCCATGTAGCGCACAATGGCGCAGTCGGTGTGCGAAATCAATGTACGGGATAAATTAAGAAAATCACAGTGACACTGTTCATGAGCAGAGGTCTAAAAATGACTATGTTGAAAATTTGGTGAAAAAATTCCTAAAAATGACTGTGTTACGAGAGTGTGTTGCACAGTTCCTATGCATGCTCGTAAGTTTGCAAATTTAATATTTTCACTCCAGATTTTCAACATTGCCATTTTATTACACTTCCTTATGAACAGTACAGCTGCAATTTTTCATATGTCGCCCAAAATGTGTTTTCGCACATGTAGCGCACAATGGTGCTGTTGAAGTGCGAAAGCAATGTTTAGGACACATTAAGAAAATCACAGTTACACTGTTCATGAGCAGAGGTCTTAAAATGGCTATGTTGAAAATTTGGTGACAAAAGTCCATAAAATGACTGTGTTACAAGTGAGCATTGTCCAGTTTCCACGCACCCTCGCTAGTTCATGACATTGTAATATTTTCAGTCCAGATTTTCACCAGTGCCATTTTTCCACAGTTCCTTATGAACAGTACAGCTGTCATTTTTCACAACATGGCTGAAGTGTGTTTCCACACTTTCAGTGCAAAGATGTGTGGTCTCTGTAGGAAATCATTGTTCGGGACAGATAAAGAAAATCACAGTGACACTGTTCATGATCGGAGGCACCAAAATGCCTGAGTTGACAATCTGCTGTAAAAATCCCCAACCTAATTATATTACGGGTGTCGTTCACAGTTTCTATGTACGCTCATGACTTCACCATTTTTTAATATTTTTACTACAGATTTGCAACATTGCCATTTTTACACCTCCTTGAACAGTACAGCTGTCATTTTTTACATCCTGTTCAGAATGTTTTTGCACCTGTGGTGCTAAATGCCGTAGTCACTGTGCATAAGCAGCTTTCGGCTAACAAACTGATATTCCCCCTGTTCATGAGGTGGGGTCACAAAAAAACATGTTGAAAATTTGGAGTGAAAATACCAACGAATGCCTGAGGTATTAGGGTTTCCAACCATAATGCCCAACCCTGTAGAGAATGACAGGCATCAGGGGTGTGACTTGGGATTCTTGCCTGTGATGCTCATACCATTCCACACCCTGCAGTCAGTGAGAGGCATCAAGGTATGCCTTGGACTCTTCGACCCCAAACTTCACCCCATTCTCCTATATCGCAGCCATCTCACCATATTTCCTAATGAAATGGGGTGTGCATAAGGGCCAAAGACCCCAAGGAACACCGTGACACTTGTCAGTGTCTGCAGGGTGGGGTGTGGTGAAATGGCATGGCCGTTATGTCTGTCAACCCAAACGCACACCCCAATGCCTGTCACTCTCTGAGGGTGGTGGTGGGGTTGGCTTCAGTTCAATACTTCACTGCCATTCCTATTACACAGCTCTGTATTTTCTACACTACCACTGCCAATGCCAGCAAGAAAACATTCAGCATTGACAAATGCTTGTATAAAACCTGTAAAGACTTTACTGGGATCACAGAAAGAAGAAGGAATGTGGGGCCTAGTGATAGAATAGGTGAGAAGATACGCTTTAAAACTGTGTGGCATGGAGGGGAGAGGTGGACGTGTATAACACAGATGGGTGGGTGAGAATTTTCTTTATGAAATGCAAAAAGAAAGAAAAAAATAAAGTAAATGTGTATAGTTCTTCATGGGTAAAATGCTACTTCACCCACCAACAACTATGTGTAGTGCCAATTCACTAGCACCTTTGCTACTCTCTTCCCAACATGATGCACTTGTGCCCTTACATTCCCATTGTACTGTTTTCTGTTTTTTCTGGTCATGGACATTCAATAAGTACTTCACAATGCTCGCCTCACTTGTGGGGGACATCCCAGCCTATTCCTCCCTGACCAAATCCAATGGACTACTACATGTGCATCGAAATAGTAAACATTTGGTGGACTCCTTCAGCATCTTCCTGTAGGGTACTAGTAAGAGGGGCAAATACTTTTAAAAATCTCTGGGGTATTTGCCTCTGAAAGAGAAACAATGTGCATTTTATTGAGCCATTGAAATGTTCCACCAAGCCATTACTTTGTGGATGGTATTAAAATGGTTTTGGCTGTTCCACCTTGCGCTCCTTCCACAAGGTAGTTATCAATGCAGACATGAAGTTCATACCTTTCCTACACACTTTTGTCAGAGAACTTTGCTGATCAGAAAATCCCCAGAAGCTCATCTGCACCCTTTTCAGCTTCCACAAAAAACATAGCAAATGCCTCAGGGTGTCTACAGCAGTTGCAAAATCAGCTCTCATCAAAATATTTCCCCATCTGGTTAGAGTCACGTAAGGGCCCCACAATATCAAGAGCCACATCACTCATCTGTGACTGACAATGGCATAACAGGAGCTTTAGCCTTACCTCCTGCCTTCCCTGTCTTCTGTCATGCTAAACAGATTTTGCAGCATGGGGCCATGTTTGGAAAGATGGTGGAGCAGTACAAGTTCTGCAAAAACCTATTCCAGGTTTGTTTTAATTAGTTCCCAGAAGGTGGAATGCCATGAGGCAGATCTACAGTAGGAGCTATTTCTAGTACTATTAGGACATAACTGTCTTTTGGACTATATCCCCTTTCTTACTTCTGTCTTTGTACACCATTGCCTCACTAACAGCCTATTTTGCATATTCAAGTACGTGACTTGTGGCTATATCTGACACTGCTATTCTGGCCTCAGCTAACTCCCCTTTTTTAACCTAAATATGGATCATTCTGATGAGCAGCAGCACTTGTTTCTAAATTTGTCTGCTTGTTTTGTGGTCTCTGGAGATCTCCATGCTTGCCTCTTTTATTTCTTTTATTCCTTTTCTTGTCCCACAATGCCTGCTGTTCCCTGTTGCAGTGATGAATTGGAGACCATTGATTCAGTGAGTGCCAGTTTAATATCCTGTTTACAGTTTCTCATTGCTTTATGTTTAAAATCTGTCCTTTCCTGGGCATCAGCAAAAGACATTGTGCCCTTCCATTAACTCATTCATCAATTCCGAGTCAACGCACACATTCTTTATTCCTAAGATAAAGTGTGGATTTGATAGAAAGACCTTTGCATTTTTAGCACCAGACCCCCATAAGGAACTTCCATCCCAGCTGAGAAACAGTTCATACTTGCAATTGTTCAAGTCTAGTCTTTTCTTTCACCATATAACCCACTGTATTTATTTTAGTCCTCTGTCCCTCATTTCCTGACCATGGTCGTATTACACACCAATGATCTTGCTCTTCATGTGTTGTAACATCACTTTGTTGGCTTGCTCTGATTGCTGGTTGGATGTATTTACCTCTGCAGATTGATGTTTCCCCTGTGTAATTTTAGCCTGTATGTAACTATTCCTGCTGGGTTGTTAACCAGTTTCCTGTTGCTGTTTCCCCAGTGGCCCACATGAAGACAATCCTACCCAAATCTTCAGAAATTATACAAATACATTTTTAAAAATACACAGCCCCCTGGAGCTATGGCTCCTCTGTAGGTCTATGTGCCTCAAAGGGTTAATTTCAGACAACCTGGGAACTTTTTGTCAGCTAGATTGACTAAGAGTTCTTATGTGATGTGCCCTGCTGCTGGGAGCTGATGAGTCACCAGCAGTTGTTTACTTTGTCAGAAGAGGAGTTTGGAGGAAGCTGCATCCTGCAGCTGAAGGAGTTGAGAGGCCGAACAGGAGGCAGAACCCACCACTAAACTTTGGAATCCTGGTGGCAGCTGTATTGCTGTATTCCCTTTGGAGTGACTCCCACAAGAAGTTTACTGGTCTTTTACAAAACCTAAGTTTGCAGCCTCTGAGGTAAAATATATTTGTCTAGACTTTGGAAAACTATTTAAGATACTCCTTGCGGCCTCCCTCCTTACTGGGTAGCAAAGAGGATAACCCAATATGGAATACGAGGAGCATGATTTGGCCAGTGATCCTCTGCCCAATGGGGACTGTTATGGGACAGGGCGGCATGACATTATGCTAGTAACCACGATCCCTTGTGGGAAATGTACCTTGTATTTGCCATCTAAATTGTGTGGCAATCTACATAGGTTCTAAAACAGCTGGACCTGAAGCAAGGAATTGGTGGAATAAGTATGCAGATCTAAGAGCCTCATGTTGGCTGCCATATGTCTACATGAAGGTAAATGAAAAGGAACACATTCCAGACTACTGTGGACCCTCCTTGGCAAGTAGTTTAGTCTGGAGGGCACTGGATCAGGGAGAAGTTGGTAGGATGGATTTCCTGGTTAGGTCTGGTGGGCCATCAACTTCATTGCTCCATCCATATGTCATGCCTCTTGTACTGGAAATACACAACAGAGATAGCTCTGGTAAATATCCTTCATGCTGTGTTTTTTGCAGTTTGCTGGGTGCTTAAAACCTATTGCTAACTAAAATCAGTGTGCCCCATGGTTGTATACAGACCCTAAAATTGCCTGAACATTGAAGTCTGTGAAGCAGTGCCCTGACAAAATGCCTCACATATTGGGATAATGGATTCTGACTAAAGACATTCCTTATGGGATACAGACTCTCTAAAAAAAAATTCTTGTCTGGCATATGCTTAATTTGATGCTGCAGTAATAATATGCTCTGATCCTTTCTTTTATTAAAATTGATTTCTTTTGGACTTCATTCATGATTGGGACATCGAGTTATTTGAAGTATATGCCTGCTAACCTTCTTGCTTTGCAGTTGGCAGTGGCTCTGATGATGTCCAAGCACCCAGGAGTCCACCCCAGACTAGGGAGGTCAAGTACTGTAGTTGGTATGCCTGTGTGGGCTTCCTCCCTGAAACAAACTGTACCATCTAGACCAGGAAGGGGGTTATATATATGTGATACACTGCTGTCAAACACAACTTGTCTGGTAGAAATGTGTGAAACTGGCGAATAAGATGAAAGAGCTTTTTTGATGCCCATAATAGGATAGCTGAACTGCACACAGTTGTTTTACTTGTCTGCCTACCGTTCTCAGTTGACCCCTCCCTTTTTGTGACACAATCGATCCATGGATAAAGATTTACTAAATGCTATAGTTTGCTTACATTTCGGTGTCCATCTCTGAGCTGTTTGAGGGGGTGGTTCATGGTTATAGTGGTGGGCATCTTGCAAACTTGTGACAAGTGTGGTATGACAGTGGCCATAGAAACAGAAAAATAGAAAGTGACAGTAGAAGGAAATGTAGAGTCCACAGAGTCTGCCCATGAGATGTCCATGATCCAGCAATTGTCCCAGGGCTATCCTCTAACCTAAAGGTAAGGATGAAAAGAGCTGCCTTTAGGAAGTACAAGAAAACAGGGAGGGGGGAGGACAGGGAGGAGTACTTGACATAATTGAAGGAGGTAGCAAGGGCAGTAAGGGGAGCCAAAGCATCTACGGAACTCAGGCTGGCACAAGGCATTAAGAAAGGGGAGAAGGACTTCTTTAGGTACCTCAGGGAGAAAAGGAGCTGTAAGGACCACATAGTAAGGATTAGGAAGGAGGGGGGTTGGGTGGAAGCAGGGTGCGATAAGGCAGAAGCACTAAATGAGTACATCTGCTCAGTATTTACTAAAGAGAAGATGGAGGTGACACCCAAGGGTGGAGAAATGGCAGAAATAGGGGTGGAAGGGGGTGACAGATGGGGAAATCATGGAGGGCAGAGTTTGGGAAGGTTTGAAGGCACTGAGGGTGGACAAGGCACCAGGCCCAGATGGCATCCACCCCAGGGTACTGAAGAAGCTGGCAGAGGTCCTTGCAGGACCTTTGGCAGACCTATTTAATGCCTCACTACATTCAGGGTGTATACCTCGGGACTGGAGGATGGCTCATGTGGTGTTCCTCCACAAGAGTGGCCCCAAGGATGAACCGAGAAACTACAGACCAGTGAGCCTCACATCCATCGTGGGTAAGCTAATGGAGACTATCCTGAAGGAGGGCTGGTGACCTTCCTAGAGGCCAAAGGACTACAGGACAGCAGACAGCATGGCTTCATATGGGGCAGATCCTGCCAAACCAACCTGGTGGAGTTCTATGACTGGGTGACTAGGCAACTGGACAGGGGCCATGCTGTCGATGTCCTGTATCTGGACTTCACTAAGGCATTCGACTCGGTGCCACATGGAAGGCTGGGAAGTAAGTTAGTAGGCACAGGGGTGGGTGAAAAGTTGGTGAGATGGGTAGGAAACTGGCTTCAGGGAAGGCAACAGAGTGTAGTGGTGGGTGGGGAGCTCTCATACCCAAGGGTAGTGACGAGTGGTGTTCCACAGGGCTCGGTGTTGGGACCAGTGTTGTTTGGGATATTCATTGCAGACATATCATGGGACATCAAGAGCAAGATTAGTCTGTTTGCTGATGATACCAAGGTAGGAGCAGTGGTGGTTGACCTAGGGGGATGGCAGGAGTTGCAGGATGATCTGGCAAAGCTTGAAACCTGGTCAGACACCTGGCAACTGGGGTTTAATGCCAAAAAGTGCAAGGTGCTGCATTTTGGGATGAAGAACCCAAGGAGGAGTTACCAGCTGGGGGAGTGCAGCTAGCCCAGACAGAGGAGGAGAAGGATCTGGGGGTGCTCATTACTGGGTCAATGAACAACTCGGCACAATGTAGGAAGGCAGCTGCAAAGGCCAATAAAATGCTGGGTTGTATTGCAAGGGGTATATCCTCAAGGAGGGAGGAGGTGATTCTGCCACTGTATTGGTCATTAGTTAGATTGTACCTGGAATACTGCGTGCAGTACTGGCGCCCGTATCTGAAGAGGGACATTAAGTTACTGGAGGGGGTGCAGCGCAAGGTAACAAAGATGATCAAGGGGCTGGGGGACTTATCATACGAGAGGAGGCTGAAGGAGTTGAACATGTACTCACTGGAAGAAAGGAGGGATGGGAGGACATGATTGAAACCTTTAAGTACATGAAAGGAATAAACAAGACAGGTACAGAGGGGCTATTCAAAATAAGGGAGGGGAGGGACACCGGGGGTCATGATATGAGACTGGAGGGAGGAAGGTTCAGGAGGGAGATGAGGAGATACTTTTTTACAGAGAGGGTGGTGACTGGGTGGAATGTGTTACCTGCAGAAGTAGTATCCAGTAGAACATGGACTGCTTCAAAAGGGGATGGGACAGGACAAGGGGGAGGGTTAATGAAGGGGAAGGGTGGAAGGGAGGGGCAGCTGCAGAATAAAGGGTGCTAGCTGCACATTTGAGCAGACTTGATAGACCTCTAGGCCTTTATCTGCTGGCAAATTTCATATGTTCATATGTTCGTATGAAATTGTGCTCTAGCTTTGTCCTACCTATGCTTGAAACTCATCACAGTCCCTGCTCCCACCACCTCCACTGGCAAGCTATTCCACAGCTCCATCACTCTTTTGGTGAAGTAGTACTATCTGAGATCCCTCCTGAAACTCCCCTTCCCAGCTTCCATTCATGTCCCCTAGTGGTTCTGTTGGTGATCCTATGGAACACTTCCTCAGCGTCTGGCACTTTGTTTGTCTTTTTTTCCTATCGTGTTGTTATCCAGAGTTTTTCCCCATTTTTGCCCACCCCTTCCCCAGCACACACGTGCATGTATGCAGGGACGTCTGTGCCACATTCTGAGGTGCCCTCCTAACTTGCTGTCCTCCAGCTGTGCTGCCACTGGACCTCCACCCAGTGGCAGTGGAACTACGGGGGGCAACAACTACCCCAGGAGAGGAGAGCTGCTATTAGATTGCTCAAACCTGCTCCATCCCTCCCCCCACCCATGCTGGTACCCTGATGACCTGAGGTTGTTACTGAACCCAGGTTGCCAGTGTGGTGTGAGGTGTGGCGTCCAGTGCCTCAACCATCAGGGCCACCGATCTAGCTGTTTATGCCTTTTGAGAACTTCAATGTTTCTATCATGTCACCCCTCTCCCTCCTAGTTTCCAGTGAGTACATTTTCAGTGTTCCTAGTCGTTTCTCATAGCTGAGTCCCTATAACCTCTGGATCATCCTTGTGGCCCTCCTCTGCACTGATTCCAACCTGTCCCTACCCTTTTTTAAGTGCAACCTCCAAAATTGAACACAGTATTCTAGGTGTGGCCTAACCAGGGATCTGTATAGGGGAGGATCAGTTCCCTGCTCCTGCTATCAGTCGCCCCTGCCTACACATCCCAACATTTTCATTGCCCTGTTTTATGCTTTGTTACATTAGCCCATCTGCTTCAGGGTGTCAATAATAATAACCCCCAGATCCCTCTCTTCCTGCGAAGTGCTCAGTTTGACCCCATGAAGCCAATATTCTGATCCAAGGTTCCCTTTACTGAGATGCATCACTGCACTTTTTCGCATTGAAACTCAGCTGCCACAGTTTAGATCACATTTCCAGTTTTTCGAGGTCTTCCTGTATGTCCATAACCCCTTCAAGAGTGTCCACCCATCTTCTGAGCTTGGTGTCATCTGCAGTCAAGGCTAGTTTACCCCGGATACCACTGCTGATGTCACTGATGAAAATGTTAAAGAGAACAGGGCTCAACACAGATCCCTGTGGAACCCCTGTAGTAACTGCGCCCATGGTTGACCCCATTTACCACCACCCTTTGTCTCCTGTCTGTAAGACAGTTGCCCACCCATCTGACTATGCTTTTCACAGCCCCTATGTCCTCTAGTTTCCCCAACAGGTGCTTGTGTGGTACAGACTCAAATGCCTTGCTGAAATCAAAGTAGAGAAGGTCCACTGCATGCCCCATATCTAACTTCCTTGTCAACCTGTCAAAAAAGATGATTAGATATGTCTGGCACAACTGTCCTGCCATGAATCCATGTTGCTTGGTGTCTTGGAGCCTGTGTTCCTCCAGGTATTGCATGAGGTCCTGCTTTATCAAGGTTTCCATCAGTTTTCCCACTACAGAAGTGAGGCTAACTGGTCTGTAGTTCCCTACATCTTCCTGCTCCCTCCCTTGTGAAGTGGCATCACGTTTGCCACTCTCCAATCCCTCAGGACCACTCCCGTATCTGGTGATGTATTGAATAGGTATGCTAGTGGACCAGCTAGCTCTTCCACAAATTCTTTTTGTACCCTCAGATGCAACCCATCTGTTCCCTGTGCTTTGTCAGGCTTGAGGGCTGCCAATCCATCCCGGACCATATTTGCGGTAAATGACCGGATTTTCCACTACCTGTACCCATCTAATGGCAGCTCTTATACCACTATCTAGTACTGGACCAATCTTCTTTTGTAAATACTGAGCAAAAGAAATTTGCCTTCTGAACGTCCTCCTCCAACAGCCCATCCGCATTCATCAGTTTCACAATCCTACCCCCTTTCCTTGTTTTTTCCTGGATATTGGTCATTGTTTAATTTTTTTTTTTTTTGCCTTTATTGAACACCCATTGCCCGACCCTCCCAACTTTGTCCCCCCACCCGCAGGTTGCTCCCGCCCAATGTTCTTCCCCTGCCAACCTCTGTCCCCCCAGAGAATAGCCCCCTCCCAAGTTTTCCCCTGTTCCTCAATGTCCTCTTCTCTCCTGCGATAGTTATTTTAAAGATGGGGAATGCCCTGCAAAGGGGGCCCTGGGGGGCATAGACCTTCATAAGAAGTCAGTACACATTGCACCCCCCCTTAGATAAAGTGGCCACCCATTGCTGTTTCTCCACCATGCCGTAGTGCTCATCGCCATTTTGATTTTCAGTGATGTGCAGTCACTGTTTTTGTCCATGTTGTTTTTGAATCTCTAGTATCATAAAAAAACACCTTCAGTTCCCATCCATCCCAGAACCAATAATCACCTTCCATCTGCAGTGTTCTTGGTCTGTTGACCCATCCCGGTCTCAAAGTATTTTTCTAAAGCTGGGGGTTGTGGCTGCAGGGCTGGATTGCTGGGGCTCTATTGCTTGTATTGGATTAAACTGAAACATGAGGCCACCAGAATCTTGTGACCACTCCCAAAATGGCATGCACACCAGTGGTGGTACAGTAATGTTCAGTAGTGTCACAACACATGGCAGACATTCACACACTCTCTCCGGTCCACCGTACTATGCCAAACAGTGCACTCGTTGAGCCAGACCCACTAACAAGGTGAGAAATATTTTGCTTGCGGCAGTGTAATACACTTCCCAGCCATCTTTGCAGCACAGTATAGATAATTCGGGATGTGAATTTGCATATACAGGTAAGCAGCCTTGCCGGGTAGAACATGGAGGTACTGTGGAACTGACATAAAAATGTAACACTTAAGTATAATGGTATGTTAAGTGCCCAATGTAATACTTCTAGCAGGAGCTGCTGCCTATGTGACCCTAAAGCACAGTGGATTGAACTGGTTTCACCTGCAACATAGGACAGTGTAGTCAGATGTGATCTATGGGGTCCATCAACAGCTATGTCCTTAACTTGATTTCCCGGAGATAATCAGCAATAATAACACTGGCCAGCTTACCATCATATAAGTGGAGGGCTCCAGGTAGTTATATGCTTGAAAAACTTTGCTCCTCCAATTATTTCACAAATTCGACTCATTTCACAAAGTTGATCCACCGTGCAAAGTCCAAATTTGCAGTAAACTGATAACTTTGCGAAATGCAAAGCTGGTAACACCATAGGTGAAGGTTGGTACGGAGCTGAAATTTGCAATGTACTATGTGATTGGAGGTCATATGTTGCTGAAACAAGCTGTATGCCATGAGGGGGCTGCCTTCAGTGCAGTCTTCTGAAGACAGAGTAGGAGAGAAGTCTGTGTGTGCTTGTTTAAGAAAAACAATCTTCTAAAATACATCTCCAAACCAAGCTTTTTGAAACCAAATTGCTCACAAATTGTTCTAGAGGGCCTTATGCTGCTAGATTTGTGCTTTTATTTATTTTATTTATTTTTGCTGATTATTTGCTTTAAAGTAGCACTTTCTGAGTTGTGTGTAAACAACCCAAAAGGAATAGCTGGTGGAAATAATTTTTACCCAACTTTACCATTGTGTACCCCAAAAGAAGAAGATGCAGGTGAAGTTAAAAGGGTACAGTACCATTGGCAAATTTCCTATTAAATAGAGCAACTTAGCAAAATGATCCAGAGGTGAATCTGGTGATTTTGCCTTAACTTCGCCTGTAAATTAAAACTTCACAACATCTCTAGCTCCAGGACTCTGGTGGTTACAATTGGAAAGGCTATGCCTGGAGTTCAATGGCCAAGCAGCCAGCTACTCCCACTTCCTGAGCTATATAAGCAGTTCCTTGCAGCCTTATTGTGAAGCACTTTTTTTTTGCAGCTGAAGGCTCTGTCCGTCTGTCCTCTGGCTGGTTGGGGCCTACAGGGCTGGCTGAGCCCCCCCCCCCTTTGCTGCTCCTGCTTGTCATTGCTGGATTTCTGTGTTTCTTTTCCTGCTTTTAGCTTGTATTTTGCCTTCTGCTGCTTGTGTGCTTCTTTTTTCTTTGTTTCCTGTTTTCTGTGTTTGTGTGTCTTTGATTTTGTTTTTTTTGGGGGGCTTTGTTTCTAAACTCCTAGCATATTGTTCCAGAGCTCCTACTGCTTGCTTTCAGTTACTCTCAAACTACTGCAATGCAGTTGCAATCGTTATTTGTGTGTTTCAGCCCAACCATAGCTGCTCCATGTTGCAAACTCAATTGATTTCACCTGACTCAGGCTTATACTGAACCTAGCTATGCAGCTCAATCATGCTTTCTCATTCTACTTGCCTCATTATCGCAGCTTCATTGCACTGCCTGGCTACACCTGCTTTCAGAGCATTGTGTCTCCTTATTTATGTTTATTGCAGTTACAACTCACTGTACTCCATACCGATGTTGCATTTATGTTTATTCACCCTGTTTTACTCTGAGGTCAGCCAAAAAGCTCCTGCTGAGCCTGTTAACCTAGCTTTAATATCTGCATGTGGTTCTCGGCCCTTCCATCTATTTCTTGTTTGTCCTACGGCAGGGACTGGGAAGTGTTTGGGGAGTCATGGCCCCATGTAGCTAATTATTTCTTCTCTAAATCTTGCCTTCGCAGCCGAAAATCCTCAGAGTATTCGTCACCTTGATTTGACTTTTAAATGTCTGGCTGGCTTACCCCACTATTGAGTGCTGTTTCATTCCTGCTACGTTATGCAGACCTACGTGCAGGTTCACTTATTACTGCTCTGTTTCCTGACCTACGTACAGGTTCTCGCTTGCTTACGTAATTGATTTGCTCATGCCTACTGCATCCTCTCAACTTCAGTCTCTGGGATGTCTGCTACACTCAATCTGCTTTTGACCTTGCAAGGTCTCAGCATTCACTGCTCATTTCGATCAGCACACCACTGCTCAATCAGCTCCCAGTCTAATTCTGGGGCATGCCAGCCATTCTGTTCTGGTGCAGGGTTCTTACAGCCAATGGTCTCTCTTTGCATTTAGCCCGTATCTTGAGTGTGGCCAAGTTGGGGTGGGATCCTTCTCACCTGGCACATAGCTGGGAATGTCCTCACCCCAGGCTTGGATTTAGCTGCCTGCTATGCGACAGCAGCTTCTGGTGTAGAATTCATGACTAGCAGTGAAGGGTGGTTACGATGATCTCCTTTGGGTCTAGTTTTCTACTATAACGGTTGTCCATTGGCTTTAGTGGTTTCCCTAGCAAGGCACCTTCACTGCATTCTCCCTACAACTACCACTGGTTCACCTGGTTTGAGTTTAGGGTGGGTAGGCCAAGTGAGTGCCTCAGCAGTCATTGCTCTCCTCCTCCACCTTGGTTGCATGTATTGTTGCAGAGTTTTCTTGCAACCTTCCACATCATTCATGCTGGAGGGTTTGAGTGAGAGCCTTCCTCTAAATTGGAATATTTTCCACCTCCCTATAATTGGGCTTTCCAAATTACAACTGCTGAGCCATCACTAAATAAACTATCACAAGTCTGGAGGGAAGGTGACCTAGGCCTTGGATCCCCAGAGATTTCCTCCTCATAAGGCTTTTTTTCTCTCCTCCATTGCCTCAGGTCATAACTGTTAGTTAGCATAGTAGTGTCCCCTAGATTCTTTAGGTAGGTTCCGCTGTTGGATGGAGGTGGAGAATGTCCTGCCATTCCCTCTATCCTTAGAGGATCCCATCATTTTCAAGACAAACCATCAGTATCATGCTACACAAACCTGGGCATTTCATTACATTATCAAACTGAGCAACTCATTACGTTATCAAACCGTCTATGCTTCTCTACTACTACGTTACAGTTACTGCTCCTACATCACAGTTACTGCTTGCTCATAATCTTCATGTCACCTCATTCTTTGGGATATGATTGTACTACATTTTTTGGGGGGGATTCCTAAGGTGCCTTTAGCCATGGGAATCGTCCTGTGGCACCTTTAGTGGTGGAACCCTCTCCAATGGTTCCTCGCCTTTCGTACCCCTACAAGGTGGTAATTCTTCTGGTATAGAGAGTGCGAACAGCCAAAACCAAACTAACACAGTTGCACAAGCATAACTTTATACTGGCTGCACAGGACATTGAATTGGAAAGGCTATGCCTGGAGTTCAATGGCCAAGTAGCCATCCACTCCCACTTCCTGTGCTATATAAGCAGTTCCTCTCAGCCTCACGGTGAAGCAATTTTTCTTTGCCCCACCATCCTCCCCTCCTCCACCAATGGCAGCACTTCTCTCCATAGGGGGATTCCTAAGGTACCTTTAGCCACGGGAATCATTCCATGGCACCTCTAGGGGTGGAACCCTCTCTGAGCATTCCTTGCCTTTTGTACCCCTACAGGGTAGTAATTCCCCTGGAATAAAGAATGTGAATGGACAAAACCAAACTAACACAGTTGGACATGCATAACACTATACTGGCTGCGTAGGACATTGAAATATATGTTATATCATGCCTTAGAAAAGAACAGCAATTAAACATGGGGGGGGGTCTTCAGCAAAACAACTATTTTAAGATAGCTGTGATGGTATAGATTTGTTTTAATGAACTTTTTCCACTAATATTTTCCACTAATATAGCACAATGACCTTCACTCAGTTGGAGTGGGTGCTAGCCTGATGGAGCCCTTTACATCATGTCTAAAATAGACCCAGTTTCAACCACAGAAAGGTCACAGAGAGGAAAGATCTGTTTCTACATTTAAAGGCCATGCTTTTTGAACTTTTAAATCTGAAATAAAGATAATATAGCCAGGTTCATTATTCACTTGCTGAGATTTTCAAGTAGATCTGCTGTAAAGACAATTAATTTCTTCTTCACCTCTGGGGAGTGATAATAGCTTAATTGTTTGCTCATGTATGACACTGGATTATATGGTACTGTACTTCTCAGTTGTCTCTTTTACAGTGTTATAGCTAAACCATCAGGGCCTGATCCACAGACCTGGCCTGGATGCATGTCAACAGTGCATGTCTGGGTTGAGGAGCTCTGTGTTCATGTACAAAGGGGCCAAAGGTATGATCTACAGTACAGAAGGCAATAAAAGCAAATAAATGGAGCCCCAGGTGTTGCTAAGCTTAGACAACCAAATCTGAATAGTCTGCCAAAACATCACAGGTTAAAGAGATCCACCAAGTTAAATTAAAAAGCATGTGCACCCAACATGTGGGTGCCTCACCTCATGAAAATACTGTCACTGCATAGACGACACAAATAATCCGGTAGATAAAATGCTGTAATGCTTGTAAAAATAGCTATACCTGGTGTCCAAGATGTCCCAGTGTGAAGAGCCACCCACGCTCCATCCCCACGCTCAGCCAAGTTATACCATGATGCTAGGGAGAGCACAGGGATGTGCTCCATTATAGTTAGTGGGTGACAGTTTTCTGATCATTTTTTTATACTGTAATGGTCACTTAGTGATGAAACGTGGACACTGGTCGACTAACAAGGGCCCTGTTAGTCGACCAGTGCCCCCACAATTCATCACCGAGTGACCATTACAATAAAAAATGATCAGAAACCTACCGCTCATTGACTATAATGGAGTGCATCCCTACACCCTCCCTACCATCGAGTCATACCTTCACTGAGCACAGAGGTGGAGCATGGGTGGCTCTTCAGACTAGGAAGTTCTGGGCACCTGGTATAACTATTTTTGTGAGAGTTACAGCACTTTACCTACTGGATTATTTGAAGGCACCTATGCCATTACAGTATTTTCCTGACATAAGGCATTCAAATAGTGGGTACACGTGCTGAGACTGGTAAGTCTCTTTAAGGTCCAATAGTATATGGAAACAAGGCTTCAATACTACCTAAAAGTGCTCCAAAAAGGGATTCCTTTTATAAAGTGCATGGAATGGTGAAACATCAGGGTGATGGTTGTGGTGAACTGATGTCACTACTACCTGTAAATTATGTTTTTTGAGTGTGCTGTCTTGTCAGTGTAATTGTGACAGAAATGGGAAGGAAGGAGTTAATGTTTGGATTCTCCTGCATCAACTTTTTTAGCAGTCTAAAAAACACACACACACAGGCATGATTCCACTGTCCACAGCATCTGACTCAGAGGTAAGCCATAAACCTCAGACACACAGACTCACAGTTTAAAGGGACTGGTTCACTCATATATAAACTTAAGGTTAAAAATGACTATAATTGGTCACTGATAGGTGTTCAATCTGATTGGGACAATGAAGTACATAAATGGTAGATGGTTGATGCATTCAAAGGGGGAATAGGAATGACCTAATCTCAAGAGAGAATATAAGATGCTGAAAGACAGTGAGTGGGGAGTTACTCTGGGAGTTGAAGGAAGACACTGTCCAATAGACTAAGCTTGGGCCTATCCTAGTTATGTCCGTGGGAGCTGGCAGACAGCATACGGTCAGTGTTTCTGGAAGAATAGGCAAGAGTAAGTTTAATACTAGCATACCTCAGTAACAGTCTTTTTCATTTGCCACCTGTTATTTAAAAACATTTGTTTACTTTTCCTGTATCACTGTTATTCTCTTGTGTTGAATATAGAGTTCCTGTAATTCTCCTTTTCACTTTCAGTTAAGTAAAAAGCCATTTACTCAACAGTTGTGACTGTTATGTCATTTTTTCTAAGGTAATACATGGTTTCCACTGGCTGAGGTAAACTCTGTTTAGTATCAGCCATCCAAGAGAGACACACTACCAGACCTTGATCTGTGCAATTGCACGTTTGATTACTCAGTTTTGTAAACTTGAGAGCAGGGGTGTAGCCAGAAATGTTAGTTTTGTACACACAGTCTTCAACTGCTGCCCCCCCTTGAAAAATGTACACATCTTCTCCAAACAAATCTTTTACAAACAAATCAGGCTGTTGTCAGATGACTCCTCTAATCTCTAAAGAGGTTATACACAGATCTGTCTCCTAAACAACAGAAGTTTAAACAGTGGCCTACACTAACTCAAATACTATAGATTAGATTGATAATGTTAACAGAAAGGCATTTGGTTTGGGACAGGCATGCCACAAGACTGTATACAAATGTGTACAGTGAGTATGCCTGTCTACGTCCTTGCTTGGAAGGCTGCGCTGGGTGAACCCCAGCTAGTGGCAGTGAATACCCGAGGACAGACACCTCTCTAAAAGCTGTTCCAGCCCAGAGAGAGAGAGAGAGAGAGAGGTGGATTGTCACAGTCATCAGTAACACTCTTAGACAGTCTTGTAGCCTACTTTTCATATGCTGCTGGTCCTTGAGCTGCGATTTACTGGCAGGGGACCCACAGTCCTCAGCTGCTCTTCCAATCGTGTGCCAAACCCAGCAATCTGGAGGATCTGGTGGATCCTCTACTCTATGTGGAGCTGGAGATTGTGGTACTGTATATGACAGTTCGCCAAAGTCCCAACCCAGAAATAGTCAGATCTCCAACACTGCGAATGGAAATGTCATATGGGAAAAGTCCATTCCAATATGCCTAATTAGGAATTCTGAACTGTAGCGGAATAATATCCTCACCAATGTCCCTGGAATTCTGTGACTTAATACTTATGGATTATTCTATAAAACTTGCATATTGCCATAGAATTTACATAGTGCTGAGAAATAGTTTTTGGTGATTTTTTGGTAATATTCAGTCTTTCCATATTGCCTGGCTCCCGTCTCCTCCTCCTTGTTTATCTGGAAGATCCTCCTCTATACTCAGCATCTGATGGTCATGAATGGCATCACATTATATTTTAGCCACTAGCAGGACTGCTTTCAAATAATTTTATGCCACAAGGATGAGAAAATGCTGCTGCAGATACCTAGGAGCCCTGCTGCAGAAATCAGGATGTTAGTGCCATTGAAAACTAATGGCCCTGGTCATCAGTCATTGAAATGGTTCAATAAAATATTGTAAAAACCCTTCTTGCCACCAATGTGTCTCAATCTCTGTAGCATTTTTGGGTAGACAGGATAATAATATGCTCTTTATCTCATAATAATGTCTTTGTCTGTATTTCTTTTTGTGTACCTATTAGTCTTTATCAAGGGACCTGATTGCATTTGTAAGATATTTTTCTCGCTCCCACACTTCTTTATTTTCCTGTATGGGTACTCAGTCCCAGCTGTCTGTAGTTTGATTATGGGTACATAGATTTGACTTGCAGATGTGCCTGTGAGCAGCAGTGCAGCTTCAGGAGACAACAAACAGCAGACAATTAGGATTATGTCCACTCTAGTCTGTACCCTGCATTTCTATGAGGCACAGAGAGAAAGAAGATATTTAATAAAAAGAAAATGAATGCAAGTTTAACAATGCAGCTGCAGGCACAGCAAAACCCTACCAGGTTATAATATAGTGTAACCACATGAGCAACCACTAAACAGCATGATCAAAACAGCACAGGCCACAATGAAGCACAGCTTAGTATGTGATCAGGAAAGAACGACACAAGTACATATTTCCACCATGGTGAGCATTCAGCCCCCATGGGGGATGAATGCCAGTGAATGGCAAGGGGCACAGGTAGGCACTATGGACACCACACAGCAGCCACCACCCAGCCTATGGCCACCGACGCTCCCCATCCCTGAGTGCCTCCCCAGCATAACATACCACCCAGGGATGCATGCCCCATAGACAGGAGGGACACAGAATGGTACCATGGCCCAGAAAACTCCACCTGCCACCCTCACACAGCCACCCACTGTATCCACTAGCTCACCGGCCACACCCGCACACCGTGACCCCAAGCCTGACCTGTCCCTACATGGATGTGGGTGCCTGACCTGACCCTATGGTGTACAGAGGTGAGCATCAAGAAGGGGGCATCTGCAGCCATAGCTAGCAACAGGCCAGAGAAGGTGTGGGGGTGAGCATGCGGGGGGTGGCAGATGGCATGTAGACATGCGGTAGTAGGGATAAGCCTGTGACACAGAAGAACAATACATCCACCGGCACTGAGCAGAGATGTGCTAGCATGTTGGTGCAGTGGGTAGGGTGACTGGATAGATGTTAGTAGTCAAGGTAGTGATGTGTGTGTTGTGAGGCAGGGGTTCAAAATCAGTGTACAGCTGCCATGCACTCCAACAGCTGGGACAACGGATGAACATGGTGATGATAAACTGCAAACAAAACAGCATATCTCCATGGTCGTCCATGGTGGCAGGCTTATATTTTATTACTCCAGCATGGAGAGGTAGCCAGATGGGTGCAGATGTTTCCTTTTGCATCAGGAGGGGGGAAGTGCAGGCAATGGAGCGGTTGGCCACCAGGATAAATGCCACGGTGGTTCTGACAGGTCTTTGGCATTGTGTTGGGACAGTGCAGAGTAACACAATGCCTCTGCAGTATTTAAACAACCAGAAGAATGGCACACTACTAGAGTACCATGGCCAGCTTTACCACTGGGAGAGGGAATGACATGGCAAAATGTGCTGGTGGTGCATGGACTATGAATGCAACTGCTGCAAGGTCCACCTGCATACAGTGGCAGAAGAAGCTGTGCACTGCATGGACTGCCATAATCATGTTCCAGATGTGGCTGCCATATCTGTCCACAGTGTTGTGGATACAATCAAAAGGAGGGTGGTTGCAACAGTGTAGACCGCCATCCAGGTGGTACTTGACTGCACCAGGGACATTCTCATGACCATGTCTGGTCACCTGCTAGCCATGGATCAGCATAGGAGGACTGTTGGCAGGATTCAAAGTGCTGCCCATGGCCTCCTGCTGTACCCACATCAATGTCACCCCTGGAACTGCCCAAGGAGTATCAGGTGACTGGGGGGCATACCTCCAATACAATGGTGGACCTGGGACAGGGAGGATCCTGCTATTCTGCACACAGGAGAACCTCTCATGGCTGGAGGGCAGCACTGACTGATTCATGGACAGGACATTCAACTGCAGTCCCCCACATTCAGACAGCTTTACACAGTCCATGCCATCACCCACAACATGGTGCTCCCTGCGGCGTACATCCTTATGACATCCCAGAACGCTGCTGTATACACCCAGGTATTCACACAGCTGAAGGAATTGTGTACCACCCTTGCACCCAGCAGTATCATGTTGGACTATGAGCAGGTTGCCATCATGGCCATGTTCCCTGCCAGCGAGGTCTGGGGCTGCAACTTCCACTTCTGCCAGGTGCTCTGGAGATGGCTGAAGCAGGTGGAGGAGGTTGTGGAACAGTACATGGTGGATGTGAACTTTACCTTGCATGTCTGAATGGTGGCAGCACTGGCATTTGTTCCTATGGTGGCCTTTGAGGAGTTCTTCAGGGACAATGAAGAGAAGCTACAGCTGTTCATGAATTACTTTGAGGATAGCTGGCTGGGCCATCCTGTGAGCAGGTCTGGCAGGTGGCGACCAGTGTATCCCCCTGCAACTTTGGAACTGTAACATAGTGGTGAAAGAGGGCATGCTGTGGATAAACAATGCAGTCAAGGGGTGGCACTGTAGCTTCAACGGATGGACGTGCCACTCCACTATATGGCACTTCACTGATTGTATCTGGAGAGAGCAGCGTCTGACAAACATGAAATATACCTAGTTGGTTTTTGGATGAGAGATGACCTGTGGCAAGTAAAAAGATCAGTCTGTCAGTGCCAGGACTTGTGCAGCTGTGGCTGGCTATGACACATGGTCCACTTATGAGTACCTGCAAGGCATTGCCAATAACCTGTCCCTGCCGGTGTAATGTGCCTCTCCTGTTGTCCTGGCCTCCCGTTTTTCCTGAGTGCTGCTCCTCTGTAATTTTTTTCAGTCTGTGTGCTGTTTTTGCAGGTGCTGTTTATACCTGCCACTACTCATGCCATTGCTGTTTCTACAGCACTGTCCTTGCCAGCTGCATTGTTGCCAGCACTCTTCTGACCTAGAGCCCTCAAAACAGGGGAGAGAGAACCAGGAAAGTGTTCCAACATAAAAGCAGATGAATTCTCAAACCTTTGAGACTTAATGAGGGATTTGACCTCAAACCACTCCTGTTTTTTTTCCAGGGTGCAAAAATCTGCTTAATATACTCCTAATAGGAACTGGCATTCTGTTTTTGCTATTGGAATCTTTGTGTAAGTTGATTGGTAAAAGACCTAATTAGATCAGAGAGAAATATAGAGCGTACTCCACTTCATCAACACCTGAAGCCCACCTAGCAACACCAAAAGCCACACTAGCCTTTTTAATGGCTTTATTTTTATTTAAAAAAGGATGAATGTCATTGAGCAGAGCTCATTTGCAGTGGTGTTTCACTGCATGAAAGGTACAAAGTATACTCAATAGACATTTGATTTGATTTGATTGGTGACTGAAATAGGCCTAATGAGCTAAATCGCCCATCTTCATGGCAATTCTAGGCAATAATGACAATAATGAAAGATGACTAATTCTGCTACCTTCTGGCTCTCACGACCTCCTCACCTACGCACTCTCCCTAACCTCCTTTCTAAATGTACTTACTTCCTGTAGATTCCTCACCATGCATTTTCCCATCTGTTCTAAACTGAGCTTATGACTCATGATGAGCTACCAAATAATTAGCTGTTTTTACTGTATATCCCACTGTACTGATTTTTTACAGCTGTATTACTGAATAACCGAACTGTACTATTGTATCGCCTGCTATTGCAACCCACTGAAACAATGTCTATTTTCTAAGTGTGCATATCTTATGCAAATTTGTTTGTAATCCAAATCCTCCCTCCTTCTGAGTCACACCTGGAATCGAGCCACGGTTCAGTATGCCTTTCGCAGTTATCAACTGTTTAAATAAAAATAAAATAATGCCAAAAAAAACACAGTTCGGTACATGATGATACAAAATTAAAAAGAAAAACAATGTAAACAAATCTAAATTAGTAAAAACACTGACCTTCTATCAAATTAGATTAATACATTCTAAAACTCCTTTCCAGTGTCAAGAGCCACAGGGATCATGAGTGCGTGTAAATCTGCCAGCAATGCTTACCCTCCTCTCTCCTACTGCCTTTTCTGGACCTGAGCAGCAATGGGAGGTCCCCAGTCAGCTGGACCACCTCCAGAGCATGTCATCCAATCAAAGACTGGGAATCTGTATAAAGGATTGGACTGAAAAGCCTGCTGTAATCTACAGATCAGAGACAGCTGATGACTGTTTTCCAGAGCCCATTGCAGCATCAGGAGCCAGAGGGGTCAAGAGGGTGAATAACTTTGCTAGCACTGCTCACTTCTCATTGACCACCTCATCTGGATGTGAGCAGTAATGGGAGGTCATCAACCAGCCATCCCACCTCCACAGCATGCTGTCTAATCAAAGACTAGGAATCTGTATAAAAGATGGAGTCTAAAAGCCCACCAACATCTATGGCTCAAAGACAGACTGTTAGCCATTTTCCAGGAGCCATTCCAGCAACAGGAGCCACTTTAATCAACAATGAAATCACTCTTAACTGTCAGTTTAAGGCCTCGCCATGTCTAGTTGTCCTCTATGCAGAGGTCTGAAGCACAAAGGACCACAGCACAAAGGACATCACTTGAGAGACTGCCAGATTAGAGGCAGCCAGAAGAGGCAACTGGCAGCCAGACACACAGATCAAGTTACAAGCCTGGTGTGGTAAGATTCAGACTAGAATGCCATAACGTTACACCCATATATTTCTAACAGGACTGTGCAGACACTATCAGTTTACAAAAATTGGGCACTCCCTCATTTCCACTTAGGATAAAAGGTACTGCTCAAAAGTAGCTGCTATGCAAAAATGTGAATTTTTATTCAGTGTCAAATGGAAATTGAAATTTTCCTGATTGGCGCTAAATTAAACTGCATATATTTGTACAGCAACTACTCGTGCACACAGTTTTATTATCCTAAGTGGAATGGGGTGAGTGCCTGATTTTTGAGAACTGCTGATATATTATTTTATTGGGAGCACCCCACCCTAGTTGCCCTCACTATAGTGCTTGTGCTCATTGTCACTCCATTGTTTGTACATTTAGTATATTGTTATTTTGCTGCCTAAATGTTGATGTTCCTTTAAGCAATACTGCACTGTTGGGTGATTGCACTGCTTTCCATGACAAGGTGAACTGGCGCTCGAGTAGTGCAGGGAGTGGAGTGCTGCTGCACATTGGCCAACACTAAGAAACAATCAAGGTACAAGATGATGCAGCACTCTTAGAACTGGTACTCAGACCGTGATTCTATGTTAAATGGAAGTGAATTTTTTATACTAAAATAGTAGCTCATACATCGAAGGTGGAGCAAGGTAATAGCTGTAAGTAGCTAGTACTCCAGGTGCCCTGCTACTTTGCTCTACTGAGCTTCGTCAGGGAGCCCCTGCTGAAGCTCAGTAGAGTGAAGCATGAGGGACACCTGAAGTACTAGCTACTTATGTTTCTTAACCTTGGTCAACCTTGTATGTATGAACTGCTATTTTAGTTTTATAAATTCACTTCCATTTAACAGAATTGTGGCCTGAGTATTAATTTTGAGAGTGCTGCAACTTCTTGTGCTTTGATTTCACTGCCATATCTGCTATTAATGCTCCCATTATCCTGTACACCATTCTCTCGTTAACTCCATCCCCATCTCTGGGTGCGTGCAAGTTAGCTAATCTATAACAGCCTATATTGGACTGTGCTGACTGGATGTTATTAATTGTATTTGCACCCATTCTCCCTACTCCTACAAACACCCTATTTGGGTGGGTGCTACTTTCATCTCATCTGTAGCTGTATACCTGGTTTTGTACTGAACTACCATCCAAATTGTATTTGCACTAATGTTTGCCTTCTAGAAATATCCTGTTTGTGTGGGAGCTACTTCTATCTCAGTTGTTGCGGTATAATTGATCTGAACTGTTCTCATTAGGTCCATTTTGAGCTGCATTTTTTTGCTGACCCCTGTATCATCCCTATCTGTGTGAGTTACTGTAGCCTTAGTTTAATCAAACTACTATCCCACTACAGAACAATGCTGGGTGTCTGTCTAAGGTTCTTAATACAACAACATAACTGTCTGTGATTGCTTGTCTCAGCTGATAGTTCTAATAGTTGTGCTTCTTACTCTGGGGTATCCAGGTCTCAGGTCTACTGATTTGTTAGCCCCCCCCCCCTTTGCTGTTGGACCTTGCTGGCCTATTTTTGAAGTGAACACAGTCGCTTATGCAGTGTTCAGGTCCTGCATATTGTACAAATCTTGCTTATTTACTAAGTCCTGCGTATTGTATAAACCTTGCTGATTTTGTTACCTCCTCCCAACGGGGGTGAATTGCTTTGCCATTATGATGGCATTGGGGAAACTGAACATCTTTTGTTGGTGGAGTGTATCATTGCCGTATGGTTGCTCCCCCATCCCCAATATTAAAAGAATAGATTCTCTCTGAGGTCCCTAGTTTGTTCAGTTGCCACATTAGTACTGGTCTGGCCTTGCAGCTAACCTCAGCCAAGCCTTTCCTCCTAATATGTGCCCTTTATTGAGGGAGGTCGCATTTTAGTGCCCCCTGTACTGCCCCTAATATCAAACTCAAATGAAAAACTATTAAACTGAGATCTAGGAACATCCTGCAAATGTGCAAATGTATTATTTTAATCCAATTAACTTGCTCTGGGAATGTGAAGGTCAACCCAGGTCCACTCTCTCCAGTGTTTTCCCCCACAGAATTCACCTCACTTAATGGCCTAAAGTTGTATCCATAAATGTTCACTGTGTGCTGAAAAAAACTGGATGCAGTAAAAGCCTGGGCATTACATGCTAATCCAGATATTTCCTTCTCATGTAAACTTGGATAAATGGAGTTGCTGTACCCCATGAAATAACCATTCCCGCCTTTCATTTATACCTAGGGTTGCCACCTGTTAAGAAGCTAAAAGTAGGACACTTCTTGATGAAACATGATTTTTCGCAGGACACTATGTAACATCTACCAATACAACAGACTTGTTTTCTGTAAATAATCAGAATTAAGACCAAGTGTTGTAGTTTTTTTAATTGTTTCTAGTGTTTCTTATCAGTTTAAGGTATTTTAGTTATGGTATTAATGTTTTTTGCAACATTCTGAAGAAATTCGGAAAATATTTTTTTCTACTACAGTGTCAGGACATGTAGCATTTTTCATGTTTTTTTGCAGGACACAACTGCCCAAATCAGCACTGCCCTGCAAATATTAGGACAGGTGGTAACTCTATTAATACGGATTGGATAGACCCTCCAGAGGATGTGGCCTTGCTCAATATGTCACTGACAGGTTTACATAGATACATAGATACATAGACTGTGTCAGCAGATAAGGGCCTATGGCCCACCTAGTCTGCCCATTTGAGTTTGTAACTTCAGTTTATGTTTTCTTAGAAATCTGTTGCCCCTTACCCCTGACCTCCAGAATTCCTTTATGTCTATCCCATACATTCTTAAATCCAGTGATTGTTTCAGCCCCCACCACTTCCTCAGGCAGGGTGTTTCACTTGTCCACCACTCTTTCTGTGAAGAAATTCTTCCTCACAATTCCTTTGATTCGTCCTACCTCCAACTTCGTCCCATGCCCTCTAGCCCTGGAATATCTTTTTTGCTTAAAAATAGTGTATTCTTGCACCCTGTTCCTCCCTGTAAGATACTTGTATGTCTCTATCATGTCTCCTTTCTTCCTCCTCTCCTCCAGGGAGTACATATTCAATTCCTTCAACCTGTCCTCATAGGACTTGTGATGCAATCCATGTACTATCTTTGTTGCCCTCCTCTGAGCCTTCTCTACCCTGTCTATGTCCTTATGTAGGTAAGGTCTCCAGAACTGTACACTGTACTCCAGGTGGGGCCTCACTAGTGTCTTGAATAGTGGAATCATGACCTCCCTTTTCCTGCTGGTGATGCCCCTGCCTATGCATCCCAGCATCCTATTTGCTTTACCTGCTGCCTTGTCACACTGTTTCCCTACCTTGAGGTCATCAGAGATGATAACCCCAAGATCCCTTTCCTGCTTGGTGCATGCTATATCCTCACGCCCCAACTGATATATTGTGCCAGGGTTTTTGTGCCCCATATGCAGTATCTTGCACTTCTTTGCATTGAATTTCAACTGCCAAATCCCTGACCATTCTTCAAGTTTCTGTAGATCCCTTCTCATTCTGTCTACAGCCTCTGGTGTGTCTACTCTGTTACAGAGCTTTGTGTCATCAGCGAACAGTGAAATTCTGCCTTCTAGGTCCTGTGCAATGTCACTGATGAAGATGTTGAATAGAACCGTCCCAGCACTGATCCCTGTGGTACTCCACTGGTCACTCTTCCTCTGTGGAGTGACAGCCATTTACCACCACCCTCTATATCCTGCCACCCAGCCAGTTACCTACCCACCACACTACTGTCCTGCCCACACCCATATTCCCTAGTTTGTGTAATAGTCTTCTATGTGGCACAGTGTCAAAGGCCTTGCTGAAGTCCAGATAGGCCATGTCCACTGCCCTTCCTGATCCACCTCCCTAGTCACCCAGTCAAAAAAATTCAACAAGGTTGGTCTGACATGACCTCCGCCTGGTGAACCATGCTGCCTTGGATCCTGCAGTCCACTGACAACCAGATGTTCCACTAATCTCCTTCAGTAGTAGCCCATGATCTTCCCACTACCGAGGTGAGGCTGACTGGTCTGTAGTTCTCTGCTTACTCTTTGTTCCCACTTTTGTATAAGGGGACTACATCTGCTGTCCTCCAGTCTTTGGGTACCTCCCCTGTTTCCAGTGATCGGCTAAACAGGATAGCCAGAGGTTCAGCCACCACCTCTGTGAGTTCTTTAACCACCCTGGGGTGCACCCCATCTGGTCTCATTACTTTATCAACTGTTATTACTTCCAGTTCCTTCAGGACCCTTTCTCATGTAAAGGGACTTGTGTCCATTTCTGCACCATTCTCACCCCTTGTACTCCCTTCAGACCCATTATCCTCCTCTTCCTCAGTAAAGACTGAGCAGAAATACCTGTTCAGTATGTCAGCTTTACTGTTGTCATTCTCCACATGGCCCCCATCCTCCCCCTTCAGTCTCACTATCCTTTCTTCTGCCTTTCTTTTTTCACTTATGTACCTGTGAAAGGTTTTGTCCCTCTTCCTATTGATTTTGCAATGTGCTCTTCTGTCTGAGCTTTGGCTTCCCTTACTGACCTCCCTGCCTCTCTTTGCTTCTCCTAGTACTTCTCCCTATCCCCTTCTGCCTGTGTCTTTTTGTATTGCCTGAATGCAATCTTTTTGGATTTCACTTTCTTTGCTACCTCTTTGGAAAACCATAATGGTCTCCTCTTCCTTTTCCTCTTGCTAACCTGCTTAATGCATAATTCTGTTGCTCTTGTAATCCCTGTTTTAAATACTGCCCACTGTTCCTCAACCCCTGATTCCTGCCCCATTCCCCTTAATGCCTCTATCAAGTATCTTCCCATTTTCCCAAAGTCTGCCCCCCTAAAATCCAGGATACGTGTTTTTGTGTGGTTTGGTTCTGCTCCTTCTGTGATTTCAAACCACAATGACTGGTGGTCACTGTTCCCCAGGTGCTCCCCCACTGTTACCCCCATCACACTGTCCCTGTTTGTGAGCACAAGGTCCAGTATTGCCTTCTGCCGAGTAGGTTCCATGACCAGTTGCTTGAGGAATGCACCCTGAAGGGAGTCCAGGATAAATCTGCTCCTAGTTGATGCTGGTGCTGGGATGCTCCAGTCCACGTCTGGAATATGAAGTCTCCAACCAGTACTACCTCACCCTTGTCTGCCATCCTTTGGATGGCTAGCATCAGCTCCCTATCTGTTTCTTCCTCCTGAGCTGGTGGTCTATAGACCACAACTGTGCAGATGGCTGGCACCATTTTCCTGCTGCTTCAATTAGCTCCCTCTCTGTGTCAATTGAGTATGACTGCCTGAATGTCAAGTTTTCCCTTTTCTAAAATGAAACCATTAATGTGACTGGATGTTATAAACTGCCCAAAAGTGGCTTAGAGCTTCTGCACCACATTACCAGCAACGTAAGTTCCTAATGGAATGAAACCCTTATAACTGGAGATCTAAGTATGGATTAGTACTCCCATAAATGTACTGATCTGAGAACACTGTAATGAACTTGGTCTTGTGCAACCTATAACTGAACTGAGAAGGCCTAATGCAAATAACCCTCCAAATGCCACTTATTGAACATTATTTTAACAAACAGGCCTCACAAATTTACTCATTCAGCTGTTTTCCATAATGACATCAGTGTTCTTAAAGCAGCTTCATTATTAGGAGGAGGCAAAACTTCATTTGCCTCATCCCAAATTCATATTCAAAAGATATTTCACCAACTTTAGTACCCTGAATTTTCTAAATGATTTGGCTGCTGTAAACTGGAAACAATTATATCATGCCCCTACAGTTCATGAGGCAACAGGAATTTTTAATAAATTACTGCTGGGAGTTATAAACAAACATGCACCTCTGGTCAAATGGAGAGTCAAAAATATTTCTTGTCCACAGTTCAGTGGGGACTTAAAAGATGCACTAAGGGAAAAAGATAAGCTCTAGGCTACTGACAGGCACATTAAATCCAATGGACTATTTTTTAAGGACAAGAAATTTTTTGTACCAATTTGCTTATGGTTACCAGGGCCAACTTCTATCTAAATTTCTTGGACAATACTAAAACTGACAAAGCCAAATTCAGGAAAACTGTCAGATCAATTGAGAGTACTACATCAGCCCCTTTTCTGCCTCTAAAAATGTCAATAGATGGTAAATGATTTCAAAAAAGAAAATAATTTTGGAAGAAATAAATGGAGATTTCACATCAGCTAGTTTGGCTTTTGACAATTCCCCAGCCACATCTTAACCCGTGCCTTCCCCGGAAACTACAAAATCACATAGCCGTATGGCTACTTTAACTCCAACCAATCATTTTTAAACAGGTGAAGCAACTACTATTAGGTTTATAGGCCAAACAAATTGCAGGCACTGATGGACTGGATCCCTTTTTTCTCAAAACTGGCTTCTGACAGCTCATGGCGCTTATTACCCACCTTCTCAATTTGTCACTCTCCAGCAACAACCTCCCCATTGCTTTGGAAAATGAGGCACATTTTATCCCTCTTTAAATCTGGAGATACTTTCAATCTTAATTACAGACCCACATTGCCGGGAACAAGATGGCAGCTCGAACTAGTCTTCTTTGATCCCCAAGAAGGCAAATTCAACTACATTCTATAATGAAGGCAACCTACCACCATGCAGAAGGTACCATCAATGAGTGCTTGTCTCAAGCTGCTGTGGGATATGTGCTTTGCAGGACATTCACTGGTTTCCGGGTGACAGGATACCACTTATCTCTCACGGCTGACAGACAAGCATGGTTGCGGCCAAAGTGCAGTTTTGTGACCCGGGGAGGTGGAAGAGATGTTTTTGAAGTTAATGCTGCACATATAATAGAGGGATACATTCACCAGTTTTTTTGACCGGCACTGATAATTCAACAGCTGCTTTTCATGTTATCTTGAGCTTGCGCAAGCAACATCTTGTGGTAAGAGAAATGCAGAGGTGTGTCAGTGTTTGAGAATGCAGGGCATGCTTTACTATGTGTGTCCATCATTCCCCAACTAGCCAGCATGCTAGCGCTGACACAAGTTTTATGTAAAGTGGACGCAAGTTGTAAGAAAAGTGCCACTGCAATCAGAGACAAGCTCATCATTCAGTGTTACAGATGACACACCTCCCATACAGTACGTGCTCTTCCTGGTAAAACATTTCAATAAACATGGCAGCTCCTACCATCTGCCACACAATCCCCAGAAAACTGACTTCAGAGGCACCCAATCCCCCTGTCTGCATGCCCCCCTACTTCAATTTATTTGCTGATGGGGTGCCCAGTCCCTGTTGGAATAATGCCCCCCAGTTTAATTTGTTTGCTGATGGGGTACCCAATCCCCATTGACATAATGCCCCCCAGTTTAATTTGTTTGCCAAGGGGGGGTGCCTAGCCCTCATTGGCATAATGCCCCCCTCCCACACACACACTTTCTTTGCTGATGGGGATGCCCAATCCCAGTAGGCTTCAGCCCCCCCCCAAAAAAAAAATTGTGTGGCACACTGGAAGCCCACCCCAACATGCCTAAATGTATTTTTTTTTTTTTTGTAAAACCTGCAAATAAAAAAACTTCCTCTGATGGTTTTTTTTTTTTTTTCTTGTAAAACAGAAAATGGTCCCTTCTCATCAGGTCTCCCATCCTCCCCAACCCATACCCACCCTCTGCACACTCCACCTCCCCGCAACCCACCCTCGCCCCATACTTACCTCTGGAGGTGGAGCGGGAGACACCTGAACTCTTCAAAAGCTGACCACGAACTAAAGAAAATCATGGTAAACTTTATAATGGCATCAATGGGGGTTTTTAACTTAAGTGGATAGCTCAGCCATTTTTTTTAATTTGGGGTCCAAATTTTCAACGTGGGCTTCTTGGGACCCCACCTCATGAATACATGCACTACCATTTTGTTATTTGGTCTTGAAAGGTGATTTCACGGTCACTGTGCTGAATCCCCTTTCAGGATGGAGTAACAGAACAACAGTGCCAATGTTCATGAGGTGGGGTCCGAAAAAGCCTATGTTGCAATTCTGGTGAAAAAATTCCCCAAAATGACTGTGTTACGAGCATGAGTTTTGCAATTTCCATGTACGCTTGTAACTTCAGCAATTTTTAATATTTTCATTACAGATTTTCAACATTGCCATTTTTTCACACCTCCTTATGAACAGTACAGCTGTCTTGTTTTACATCCTGCCTGAACTGTGTTTTCACACATCTGGCACACAACAGCGCAGTCGCTGTGGGAATTCAACTTTTGGGATAGAGTAAGAAAATTGCAGTGCCGCTCTTTATGAAAATGGGTCCCAAAATGACTGTTGAAAATCTGGTTAATAAAATCCCCAAAATAATTGCACTACGGACATGCATTGCACAGTTTCTACGCACGCTCGTGACATCACCAATTTTTTATATGTTTACTCCAGATTTTCAACATTGCCATTTTTTACACCTCCTCATGAACAGTACAGCTGTCATTTTTCACATCCTGTGCAAAATGTGTTTTTGCACCTGTTGCACTAAATGACGCAGTCACTGTGCAAAATCACCTTTTGGCTAGTGAACTGATAGTGCCACTGTTCATGAGGTTGGGTCACAAAAAGCTCATGTTGAAAAGCTGGAGTGAAAGCACCCAGGATGTTAGGGTTTCCAACTGTAACATCCCATCCTGTAGAGACTGACAGGCATCAGGGTTGTGACTTGAGATTGTTGGCTATAATGCTGATGCCATTTCATCCCCACCCTCACCCCCACCCTGCAGCCATTGAAAGGCATCGAGGTGTGCCCTTTGGACTCTTCAGCCCCAAAGTTCACACCATTCTCCTATACTGCACCCATCTCAGTGTATTTCCTTATGGAATGGGGTGAGCGTAACGCCCGAAGACCCCAAGGCACACTGTGACACTTGTTGGTGTCTGCAGGGTAGGGTGAGGTGAAATGGCATGAGCATTATGGCCGATGACCCAAAGGCACACCCCAATGCCTGTCAGTCTCTGCAGGGTTGGGGTGGGGTTGGCATTAGTTCAATACTTCACTGCCATTCCTATTATGCATCTCTCTAGCTCCTGCACTACCATTGCCAATGCCAGCAATACAACACTCAGCATTGACAAATGCTTGTTTTTTATTAATCTGATATCCAGTCCGTTATGTCCCACACAGAAATTAGTCTTAAATGATTTGCATACCTAAAATAAAAAGGGCCATTCAAAGGTGGAATAGATGATGCAGTTGAAGTATCAGGCAAGACACCTGAAAGCATAAATTTACCAACATTTCCAAAACAGATGTTAAAGACATAACACCCACATCCATGACTTGTGTACTAAAGTCCTGCAAACAAGTCAAAACTGTTTCCACCTTTCTATCAAATAAATTCTCAACATTAGCCTGGAATTTTGTTGGATTAGAAAAAAAGGCTTGCTGTTGCTGTTAAAAATAACAGGATTTGGCTGCCCTGATTTTCTTTCTCACAGAGATTATGCAATTCCTTATGTTTCAGCAAAAAGTCAGAGGCCCCTGATTTTTACATTTTACCCAAGTGTTATCCCTATCACACATTAATTTGAGCATATCAGATATTATCCAATAATTAATATTTCTACAAACTCCAATCTTTTTCCAAAGTGCAAATTTGTCACAAATATTAGAAATGGTAGTAGAAAAAAAATCAAATGGCGCATTCATACCCAGGATATTATCTAAGTGGGTTCAATCTTTACTTTCAGCCTCAGACTTAAAAGCTACATAGTCCATAGTACATATTCTCCAAGCAAAACTCATTTTAGATGTATTTTGTTGTTTACACAAACCTCAAAACAACATACTATAGTTGCTGAAACTGTCTTCCAGCACTCCATAACCCCTTATCCTATCAAGAGAGGACAAAATGATCCACTCATTTATTGTGTTGGAATTCCTTTTATAGTTTACTCTCATCAGATGTGTTATCAGCGGGTCATAATTTAGGTCAGATATGTAACTGGGTCATAATGTAACTTTTGGTTATTACCCCCGCCTTGCAGGATCAACAAGGTTGAGGGGCCTGAGTTCTAGTTTTGATAGAAATGGGGGGTTCTTTTCCCAGATAGAAAATAAATAGCGTGGTACCTCCACCAGAGTAAATCATAGTGGGCCAGTTGTGTCTAGAGTACTACCCCATGAGATGCTGTACCTTCCCACCTCCCTCATAGTCACCCCACACAATGATCATCATAAACCAAAATGATATTTCAACACACATGCAATTAATGACTATAGCTAATAATATGCTCACTAATGACAAGCTCACAAGACAGTTGTATAAAAGGTTAACCGACAATTTATTTATAAAGGGGGTAGGAGTAGGGCAGGGAATATGGGATGCAGGAAAAACAATAATGCAAACATTTGATAGGCAAACATTAACAGAAACTCGTGGCAAAACAGGAGCAATAGTGCCCACCCTTCACCAGCAACACACAAGTTTTCCCACCTCCCCACTGGTACCAGTGCCCCGCTAACATCCTGCTTAAGTACCCAGGATTAGTTGCAGGCCTGTACGGTGCAGCTGGTTGGCCAGTGTTGGTGCACTTTTAAATTGAAAACTTGAAACTTTGAACAAACTTTGAACAAATGTTATTTAAACTACCAAGGTCAGGGCAAGCTCCATTTTTATGATTCTGTAGACAGTCTCACAGGGTCTGGCAATGATGGCAGGTGCAGTCAGCCAAGCTGGGGCATCAAGCTGTACCAGTAAATGGCTGCTTACGTGGCTCTGCAAGAATCTGACAGCTTGTCACCTTCAGGGCTGTTGCAAACTGTGAAAGTGTGCTGTTAAACCTCCAAATACCTGTCTAATTCTGTTTCATAAGTCTACTGCAGTAGCACTCTCTGAATATCTTTACTGTCCTTTCCCTTACTTTCTCCCTTTTAATTCCGTTTTTCCAGGCAGGCCACCTGGATAAGAGGCCTTTTCTATCACTTTCATTTCATTAAAAAGATAGGTATGGAGCTTCAGTACCCCCCCCAATGATAGGCTACAGTGTATAGACCTAGAGTTTAGCATATTTGGGCTAGTAGTTCCTCTTTTCATGTTTAAGCAATGCCCAGGAGACAAACATGTATGCCAAATATAGGGGAATTCTCCTCACAGTGCAAGCACTTAGTTTATTTAGGCAGGCAAGAAAAATAAAGATAGTAAAAGGATTTAGAGTCTGCCTGCTGGTCACCCAATCCCTTAGTGTGTTGTTGTAAGGTTCCCTAGATATGCCTTAGCAGCACTATTTTGACCTAAAAAACAGTTTACTTTTCCTTACTATTTAACGTTATTATTTTTGGTAAGGTGACATGGAAAGGCAATATGCCAGCAGCACAAATGGTTTTAAACATAAGCAGATTTGAAATTAAAGGGACTGCTTTTGTTTGCTTGTGCTGCAATGTGTTTAGCACTCCCAAAAGAAACTTCTAAACAAAAAATGTGCAGTATTTCAGACATTGTAAGATAAATGATGGACTCTTTTCAGTTTTACTCCTTTTCATAGCAGTCTGGCTCCTGTTAATTTTAAAGAGTAAAACTTACCAGATAATGGGTATTCAGGCCTTTAGCCAGAGGTAATCCTTATAGCCATTTGCACTTGTTGCTCTTGCTGTTTCCCTAGGAGGCAGCTGGCCCATTTTTCACTATAGCTATACTGTGGATAGGTCGAGGGAGGGGCTAAACTTGGCAAGAGTACTGTTTTTAGTAAAAGCTGTATTATGTTTCATTTCAGGGATGTCAATGTTTTGTAATAAAGATATATTGAATGCCCCTTTACTTAGAATGAAATAAAAGTGTTTTATAAATGAAAATCTGTATTGAAGAGTATGGGGGGGCAGAGTCTGAAGTGATCACCTGATGATTCACTAGGATAAAAGGAGACTCATTCTTGTGATACCTTCAGATTCATTTTGGGATCAGACAGTACTGGTCCATTTTGGAGTCTGCACTTACAGACTAAGATAATTGAAATCCCAGGCGGCCTTTTCGTTTGCTGATATTGTCTGTAGAAACATTCATTTATTTTTGTAGCTTTTATGTTTCTTTCTGTAATCCTGCAAAGTTAATAGTTTTATATTTTCTTTTTTTGGTGTTACTTTAATAAAGCTTTAGGCTTGGCAATTTTTTTTTTTTAAGCCTTGCCACATTACCTTTTTGTGTCGGTTTACATCATTACACCCACAGCCTATGACACAAACTCTGGCAGCTTGTCATCTACAGGGCTGTTTCTTCATGGATGCTGGATCAGGCCAGTACTAGAGACCAGGGCCACACACCTAACCCACATATCCAAGCATCTAACTCCATAGGGAAGATGATGGGTAATGGCCAATTATGGCACTAACTGGCCAGTCCCCCAGACCATCATTGGTAGGTGATAACTCCTATACTGGAGCTCAGGAAATCAGACAGTGCTTCTCTGCAGGCAATGAACTTCAAAGCCTCTGGAACCAACTAGCTCACCCCCTAAGGCAAAGAGTGGCAAACAGTCTTTATGCAGTTTTCAACAACAGATTCGAATCACAAACAGGTTCTTCAATTTCAAGCAGGGTTCCCCAGGCAATGGGATTTCTTTGAAGTTTTTCTGTCTCTGGCTGTTGGCCCAAATGGCACTCAAGGTGTTTGACAAGGCACAGTCCAGCCCTCCTCTGGAGCTGTGGGCTTCTCTCAGATACTGCAGAGTTTTATCCAAATCAGCTTCTTACACTTTCACTCTGGATTTCTATCTATTGGAAAACTGATTAGGCTTCCCTTGGCTGCTTGGCTGTAAAAGCCCCAAGTAACCTCCAAACTTCTTTCAGAGATCACAGAAGAACTTCCGCTCCTTCTGGAAGCTCACAAACAACTTCCTTGACTCTGGCCAGCAAAACAACACTAAAGCAACCTCCTGGGCTGGGGGCTGTGGAAGCCTCAGGCAGGCCTCCTACATCTCTCAGGAGTAATGATCTGAGCCCCACCTCTCTGTTGGGGAGCTCCAGCAGAACTGACCCAAACTGAATTGACCCTTGGGGGTGTGAAGAGAGAATGGCAGCTTCTGATTAGTTAATACAGCTGTTCATCACCTGAATTAATCTACATTAGGCCCATTCAGTGCCTGATTGGATGATGCTGAAGGCACCAGACCATTGTCCTTTCCCCCTTCCCAGGAACTATTGCAAAGTCCTCCAGGGATCCTAGAAAGCTGAACAGCTACATGGCAGGTCAAAGGTGGCAAGTCCCATATTCAAAGTCTTTTTGCAGGTAACAGTATGGTTTTAAGTTTACTGGTCCCCATAGTCCTTTAGCTGCCCCTCTGCCCTACTGCATAGTGGCAGAGTGGGGCTTTGCGGGGGCTCCTTCTGCTTGTCGTTAATATCATAGCACTGACACCATAAGCAGCAGACAGGGCTATTCATATTAAATGCAGCCTTGGCTGCTTTTAAAGTGACAGCATTCTTTTGTAATTAGCACTTCTGCAAAGATTCATTTTCTTTAACTTTCTCTCCCCCCACCAAGGTGCTTCCAGACCCCTTTACCATTTTTTATGTCCCTGAGGCCAGATCACACAGAGGGAACCGTTTGCCAGAGCCTCTATGGCACACAGCCGAGCTGGCAGCCACCAGCTCACATATTCAAGCAGGCTTCCTGCTCAAATGCTTGCACACTGCACTGTGTGGCATTTGCCAAACCGCCAAGCAGCAGCTTACATCTACATGCTCCTCTAGTCCCCCGTCCAGGATTTCAAACACCAGGGGCTGCCAGGAGCACACTAAGGACTGCAAATGGTACTCAGAACTGACGGGACTGGGGGGAAGACAGAGCAGCACCTGGGGAGGCAGAAATGGTAAGCCCTACTTGTGGGGGGGGGGATTACAGATAAAGCATCATACATTTTGCTTTCTCAAGCATTCACTAAAATACCACCAACAGCTTAATCTAGTTCTGTAAGTCAGTATACATCTGTACAAATATTCCCCTTCCCTTTCTCCCGAGTCACACTAGGAAATGAGCCATGGCTCAGTGCACCTCTCCCAGTCACAATCTTAAAAAAAAAAAAAAAAAGTATCCACCCAATTTTTATTAAAATCTCCAACCCAAATCATGACTTTCACGTTTTTGAATTGGCCACATATAGAAAAAAAAAAGCTTTGTGGTACAGCACTGACCTCCTCCTTGGGTAACAAAATGCATGACTCCAGCTAATAAAAGTGCCTCAGAATTTTTTATTTTATTTTAACTGCAAAGAATAGCAAAATATGTGTCATGCAGCTGTACCTGACCTAATGTTTAGCACTATGTCACTAGTACTCCATCAGAGGCAGGAGTTCATCATCAACAGGGCATTTAAATACTATTTCATCCTATCAGGTGACCACAAGTTAAAGGAAAACTGCACCCTCGTATCTTCTAAATGTCATTTGTTTCCATGTCAACGTAGCTGCTAAAAATGTATGCAACTGCTTCAGTTAGTTTTCACACTTCATACTAGGCCTTATCACTGTCCTGGGAGGGTCCATTTCATGGCTGTTGAAATCTCATTGTTCCTGAGAGCCACATTTGCATATGAGAATGTGATGCGTAATCAACCTTTAAACTCCCCAGTATCCCTGTCTGCTTAAGTAGTTTTAAAAGAAACAAGCTGCAAGAAGGTGTGAAATACCACATTTATCTTTAGTGAGTTTTACAATCTATTTGAGTTGTAAAGCAGGTTTTTTCCCCCCCCTTTAAACTCCATTCAGTTTATAAGTTTCCAGAGAGTTTTTGCAGGGTATTTGTTATTTCAGTATAGAAATACATGATATAAATGGTTGATCTGACATCATGTTCTCATATGCTAATGCAGCTCTCAGGGACAATGAGAGTTCAACAACCACAAAATGGACCCTTCAAGGACAGTGACAGGACCTAGTATGACGTGTGAAAACTAACTGAAGCAATTGCAAACATCTTTAACAGCTACATGGAAAGAGTTGTCTGTTGACATGGAAACAAATGACATTTAGAAGATATGAGGTTGCAGTTTTCTTTTAAGGTGCTATAAAATACTTATTGTGCAAAGTGTTCAAAGTGCTAATGGTGCTCCCAAACAAATTAATTACCCCCAATATAAGAATAAAAACAATGAAAGTAGGTACTGTGTAATGGGTTCACAGGTAAATTAAATGTGTTTCTCATGTTCTAAAATCTTTTCAAGTTCATCACAACATGTCACTTGAAATTCCAATTTCCAGTATCCACAGTGCATGGACAGTGAGTTTGTACTGTTAAAGATCTGTGGACATAAATGAATAATGAGTAGGCAGCATATAAGCATACTATAATAAATTCATGGTACATCATTGTAGGTTTAAATTCAACACCATACTGAATTCAGAAAGAAACAGTGGTGGCCCCCGGGGGGGCGGGGGGGAGGCCAAACATTACTGATAACACCATTACTGTTGATGGTAGATTGAGTCAGTGATACAATTAATTTTTCTTTTTGCTTACATACCAGGGACAGCTCATTGCTACATTTGTAAAAATGGAAAGATGCAAACTAATAAGTGTTGGGCACAGCCCTATGGAACTCTTTTCTGAGGCTCGCTCAGTAGAGGCCATTTATTCCTATAGACCCCTTATGGCATAGGAAACCATCCATTGCTAGATCTGACTCAAATGGCCACTGGTAGCAAATGAGAGGATTTCAAACCTATCTCTTTGCACAGGCTTATGGGAAGTAGGTGTTGTCATGTTAGGCTGCCCCAGTACTGACTTTTAGCCTGTACTAGATATTTATTTATTTATAAAAAATAGTTGTATTTAATATTCTGAATATTATTTTAGGCATGTTCTCTTGCTATCTCTGTAAATTGTAATGGTGCCCTGAGCCTCAGTGGAAGAGTGTCACAAAGAAGTAAAATCTATTACCACCACTGCTAACACGTCACCACTTATGTCTGGTACTACTAAAAGGGGCAAAAGCCACAGGCTTTCTCCCCTGATATAGGGATCAATGTGTGAAAAACTTGGGGAAGGAAAAGAAAGAAGGCTAGTGCATATGCACTAAGTGCAGCAAAATAATGAAAACAAAAATGCAAAAATACAGGGTGAGTGTTTAACATCAATGTTGGGAAAGGACTAAATACAGTCATGCTTGATAAAGACAATCCTAAGACATAAAAAAACCTTTTACTACAGTACTGTATTTCCAAACACATCGAGTACAGTTGACATTTCACAGAGATCATTTCAAAATGACCCAGGCCCAATATACAGATTACCTTACTTCAAAAATGAGCAATCTCTGGACGGAGCTTGCCAACCAAGATGGTGGCAGATTGATTCGTTAAGAGCAGATCTCTAAAGCAAAAAATGTAGTTCAGCCGGTAACTTATTTATTTTATTTATTTATTTATTTTATTTAGTTTTTGTTGACCGGGTAAGTGCACTAGACAAATCCTGCCTATTTTCAGGCACGACCCGGGGGAGGGGGATGCAGATGAATGCCAACTGACCTTGAACCAGATTAAGCTGTTGGTGGTATTTTTAGTGAATGAGGGAAATTTGGCCAGGACACCAGGGAACTTCCCCTACTCTTTTCGAGAAGTGCCATGGGATCTTTAACATCCACCTGAACTACCACCAATCCAGGCAGATGGGACCTCGGTTTAACGTCTCATCTGAAAGACGGCACCTCAGAAGTGTAGCACCCCTCTCATGCTGCACTACAGTGTCAGTATTTGGATATTAACCCAAGTGCCAGATGTGGGAACTGAACCCACAGCCCATCTGAGTGATCCTAGAAATAAAGGGAAGAAACATCAGCGGAAGATGCATCGCTTTACATTGGTGCCACATTTGAGAAAGCAATAATAAAATAGTGAGTGGGCATATCAAGTTAAAAACTGAAGCATAGTTGGCCTGGCAGACAGTGGGAAGCAGTGGGAAATAATTGAGAAGCAGATGACATGTTGCCGAACTCCTGGAGAGGGGCATTGCCACTGCCAACCCCACGATGGCACAGCAGCTGACCACAGCAGTTGAATATGAACTGGCAACATTAACCAAGATGCTAAACAAAGTCCTAGCTGATACAACAGAATTAAAAATAACAGCCACCAAAACTAGTAAAGAATTATCGTCATTCACCATGAGAGTGGCAGGGACAGAGGCGGTGGTACAGCAGCATGATGAAGCCCTCCATAACCACTTTTTGCAGTTACAGGACCATGACAGCAAGCTACAATACCTTTTATATAAAGTGCATGACTTGGAAAGTCGAGTGAGGAGTAAGTAAGTAAGTAAAATGTATTTCTTAAGCGCCTTTCAAATTATCAAGGCGCTGTACAATAAAATACGCATACAATATAATCAAGCAGTAACAATAATACATTTTTAAAAACATTCAGAAAAGACCCGATGAAACAAGTAGGTTTTAAGTTCTTATTTAAAACTCGAGATGGTCAGGCATTCCCTTAACTGACGATGCAGATAATTCCACAAGGTGGATGCAGCATAAGAAAAAGCACATGTCCCAGATGTTTTTAACCATACCCTGAAAATCCTCAAGAAATCCAATCAATGTAAAATGAATTAAAAAATAATAATAATAATGTAAATATTGCATCGGAGACAGGGAGGGAGGTTAACAGGGCTAAGCAAATGAGGGAAGATAAATCCAAAGAGGGGTCAGGGACGGTGGCTGAAAACAAGCTGCTGCATTGTACAGAGAAAGAACGTAGCAGCCCAAGGATAGCAGGTAAGGTCAAGAACATGAGGCGGAAAGGAACGTGCAGTTGAAAAAGAAGAAGGGTAAAGTTATTGAAAGAGGAACAGTTGTGAAGGGAGGCTCCAGTCATGAACAAGGAGGTAAGAAAGGGGGGCAGAAGAGGGCTAGATGATAATTTGGATAGCAGATTGCTACAGGGCCCTCTGGCAGAATGGAGGCAAATGTGAGTAAAAGGGAAAGTGACAGGTGCATGAGGGAATGGAAAACACTGAGGCAGAGAATGTGCAAAATAGCACCTACGCGGTGAGATGGGGCAGGGATAATGAAAAGAAATCAGGCGCAAGAATGCAACTTTCAATAAAGGCTGCCAAAAGTAAAGGGTTAAGTGCAAGAAATGGAATGGCTTAAAAGCTGAAAGAGTGGAAAAAGGGAGCAACAGAACCCTACAAATATGCAGGGGGGATAGAAAGACCTCCACTGTTAAAAGGGTTGAGGCTGCATCACCCTCACAGAAGGTTTACCCTCAGTGCTAAAGAGAAAGAGCAGGTAATGGAAGTTACCAAGGAATAGGAAAAACAGTAAAATAACTAGGAAAGTTTTAGGGCTCTCTCTGTGGAACCAAGCATAAGGGAAATAACAAGGGGCCCAAGAAAGGACCCGAAGAGGGAGAGCTCAGGGGCTGGTAGAGGCCCCCTCCAAGGAGGTCATCTCCCAGGCTTATGGTGCTAGTAGGAGGGGAAAGAGCACCACGCCTGTAAGGGAAACCAAGTCTCTAAGACATGATCTAGGTTACTGGACTGATGATTTACCTGAATGTTATAGTTTGAAGTTTTTATGTTACCTAGTGAGTGTGTTACATACAACAAGCTATTATGAACCTAATAGCTCCTGTAGGGTTGGGAGAGCCCTAACATTTAGGGGGCTCTCACCCAAAGGCATAAGTGAGAAGTGGAGTTTGTATACTGGTTTAATGTTAGAAAATACTAGAGTAAATGAGGAAGGTAGTAAGTTCACCCCAGATCAAGGAACAAGACTTGGAAGAAGCGTGGAAGAAAAGCGCGATGAAAAAGTCAGACATAGGAAATACACACACGTAGGGAAAGGACTACAAAAGCTGGGGGGCACAGGTACTTGAAAACAGCGAACAAGGAAAGTGGCATACTAGAAGGAAGGATAATGGCTAATGATTTGGACATAACCACATCATGGAAAGTGAGGGACTGAACTCCCCTTTTAAAAGGAAAAAAAATACTAGCTAGGCTTAAAAGGTTAAAAATCCAGATTGCCTTTTTACATGAAACTAAACTGGACCAAAAGGAGGCACAGAAACTAGCTAGAGAGTGAGTATGATGGGAGGTACATAGCACCTCAGGAAAGGCAAAGGGGGTTCTCAATACTCTTCCACAAAAGGCTTAAATGGAAACTTGTACAACGTCTAAATGATAAGGAAGGGAGATGGGTAATAGCCAGTTATGTCACCCTTGAGCCCTCTGGTTTTAGTGAATGTTTATGCACCCAATGAAGACTTGAGGGGGGTTCTTCAACACCATTTCACAGAAGCTTTTTGGATTTGTCATATGACAATCCAGAAGTTATAGTGAGGGCGACTGCAACCTAGGACGGAATCACTGGCTAGATAGGTCAAACAGTGGGAAGGAATGGATCTATGATGGTAGATCAACAAAGATTTTGTTGACCTATGTTACAGTAAAACCTTCATGTCAACCGGATTTGTGGTCAGAGTAAAGGTGATCACTATCTCCAAGTTTTATTTGGGGGCTTTGCCCTCGAACTCCCCAAGCAGGGGGCTGACCCCCCCACACCCCATCAATTAAATTAATCAACTCTGAGTCAGAGTTGATTAGGTGAGGGGGTGCAAGACTCCCAGAAAACAGTGCCGGGGTCCAGTGTCGACACTACAGCGACCTGGCACTGTTGTCGCTGTAGTGTTGGTTGCTGACAACGTGTTGCTGTGGGGGGTGTATACTGGAAGGACAACATGTCAGATCCCTGCGCAACCTTAAGGAACTCCTAAGCCTGCACCAGCTTACAGACACATGGAGGGCTTTACATCCCACAGAAAGAGACTACACCTTCTTTTCTGCACTCAGGGCCATGGCTAGCATGTTAGACTACTGGTTCACGTCTGAGCAGGATACACAGTAGGTAGTGGATGTTAAAATTGCCCCAATTTATATATCAGACCATGCCCCAATTACAATGAGTCTAATACTGGAGCCCAAGTCCTCCAGATCCCTAACTTGGAGAGCAGACCCTCTACTAATACAAGATGAGGAGTTTTCTGTGTGGCTCAAAAAAAATACAGTGGCTTACTTTCAATCAAATTCCCATGGCTCCGCCTCACTAACTATGATCTGGGAGGCAAACAAAGCCACAGTTAGGGGTAAAATAATTAGGTTTGCAGCTTACAGGCAGGAAAAAAGGGAGAGGTAGGCAGCTTAACTGGAGGAGCAGCTCCAGTGGAAAGAACAAGACTACAAACAGAAAATCCCAGCAGCTCCACAACCACCAACTAGTGTTCAAAATATCTACCCTGCTTTTACAGTTCAATGTACTTGCCACTAGGAAGGTGGAATTACAAATCAGAATAACCCAGCACAGCTACTGGGCAGAGGGGGAAAAGGGAGCAAGCTTCTGGCCTACCGCCTGAAGCAAAGGCAGGCACAAAGGCACGTATCCCCCACTCAAAGATGCTGGGGGCAAGGCCTGTTTAAATCAAAAAGAAATAAACAAAATCATGGTAGACTTTTATAACAAAACAAAACAAAAAACTATATTCCTCACAGGTTAAGTGGGACCTGGACAAATTTTCATCCTTTGTAAAAAGCCTACCTCTGCCCAAACTGATAGAAGCCCAAAGGGAGGAGCTGGCCACCCCACTGACAGAAACAGACATTAGACAGGCAATACAACAAATGGCACCTCACAAATCCCCAGGGAGCAATGGCTTCTCTGCAGACTTTTATAAAATAATGCAAGGAGAAGCTGTGGTCCCAATGCTGCAGATGCTACAGGACGCGCATGCCAAAGAAGAGCTCCCTGACACCCCTAAGTAGGCACTGATTACTGTCCACCCCAAGGAAGGAAAGGATCTCTCTCTTCCCACCAGCTATAAGCCTATATCACTTATAAAGGCAGACGTCAAGATCTTGGCCAAAATACTGACATCCAGACTAGACAAAATACTGCCCCATATTATTCATCCATCCCAAGTTGACTTTGTGAAAGGGAGGGCAAGTTCAGACCATTTAAGGGCAATTGCTACATTAATGCAAGTTGCAGCAGGCATCCCCACTCCAGCAGTAGCAGTAACAGTAGATTTCAAAACAGCATTTGACTCAGTGGAGTGGGGATACCAGCATGCAGTCTTGGAGCTCTATAACTTTGGGCCTGGCTTTTCCTCATGGGTTAGAACAATCTGCAACACCCCTAGAGCAAAGGTGATTACCAATGATACCATATCAGAACCATTCACTTTGTACATAGGTACTAGGCAGGGCTGCCCTCTGTCACCACTGTGCTTCATAATTGCCATGGAGCGTCTAGTGGTGGCCCTAAGAGTGGACCCCAGTATCAAGAGAATACAAGTTGGTAGAAATCACTACACCACTGAACTGTACGCAGATGACTGCATGATTTTAACTAGTGACCTGAAAGGCAGCATACAGCCAATTTTAAGCATGCTGGAGACTCTTGGGGAAATTTCAGGGCTAATAATAAACATAAATAAGTCAGAAATACTGCCCTTAAACAACAGAGCCACTCCAAACATGGCAGGAGCAGTGGGGATGGCATGGGTGCAGGATGACATCAAATACCTAGAGGTGAGAGTGACGTCAGGCATAGGGAGTTGGATGGAAAGGAACAGGCCCCTTAATAAAACAGATACAAAAGGATATAAAGAGATGGGAGCACCTTCAGCTTTCAGTGGTGGGTAAGATAGTAACCCTCAAGCTAATTCTAGCACGTAGGGTATACTACATACTATCCCATCACCTGGAAACAATTCCAGAGCACTGGGCACAAACATTGCACTCCTTGATGAGCAAATTACTATGGAGGGAGGTGCCTCCCAGGCTCAGCAGAGCTATTGTCTGGTAGCCCTCCACTTTCCTTTCCCTGAAATAACCACACAACACAGGTCTTGGAGGAAATGGCTGCAGTCATGCATTTGTTGAAATAAATCACCACTTATTAGAAGCAGCATGTGCTGCTGGAAGGATATGCAGCCTTCATGAAGGCATCCTACACTCTTGCCCCCAATTCCTGGGCCACCTTAGTGCGGGCCTGATGACTAATGTACTTCCTGAGTCAGAATCCCTCCCACTAGAGCAGGTCAGGTCATATGATCCAGCAGTCTTGTGGATGCCCCAGTCTGGTGCCACTGTGCCTGAGAAATAATCCTGATGAGGTTGGACCATGAGCCCTCCTAGTTGGGTCCTGGTCTTGCAATCCCCAGCCTCATGCTGATCATCAGTGACGAGCCCTTTGGGAGAATTCTACTTGTCTCCTCCTCCTTCTTCCCCTTGTACCCATGGTATGCAATCCACCTGAGCTGACATACATGGCTGCAACAGTTATATCACACTTCATCAAGTCTGAACAGATTCTCTACCTTAATATCTATCTTCCTTTCTTATAAACTATTTCTTAAATTATCTAGTCACTCACTAAATTTTACCTCCCTTTGGAGGAGGTGAAAAACCCAGAAAAACCATGTTTAATGGGAAAACTGGGAAAACTCACTCCCTAACCCCTAATACGGTCACCTATAATGGGTCAAAGGGGGCCCTGCCTCTCTGGCCCCTCACCCTACTTTTACTAGGGTGAGCGGATGGGAGTATGATGAATGTAGGGGAAAGAAGGGAGAGCTGTGGGCCTTCAGCTCATTTGACCCTTCTTTCTCCTTCTCCCACCGAATGCCTCCACCTCCAGGCAGCCTTGTGGGACCTCCCCTCATGGCGTTGCCATGACAACTGTACGCCCCTGGAAAGGTCCCCTACATTCCTTCCAGGTCCAGGAAGGGAGGGCACCAGACAAATGGCCAACTGCTGCAATGCCATGCAGCTTCTCTGTTGTCTGTTAGCCCTCCACTTTCCCCTTCCCCTGAAATAACCACTCAACACAGGTCTTGAAGAAAATGGCCACAGCCATGCATTTTTTGAAATAAATCACCACTTATTAGGAGCAGCATGTGCTGCCAGGAGGTTACACAGCCCTCATGCAGGTCTCCCACATTATCACCCCCAATTCTCGGGCTATCTTAGTGTAGGCCTGATGACTAATGTACTTCCTGAGTTGGAACCTCTCTGACCAGAGCAGGTCAGGTCATATGGCCCAGTACTCTTGTGGCCGCCCCCATCTGGAGCCACTGTGCCCGAGGAATAATCCTGATGAGGTTGGACCATGACCCCTTCCATCTAGGTCCTGGTCTTGCCGTCCCCAGCCTCATACTGACAGGAAGTGATGAGCCCTTTGGGACAATTTAACTTGTCTCTTCCTCCTTCTTCCCCTTATACCCTTGGTCTGTGATCCTCCTGAGCCGCCACAGGATGGATGCAGTCTGAACCCCCCCCAAGCCACTGCTCCAATTAACCTCTGAGACCACGACAAGCTAACTTCTATCTATTTCACTCATAACCAATCTCACCTTTCTCCAGTGCTGTGGGAAGTCTTTCTCCAGTCCCCCCAAACTTAAAGTTCCCAACTCACAGCATGCAGCTTGCCACGCCAATGTCTCAAACTTCTCAGCATATTCGCTGCACTGGGTATGACTCACTGAGAACCTTTCAAAGGAGGAACCAAAGTGCTTGAGTGCTGCCATGTGCCAGACTCTCAGTTGAGAAGTTGCACAATTCTGGTGGTACCCTAGGGGCCTCTTCCTTAGCCCAGCTGGCTGTCCCTCCTACTGTTCAGTGGGTACACTTATCCCTTATTATCTGCTCCTGGTACCTCCTGTGGCACCTGCAAGAGACAATTGAAAGTTAGTACAAGTGCTGCTGTTGTAGCGCTCAACTGTCTGCCTCTCCTATTGCACCTGTCCCACTTGCTGGGATACCACCTGCCTGTTGGGGTGTCATGACGCCCGCCGCAACCTACCTGCCATCCCACTCCTGTAGCCCTGGGGCTGGGAGAAGCCATCTCAGAACCTTCCATTGTGCTAGCTGGCACACTCTGCCGCACTCCATAACCCTCAAGGTAATGTACCATCACTTGACCCCTCAGACCCTGGTGCACTGCTGCCGCCTTCATGGCTATCTAATCTGAACATGCCTAGGAGGCCTATGAAATCTGCCTGCTAACCCTAGGAACCCTATTTCCCCTAAGTGCTTCAGCTTGTGGGAAGGGAAATCCCCCTTACCATGGACCCTAGAAGGGGCTTGAAATTCACCCAATCAAGCTAGCCTTAGCTACTGGTCTACTGAATACTGGTTATGTTCTAGCTTGCCATTGGCTCTGTAATTTATCTTAATTACTATGACTGTGAATTGTAAATTGCCTTGTGCAGCTGACGGAACCCCTCTTTCCAGACCATATTAGGATCATGGCAACTTGATTCCCCATTATGAATTTACCTCTTGTCCTGCAATACACCTTGTGCTATGCCTGAGAGTGGGCCTCTCAGCCCCCCTTCTCTGCAAGTGCCCGTACCTGAGGCCTACCAGTCTGCCATCCGGGCATCTTCCTGCAGCCATTTCAACTCAGCCCTTGCCATGGAGCCCCATATCACATGCTCCAGAACCTGGCCTCTTACCTGGATACCCAGAAGGCAACATGCTCAACAACATTGCTAGATCAATCTGGTCACTTATCCAGGTCTGCAAGGATGCTGCTGACCTCCAGCGGTGCACTTTGGCCCCTTTGGCAGCTGCTCAGTTGCTGCTCCACAGGTTAAAAGAGAGGCCCTCCTATGAAAAGAAGTCCTCCACCCTTTCAAGATTTAAGCCCCAATATACTTATGACAGTTGTATCCCAGACCTGCTGGGACCATCCCAGCCCTCCTGGGCTCGTTTCCCACTTCTACAACCCAGAACTGTATCATAATCCCCTTACTGTGAGGGGGGGGAGATATTGTTACCCTGTCCCCATTATGTTTCCTCGCAGAAGACTCTCTACGTGATGCTGCCAAAGATGGTCCACCCCACTCCCTTGCGTTCTTCCCCTCCAGAGGACTGTTAACTGATGAACCCGATGAACATAAGGTGGGGCATACTGCTTCAGCAGCCCTAAAACCTGTAGTTGTTCCCAGAAGCCCACACCCTATGTGTATTGATTCATTTGTTTATTATTACTGTAATGATTATTCATGTATCTATTTGTCTCTCACATACCATAGGTGAGTGCCCCTAACCAGCATGACCAGGGGAAGGGGCCCAGCCCCCGACTTGAACCATACTGCTGCTTATCTGTGGAAGAGAGGGCCCCTGAGCCCAATAGCCCTCTCTGAACTCTGGGTCAAGATCATTGTTATGAACGAGAATATTTAATACTAAATGCTTACCTGGCTGTATTTCCTCTACATGGTAGCTATGACCCACATTAACCAGTGTGGGAACCCCATAAAGGAAGCTGGATACCACCTGACCTGATTTTTGCAGGCCAGTCCTAATTTGGGTGGCTGTGTCCTGCAAGACCTGACATATAGTCCATGTCCTGACATTATCATCAAGCCATATTGTCTGGCTTCCCCTGAATCATGAATGTTGCAAACCAAGCTTTAGACCCCATTGCAACTGTTTAAGGAAACCAATCTGTTGCATTACTCAAGGGTATATATTGTCTTGCATAAACCCACAGAGCTGATTACTGGACTGACCAGGCAGCAGCCTTCCCCAAAGCCACTTGAGGAGTGCTCTACCACCCAGCCACCGGCCTCCTGAATCATAATGCACCACTGCCATGGCCATTTGAGCTGTCCTAACCAGACTCGCCTGAGACCCCAGTCACATCCAACCAACTCTACCTAGGTGTCTTTCCAGTCATATGATCCTCACGTGCAGGCCCTGCCACATGCACTGGTGGCCACTGTGCCCTGCAACATTTCCCTCAATATATGCAGCAACCATCGCCTCCTGGTCATAACCGTGACTGTCACCAAGGCTTCCAGGGCCCTGGCCCTTACTATGCTGACACTTGCTGATGCGAGACCTACTAGTCTGCCAGCCTGTGCTTCCCCATGCATCCACCTGGCTCATATCTCCTCTGGTGCCACAGCTCCCAGAGGTCTGATGAAGGATTACACCATATCTTCCTTCTCATGCCTTCACCTCTAGCCACCAGGAGCAACCCCTTGTAGCCAGTGCATTGCTGCCATACCCCACGGGCATATTACTGCCTACCAGTGCTCCAGTAAGCTGGCTCTTGGAACTGTGGTTCCTTCAAACTGCCACAGAGCTCAGGGCGCTCGGATGTTCCAAGTCCAAGGAAGTGTTGTCTTACGTCACCTATATTTTCCTTGCTCCTGTGGGGAGGAATCTCACCCTTTTCCTAACCGTCCATCCCTGCCCAACCCAAATGGGTAGACCTGTGTATGTGAGTGTGTGTGTGTGTCTTCGAGTGTGGGTCGATAAATGACATCATTCAGGACAGCTGACTCACTTTTGAATATGTTGTGGAGAATGTCCAATGTGTGTGGCCCCACACTTCTTGCCTTCATAAACTGACTGAGGCCAATCTACCTTACAAAATCTGTGATTGAATGTTCCCCTTTAACATTTGACTGAGCACTTTGGCTAATGTTTCCCACAAGATCTGTTTGATCATGTGACTTCAGAATCATGATGCCTGCTTAGGGCAGCACCATTATTGCATTATCACTATATGTTAACAACAGAAAGTACTAGATCAACGTGGTCACAATTCTGACCCAAAGGGGTGCTGCTGCCCTCCGGCGGCAGACCTGTGTAACCCAGTTGCTGCTCCCCAAGTTATAAGGGAGACAAACCTAGCCACAAATGAATTCCTAATAGATTGATCCCTTACCTGCTGGGGCCACTCCAGCCTTCCCCGTATCTTTCCAGCTTCCTCAGCCCAAGGCTGTATCACCTACCCCATGACTGCTCCTTTTTATTCCATTAATCCTACACCCACCTCAGCTGTTTGTGGGACTGTGAATTCCTTGTTGGGAGGTGTCGTTACATGACCCACCAAATGCTTCTTCACAGGAAGCTCCCTAGTGATGGGCCTATGTCTACTTCTCAGCATGCCTCCTCTTCGGTGGCCCAGGAGCTGATGGACCATATGAGTATAAGGTTGGGGGGTCTGCCAACTGCTGCCGGCCAAACCAATCCTTGCTCCCCATGACCACCACCGTACTTGTTTCTTTATTCTTCTATTATTTATTTATTTGTTTATTCATTTATTTTGGTGGGTGGGTCTTATGTAACCTCAGAGGGCTGGGAGGAGCAGCAGCCGGCAGAATCGCCTCATGCCCCCAGTGGTTGAGTGAGATCAGAACTCAAGTGCTGCGTCTCCCTGAACATGACCGTGCTTGTAAAGTATTCATACCAGATGCAACCTTGCCACTGTCATGTGCCTGCTATGTTAGTGAAATGGTAAGCAATTAATACCCACTAGTCTCAGGAGCCAATTTCAAGGTGCGTGGGAGCCCTGGGGAGGTTAGGTAACCTGCCAGAGACACACAGCAGTAAGTGGGGGTTGTATCATTCAAGCCTGTGAAGAGAATGCATCAAACTTGCATCTGTTCCCCTGCACAGAAGTGGGAAGCAACTCACCAGAAGCCCAGTAGACACCCCCGGCTAAATGTCTCCTGGTCTCTGTACCCTTCCACCTCTCACAAGTGGCAAGTAGACAACCAAGGTGGTGGTGGGGATCTAATACACCTCCTCTGCTGCACTATTAAGTCAGAAAACCCAAGTTCCTAGTGGCAACGGCATAGATAACTCCTCTAGGTATCAACCTCCTGTGTTACTGCAGGCCTAACATTGTCAGGGGTGACCCAAGAGCATGGGACAGATAAGTGACCCACTCAGGGTCCTATAGGATATCAGTGGAGCCCTATTCTGAAGGCTGTCCCAAGCTCATTTGCAGCTCATTACTCTAACCTATGGGCTATACTGCCAAAGCCAACCCACATGATAGCTGCGCAGGCCCAGTGCCAGAGCAGCTCATGATGTGAACAGTCACCCACTAAATTACTTTGAGAAGCCTCTTTTGTCTTTTTTAAAAAAATATATAATATCCAGGTGATCCCCCCTCAGCACGAATGCCCACCCCTTTTTTTTTTATTTTTTATGGGAGGGAACCCAAAGTCACACCATATAATGTCAGTGGCTTAATAGGTAGTGCACTCGCCTCTGAGGCCAGGAGATCGGATGGCTGCAGGTTCAGTTCCCACATCTGGCACTTGGGTTAATATCCCAGTACTGACACTGTAGTGCAGCATGAGAGGGGTCACTTCTGAGGTGCCATCTTTCGGATGAGATGTTAAACCGAGGTCCCATCTGCCTGGATTGGTGGTAGTTCAGGTGGATGTTAAAGATCCCATGGCACTTATCAAAAAGAGTAGGGGAGTTTTTATTGAAAAAGAAACATACAGTACAACTCAAAAATAAAGAAGACAACATATACAATAGAATCAAAACCACATCATCAAAATAAACATGTCCTTGAATTTAAAAAAAACAGCAAAAATAACATTCTATTTAAATGTAATCGTTTGTGAAAATTCCCTCCACCACTTCAGTACCTTAGAGGAATTAAACAATTGGAAATCTTTTAAATACACTTTCTGCAATTCTTGTTCTACTAGCAGACAATACCCTTCCTTTGATACTTTTTTCTGATAAATAACCCATTGGCAGCTAATGTGCCATGAATAAAAATGAAGACATCCAAAAAAAAACTATTGAAGTATTTTTATGAAATACGTCTAACCTGGGAGGAAACTTACAAAGGACCAATGTCTCGTAATTTAGATTTAGTAACCAAGGAAACCTCCAAGATTTTGCTGCATACCCCCACAATTGCTTAGCATGTAAATAGTATAAAAAAAATGATCCATGGTTTCCTCCTGGTTTATATACTCCAGATAAGGACACGTTCTTTCATTCATAGCTTTGTACTTAGCATTACTCCTCACATTCAATATACCATACAACATTAACCACTGTGTTTCCCACATGTAAGATGGAATTCTCTGATTATTTATTTGATCTAAAATATAGCAGTTATGGGCCTCTGGACAATTCTTAAAACAAAGCACTGAAGGGTGGATATGGCTTACAGTAGCTTGATATAAGGATTTAACATTTGTAGAAGCTATCTGGTGTTTTGAGATCTGCCATTTGTACAGCTTCTGGACTGCTGGTCTAAAATACTCAGGGACATGTACATGAAGGTTAAGTTTAGGGGCTAAACCATTCCATGCTTTAGGGTAGCGTCCTACCACAGAGTCCATCCAGATTCCTTCTCTACTCTCCGGAAATAAAAGTATAGATCTAATGGAGTGTGAAAAAAAAAGGGAAAAGAAAAAACAATCGGGTCAATCATTCCCAATCCCCCATTCTTTTTGTCGATATAGGTATAATACCTTTTTATAGGATTAAGCCTGTTACCCCATAACATCTGAAAGAAACAACTAAAAAGTCTGGTTTCCAACTGAGATGCTAAAGAGAAAAGCATGGCCAAATATTGCAATCCAGGAATAATAAATTGTTTCAGAATTTGAATTCATTTTAATTTGGAAAATTTAAGCTGTTTCCACCAGTTAACTTTAAGTTCAGCCTTTTTTAAAACTACATCCCAATTCTCAGCAGGAATGTTTTGAGGACCAAACAGTACACCTAAAATATTTAAGGGCTCTGAAGATATAGTGATATTTTTGTATTGGATGGCTGAGTGGCAACCTGCCCCTATGATCAGGCCCTTGGTTTTACTCATATTAATTTTTGCATTCAAAACCTCACAGAATGAATCAAACTCATCAAAAAAGTTTTGTAAACTATCATAGTTTTCAAAGAATAAGCAGACATCATCTGCATATGCTTGAATATGGACCTGAGAAAGGCCTTGAGTACAATTAATCCCTGTCCATCTGGGAGAAAAAGATAAGATACGGATTAAAGGTTCCAACGAAAAAATATATAAGAGTGGACTCAAGGGGCATCCTTGACGTACCCCTGTCATCAGGCTAAGTCCCTTAGTTTGAATTCCTTTAATGAAAGGGTATACTCTGGCTGTGTCATAAAGGGATTTGATGATTTTACAAAATAATAGTGGGATACCGAAAAATTGCAGGGTCTTAAACAAATAAGTGTGATCTACTCTGTCAAAAGCTTTTTCAAGGTCAGCTGAAATCAAATATCCCGTTTTACCTTCTAAAGACAGATGCTCTATTACGTCTCTGATTATCATAAGGGCTGATTGTATCCACCTACTATGCAATCCACAATATTGAAATGGTGAAATAACCTTTTCCACATAAGTTTTTAATCGATTATTCAAAAGCATAGTAAAAAATTTATAATCCGAATTCAGAATAGTGATTGGCCTCCAGTTTTCAATGTTACCCTTATCCCCAGATTTGTAAATATGAATGATCAATCCATCCATAAAGGAAGGTGGCATAACCTGTCCCTTCATTATGAATTGAAAGACTAAAACTAAGCAAGCTGTTATAAAACAACTGAATGTTTTATAAAACAAATTAGGGAGCCCATTCACACCTGGAGATACTCAATCCTTCAAATTCTTTATAATTAACTCAATTTCTGAAGTAGTGATGGGGTCCAGTAATAGCTCTGAATCATGTAAGACTAAAGGGGGGGACAGAGCGTAAATATGAATCAATGTAATCATCCACCATAGGCTATTGCAGACACAGGGAGGCGTAATGAGCATCTATAACAGAGCACATATCCAACTCCTTCTGAACCTTTTTCCCATCTGAGACTAAGTACTCCATTTTTGTGGACTCCTTCAATTGTTTACATAATTCAAAAGGATCTCCTATTTTAGATTTCTGTGTATGATTTATAAATATAGCCTGTAAGGTATTTGCCCTATCGTATTGCACCTGTTTCATTTTCTGTTTAACTATGTCAATTTGATCTGAGTAGTCTTTTGTAGAAGTATTTGCCAAGGTAATAAGTCTTTGTAAATGGCTCCTTAGTTTGAGATATGAGAAAAAATTTGAGTTTCTCTGATGGGTCCCATATAAGCCTTGAACCATTTACTCAAATCTGTTTTAGTCTCTAACCACCATTCTCCAAGATTTAGATATAGCATGGCAACTGATAGGCAAGCTTTTAATATAGACCATATAGATTGTTTGACATAAGAGAGCTGAAGAATAGAGGTGTTCAGTTTCCATCTTATATGTCTTTGAGGAAAGAACAATGATTTTCCAAATGAATAAACTAAAATCATATGGTCAGTAAATTCAACAGGAATGGTTTGGAAAATCCCAATATAGATTTGTGCAGAAATAAATAAATAATCAATGGTTGAGGATATTTTTCCCTTCATAAAGGTACATCTAGGCCCCTTCCTCTGGAACTGAGAACAGTTAATTAGTCCAGCCACCTTAATAATAGACTCTAAAGCATGTGAATTGCAATATAATTTTTTCTGTGAATCACCTTTAGTCAATAAGCTACAATTAAAATCACCGACCCAAAAGCTATTATAGGAAGTAACTAAAAAAGGCTGAAATGCTTTCATACACTTAATACGCTCTGCCTTAGATTGAGGGTTACAGATGTTGACAAATCTACATTCCATAGAGTTCCATTTCCTGTCCAGAATGAAAACCCTACCAGGAATTAAATCTATCATCCTATAAAGTAAACAGGACAAATCATAAAGCAGGATCCCTAAACCACCAGCACAATCTCTTCCAAAGGACCAATAGGAGGGACCCCAAGGCCAGTCCCGCTGAAAGGAAGAAATCTGTGCCAGGGAGAACATCCAGGTTTCTTGCAAATAATGTACAGACATGTACAATCCATGTAATGTTTGAAAAAGGGCTTGTCGTTTACCACTATTCAGTAGGCTATGAGTGTTGAGTGAACCCCATGCAAAAACCACCATTCTACTAGAAGGTTAAGCTCACCCTCTTTATTTCTTCCTTTTTTCTTTTTCTTCCCATTATAATCATTGGCAGGAGGACCTCCCGACTCCTGAACAGATTTCTGGGAATCGGAATGCCCAACATCCATTTCGGAATCACCCCAGGTGGTAAATAATGCTGCATAAGAATTAGGGGTTTCGATACTGGTAGTGGATGGGGATGATTTAATACTACTATTCCTAGCAGACCTCCTAGGGGATAAAGGAGAAGAAGCAGTGTCATCATCATGAGTTTTGTCCAAAGGCTCTGGATCCCTGTAACACACAGGTTCAAATACCTCAGAATTCCTTTGATCTACCTTCAAATTCTCTCGTTTCATTGACCCAGAATCAGAAGGTTCAAGGGTTTGTACCTCCTGAGTAGGGTCCTCTGGGGAAGGGTGGGAGGTTTAACAGAAGCCTTTGCAGACTGACCATTTTTAACCTGAGAGGGGACAGAATGTTCAGGAGGGGTCCCTGATTTTCCCAAAGAAGTAGTCTGGGCCTTCTGGATTAACAAATCTGGACTAATATAGGAAGCCTTATTTTTCCTTGCCCAAGGACAGTCCTGAAAAACATGCCCATCACCCTCACAAAGATCACACCTAGTGAGGTTCGCACACTGCATAGTCACATGTCCAATCTCCCCCCAATTGTCACATCTAGGTTGATCACATACACTAGGCAGGTGGGTTCTCGACCCACACTTATAGCATGCCCTAGGCTGGCCCCAATAAAAACATACTCCCCTATCCCTCCCCAACAAAAAGGAATTTGGTATGTGTTCTACCCCTAAGTCATTTTGACATAGCTCGACTTTATATTTCCACCCCCTGTCCAGAATGGTTCAGTGTCCAAGATGGGTTCCGGCTCACTCAGGACCTCACATTTCTGTGAAAGCCAATAAGTAATATCCTCCACATGGACCCCCTCATTCCTAAACATAACTGTAACATACTTTATTAATGGTTTTGTCAAGGGAATAACTAAAAAAGGGGTTCACATGGGGGAGAACTTAACCTGACTGTAACGTTCCCAAAATAGATCCAAAGCATAAGATGTTCTAAAGCTAATGTCAAAATTATCCTCTCCTGATATATTAATGAAGGCAAAAACATCACGGGGTGAAAAATGAAGAAAGTCTTTATTAAACATTTGCCCACATAGTATCTGACAGGACGCTCCACTAATCTCCCTTTATAGCGAATTCTTACTGCATTCCATCTAGGAGCAGCTTCTCGCTTGGCTTGTGAAAATAATTCTGACATTAGGGGCTTCTTTTTTGTTTCTAAAGATGACTCTCCCAGTCCTTCAGCAAGATGTTCTGAATTTGCTACAGGCTCAAAGATACCACTTGACATCTACTATTATCAGAGTCAATAACTGTCTGTGAAGCCCCTGTTACACCTGTTGGATTGGTCATGTGACCATTTGCTACCGACTCAATTACCATTGAAGCGGCAGCAGTGCTATTTGACTTCCAAGCTGGTGAAGCTGACTGAAAGTCAAATGATGAATCCCACAATGGATCTGGAGTCCAAATACCAGAGACTGTCTTCTCCCATCCAGTCTCTAGGAGTGCCTTCTCTGATGACCAATTGCCATCATGTAAGTTCTTTCCTGATACACTCTTGTCTTTAGACAGGTTCCCCGAAATTGAGTTACCTAACAATGGAGCATTCACCTTTTTAGAGTTTATGTGATCCCCTGAGAAAATCGTCACTTTATTCGTGAAGCTAAATTCCGTAACCCCAGTCTGCTGATTACCATCTTTCTGAAATATAACCGGATTGATTTGCTCTGCCGGTTTTCCATGAGAAACGGGCATTTAAAAAAAATCCAGCATCTTTACTGAGCCGTAGCTTAGACTCAAGGGTAGGGGATTTCTGCATTTTGGGGGGGTGTTACATGAAATATTTCTGCAGTATTATTATCTCATACATTGGTGACAGTTTGTGAAGACTCTTGGCACACACAAACACTGGGAGTGTTTCTGCCAGCCAAAACTGAGTTTGTAACAGGCTCACCCTCTACTTGCTCATCAACCCGCTGAACTGCGTCATCCTTCATTCTGTCAGGCTTCTTAACTGGCCTGTCAGTTGCAACATCTGCACACATGCTGGGCCGAGGGATCGAGTCCTGCAGTTGTCCTGTTGGTTGATCTTTTTGAACTAGAAAAGCAGCTTCAGTGATTATTACATCCAATGGTTTGGAAACTGGTTCATTTTCCAAAATCTGATGTTCACTGTGAAGTTCCAATTCCTCTGAAGACACTTAAATTTCGTGAAAGATTTCCCCCATTTCTGCATCATTATTCTGGGTCTCAACCTTTTTAGCCTCTTGCAGAAGTGCAGTGGAAGGAGAGGCCTGTCCTCCCACCTTACACACGTCCTCCTCCTTTGGCATCTCTCCCAGAGTGGCCATCAGACCATCCAACAGCCCGTCCTGCTACAGGAGAGTAGGGGAATTTCCCCGGTGTCCTGGCCAAATTTCCCTCATCACTGAAAATACCACCAACAGCTTAATCTGGTTCAAGGTCAGTTGGTATTCATCTGTGTCCCCTTCCCCTAGGTCATGCCTGAAAATAGGCAGGATTTGTCTAGTGCACTTACCCGGTCAACAAAAACTAACTAAACAAATAAATAATATGAGGGATGGAGCTGGTATGTGGCCACCAGTGGAACAAACCCTGCCCTGCAGCATCCAAGGTGGACGCTGGTCCCCACTGGGAAAGAACTCCCCGAACTGCCACCCCCAAGATGGTGGCTCCACTAAGCTGCCAGCATGTTGTGTAACCCCCTTAAGACTAACCTCCTGCTGCTCCACTGGAGCTAGGACAAAGATGAGAGGCCACACAGGACCGAAATGGGGCATCCCATGAACCCGCCGCAGCCCTCAGGATGAGCCGGATGTCATTTCACTAGCTACATAAATTCATCCCAGAGGAACCTCATGTCTGCAGCCAATGGCAGAGCCACTATGATCAGGAGAGCTGCCAAGATCTCACTGAGTTTGAAATCTTGGCCAAACATCAGGAGCTGAGAAGGGGGCACGTGACGCAAGCACAAGCAACAGAGCCGCAGAATATTAAGTAAACAGAGCCATGGACCCCTCTCTGTACCCTACAGCCATCCAAACATCAGACAAGATTCCTGGAATACAGCCCTCCAGCATCCCCTCATCTGACGGAGCAGTCAGAGCCATCAGCAGAATGGCGCCGCACCTCCTGACTCCAATTCCCACTGCATCTCTACCCTACCCCAGGGAGAACCTCAGAGCCCCGAAGAAGATGCCAGCCCAACTCTACTGCTGGGCCAGGCACCAGCACTCTCATGGCTTTGGGAGTAGCTCTGAGGTAGGGGACCACTGATCTAGACAGGGAACCGTGGTAGGGAGGCCATTAGTGAAGGAGGAGAAAGATCCCCAAGCACTGGTCTGGAGGGATGGAGCCCAGCTGGGCTGTCTGGTGCTCCTAGCTGAAGGACTTGATTTTTTTTGTTTGGTTTCCTTCCTGAAAAGTGCTCAGCCAGTGATGGCTGTGGGATTCATCCCAGTTCTTCAGATATGCAGTGCTGAGCTCTTAACTGCTGTGCTATATTAGCTTCCGGTGGAATTAAAATGTTTTGAAGATACTTGCAACTTCTGATCTCCCCTGTTTATAACCTTTACTTATTTGGAAAATGTGTAACTCGGAAAGGCACACAGAGACAGTGCTGATTTCCTGGTGAGACCCAGGAAAGAATGAACAGGAGAAACAGTAGTACACTATACAATAACCTTTCCTGGTACAAAAATTAGTGTGGTCACAATTCATTGTCTGCTTTCAACATGCTAGCTGGTGCTACACTGTCTTTTGTTTGCTCACTAAGCTTACTGACCCTTTTACTGTCTAGGAGTTCAGCCACTAGCAAACAATGATCAGCACTTAGCATGCTTCAATATTAACCTCCTTATATTTCTGCTACAGTGCTCTTCCCCTCCCCCACCTGCTAGGCCCATAGAAGCCCTTGCCTCTCTCTGCCTGCTTGTCACTGGTGTTGTTTCCAGTTCGACAAATGGAGGAGAAAGAAGGAAGAGCTGCTGGCCTTCACCTCCCTTGACCCTTCTTTCTCCTCCCTCCACCAAACGCTTTGCCTCCAGGCAGCCTTGTGGGACCTCCCCTCATGGTATTGCCATGACATCTGTACACCCCTGGGTGGTCCCCTACATTCCTTCCAGATACAGGGAGGGAGGGCTCCAGACAAATGGTAAGCTGCTGCGATGTCTTGCAGCTTCTCTAAATTGAGTGCTCACTGGACTGGGGGGCAGGAACCTTCTGAATTTCATAAACTACTCCTATGCTTTTGTAGAAGCCAAAACCAGCCAACTGTCCCAAAAGCACAGCCCCACAACTCCAGCCTGACTGGAAAAAGAAAGAGAGCTGATGAAAGGTCCCCTCAGACAACATTTCTAGGCCTACTTCTCCCCCCGAATACACAAGCTGGATAACAATAAAGGCAGGGCAGAGTGCATGGCAGAAAATGGGAAGTACAGCCAAACTGTGTCTAAACCCAGGCATCCTAACTCCCCTATGGGAGAAAAGTGGCACTATGCATTGAACAGAAACCTATCAGATGGAAAGAGTGGCATTCCAGATCGAGTAACATTACAAAAGATCTGTTGCAGAAAGATGGGGAAATGATGACTTCCTTGCAGGAGCTACAAGAGCACTTTAGTCTCCCTCAAGAATATTTCTGGCAATACCTACAGCTGAAACATGTGTATAACAAATGATGTAGAACAGGCTGTGGTTGTACACTCTGCAGGGTCCATCCAAAAGCCAGCCTAGACAAAGCTGCACTAGCAAAGGTAACAAATGACTGGCATCTAGCCCTCAATTCTAAACACTTTGTGACCACCTTATTTCTAGACCTAAGAAAGGCCTTTGACACAGTAGACCACGACTTCCTGCTGTCCATATTGCGTGATACTGGCCAGGATGTCACTGCCATCAACTGGTTTACGTGTTACCTCACAGACAGACAACAGCAAGTGAAGGCCCAAGGGGATCTGTCACCACTTAAAACACTACTTAGAGGAGTTCCTTAAGGGTCAATATTAGGACTTTTCTCTTTGCGTTATACATCAACTACATCAGTGATGGTATCAGTCAAGCAAGTGTTCATTTTTCTGCTGATAACACCATTATCTATGTTGCCAAACCCACCCTTGAACTGGCCTGTAATATGTTATAACAAGAAGTCACTTTACTTCAGCACAACCTCCTGAGTCTTAAACTCTTGCTGAATGCTAAAAAAACAAAAGTAGTGCATTTTTTCCTGAAACATTATGTGGCTAGTTCCTCCTCCCTGTGTACCCAGCAACAAATTACATCACTTTTTGGTGAACCTATTGAGACAGTGGACAGATTCAAATACTTAGGCTTTTGGATAGACCACAAACTCTCCTACATGGTTCATATAGAGGAACTGTGCAAAAAGCTGAAACAACATCTAGGTTTGTTTTTCAGAATCCGACACCTTCTTACCTGGGAAGCTAGGCAAAGACTCATGCAATCCAAATTCCTTCCTCTCCTGGATTATGTTGACCTACTGTATAGCCATGGACTTAGTACTGCATTGGCCAGGCTCAACACTTTGCATAATAGGACATTAAGATTTAGCACCAGCGCTCCCTTTAGGACCCACCATTGTACCGTATATGCCATGTTAGGCTGGCAGGCCTTGAATACCAGGAGGATCATGACCGAGGCTACCTGGACCTACAGAACCCTAATTGGCAAGCTGCCGTACTACATTACCTGCCTTCTAACTTCTACCACTGGAGCTTATTCACTTAGGAATCACTCTTATCTCACACTTGATGTCCTTAGACATAAAACTTGCTTTGGGTACTCAGCCATTAGTCATGTCCTGCCAGCCCTTTGCAACACCTTACAGAAATCATTGAAGCTTTCCTCCCTTGTTAAAATGGGAACATTCAAAACACTACTAGAAAAACACATTAGGGACTCCTACAATTGTTACCACTAATGATTACCTCCGAGTAGAAAGCAAGTTGACTGGGACTGTACACCTTGTCCCTTTCCAGTTCCCCCTTAAACATTATCCTCAACCATACTACTAACTTCTTACTATTTATAAATTCTCCATTGTTTATCCCCTCCTTCCCCTTAGGTCTCTACACTCATCTCTCTTTACTCATTGTAACCTACTCCACCCATCTAAGTGGCCTATAGTTTGTCTCTACTTCAGGCTAAACTGTATTACACTGTTCTCAAATGCACTTAGGGTACACCTGCCAGGGGTATATTCAAACTCTATAAATATACTGCCTTTATGTCATTCTGTTTTTTTTTTCTGAACAAAAATGTATAGTGTTTTGTTTTTTCTTCTTCATCTCCTGTGCTTGTAATGATTCTAGTGTGCAGTGTTTACTGTCCTTAATTCCTGACTATGTATAACCCTCTACTGTCATGATTAGCACTGTATGGATGTCCAGGTCCATTTTGTAAATTAATTTTTTGCTTAGTGGTGTTTCACCTGGTTAAATAAAGATGTTGAATTGATTTGATTTGAAAGCCCCTTTTGAGTACTGGTTACAGATGAAGAGGGAGATAGCAGGAACTATTCAGAGAAAAAAACGAGAGATGGGCCCCTGGACCCTTCCATGCCGGATAAAGAAAGATGGCAAAAAGTTCTGAGGGTGCCACTTACAACACAGAGCTGGCAGAGAAGCTGGAGGAAGGCTCACCAGGCATGCACTGATCAAAGAAGCCTCCAAATCTACAACAAAGTGATGCACCTATGGTATCACACCCCAGTGCAGCTAAAAGCAATGGGCTTCCTACAGAAGGACAGCTGCTAGAGATGCAATGTACCAGGAGCTGACCTACTACACATCCTTTGGCAATGCATCCCAGTCCAGCCACTCTGGGCAAGGATAATAAAGTTATGCTCCCAGATCCTATAGTAGCAGCTACCACAATCCCCAGGTTTCTGGTTAGTTGGCCAGCCTAGAACCAGAAAATCTTAGGATCAAGTATACAAATCTTCTATGGGTCACTCAAGCAGCAGTGGAGGGGTTCAGATTAATTCTTAGAAAATGGAGAACTCAGGATGTGCCCACAGCCAGGAATTGGCTGCAAGCTATGGAAAGCTTAGCAGCCTATGCCAGACTATCTGACTTTTCCAGGGAAACCAGTAGTAGATACCAGGAAATATGGGCACCATATTTTGAATACATCACTGAAAACACCATCATTCCCCTTAAGAATAAATACTCAGGAGTTATGTTCCAACCAGCCTGAAATGAATAAGCAAAACCAAATGGATTGTTAGCCTGTGAAAGTGAAGGACAAAGAGTAGACTGTAAAAGCTCAGGCTGTGGGTTTCTAGGCCAGGCTGGTAATAAAGTAACAAATAAATGCCAGTACTATGTCCAAAATACTGTAATGAACTCAGAAGCTTAGATAATGCAAGTGGAAGATGTAACAGTGCAGGTTTAAGGAAATTTACACAGCCTAGAAATAGCCAGCAGGCCAAACCTGTGGCTCATCTTAAAAACAAAAGAAGGTTAAAACCTGCATGCATTACCTGCTTTCAAATGTGATTTTTGTAACCTATGTTAAAAGTACTTTTATTGTACAGTCGGTTATGGATGTAAACTGAAAACATTTGCTCAATAAAAAGATTAAGTTCAAAAAACAATGGGGAATCTCAAATCTGGCATTCAATTCTAAGAAGTCCCATGCACCCAAACAAAATATTTAAATTCTCTTCCATTCATTCAGTTTTGTAGCAGAGTCCCTACCATGCACATTTTGAAATACTTTATCAATCTCCACTACTCAAGCCTGATGTACCCCTTGGCTACCATTTTTCTTTCATTGTTTGGCCATGCTATATTTCTCATTCTTATTTTGTTTTGTCTTCATACATTTCCCCCACTCCCCCCAAAAAGAGAAATTTGAATTTCTGTTTCACCTTCCTAATAAAAAAGCACCCACAGGGCAGCTTAAGAGGTATACAATCCCCTCTGTGTTACAATTACTGAATGAGTTAACATTCTCACTACCTCTACTGGAGGATATTGGAGATCAAAATTGCAGGTAGGAGGTTGTGATGAACTTAAAAAGGTTTTTGACTGTATGAGAAACATGTATTTCATTTACCTGTGAAACCATAAGAGATTACCTACAGTCATTGTTTATAATCTAATGTGAGGTCATTGCATTGTTAGGGAGCTCCATTAGCACTCTGAATGCTTTGTACATGAAGTATTTTATAGCACCTTAACTTGTGGTCACTTGACAAGTTCAATATACACGTATTGGATGAACTCCACTCTCACACAAACTTGCTTGTAGCAATTATTCCTTTTTTATTCATTTCAAAAAACACACATCGAAGGGGAACGTCTCGTGGAATATCCACTTCCTCAGCCCTCGTGTTTTACCTAGATAAATCATATAAATGCAAATTATCATCACATTTAATATTGGTTTTCATACAATTTCTCTGACAAAACACCAATCAAGAAACCATAACCCTTCTTTCTATTATCCATTATGGTCCATTTTTCAATAACCAGCTTGATCATTAATATATATATAAAAAAACAAAATTAGTACTATATTGTAGATATTATAATCTCATTATATTTTTATAAGCCCAACTATTCTGCTTTGCAGTGCCAGACTCTTATAGTATTCCTTGTTTCACATAAATATTCCCATTTTATTTATCTCACCTTATTCTTAGAACTCCTTTGCCCCACACCTGTAGAGATGGTGGTAGAAATGAACACCACCGTAGGGTAGGTAAGGAGATGAAATTATTAGCATTGGTTATAGAATGAAATTCAATAAGAGGATTTGAATTTTTTGAAATATGCTGGTTGTATTTTCTATACAAATGGAGGCACTATACAATCTATTGAAATAAAACAAAGGAGTTCTAAAAATAAGGTGAAATAAATAAAATGGGAATATTTATGTGAAACAAGGAATCCTATACAAGTCTGGCACTGCAAAGCAGAATATTTGAGCTTATAAAAATATAGTGAAATTATAATATACTCAATATAGTATTAATTTAGTTTATAGATATATATATATATATATATATATATATATATATAAATGATCAAGTTGGTTATTGAAAAATGGACCATAATGGATAATAAAAAGAAGGGTTATGGTTTCTTGATGGTGTTTTGTCAGAGAAATTGTATGATAACCACTATTAAATGTGATGGTGATTTGTATTTATATGATTTATCTAGGTAAAACACGAGGGCTGAAGAAGTGGATATTCCACGAGATGTTCCCCTTTGATGTGTGTGTTTTTAAATGAATAAAAAAGGAATAATTGCTACAAGCAAGTTTCTGTGAGAGTGGAGTTCATCCAAAACGTATATATTGAACTAGATTTTTGGTTTTTGCTGGATGACCCAAACACAGAAAGGACTGACTTCCACTATAGGAAGAGCAACCTGAACCCCCACCCATACACGAGTCACTTGATAGGATGAAATAACATTTAAGTGCTCTTTTGATGGTGGTCTACTAACCTCTGATGAAGCACTAATGACGTAGTGTGAAATGTTAGGTCAGGTACGGTTGACATGACACGTGTTTTGCTATGTTTTGCACTCCAGAAAAATGTTAAAAAGCTTAGGCACTTTTTTAAGCTGGTGTCATGTGTTTCGTTGCTCTGAGGGAGAGGTGAGTGCTATGCCACAAAACCTTACTTTATCTTACTGATTGGAAGAGGCACCACCACGCTGTACAGTGAGCCTTCACTTGATACAGACTAACTACATATGGAATACAAAACTAAAAAAACCTGCAGCAGAACATAAAGGAGTGATATAAACAACTTCTAAAGGCAAAGGCTTCTTACCACAAAAAACAAAATTAGTTAACTGGAAAAGAACATGTCTATTCTTAGACAGAAGAAACACTAGTACCTTGTGACATTACCAAAAATATTCTTTTCTATTTTATGAGATCTGAACTTTTTATCACAGAAGCTTTGGGCCAGATATTCAAAAATTTGCTCCAGGCAAAAACCATTTGCGCAAGTTTAGCGCAGGATTAGCGTGGGTCTGCTATATTCAAAAGGCTAAATAGCGGGGGCAAACTGCATTAACACTGGGCAAAATCATAATGTATGCGAAGGGCAAACTGACATGAATACAGGCATAATGCTATATTCAGCGACTAACGCCGTGCAAAGTGGTTTTACATGACTTAGCATGACACTTAGTGTGGTGCACATTACCGGCCAGGAAAAGATTGTCTTAACCCTGGGCAATCAGCTTTGCATGACACTTTGGCTTTGCGCAGTCTTTGCGTGGCTTTGCACAACCCTAACAAATAAATATGACACATAGACAAAGCCAAACATAGAGGAAACATGCTGCTAACTGATGGCATCACAATGATGCCATCATCTGCCACCAGTCCCAGAAATGCCAGGCAGTAAGTGGTGACCCTGCCACCAGTGGACACATGGCAGTGTGGCCATACTGCACACACCTGTGGATCACTCTTCTGTGGACAACAACAGATGCCAGCACACACATGCAGCACTGTGGGCATGGAGGATGTTGAGGGAAGAGTGTATGGGTGGCCAGGCTGTGCCATAGACCAGGTGTGGCCACAAGTCTGGGACACATCATGCAGTGCACATGGGCCAGTATTGGGAATACCCCAACACCAGTGTGCCTTTCCTATAATATATGCCCCCCCCGGCCACATACTGCACAGATGTACAACTGCCACAGCACACAAAACTGGACATGTATATGTCACTGTGAGCATCCCATGCCAGAGGTGCAGCATCTGTGGGTCACACAACAGCATAACAGTAATGGCCACTGTCAGTAAACACCTGCAGGTTAGGCCCCTCACTGTGTATAGTGCAATCATCATCACTGCCCTACATACCATAGGCACTGTTGTGTCCACACACTACTGGTCCCCTTGCTACTGTAGTGTGCTGTGCACTGTAGCATGACCTACAGTGTGACAGTTGCATGCAGCACCACCATCAGTGCCTATGCTGTGTTGTCCCAGTACAGCTGCAGGCAGCAGCTCATGTGAAAGTACAGTGTTCAAAACTGTATAATATTCTCCAAACTGTTTCCTCAGTGCTAACACGTTTGTGCGGGTTTAGCGCAGGGATAAACCATTAGCCCGGTGCAAACTGCATGCAAATCAGGGCATAATAAGATGCTAATCTGGATGTTTGCCCAGAGACTACCTAAGTAGGCTCATTTGCACGTCACTTTTGAATATGGCAAAGTTTAGCGATGGGCACATGTATTTGCACTGGGCTAACAGTTTATCCCTGCGCTAAACCCGCGAAAACGTGTTAGCGCTGCACAAACATTTCAGGGAATAATTTACAGTTTTGCACACTGTACTTTCACATATGCTGCTGCCTGCAGCTGTACTGGGTCCACGCATTTGCTGGCACACACACTGGCCACATAGTTCACCTCTACTTACCTTTACATCGCTGTGCACTGTGTTGCTGTTGTGGTTTGTACTTCCTGGTTGCCATATTCAGAGCTGTCTTATTCCAGGGCTAAGTTTGCCCTGCACTCCCAGCCCAGTTTGCCCGGCCTCATTCCCATGTTATAGGCAGAAGCTTTTTGCCCTGGGCTATTCCTTTTGAATATGGCTTGCTTTGTGCTCCGGGCTAAGTTTGCCCACCTGGCAGTGCTAATTTAGCCCCAGGGCAAAGTTTTGAATATCTGGCCCCTCAGTTTCTTTTAATGAAAACTTGGAGTCCAGTCAACATACATACATCCTAATGGTACAGTTCTGTGTCACTACATGTCTATACAGCACATATATATGGTAACTACAGCAATATGATATTGGTATATCAACTTAGTCTATTTTGAGCTTTGATGATAAAAAAAAAGTTCCAAAGTTACACCATTTTAAAGAACTGGGGCCCAATTCTCAAAACTGCCTGGGTGCAAACACGGATTTGTGCGAGCAAACAAGGCTTTGCATGGAGTTGCTGTTCACTGAAGCCTGGTTTGTACACTCAAACCAGGTTTGTGCCAGTGCAAAAAGGGACATGAATATTGGCACAGTCTGATACTCAGAACATTTGTGTCATACAGGTCAAATACCCTTCCCCTCTACCTCAGCTGTGCTCTAGCAACCCCACCACCCCCAGCCTACCCCCTCAGAGCCTCAGATGCAAAACAGCTCCATGTACCTTTCATGCGCACCTCTAAGGGCCAAATGGCCTTCATGCATTGATTGCCCAAACTATGGAATGACCTACCGGCAGACATCAGGCTCTCAGCTTCCCACTGGGCTCTCAAACCACGCCTGAGGTCCCACTACTCTGATGTATGTAACTGCCACCCACAGATTTAGCTGACATAAATAATAAAGCCTTTGCACCTGCTGGCTGCTGTCTACCACACTGTTGTACTGCGACTACTGCTAGCTGCTCTAGACCTTTGTAACACTGCTGTACTGTGATTTAACTGTATCTTGACCTATGTAACTCCAGGTCGCTTCGGGAAATGAGCGGTCCCCGCTCAGAATGCTTATCTGGTAAATCTCTTAAATAAATAAATAAAATAAATAAATTCAAGGGCATTTTATGTGGTCCCTTTGCACAATGCAGATATTGCTGACCAAGGCCGTACCTTAATCCGTGCAACCCTAGTGGTTGGCAGAGGTACTGCAGCAGCGCCTCTCTTCAACCCTCAGCGCAACAGTCCCTGGTGTTTAGTGGTCCCTTTCCCCATTCTATCCCTTGTCCAATGTTAAAACCCCTTTTCTCTGGTCTCCAGTGATCCCTCCTCCCACCTGATCCCATGCCCAGTGTCTGAAACTGTTGTCCCTAGTGTCTAGTGGTCCCTACCCCCACCTGATCCCATGCCCGATGTCAAAAACCCTTTCCCCTGATGTCCAGTGGTCCCTTCCTCAATCCAATCCCATGCCTGATGTCTGATACCTTTGTCCCTGGTGTGTAGTGGTCCCTCCCCCCACCCGATCCCATGCCCGATGTCTGATACCCTTCTTCCTGGTGTACAGTGGTCCCTCCCCCTGAGTAGCCCCATCCCCAGGAAGCTGCTGAGATGGCCCAAAGATATTTGTGCATTCCCCCTTCAAAGGTTGCCAAGGCAGGCCCCATGAGGTGAAGTGACCTCCTCCCAACTGGTCCACAACCAGTACCAGCAGTGGTGATCTCATTTTCCAGGAACTCCCCCCCAAAGCAATGATCCCTATCTCCATTCCAGTAGTGCAACCAGTTCCCTGTTACAGGGTGTGGACTGGGAACTTGTGAGATGCCACACAGTAGGTTATTTGGTACACAGTCACAAGAAATCTTTCCCCTAATGTACCACAGTTCACGGTCCATGTTCCTGGAGTCTAGCGGACCCCCCCCCCGTGGTACCAAACATTCAACCCCTCTCACTCCACCCATTCCCATTCCCCAAACACTGGTGCTACAGTCAGTGGATGGTGAGCGACACAGCCCTCCACACACCACGTTGGCTGCTTGCTATCTGACAGAAGCAGGAAATATGCTTCTTATTTATAGGGCAAGGGTGATGAGCCTTGCCTTAAAAATAAGAAGTGTGTTCCCTGCTTCTGTCAGATGGTGGGCAGATGAGGTGATGTGTGGAGGGCTGCATCACTTGCTGTCCACTGACTGCAGCATTGGGGTTTGGGAACAAGTGGGGGGAGAGGGGTTGGATGTTTGGTGCCATGGTGGGAGGCAGGGGATGGATCCACTATGACACCAGGGACCTGGACCATGAAGTGCAGTACATTGTGTTGGGGGGGGAGGGATTTTTTGTGACTCTGTATAGAATACTCTTCTGTGCAGCAGTAGTACACCAGTCCTTAATCCACACCCCATAGCGGTGGACTGGTTGCAGCTGCTGAAACAGGGATGGGAACCATTGGTTTGGGGGGGAGTTCCTGGAAGACAGGAGCACCACTGCTGGTGCTTTCTGAAGCCAGGGTGAAGGGTTCACTTCACCTCATGGTGCCTGCCTTGGCAACCTTTGGAGGGTAGGGACACACAAATAGCCTTTGGGCCATTATAGCAGCTTCTTGGGGATGGATCTACTTGGGAGGAGGGATCACTGGAAACCATGGACAAGGGTTTTGGACCTCGGGCATGAAATTGGGTGTGTGGAGGGACCATTAGACACCAGAAGAAAGGGTTTCAGACATTAGGCAGGGGATCAGGTGTGGTGAGTGACCACTAAACACCAGGGAAAAGGATTTTGTACATCGGGCATGGGATCAGCTGGGGGAGGGACCATTAGACACTAGAGGAAAGTGTTTTGAACATTAGGCATGGGACTGAGTGGGGGAAGGAACCACTAGACATCAGGGAATGATGACTGCTTCTCTGCCAGGGGCTGGGGGGGCATGATAAGCTCCAGTGCAGGCTATGCAAATGGCCCCATAATGGGCATGCAAATGGTCACATAGCACCTTGCATGCCCAATGGGCTCATTTACATGGTTGCTTTTGTGGATATAAAATAGTGCACAGCACTGTCCATTGGGGAGCTGTACTCCTGGCTCCATGTCGGGGCAGCGCTAATGGTGTTATTTCTCATTTGACCTGGTCCTATATTCATTTGGATAGCAGAGGTGCACTATCCGACTAAACATAGCAACCTTAGACTTCTGGGCAAGTACAAAGCACAGCCTAAAATTTGGTGCTGCACTTTGCGCCTCTTTAAGAATTGGGCCCATGATGTTTTACAATGTCTATTGTCTGAACTGTGGGGCTAGAGACTTAATTAAATGAATGCTTGGAGTCCGGTCATTAACAATTAGCTCTGTCAATGCTGTATTTTACAGTATGTGTCAGTACTATTGTATGCATCAATATTATTTGAACTTGCTTTTCCAGCATTGATGATTTTTTTACTTGTGACACAACCAAAAACATGGCAAATACTGGTGTTGATACTATTTTTTCTTTGTATTAATAGACTATGTCAGTACTATTTTTCATATCAATACACAAAACTACATGACAGCTTTTTAGAAAATATTATAAATATATTTTAAACTTTTTCTGAATTTTCTTACTGACTACCCCCTGGTCTCTTGGGGGTCGCGAGAGCTCGGTTCAGTAGCCCTCCCCCAGCCCCTCATGGAGCTAATTCTCAGTGACCAGACTACCCCCTGGTCTCTTGTGGGTCGCGAGGGCTCAGTTCAGTAGCCTTCCCCCAGCCCAGCAGGACACAGCCTTGTGGAGCTAATTCTCGGTGGCCAGACTACCCCCCGGTCTCTTGGGGGTCGCGAGGGCTCGGTTCAGTAGCCCTTCCCCAGCCCAGCAAGACACAGCCTCATGGAGCTAATTCTCAGTGACCAGGTAAACTTGTAACAGCTGAGCCTTCCTCCCTGGAACAGTGGTGCACTTTTTAGGAAAGGAACCCGGACTCACTCCCTGCCGCGGTGCAGCTGCCCCGAGGAATTCCTTTGGCACCAATTTCAAAGCGCCTGAACCTCTCTGGTCAGCGTCGGAGCATTTGCCCCGCCGAACGCTGCGTGTTTGGCTCCCCACCGCCCCCACCACCCTTGGTCAGCTCTCTGTTAAATAGGCTGTGGGGGGCCACATGGTGTGTGGAAAATAACCTATCAGCCCTGTTTGCCATCTGCAGGTTATTTTCTCTCACCACTAGTGGCCGTACTATCAGCCTTGCACACTCTCACCCTTTTGTAAACCACACATATCTAGCTCAGCCTCTTACTTTTCCTCCCTTGTGCTACCAAACTCCCTGTGCTCTGCCTGGGCACCTATACAAAATAATTTACCCCTCTCCTTCCTCCCTCACTTGGACAAATCCCCCTAACTTCCAGCCCATCTCTCTGATTCCTTTTTTTCTTCCATTCATCCTGTCCAACTGTAAAGTGTACTATTTCTACAGTCCTTATATATCCCACACCAGAGCTAGTAGGACCCACTTAGGGTTATGGTCTCCCCCCTCGGCACGCTATCTCCCCCTCCGCCTCTTAACACCCTCCCATGGCTCTCTTTAAAAGGGCTCAAAATTGCTCACCTGAATGTGCATAGCCTCCTACGCAACCTAGCCGACCTCACAGCGTGGGTCGCCTATCATAAGCCTGATATCCTGGGCCTCTCAGAAACCTGGCTCAAGCCCCATATATCTGATGCCCAATGTGCCCTCCCAGGCTATAACCACTTTAGACGCAACAGACCAGGTAAGAAGAGAGGCAGCAGGGTGATCCTCTACTACAAAACACACCTAAACTTGTCCACCATTGATGACTCATCTGCCAACCCTCCTGCATGCGAGTTTCTGCACGCTCTCCTCCTGCTGGGCCATACAAAGAAAATCCACCTAGTATGCACCTACATCCCCCCAAAGGATGGCCTGACTGATCTCTCCTCACTGCCTGTCTGCATCGGCACCAAAGTGGGTCCCAACGAAACCCTACTAATAGGCGACTTCAACCTCAACTGGCTGGGTACAAACCGCAACTTGTACGAGCCTCTGCTCTCAAGTCTTGCACTAACCCAAGTCATAACCGAACCCACCAGGCTCGTCTTACATGGGAACTCAGGCTCCCTTATCAACTGGATCCTGTCCAACAGGCCTGCCAATATTATATCCTCAGGAACCCTCTCGGATGCCATCTCTGACCATTTCTCTACCTATTGTGTCTGGGGCACCTCTCAGCCTAAAATCCCTAGCAAGGTGATTGAACTAAGGGATTACTCCAAATTTAATACCCATGACTTCCTGTTTGACCGCTGAGCTATTGACTGGACAGGGGTCACTACCTCCAATGACCCCTCACGAGCTCTGGATTTATTCCTAGCTAAGTTTGTCCTCCTTCAGAATAAACATGCCTCCCTCACTAATAGGAGGGTGAGGGGCACCGTCACCAAATGGCTAAGTAGGAGCCTATTCTCCCTTATGAAGGCCAGGGACAAAAGCTGGGCTACACACAAGGCCTCCCAAAACATTAATGATCTGATGGCTTACAGGCACCTCAGAAACTCCTGCAAAAGGGCCATCCGCTCAGCGAAGAGCAAGTTCAGTAAAGCCGCCTTGCTCTCCTCCGGCAGCAACCAGAGGAGTTTCTGGAAAATTATTAAAAACGCTATTGGGGGGTCAGCCAAGGCACAGGTCACTGGCTTACTTGTTGATGGGGTCATCTGCAATAACCCCCACACCATAGCAAACACCTTCAACTCCTTGTTCTCCAACCTGCCCACCCTCCCCCAGTCCCCAGTCGTCTTTCCCCCCAGTGCCCCCTCACCCGGTCTCCACCCCTGGTCCCCCTTCCAACTGAGATAAGTTTCACCTAAGGAGACTCAGAGGCTACTCTCAGGTCACTCCCTCACAATGGCGCAGGATATGACAGCCTTGAGCCGAAACTGCTCAGACTGGGGGCCCACCTCCTTGCAAGGCCCGTCTCACACCTATTCAACACCTCCATTAACTCTGGGCTCATTCCCAACCTGTGGAAAGTGGCCAGGGTTGTTCCTGTCCCAAAACTAGGAAATCCCAAGGATCCTGGCAACTACTGCCCCATTGCCATTCTATCCGCCACCGGTAAACTTCTTGAGAAAGCCATTGCCTCCCAGCTCTCCCAATATATCCAGGATCACAACATCCTCTCTCCTGCTCAGCATGGCTTCAGGAGAGGGCACAGCATGTCCACCGCCCTTGCTGTGGTCACTTCACTGATCAGGACTGGTGCTGACCTAGGCAACCTCACTGGAGCCATTTTCTTGGACCTCTCTAAAGCATTTGATAGGGTGGATCACTCCCTCCTCGGCTCCAAGCTCCTATCCCCTCAGATTTTCCTCCTCCGTACACGCTTTGTTCATGAACTACCTCTCCAACCGACAGCAATTCACCTACATCAACCAGATGACCTCCAACCTCTTACCAGTCCACTGTTGGGTCCCTCAAGGATCCGTCCTTGGTCCGACCCTATTCTCATTATTCATCAATGACCTGCACATTCACAATGTCTGCAAGGCCACAAATTGTAAGCTTGGCCTAGCTTACCAAGCCAATAACTGCCTCACCCCCGCTGCTCGCTTGGCCCTAGCTAGGGGGGTCCTCTTCCCCTCACTCTGCTACGGAATCATAGCATTTGCCCCAGCTCCCAAATCCAGCCTCTCAAAATGGGACATGGCCTACAATAATGTCTGCCGCTTCGTGCTTTCCACCCCTCCTCCTCTCACCCACCATTGTGACTTATACAGCCGCCTGGAGTGGCTTCCACCTGAAAAGCACCGTTCCTTTGTTCTAGGTAATTTCATTGACAATATCATCCACTCTGGCACCCCTCCTGCCTTAGCCCTTCCCTTAAACCAGGCACCCCATCCTACCACCTAAGATATGGGACAAACCAGGAACACCTGCTTCCCAGAACCCGCACCCTCGCGGGGGATCGGGCCTTCTACACATATGCCCCCATACTCTGGAACTCGCTCCCTGAGTCCACTCGGTCCTCCTCCTCCTCCCATCCAAGCTTTAAAGCCTCCCTCTGGAACTTCCTGAAACCTTCCTCCCCCTGTCCCTGCTCCTTGTAGCCCTACTCCTTTGCCCCTCTCCTCCCTTCAATCTGGTAGGGTGGCGGCCTCAGCGCTACTTGCACTTCTTCTTGGTAACTGGCCAGGAATCCTGGACTAGGCCTCCTGCCTAGGGCCCCTCCCCCCACAGGCACTTACCACTGTCTTGCTTCTGTTTTACTCCACTGTCCACCTCCCATTTCATTCCACCTACCCCTCTCTATTGCAATGTACTGTGCCAACCTTGTCCTAGTGTCAGCCTCAAATGCCTGTTATTTCTGGCATTTTACAGACTCCTCTAATGTCCTTGTATGAACATGGTGCCAACCTCCCTCTAGAGTCAGCCTGGAGATTCCCGTTTACTCCCTATGTAACTTACTCCATCCCTTAGCTGTCCATGAATGTACTCTGTGCCTACTGTCCTCTAGAGCCAATCTTGAATTGCCTGTTGTTCTTAGAGCCTGTCTTGAATTGCCTGTTGTTATGCTATGTATTTCTTTTGATTCCTCAATGGTTTATGTGAAGTTGCCCTCTGTAACTCTCCCGGGTCGCACCTGAAAATAGGCACTTGGCTGTCTAGTGTGCTTACCCGGTTAACAAAAGCAAATAAATAAATAAATATTATCTAAACAATAACTGTGAAGCTTTCAACTTAATTTTCGTTCCTCTCATGACCTTGACTGTGTTGCAAACATTTCAGCCTCCCCAGAAGCAGTGTTAATTCCTCCTCACTTCGGAAGACAATAAGACCTCACAGTTTTTAGATGTATGGTTAACCAGAATCCCAGAAAACAGTACAAAGGTATTTTCCATAAAGCATTAAATCTCCTCTTTTTTTTCCAGTCCTGTCAGTCCAGAAATATGAGTCAATATTTAACTAACATTTCTTTACTTTGCTATTCAATGAGACCTGCAGGTGTGTTTAGTCTTCACCCTCTGCTATCCCAACTCTTTTTACTGACTACACCGAGAGCACTTACATCTCCTTTTTCTCTTTCTTTTTCCTTTCGTAATGTTGTAGGATAACCATCCCTTCATGTACTGTAACCTGTATATTAGCTTTGTGTATTGATCTAGGGTCCCCTTGTTAGTTTGCTTAGTCAAATTCCCTCTGTCAGCTATGTAACCACTGTTGTATTGTGCTGTACTGTAATCTCTGTAATCTTTAGGAATGATAAGTATGTTATATAAGGGACCTCCTTGTAAATGAGAATGCTCAATGGAATGTTATCCCTTCACAATAAACTGAAATGAACTGAACTATTTAGTTGGTTCCATGTCATAACGGCGATCGTGGAAAGGTGATCGACATCAGGGCAAGTGTACATCGCAGAAAATCAACTTCCGTGATGTACACACCCAGTGCACGGCAAAAGGGCACCGGGGACTTAGTTTATTTATTTATTTATTTAGTTCATCAATCGGATTTACAATCTTTGAGTCACAGACTCATTTACAAAGACACCTCGTCACAGGGAGGGGAGACAACAAGTAGTGCGGCGAGACAGGGTGGAACAATACAGGTGCGTACATACATTATACAGAGCATGAGACATAGGTGTTTTACAGAGTAAATTATACATAGCATAAAGAATCGGAAGAATACCATCGTATCACAGAATGGAGAACAATGTTAAAAGCTGGCAGGCCATGAATGCAAGCTCCTGAGAAAAATGGAGTGGGGCAGGCTATCAAGGCTGGAGAGCAGTGGATGGCCTTACCGTGAGCACGTACACTTCCAGTGCCAAGTAGGTGGTTCGCATGGGCAGTTTTGAACTGACCAATTTTAAGTGTTTGAGATGTGATTGGGAGGAGTTGTACCAGGGCGGTGCTCTGTAATAAAAGGACCTTTGGGCAAGGAGGTCCTGGCTCTAGGCACCTGGAGGCAGCCTTGCAGGCGGCACGAGGTGGCGGTTGAGTGGTAAGCAGGCTGGAGTTGAGCAGTGGCGCCAGGGGACACAGACCTAGAAGAGTCTTTTGGTTAGTATACCAGTGTGATATTGCAGGCGTTCTTCTAGATTGAGTATGTTAGTGGTGGCATAGAGCTGGCATGTATGGGTTCCTCTAGGGGCACCGACCAGGAGCCTACAGGCTTTGTTGATGGAGGTCTGAACTTTGGTGAGGTAGTGGGGCCAGCAGCAGCGTATATGGGGAGCCATAGTCAACTAGTGACAGGATGGAGGAAGTAATGGCCAACCGTGGCGAAGCCAGGAGGCAGTCTTTGTGACGATAGAGGCCCAAGCCGGGTGTTCATGGCAGAGGATAGGGCACTGATATGGGTATGGAAGGAAGGCCGAGTCAAAGGTGACCCCAGATATTTGTAGTTGATACCTGCTCAAGGGGATGGAGGTGTTGGGAAGTATGCAGAGGGGCATTTTTGGAGCTACTTTGGTGGTGTGTGAAGATCATTGACTTTGTTTTCTTGAGATTCAGGACTAGGCGGTGGTGGGAACCATTTTCAGCTTGGCTGAAGGAGGTTTGAAGGCTGTTCTGGAGTGTGGTCAGATTGGGGTGCGAGGAAACGGACTGCATCATCTGCATATAATAGCAACTTTCCTGAACATGAGCTGGGAAGGGTGTTCAGGAAGAGACTGAATAATGTGGGGCCCAGATTGGAGCCTTGAGGGACTCCGAGAGGACAGGTAGGCCGAGATAGGCAAGCAGCTAGCTTGACGCGTTGTGACCTATCATTAAGGTAGCTGGAGAACCAGGCTAATGGTCCAGATGACAGCCCAACTTTACAGAGGGTGGCAAGCAATAGTGGGTGGTTCACAGTGTCAAAGGCCTTGGACAGGTCAATGAATACTGCCCCAGCCAATTCCCTGCCATCTAGTGCAGAGTGTATATGGTGGGAGAATTCCAGAAGAGCTGTGGTGGTGCTGTGCCCTGGACGGAAGCCATGTTGTTCAGGGCACAGAATGTTGTGGCTGGATAGATAGGTTACGAGTTGTGTGGCTACTATTTTTTCCAGCGCTTTGGAGAGGGGGGGAGGATGGAGATGGGCCTGTAGTTGTTGGTACAATCACGGTCTCCATTCTTATGTATAGGGATGATTTCAGCCTGCTTCCATGCCTTCGGGAATTGGCCAAGACACAGGGATCGATTAAGGAGGTCAGTGAGGGGGACTAACATGACATCCAATGTTAGGCGGAGTATCCAGGAGTCGAGGGGGTCCTCACTAGGGTTGCGGGAAGAAAGAGTGTTTAGGAGGATTGGCTTCACCTCCTGTGGGGAGATAGTCCTAAAGAGAAGTGGGGGGCGAGCAATAGCTGGGTTGTCGCATACCGGTATGGGGTCAAAGAAGTGGGCCGGGAGAACTGAGTTTAGATCAGTGAAGGTCTCGTTGAGGCAGTTGGCAATACAGGAAGGGTCCGTGTTAACAGTGCCATTTATGATCATCTGAGAGGGAGGGGTGGAGCAGGTCGACCCGTTTAACTCCTTCATGTTATTCCAGAAGGTGCGGGCATTGCCCCAAGTGGATGTCAAGGTGGATTGGTAGTGGCTGGCTTTGGCTTTTCTTATGGCCCAGGTGCACTGGTTACGAGCTGCATTATAGGCCTGCCTGTCAGCTAGTTTGCCAGTATTGACAGCAATGTGCCATAGATTATCACGTTGCTTCAGCTGTTGGAGCAGGGTGGTGGTTATCCAGGCGGCTGAGTGCCTCTTGGTACGGGGGTGGGTGACAGGGGCAAAAACATCACAGGCCTTGCAGAAGGCATTTGTGAGGAAAGCAAGGGCATCATCTATGTCCGTTGCAAGGGAGATTGGGGACCAATCCAGTTGTGCAAGGTGAAGCTTAAGTTTCGTAGACCTCCCGGTGACGGACGGCGGGGTGGCAAGCCGTGGTTTTGGCGTGGGGGTGGACCAGTGGCAGAGGGATGGTGAGTGATCACTGAGGAGTTGGACAATATATTAATATCCTTTATTTTGTGAGGGCGGTTGGAGAGCACAATGTCAAGCAGCGTGCTAGTCCCACTAGATTGGTTAAATCTGGTGGGTTGAGTCACTAGCTGGGACAGATCAAGGGCAGAGAAGGTATCTTTGATTTGAGCTGAGGTAGTGCTGAGCCAGTTGATGTTGAGGTCACCCACTATGAGTTGTTCTGCCTTGTGAGGCAGGGAAGTGAGGTATTCAGTGAGGGAGTGGATAGCTTGGTTTTGTTCACCTGGGGGTACATATGTCGTTGTGAAGTAAAGTGGGCCACGGCCTGGGTCAGAGGAGATTTTAGGGTGATAGCTTGAGGCCCCATGATCGAGTTTTGGAGTGACACAGGGCATGACCCAGGAGGAGTTCCTTAAGTAGACAGCGCAGCCCCAAGCTACCCATGATCTTCTCTGAAGAGGGAGTAGCCAGGAGAGGAGACCGTCGAGGTCCAGGGTCAATGGTGAGGCCAAGTTTCCACTATGGCAAGGACATTGGGCTTATGCTGGGAGGCCCAGCATTGGAGTGCAGCAGTCTTTTTAGGCAGACTGCAGATATTCATGCAGGCAATGCGGAGGCCATGCCCTGTGGAGGGCAGTGTACTGGGTCCTGGGCCAGGGTTGGGGTGGACATTACCCGAGAGCAGGAGGAGTAGGATGGTGAGCCGGAGTAAGGGACTGCAGCTGTGATGGTGGTGATGTCTGGGCGGTCAGGAGGGTTTGCGAGGGGTATTGCAGGGGATAGGCAGGGAGCTAAGGGTGGGCAGGGCTAGCACAGGGGGATGCCACCAGCTATTATGGGCTGCACAGGGTATGGGTGTCGGAGGGGAGTGAGAGGAGGCAGTTGGGCAAGCCAATGTGTGAGGGGTGCAGGTGGAGAAAGGAGGGTAGAGGGAGGGGTTAGAGGGAATGGGAGGTGGACAAGAGGCTAGCATAAGAACATATGTCGCAGTGTCATAGAGGTTTAGGGCTGTGTGTTTTTGTAGCAGTGTTGGGGTGAGGAGGAGCAGTATGAACAATCTAAGTCCTAAAGGAGTCATTATGTTATGTTGCTGTTTGAGAGATAGGAGGGCTTAGAAGAGCAGGATCCCTCTAGTGTTCAGCCAGTATAACCTGCAGATGGTAAAGTGGGCTGATTGGTTCTGCAGCCTCACGTGGTAATGTCTATAAAGTGGAGAGCCGACCAAGGGTGGTGGTGGGGGCGGCGGGGTTATAACTGTGAGCTGCAGAATCCCTCTGCTCCGCGGTGTGCCATACCTGTGGTCGGGGGCGCGGGCGATCCGTCCCCAAGTTGGGCTGCTGGTGCTGGGGAGGGCAATCTCCTTCTTAGCCCTCGCGACCCACTGACTGATCTGAGGAGAAAGGGAATTAAATACTGGTATGAGGAGGCGGGCCAGGTAAGACAAGCGAGCAATGCAGTCAGCGTTTTCCTTTTCTGAGATTGACATCCCAGTTTATCTTTAAGTTTAAATTTCAACGGTTTAGCTATGGCGATGCAAGGCTACACAGTAGGACTATGATTAATCAACAGAACACCAGCTTAAATAGCAGCCTATACGCGGTGGAAAAAGCAATTGTAGGCACAAAGCAAATAGTCCAAGTTTAAGCCAGATTCAACTGTGAGCTGCAGAATCCCTCTGCTCAGCGGTGTGCCGTACCTGTGGTCCGGGGGCGCTGGCGATCCGGTCCCAGTTGGGCTGCTGGTGCTGGGAGGCAATCTCCTTCTTAGCCTCGCGACCCACTGACTGATCTGTGGTCGAGGCGCGGGCGATCGATCCCGAGTTGGGCTGCTGGTGCTGGGGAGGCAATCTCCTTCTTAGCCCTCGCAACCCCACTGACTGATCTGTGGTCCGGGGGCGCGGGCGATCCGGTCCCCGAGTTGGGCTGCAGGTGCTGGGGAGGGCAATCTCCTTCTTAGCCCTCGCGACCCCAGTTTGTTTTGCTTATGTAGGGGGCATCGCCCTCTGCACCCCAATACTAAAGGATTCTCAACTCCAGAGAGGTGCATGTCGGGGGGGGTACAAAATCAGTAAAAAAAAATCACGGCCGGGCACAGCAAAATGAATGCGTGCCCGGACCTGAATCCAGCACTGTCATAACCGTAGCCTGCCACCCACCCACTAAGCCACAGGGCCAGCTTGGCAACCCACTGCCACACTATGCCTCACAAACCCTCCCTCCTATCGCACGGTGTACTTGCCCCCCCCCACACGCATGTACATATAGTGATGTCCTGTCGCTATATTCGTGCGCATCCCCCATCCAGTCATCCTTCCTGCCTGGTAGCTCTGTGGACAGGCACTGCAATTGAGTCACCCTTTTTGAAAGTGCTGAAGTGCAGTCGCCATTGTCACAAGCTACCATTTAGTCATGTCTTTGTAATAGCAAATACGTTAGGCAAATTGAATTTAATCCACACCTGAATGTAGAATTTGGTCACTGAACAGTTGATATAAATGTGTATAATACTAAGTGCAACTCTTTTAAAAGGTGAGATTTGTTTTGCTCTTCCCTCTCTCCCTGGCTGACCACTTCGGGTCATCTAGGACCACTGCCGGCTCTCCACCCCGCCATCTCCCACCACCCCACATGTCTTCCCCCGGGGAAACCCGAGGTAACCCTTATGTAACTCTTCAGTGGATGGATCTCCCCTCTGAGAGGGAAGATGCCGATGGGGCCTGCCAGTGCTACTTGTTCGGCCTGGGTGCTGCTGTGGTGGACCAGGCTGGTCTGGGGCTTCATGGTGGTGGGGGACAGGCAACCATCATCCAGTCAGTCAGGGAGCCATTTTCCTTGGTTTTCTGGGGAGCATGACATCTGGAACATAAAGGTGAAAGCCGACATCTGTTGTGCTCCCTACGCAGTGGGATCTGATGTGTTGCCATGCCTCTGGGCTCCGCCAGAGGTCAGCAAACACCGGGCCATGCACCCTCCCTCCACCCGGGAAAAGGTGAGCCATCATGGTATGCTCGAGCCATCCTCCCACCGGCTCCCCCTCAGACACCCCTAAAAGGTAAGTTTAAATTATAACTAGCCTGTCCTGGATTGACATGCACTGTATGTTACCAGACAGTGGAAGGAGGTTAAACATTATCAACCAACCTTCCTTTGTTTGCAACACTAAATTAATTTCAATTGATCTATTTAAGGATGCAGACAGTTCACTAAATACTAAAATAATAAAAACCACTAAATTAACAGTCAGCCTGAGACCACAATACATTCCCTAGGTGTTTAGTCTGCACTTTCATTAGTGGTGTTTGAAAATGTTATAAAATTATATTATTATGTTACATTAGTAGCATGGTTTACAATAGTGTTTAGACTGCAATGTAAAAATGAGCTTGGTTTAAAATGTTTTTAAAAACAGACTGAAGGCTACCCCTGGTCCTGAGATTGAACAAGGCTTTTAAAACCATTTAAAAGCCATGTTCAATGTAAATGCAAAACTCATTTAATGATTTTAATATGAACTAAGCTCTGAAAACTGAGCTACAGAGCATCGTATGGCCAGGGCCTACATGTTTGTGACCTACAGGCAGCAGTAGCATTGTTCTGTGTTAGGTCCATTCCAAACAGATACTTTAACACAGCCTTAATAATTTTCCCTAATGATACAGGTAAATCAGCAAACACTCTTGCTTAACACCTGGGCTCTGGAGTGCATGGCTCTCATTTATTAGGTTTGCTTGCATGGGTTCACAAGAAACATTATGTGGCAAGTTAGGAGAGAAGCGGGTTTTTGGAGGTGTGGCACTGTGGCGCCCAATGCACCCACTGCATTTTGGGGCGTGGCCCTCCTTCCCCAACACGGTAGCATGCTGCTGCCAACACTAGTTCAGCAAGCATGTCACCAACATGAAACAAATTGGCCACTGCAATGAGGGAGTGACCCGTCATTGCAGGGTGGTGCCATGCCTGGTTGTGTAACATTTCAATACACGTGGCGGCGGCTGCCACCGTCCACCTCATAGTCCCCATGAAAATTGATGGGGGTGCCATGTCGGCGTCATCCCCTCCCAGTTCATTTGCCAATGGAGAGTCCCTCCCCATCAGCATAATGTCCCACATTTGTTTGCTGAGAGGGTTCCCAATCCCCTTGGCATCATGTCTCCCCTCCTCAAACATAGACTCTTTTGCATTTGCCGATGGGGTGCCCATTCCCTGTCGGCTCCAGTCCTACCCCCAAAACATGCAAGTGGCACTCTGGGCACCCCAGTGTGAAAGATCTACCTGTAAAAAAAGAAAACCTTCCAACAATGTCTTAATAAATGTATTTTTTTTTACCTGAAAAGTATAAAACAGTCCCTCACTGTCGGTGGCCTCCACCCCAACCCGCACCCACCCTCTGTGCACCCGACCTCCCACACCCCCTCACCCTATACTTACCTCCAGAGCTGGCACAATGATCTTCGGTGGATCAGGAACATGTCTGTACTCTTCAAAAGCCAACCACAAACTGAAGAAATGTCGGTAAGCTGTATAATGGCATAAATGTTTTTTTTTTTCAGTTTAGGTGGATATCTCAGCCATTTTTGCAAATTTTGGCACCAAATTTTCAACACTGGGTTCTTGGGACCCCACCTCATGAATTTAATCACTGTCATGTCATTATTCAGTCCCGAAAGGTGATTTCGTAGTCACTACGCGGAATCACCTTTCGGGACCAAGTAACAAAACAATAGTGTTATTGTTCATGAGGTGGGCTCCCAAAAAGCCTATATTGCAATTTTGGTGAAAAATTTCAAAAAATGACTGTTACCAGCGTGCAGTGTGCAGTTTCTATGCACACTTGTAACTTCGAGAATTTTCAATATTTTCACTCCAGATTTTCAGCATTGCCATTTGATCACACCTCCTTATGAACAGTATAGCTGTCATTTTTCACATCCTGCCCAAAATGTGTTTTCACACATGTGGCGCACAATGGTATGATGGCTGTGGGAAATCGATGTTCAGGACAGATTAACAAAAAAACAGTGACACTGTTCATAAGCGGAGATCCCAAAATGCTTACGTTGAAAATATGGTGAGAACTTTTCAAAAACAATTGTGTTATGAGTGTGCATTGCGCAGTTTCCATGCATGCTCGTAACTTCAAGAAATTTTAATAGTTTCACTCCAGATTTTCAACACTGCCATGTCTTCACACATCCCTATGAATGGTACAGTTGTAATTTTTCACATCCTGCCTGAACTGTGTTTTCATACATCTGGTACAGAATGGCATGGTCGCTGTGGGAAATCAACATTCGAGACAGATTAACAAAATCACTGTGCCACTGTTCATGAGCAGAGGTCCCAAATGTTTTCATGAGGTGGAGGTCATAAAAAGGTAATGCTGAAAATTTGTGGTGCAAATACCAACAAATGCCCGAGGCGTGAGGGTTTCTAACCATAACATCCCACCCTGTACAGACTGATAGGCATCAGGGGTGTGCCTTTGGAATACTGGTTGTAATGCTCATGCCATTCCACTCCAACCCTGCAGCCAGTGGCAGGCATCGAGGTGTGCCTTGGACTCTTCGGCTCCAGAGTTCACCCCATTCTCCTATACTGCACCCATTTCAGTGTATGTCCTTATGGAATGGGGTGACTGAAAAGCCGAACACCCCAAGGCACACCTCAACACTTGTCAATGTCTGCAGGATAAGATGACATGAAATGGTATGAGTGTTATGCGCGATGACCCAAAGGCATACCCCAATGCCTGTCCATCTCTGCAGGGTGGAGGTGGGGTTGGCATGAAGTTCAATACTTCACTGCCATTCTTATTCTGCATCTAATTCCTGCACTTCCAATGCTAATAAAGGCAAACAAACATTGTGAAAATTTGGTGAGAACATTTCACAAAATGACTGTGTTACAAGCATGCATTGCGCAGTATCCATGCACGCTCATAAGCCTGGTAATGTATGGGTCCGCTAATACAACTTCACTTAAAAGGCTTAATGTCACTCCAAACAAAGGGTGTAGACTCCTTATTGGGGCTGCTTATCTCACTCACACATGTGAACTATATGCTCAATCAGCATGGCTGCAATTAAGAGGAAGAATTAAATACCAAACATGCCCACTAACCCTAAAGGTACCCTTAAGCTTCAGCCACCATGTGTGGGCAACCTCTTTAACCAAATCCAAAGGACACACTGCACCCGTACCACAACCAGACATTGCCTTCTAGTCCTCAGGTGCTGAACAACTCAAGGCCAGCGTTTCTTTTCATATAGAGCCCCACTATGGTTCAATGGATTGAACAGTGCAGTAATCTCCCTGCACAGACTCGGCCCAATTTAAGCACGTACTCAGATAGTGTCTCTTATCTGAAAGCTCCTGTGCTTGTTCCACCCAATAAAAATACTGCTAGCAACCTTTCACCCCCTCCTACATTCATGGTGGGCCCTATGGAAAGTCCTGTGGCCTACCCTGGCCTTTCCTGCTTTTCTTTGCCTTCCCTTCTCTTTCTGATCTTTCTCCCACTCCTCCACTACAGCAACCTTGACAATACCACTGGCTGCTGTTTTCAACCCTTCTGGTCCTTTTCCTTGCCTGCCTTCACCCCCCCCTCCCCCTTCCCTGCCTCACTCCATATGTTATTTTTGTAAAATGCTGATCTCGGGGATCATGTGATGCCTTTCTGCTAGAAGGATGTGTGGTACCCTTGCTCCTTTTCACCTTAAAAAATAATATACTTTATCCGGCTGAAATTGGTGAGAACCAGACAGCATCTGTACCATCGGTGTGCCTATGAATGATGACAAGCATTTTTAAGCAGGATTGGGAGATTTGCAGGCAAAAAATTAGCTTTGATGGAGGTCGAGATGAGACAGACTTTCCCAGTCCACACCCTGCTGCAGGCGCCGTGAAAAAGTTCCAAGAGGTCTAAAAATCAAGACACTAACTTGGGGAAAGGTGGCCAAAGTTCAAGCTCAAGTTTATTGTAGGAAAACTCCGTTGAGCAAGCTCATTCACAGGGAGGTCCTTTGACACAGACAGACAGTTACAGATTGCATAATCGAAAAACAGTACAAATTCAAGTACAGAAATATGGGCAAGCATGAACATGTTGCATGAAATGACAATGACAGTAAAATACTAGTACTGAAAAAGGTACAAACTAAGTACATGGTTTGGAGTAAACAAGGCAGCTAATTTCCAGTTGATTAAGAGGAAGCAGTGGGCTAGGGTTAGAGCAGTGAGCTAGGATTAGAAGCAGCTGCATGTATCTTTTAGTTTGGCTGAAACCAACCTTTTAAATAGGCTGACAGGGACAGTAGCAAGAAGCTTCAGTACACCTTGGAGCTGGTTCCAGATAGTTGGGAGTACACTTGGTACGGCCTGCTTGCCGTGTGAGGTGCGAGTTCTCTGTACATCAAGGAGGAGGAGGTAATTTTTCTTAAGAGAGTAGGCACTGTAGGAGATATGGAAAGGGTTGTTAGATAGTTCTGGAGCTTGTTCAGGAGTAGCTTAATAGTCCAGATACCAGCATGAAGCATGCGTCTAGTTGAGAGTGATGTCCAGCCAGCCGCTACGTACAAATCGCAATGGTGGGTTCAGTAGGGTAGGTTTGTCATGAACTGTATGATGCACTGGTAGAGGACGTCTAGCTTACTAAGTCCTGAGACCGCTGTGGAGGAATAGATTAGATCTCCATAGTTGAGTAGTGGCAGGAAAGTGGCCTGGACCAGCCTAATTCTGGTATCCATTAGAAAGAGGGACTTGTTACGGAAGAAGAAACCTTGCCTAATTTTAGCTTCCTTACCAGATCGTCGAGGTGGTCATGAAAGGAAAGCTTGTTGTCTAGCCACATACCAAGATATTTGAATTTGGAGGTGATTTCAAGGGGTTCACCTGAGGAGGTGGTGATGAAATCTTTGTGCATGTTTGTAAGAGAAATGGTGGTGATGTTTGGGGCAAAGATGATGACCTTAGTTTTCTTGGCATTGAGGAGGAGTTTGGAATTGATTAGGCTGATTTCTAATTGAGCAAAGTTGGCTTGGCTTGCATCCGTCACTTCAGCCAGTGTAGGGCCTGTTGTGTACAATATTGTATCATCTGCAAAGAAATGCATCTAAGACCTGGATATATGTGCGTCAAGGTTATTGATGTACAGGGAGAAAAGGATGGGACCTAATGTGGAGCCTTGCAGGACTCCCTGGCCACTGTGAAGGATGCAGAAAAAAGGCCACCAGCTTTTACTTTCTGGGTCCTTCCATATAAGTAGCGTGTAAACCATTGGGCAGCAAGGGGGGTGGGGCCTACTTTTATTAGGCTTGATACTAACAGATTGTGGTCGACAGTGTTGAACGCTTTGCTGAGATCTAAGAATACTGCACCAGTAACTTTCTTGGAGTCCATGGCTGTGAACCATTCATTGGTAACTTTGGCTAGAGCAGTGACTGTACTATGATTGGGCTGGAAGCCGGATTGCATAGGGTTGAGAATTGAAGATGATTTGATATGGAGTTTTATTTGGAGTAAACTAGCTTTTCGAGGACTTTGGAGAGAACAGGCAAGATTGAGATGGGCCTATAGTTGTTTAGGTCGCATGGGTCCCCTGACTTGAATAATGGGAGAACGTGGGACGATTTCCAACAGGAGGGAACAGTGGTTATGGAAATGGAATGATTGAATACGTGGAGGATAGGGACAGTGAGGTCAAGGTAACCTAGTTTAAGAAAAAATGATTCTAGACCATCGCCCCCTCCGCTTTTCCAAATGTCTATGTTAAGAAGTGAATCTTCGACTTCTTTATAGCTTAACGGGAGCAACTGGAGCGGGTGGGTCGAAGTTTGAGAGACAAAGTTATTATAGTTTTGGTTGCTACCACAGGCTGCATAAGGTGAAGAGTCGAAAGCTAGGCCAGCAGTTACAAAATGATTGTTGATTTCCTCGAGGATTAGGCAACTGTTTTCCACTGCCCTACCATTGCTGAGGATCTTCAGTGGAATGGAGGGGGCTACAGGCTGACCTTCGATGGACTTGAGTGTCTTCCAGATTTTTTGGGAATTCCCTTTTGCCTGCTCAAGTGCGAAGATGTAATAGTTAGCTTTGCTTGAGTGAATTTGTTTAATGCAGGTGTTTCTAGGTGCTCTGAATGCTTGCCAGTCAGCTGGGCTTTTGGATTTTCTAGCCTTTGCCCAGAGTTTATCACGGTGTAGGAGTGTAGCCTTAAGGTCTAAAGTAAACCATGGGTTGGATGTTTTACGCACCCTGGCTTTAATCAAAGGAGCATGATTGTTGGCCAGCACAGTGAAGTTATTGTTAGGGATAGCGACCACCTCATCAATCATTTTTGCAAGGTAGAGGTCTTGCCATCTAATTTTGCTCAAGTCTGATAAGTAGTCCAATACGTTAAACTTGCAAAAGCACCACTTAGTTATGAGAGTTGGTTGTTGTTAAGCTTTAACTTGTGATCTTGTACAAACAACCACCCCATGATTACTCATGTCATTGTGGAAGACTGCAGAGTGTAGAATTCTGTGGGGATGTGTAGAAAGTACAAGACTGAGGAGAGAACTGTTGTCAGGATTGGATGTATTGGTTCTAGTAGGTTTGCCAACTAACTGTGCTATGCCTACTTCATCACAGAAGGACTTCAGGCTTTGCAACTTGGGGGTAAGCCAGTCCATATTAAAATCCCCAAGTATTACAGTTTCAGTGTTGGCAGAGGCGCTTAAGGATTTAAGTATGGTGAGGATGTCAATGCCACCAGATGGGGGGCGATAACCACCAATAGTAGTGAGACATTCAGTGGATGGAAGGTGTAATTTGAGAGGTACAATTTCATCCTCCTTAGGTTTAGATTTACAGTAGATATCACTGACTGTAAACTTAGATTTAGTGTAGATGGCCACACCATCCCCTCTGACTGCCCTATGTGCCCTGTGCAGATTGTAGCCAGGAAGGGAGACTTGTTAATCACTGTTTGTCTTTTTGAGCCAAGATTTGGTTATAATAATGAGGTCCAGCTCAGTATGGGCAGCCCATACTTGAAGCTGAGCAAACCTTTCTGCAAGGCTCAATATGTTGACTAACATTAACTTAAGACCAGGTGCAGATGCAAATTCTGTGGGAGATGCGAATGGTAATGGGGTCCAGGGTTTAGCTCCACTTTACCTGAACAGAGAAGGAGCAAGAGAAGCAGTTTCTGTATCCAATTTTTGCAGGATAGGAGTTCTTTTTTCCTTTGTGATCATCCACAAGGTAATGATGGGTGTGACATAATGCTAGAGCAGCAGTGAAGGGAAGCTAGGGAGAGTGCTCTGATCGACATATATGGGGGAAGCAGAAAGTGTAAGGGTGAAGGATATGGACCAGCTACAAAGGGAGGTGGGCATGCTAAGTAAGGGGAGGTGCAGTGGAATAAGGTTCTGATTACAGGATTGGATACTTCCAGAGGTGGACCTGATCCTTATTCTTTGTTGTGGTGAGCCACTATGGATAAGGTGGTTAGGAATAAGAGAAAGGTTGGGTATAAGGAGAGTGCCATGTCACCACAAGTACGAAGACTAGGAGAGTTATGGACACAGTCAGTTAAGTGGATAGGAGAAGACAGGATTAAGAAGTGCTGTGCTTGCCAGAGACAGCAAGCCTGTTGTGCAGAACAGTAGCTCTAAGGAAGAGTAGAAGCGCACAGAAGGATTGGAAAGGAACTTGGCTGGATGTGGCCAATAAGAGTGTATATCTCAAAAAGGGGTTTTACAAAGGTGTATTTAAAGGAAGCCTGGGAGGGGTTTGGGGTTGGTTCAAAAAAGGCTGCTAAGCCAGAGGGGGTTGGGGATTAGCAAAACAAAAGAAGGATTACATTTAGGTGCCAAAGTGGCAGGGAGCAGTTCCCAATGGTTTAACTAGACTTTAAATGAGCTGTAATCACTGTACTCAATTTAAGGGCTAAGCTAATCAGGCAAGCAGTACAATTTTCAGCATGATAATTTTTTGGTAAAGACTTAAAATTGTTAGCGAAAAAATGAGCTGAAGTTAGCTAAGGGCTCTCTGAAATGCTCAAGGAAATAGGCTGGAAGCAGGGAGCGATCAGGGTTTGCCTCAGCGAAGTTCCTGCAATCCAGTTGACGGGGGGGGGTGCACGTACCTTCTGAGGGAGGTAGTCCGGGTGTCTGGAAGCGGTCAGTAGCTGCAAGAATGCTGCTCAACCGTGGAAGAGGCTCCAGTGGGAGTGAGAGCTGGCCCTGTTCAGGGGCCGCAGCTGTGGACAGAAAAGGACAGAATTTAGAGAGTGTTTGGACAAAAGGCTGCTAAGACAGAGGGGGTCTGGGTATTACAAAACAAAAGAATAATTAACTTTAGGCATCAAAGTGGTGGGGAGCAGTTCCCAACAGTTTAACTAGACTTTAAATGAACTGTAATCACTGTACTCAATTTAAGGGCTAAACTAATCAGGCAAGCAGGATAATTTTAGGCGCCTGCAATCCGGTTGGCTGGGGAGGTTCCGTACCTTCTGGGGAAGGTAGTCCGGGTGTCTGGAGGCTGCAGGAATGCCATCCAACTGTGGAAGAGGCTCCAGTGGGAGCGAGAGCTGGCCTTGTTCAGGGACTGTGGCTTCTGAGGGAGGTAGTTTGGGTGTCTGGAAGCAGTCGGTGGCTGCAGGAATGCCGCCTCGACCGTGGAAGAGGCTCCAGTGGGAGTGAGAGCTGGCCTTGTTCAGGGACCATGGCTTCTGAGGGAGATAGTCCAGGTGCCTGGAAGCAGTTGGCAGCTGCAGAAATGCCACCCGAACATGGAAGAGGCTCTGGTGGGAACGACAGCTGGCCCTGTTCAGGGATCGCACCCCAATGCCTCTCTCAGAAGAGAAATTCCTGGCAGAATTAGCACCTATTAAGGCAACATTCCTGGACCTCTCATTGTATATCAAAAGTATAAAAGATGACCTGAAAGAAACCAACAAAAAACTCACATTTCTAGGACCAGTCCTCTTCAATGTCTTTATAAGCGACATTGCAGAGGGACTGGAAGGAAAAGTATGTCTCTTTGCAGATGACACAAAGATCTGCAACAGAGTTGATGCACAAGGTGGGGTGGAAAGGATGAAAAGGGACTTGGCAAGGTTAGAGGAAGGATCAAATGTATGGCAGCTGAGATTCAATGCTAAGAAGTGCAAGGTAATGCACCTGGGAAACAAAAACCCAGGGGAAGAGTACACAATGGGGGGTGAGATACTAACAACAACAAAAATGGAAAGGGACCTGGAGTAGTCATATCAGATGACCTAAAGGTGGGGAAGCAATGTGAGAGGGCAGCAAGGAGGGCTGGGGGGATACTGGGATGCATGGGAGAGGCATCACCAGTAGAAAACAGGAAGTTATTATCCCTCTGTAAAGACAGCTGGTCAGACCCCATCTGGAGTACTGCGGCAGTTCTGGAGACCCAGTCTTAGCCAAAGACATAGACAGGATGGAAGCTGTCCAGAGGAGGGCAACTAAAATGGTGCAGGTCTGCACGGAAGACATATGAAGAGACTTAGGATCTTAATATGTATAGCCTCGAGGAAAGGAGAGAGGGGGACATGTTAGAAACTTTCAAGTACCTCAAGGAATCAACAAAGTCCAAGAGGTAGCATCTTTCAAAAAGAGGTGTGCAAGAACAAGGGCACAATTTGAAGATAGAGGGTGGCTCAGAGGTAATTTAAGGAAGTATTTTTCACAGAGAGGGTTGTGGATGCATGGAACGGCCTTCCGGAAGAGGTCGTGGAGTCAAAAACAGTGGTGGAATTCAAGCATGCATGGAACAGTCATAAGGCAATTCTAGGGGGTTGGGGTAGGAAGAAGTAGGCTGCTGGTTAACTAAGATCTGCAGCTTATCTAGTAGGCAGGGAAATGGGCAGACTGAGTGGGCCAAGCGGTCCTTATCTGCCGTTAAATTCTATGTTTCTATGTTACCACTTCTCTGGCAGAGTAGAATTGACCCAGAACTCATTTCGCTATGGCACAAAATGTCTAAAATGGAATTGAATCTTGAAGATTTGGAAGGCCGAAGCAGACACAACAACCTTGTTATTTTTGGCCTTCCAGAGGAAGCAGAAGGCTCAATGCCAATAATGTTTGCCCAAAAACTGCTGGCTAAGGTGGTGGGTCCTCCCTTATACTCTGCTACATATGTTGTGGAGAGAGCACATCAGCCTCTGAGGCCTAGACCTCCCCCCGGTGCTCAGCCTAGATCCATCATCTTACGGCTACTCAACTATCTAGACAGACAACACATACTCACAGAAGTAAAAAAAACTTCAGGCCATCCAGTGGGAAAGTGCCAAGCTAAGAATCACTCAAGATCAGGGACCCTGGTTTTCCATTTTTACCGGTAACACCGGTAACAATCACGGAATCCTGCTTGGTATGCGGATTTTGAATTCTTGTACCGGTGCCTCACGGAAATTGCATGTCACTGCACAGAATCTCTAAGATTTCAGCACCTTTTTAATTTTTTTTTTTTATTTTCTCTTTCTATGTCCCCTTCCCCTTCTCACAGCATCAGTCTCCACTTTCAGAGATCCCTAGGCTGGGTATCCTAGCTTTACCCCAGGTAATGCTCAGGAGCTCCTGTGGGCCTGCCCCTATCCTACCTGGATTGTACCCCCAGGTGGGAAGGAGGAGGAACCCCAGGTCACCCTTCACACTCCGTTAGTGTGTAGCGGGCAGCTCAGTGGGTCCCTTATGGTGCCTGGTTATGAAGTCTGGGGCACCTGGGTCCCTTCTGCCAGTGACCAATGTACAGTGATTGTTCCTGGTTTTCTGTTCTCTGTCCCTGATGGCATCTGCACTAGAGGAGTTCCAGGGAGGTAGGTTACATAGAGACATGCCACTGCTCCAGATCCTGGCTAGCGTCCTCCCCTCCTGATCACTCTGCGGCACCATTGCACTGCCATCCGTGGTCACACAAGTGGTGGTAAAGCAGCAGGACCTGCATCCCACCCTCCCCGGTGGAGGTGAGCAGTCCCCCGGATGCTCAATCCTACTCCCCTGGCCAGACCTCCAGCAAACCGAGTTCACTTCTGACCCTGGGTCACTGGCATTGCAAGCAATAGTGCTACTGCAGCGCCAGTGGGACAACCCAGATTTCATCATCTTAAAATGAATGCTGATGTGCTTTGCATTCTTTCTGCTTTGCTGCATATAGAGTCAGTAAGGAAATCACCTGCACTGCTTTGTTGTAATCAGCCATTCAGTTTAATCACCCATTCCTAGTGGTTAGAGTAACAAACAGTGATTGAACTGGGTACATCCAGCAGTCTTGGGTTTGATTCCCACAACCTCCACTTGCATATTGCGCGACTCCAAGCAAGTCACTTAACCTCCCCAGTGCTTCTAGGTCACTCCTGAAAACAGACAGTTCTGCCTAGTGGGCCTTACCTCCTTTACAAAGAATATAAAAAAAATACCAATATATGTTTACTACATCATAGAATAGTAGTCAGGGTACCATGTAATTTGTCCGCTTTTACTTGGACTGCATTGATTTTGTACAGGTAAAGGTAAGTGTTCAGATACATTTATGTGTTTTATAAGCTTGTTTTAGATTTTAGTCAGGTTTTCATTGTATTGTTTGCATATGAGCTTCTAGATTGTACATTGCTAAACACAGGATCACTGTTACCAACTAGCTTATTCAAGTTTATACTGTAATCAGTCGGCCATCCAAAATCCTCAGTTGTTTGAATGAAAACTAGTCTGAATGAAAATATGTTCACAAAGAAGAAACTGCCTTCCTACTTGTGAAAAGACTTCACAGTCAGCACCCCACTTAGGTGAATTGGATGATTTGCACCTTTTCTCCCACCTGCTATTTCAGTCTCTGTGACAACAAAAAGTTTTCTGATGACTGCTTCAACAAAAAGCAAAAGTTAAGTATTTAAGTGTACATATGTTTGGCCAGTGGATTTTGAAAGCACAGTCAATGACATACAGAAGGTAAGACCCCAGGGACTGTATGATGCTGGTGGGAAGAGTGGTGCTCAGTTCACATCTGAACAGACACAAAACTGGAGACACCCTTTTCATGGACACCAAATAAAAAAAAAAAAAAAGCATCCACATGTCTGGGAGATGCATGAATCCATTTGAAGGTCCTCCACTAATCACTTGTGGATTTTTTAGGTGAAGACACTTTATTTCAAAGAAGCACATTCAAGCAGTTTTGTTTTTCTCCTCCTACCCCCTGGCCATCCACTCCTTCAGGCCTGCCAAGGCCCCCTTTCCCGACCACCAACCACTGCCCTTTAGTGCTGTGCTACCAGGTAACCAAAAGTAACCCTTCTTTGAGTGGGTCCCTACCCTGTGAGGCTAGCAGGAGGAGAATTATCACAAACAACTTCCTGTGTATCCTTAGCATGGCAGGGGTCAGAACAGACACACGTGTGGGGCTTCCAGTTTATGGAGGGACCAACAGCTGTCCTTCCGGTTGGCCAGTGAGTGTTTTCTATTTTCTTGACAGGCCACATGATGTCAAGGCACAAGCCGATGTCCATCATGCTCCCTCCTGCAGTGAGGGCTGACATGTTGTTGTGCCTCTGGCCTCCACCAGGGGCCAGCAAATGCTGAACCGTGAACCCAGCCTCCCTCCCAGGAGAAGGTGCGTGGTCATTGGACAATCAAGCCTTCACCCACCAGCTGGCCTTCCAACACCCAAGTCTGCTTCCTAACCCTGGTCAGCTGTGTCACAGGCAGAAATCCAATTCAGGCAGTTAAATTATAGATAGGAAAAAACAAAGGTAGTCCACCTTAGTGGTGATTGTTCAGATTAATTCACATCTGAGTTCTAACAAGCAAAGAGACCAAATCATTTGTAACTTGTGCATGTGGGGTGTGGGTGTTGAAGAAAGGGGATCATAGTGCTGTCACTACTGCCATCACCCCAGAGGAATGTGGACTGCATTGTTGCTACTGCCATCAGACCGCAGGGGTGGGGACTGTAGTGATTCTGCCATCACCACTGGTGGATGGAGAAAGTAGTACTGCTGTCATCACACCTAAGGGATGGGGACTACAGTGTTACTGCTTCTGTCATGCCTGAAGTAGGGAGGTCATAGTGATGTTGCTGCTGCCATCACCCCAGAGGGATGGGGCCATAGTGCAGTTGGTGCTGCCATCACACCTGAGGATGGGAGCCATAGTACTGTGTTGGTGCTGCCATCGCATCTGAGGGATGGGGCTGTAGTGCTGCTTCCATCACACCTTAGGGATGGGGGCGTAGTGCTGCTGTTGCCATCACATCTTGTACCTAAAATAACTTTAAATTGGTACAAGGATAGAAGGATGTGCAATAGTGGAGGTCAAAATTGCTAAAATGCATGTTAGCAGAGTTAAAAATTGTTAAATATAGCACAGAGAACCAAATACCGGTAAAACCGGATTTTGGCTTAGCAGACTCCGGTGACAATACCGTTTTTTACAATATGCAAAATGGAAAATGCCCTTTCTCAGTCCCGGTAAACCAGTGTCCCTGCTCAAGATTTACCAACTGCTGTTTGCCAGAAAAGAGCAGCTTACCATGCGTCGGTTATAAATCTAATTACAGTGAGCATAAAATTCCAGATGCCGTATCCTGCCCAGCTATCAGTCCTTCACAATGGCACCTGGAAAACATTTGAATCCACAGAATCAGCTGTGAAAGATCTCCAGAGCCTACTTCAAGACTTATTCAACCCCTGCTGATCTATCCTGAAAACCTAGCAGCGAAATGTGGAAGCACTGCTTGGTAACGTTAAGGAAGAGTGGACAACAAGCAGGTAGAAAAGTTAATAATTTGCTACTATTTACAAGCTGAATCTGGATTCTTTCTAGCGATATACCTATGTAATCCCTAGGTGGCACTATCCCAAGGGCTACTACCCCTACCGGCTTAGCTAGTAGCAGGTTAAGGGACCTGAGTTCTGAAACAGGTGCCTCCACCCGGAGGTCAAAGTTGGTATTGGTCAAGCTAACCTAGGCACAGCCCTCCGGGACACTATAACCCCCTTTTTCCTTACTAGTGGCTGAAACAATATATAATAATCACTTTCACAACACCCCTGATACACCACACAAGTACCCACACTGTTTGCACTTACCATCAGTGCTTTCATCTGGCTCAGCCCTGGGGACCCCCTGTAAAACAAGGTTATACACAGCGATTAAAGCAGTACAGTACTCTTGCACAAACTGGAACCACAGTCAGGGTAAATGCAAAAAAGAGTTAGATCTGATTTATTTAAGGGACTTGAACAAGGGAGGGGCATAATCAGGTTAATTTGCTTAAAGGCTGTATCAGTCAAACAGTTATGTAAGCACTTCAGGGTCCATAAACAGTCACACACCCTAGGTACCCAGATGGAGAATGGTGGGCTAGCCAGGAGCGTTGCAGCTGGTTGGGGCTCTGTGATAGAAGAACAACAACATGCACCACACACACTAATTATAATCCAGTGCCGGAGGGCTCAATCATGAAAACAAAACAAGACAATCAGATGACCCACTTTTAGATTAGGCTGTTGTTGCAGGAAGCTACCCTGATGATTACTCATGATACCCAAGACTGGACACAGGCTGGATGAAAATTGAGACTGCAGGTGGTTGATCTGGAGTGCCAGGAGAAGCAGGGCCCACACAATTCACCAAGGCATCATTCCAGTTCAAGCGTGGAGCAGGGGGCTGATCCCCAAGCAGGTCTCTCATCGGTGGCTTTCTCTGCGCAGCGGGTAGTCTGGCTGGACTAGTGTGGCAAGGCCCAGGCAAAATGGAGGCAAATTTGGATACAGTCCGTTTTAGGCTGGATACAGCTTCCAGCAAGCAGAACACAGTTCACACAGTGGGGAAGCAAATCATGACCCTCTAATAACTCACAGCACATTTACATGTAAGGAAATTCTACTGTACCAGGCAAACCGCTCTCTGGTCATGATCGCAAAGTCTCTGCACAAACTGGGGATTCAGAAGCAGCTGGAAGTCCTGACAGGCAGATCGCATTCAGCAAAATCTTCGTTCTTCTTCAGGTATGAGCCTGGTAAAAAAAGTGGCTTACTTCGTTCTCACAAACTTGGATTTAGTCCGAAATAATTCTCTTCTCTCCCTCTCAGGGGCAGCAGGCAGACATGCAGGCCACAACTCAGGCCTTTCCACAGTTCTCCCACGCAAAACTTCTCAGACCGCTGCTTAACTATCTCAAGTATGTTGCTCCTTCAGCTCCCAACTTAGATCTGACTCAGCTGCCAGCAAGCCAGAGACTTTCCCCAGAATCCAAAAGGTTCAGTTGGCTGATCTGTTTGTCAGTCACAACAAAGGCTCCCCCTTCAGGTGCAAAAAGGTGCCAAAAGCCCAAAACTACAATTCCTACAGATTTTGACTCCAGACAGCTCCTGTAGTCCGGCTCCATCTTAGGTCCCACCAGTGCTGATTGGTCCAATTTGGCAGTCCAGGACCAAGATAGTGGAGATAAACAAAACAGTCCTTGCTGCAAAGAAGGCATGTTAGACAAACTACATTATCATTACCACTCTAAATGATTTTCAGCAAATAGTTACATCTTTCAACAGAGCTCCCTCTCAGATTACTTATGACTGCAATTCAGGCAGCTCTTAAAAAGATAGTACACAGAGACTATACAGGCACTCTCTGGCAACCACATTTAAACTGTTAAAATGCAGGACACCAGCCAGGCAGAGAGCGCTTAGGCAAGCTCGGGGAAGACTTTTTGGGAACCCCCATTTGTAGGGGGGTGGTTACACCTAATTGTGGTGTGCAGTTGAATAAGAGGGAGTCTAGTTGTTGCCTTGTATCATAACCCTTCATTTCGGCCAGACACTAAGAGCCTTACCATTAATTTTCTATTGGCTGCATGGCCTAGCGCATGACCGTGCCTGCTCGGCTGTGCGAACTAATAATCACCTTTGCAATCATGCGCACCTCCACAAAGTCTCAGAAGGAAGCAGTCGGCTTGATGGTTTTGAGTGCACGCTCTTTTCTGGCTCCTTAATTACCGATGCACCAGATGTCCAGGCTGCCAGAGATTCTTGCACAACTTGTCCTTACACCACCGTCTCAAGATACGAACCAGCAACATTATCTGCCTAGATCCTCTAAGGCAGTTGCCATGCCTGATATTCCTTTTTCTTTAACAAGACACCTGGAAACATGCACCCAAAAATTCAGAACTGTATTCTAGAAATACATCCACTTGTCATCATTTTACTACATCACTGGGTACTATATGAAGAGACAATATGGTCCCAAGCTGTTTTTTTGACTCATTATAAATGTTACTGTTTGAGTATAAATCAGCCGCGACATGGTCTGACACAGCATTAAGATCAGTCAGACCAGGGTGGCAAACAAAAAGTTTCCATTAGTATTTCCTCTCTTGTTAGTGTTGCAGACTGTGTGCCTCAGATACAATCTGATCTCTAACTGGCAACATTATCTGTCTAGGCAAGAACAAGAGGGCCCAATATGAAGATGGGGGGGGGCTCAGAGGTAATTTAAGGAAGTATTTTTTCACAGAGAGGGTTGTGGATGCATGGAACGGCCTTCCGGAGGAGGCTGTGGAGTCAAAATCAGTGGTGGAATTCAAGCATACATGGGACAGTCATAAGGCCATTCTAGATAGTGGGGGTAGGAAGAAGTAGGCTGCTGGTTAACTAGGATCTGCAGCTTATCCAGTAGGTAGGGAAATGGGCAGACTGGGTGGGCCAAGCGGTACTTATCTGCCATCAGATTCTATGTGTCTATGTTTAGGCCCTCTGAGGTGACCGCCACCTTCGTTATTTCTTTTTATTTTCTTTTTTAAGACACCTGGAAAAATGCAACCAAAAAACCTGGGGCAGTATTACAGGAAGTTAGAAAATTAGCAAAACAGTAATAGCCTTCTGATTGGCTGAAACAGCCTGGCACCCGGGCTGTTATTTCTTAACAATGACTGGAGAAAAAAAATTACCAGTTCGATTATTTGGCACCCCAAACTTGCAAGCCACCATTTTATTTTCCACACATACTGAGACACCAACCCCACCCATGCCCCACCAGTTTGCTTCACTAAAATTTCACGGACAGCTTGATATAGACTCCTTGGCACCACCAAAATAAAGAACAATTGTTAAATACTTGCAGTACCAACTTGCTCCACCACCATACCTTCTAGGCTCTGTTTTCACTTGCTGAACATACTCACTTCCTGTAACGCCTCTGCTCACTTTTAAACTGAGCTGCACACTCGTGCCACACTTCTAACCCATTCCACATTAAAACACAAGTAACTGTATCTAAACAGTAACAGGCTACATTTCGCCCATTCTCACACAGCGTTATTCAAGTGGTGTATGTGTGTGAGACACAGTCACAAACCAGGATGACAACCTAATCAGAAACAGCATAAATAAATAAAAAGTGCAGCGACCTCTAGTGGTAATTCCAGCACTTCACAGTAGGCCCTACTTTACGACAAACATTATTTCTACTTGCCTTTAACTTATTTTATATGTACATTTTCTTTCTTGTATATGTTTTCAAAAAATGTCATCTATAACCCATTTTCTAAGTGTACCAATACCCTCCAGGATGGGTTTTATTGGGCTATAACAGATCTTCCAGGGGCTATACAGTAAGGCCCTCCACCTACAGTGTCGGGCATGATTACACCCCTGGGCAATCCTTTGTATCCCAATAACGCCCACCCTGTCAGGTATTATTACTTACATAGCTACTGGTGTTCATCTTCCTACGTTCATTGGGTACTATATGAAGAGACAATATGGTCACAAACAGATGGGAATGGGTAGTTTAGAATCTTTGTTTCCCTTTAGATAAAATTGTCTCACTGTATTTTATGTACCCGACCTCATGTTAATGTACAATAATTATGTGCCTTGTATGATGTGTCACTACACTACTCATACTTTAATAAAGTATATTAAATTTCAAAAAATAAAATGTCCATCTCTAGTCAGTAATATTGCTGCTGCTTACTATTATGTTTATAACACTGTTATGGTATATATGTATGTATGTATGAATGTATGTACTTCAATGGTTAGCTCTCTCTTATCTATGTGAATCCTTCCTCAATGACGTGGAACCTTTGTAAATGAGCTTAAGTGCTCAAAGGTATTTCATAATCCAAAACTGAATAAATAAAAAATAAAATAAAGCATCTGGTATTGACAAATGCTTGTTCTTGCCTGTAGTTCATTCTCTCTCCTCTTTCTCTCTTTCTCTTTCTCTCTCTCTCTCTCTCCCTCTCCTCCCCTCCCCTCCCTCTCCCTTCCCCTCTCTCTCCTCCTTTCTCCTTCCCTCCTCTCTCTCTCTTCTCTCTCTCTCTCTCCCACTCTGTCTCCCTCCCTCCCTGCAACTCATGGGAGATCACAGAATACAACTATGTACTCTAACTATGTATTCTGTTTTCTCAGAAGAAGACAGAAGAGAAAGGAAGCAGATTCATTTCAGTGCTTTACAGTAACTGTTCGTTGCTATTTTTGTTTTAAACTTAGATTGTGGGCTTTTAGTGACACTGTAATTTCTTTGCGGTCTTTACTTAGAATTGTTTTTGGGCTGTTGAAAATGTAAAACCTAGTTTGGTGTGCTTGTAGTGGTGGTGTATTCCTTTGCTGTCTTTAATTGCTGCAAATTTCCACCTCCCTCCCTCCCCTCCCCTCCTCCCACTCTTAATTATTTGCCCTGTTAAAATCTGATTGACAGGAGCTAAGCACAGGGTTAGTAGGGGTTGTGGAGTAGGAGGGCATAAGGGGAAAGAAGCCTGCCTTTGGCACGACAAGTGTTTTGACTAATTTTTTTATTTATTTTTTCCTTTTTTAAAGAAAAATATCTGAGGATCAGTGGCAGGATTTTTAGGACAATAAATTAATAAAAAGGGAACTAGGAGAACTTCAGTAACAGACAAATACTAAAATAGCAGTGTAAGTGCAGTATAATGTGGGGAGTTGTGCAATGTAGTGGCTGCAGAGCAGCCATATTCAGGCAGACCTTCTGGACGCCGAGGTGCTGGCCTATCTGCATGCATTTCTCTGGACTGTGGGATGAGGTAGCCAGACTCAGAGCAGAAGTAATCTGGGTCAGAAGTACCATCACCCCTATCTAGAGACCACTCAGTCCAATGTCACTGCCTCAAAGGATACCAAGAATGAGGAGCACTTGGATGACAGTGGGCTCAAGGAGGGTTAGGGCAGTCAGGCAGAGGCACATCCCAGATCCTATTCCACTCAAGAACTCCTATGCCACACTGGCAAATGGGGACAACCAAATAGAGGTACCCAGAGAAAAGGAAGGAAAGGATGTGGATGTTAGTCAAGCAGGTGACCTCAGTGAGGAAAGCAGTGGATCCCAGAGGAGGAGGAAGCAAATCCTGGTGGGGGACTCCATCATAAGAGGGATCCAGCTAGGAACACAGGAGGGGCAGGACAGGGAGGTGAGGTGCCTACCAGGTGCCACGGCATGGAGGGATGAGAGGAAGATCCTGGGGATCGCTGGGAAGGCTAGATGGGAGGGTGAGCTGGATGGCATTATCCACCTAAGTACTAATGACCTGGTGAATTGGGAGCCAAAGGAAGTTCAGAAAGAGTTTAGGAAATTGAGGAGGGGTCTCAAGCAAGTAGCTACTGTACTTCTGTCACCTTCTCTCGGAAGTACTATCTGCGAGAGGTACGGGCGAGCATAGGAGTGCATGCACCAGAAATTTTAACTCATGGTCGAAGAACTGGTGCTGTGAGGAAAGGTTTGGATTCATTAGTGACTGGGGACCAACTTGGAGGGATGGAGGCTTGTTCAAGTCTGATGGCCTGCATCCATCCTGGAGGGGAATCCAATCACTCTATGATAAGTTTAAATGCTACATGGACAAGCATTTAAACTAGCCAAGGGGGGGGTGGCAGGCCAGCAAGAAGGGTACCTAATTGCCCACCCCCCCACAACTATCAGTGGAACCAGTGAACCTGAGGAGTGGATCTCTCTACAAAGCAGTGTGCAAAAGATGGAGATAAGCATTCAAGAGGTGGATAGGCAGAAAAGGGGGCAAAATTCAATAGAAGGGCAGACAGCAGGGAGAACCAGGGATAAAGGACAAACAGGGAAGGGGCTGGAGTAGAACAGCTAAACAGACTAATCATGGAAAACCATGTGTGTCAATGCCAGGAGCCTTAGCAACAAGATGGAGGATCTGGAGGCTGCCATGGTGTAGTTGGATTTGGACATTGTGGCCACCACAGAAACCTGGTGTAGTGATAACCATGACTGGGAGATGGTCATACCTGGCTACAACATATTTAGAAGAGACTGGGCAGGTCAGAAGGGAGGAGGAGTGGCACTTTATGTGAAAAATGACATAAGGGCCATAGAGATACAGGAGGAACAAAATGGGGGAGAGATACTGTAGGTTAAGCTGGAAAGGAAAATGGGGCCAGCCATCTACATAGGTGTGGTCTATAGACCACCAGTCCCAGAGAAAGAAACAGATAGGGAGCTGATGCTAGTCATCCAAAGGATGGCAGACAAGGGTGAGGTAATGCTGGTTGAAGACCTCATTATTCCAGACGTGGATTGGAGCATCCCAGCAGCAGCTAGGAGCAGATTTATCCTGGACTTTGGGAAAATGGGGAGATTCTTGAAAGAGGCATTAAGGGGAATGGGGCAGGAATCAGGGGTTGAGGAACTGTGGCAGTATTTAAAACGGGGATTACAAGAGCAACAGAATTAGGCATTAAGCAGGTTAGCAAGGGGAAAAGGAAGAGGAGGCCATTATGGTTTTCCAAGGAGGTAGCGGAGAAAGTGAAAGCCAAAAAGATCGCATTCAGACAATACAAAAAGTCACAGGCAGAAGGGGATAGGGAAAAGTACCAAGAGAAGCAAAGTGAGGCAGGGAGGTCAGTAAGAGAAGCAAAAGCTCAGACTGAAGAGCACATTGCAAAATCAGTGGGTAGTGGGGACAAAACCTTTTACAGGTATGTAAGTATTTCACACAGTGCATACTCACTAAGAAAATCTGACTTTATTATGCTGCATATTCCAAGGATGTGGACCTCCTTTGGTAAACGAGCTATTGCGCATGCCCTTCTCTCTATTTGGAACCAGTTACAGACCATACTGAAACTAACTAGCACAGTTTCAATTGACGTCTATAAAGTGCTTTGCGCAGCTAAAATAAAAGATACCTGCAACTGTCATTAAGCCTCCTTCCCTCCATGTGTGCCATGTGCATCCTTTGGTAAGACCATAAATTGCTTCGTGTGTATTACTACTTATTGTTTGTACTTCATCCATACTAAGAAACAACTCCACCCACCAGCTCCTGACTCATTTCTACTACCTTGCTGCAACAATCTAACTCCTGCTATCCCTTCCCTCCCTACTCCTGGCTCTGTCCACATATATACTCCTCTGTTCACACTATCAAAGCATTCCTACCTCCCATATCCATGTTATTCTGTGTTTGTCCCATCTGCCAAAATGTATTTATTGCAAACACCAGTTGCATGCTTCAAGTATCAGTATGCTATCTATAAGTCGCCACCCTGTATTACTTTAGTTATTACCACCAGCGATCACCCCATGTGGTGTCATTGTATGTATAATCTTGCTTGTATTATGTGATGCTTGCATTTATGTATATATTGTTTATTAACTATTTATGTATGTATGTTGTGTAAGCCTATATGTCACAGGACCTCCTTGTGAATGAGCTTGATCAATGGAGTTTTCCTGCAATAAACTTGAACTTGAAGTGAAAAAAGAAAGGCAAAGGGAAGGATAGTAAGACTGAAGTGGGAGGATGGAGGCTGCGTGGAGGATGACAACAGTAAAGCTGACATATTGAACAGGTATTTCTGCTCAGTCTTTACTGAGGAAGAGGAGGGTAATGGGTCTGAAGGGAGCACAAGGGGTGAGAATGATGCAGTAATGGACACAAGTCCCTTTACACAAGAAAGGGTCCGGAAGGAACTGGAAATAATAAGAGTTGATAAAGCAATGGAGCCAGATGGGGTGCACTCCAGGGTCCTTAAAGAACTAAGAGAGGTGGTGGCTGAACCTCTAGCAATCCTGTTTAGCCGATCACTGGAAACAGGGGAGGTATCCAAAGACTGGAGGACAGCAGATGTAGTCCCCTTATACAAAAGTGGGAACAGAGAGGAAGTGGGAAACTACAGACCAGTTAGCCTCACCTCGGTAGTGGGGAAGATAATGGAAGCACTACTGAAGGAGAGATTGGTGGAACATTTGGTTGTCAATGGACTACAGGACCCAAGGCAGCATGGTTTCACCAGGGGGAGGTCATGTTAGACCAACCCGGTTGAATATTTTGACTGGGAGATTAGGGAGGTGGATTAAGGGAGGGCAGTGGACATGGCCTATCTGGACTTCAGCAAGGCCTTTGACACCGTGTCACACAAAAGACTATTACACAAACTGGGGAATATGGGTGTGGGTAGGACAGTAGTGTGGTGGGTAGGTAACTGGCTGGGTGGCAGGACACAGAGTGTGGTGGTAAATGGCTGTCACTCCATAGAGGGAAAAGTGATCAGTGGGGTACCACAGGGATCAGTGCTGGGACCGGTCCTATTCAACATCTTCATCAGTGACGTTGCGCAGGACCTAGAAGGCAGAATTCCCCTGTTTGTTGATGACACAACGCTTTATAACAGATTAGACACACCAGAGGGTGTAGACAGAATGAGAAGGGACCTGCAGAAACTTGAAGAATGGTCAGGGATTTGGCAGTTAAAATTCAATGCAAAGAAGTGCAAGATAATGCATATGGGGCACAAAAACCCTGGCACCATATATCAGTTGGGGGGGTGAGGCCATAGCATGCACCAAGCAGGAACGGGATCTTGGGGTTATCATCTCTGATGACCTCAAGGTAGGGAAACAGTGTGACAAGGCAGCAGGTAAAGCAAATAGGATGCTGGGATGCATAGGCAAGGGCATCACCAGCAGGAAAAGGGAGGTCATAATTTCACCATACAAGACACTAGTGAGGCCCTACCTGAAGTACAGTGTACAGTTCTGGAGATCTTACCTACGTAAGGACATAGACAGGGTAGAGAAGGTTCAGAGAAGGGTAACAAAGATGGTACATGGATTGTATCACAAGTCCTATGAGGATAGATTGAAGGACTTAAATATGTACTCCCTGGAGGAGAGGAGGGAGAGAGGGGATATGATAGAGACATACAAGTATCATACAGGGAGGAATAGGGTGCATGAATACACTACTTTTAAGCAAAAAAGATGTTCCAGGACTAGAGGGCATGAGATGAAGTTGGAGGGAGGATGATTCAGAGGAAACATGAGGAAGAATTTCCTCACAGAATGGGTAGTGGACAAGTGGAACACCCTGCCAGAGGAAGTGGTGGGGGCTGAAACAATCATGTGATTTAAGAATGCATGGGATAGACATAAAGGAGTTCTGGAGGTCAGGGGTAAGGGGCAACAGACTTCTAGGAAAACACAAAGTGAACTTAAAAGCTCAAATGGACAGACTGGGTGAGCCTTAGGCCCTTATCTTCATTTCATTTTCATTGTTATTTTTTATACTTGTTAGAAAGATGAACAAACTGCCCGTTTTTACATGCGGCAAGTTTAACAAATAAATTACAAAAACAACTAATACAAAAAACAAATAAAACAGATACAAAAAGCAATATCAAGACACAGAGCATACAATATAAAGTGCAATGCATTATTAGGAACTACAATTACAATCATCAAGACTATTCAACCACTTAACAAGCTCACTTTTAAACATTCGAACCGTTTTAACGTTAGCAATTTCATTTAGGATGCCATTAAAAAATTGTATTGACCTATACATTGCCTACTGATTAACTCAGCCAATGATCCCAGAAAATTCTGGTCACACATCAAATCCTTCCTAGGATCCTCACAGTCAACTGCCCCTGGTGATATGCTGATAAATGACGTGCATTGCAATGACTCACAAACTATAGCTAATTCTTTCAACCTGCAATTCTCTGATCTCTCCCAATATATCTCTTCCTTCAAACCCGCTGTAGTGTCCTCCCACTCCTCATCAGGAACCTGTCTGGATAAGCTGGAAGTGTTGTCCCCTGTGCCTCCTTATACTCCTTCATTATATTTTAAGGCTGTGTCTAGAAAGGAAGTCCTGAAGCTCCTGAGGTCCATCTCTGATCATACCAGCTCTGGTTCAGACTCCCTTGAACCCTACCTCTTGAAACTTGCAGCTCCCCTTATTGCATTACCGCTGGCCAAAATTTATACATTATCACTTTCAGGTGGAGTGGTCCCTGACCTCTAGAAAGCTGCTCAGATCACACCAGTACTTAAAAAAAGGGGATCCTAAGGTTGTCATGAACTACAGACCAATTGCCATACTCTCAGTACTGAGCAAAATCCTGGAAAAAATTGTCGCAACTCAGACAACTGACTATCTACTTAAGCACAGCCTGCTCTTGGATACCCAACATGGCTTCAGGAAATAACGTAGCACGACGACTGCACTCCTTAAATTCACCACTGACACTCTTTCAAAAATGGATACTGGCAATTTGACTTGGGCTGTCTTTATTGACCTCACAAAGGCTTTTGACCTTGTTGATCACACTTTGCTTCTCTCCTCGCTTCCGACACCTGCATTTCTCCTCCTTTGTTGTTGACTGGTATGAAAGCTACCTGACAAATAGAACTCAAGTGGTGAAATTTAATTCCTCTCTATCGAACAGTACCACCACTAACATTGGTGTACCTCAGGGCTCCATCCTAGGGCCCCTCCTATTCTCTCTTTATATAAATAACATTGGAGCTGCTCTAAAATCCTGCTCTGCTATTCTATATGCTGATGATCTTGTCATCTATACAAGTTCTACTAATATAGACACTATCAACACAACCCTTTCCTCTGACTTTAACAATATCCAAAACTGGCTATATGACCACAAACTGGCTGTCAGCACTAGGAAAACTAAAGCCATGCTGCTTGGATCGGCCCCAAAGCTCCGGACTTGCACAACAGCACTGATGGTGCAGGACTTAGAAGGTCAATTACTGGAATGTGTGACCTCTTTCAAGTACCTGGGCATCCTGCTAGATCAATCTCTTGATCTTAATCTTCATGTACAGTCTGTTTGCAGAGCTGTCAACTCCAAACTGGGTGTTGCATATAAGACTAGTTATATGCTCATGCCATCAGCTACAATGGCCATTGCGAAGGGGATTCTGCTCCTCACCCTAACCTATGGGTCCTCCTTATTGGGGGCTGCTCATAAAACTGACCTACTCAGTTGGGATATGACGTATAACAACATATGACGCTATGCCTCTTTTGCTCCTCGGCTTAAACACCACTGTCAGCTTTATAATGATCTTGGTTGGCTGTCTCCGTTATCTAGTAGGAAATACTACTTTGGCTCTCTTATTGATTCGATAATTCGAAAACAAACCCCTAGGTGTCTTGCAGCTATGCTTGTTCCTCAGGTCACACTCCATGGTCTACGATCAGCTGACAAATCCTTTCCGAATTTGCCGAGGTGCCGCATGAGGAAAGGAACTGTTGCATTTGAACATGCGGCTCCACAGCTGTGGAATTCCCTTCCCCTCGACATTAGACCTTCTAACTCCCACAGATGCTTTAAGAGAAAACTGCGCTCGAATCTGCTGATTGTTGATACCTGTTCCTGCTTTCACCCTAGATAATGACTGATGTCTCTGGCCATACAATAGTATTTCCTCATCTCTATATAACCCTCTTACTGCCTCAGTCTGTCCCGGCTCCCTTTCCCTGCCCATATACAATCTTGCACTGCAGGCATCTCTTTTACACTTACATACACTCATATAATCTAATTTCATGGCTTGCCCCCCTCTTCCTCACTTACCAACCTTTTCCTTAATGACACCCCCTGCTCTCAATGGTTATTTCTTCCTTTTGTATTACCTGTTTTTGTTTTTGTGTACCTTGTTTCTGTTCATATGATGTGCCACCTGAAAATTTATTGTCCAAGGTCCTCTCTAGTCATTGCATAGATAGGCACCTATGAACTTATGAATGGTCTACTCTGTATGTCTCTGATATATTGTATCCACTTTAACTCATTGTATGTAAAGCGCTTTACTGTGTATGTTCAGATATATTGTATCCTCTCTAACTCATTGTATGTAAAGCATGTATAATTTGTTATCCTGTTAAGTTTCTGCATGTCTGTACTCTCCCGGGTCGTGCCTGAAAATAGTCATTTTATGGCTAGTGCACTTACCCGGTTAACAAAAGCTAAATAAATAAATAAATAAAATTACTGACCTCTGACCAATAGTTTTTTTATAAAGAGGGCAGCGGCAGAATAAGGGGTGCTAGCTGCACATTTGAGCATACTTGATATACCTCTAGGCCTTTATCTGCTGGCAAATTTTGTGTGTTTGTATGTTCTAAATAAGCCCTTTGACTGAAACCTAGTTTCAATATAACTCTGCTGGTAGGGAATAAGATTCTGAATCACCTGGGGACTACACCCAATGTTCTTTAGTAAACACATACTCCAAGTTTCAGCTTTATCCTATCTAAAAAGGAAGTAAAATGTGCTTCTTTTAACAACACACAGTGGTGAGTTCTTACTAGAAGACCAGTCATAAAATGTAATATACTATTATAGGTTACCTGCAGTGTCTGCAAAATTTTGTCAGATGTGCCAGTGTAAATAAGGAGACCATAGTCAAAAGCACTTAACAGAAGACTGTGGCTAAGAAGTCTACGTGATTCAGGAATGAGAAAGGATTTAATCCTATATTACATTCCAATTCTCTGATGAATTTTTTTAAAAGTCTTAGCTACCTGCAACTTAAATAAAAGTTGGGAGTCTACAGTCTCTCCCAAATAATCAAAACTATCTACCAATTCAATGTGATTCCCCACTAGATCAATGATCTGTACATCTATATCTCTATGTTTCCTGGGACCAGTAAAAAACATGCATTTGGTTTTCCCCGAATTCAAAACCAAGCGACAAGAAGACAACCATATCTGCTGACACTGTCTATGTATCTGTGTAACTAATTTGTATTTACTATTTTGTATTTAATATCCTTTAGGATTTTCCTTTTTAAAGTGGTTTTGCTCTTATATGGTTTATGGTGGTTCTGTCCCCTCATGCAATAGGGAAGGCAGAGCTCCATGGACAACAAACATACTCCTGCCTGAAGTTTATATGGCACACCATACAGACATATAAAACAGCCAGCAGAAGGCCAAAATGGTCTATTAAGTCTGCTCATTAGCAATGCAGGGTGCCTGGCTTACGCCATTGACCCTGTCCCCCCATCCACTCTACCTACATAACTCCCCACCTTGGTCCTATGGGTTCCCTTTATGCCTATCCCAGGCCCTCTTAAAGCCTCCCACTATCTTCACTGAGGCCACCTCTTCTGAAAACACATTTCATTTGTCCACCACCCTCTGTGTAAAAAATACTTCTTAACATACCTCCTAATCCCCCCACCACCAACTTCAAACTGTGCCCCCTCATGGATCTGTTGTCACTCAACTTGAAAAGACCTTCCCTGTCCACTCTACATATTCCCATCAGGTACTTAAAAGTCTGTATTATATGCCCCTTCTCTCTTCTCTCCTCCAGGGAGTACATTATCAGGGCTCTCAGCCTCTCCTTGTACGACCTCCCCTGGTGTCCACCTATCATCTTGGTTGCCCTCTTTGGACCCTTGTTAACAAGCTGATGTCCCTCTTATGATATGGATTCTAGTACCTTACCCCATATTCTAAATGTGTTCTCATCAGTGACCTGTACAGGGACATTATAACCTCACTCCAACTGCTGCTGGATCCTCTGGCTATACACACCAACTTCCTTTTCACCTTCGCTGCTGTGTTCTTACATTGAGTGGAGTGTTTTAGATCCCTGGTGATCACCACCTCCAGATCTTTTTCTTCCTTTGATGCTACTACATGGACCCTCCCCCCAGATAATACTCGGTCCTAGGATTTCTAGCTGCAATGTGCATCACTTAGAATTTCTTGGCATAAAAGCCAAGTTGCCAGATCCCTAATCAACTCTCAAGCTTCCTGAGGGTCTCCCATAGGTCATGTATCCCTTCAACTGTATCCACCCTCTCACAGAGTTTGGTGTCATTGGCAAACAGTCACATCATTCCCTTTATGCCTTCACAAATGTTGTTTATGAAGACATTAAACAACACTGGCCCAAGAACTGATCCCAGCAGGACTACGTTGGTTACCTCCTTGGTAATGGATAACTCTTCCCCCACCACCACCCTCTGAGATCTATCACTTAGCCAGTTGGCTGCCCACCTTATCAGTTACTCCCTGACCCCCAGATCCTTCAGTTTGCTGATTAAATTCTTATGCAGCACTGAATCAAAGGCTTTACTAAAGTCCAGATAAATGACATCCACCACTTTGCCCCAGTCCACCTCCCTGGTGACCCAGTCAGAAAAGTCAATCAGGTTCATCTGATACGATCTTCCCTCCACAAACCCATGCTGCCTCTCATCCTGGAGACCATGTTATTCTATGTACCTTAATAACCCCTCCTTGAGAGTGGTCTCCATGAGTTTGAACACAATCAGTGTCAGACTTACTGGCCTATAGTTCCCCAGATCATCCCAGAGCTTGCCCTTGTGGAAAGGCACTGTATATGCCATTCTCCAGTCCTGCAGCACCTCTCTTGATTCCAGCGATGCATTGAAGAAGTCCACCAGTGGCTCCGCAAGCTCTTCTGCTAGCTTCTTCAGTACCCTCAGGTGTGTGCTGTCCGGTCCTGGGAACTTGTCTACCTTCAGTGCCAGCAGTCATTCTCTTACTCAATCTTCCTCTATGACTACATCTGTGGCCCCTCCCCCTTCCCCCCCATGGAACTGGATCATCTATTTATCTAGTGAAAACAGAGCAGAAGCATCCATTCAGTACCTGCACCATGCTCACTTCTTTCTCCACCCATTCCTTCCATCCATCCCCCCTTCCTCAGCTTAACTGTCCTATCCTTCCTGACCCTCTTCTTGCTTATGTAGCGAATGAAGGCCTTCTACCTGGTCTTAATCCTTTCTGCTATTTCCAGTTTTTTCTGTGCCTTTGCTTGCTGCACTACATTCCCTGCCACTTTAGCTAGCCTTAGGTATTCCTCCATATCTGCCTCGCTCACAGTCCTCTTATATGCAGAGGGTGGGGTGGAAAGGATGAGAAGGGACTTGGCAAGGTTAGAGGAATGGTCAAATGTATGGCAGCTTAGATTCAATGCTAAGAAGTGCAAGGTAATGCACCTGGGAAACAAAAACCCAGGGGAAGAGTACACAATGGGGGGTGAGATACTAACAATGACAAAAATGGAAAGGGACCTGGGGGTAGTCATATCAGATGACCTAAAGATGGGCAAGCAATGTGAGAGGGCAGCAAGGAGGGCTGGGGGAATACTGGGATGCATAGGGAGAGGCATCACCAGTAGAAAACAGGAAGTTATTATCCCTCTGTACAGACAGCTGGTGAGACCCCATCTGGAGTACTGTGTGCAGTTCTGGAGACCCAATCTCCGCAAAGACATAGACAGGATGGAAGCTGTCCAGAGGAGGGCAACTAAAATGGTGCAGGGTCTGCACCGGAAGACATATGAAGAGAGACTTAAGGAGCTTAATATGTATAGCCTCGAGGAAAGGAGGGAGAGGGGGGACATGATAGAAACTTTCAAGTACCTCAAGGGAATCAACAAAGTCCAAGAGGGTAGCATCTTTCAAAAAAGGGTGTGTAAGAACAAGAGGGCACAATTTGAAGATGGGGAAGTAGCTCAGAGGTAATTTAAAGTATTTTTCACAGAGAGGGTTGTGGATGCATGGAACGGCCTTCCAGAGGAGGTTGTGGAGTCAAAATCAGTGGCGGAATTCAAGCATGCATGGGATAGTCATAAGGCAATTCTGGGGGGTGGTGGTAGGAAGAAGTAGGCTGCTGGTTAACTAGGATCTGCAGCTTATCCAGTAGGTAGGGAAATGGGCAGACTGGGTGGGCCAAGTGGCCCTTATCTGCCATCAAATTCTATGTTTCTATGTTTCTATATGTCTTGTACTCCGCTCTTTTGTCCCTCAGCACCCCAGCAACCTCAGAGTTGAACCAGATGGGTGACTTGACCCCCGATGTTCTCCCCTTAAGCCTAGCACAATCTATTTTGGCTGTTAGTATTGCATCCCTGATGATAGCCTATTGTCTGTCCACTCTCCATTTTTGCTCCTATGCCCTCTAGTTGCTTCCTTAGCACCTCCCCCATTTTCTGGAAATCTGCACTCCTGAAGTACAGGGTCCTGGTCTTGGTGTGAAAGCCTTCCCTTTCCATGTCCAAACTACACCACACTGTGCTGTGGTTTTTACCTCTCAGAGATTAGTTGACTGTTCTCTCATATACATGCTCCCCATTTGTGAGCACTTGATCAAGGATTACCCCCTCTCTTGTGAGCTTCTTTACTCCCTGGGTCATGAATTCTCCTTCAGCCGCATCCAGGATACTATGACTCCTAGCACAGGATGTAACTGGTGTATCCCAATCCACCTTAGGCAGTTTGAACTTCCCCACCACCACCACATCCACCTCCACCCCTTCCTACCAGTTTCAGCAATTCCTTACACAATTCTGTGTCCCTTTCCTCCTCTTGGCTGGGCAGTCTGTAGACCACTCTCAACCGAACCTTCCTTCCCTTGTTGGTCTGGAACTGGATCCATAGTGATTCCACTTTTCCCTGTTCATTCTCCTCCCTAGTGCATATTATCCCCTCCCTTATGTATGCCGCCACCCCCCCTTTGCCTACCACTCTGTATGCTCTATATTGCTTGTACCCTGGGATCAAGAGGTCCCAGTTATGGTGTGCTGAAGCCCAGGTCTCAGTAACTGCTGCTATGTCTACCTTCCCATCCACCAAGAGTGCTGGACTTCAGGAGGGCCAACTTTGGGAGGATGGGGGAAGTGGTAAAAGGGTACCTGGCCAGAATTCAATCTAGTATGGACACTAACCAGAGGTGGGAGCTCATAAAGCTGGGGATAGTGGAGGCAACCAAAACTTGCTGCAAGGCCCAGAGCAAGAAGGCTAGGGCTAAGAATCCGAGCTGGTTGAGCAAGGAGGTCATGGAAAAGGTAAGGAGGAAAACAGCTGCCTTTAGGAAGTACAAGAAAACAGGGAGGGGGGAGGACAGGGAGGAGTACTTCAGAGAATCAAAGGAGGTAACAAGGGCAGTAAGGGGAGCCAAAGCATCTACAGAACTCAGGCTGGCACAAGGCATTAAGAAGGGGGAGAAGGACTTCTTTAGGTACATCAGGGAGAAAAAGAGCTATAAGACCACATAGTAAGGATTAGGAAGGAGGGGGTTTGGGTGGAAGCAGGGTGTGATAAGGCAGAAGCACTAAATGAGTACTTCTCAGTATTTACTAAAGAGAAGAGGGGGATGACACCCAAGGGGGAGAAATGGCAGAAACTGGGGGAAGGAGGGACAGATGGGGAAATCATGGAGAGCAGAGTTCGGGAGGGTTTGAAGGCACTGAGTTGGACAAGGTGCCAGGCCCAGATGGCATCCACCCCAGGGTACTGAAGGAGCTGGCAGAGATCCTTGCAGGACCTTTGGCAGACCTATTTAATGCCTCACTACATTCGGGGTGTGTACCTCAGGACTGAAGGATGGCTCATGTGGTGCCCCTCCACAACAGTAGCCCCAAGGATGAACTAGAAAACTACAGACTAGTGACCCTCACATCCATTGTGGGTAAGCTAATGGAGACTATCCTGAAGAAGAGACTGGTGGCCCTCCTGGAGGCCAAAGGACTACAGGACTACAGGACAGCAAGGCTTCATACGTGGCAGATCCTACCAAACCAACCTGGTGGAGTTCTATGACTGGGTAACTAGGAAATTGGACAGGGGCCATGCAGTGGATGTCCTGATTCTGGACTCCAGTAAGGCATTCGACTCAGTGCCACATGGAAGGCTGGGAAGTAAGTTAGTAGGCACAGCGGCGGGTACGAAGCTGGTGAGATGGGTAGGAAACTGGCTTCAGGGAAGGCAACAGAGGGTGGTGGTGGGTGGGGACCTCTCACACCCAAGGGTAGTGATGAGCGGTGTTCCACAGGGCTCAGTGTTGGGACCAGTGTTGTTTGGGATATTCATTGCAGACATATCATGGGACATCAAGAGCAAAGATCAGTCTGTTTGCTGATGATACCAAGGTAGAAGCAGTGGTGGATGATCTAGGGGATGGCAGGGATTGCAGGATGATCTGGCAAAGCTTGAAACCTGGTCAGACATCTGGCAACTGGGGTTTAATGCCAAAGGTGCAAGGTGCTACATTTTGGGATGAAGAACCCAAGGAGGAGTCACCAGCTGGGGGTAGTGCAGCTAGCCCAGACAGAGGAGGAGAAGGATCTGGGGTGCTCATTACAGGGTCAATGAACAACTCGGCACAATGTAGGAAAGCAGTTGCAAAGGCCAACAAAATACCAGGTTATATTGCAAGGGGTATATCCTCAAGGAGGGAGGAGGTGATTCTGCCACTGTATAGGTCATTAGTTAGACCACACCTAGAGTACTGCATGCAGTACTGGCACCCGTATCTGAAGAGGGACATTAAGTTACTGGAGGGGGTGCAGTGCAGGGTGACAAAGATGATCAGGGGGCTGGGGGACTTATCATATGAGAGGAAGTTGAGGGAGTTGAACGTGTACTCACTGGAGGAGAGAAGGGACGGGGGGGACATGATTGAAACCTTTAAATACATGAAAGGAATAAACAAGACAGGTACATAAGGGCTGTTCAAAGGAGGGGAGGAACACCAGGGGCCATGATATGAGACTGGAGGGAGGAAGGTTCAGGAGAGAGATGAGGAGACACTTTTTTACAGAGAGGGTGGTGGCTGGGTGGAATGTGTTACCTACAGAAGTGGTATCCAGTAGAACAGTGGACTGCTTGAAAAGGGGATGGGACAGGAGGAGGGTTAATGAAGGGGAAGGGTGAAAAGGAGGGCAGCTGCAGAATAAGGGGTGCTAGCTGCACATTGGAGCAGAATTGATAGACCGCTAGACCTTTATCTGCTGGCAAATTTTGTATGTTTGTATGTTCATAAGAGGGCCTGCATGTCTACTATCTTGTTACTAAGACTGCGAGCAATGAGTGATACCACCCTCCATCTTGAACCTACACCTCCCTGCCTGTTTTCTATATCCTTCTTGATCTGCCTATCCTCAATACACTCCCCTTTCACCCCCTGTCCCTACATACCCTCCCTTATCCCTGCGTCCTCCCACCCGATTGCTGTTTCCTATATGAGGGTGGTTCAGAGACTTCCCTGTCCTGAAGTTTCTCCCCTCCCCAGAAGTTTAAACCCAGCTATTTTTCCATGTATTCTCTCAGATTGTCCCTCAGTACATCTGAGCCCTCACAATTTAGGTGTAGCCTATCCTTCAAATACAGACCCTTGTCTGACAACCTTTCTCCCCATCCTCAAACACAATCAAACCCTTCCACCTTCTACCTGCTCCTCAGCCAGTCATTAATCTCCTTAATCCTCCTTTTTCTGACTGTGCCAGCTCTGGGGACAGGAATTACCTCTGAAAAAGTCAACAAGATCACTAAATCCCTGCACTTCCTTTCTAATTCTAGGAACCTTTTCTGCACCACCCCAACCTCTTCTTCTGCCAAATCATTGGCTCCCAGGTGGATGATCAAGTGAGGTTTTCCACCCACCCCCTTACAATTTCCCTGACCCTAAGTTCTGCCCTCCCCATTTCCACCCTGGCAAACAGACAACCACTCTTCTCTTTCTTGTTTCCCCCTCTTCCGACACAATGGATACCCTTAATTATGGAATCCTCAATGACAATCACCCTTGCCTCCTCCCTAGGCCTGTTCTTTGACCTCCTGTGCATTCCTGATGAACCAGCTTCTTCCCCTTCATCTGCTCCCTGTCTGTCTTGGGTGCATTTCACACTGTACTAACTCCACTCCCTCCCACTGCCTCTCCAATCTGTCTTGTTGCCATCCTTCCCTGGCTACTTTTCCCTGCTGACCCATTACCCTCCCTATTCTGTCCCAGAACCCCCCCTCGTTCCTCCAAACTGGCCAGTACTGTGTACCTGTTTGATGAAGGCCCCCTCATATCAGAACATACCTCTGTTCCCCCACCACATTCTTTTCCCCATCCTCCTTGTGCTAATTCCTTGACACACCCACATTTTCTCCTTACCTCCTGCCAAAGCTCCTCTCTGGTTCCACGGGGTCCTTGAGGAGAAGATGTCCCTGGACACTTTGGCAACCTCCCTGTTTCCATCTGTGCCTACTGCTGATTTTGGCCTACAGCAGCCCTTACCTACCCCTTCAGTCACTGTTCTTCCCCCATGTCGTCCCCCACTTTCCTTCTTCCATCTTAACCACCTTATCTCTTCCCTAAGTTTCCCAAGGTTCCTGCTCACTGGACAGACCCCTGCTGTCCACATTGTTTCCCAGAAAGACTGCAGTCCCACATCCATTGCAGAAGAGCACCCTTCCATCCCCACCCTGTGCCCTGTATCTTCCCTTCCTCCCTCTATGCCTCTCAGCTTTCCTGTTGTCTGTGCCAGCTTCTAGGTTCCCACATCCTCCATGGTTAGGCAATACTGACCTATGTTACTGTGTTGTTTCCTGTTGTTATTTGCCCAATAGGCTTCCCCTAGCTAGGGTTTTGCTGCAATCCCCTTTTCCTACTGACTGCCTCTTCATGCTAGATAGACTATTTACATAGCCCCCACTATGTTCCCAATTCTTGTTTCACAAATAGGATGACTGAAAATAGGGTTGTGCTGCAATCCCTTTTTCCTGCTGGCTCTCTCCCCTGTGCTAGATAGACTTACATAGTCCCCACTATGTTTTATCAGACTCAGCTTCCCTTCCCCTGCTGTATACTTATCTACTTGACCAGCATGGCCTACGGTGCTTCCTGTGGAAGCTCTGCCAATGTCCCCAGACTCCACTTAGTTTCAGATGCCATGATACTGCTTTGTGGCACTCAAGCTTCAGAGGCAATCACACAAGACTTTTCTAGGGATTGTGGGTATTAAACAGCAACTATAAGAGCCCTATTGGCATCCTACAGCAATGTGGATTCTGGTCCCCTCCACTGGTGCTAACGCCAAACAAGTGAACCATCCCTCAGTCCTCCCACTGCAGCTGCCCCCCTTTGTTCAAAGCCTCCATACAAAATGCAAACACACATAGCCTTATTTTTCTTCTGTGTATTGGTTTCAAAAAGTGTAAGCCCCTGAATGCCAAAAAAAGTACTTATCTGGTTGATCCACCTTGGCACTCCCACTATGTGTTCTCTAATGCCTTACTTTTACATTCTTTTACTTCTGGCAGGGAACACAGGGCAAATAAACAGGTCATACAAAGATCTGCAATCTAAGTGTCGTCGAGACACAGGTCAGGAAGCATAGGAAAAAACAGGAGCAGCTGTAGAATTCACAAAAAGTGTTTATTAGTACTAGCAGTAACATAAAAAAAAAATTGTTCAGATTAAGGCAAGATCGTGCCAGACAAACCTGCTGAGCTTCTATAATGGAGTTAGTGGGGCATTGGATGGGGTGAGGCAGTGGAGGTCATTTTTTTGGATTTTTCCAAGGCCTTTGACAAGGTCCCTCATAGTCAGATTATTGAGGACATGATTAGCGTTGAAATAGGTGGAAATATATCGTGTTGGGTGGAATCATGGCTTAAGGGATGCACCCAGAGGGTGTGTATAAAGGGCTTTTTCTCAGATTGGAATGTTGTGACTAACGGGGTCCCATAGGGTTCAGTCTTGGGTCTGTGTTTGTTCAATATGTATATTGCATCATTAAAAACCACAACTACTACAACTTATGTACAGGTTCACTTCTTTGCCTTACTTGCTCATATTAACTGCTTCGGCCTTACAGGGCTTAGAGGTCATCACATCTAACCTGCCATTACAATCTACTACGCTTCTTATGAGCTGGCATCCATCTAACCTATGTTTACATCTTTACTGTGATCTCTACCTACCAGGACATGAACCTCTGCATTGCATGCAGTTCAACATTTCCATTGCATTACATACCACTGCTCTGCAACCTGCCTCACCCCACAGGGCTGTAGGTTAGCCATCGTATTTAGTCAGACCTGTGCCCCTGCACGCTCGGAGGTCCTTTGTTCCTATATTTTACTGCACCATACTCACCTGCTTCTATGACCTTCCTTTGCCCATCAGGCTGGGGGGTTTAACTTCTTCTACTCTACATCTGCCTCTCCCAGCTTGAGGCCTAGAGAGTCACACATTCTATTATATGCCTACCTGCTGCCGTGTCAGCCAGCCCAGGAGCTCCTTTACTATGGACTCGCATCTGGATGTTTTTACATTCATCATGTTTTCTTCGATGCTTTGCCCTGCCACTTCAGCCATATGGAATTACTACTGCTTCACTCTTTCCAGGACACTTAGTTGAGCTTCTCCTGAAGACCTTCTCTATCCTGATTTATGCTCTACCATTTGTCAGACCCTGAGACAATGATACTTCATTGACTCAGCCGTTTCAGTTATCGCCATCTAGGACTCCTAAACTCGACTATTCAGGACTCATCAGGATATTCTTCACAAGTCAGTTCTAGCTAGAGTATCATTCTGGCTCGAAACGTAGATGGCAACATTGTTGTGCAACCATTTGGATCCACAAAGCTCTCTGATTCCCTTGCTTGTACCATTCTTCATACCCCTCACTTTATAATGTATCTAATCTTGCAATACTACTCCCCTGCTACTATGTCTGCTCGTGCAGCTTTACTTACTACATCAACTGACCTACATACAAGTCCACTTATTTACACTACTTGCTCATACTACCTGCTTCTCCCTTACTGGGACTAGAAATCATCTGAAGAACTCACAATTACATCCTACTGTGCTCCTCTTGAGCTGGAAATACATCTGACCTACTTCTACATATTTACTACGTTCTCTACCTACTCAATGCTTGCTTCCCCTCTTTGAATTGGAGGTTTCTACTGCTCCATCCTCCCTATTATGTAGCACATGCCAGTTCTTGTGCTTCATCACCACGGCCTTCATTTGCTAACCTTGCCATGCAGAACTCAACAGTTCTCCTTCTTGACATGGATGCTGAACCTTGATTCCTGAATCTCCTCTGCGAAGTCATCCTCACCTGCTGGAGTGCTTCACCACCTGCAACTCTTCACTTCGAATTCATTTCAACCATGGATACCACTCTATTTCATTCTGGCCTGCTCATGGATTCTTGAACTTGGGGTTTACTAGATGTATGCTTGCTCTATTCACCTGACATGTCACAATTCAATACGTCTTCAGTTATCCATTTCTCTGGATGGGGTTCTACTTCTTTGGAGTTTGGATTAGCTGATTAGATTATTTAGGATTACTCTCCTTTAGTATGCCCAGAAGGACAGGCAGGTCAGTAGCCATGGGTCCTCAGAGGTTTTGCCCCAAGGGGGGGTTTCCTCTCCTGCATGCTACTGGTCACACTCTTCAGAGTTGGAGGAGGTAATCATACTGCTACTCATGTTCTTGGGGTGTCTTCCTACTTGACTCCTTCATCAGTCAGATACAGAACAATCTTTGATATCATCATTCTTTTGGGGGGTATCATAATACTGGACTAAGCATTCTTTATGGTAGGATACAGAGTAAGGCCAAATCAAACTAAGTTATACCAACATTACTCATCAGCTCAAGCATCTAAGCACTTGCACAAGATTATCCAGCTCACTTATACTATAAGCACTGACTGTATAACTATGTTCAAAGTACCTAAGCACAAATCAACTCAAACTGCTACATGTCAGAAGAGCCATGTCCTACTTACCTATCTGGCCTCTGTATCCAAGCACAAACCCTCATTATCCAATTACAGTACGTAGCATAAGCACTGAGCAATGAACCACCCATAAATGACAGGCTAGTGCCTGAGGTTATATGGGGAAAAGCTCCTCCCCCACACCCTATATAAGCTAGCAGGCTACATCCACTCAGCTTAGAGTGAGTCACACTCACGCTCTGTCCTCCCCTGACACCTCCTCCTTCTCCGGTGCTCTTATCCCACCGAGGGGGTATCATAATACTGGACTAAGCATTCTTTATGGTGGGATACAGAGTAAGGCCAAACCAAACTAAGTTATAATGCTACTCATCAGCTCAAGCATCTAAGCACTTGTACAAGACTATCCAGCTCACTCATACTATAAGCACTGACTGTATAACTATGTTCAAAAGTACCTAAGCACAGATCAACTCAAACTGCTACATATCAGAAGAGCCATGTCCTACTTACCTATCTGGCCTCTGTATCCAAGCACAAACCCTCATTATCCAATTACAGTATGTAGCACAAGCACTGAGCTATGAACCACACATAAATGAAGATAGGCAAGAAAGTACAAAAGAAATACACATATTGGGGAAAAAGGGGGGTGCACAAAAGAGACTAGCTCTCATGATGGGAAAGACATACTATGCTGCATCGTACAAATGAATACAACAAACAGAACTGAAACAGGATAGAGCAAAATAAAGTAAAGTAGCAAAACAATATGAGGTTTACAAATCAGAACTTCAGGGCAAGGCTTTGATGTGATGGTTCTGCTTTCCAATAACATTCCCTTTTTCATGTTTGCTTGCATGCATGCACAAAGCAAACATATTATAGGAGTAGAGTAGCAGGCTTCAGAGTGTGTCACTGTTGCATCCAATGCAGCTCAGGACGCAGGAGGTTCGACAGTGACAGGCCAATGATCTGTGAGTAGTTCAAAAGTGAATATGTGTTCTCCAATGTTTGAGTCAGAGGGGTGGAATAAGGGTGGCTAGCCCAAACTACAAAAGCTCCAAGAAAGTTACTCTCTGACAGAATTCACATGAAGCTCAAATATCAATTGAATAAAGTTTTCTTTATTCTTTACAATGCCTAAACATATAATCCACCACAACAGAGTATTACCTCAGCACTTCGCCTCACCAAAAGGCTTTCTAAGTGAGAATGATCAGTCAGTGAGGCTAATCATGATGCTGGTCTGCTGGGTGATGAGTGGAAACTTCACATAGTTGAAAGGAGGCAGCCACACCTATCAGACAGTGGCTGCATCCTTTCATCTAAATGGCACTGCCCAGAAACCAACTTAAAGGCATCCTTGTCAGCCTGCTTTGTTTCACAAGTCTTTTGGGTTGCCCTCTGGTTGGGGCAGAACTTTTTGTTCACTTCTTCCCCTCACAATCTTATTTATTTATTTATGACTTTGGTAACCGGGTAGGTGCGCTGATCCCAGGGACAATTTTCAGGCATGACCCGAGCCACATACTGTGGCACAGGAACTAATGTAACAAACAACAAAGCATTGAACAGTCAACAATAAAACAAGATAAAGGTTACAGTAGACATGGGAAGATAAATAGAAAAGCAACAAAAAATACAGGATTCTATAAACCATACATCAGTTAGACATTACAATAAGTAAGGGGATGCATAAACATACAGTTCTATCAGCAACAGTTACAATATGAGACAAATAAGGGAATCTAAGTTTAAATAGAAAGAGGGATAAAGCATAGCAAAGTATAGGGACATGGAGGGGAAGGGGTGGGAGGCAGGATTAACAAACATAGGTACTAAAGCTCAAGTGCACAAGCAGGCCAGATTAACTGATTCCCACTTGACCTAATATACATACACATTCCCTGGTGGGGTGCAGTCAGGAAAGTGAGTGAACTATCCATGGAAGCAGTGGCAGCAGGAAGTCTTTACGAGCTAGTCTTTGAGGAGGGTTTTGAACTGGCAGTGGGAGTCGAGGGAGCGAAGCTCAGCAGACAGTCTATTCCACAGTGTAGGTGCTGTCACAGACAAGGCTCTGTCACCCATGTTGGTAGATACCCTGGGAATATTCAGGGGGAGGATGCTGTTTGAGCAGAGTCTACACTGTAAGGTTCATACAGCAAGAAAGGGAGTAAGGGCAGATACCAGGCCAATACAGATGGCGGAGTCCATCATGCAACACAGGGCTAGGTTGAAACAGCCTTGCAGCAGGAGCCATCCTAGTGAGTTGTAGAGGACATAGTGGTGTGTGGTAAAAGGGACCAGCAAGGTGAAATGACAGGCACTGTTATAGGCAGAGGAGAGCTTGACCATAAGGGTGGTGGACATTCTGGCATAGATAGGGAGAACAGTAATCCAGCATAGAGAGTAGATTTCCCTGTACGATGGCAAGTTGAGCTTCTGGAGCGAAATACTGCTGGAATCTGTAGGCAGCACCTAATTTTTGGTGAAACCTTCAAACTAGTGAATTGATGTGTTTGGAAAAGGAGAGTGAGGGATCGAGTATAACTCCTAGTTATTCGAAAAAACACACATCTTCAAGGGCTCGGCCATCAGGGGACATAATGTTTGGTGGGGGGTTGTATTTAGCTAGGAAAGGCTTCAATCTGAATAACATAGATTTAGTTTTTTTGCCATTAACCAGAAGGAAGTTATTTGTGAACCAGTTATTGGCTGCAGCATAGTTTCAGGAAATGAACTGAGGAAATTTTGTCTGGGGATTTATCACTCTGGAAGAGCAAGAGGTCATCAGCATAGAAGAGAGAGAGTGACAACTGAGACAGTCTGAGGAGAGGGAGTTTATAAATAGAGAGAATAGCAAGGGTGCCAGTATGGAGCCCTGGGGGACACCTTCAGAGATGGGCAAGGTGGGGGAGCAGGCAGGGTCAATACACACAAATTGGAAGTGGGCAGTGAGGTAGCTCTTGAACCAGGTAGTACCTCTTGAGAGCAGCCAAGGCTATGTGATTTGGAGAGGAGAAGGGCATGGTTTACCATGTCAAAATCCTTGGAGAGGTCAATGAAGACTGCTTTGGTGGCTTTACCATGGTCCATATTAATGAGGATGTGGTTGGTCAGAAGAGCGAGGGCAGAGGCAGTGGAGTGGTGGTTTCAAAAGTCATGCTGTTGGCTGCACAGGAGGTTGTGTTTGTTTATGTTGTCAGCAAGTTGACAGTGGACAAGTGGACAGCTTTCTCAAATAGTTTACTTAGGTGGGGGAGGATGGAGATCAGACAATAGTTGTCTATAGATAGAGAGTCCCCGACTTTAAAAATGGGAATCACCTTTGCAGTCTTCCACGGGTCAGCATGGAGGAGGAGGAGAGGGCAAGGTTAAAGATACAGGTGAGTGATTCAGTGGGAGATGAGCCTAAGGAAGACCAGGGATAGATCATCAGCACCAGGGCAGCCATGGTTTGGAAGGCTTTTGAGGAGCTTAGCTGTGTCAGCTCATGAGAGAGATTTAAAAAAGAAAATGAGAATCTGGGGTTGGGTGGTCGGCCCATCGTAGGTAAGCAGGGGGGTTGGATGATGGACCAAGTTATTTGGTTGGCCCTTAGATAATTTACTTTGATACATGGATAGGTCAGAGAACTTGTCATTAAATTTCCTAGCCACTTCCAGAGGATCCATCATAAGGCCATTTGTGGAGTTAACCTGCAGGGCAGCTTTGTTGGAGTGGGGGTTAAGTAGGGAGCCAATGGATGCCCAGGATTTCCTAGGGTCTCCAAGGTTAGTCAGTTGGGGATTACAGAAGTGGGTCTGCTTGAGGGATTTCACCAGATGCTTGCATAGATTCCTCTGGTACCTGTAGGCATCCCACAGGGCATGGGAGGGGGATGCTTTGCATGTGGATCAAGCACGATCCCTATCCTTCATAAGGGTAAGGAGGCCTTTTGTGACCCAGTGTGAGCAGCCATCTCTGACCCTGCTTGCGGTGACTGGGAAGTGCCGGTCCTGCTAGATCAAGAGGGTCTGTTTGAGGAGGGTTACTGCCTGTGTCATATTGGAGAGTGAGTAAAGAGCAGACCAGTCCAAGGATTGAGCCTCTTTGAGGAGACCGGGGTTGTTGGAGCTATTGAAACTGTGAAAGGACAAGTATTTGGGAGGGGGACATTTGACTTTAGATGACCAGAGGAGATATGTAGGGGAGTGGTCACTGATGGAGTCTGCCATAGTACCAGCATGCAGTACATAATCATCCCTGTTGGTAGTGATCCAGTCCAGAAGGGACTGAGTGCCTGAATGTGGATTTTGCCTGGTGAGAAGGGTAATAGTTTGGATCAGGTTGTGTTGTTTTAGGAGGGAGGCATAGTCAGACTGGTGGGTGCTTAGCTAGTTTAGGTTAACATCACCAAGGTGAATTGCATCTCTGTGGTAGGGGGGGTAAAGATCCCAAAAGGAAGCTGCCTAAGCCCACAGTTCTGACAGAGGGAGGGTTGTAGCAGTAGCCTATATAGAATTTCTTACAGGCTCCCATGGTAATTTCAGATAGGAGCCATTTGCTAGGTGAGGTTGGATCTGAGTATAGGATAATATTGGCTGAGAGGGGTTCCCTAAGGAATAGTGCAACACCATCACCCTTTTTCCTGCCCAGGCTATCATGCCACAGGGAAAAGTATCCAGGTAGCTGGTAAGTGGTGTCAGCATGCTGGGGCTTTAGCCAGGTTTTGGAAAGTCCCAGAATGTGGGGCTTGTATACTGCAACCCATGCCTCCAGGTTGGGGAACTTAGATGGAAGACTGCACACACTGATGTGCACAATTTTCAGCCCTGCAGCATCAGCCCAGATGTTGCAGGAGGGGTCAATGTGGGAGCTGGATGGGCCAGGATTGCATTCAATGTTACTGGCTAGGAGAATGAGGGAAAGTAAGAGTATATATGGGCAGGAGGAGACCACAGGAGAACCAGAGAGGGAGGCCAGGCAGTGGCCAGGTGGACAGCATTCCACGTTAGAGAGAAAGGAGAGGGTGATAGGGCCAAGGGAGGATAGTTCCCAGGAGGAGAGAGGAAAGGGTGTAGCAGGGGAAAGGGGTGACAGATAAGAAGACAAGATGATCTTGATCATGAGCTTGCACAGTGCCACAGTAGTCCATCAGCACCACGAGGGATGGCAGTGAGACAGCGACCAGTGTGAGCTGTAGCAGGTACATGGTGGCAGAAGAACTGGCAGGAGCAACAAAAGGTGGGAAAGGAGGGAAGAGTCACTGACCAGCATTTTATTCTATCCCAGTTCCCCCCTACAGATGAATGTTAGTGCCTGTTTTTTCCTCTTCCCTCGTGCCCACAAAAAAAGGTACTTGGTGGCAATGGTTTTATGTCCTCCCCCTGCCCTCCCTGCATGTAACAATAAACATTACTGTACAGTAGCTGAGAACATGAAAAAATACAGAGGTTTGGAGTCTCACCAGCAGGTGTTCACCAACCTCCTGACTCCAGAAGCGATCTGCTGGGTAGAAGCTCTTTTCATTCCTTCCCCCACTTCCCCATTTAACGGTAAACATCACACAAAAAAGGCACTTGGTGACAGTTGTTTCAGTGAATCCCAGCTGCAACCTGTTTAAAATAGCCCCCAAAGAAAAGCAAAACAAAAGGAGGTTCCTATATAGCCACACATCTGATCATTTCTTTTAACTCCCTGACTTCAAGTAGATTACTTTCAGGCAGGTTGATAAAATGGCTAGTCACCTAGGAGTAAGTATAATTTTATTATTTTTTTTTTTTGTAATTAAGCTGTAATACATACTGAATAGTCAATGTATCATATAGTGGAACCTTGCTAAAATAACTTCCGGTTCACTAACTTCTCTGGTTATTCACCGCACTAAGCTGTAATACACCCTGCACAGTCAGTGTATCGTACAATGGGATCTTGCTGAAATAACCTCCAGTTCACTAACTTCTCTGGTAATTCACTGCACTAAGCTGTAATACTGTGCATCCTGCATACTCTGTGTATCATACAATGGGACCTTGCTAAAATAACCTCCAGTTCACTAACATCTCCGGTTATTCACTGCATAGTAATTGCAATTGTCCCTTCTGATTTTGTCTTACATTAAACAAAAACTCCACTTAAAGGGACACTGTCATACTGTTTTTCATCATATTATTTCTAGTTAAGAACCTGCTAACATTCTCTAACATTCATTGATGTTGCTGTTAATGTGTTTCCTTGTTTAGTAGAACTGAAATGCATGATAATGTGTATTTATAAATAACCTTGTTTTGTTTACAATCCTGGATCTGTTCTTACTGCATACTTACTGAGCATTACAAACACACCCAGTCAAGTCAAGTCAAAGTTTATTGGCAGGAAACAACTCCATTGAGCAGGTTCTTCTACAAAGAGGTCCTGAGACAAGTAATGTGCAGTGCAGGTACAGTATAAACAAGGACATCACATATACATGGAAATATACATCAGGGAGCTTCCCAAATGAGGGAACATATTTACATGCAATAAAAAGAAAATTACAGTTTAGGTCATTACGGCACATCATATTAGAGATTACATAAAAAAACATTGGAACATACTGTCAGCCAGATGGCACAAACTTGCAATAGGCTGGATTAAAATATCTGGTGACAAAAGTAGATATGAGGAACCTGGGGTTGTGAGGCATGGAAATTCAAGGGAAAGAGAAAGGGAGGAGTTGGCCATGAGTGACAGGGAAGAAGGTAGGTAGACTTGGTTGAGATAATACCAAAGATGAGGAGGCTAGAGTTGTGAGGCATTGAAATTCGAGGAGAAATGAATGGAATGTGTCGGCCATGAGTGGCAGGGAAGAAAGTGGAGAAGGTAGATAGACTAGGTTGGGATAATTAACAGTGTGGAAGTAAATAAGGGTGGTCAGAGAAGATTAGGGTGGGTAAGACAAGGAGAGTAGTGGTCAAATATGTTGAGGGTGGAAATGCAGTGGGGTAGTAATGGGTAAGTTGGGGAGATGGGGGAAGGTAGCTGAAAAAGGGTTGGTGTAGAGGGGGCAGGACCTTGAGGAGAGTGTGGTAACTCATATAGGGTAGGGACAAGAGAGAGGTGTTGACAATCTGCCAGTTGCAAGCACAGCAGTCAGTGGCATGTACAGGAGTCACATAACTTACAGCAAGTAGATTTTTGAAACTGTTAAAGGGGAGTAGCTGTTGCAGTTTGAAGATAGACTGGGCTTTGTTCCAGGCTACTGGTATAGCAGGGCTTATAGCCAAACCGCTAAAGCAGAAGCAGGTGCTAGGGACATCCAACATAATGAAAGTGGTGCTACGTAGTGTGTATGAGGAGACAGTGCACCATAAGTGATGATTTATATATGGGGGAGCTTTAACAAGAGGGCTTTGTATAGTCAGGTGAGGGAATGAGAGCGCCACCTGGTAGTTAGGGATGTCCAGCCCAGGGAGGCACATAGGTCACAGTGGTGTGCACAACAATGGGCATTTGAAATGAATCATATTGCTCTATGCTATAGTGTGTCCAGTTGGTGTAGAAGGAAGCCTGAGCAACGGCCATAAAGAATATCCACTTAATTAAGGAGTGGTACGAAGGTTGTCTGGACCAGTCGAAGCCTGGCATCAATGGTAAACAGTGATTTATTCCTATAAAAGAAGCCAAGTCTTTGCCGCAATGTCTTCACAAGGGAGGCGATATGGGCAGAAAACATTTGATGCTGGTCTAGTTCGTAGCCTAAGTATTTAAATTTGATAACTACCTTGAGGTTGTCTTCAAGGAAGGTCTTTATGGGGGGCAGGAATAATAGTTCACTTTGAGTGGCAGTTTGAAGATTGGAATGGAAGTACATGACCTTTGCTTTTTTGCATTTAAAAGAAGCTTAGACTGAGCAAGGCAGAGTTGGAGGAGATCAAATTCTGACTGGAGCTCCATGTGAGTTTCAGCTGCTGAGGGTTTGGCTATATATGTATGTGTGATCTGCAAATAATTGTAGTTTTGCTTTATTTATGTTGTTACTGTAGTGTTGCTGTATAGCATAAACCGGAGGGAGCCAATGATCAAGCCTTGTGGTACTCCTCTCAAAAGAGGAAGGAGTGGGGAGAGGGAGCCACCTGCTTTCACCTGTTGCATTTTATTTGTCAGGTAGCTGTTGAACCATGCCAGCGCAGGTACAGAGATATCATGCTATTGAGGCATGTCCAGGAGTAAAGCATGATCGACAGTATCGAATGGTTTGCTAAGGTCCAAAAAAACAGCTCCTGTGACTTGTTTCTTATACATGGCCATGAGCCAATCATTTATAACTGAGGCTAGAGCTGATGTGGTGCTATGTGCTGGTCTGAGGCCAGACTGGGATGGGTTTATTAGGTTGTTTTTGTTGAGGTAGTCTCTTATTTGGGCTTTTACCAGCTGAGTAGTTTAGAAAGCCAGGGAATGATGGATATGGGGCTGTTATTATTTGGGTCCATAGGATCACTCGACTTAAATAATGGGCAATTGTCCACTGGTCAGGCACAATGCTAGAACAGATGGACATATTAAATAGGTGTGAGATGTGGGCTGTTAGATACCTGATGCCAGTTTTAATGATGTAAGGGCCTATTTTGTAAGCACCAGCACCTTTTTTAACATCTAGTAAGAGTAGGAGGTCTTCTACTTCTTTGAACTGGAAAGGAATGAAGGAGAAGATGCTGTTTTTTGGTGGTGGTGAATATCTGGGTACGTTGGATATCAGAGTGGATGCTTTTGATGTATCAAATGCAAGGCCAGTAGTGAAGAAGTGGTCATTAAAGCTACGTAGTATGACAGACTTATGGGAAAAGGCCAGACCCTTGAAGGAGATCTTACCAGGTAGTGAGGAAGGTTTATTGTCTTCTGCCAATTTAATGGTATGCCAGAATTTGCTTGAGTTTCCCTTTGCAGAGTCAAAGGCAATTAGAAAGTAGGAAGCTTTTGTGGCCCTGATCTGTTTGATGCACTCATTTTGTCAGGCTCTGAAGGCTGCCCAGTCTGCTGGAAGTTTGGTCCTTTTGGCTGTTGCCCAGAGATGATCCCTTGCATTAAATGCAGCATTTAGGTCCGCCATCAACCAAGGGCAAGAATGCTTCCAGGTTCTACATTTTAATATAGGGGGCATGTTTATTGATGATTGTGCCTAATATATTGTTGAAAATGGAGGTTGCATCCTTGATGTTCATAGCCAGACAAAAGTTGATCCAGTCTATGTCTCTGAGGTCCGCTAAGTAATGAGATGGATTGAACTTGCAGAACCCCCTTTTTCATGTGAATCTATTTACTGACTTGAGTGGTTGCTGCTCTCTGACACAGGCCATGGTGCGGTGATCACTGACATCATTGTGGAAAACTGCTAAGTTTGTGAACTTACGAGTTCTATCTGTAAGAATGTGGTCAAGCAGTTATCCATTTGAAGGTGTTCTGGGGTTTGGATGAGTATACTCTGATACCAATTGAGTGAAGTCAGCTTCATCACAGTAGTCTTTGAGTTGCAAGCATTTGTTGGAAGTTTTATGTCAGTCAAGATTAAAATCACTGAGAATGATTATTTCATTCTGTTTTGAGCCAGATGTATTGTGCAGGTGATTTAGGAGTTCCAGACCCCCAGAAGGTAGGTGTTAGCAGCCTATTACCATTAAAGTTTCCAAGGGGGACAAGGAGAGGTTTATCAGAAAGGATTCAAATTTCTTCGGCATGGTGGTAGGGGTGATGTCAGAAATAGTAACTTTGTCTTTGACATAGATAGTTATGCCCCGTCCCAGGTTGGTTTATCACTATGACAGATGTTATAGGAGGGGAAGGATACTGCTGTGTCAAGGGTGGATTTTTTCAGCCATGTTTCGGTTAAGACAAGGTTGTCCAGGTCCATGTGGGAGATCCATGCCTATACAAGATCTACCTTTTTCAGAAGGCTGCACACATTAAGATGCAAGCATTTTAAGCCCTTAGTGTCTGCAAAGGCAGCTGCTAATGTTAGAGTTAGTGATGGACCAGGGATTAATTCAACATTCCCCATGCAAATTAGCAGCAGGAAGAGTATGTTATTGATCCATCTGCAGAGCAAATTTACTTTGATGGATTTATGGTGTCGACATCGCAGATAGGTAGGCAGCACGTATGTATCAGTATAGTAAAGGAAGGAAGGGTATAGAGCGTAGAATAATTGTGATGCCTGATATGTTTTGGGATGGGAGACTGTAAGAAAAGTCACCAATAAGGAAGTATGGGAGTCCCATAAGGAGGTTAAGTCTAGGTGGAGGAGTGTGGGGGAAGGTGAAGGTGAAGGTGGGATCTTGATGGTACAGATAAGTGCTCAAACATAGGACAAAAAGGAGGTGTTACTAAATTTGGAGGCAGGACTGGATGGGGAGGGTAGTAGGAGGGGAGTAAGGTGCAGAGAAGGAGAACAGCAGGGAGCGAGAACATAGCCAAGTAGAGGGTGTGCTGCAACATTGTAAAATGCTTATTGTATCTGTCCAGGCATGAAAAGGCACTAGGAAGTGAGCACCCTTAGCGGAGTATCCAAGGAGTAGTCTTAGCTGCAGGTTTCTTTCCACAATCAGATCAAGAAGGCAAGGGTAGCACTTAACTAACAATTGCAGAGGTTTTAGATAGTCCCTTGATGGTGAGGGAAGTAGCTCAAATATGGCCAGATTAGAAATGAACTAGTGCTGTATGTGTGAACAACATAATGTGCAAATTAGAAGTGCCTAGCACTATAAGTAAGGACAAATATTTGTAAGACAGAGATGTTGGAAACTAGAGATACAAGTTTGCTATGGGAGCAGAATGGAATAGCTTGTTTGCAGGGGTAATAGGTTAACAGGTAGGGCCAATGGGTGAGGAGATGGGGAACAGGGGAGGAGTCACGGTGTATTTAATAGAGGCTGGGGATGGAGTGGGAGAGCAGGAAAAAAATATAGTTTAAATTATGGTTAAAAAAAGCACTAAGTGTTTGTAGAAGACTGTGCTGTAGACTAAAAGCTAAAAAACAGCAATGGGCTTGTAGAGCCAATGGTAAGGAGAGAAGTGGAAGAAGCTGCCAATAGGGGTCTGTGCTGAAACTGTAATGCCCAGTCAGAATCTCGGGCTTCAAGCCCTGGTAAAGTCCACACCTGGGGAGGTGCTGCTGTGGTCAGGTGGGGATGAAGAGTGGGTGGCTGGAGGAGCTCCAAGCCACAGCAGCTGCACGGCTTATAGCCCATCAAGGGTCAGTCAACAGAACAACAATGCAGTAACTCATAATGCAATAGCCTCCTAATCTCCCACTGCATCATGAGTGGCTAGCCCGTGTTGTGGGTGTTCCCAATTCCGGGAAAGATGCAGTTGGAGCTGATCAAGGTATGTAAACAAACTTCTGCTTGTGTGGTAACACTAGTGTGGTGGGCAGACTGTTTTTCACTTTTTTAAAGAAAAAGGAGTCAGAATCAAACTACCAGCTACATCAGCAATTTTTACAGAATGTTGGCAATCATAAAATGTGTTTTTAAACTAGGGACACTTTGAGACCTATGGGGGTTGACAGTTTCCCTTTATATAGTTTTTTATTTATTATAAAAGGTTTATATCAATGGGGTGTCATTTAATTATTTTTTGACTGGAACACAAGCAGATAACATGTAAGAGCTGGAAACATCTGACCTGAGAGAGCTACCCCCTTCAGTTTTCAGCTTTGACGTTTAACAGTGAGCCCCAAACTTGGTGTGTTTAAATTAGCACCCTTTCCCCTTAAACGTAGGTTCCTATATAGCCACATCTGATCATTTCTTTAGCTTCATCTCCCTTCAAGCAGATGCTTTTCAGGCAATGTGACCGAATGTTCACAGATGAGTTGGATTAAGTATAAAATACCACTGTGTTATGCTGAAACTATAAGGAACCCCTGCACCAACCTGAACAGTCACTATTTTTGTGTCTTTATTGTCTTCAGTATTGTATTATTGTTTTTTAATATTAAACATGCAGAAATGTGTCTCCCACTCCATACACTTTCTACTACAAGAGAAACATGGGATATGTGGAAAGGGCATATCGTATGGGCTGTCTGAATTCTGTTATCTGACATGGACTGTTAGGCTGTGTAGGCAATTTATTTTCAAAGAGAGCAGTGCCTGATATTCAAATATGTGCAATAGCACAGTGCAAAGGTTTCTGCTGTGCTTACCCCTGCGCCCAACCCTGAAGATGCTATATTCAGTTGGATAGCACACTGGCATTCTCTGACTGAATATAAGGTCATGTCAGCACAGCTCTAAGTCAAGTAGCATTACCCTGACAATGACCTGGGCTATATGCAACCCATAGGGAAGCTAAGGGAACTGCGCCCCCAGATCAGATAGCACCAGGAGCTCCTGGTGCAATATTCAGCCCACAACATGCAACTGAGCCCTTTGGGCATGCAAGGCGCGGTATGCCGCCCTGACAGTGACATGCCAATGCCGACCAGCACTACAGCGACAACAGCACCGGATTGCTGTAGTGTCTGTGCTGAAACCCGGCACTGTTATCTGGGGATTTTGCACCCCCGGCCCCTAATCAGCTGTGACTCGGAGTTGATTATAGTAAGTGGGGGATGCAAGGGGCATAGAAAACATGGCAGCCAGTGACTATCTTTATGCTGACTGAAAATGCCGTCGACGTAATGTTTTCACTGCACTGTCGGTTGACAAAATATTTGTCAACGAACAGTCATAAATCCCAAGGGGCTAAGGGCCATTTGCATACCCATAATAGGTTTATTTGCATGGGACGTGGCATCAGGTTTGCGCTTGTCCTGTGGCCACCCACCACATCAGGCATAGTGGTGAGAACTCCCCACCCTGAATGGCCATCCCCGATGCAACTGTCCTCCCAGGGGTCCAGTGGAACCACCTACCCACAGATCATGCTTCCCCATAATATTCCTGCATTCCCTTATGTCTAGTGGCACCCCCCTGCCCTCTGATTACCAATCCTTGCCTGCTTACAGTACACCCTGGTGGCACCCCTACCTTCTGATCACCAAGCCCCATAAAAGTACTGATTCCCTGGTGTCCTGTGGCCCCTCACCCTTCAATCCCTGTCCCCATAATAATGAAGATTTCCCTGTTGCCTAATGGCATCTTCCACCCTTTGATCCCCCGGCCCAACATGCTGAGTGAGCCCCTGGTGTATAGTGTTATCTGCCATCCACCAAACATCTGTCTTGGTACCACCCCAACACCCTAGTGGTTAGTGGCCCCCCACACCACCAACACAGAGCACCCCACCTAGCCAACTCTCATACCTATGTAGATGGCACCATGCAGAGGGTCAGATATGACAACAAACACACTCCTCCTCTCACCTCCTCGGCTGGCCATCATATGGAATGACAGGGAACATGTGTATGGTATAGATTGTACACACTACACAGTATAAACACCCATATGCCTGTAGTGTGCACCAGTCACCACATGTGCATGATGTGGATGGAAAGATTCAAGCAGGTCTGCAATATTCCTGTAGGACCACCTATAGCACCACACACGCTCCATGGCCCAGGTGCAACAGGTATGATACCTCCCCAGGGTAGACATGACCTTGCAAAGTGTATACCAGCCTGTGTAGTGCCTACATCCTGTCAGCCACTGTATAACAGACTCATCCATGTCAGCTCCTGACCCTTTCAAGGCATAGAATGCCTGGGTATGTATGGTGCACCAGGTAACAGATGACAAGGGCTGGTAAGACATACCTGCACAATTGCTGGGGGGTAGGATGCAGTAGGTGTGGCCCTGCACAGTGGCCAATACATGTCTGAAGCCCCTGTGCAGTACATGCCTACCAGCACAGCTACATGAAGAACATATATGACTTGCTCCCAGGTCATACCCAGCAACATACAGTGACATGTCCAAGTCACCATACCTGATAAACAGACCCTGCAAAACACGACATGACACTATACATGTGCCTTTCATGCACCTTGACACTGCTACCATGCCACTGGTGGGCCACAAACATGCAGTGCAGGCAGGTGCACACTTCAGGCAACCATGCTGAGTCCTGTCATGTACAGGGCACAGAAACATCCCATGGAACTGGGGTCCCAGACTCCTGCTTAAGTTCTGGTAGACCATGCAGTGGGGCACGTCCCATAGCACACAGGGGAACAACGAGGGCACACACAGGTAATGTGCATAATGCCTCAGTGGCAGCACAGTTGTTCTGTCTCAGACTATCATGACACAGGCTTTCACACAGGCCATTGCACACACATTATACATACAACCATCTGTTCTCACAGGCCTGGGCACGGTGTTACCATCCACCATCATCTGCAGCTGCTGTAGGTGGCATGCCTCCCTCCTTTGGAGGTCAATATATCATTGCCATCACCAGTCACTAGTGCGGGTGATCCCAGTTTTTCTTGTGAGGTGCTGCCCCACAGATGCCCACACCTCACTCCAGGCCAATCTTACCCTTCCACCTTCCTCAGCAGCTAGTCCTTCCTGATCAACACCCAGTCAACCAAATTGGCCAACTTGGTACATCTGGGGTCCCTGCTACACTGGAAATGCTTAGATGGGGGAAGTCCCATATCCAGATTTCTAGGTGGTAGAGGTGTCACTAGTGGGTGGTGAAATGTGCCTATAGTAGTCCATGGGGCATGATTATGGTTCTATGTTATAACTGCGAGGCAATAACAGTAAGGCCAATAAAGGCAAATGGAAAACAGCGTGGCTATATAGGGTGACTGGCACATAGTAGCAATTGCCGAAGCGATGACAAGTGCCATAGTTGCTTTCTTTGGGGACCTTCACCTCCTGCACCCTCCTTACTAAAAACAACCAACTACAGGGGGATGTAACTTGGGGAGGAGGAAAAGGCATAGGTCGCCATTTCCACAATTGCTATTTGGTCCAGTTGCCCTATGCAGCTGCGCTGTTATTCTTCACCGTTTTCATTCTCACTATTTTCATAATCGCCATCTTCATGGGATAGCCATGCTGATACAGGTGGTGAACCTGTCATACATGTTTCAGAGAGGTGGTGGAACTGTGTTCTTGTTACACCTGCTCAGTGTTACCCCTGTGTGAATGCTGTTTACAGTGGTATCCTGGATAGCTGGCAATGGTGGCCACTGACATTTACATCTAGTGGTTGTGGTGGTGCTACTGTTGGTTCTTGGTGGAGGCACCTTCCTACTATAGTCCATGTTGCACACTGAGAGCAGAGTACTCCCTCACATATATGCATAGGTGGTGGAGGCCCTGGGTGCCTGTGGGCCCTTACCCATTTCCACCCTTATCCATCTGTGACCTTGATAATGGCTGTGACTGTGCATGGGCAGGCCTGCGTTAGGCAGTCAATGGCTGTGTTAGGACATGAATTGCTGGGATACCTACATAGCCAGATGCTGGGGATACACCACATTACTGTCCAGTTGAGTGCCACTTGGCCTGTTCCCCATTCACTTTTTTTCCACTCCCCTGTCCAGCAGGTACCAATGTTATCCATGGACCAGCACCCCTGACTGGGCCCCCTACCTCGCAGACTATAATTCGTAGGACACAGGCACTTATCATATAAGTATAAGAGAGGTGGTGGCTGTGCCTCCTATGTAAATGACTCACTGCATTACCAAGCCCTGCCTGCACCCTCCCTAGACCATGGTGCCCAAACCCTCTCAATAAAACTCTCCCTGACCCAAACCATGCTCTTCTTACTTTCACCGTCACCTACATCCCACTCCACAGCCAATCCCCAGCCTGTAAAGTGCTCTCTGACTACTTAGCAGCCACCCTCACAAAATGTAACAAATCCTAGTTGGGGATCTCAACATAAATTGGCTGGCGAGGTCATCAACACACACCAAAGATACCTTTGCTGCATTAGAGATGACCCAACTGGAATCCCAGCCTACCATGGCCAACTCCTCTAATGGAACCCACACCATAGTAGATATCCTGCTCACTAATCGTCCTCACCATATTACCGACCTGGGTGTCCTACCCAATACCTAAGTGACCACTCCCCAATCTTCTTCAGCGGGTCTTGTCAGCTACCTAAACCACCACCAAATATCACCTTTCATCATCAACTATGCCAAGAAGTCATAGCCAAACAGTATCTAATTAACTGGGACTGTTCCCCTATTTCTCAAGCCCAGCACATAGATGATGCATTACTCTACTTCACCTCCACCTTTAATACTGCTTGTGATGCTTTTGCACCGACTATCAAAGAGACCACTAAGAAATGTAGTGAGCCCTGGATCACCTCAGAACTCCTACAACAGTTCAAAATGTGTGACAACCTCTGGCATCGTGCCACTGCTTCCGGTTTGCTAAGTGATAGGCAAGCTTATAATGCTGCTCGCAATAAGTTTACCTGAGCAATCTGCAAGACCAAGGCAGAGCAGTACAGAATCACCCTAGCCACCTCCTGGGGTAGCACAAGAAAGTTCTGGGATAACATCAAGGAGCTTAATGGTAAATCCCACTCCCCCCCCCACAACTTAGTGTTAAAGGTACTACCACCACAGACACACTGCACATAGCTAACTGCCTCAACTCTACCTTCTCAGACCTCAGCTAAGTCCTCCCTAGCAACTTTTTCAATCCAATTCAGCCTACCACACCACATGAGCTCCTCCACCCTCTTCAAACTCAGGGTAATTACCCCTACAGAAGCAAAAACCTACCTGTCCAAAGCTCTCCAGAGCTCCACTTACTGCAAAGACACCTTCGATATGCGTATCCTATACCTTGCATTAGACTCAGTTATCTCCCCACTCATGGACCTTCTAAATCTGTGCCTGCACCTGGGACAGTTCCCAACCTCATGGAAAAGGCAGTAATAACACCAATATTGAAATGTGGCAACAGCTCCCTCTCAAACTACTGGGCCATCTTGATTCTCCCTCAACTCTCTAAAGCCCTTGAAAAGATCATGGCCAATCAGCTCACTGACTACCTCCTTGCACACAACCTCTTGTGTAGGTAGCAGCATGTTTCAGAGCTGGTCATAGCACTACGACCACCCTCACAGAATTCACTAACTCCCTGCACTCCACACTTGACAAGAGACACCTCACAGGAGCTGTGTTTATAGACCTCTCAAACACCTTTGACATGGTTTCTCACCCCCTCCTTCTTAACACATTACAACAAATTGGGGTCTCTCATTGTCCACTCTCATGGTTCTCCAGCTATCTTTCATCTAGAACCCAATGTGTTAAAATTAATAGTGCCGTATGTACTATTCTGTCTGTGCGCTCAGGAGTTCCCCATGGATCTATCCTGGGACCCCTGCTATTCAGCATCTACCTCAATGCCTTGCCTAAATCCTGCCCTGACAACCTTCTCCTCTATGTGGACAATGTTGTTCTTTATGCTGCACATCCTGATCCTCTTTCTCTCTCTCTGTCTCTCTCTCCAGCATACCTTACAAAACTCCTTCTCTCAGATTGAACACCAGTTTGTTGAACACAGATTGGTGGTCAACATTAAAAAAAAACTAAGACAATGCTCTGTGCCCACTGCCAAAACAGATCAAAGGATTTCCCCCTTGAAATAATTTCTGCCTCTCTCATCCCTCTGGAACAGGTCCAAAAGTATAAGTATCTAGGTATTACATTTGACTCTTCCCTCTCGTTCCATGAACATATAAAAATCCTCACTTCCACCACCAACACCCGCATTGGTCTCCTTCACAGACATAAAGACTGCCTGCCACCTGAAACACTTCACCTAGCCATTACCTCTTCAGTCTTGTCACTGGTGGACTATGGCCTCACAATCTATGCTGCCGCTGACCCTACGGAGCTTCATCAAATACAAGTAGTCAACAATAAGGCCTGCCGGCTCCTCTCTTGTGCAGACAGAAATACACATACCTGCACCCTATACACGCTTACCAATATCCTCTCCCTTGAGGAAAGACTATTATACCAGACCTGTATCTTCACCCAAAAAATCCACTTGGGTTTAACCCCAATAAGTGTCATGGCTTCTCTTCAGGCAGCTACCATCTCAGCATCCACACGGGCCACCCCAAAAACTATATGGAAGGTGCCTAGGGTCAGGACCACCCTGGCCCAGTGATCCTTCACCCTTAGAGCTCCATCATGGTACAATGCCCTCTCACTGGCTGTCACATCAATCACCAATCTAGGTCCTTTTAAAGATGCCTTAATGACCCATATCCTCTATTCATGTCAATGCCAGTGTAACCAGTAACCTCTGGATCCTGCACCATGCTGCTAGACCACACACCCACCCTTTGCCTGGCAGTGGACAGCTCTCACTATTTCTAGCCTACAGGCTCCTCACCTCCCTCAGTTACCAAATAGTTGTACTGGACAATGAATGCATTGTAGTATGTACAAGACAAAGCCTCCCTGAGGTGGCTTACTGCCAACTCATATCATGCATTGCTTTAGCTACAAATTGTATAGGTCTTATCTGCTCATTAGGTAAATATGTCACAAGCTCTGCCCTGTTTTAGCTACCAAATGTATAGTCATTAACCAGTGCTCATTGTACTTATACTCTGTATGACTGCTCACCCACATTTATTCTATGTATGTACTGTATGAATGTCTATGTTTTATTCTGACGTGGAGCCTTTGGAAACGAGTCTATGACTCAAAGGGCTGTAATTCCGATTTTCTAAATAAATAAATAAATGTCAGGATCTGAGTTCTATTATGCTTTACTATCACATTATCATACTATTATTGTAATCCAATGTACTACTGAGGAGACATTAACAATTGGACATTGTATACAGTAATCATTAGTTAGGCAGTACTGCCATCTACAGCTTAGTGCAGAATACCATATATTTGTACAAAACTGTATATGTAATTACCGGTAACCTTGCAATACACAAAGTTGCATTGTTCACTTATCAAGTGTTTTTGCTAGCTCAGCATTATGTTCCCAGGCTAGTAAGACATCAGGCTATGTGTCATTGTCCAATAATGTGCCCTTTACATATCTTTTCAGTAGTTTCTATAGTAATTATCAGAGATATACGACCTATTTCACTGCTTATCCTCTCTCTGAGAAGAGACTGGTGCAACCTACAGGTAAGATTTGAGGTGTTCTCCACAGCGTTTTATCACTGATTTTGATTGTAAGCCTGCTTTATATACCAGAAATAAATCATAGACAGACTCTGGATACCACTTGTTTGTTGTTTCTTCAGTCTTGCACAGTTTCGCCAAGAATCTGAGAGAGGGTGATTTATTACCCCAATTACAGTGGCGACCATGGCAGGACAATGATTTATTTCTGGTATATAAAGGACATTGACAAACAAACTTTAGGGCCTACTACTTCTCCCTGGAGGAGTTACAAGTGTTGGCACAGACCTATATGGCCAGGGAGAAGGTGTTGCCTCAGAAGCAGGCCATGAATGCCCTGGTATGGCAGACCTGAGAGTTGATTACCAATGTGGTCAGTGCCATTGGCAGTTACATCAGTCCCATGGAAGCAGTAACAAAGCACTTCAGGGACATGAAGAGGCACACAAAGCACATCATGGTGACACATCACAAGGACTTGCAGGCCACAGGTATTGGAGGCTATACATACACTGGATCCTGCTAAGAAGGCCATAGCATCCACCCTTGGGCCTGTCAAGGTGATGGGATTGTAAGGTGGTGGCTACGAGAGCCAAGTGGCACTTTTTCAGATATGTAAATGACTGTCAGTGCAGTGCGATGTTACTTCAGCCATGTGTATATATCTGTGTGTATATATGTATGTATGGGTACATGCATACATCAGTGGCGGGTGATATATTGGGTGTAGACCACACTGCTGTCTCCATGTCACCTGCTGGGTAGCCATCTGTGTGGAACTCTATGACTGTGCCCCTTGTGTTGTTGCCTGTGTGCTCACTGGTTCTGGGATGTGTGCTCCCTGGGGATGGGGTGTGTGCACAGTGGTTCTGGACTGTGTGCTCACTGATGCTGTGTGTGTGTGTTTACTGGTGTTGGGATGTGTGCTCATGGATGCTGGTGTGTGTGGTGTGTAGGGATAGAGATGCACACAAGGCATGGGTGATGTGTCACCATATGCCAGGTATGCATGCTGCCTTGGCCAGCACATGGCTCTGTACATCATGATGCTACATAACTCTCATTTCCAAACCGCACACCACATTGTACTGGACATGGCTGAGGATGCCACAGATCCATTTCAGCAGCAACTGCCCTTGCCACCAACCCATGTGCACCAGCTGGCAGACAGCAGTGAGGAAGATTTGGAAGGAAGAAGGTGACAAGATCTACATCAGGAGCTGGGGAAAAGAGGTGTCCTCTGGACCAGGAGAGGTTGTCCCCCCTGTCAGTTCCCATACCAATGTGGCCCAGCCACTGTCTCCATGTGGCCCTGTGGTCACATCAGTGCAGCCTCCCACAGCCCTGGCACAGTCACCACTGTACCACCCCATGACCCCATCTGTGGCATGGTCATGTCCATGCCATCCCAGCTCAGCCACAGGTCCAGGCATTGCTGTGCCTCCCCATGATCTGTCCTTTGGCATATCAACAGCCCTGCTTCCCCATGCTTATCCTGCTAGGATGGCCACAGCCAGCTCACAGTGCTGAATATGGACCTCAGCACCAACTGTGATGTAGTCCTGGGCCATACAATGGCTGAGGGCACAATCTCTCCCAATTCCACTGTCAGTCACCAGTGACAGAGGGATGCAGCTGACAACCGGCAACTGCTGCAGTTCACCATGAAGGAAAAGAATGGCATGCAGCAGGAACTGACATGCCTCCACCACATGTTGCCCAACAACATGCAACATACCGAGGAGCAGGTGGAAGCACATCATCAGGAGCTTATGGTGGCCCTATGCAACCTGCACCAGGATCTGCCCTCTGGCATGGAGCAATGGTACAGGGACATGACCTCCTGCATGAATTACCTGTGTGCCACTGTGCTGGAGGCTGAAGCCATGGTGTCAAGCAATGAGAGAGCTGGCCATAGCCCCAACCTGTCCGGTGGGAGTAGTGCCACTCAAGAATGATCACCACAGCATCCATCCATGCCACATAGTTCCAGAATGTGAACGCCCAGCACATCTGAGACACCAAGGACACTGTGTACACCATGTCACAACCTGCTCTTCCCCAGAGTCAGTACCCCCAGGGCCAAGGTCAGGTAACACTTTCCCCACACTCGTCCCCCATACTATGGATGAGTACCGCCTGACCCATACTGGGTACATTGTAGACATACTTTTCTTACCCAGGGAGGTGGTAGGGGACACATGTAGGTTGTGTATGGCCTCCTTTCACCAATATGTTCCCTCTCTTTCCCCCTGTACCCATGTGACACCATCACCTGCACCTGTGACCTAGCCCAGTCATTCTTTTCCCCATCTTGGATGGTCTGTACTACAGCAACCCCCTCCCACCTGGCTGGAAGTATCTATGTGTACAGCCTTTTGGAAGCCCCCCTACATGACCTGTATTTGTGTATATCCGAATTGCTACCTTCCCTGCCTGGCAGGCCTGTATGTCCAGTCATTCCTCCTTGCTCCCTCTCAGATGACTAACATGGACTGCAGTTGTGTTTGCACCCTGTTTGCAATTCCTTGTCTTGTTGCAATGCATTTCTGTTCCCCCCCTTTTGATAACCCCTTGGTTGGCATGATGCTTTGAATATAGTGGTATTGGTGTGTGATAATACATTGATGAAACACATTACAGTCTCTTGTGTGGTCTGTACTCACCTTCCATGTCCAAAAATGTCTCTCATGAATCAGTCTGTACTTGTGTGCCCTCCTGGCCATTCTGGGGTCATGCCTGTCAAGCTGTTCCTGTATCCCCTGGTCTTCTGGCTCTGAATCTGTTGCATTTTGTTCCTCTGGGGCTGGCATGCATATCCCATGGTTGATCACCATGTTGTGTAGTATTCAACAGTCAAGGAATATGGCACAGGCCTTCTGAGTGGTATACAGTAGGGCACCACTGGAGCAATCAAGACATCAGAATCACATCTTGATCATTCCAAAGACACCCTCGATGATGTTGCATGTGCTACTGTGTACTGCATTCTACCTGTCCTCTGCAACAGATGTGAGTTATAGGACAGGTGTGAGAAGCCATAGATGTAGGGAATAGGCACTGTCCCCTAAGAAGGTAAAGGGCATTGGTTAGTGTCATCATGTGCAACATGGAGGGTGGCCTTTGGGGTATACTCACCCACAAGGTGGCCACTAGAGATGTTCCCACTTTCAGACCTCTGGCACATGATGGAGTTATGTCAGATAAAAGTGTCATGGGTGCTACTGGAGTACTGTGCCAGGACATTGATGATGAGCCATGTTGCATTGAACACCACCTGGCAATTAATGGAGTTGTACCACTTCTTACTGACATAGGCCTTTACCTGATCACTGGTGGGTGCCCTGATGGCAACATGGGTGTAGTCTATGGCACCGAGTACAGCTGGTAGGCATGCAACCCGATAGAACTGTTGCATGATTGCTGTTCACTCTGCTGGTGTGGTAGGGAATATGATCACTTCCCAGCATGAGTCAGCAGGGAATCTAGGAACCAGCCCAACTGGCATAAGGTGGCTGACTGAAATACCAGAGGTGTCGCCCACTGGTGTCTGGAATGTTCCAGTGGCCAGAAAACATAGTGTTGCCATCACCTTGAGCTTTATGGACAATGCATAGGTGCATATGGTGTCTGTTTAGAGCTAGTCATCCAGCAGCTCAAGCAGCTGCCTGAGCATGGGCCTGTTGATCATGTACTAGCCCATGATCTGGTCAGTCATCACTGAGGACTTTGAATGTGACTCATGGATGGTGCCATCAGTTTGCAGCATAGCACACCTCCGTGGCCTATGCCTGGGCCCAGGGTGGGCATTGGCCCTTTCTTCATCCTCCATGACCTACTGCATGAGGTGCACAATATGTGCTCCCATGAGCACCATCTTGGTGTGTTGCCTGCAGCATCTCCTTGCACCTCTAGGGTTTGCCCTGGATTAAGATTCCACTTTATAGGTGACAATTGAACAGCACTAAGCTACTTATGCAAACCCATTAGTGCAGAGCTAACATACTAAATATCATGCTGCACCCATTATGCAGGGTACTGCCTGGCCTTTGTGCACTGCACATACTATCTCTGTGCTGGTGTGCTAGCACTATTAGCATGCACAATGTTTCCTCTGAATATGGCATTTCAGTGCAAAACCATGCACAGCCCTGGTGCTAACCTTTTGAGCCCAGTGCAAAGTTTTGAATATCTGAGCCAAACTCTTTTGTAGTGGGTGCTCTTGTGTGTCAGGTTCAAGATGGAACAGAATGAGTTGTCTTATGCCAGAACAGAATGGGTTGTGTCCCATGCTGGGCACTTTCTTTTTGCCATTAAGCATAACTATGGTGTTATAGAAAAAGAATGTCTGGCCATCGTATTCACTCTAAGAAAGTCTGACTGCTATATTTGTTAATCCTAATCCACAGCTGTTATAGATCACTCTGCCCTCAGATGGTTGTTTGACTTGAAAGAACCAGTAGGAAAGTTTGCCCAATGGATTGTTACGCTCCAGTTCTATGACTTCAAAATTCTATACAGACCAGGTCATTTTTACTCCAGTGTGAATGGTGGCAGCTAAGGAAAGTATTTCTCTGCATCTTCCTCAACAGATGTGGAATCCTTTTTAGAAGCTTGTTGCATTGATGCTTCCAGATGCTTCTTCAGAAAGCAGCAACAATCCCCAGTTACTGCAATCTGCTGAAGAACTTTTCATCTCCTCTGCATCTGCACTCTTCCCTGGCAACTGTCAAAACTCAGCAAACAGCTGACCCTCAGTTCATAGATATCACATACTTAGAACTTGGAAATCCTCCACAACAGAAACATTGCCAAAATGTCATTTACCTTGTTTTGCAATACTTCTTGAATGGCAATGTGCATTTTCACATCTGAACCAAGGGAGGCAAGGCTCACTGCACACACATAACTCATGTACAGTTATTAGCACCTGCCTTTTTAAATCAAAGAAATTCTTCTCTCTACAAATGCTGCTCCCCTTTCTGAAGGTCATATAAGAATCCAAAGAACTCCCAAAAAAGACATGACTCCACTTCTTCTGGTATCATATTAACACAGACAAAGTTCACTTTGTCAGGTCCTGCCAGACCTACTCCCAAAGAAAGCCTTTTACCGAACACACATCTTGTTCAAATGTCTGTAGCCACAGTGCTATTAAGTGAGCCAGCATAGACATTCTGGGACCATTATTGACATGCTCCAACTTTGGCAACAAATAGAGTTTTGTTTTCGTGGACTGTCCTACAAAATATCTTGAGCTAATTCCATTAAAGGACATTAAAATTGCTACTGTAGGTAGCCAATGTCTTTCTCAACACAGGTATTTGCCACTATGACCCCCCCATCTGCACTCAGACAGAGTCATTAGCTGCCTTTCTACAAATTGTTGAAAGACTTGCAAAATATTTGACATAAAAAAGACACATGGACCATCACCCACAATGCAATGGACAAAGCAAAAGCATGATGTCGACAATTCTAAATACTCTATCCAAGTACCTGGATGAACCACATGACATTCAGAAGCAGTTTGTTGCAACACTAGTTCAGCACAGAGTACATCCCATTCCTCTTGGTTCATGGATGTCATCCAGGAACTCCATTGTACATGAATTTCCTACTGCTAGAGGTTCCAAAATCAGCTTCTTCAGTCATCATCCATATGTTTGAACACCTTTAACTTGCCAGATATGCTCACAATAACCACACTGGGACACGGAAAGTATGCCATGCACAAAATGTCAGCAATCAAGTCACATGAATCATTGTTTTCTGTGAGGGACACTGTCTACTTTTAATCATTTTTAATTTTTAAGATCGACAAGGTGACACCAACAAATTGAGCAAAATACTCATATACAATTATTTCCTAAAGGATTATGCAATTATTTGGTACAGTTACAATACATACTAAATGCAATTTACATAATCATCATAGTACAATAAATGGCATACTGCACATTCATAAAAAATAAAAACATACGGTACCCATTCTAATCTTTACTTGGACACCAAGCATGAATTGCATGAGGCTGTGGGAGTTTTCTACTTTGTCATGGTAGAGAAAGAGGGAACGGGCCCATGCAAAGGACAAAGTATAGAATGAAGTGAATTCCAAATATAGGCAGTGATGATTTGTGTCAATGTGGGTAGCACCAGCAAAAAAGGTTTTCAGGTGCTCCTGACACCTATGGCTTACAGTTACATGATATGGATCAATGGATAATATTTTTTTATGAGGATGACATTGTTCAGATCCAGAGAGCCCATAGGTTTTGGGCCTATGGAGATCAAATAGATTTAACCTTGGATAATTGAAACTTAGCTAGAAATATTTTAGAAATTGACCCAAAGTTGGATAAGCTGGGGATCTTAATAGTAGATTTTGAAACAACGACGGACTCCAGGACTTCCTTGAATGAGCAACTGGAGGTAGCACAACAAACTGTGGAAGTAATTCATGAAGAACAACCACTTGTATGCAATGTGAATACATTGAACAGATTTCAAATGTTTCAGGATGCTCAGGTGTGACTTGAGAGGGATAGAGAAATAAATAAGTGGGAGTTAAAATCCATCTGTATGAATATAAGTACTACTTTATTTATTGAAAGAAATAAGGAGGCTAATCTGGGAATTATGTCTTGGAACATTGCTGGGTTAAAGGGTAAATTTATAGATCCAGAATTTATGGATTTTATAGAAGGGATGGACATAATATTGTTTCAGGAAACATGGCATGATGAGAAACAAGCAGATAAGATAACAATTAACGGTTACAGTATAATTCAATCCCCAACTGTAAAACAAAAGAAAATGGGAACATACACGGGTGGAATGGTCATCTATATTAAAACAGATGAGAAAATGAACATTTTAGAACATATAGTTAATCCAAATTATATTCTGGTAAAAGTTCAAATAGAAAGTAAACCATTGATTTTGGTAAACATTTATAACCCACCAGTAAGATCACCACTGTATGATAAAGCATTAACTAATAAAATGATACAAGATGTAAAAATATATTTAAAAAAATAACTAATGGAAATTCTAATAATGGGAATTTGAACATAAGATATGGAAAAAAAGAGAATTTGGAATCAAATGACTCAATATTTCAAGCTTAAGAATACCAAAGAGAAGCTCTAAGGACAAACAAAAAAATACTGACATGCACAATCAATTGGAACATTTATTAGAGACACTGCAATTAATTATACTTAATGTGAGGCTGCTGTCAGACAGTATGAAAATATGACTTGTACAAGTGTAAAGGGGGCAACAATAATTGACTTCGCACTTGTCTCAATATTTGATTACCATAATTATAGTGACATGAAAGTACTTAATAGGATAGAAAGTGATCACTGCCCCTTAGTATGTAGTCTATAAAAAGAAATCTACTAGGGCTATTTCAGTAAGAGAAGATAAAATTGAAACTGCAAATAAAAGAACAAAATGGGATCCAGAAAGAAAAAAAAAGTAATGTCAGGAAAGTAAGTGACAAAATTGTGCAAACTCTGAATATTAATATCTAGAATATGTGGGATCCAGAGGAGAGATATATAACGAGATCAAGGGCATATTTCAGTTATTAGTTAAGGAGCAAACAAAGGAAAGAAGTAAAGATAAATCACATTATCAGGGCTGGGTTTACAAAAACTGTAGATCTGAAAAGAGGACGTTAGCTAAATTAGTTAAGAAAACAAAAAAATATATATCCAAATAAAAAGAATATTAAAGAACCAAACATGGCAAGGTAAATTATAAGCAACATGTAAATCTTCATAGAATGCAACATCAAAGGGAATTATGGGATACAATTATTAAGGTCCTAGAGGAAAGGGGCGATAGGAAATTCTGGTCCCTTGTAGCCAGAGGAACCTGTAACTTTAAAACTCAGATTGATACATATATTGAGCTATTGACTTGGGAAAAATATTTGCTAGGGATTTTTCAAAACATAAATGCACTCAAGGAAGAAGAAGTAGGTGAATTAAATCAGGATTTAAAATGGTTCACAGCACCTGAGGTCAAAGAAGTGATAGAATCAAGTAAAAATAAAAAAAACACCAGGTCCAGACAGCATTTCAATTTATTTTTATAAACTTAATATAGATTGGAGGTCAATTATCCTTACTGACTTTTATAACAAAGCAGCAATGCATGCTTTTGCTCCTGATGCTTGGCTCAGAAGTTTCATAATCCTTATTTATAAAAAAGGGGTCCAGGATAGATCTGGCTAATTATAGACCAATTAGCCTTCTGGATGTGATGGCAAAAATGTATGCTAAAATCTTATTACATAGACTCTAAGATACAGTGAATCAATATGAGGTAATATCAGAATTTCAGGCAGGTTTCAAAAAGGATACTGGTACCAGGAATCAGGATTTCAACTTCTTCCATATAATAGAAAAATATTGTAAAATAAAGAATCAAGGATTATTTGCAGCCTTTGTTGACTTTTTTTCAGCACTTGACACAATGCTGAGATCTTTATTATGAAAAAAAATGTAAGGAATGGGCATAGATCATAACCTTATAGCTTTAATAAGAAGATTCTACACTGAAACTTGGTCCAGAATAAAATATTCACAAATGAGAGCCCTAATACAAGTCATTGAAACAGAAATTGGTGTGAGACAAGGTGATGTCCCCAACCCAACATTATTTAATTTATATATCAACAAGATTTTGCAACAATTAGACAATCCCTTACATCACTGTCCAACAATATTATAGAACAGGATCCCAGTCCTCACATATACCAATGACTTGGCAGTTTTATCTACTTCGAGGCTTGGTTTGCGACGAGCATTAGATAGGTTAGATATTCTTTATAAAAAACATAATTTGAAGCCTAACACTAATTAAACTAAAGTTATGGTAATGGAGTCCAATACGAAATACAGGAAGCTAATACTGGCACAAAATAAATTGGATTTTGTCTCAGAATTCCCATAGTTAGGAACATTAATAACAAACAACTACAGATGGACTAAACATGTGGCATGGACAATGAAAAAATTAGAACAAACAGTTAAAACTCTCAAAAGATTTAACAACATATATGGGGGCTTGACATTAATTCCAGTGCTAAAGGCTATTAATGGGAAAGTAATCAGTCAGGCATCATATCTGGTTAGGACTGGGGAACAGAGAATGTGAGTAAAATAAAGACACATTTAGATAAGACAGACAAACAAATCTTGAGACTTCCACCAGGTATACCAAATACATTAGTAAGAACAGAAGTAGGACAAATAAAATTTGAACACATAATACATGCTAGGATTATCACTTTCTGGGTTTAATTAACCACAGAAAATTAAGATTTGATTATTGGTAAAACTACAAGGGAAAAGAAACATTTCTGTCCTTATTCAATAAAGGATGGTTTTCCTTTGTATATGGATTGCTAGATAAATATGATCTAAGATATTTAAGAACATGGACTGAAGTAAATATACAACTGAGTCTAACATATTGTACAAAAATCACAAAACACGTACACAGATACTCAAAAGGAAAAGATCTGATGAGAAATAAAAAACTCAAGGTGGACAGGTGGCTAGTCAAAAAACACAAGGGAACATAATTTGAAATGCTATCTTAATTCTATCCAACAACTAGATCTCAGATTTACAGTATATTGAGCAAGTTTAGATCTGAGGTGTTTCCAAGTAATGTACTTAAAAATAGATACAAAAAGAAAATGCAAATGGAACAAAGTGTTTCTGCACTCTGAAAGAAGAAGACCTTGTACATATCATACTTTGGTGCCCTTGGTATACTAATCTGAGACATAAATATCTGGGCCAATACCTGAGGGGGATGAATTTCTCAGCCAGGTATATCCTGGATTTATTATTTAATTCAAAAAGTCATGATGTCCTGAATAGCCTAGCAGTGTTCCTGACTAAAATTGTTAATATCAGAAAGAAACATGTACAACAATACCTCCTTCCTTAATAAAGGATAAGATTCTGAGTATTGTTTAATGGCTCTAAATGACATTTATGGAAAGAAACAAATTGTGATTATACTCAGTTTTTCACTAATGCAGGTTTATAGGGAATGGGGCTGCTCTTTGAAGTCTTGCAGTTACTAGGAAAATGATGTAATGGATACAATGGTTAACTATCTGTGTATATGGATACATTTACAGTATGTGTTATGTCATGACTATTTGTATTTTTGTATTGTGAAGTTTTTTAAAATTGTTTTTAATAGTATTTCCTATTTGTAATGACAATTTGTTTTGTCAAACAATAAACCTAAACATGGAAAAAAAACTTGGCTCAATGGAGGATATTCTGTCAAAGAGGTACTGTTATGGTTAGTAACTATTCTTTAAGGCTGCACCTGAAGAAAATAGCAGACCCATAGCCCATTAATGGAAAGATCATGGACTGAACAATTTTAGTTTTGACTTCTTGTGAGAAACAAAATTTATTTAGGTACAAAAAAGTTGATTCCTGACTTATCTGCCTTAACAATTACCAAAATATTAAATTACAATCTTAAGTGCTCATTTAACCACAAACTCAAAGATTTATGATGTAGAACTCTTTGAAGAAGGGTTTTGATTTTAGTAAAATGTCCTACTTTGAATTAGGGTTTAGCTTTTGTGATAAACTAAATAACATGACTTGCATTTTATTTTCATTTAACTGCTAAAATATGTTTGGACTTTGTCAAATGTCATTTGAAGCTTGTTTTGTAAAGCTTGAGAGTCTGTACTCCAACCATATATTATGATATCATAAGCATATAAATGTAAAGATGAGTCCTCTTGTTTAATCCTCAGATCATAGATAAAAAGTGTGAAAACAAGGAACCCCAAGGTAGAGCCCTGGGAAGTCTTACTCATCACATGAACCACATCAGAGCTTGTGCCATTAAGAGAAAACTGATGGCACCTCTTAAGTAGATAGCTGTTTTTTTCAGTGAACAATCTCAAGATCTTTGAAACAATAGGTAAAAAAGGATCTCACACAATAATTAGATATTAATGCAAGGTTATCAGATTTGAGGGAGGCAGTATAGTGTAGTGGTTAACAGTACTGAGCTGTAAAACTGGAGAACTGGGTTTGAACCTCACAGGCACCACTTGCATACTGTCTGACCACAAGCAAGTCACTTAACATCCTTGTGCTCTCAGGACGCACTTGGAAATAAGCCTTGGCTTAGTGTGTCTTTGTTGGCCAAAAATTGAAAAATGAATAAAATTGGAATTACTTGCTAGTTTCCATGATTCTTGGAAGAACCAATGGAAACTTACATTATGTAAGCATGCTAAAGGGTAAAAAATTACAAGTGCATAATACTTTAATAGTTCTATGATGAATGCCATCAGAATCCTCTCATTTCCTAGGATCAATTTTATTTCTGTTATCTAGTGGCTTCTTAAAAATTTATAGTTCTGTCAACTGGATTCAGAATTGGTATGTTTGGCCATTTTCATGCCCTATTATGTAGCTTATTGCCTTAGTTCCAGGCACCACAAAGAAACTGATCCATCATTAAGCTGGTTCATTCTACAGTGTAGAAAAGCTTTCTCCACTTTATGTCTGTCTGTGATGTAAGTCAGATGGAAAGTGTATGCTGAACAAAGTCCACACCAATTATCTGAAGCAAAGTACTTATGCAGCACCCTCCCTGATGATCCCAGTCCTCCCCGCAACAAAGCTGCACTTGAACCTGCCATCCTTTCAGAATCAGAAATTTCCCCAATAAATTGCAGCCCGATTCTTCAGATCCTCACTCTGCTGACTCACTCCAGCCAGAGTCTGTTGCACCTGACATTCACTTGGAGGAACTTCCTTGGACTTCCCATCTTTCTTCTTCTTAGTACTCTATCATGTACACCTCTGTGTACCAGAAAAAGAAGATTCTCTGAAAAACATTTGTGAATGGATCCTGGACTTAAAGTCAAATGGTGTGATTGACAGATTCCAGAACTAGGCTGAATTTTCAGACTTTACTCCATCTTGTCAGGAGCTAGTTCAGACAACTCATAATACCATTCCTACTGACCAGAAAAGTCTGAAAACATCTTGAACTTTTATTCACCTGACTCCATATTTCTTGAGACTAATTTTTCTGTTGTCCATTGTATTCCTCACTGTGATAAATACGTCTTCTGCAGTAAATGCTCTTTGTGCTTTTTTCTGCATATACATTCCTTTGCTAAATGGTGCTGTATACTATATTTTCTGTTCTCTCTACAGCGATGTTGTCTTCAAAATTACAGTTTTCCTTATAGTGGTTAAGTAGTATTTTCTGCTTCTGTGACTTCTCCTGCTGCTTTTATGATCCAAAGAGCTGGATATTCCTTGGCTCTGAATCATTTTGACATTCTTTGTTATGCTTCTCAACCATTCCCATCCCTCTCCCACTCTTGTTTCCCCCCACCACTGTCCATGCCTCCCTAGACAAGTCCTCTCCCATGCCCCTTCCCACCTCCTGTCCTTTTTTCTTGATCCCACCAACATTTCTCCTCCCCATTCCTTTTTCTCCCCCTCACTCTCAAACAACAAGGCCATAGTTGGCTGCTCTATGTTCACCTATTTTATACTTATTCCAAAATGTACTTTTATTGGCTACCCTTTAGTACCTGTCAGAACATTGTGCTCTTGTTATTGTAACACTCTGGTGCTAATTATTGTATTATATAGTGGCAAGAAAGAATCCTGGATTCAGATTGGTCAGTCTGGGGCTGGACCCATGTTGTTATCCCAGTACAATATCATAGGTCTAGTCCCAGCACACACATGCCAGCAACAACCTTTAGCTAAATCACTGCATGTAGCCGGCATCAGAGATTCCTAATCCTGCTTGCAAGCCCCAGTGTTTCAGACTCTTTTACAACTATTATATCCAAAAAGCCAAATCCCACTCCACACAAACCTAAAGTGTCCTTTCCTGATACTTTATTTAGCCATAGAATAGTACTGAGGCCATCAGTTCATGGTTCCCTGACACCACAGAAAACAGCATGTGCTTTTTTTCTTAACAGTCAAAAGCCACCTTCGGTCTTCAGCTGAGTGCTCCACTGTTTGAGACACAACCAAACTATCCCACAATATTCTGCACTGTTAAAATATTTAACATGTGGGGCCAGATTCTAGAAGGGTTATGCCTGGCATAACTGCAGTTGCACCAAGTAGAATGGTGCATGTAGCAGCTTACACCAGCAGTTGTGACATGCACAATTCTACAAAGTGGCCTGCGACATGTCACAGGCCATTTGTGCTGAACAGCAGTTATACCACATAAACCCCCTGTGACATGGTACTATGGGGTTTATGGCAGCAGTTGTGCCCCATTCTAGAAGGGCAGCCACAAAGTCCCCACATCAGGATTCTACAAGAACCCCCTAAGGAGAATCGGCATCATAAGTTACACCAGCATTTAGCTGGTGTAACCTACGGCCGCCCTCCCCACTGGTCCTGTACACCCACCAGCAGACATTCCAACATGCTGCCATCCCCCCACCCATGCCCTGAACTGCAAGTCACCGGCCGCACATGTGACAAAAAGCCAGCCCTGGCAGTCTAGTGGCCCTCCAAACTGTACAATAATAAATAAAGTGGTCCCATATCCCTGGTAGTCTAGCAACCCCCCCCAATTCTGTACAATAATATATAAATAGGTCCCGTATCCCTGGTAGTCTAGTGGCCCCCTGATCACCATAACATATTGTACACCCATTCCCTGGTAGTCCAGTGGCCCCCCCCCACCCAGCTGTGCCAGCCAATAAATACACATTACATCAAAGCTGTATCTTGAATAGGCTTTGTAGACTGCAGCAGCTAAATTCTCTGATTGGCTCAACATCCATGCTCTTTAGCTCACTCACAGTACCCTGGTAGATTCACCAGCCAATTGGCTCAGCGACTGCAGTCCTTCTAAACATTAACAATGCTTAGATTCTAAATACCTCAATAACAAGCAACAACAAAAACAGAAAAAACAGGGGCAGCATGTGTTATATGCCTCTGTAATGCAGGGACAGACTGAGACCTACTCTATGTGTGATTAGAAAAGGAAAGCTGTAATGAAGGAAGCAATAGGCATTTTACAATGGCAGCACCATCTAGTGGCCAAAACAGAAACTGTGGATTTATATCCTTCCACATACAAAAAAATGAAAAAAAAAGGACAAAAAAAACTCTTTTCTCTATTTTCTTCCTTTGTTAAAAAACAAACCATTGTATAATAACATTAGTACACTCCAGGGTCTGCGTTGTGCTGGGATAACATCACTTTTCAGGTGTTGAACACACTCAGCCTGTGGCCTCGTGCTTCAACCACCCGAGGCGTGATGTTACCCCAGAACAACACACACTCTGTCATGCATTATTGCTTAATTATATTGTGTAATGTTATATTTTATTGTATTTTTCTCTTTCGATGTAGAACCTCTGTAAAAGAGCCTCAGGCTCAAAAGTATTGTAATCCAAAAACAAACAAATAAATAAATACATTCACATTCCTCACTACAGATCATCTTTGTTCATATAAACTGGGTCTTTGGAATGTTCCTCCTGTGGCAGTGTATTTCACTTGTTTATATTACTGTACATCCCTTCAAAAGTAAAAAAGTTTAATTGGAATGCAATCTTCCCTATTTTTGTGAGAAATGCACATGAATGGACTCTCTCATCCCTCAGTCTCATGGCTTCCACCATTGTTCTTCATGGCTTTCACCAATGTTTCTAATCGTCTCTCGTGGGGAATGTCGGTATATAGACATATAATAGCAAACGTTACCAGCATGATGTTATTCCATTCCCTTCTAATCTTGTTGAACTTATTTAGCAAGCATGTTATGTGTCTGTTCAGCATCCCTTATGTAGATCCTCATCTTTAGAACTTCTGACTTTAGATGAAAATTCACATACTCAGATAGTGGTTCTAGTATCGAGTTGATTCCAGGCCCTATGGGTCTGCAAGGAAGGTTCTGAGTCCTTGAGTGTTTTAGGTAGGACAAAAAATACAGGTGTCCTAGAATTGCTGTTTTCCAACTAGTAAACCTCATCATGTGAGATCCAGCCCTTGTCAAGTCCTAGATCAAAAAGAAAAAATTACTCACCTTAGTAATGTTGTTTCTTCTAATGGAGTCTTGCTGTATTCTGACAAATTGCAGTGAGGTCCAACCTTCGAACTGCCCCAGAGATGAAAGAGTTAACTTTCCATGCCAGGCATGGAACGCTGAGCTCGAGCTCAGTTGAGACTCTGTCTGTTGCTGTTTGAACTCAAACTGTCAGATCTTTACGACCTATAGTCACTGAGAGTCCTGTGTGGAAGCTGTAAACATACACTAGCCAACTGGCTACTAAATATAATAAACATATTTTTTGGTCCCAAAACCAAGACTCAAGTCAGGAAACCCCAAAAATTAAACAAACACAACACCCACTCACCCAAAGCAAAGAGGTGATAAATAAAGTATGGGGCACCTCTTGAGTGCCAACACTGCTACTGCCCACCCACATCCCAAAACAAAGGTTCTGAGAGGGGAGGCGGGGGGAGGTCAGACTATAGAAAAACTCCATTAGAAGAAACAACATTACTAAGGTGAGTAATTTTTTCTTCAAACAACATGAAGTCTTGCTGTACTCTGACAAATTGCAGACTACCAAGCAGTAACTCCATGGAGGAGGGACAGAACCTACCTAGGAAATAGGCTCTGGAGCACTGCTGTGCCAAACTGAGCATCACTCCTAGCCTGGATATCCAGAAAGCAATGCTTGGTAAAAGTGTGTACTGTTTTCCAGGTAGCTGTTTGACATATCTCTAAGATAGGAATATCCCTGGCAGCAGCCAGGGAAGCAGCTGTACCTCTGGTAGAGTGAGCCCTCAGGCCTGAGGGTGGAGTCCTGCCTAGTTTTTCATAGCAAAATTGAATGCAAGCGACAATCCACCTGGCAATAGATCTCTTAGTGGCAGGGTTTCCCTTACCAACCTCACCAAAAGTGAGGAACAGTTGGAGGGAGTCAAACCTGTGACCCTTGGTACACTGTATGTAGTAGCTAAGGGCCCTTTTCACATCCAAACTGTGCAGCCTCCTCTCCCCAGAGGAGGAATGGTCAGTGAAGAAAACAGGAACAGACGTAGACTGGTTAAGGTGGAAATCTGAGACCACCTTAGGTAAAAACTTCCTGTTAGTCCTGAGGACCACCTTATCTCTATGAAAAGAGATAAAATCAGGCTCCACTGACATGGCTTGTAACTCACTTATGCGCCTGGCAGAAGTGATGGTCTCCAAGAAAACAGTTTTCCAAGTCAAGTACTTAAGTTCTGCTGAGGACAAAGGCTCAAAAGGAGGTTGCATAAGCTGGGCAATGCAAACATTAAGGTCCTAAACAGGGGCAAGGTCCCTGAATGGAGGATTGGTATGAAGCAATCCCTTGAAAAATTTAGAGAATACAGGATGAGCTGAAAGGGAAGAAGGCTTACCTGCTGAAAGGAAAGCAGAGACAGCTGCCAGATGCACTCTTAGTGTAGCTGGTCTGAGTCCCAAACTATTAAGATGAACCATATAGTCAAGAACTGTGGGCAGACCAGCAGACTCTGGAGAAATGTGCTTCCCAGAGCACCATATAGAGAATCTTTTCCATTTGGAGTTGTTAGTGTTTCTGGTGGAAGGCTTCCGAGAAGCCTTTAGGATATCCATAACACCTTGAGAGAGGTACAAATTAGCAAACTCTAACTCTTCAAGAGCCAGGCCTTGAGACCGAGAGATCTGAGATTCGGATACCAAACCCTCCCCTGAGCACATGTTAACAGGTTGTAATTACTGGGAAGAGACAGGGGAAGGTGGACTGCTAAGGACAACAGGAGAGGGTACCAGGGCTGTCTGGACCACTCTGGAGCAATCAGAATCACCTTGAAGGGTTGAGACCTGATTTTGACCAACACCTTGAACAGGAGAGGGAAGGGGGGAAAACATACAGGAACTTCCCTTCCCAACTGAGAACTAGGGCATCCAGGGGGACTGAGCCCAACACTGGGGGCCTGCAGCAAAAGAGAGGAAGTTGGTGATTGTCTGGGGCTGCAAAAAAATCTATCTGTGGGGTGCCCCATCTGGAGAAGATCACCTTCAAAACCAGGGGATCCAGGGACCATTCGTGATGGCCCTGAGATATCCTGCTGAGAGCATCTGCCAGGACGTTGTCCTTGCCTGGGAGTTGTACTGCTGTAATAGGGGTATTCAGGGAATAGGCCAGAGACCATAACTTCATTGCCTCTGTGCACAAGGCCATAGACCGAGTGCCCCCTTGCTTGTTGATATACCACATTGTGGTGGTATTGTCTGTCCTGTTCTGAACAGACTTGGAAAAAGCTTGAAGTGCTAGAAACACTGCTCTGAGTTCTAATAGACTGATGTGAAGCAGAGATTCCTGAGGAGACCACAACCCTTGGGTGGTCAGGTCTCCCAAGTGGGCTCCCCACCCCAAGAGGGAGGCATCTACAGTAAGGATTAGAGAGTGAGACTGAGTGACAAATAAAACTCCCTGTCTTAGATTATTCTGATCCTGCCACCACTGCAATGCCTGGATCAGGGTTTGAGTCACTGGAATCAGTTTGATCAGAGGGTCCTTTTTCTGAGACCAAAAAGCTCTCAAGTGGAACTAAATGTCCCTCATCTGAAATCTTGCTCCCTGCACCACTGCTGCAGAAGCAGCCATGTGCCCCAGGAGCTGTAGAAAATGCCTTGCTGGTCGAGACACCTGGAGGGTGAATGAAGAGGCCAGTGAAATAAGGGTCCTTGCCCTGTCCAGGGGAAGGATGGCTCTTGCCTTTACTGTATCTAGCTCTGCACCTATGAAGGTGAGGAGCTGTACAGGCTCTAGAACTGACTTTGAAAGATTCAGAAGGAAACCTAGAGAAGTAAGCAGTTGCTGAGTTATCTGTAGGTGTAACTTGACTTGGTCTGGGGACTGGTCTACTATGAGCCAGTCGTTCAGGTATGGGAAGATGGGAATCCTTTGTTTTCTTAGGAAGGCAACAACTACTGCCAGGCATTTTGTGAACATCCTTGGAGCAGAGGTTAGGCCAAAGGGCATTGCTCTGAATTGGTAGTGGCCTGATGGCAGCTCAAACCTGAGGTATTTTCGATGGGAGCTTCTGATAAGAATATGGAAATCGGCATCCTTGAGGTCCAGGGAGACTAGCCAGTCCCCTGGCCTTAGAGAGGGTAGAATTATTCCCAGAGTCACTATTTTGAACTTTGGCTTTAAAAGGTGCTTGTTTAAATATCTGAGACCCAGGATGGGCTGTCATTCTCCTGTATTTTTGGGGGCGAGGAAGTACCTGGAGTACAATCCTTTCCCTTTGTGTAGGGGTGGAACCCTTTATATTGCTCTGAGAGCCAAGAGGGAAGAGACCTCTGCCTCTAGGGCAAGTGCCTCTGAAGGATTTGCAGGTGGAAAGGATCTGATTCTCATCTTTGGAAATTTTTGAAGCTGAGAACCAGTCCCTGGCTTACTACTTCCAGGACCCAGTTGTCTGATGTTAAAGACATCAAGTCCTGGACAAAGTAAGCCAGCCTGCCCCCTACAGGTAGTGGATAATCGGCCCTGGCAAACCCATCAGGGTGCCTGTTTGGCAGGGGCTTTAGGCTGAGGGGTGGAAGCAGGCCTGCTTGTCCCGTCTGCCTCCTCCTCTAAAGAACCTCCTATGAGCATAAGCAGAAGAGGAGGCCTGGGCTTAGTAGAAAGGCCTATGAAAAGGCCAGCCCCTACCCCGGGATGCTGCCTCTGAGGAGTGGCTTGACTTTCCTTGGCCTGAGCACTCCTGTAGGTGGTCCTGTACTCATCCATTTTCTTCATGTAGTTCTCTGTTTATTCCCCAAACAGAGAATTACCCACAACAGGAAAATCCATGGCCTTAGTCTGGGTATCCTGAGACAGGCTAGTACATCTGAGCCAAGCCATCCTACGAAGGTCCACAGATGTAGCCATGACTCTAGATGAAACATCATTGGAGTCCACTGCAGCATAGAATTGCACCTTGGATGCCTCAACACCATCTGCAGCCACCTGCTCCAGCTCCTTGGCAAGCTGGCCAGGGACCTGTTTAGCTAAAGCCATTACAGTGTCCCATCTAGAATTCTGATATCTAGCTGTATAGGCCATATAATTAGCCTGCCTGAGTCCCAAGGATGCTGCCAGGTACTGTTTCTTTGCCATGGCATCAATCCTCCTGGAGTCCTTATCTGAGGGGTGTGAAGCCAAGGGTATATTTGCCTTATCACAGGCTGCAGCCTGCACTACCCCAACATGGCTACATTGCTGGGTAAGGAACTCCATATCTGAGCCTGAGAGAGTATACCTCTTGTCCATTCTCTTATCCACAGGAGGTATAGAATTAGGAGTCTTTAAAATTGTCATTGTCTGTTTCCCAAAGAACTTATGACGGGAATAGACAGCCTCCTGGACTCTGGAATATCCATCATTTCAACATAGTCAGGCTCCTCCTGGTCATCCACAGCTTCTTCCATAGGAAGCTGAAGAGTTTCAGCCACTTTCTTGTAAAACATGAAATGGGAAGGGGACTCAGAAAGCCTAGGAAGAGACACCCCTGAAGGTCTGTCGGGGGAGATGTCCGAGTCAATGGGCACATCCAGACTTTCATAATCGCACTCACTTTCCTCATACTCTCCTTCCTCCTCCTCCTCTGGTTCATAAAATTCCTCTAAATCATAATCCAGAACTGGTGGAACCGACCGAACCGATCGCCTTCCTAATGGTGCTGGTTCGGTCGTAACCGGGGAGTGCGACTGAACAATTTTTATTGCTTTGGCTATTTCATCAGTGGTCAGAGAAAGAACTTTTGGATCTGCACTGTCTGATTTATCCCTTCTTGTTCTCTTAACCGGAACCGACTCCTCAGAATCAGTTCTCCTTTTGCCGAGAAGTTTTGCCCTGGTCAGAGAGCACTCCTTCTGGTTCGGTTGGAACTGAACCCGGCTGGCCATTCGGGTCAGTGGACTTCTTGGCCTCCCTTTCCCTGAGCCTACCAACTCTTTTTTCCAGGGTAGCTGCAGGAAAACTTTTACAAATCTGGCAGTCTGAATCGAGGTGGTCAAAACCCAGACACTAGACACAGGTGGTGTGGGGATCAGCTTTAGCAAAGACTTCCCCACACACACTACAGTGTTGAAACCCAGTGGGCTCGGTTTTTCTTTTGGGTTTCTCAGACATGGCCAATCCTAACCAAAAACGTACCCTTTTTTCGGCAATCCGCCAGACAAGACACCCTTATCGGTTCCTGACCGTGTTACGGGTCGTGGAAAAAAAACCGTAATAAAATCTGGTTTTTTTTAGAACCAATAAGAACCACTAACCACACTCTAAAAGCAGAATAAAATTTTTTAAAACAACCTGATCGGTTCAAACCGAACTGATCCCACGTTTACAAGTTCCACATAGAAAATAACAAAAATAAGCCTATCTAGTACTCACGAAACCACAGACAGAGACTGAACCAATAGGTTACGGTTTAAATTCGGTCGAAAACCAAGAAAAATGGCACTTTAACCAACAAATTGAACTGAGCAAAGGAGAATTCTCTGGAGCGACTGTTCAGTGAGGCGGAGTAAAGAATCTGATGGTTTGAGTTCAAATAGCAACAGACAGAGTCTCAGCCAAGCTCGAGCTCAGCGTTCCATGCCTGGCATGGAAAGTTAACTCTTTCATCTCTGGGGCAGTTCGAAGGTTGGACCTCACTGCAATTTGTCAGAATACAGCAAGACTTCATGTTGTTTGAACTCAAAAGTCCTCTTATCTCAGCCTTAATATCCTCTGTGGGATTAGGATCTAATCTCTTGTATTTTATTCATTTGTTGGTTGTTTTAGACATTTTGTTTCATGCCTATCATAGTGCCTAATTACAATCCCCCACCTTTACCCACATGTTTTATTATGATTGACCTATTCCCCCCCAATTGTTAGTGCTTCATTTTCCCACTTGTCAGAGTTGATCTATTCTGGTTATTCCTCCTGTTCTTCAATAGGCCGTGTACGTCCCTCTCTGCAACTTTATCTGTTCCTTTAGGTGGGTTAAAAGCAGATTTAATCCAAAATACCAGTTTTAGTTCCTGATTTCTATTCAGTGGTTTAGGTAGACTGTCACTACACAAGTTACTAAACTGCAACTTCCTGAAAAAAGTCTGGAGATTGACTTCCAGATCAAATGAATTAGTATTTTTACCTGGAGAAAAAGAAAGTCCTTTTCTATGAATGCGTGCTTCCCCCTGTGTGATCTCTCTGTTATACTGTTTGTCTAAACCTGTGAGGGCTCAGTGTTCAGAGCACCAATCAGGGAGTATGCCACTCAGGTGTCTGCAAAATAACATCATGATAGTGAGTGCCTTGCCCTCCAGCCATTGCTAGGCAATGGTGTAGCACTGATAAATGTATTCTTGATTTTATGCTGGCACTAATGGAGGCCATTTTGGTGTGATGGAAGCTGTCAGAACAAATTATAAAAACAGGAATTTTTGAAGCTTAAAGCAGAGGAGGCAGAATATCAGAAGGAATTAAGAAACAGCTACAGGAATTTGAAGAAAGATTGAAAAACAAAATAGGAAATTTGAGCAAGTTACAAATGACTACAGATACAACAAGGGATATAACTGGAAAACAACACCACAGTATAGGAATAGGAGAGAGGAACACACAGCATCTAAAAGCTCAGTTAGTTACATGCATCCAGCTTATAGAGAAGACCATTGCAGAGAGGAGCAACCAAGACCTTTCTAGAGAGGGAACAATACAGAGAACAACATTCACAGGAAGGGACAACAGGAGGCAGACAACCCAGGTATCATACCAGGGCCCAGGGCCTTGTTCTGGATTGAGAAGAGGAATATTATCACCTGTAAGGTTGTGTGGAGAGAGGAGGAGGCGACAGAGGGACATGAAGGGAAGGAGGGGACTACAGGAGACAGTACAATAGATATTTTATAACTTGAGCCAAAGATAATTAACAAGCACAGAAATGTCTGTCTTAAGCAAGGAACTTTTCTTTCCTGCTGAAATATTCAGATAATTTTATATGCTTGGCAGACATACTTTGATTCTACCAAACAGTATGTTGAAAAGAACAGTTATTTTGTGGAACCTGACTTAGATGCAGAAATCTAACCTGTTAGGTAACTAAGTAGAAGTAAACCTGTAACCTTTCAAAAGGCCACAGCCATGAGGTAGAAACTTTTGTTTCATGGACATTAAAAGACATGCAGACCTTACTGACTTGAAAAGATGCAAACAAATAGAACTATAAACTAACAAAAGAAAAATCCCAGGTGTGAAAGAGCCGTGAACAGGATGACAGCATAGTAAAAAAGCAGCTGACAAGGGAGAGGGGTAGTAGTTATGGGCAGGTGTGACTATAGTAGAATGTGTAACTTATTTATTAGAAAATTCAGAGAACTATCAGAAACTACAGGCTGACCCAAAAGAAAAAAAATAGAGGAGAGCACTGTGGCTGTACTTCATAAAGCAAAGGAACTGCATCATGTAGAAAAGCATTTATCAATGTCAAATATTGTCTTGCTGGCACTGGCATTGGCATTGGCAGTGCAGGAGTTAGAGATGCATAATAGGAATGGCAGTGAAGCATTGAACTGACGCCAATCCTACCCCCACCCCACAGAGACTGACAGGCGTTAGGGTGTGCCTTTGGGTCATTAGCTATAACGCTCATGCCATTTTACCTCACCTTATTTTACCTCACCCTAGCCTGTAGACACTGACAAGTGTCGTGGTGTGCTTTGAGGTCTTTGGGCCTCATACTTACCCCATTCCATAAGGAAATACGCTGAGACGGGTGCAGTATAGGAGAATGGGGTGAACATTAGGGCTGAACACTCCAAGGTACACCTCGATGCCTGTCACTGGCTGCAGGGTGGCGGTGGGGGTGGAATGGCATGAGCATTGCAGCCAATGATCCCAAGTCACACCTCGATGCCTGTCAGTCTCTATAAGGTGGGGTGTTACAGTTGGAAACCCTAACGTCATAGGTGTTTGTTGGTATTTTCACTCCAAATTTTCAATATAGGCTTTTTGTGACCTCACCTCATGAAGAGCAACACAATCAGTTTGTAACTGAAAGGTGGTTTTGCACAGCGGCTATGCCATTTGGCAACATAGAGATGAAAACACATTTTGGGCAGGATGTGAAAAATTACAACTATATTGTTCAAGGGGACGTGTAAAAAAATGACAACGTTGAAAATCTGGAGTGAAAATATGAAAAACTGGTGAAGTCATGAGCATGCACAGAAGCTGCACAACACACACATCCATAATCCAATTATTTTTGGGATGTTTTTAACCAGATTTTCAACATAGGCATTTGGGGACCTCCCCTCATGAAGAGTGGCACTGTAATTATGTTACTCTGTCCCAAAAGTTATTTTCCCACAGCAACCACGCCATTGTGTGCCATGGTGGGAAAACACATTTTGGGCAGGCTGTGAAAAATGACAGCTGTACTGTTTATAAGGAGGTGTGAAAAACTGCCAGTGTTGAAAATCTGGCATGAAAATATTGCAAATTTGTGAAGTTACAAGGGTGCGTGGAAACTGCACAATGCACCTTGTAACACAGTCATTTTATGGACTTTCGTCACCAAATTTTCATAGGCATATTAGGACATCTGCTCATGAACAGTGTCACCATCATTTTCTCAAACTGGCCCAAAAAATGATTTCGCACAGCGACCATGCTTTTCTGTGCTGGACATGCGAAAATTCATTTTGGCCAGGATATGTAAAATGACAGTTGTACTGTTCATAAGGAAGTGTAGAAAATGGCAATTTTGAAAATCTGGAGTGAAAATATTACAAATTCATGAAGTTACAAGCGTGCATGGAAACTGCGCGCAATGCACACTTGTAAAACAGCCATTTTTTGGATTATTTCACCAAATATGCAACATAGGCTTTTTGAGACCTCCCCCCCCCCATGAACAGTGGCACTGTCATTTTGTTAATCAGTCCTGAAAGGCGATTCCACACAGTGACCACAAAATCACCTTTCTGGACTGAATAATGCCATGACAGTGACTAAATTCATGAGGAGGGGGGTCCCAATATCCCCATGTTGAAAATGTGGTGCCAAAAGTTCCAAATATGACTGAGATATGCACCAAAGTTGAAAAAACCCTATTTATGCCATTATATAGCTTACCAGTATTTCTTCAGTTCGCGGTCAGCTTTGAAGAGTGCAGACGTGTTCCTGGTCCACAAAGATCATTGCGCCATGCTCCAGAAGCAAGTATGGGGTATGGAGGAGTGTGTGGGGAGGCAGGGTGCACAGAGAGTGGGTGCAGGTTGGGGAAGGGCACAGGACTCAACAAGGGACTGTTTTCTGGTTTGCAGATTGTAAAAAAAAAAAAACATTACGGGACCATTTTTGTTTTACAGGGGCATTTGGCACCCTGGTGTGGGCTCCCAGTGTGCTGCCTGAGTGTTTTTCTTTGGGGGGGTTCTGTAGCCAATGGGGGATTGGGCACCCCTGTCAGCACACAACAAATGTGGGGCATTATGCCAACAGGGAGTAGGCTCCCCTATCGGCAAATTAAACTTGGAATGGGCGACATGATGCCAAAGGAAATTGGGCACCCCCTCAGTACACACTTTAAATGAGGGGGTGCATTATGTCAATGGGAAGTGGGCTTCCCCATCAGCAAATGAAGTGGGTTGGGGCATGCCAACAGGGGGATTGGGCACCCCTGAAGTCAGATCTCCACACAGCGGTTGTCAGTGCTGTCATGTTTATTGAAGGGCTTCACCAGGAAAGGCACGTGGGGAGGGTGCATTCTGGTGCCACTGCATGATGAGTTTGGCTCTTATTGCAGCAGACATTTTCTTAGATGTGCTCGCCACATTATGTATTGCTGGTGTGGTGCCTGCATGCTGGCTTATTGGGGAATGAGGGACACACCTACTGATGCATGCCCTGCATACGCCCACAGTGACCGTGCCTCCAAATCTGCTACTAATGCAATATGTTGGCTGGCGCAAGCGTGAGCCAACATAAAAATTACAGAAACACTTGATAACAGTGAAATGTCCAAAGATGCCATTTATTTTTATGGGCTACCCGAAATTCATAAAAACTTACAAAACTCCACGTGGAAGGCCAGTAGTGTCTCGTCATGATCTGTCCTATTACGGCTCTCTTTCTTTGTTAACTATTATGCCCAACCCCTCACATTAAACACAGACAGTTATGTTTAATATACTGGAGATGTTTTAAACGTTATTCAAGAACTCAACAAAACTGGAAATTTCAACAATATAATCTTGTGTGCCCTAGATGTTAAAGATGTGTACACTTCAATATCCCATGAGGGTGGACTTTACAGTCTAGAGTCAGCACTGACAAGATCAAGTAGAAAGGGCAATCCACCAGTCTCCTTACATATAGAACTGGCAAGGTTAGTACTGTTTGCAGATTACTTCAGATGTAAAGGTACATGTAGCCAACAAGCAAAAGGGATTGCCATGAGAAGCACAATGGCGTCCATGTGCATCAACCTTTTCATGGAACTCTTTGAGTCATAATTCATGCTGACACCACATTATAATCCCTTCTGTAAGAATCTGCATTTGTGTAAATGTTACAATGTTTACCTATTAATCCTATGGGAGAGAGTTGAAGAGAAACCTGAAAATTTCTTTGAGCATATTACCTTGTTGACTATCTTAAATTAACTCCAACAAATGACTGGTTGGAAATTATGTTTTTGGACAACATTATCTAAAAAGTAGGAAATAAACTGGCAACTACATAGTCCATCTTCTTACAAGTTGTGTACTGGGTATGCTTTGAAACAACTGAGAAGCTACATGGGATATACTATATTGGACTAGATATCTGTAAGTAATCTCTCCTTCTCTCTCTCTCTCTCTCGCTTACATCTGAGAGAAATTTTCGTTTTACATTGGTATTGCTTTGTGTTTAATTATTTAAGTTTTTAATTCAGGAAGGGGTTTTCAAAACTGCTTATCTTGTCAGCATCTTCAGAAGGGCTGAAATAACTGCATATTTGATTTTTCTTTGTGGCTAACAAACCACCAGGCTGTTTTGGGGCTGGAGAGGTTTACCTGTGTCTGACTTGGATGTCTGAATTTTTCTCTGTTTGATTAGCAGGGTATTTTCTCTGTCAAATTGTTGTGTAGGGCATCTTGCTGACAGGAAGGCACTCATCGCAGCGGTGGGTGAGAGCTTTTAGCTGATTGTTTTGTGAGGGCACAGTTTAGGCCCAACCCCTTCCCACCCCTCACCCCACCCACCCCTGGAAATAGTTCCTTTATACCTGAGGTTGTGACATCATTTCCTCAAGAGTGCAAGGTGCATATTACTGCCATATCCTCTCTAGCACACTGCACTGACAATATAAGCATACACATTGTATAATATATATTTCTATATAACAAACCAATCACACACGTGCGCACACACACACACAAAAACAAACAAACAAACAAAAAGTAGATAAACATGTGGAGAGTAGTGCAATGTAATGGCTGTGGGGAAGCAGTCTTCTGGGAGTCTTTCTGGAGGCTGAGATGCTGCCCTATTTGCAGACAACTCTCTGCCCTGAGGGAGGAAGTTGCCCGTCTTCAGGCCGCACTGGAGAGTAGTAAGGAAATCTTCCCCCAGGCCACGCTGGACAGTAGGAAGGGAACCTCCCCCATCCAGGGAGCACCAGTGCCACCACCAATACCTCAGAGGTTGTGAAGAAAGCACAGAAGTTGGACCACAGTGGGCTCAGGGAGGGTGAGGATGGTGGAACAGAGGCACACCCAGTCAACTGTTCCACTCCACAATCCATACACCATTCTGGGGGAGCATAGCTTCCCTATGGATGCACCCGCAGAGAAGACTGATGACAATTGTCACAATGGAGGCCCACAGGAAGGAGGCAGAGGACACCACAGGGAAAGGAAGCAGCTCCTGGTGGGGGACTCAATTATTAGGGGGATAGACCTGGGGGGAGCTGGGAAAACTGAAGTAAGGTGCCTGCCTGGTGCCATGGCTTGAGGGACAGGGGCATCCTCAGGATCATGAGAGCAGCTGCAAGGAGTCTGAGCTGGACGTAATTGTCCACCTAGGGACAAATGACTTGGCTCATCATGAGATTAGAGCAGTGCAGGAGGACATTGTAGAGTTGGGAGGGCCTAAGACAAGTAGCACACAGTATCCTTCTCAGAGGTGCTGCCTGTCAATGGCATGGGGGAGGCGAGGGTAATTAGCACCATGCAGTTTAATGAATGGTTAAAAAAATGGTGTGGAGCACAGGGGTTTGGCTTTATTGGGGACTGGGGTTCCACCTGGAGGGACACCAGCCTATACTGGCAGGATGGTCTGCATCTGTCCAGGAAGGGAACAAGTATTTTGAGCAATCAGTTTAAATGCTTCATTGGCAAGCTTTTAAACTAGTCAAAGGGGGAGGCACTGATAAGCAGCAGGAAAATCCCAGCCTCTCCCTACAAAACAGGGTACTAAATGAGAAAAAGACTGAGGTAGAAAGGTCAGTGGGGGATGCTGAAACAGAAGGTAAAGCCATCAAAAAATGGAGAGCAATGAGTACCAATACCCATAGTCTGGGTAACAAGCTTCCTGAATTAGTGGCCTTGATGGAAGAGGAACATCTGGATATCGTGGCAGTCACAGAAACATGGTACACACAAAATCATGACTGGGACATAAACATACCAGGATACACTATCTACAGGAGGGACAGGAAGGGTAAAAGAGGAGGAGAAGTAGCTCTTTACATAAGGGAAGGAATAAAAGCAACAGAACAAAAGGGAAAACAGGGAGGAGAAGAAGCACTGTGGGTAAATTTGGAGACAGGCAATGGCACCACATTCCGCACAGGGGTTGTATACTGACCCCCTTCTCAGGGGGAGGAAATGGACAAGGACATGATAGAAAGTATACTTAGAATGGCAGAAAAAGGGAGATATTGCTGATGGGTGATCTGAATATGCCAGATGTTAACTGGAGTGCAGTTGCAGCAGCCATTTGAGTAGGGGTTATTCTAGATGCTCTACAGGGGCATGCCTTAGACAACTAGTATTGGAGCCCACTCGAGAGGAGCAATCTTAGACCTGGTTCTCTCAAATGGAGATGGAGAGAGGATCATAGATGTAGAAGTGGGTAGCCATCTGGGAACTAACGACCATCGAACAGTATGGTTCACAATAAACACAGCAATAGAGTCAAGCCATACAAAAGGCTAAAGTACTGGACTTTAGGGGGCTGACTTGCCAAAATGGGTGAGTGCCTAAGGAATGCACTAGCAATGGGCAGGAAGGAAGGAAGGGTGGAAGAACAATGGGGAATAATAAAACTGCCATCACAGAGATAACAAGCCTTTGTGTGAAGCAAATAAACAAACAAACGATGTAAGAAACCACTATGGTTCTCAAAGGAAGTGGTGAAGGTTCAAGAAAAAGAAAGCATTCAGGAAATACAAGGAATCGCAGAAGGAGCAGGACAGGGAACTGTATCAGTTAAAGCAAAAGGAGGCTGGGAAGGCAGTCAGAACAGCAAAGGCCCAAACCGAGGAAAAGATAGCCAAATCAGTTAAGAAGGGGGATAAAACCTATTATAGGTACATCAGGGAGTGAGGGAAGACCAAGGGAGGGATAGTGAGGCTTAATAAAGGGGAGGGAGGGTGGACAGAGGGAGACTGTGAAAAGGCAGAGATACTAAACAAATATTTTTGCTCAGTATTTACAAATGAAGAGGGGAAGGTACATTAAACAAACAGTAGAAACACTCTGGATACAGAAGTTGATATCAGCCCATTTACAGAAGCAAGGGTTCTGAAAGAACTCTTAAAACTGAAGGTGGACAAAGCAATGGGGCCTGACGGGATTCATCCCAGAATTCTAAAAGAACTAAGGGTAGAACTAGTGACACCACTGACTACCCTTTTTAACAAATCATGGGAGGATGGGGTGGTACGTGAGGACTGGAGGAGGGCAGATGTGATTCCCCTTCACAAAAGTGGGAGCAAGACAGAAGCAGGAAACTAAGACCTGTTAATTTAACCTCAGTGATAGGGAAAATGATGGAATCACTTCTGAAGGAAAGAACTGTCGAGTATCTAGAGGCCAGAGGGGCACAGGACTCTAGGCAACATGGATTCACAGCGGGAAGGTCATGCCAGATGAATCTGATAGATTTCTTTGACTGGGTGACCAAAGTAGTAGATCAGGGAGGGGCTGTGGACATGGCCTACCTAGACTTTAGCAAGGCATTTGACACAGTCCCACACAAAAGATTAATATACAAGTTAGCCAGCCTGGGAGTGGGTCCCAAGATGACAGCCTGGGTAAAGAATTGGCGGAGAATAGGACACAGAGTAATAGTAAATGGAGTCCACTCAGAAGAAAGGAGGGTTACTAGTGGGCCGCAGGGTTCAGTATTAGGACCGGTCCTCTTCAATGTCTTTATAAGCAACATTGCAGAGGGACTGGAAGGAAAAGTATGTCTCTTTGCAGATGACACAAAGATCTGCAACAGAGTTGATGCACAGGGTGGGGTGGAAAGGATGAGAAGGGACTTGGCAAGGTTAGAGGAATGGTCAAATGTATGGCAGCTTAGATTCAATGCTAAGAAGTGCAGGTAATGCACCTGGGAAACAAAAACCAGGGAAGAGTACACAATGGGGGTGAGATACTAACAACATCAAAATGGAAAGGGACCTGGGGTAGTCATATCAGATGACCTAAAGGTGGGCAAGCAATGTGAGAGGGCAGCAAGGAGGACTGGGGGGATGCTGAGATGCATAGGGAGAGGCATTACCAGTAGAAAACAGGAAGTTATTATCCCTCTGTACAGACAGCTGATGAGACCCCATCTGGAGTACTGTGTGCAGTTCTGGAGACCCAATCTCTGCAAAGACATAGACAGGATGGAAGCTGTCCAGAGGAGGGCAACTAAAATGGTGCACCAGAAGACATATGAAGAGAGAGACTTAAGGAGCTTAATATGTATAGCCTCGAGGAAAGGAGGGAGAGGCGGGACATGATAGAAACGTTCAAGTACCTCAAGGGAATCAACAAAGTCCAAGAGGGTAGCATCTTTCAAAAAAAGAGGTGTGCAAGAACAAGAGGGCACAATTTGAAGATGGGGGGCAGCTCAGGAGGTAATTAAGGAAGTATTTTTTCACAGAGGGTTGTGGATGCATGGAACGGCCTTCCGAGGAGGTTGTGGAGTCAAAATCAGTGGTGGAATTCAAGCATGCATGGGACAGTCATAAGGCCATTCTAGGGGGCGGGGGTAGGAATAAGTAGGCTGCTGGTTAACTAGGATATGCAGCTTATCCAGTAGGTAGGAAAATGGGCAGACTGGGTGGGCCAAGCGGTCCTTATCTGCCATCAAATTCTATGTTTCTATGTTTCTATTACAGGGAGACAGACAGCAACACCTTATTGCATACCACCATCATCTGCATCAACAGTCTCAGTACAGTAGTAGCATTCTTTACTTACAGATGCTTAGAGTATGTGGGAGCTGTAGCGACAATAAAGTACAGGAACAGACACTAGAAAGAATGGCCACCAAGTTCATATAGAGGGGCTATACTGAGAGGGTTGTTAACCAAGCCATAACAAAGGCAAAAAGAAACAAAAATGTTAACCCTATTACAGACATATAGAAACAGAGGGACTAGACAAATAGGCTTGTGCTCTCATTGGGATATTCAAAACATGCTGATGAAACTTGAAGGTAGTCCATAAACATTGGGATATGCTACAAGCTATAAACATCCCAGAATTTATATACCGTGGATAGTAGCTTTTAAGAGGATAAGCACTCTTTGAGACAAGCTTGTACATTTGGAGTACTGAGCAAAAGATACTAAAGACAGCCAACTATTATTTGGGCCCTTGAGCCCTAATATGGTCTCTTGTGGGAGATGTGCCCACTGTGGAAACACTTCACACAAAAATGAGTTTGAACACCTTAGTGGCAATATGAAATATCAAATCAAGATCCCATGACATGTGACTCCAATCACGTAGTATACCTGTTAACCTGATTGTGCTCAACATATTATGTGAGCAAAACTACCAGACCTATAAAGTTCAGTATAAGTGAACATAAGTGTAAAATAAGAAAAAAGCAGGAGGGTTCCCCAGTCATCAAATACTTTGGTACTACAGACACAGTGGCATCGCTGTGGTTCTGGGAAATAGAAGCAGTCTCAGAACCACCTCCTGGTGGGGACTGGAACAGAATATTAGAGAAACAAGAGATGTATTGGATATACACTCGGAATACATTAAACAAAAAGCTGGAAATAAAGGAAAGTGAAAATTCAATAGTTTTCTGGTGATTACGGTCTGCATGTGTGAGACTTTGAGCATGTCAACCAACTTCTGTGGTCCTCACATTGTCCCAGGAATCTTTGCCATGTCTGCTAACTCCATTCCACTGTGCCAGATATTCTTGCAATGCCTGGCTAATAAGAGATGTTCCAGAAGCAAATGGTTTGATACCTTTTAATCAACCAAAATAGATGTTACAAAAAGAAAATGATGTCTAAGTTTTTGGAGCAACCAAGTCCTTCCCCAGAGACTTAGTAAGTCCGAAAGCTTAGACATTGTTTTTTTTTTTTTGTAACATCTATGTTGGTCCATTAAACAGTATCAAACATTTGCTTCTGGATCTGTTCTTACAAGGACCAACACAGCAACTAATCAATTTTTGGCTAATAAGAGGAATGTGTATGGTGTACAACCTATTCCCATCATATTATGTATAACACCATGCCATATTATATACTGCACGTCTAATATGAGAAATCATAAACCAGGATCGCCGGGAGGCGGGTTTATTGGTTGGATCACCCTCGGGTTTATGGCTCGGGGACATCCCGCTAATTACCTCAGACCAAGTGCGGAATCTGGGCGTTGTATTTGATGACCGCTTGACATTTAAATCTCAGGTGTCAGCGGTTGTCAAAACCTCTTTTTACCATCTGAGGAACATCGCCCGGGTGAAACACCTGGTTCCCCCTGACGATCTGCCTATTTTGGTCCACGCCTTCATTACCTCCCGCCTTGACTACTGCAACTCACTCTACCTAAGGCTTCCAGGGGTTGAGATTCGCCGCCTGCAGCTAGTGCAGAATGCGGCAGCCAGGCTGTTGACGGGCTCATCTAGGGCCAGTCATATAACGCCTGTGCTCCGTGGTCTGCACTGGTTGCCAGTTTGCTGGCGAATCACCTTCAAGGTCGGTTTGCTGACCTATAAGGCCCTACATGATCAGGGACCAGTTTACCTGAAAGATCTCCTTCATCCCTACTGTCCCTCCCGCTCTCTCTGATCCATTGATGAGGGATTGCTAGAGATTCCCAGGGTTCGTTTAAAAACTTCAGGGGCAAGATCATTTAGTTTTATGGCCCCAACCCTGTGGAATTCTCTACCTTGTCAGGTGCAGGAAAGCCCCACTGTCCATAGTTTTAAAGAATCTTTAAAGACTCACCTCTTTAGTAAAGCATATAATGATTTTTAATATTGTTGTTTACTGTATTTGTACTTGTTTTATCTAGTATTGTACAGGTGCCTTGGTTTTTAGAAAGACGCCTTAAATAAATAAATAAAGATTGAGATTGAGATTGATTGAAATTAGAAATCTTACATGGCCATAAAATGTCTTGTAAGTTGCTTTAAAAATGAAGTATTTCTTCATGAAGTAGAATGATCACATTAAAATGTAGCAGCCAGAGTGTCATAAAACTCTGCTGGCAAGCCTGTCACTGGGGAAATGTTTACTAATATTATACTGTTTCTTTATAGTGCATGTTGAATTGGAAAAATAAAACTCTGCTTTGTAACTGTGTGCCTATTACATACCAGGTCAAGATGTTGCATGCTCTACAGCTCATGACATGACCGTGAGGTAGGAACAGTGTGGTAGATAAGAGCGAGAGGGTGCAAAACCATGAAAGGAAGGATGCGTGGTAGTGCACTCTTTCACTCTTACCAGTGCAGGATAAGAATCCTGCTGTGACAGGGGTCCATGGAGCAGCTGTCATGGCTCAATGGGATGAGTCACTGGCAGCAAGGGAGGCAAGCAGTGCGTTTGGGACCGGGTTTTGATTCCTGGTCCCAGACGGAAAGAATTTTTTCCTTTTTCACACTTTGTGTGATTTTAAGTGTTAACCCCCCCCCAGAGTTAGTTATATTAGTTGGGGTGATTGAAGAGGTGCAGCTTCCCCTTTAATGGGGCACAGGGGCAGAGCCACCTGCAAAAACAAGAATTATGCTCTGTTTGCAATATGTTGCACTGTATTGACAGTGCAGTATATTGCTACAGCATAATGCCTTGTGACATTATGACCCTGTGCATACTTATTATAGTTTAAACAGCTCCAATGTGCCTCTTAGTATGAGCCTCTTTGAGCACTCTGTCATAACAATTTTCCTGTAAAAAAACACTGTGAGGGTGAGTAGTATACCACCAGTGTTGTCACACTTAATTCACCCCTCTGAGTGATATCAAGAGGCAATACAGTGCCATTACCTAGCAACCACTGGAAACCAAGGTTGGGGCAAGAAGCATTCCATAATGGCATTATTACATGGATGTCTGGTCAGCATGCTCCCTGTTTGGTGCTCTTTAAATGGAGTCTTCTGTCTACAGGTACAAATCCCAGTATGGTACCACTAAGCACATCACATACATAGAAAAGACAAATTCCTTTTTCACTATTTTCAGAACACACAACAGTACAGTAGCTACTAGCTCATCTGTACATCATTATTTCAGTGTTCCTAGAATGAAAAAATCCACAGGTCAAAGAACAATGTTTTATAATTTACCACTGTTTTTTAACACTATTTCGACATTATTTGATTACTTTAATGTCTCAGTGGTGATCATATAAAAGTTCATGTGGTGATTGTATAAAAGTCTGGCAGTGCTGAGGTATACCTTGAGGTATCAGGTATCTCCTGGGCACTGCCAGACTATTATATGATCACCACGTGAACTTGAGTGCCTCAGTGGTTCCTCAAGGTACCTCGAGGTATAGATCAGCACTTCCAAACTTTTATACAATCACCACTACAGCTTTAGAAATGCTTTAAGAAAGTAGCTTTTGTCCAGAAGTCAATGTAAATGTTTTAATTAGCCTAAGTGATTGGGGTTGCAATGTCTGATATGTCATCTTAACTGTCTGTTTGTTATATCTATTTATTAATGATTGTGACTCTGGTTACCCATGAAAACGGGTCTTTAGCCATGAATTTACCAGATTTTAAATTAAAAAACAAAACAAAAATGCCTTCCTGCAGAGGTTGTGGGGTCTAAAACAGTGGGGGAATTCAAACATGCATGGGACAGACATAATGCAATTATAGTGGGGGGCTGCAGGAAGTAGGCTGTTGATTAACTAGAATCTGCAGCTTATCCAATAGGTTGGGAAATGGGCAGACTGGGTGGGCCAAGTGGTCCTTATCTGCCATCAAAGTCTATGTTTCTATGTTTCTATACTGCCAGGAAACAGCAGCTTACATTACTGGTAAATCTGACTTCTAGCACCCAATGAGCTGTGATCTTAACAACATTTTTTATAATTGAATTACATTATGCTGTTTTGTATAATTTCAGAGAGTCAATATCAAAAAAATATCTCAAGAAATATTTTACTCAAGAGAGAGGTCATTGCCTTATAATTCTATTGAAATTGTTTTAACCACTCTACAGTACTATATTAAATTATGCTGCTAGTACAGTATATTGTAATAATTTTTTGTAGGCTTATAAAAAATCTTAGGGTTGCTCAGATAATCTGTTTAAAAAACAGATAGTTAGAATTTGGGGTGATTTGTAGGATATTCAGATGTTAGCATGTTGGTCCTCCAAATCTGATATAGAAAAAGACACCTTAGATTTTCAAATGTCAGATTATCTAACATCTGAACTCTGAAATCTGAAATGTTTTAAAAACAAAACTTACCCCACTCTGTGCAAGCCTTCCTCCCCCACACCCACCCTACAATTAGTTACATTTTACCCAAATCACCTCTAGCCCCCCACCCCCAGACCCTGAAGTTATAAATTAGGAATAGCCTGCAGAAAACTCCCACCAGCACTTTGCAGTTTCCTCCCCAGTGGCCCCCCTTGCATAACAAGGCAGCAATGGTTTAGGAGCTCTCCCCTGCCCAACACACCCACTGGTTCCTGCTTTCTTCCTCCCTCCCCACCACAGCACCCAAATAATTATCCTAAGTCTATTTGGGTGGGTGCCAGGCAGTAGGAGACTGGTCCCACGGTGGAGCTGCTTGCGCTCATCTTGCAACTTGAGAATGAATGCTAACATCCTCCTCTAGTGACACCTGAGTGGTCAATCAGATGTTATTATAAGAGCAGGAGGACAACAGCATTTATTCAAAAATCAGAAGGTGAGAGCAAGATAGACTAGGATAGTCTGAGATCTGAAATCTGGCTGAAGCATAGGATTTCAAGACATCCAAGCAACCCTAATTAAAACCAGAATACTGCAGTGGTATGAGAAGTGCAACAGCACTAAAGTAAGCTCTAAAGGGAAGATGCAATAAGTTGTGCTGTGCTGCTTATTCAATAATTACCTTATGTGCTGGAATGCAGATACTGTACTTATTTTAACAGAACACAGATAATGTTTTGTCATTGTTAATGAAATTGTGTTGTTTGATGAGTGCCATAACAAAATTAAGAGCAGAATAAAAACATTACATACATTGAAAAAAAACTTGATATTAGAACAAATTTGCAGTGTTTCCCATTATAAAAAAGGATATTTTACACTTAAACATGTTCTGCTTGATTTACAGAATATACAAACTGAGCTTGATTTTTAGTATCCTTCTTCAGATAATCAACAATTTACACAGTCATTATAAACAGACAATCATTTTGGAAAAAATGTGCCACTAAGCACAGGTAAATGGCAGTATCTAGTGCAGTAATTGCAAATCCTAATGAACAGCAAATCAGTTGAACATAAAATGAGCAGGATGTGAGCATCACTACTACACAAAATAACATTCAAAGTGGTGGCACCCAAAGCCATCACATTAGTAAATGCAAAAACTACATGTAATCTGGACTTGCCAGAAGTCCCTTATAAAAAAGGTTCAACCTATAACTCAGATCAAACAATTGCAAATCAATAATAGATGTGTAATACATTTCTTACTCAAAAGCATACACATTATAGCATTAATAATTTGCAAAACCAAACATGTGTCTTTATATTATTTATTACATAAAAATAAGTAGCAAGTTGGTTAAGAATGAAAATATCTTGTACCATCAGTAAAAAAAAGTTACTGGATCATCTGGTAAGGAGGAGAGCCCATCTAAAATTGGGCTTATCCAAGTTGGTCTTATTTTACAGTACCATGGGCAAATCAGAAGACCCTAACATACATTCTTCACATCATCAATAGAGCAATAATAAGGAGTATCATGAGAATCAGGAATGTGTGCAAACCTTGCATACAATACATTGCTTGGAAATATTTCAAATTTATAGCACATAAAGACAGACCTTTTGTTGAAATCTGTGATGCATTCTAAATATAACCTAAAATCAGACTAAACTTCACTTGTAGTATACCAAAGAGAGAACCGTGATTTGGATAGCTCTTCAAAGTCCTTACATTGATTATGTAGTCATATCTTATTCTTGACATATTCCTTTTATTTCAAACTAACTGTAATTTCCAATTTGGGGTTGACAGGACATACATAAGCCAAGGGGACTTGATATCATGTTGTTTTAAATATCTCTCTCCTTCTCCAGGAGTCAAAGCTTAAGTAAATTATCCTTAGAGAACCATGTGATCTTAATCCAATAACGCATGACTAAGGTGTCTGCTAGGATTTTAAAGCTATCAAACTCCAGTCCTGATTTATGTATGTGAAGTGAATAGATTTAGTAAGATGTAATGAAGATTTTATTAATTGACTAGATAATGTATCCAATTCCAAAAACATATAAGGTGCCAAGATTTCAGCACCATAAGGAATAGGTGAATTAAATTTGGAAGAATGACCTGTACAAGAGGCCTAATACTATTCCCAGCATATTTGAAATTGCATTTTTTTAAGGCAAACACTTTTTTTGTTTTACTTTAGCTGTTATATGCATACAATGTGCATTCCAAGAGCCAATAGATAGTTAATGTGTGCCCGAATAGGGATAGTTAGACACTGACAAAATAACTTAATCACCTGCCTGCCACCTTTTGTCAGACGTCATACTACCAAATACCAGTACCTGAGCGTTTTTTTGTATTAATGGTCAGAGTCAACTTCTCTGATCACAAAACAGACACTTTAACTTTTCTTTTAGAAATCTGACAGTGATAGTGGTAGTGATAAGAGAGCCAAATCATCAGAATACACCACATTAGGGACATCAATTGGACCTCAAGATCACCAATGTCAGCAGGCAAAATTTTGCTTGTCAGACATTGTGTGTTTTCTAAAGGGGTCTGTGCCCCCTGCATCCCCTTGTTAAGCTATCTAACTCCAAAGTCAGAGTTGTTTCTGGGGTGAAATATGGTGAAAGGGTGAAAGTTCATCCTTGGGTCCCTCACAGTGACAATCTCACTCTTAGGGACCTTGCTGTTGTGTGTTTGCTGTGTGATCAACATGCAAGACCTATCCCAGGTGAATCAGAAACAACAGACATAAGTGCTTCTATAACATGTTCTATGTAAAGCTAGAATGCAGTCCTGGCAAACACTGGCAAACACCTTTATTGGGCATAATGTTTTGTGAAACCATACCCCCCTACACCCAACTTAATTCTAGCCTATGTACAATTATGTAAGTCAGAGATAATGGAAATAAGGCAAGTGTCAATACCCACTTCTTCTGCATCATTTTCCATAATAGAGGATGTGAAGCAGAACCATAAGTAGACAACTAATCAATAAAAGTCATGTATAACTTCTGAATATTAATTAAAACTTATTTTCTGCATATGTGTTTCAAGATTAAACAATTATCCAGGGTAGAACAATGTTCTCTAAAACCAAATTGCAAATAGACAGATCCCCTGTGTTTGAGATTTGTTCAATCAGCCTAATTGAGATAATTTTCAAAAAGCTTCTGGAAGACTCCTAAAGTAAACTAACTGGATGAAACATTTTCTGATCCGACCTATTTTCTTTTTATGTTCGCCGTGCGCGTTAGCACAAGTTGAACATTTTACTATGTACAGGAAATTAGAGGTGTGTCATGGTTGTCCAATGCAAGAAAGTCTACAAAAAGCTTAACCAACAAACAGTAAGCCTCATGATGACACTGCTCAGGCATGAAAGTGCTTGGACTTCAGAACAATGTGCTGGCAGACACATTCATAAATCAACTCTTTCAGCAAGCACAGCTGATCTTATCATGTGCTGTAAGCATGCCTGCTTCCCCCTTCAGCATTTTACACTCACACACATACACACACACACATATACTGGTTATAAACGTCCAGCTGCAGTCTCTAGGTACCTGAGTCCAGCCATAGAATTATATTTTCTTTCCTTGGAATCAGGGATTTGGTGAGATGTAATAGAACTATGCTTTACATTTCATGTAAAATTCCAGGGACTGAAACTGAAACCTGAAACTGCTCACCTTGAGTGTGTGTGTGTGCATTTCCCTGGCTACTCATGCACACATGCACACACACACACACACACACACACACACACACACACACACAAAGAATCAGGTTACACATGCTGTAGTATGCTGCTGATAGAGTGGAAAATGAAACATTTAAGTACATTATTGGTCACTTGGCTACTAGGGTAGTAAATAAGTGACCAGTTCACATTAATATAGGGAAGATCAAACAATGAAATAAACTGTGGCTGGCATTGATTTTTAAATAATGGTTGCCTATAAAACTGGAGTTTAGTTTACCCCTTCAAAGTGCAATGCCTTGAAAATTTGAACACTCACCATTTAAACAATTTCTTAGGAAGGACTCCCATATTGTCTGTTTAAAGGAAAGAAAAAAAAAACAGATCCCCTGGTAAAATCATGGAACTGATCCTTCTCTCAGTCAGGCCCAGATGAAGTCTCTAAATATCTGAGGCCAGCCATAGAATTAAATGTTTTCCTTGGAGTCATGGGTGGGGGGGGGGAGATCTAATACCTACTGAGTCATAATGTCATACGCTTAATAGTGTATTACAGCTATATTACTGTAATAGCGATATTACAGCTGACCCACAACAGTGCTGTCCATGACAGCAAATGGTGCAATACTGTGTATACTGCTGTAGGTGGTATTGCACCATTCACACACTCCCAGGCAGAGGATAAGACCTCTGCTGGGCATGGGTTCTGTTGAACAGCTGCCATGGCTCACTGGGCAGAGCCACAGCTGCAGGAACCCAGGCTCTGTGTCAGGGACTGGGTTTGATTCCTGGTCCCAGGCATTTTTTTGTGTGGAATTTGTGCTCCCCGAGTTGGACTCCCTTGGAGTTGAGAATCTTTAGTGGGAGAGTCCAGGGGATGCAGTCCCCCCACAATGGGGGGTGGGGGTGGAGGCCGCCACAGAAAATAGTGTTATGCTGCATGGCAATATCGCGCTGTATTGGCAGCGTGATTTTGCCATGCGGCATAATGTCATGCGACATTATGACCCCATGCTGATCTAACAGAACTTTACTTTATCTTCCATGTAAGCCTTAAAATTCACTACAGAGCATCTAAAACCTCAGAGCTTCTGGGGGCTGCTCTTAACATTGACAATTGGGGGTGCAAAATCCCCCAGTGTCTCCACCTGAAATAAAGAAACACTCACTTGTAGTTTAATTTTTTTAAATAAAGGCTGTAAAAAGGAAAAATGTCAATTGATGTCTGTTGCTGCCACACTGTAATTGCCCCACCCCCACCCAAGCCCAACCCATATTAGTCTTCCGGCATGGGGATCTTCACCTCAGATTCAGTACAACAGCATTACCAGTGGTGACTATCCAGCATTGACAAATGCTTGTTTGAAAATTGGAACTATCTCTGGTCCATGCCATGAATCAGGGAAAAAAAACCTCACTAATACATTTATTAAACATTAGCAATAACAAACTAGACCCTATATGGTCAGGTCCAGGAGCTTTCTTAAGCTTTAAAGAACTGACAGCATGATGTACTTCCATTATATTAAAGGGTTTAATTCCCTTGAAGGATAGTAAACCAACCGTACAATCATGAGGTATCTAATCATAGCAAAGAGAAAAGAAATTAGTTGCTCATGCATCAGACGAAACATGAGATAATATTGTGTGAGAAGTTCAAAGTGCTCCAGGTGACACGTTTTCAGAAGTCCCTTATATCACCCCTACTGCCAACATGTAACATAATATTCTTGCTGTAATAAATCTTTATGAATGTTCCTGTCTGCATTTATCTGACAACAATTAGCCTTTGTTGGATTTTCCCTGATTTTCCTAATCTTATTAGGGAGGTTAGCATTTTTTTTTTTTTTGCATTTTTTTACACTACAAGGCAAAGCATCCACAACACTTCTTATCCTTGTGAGAAGAACAAGTATACACTATGGAATAGATCTGAGTATGGAGAGAATTCTAGTGAGTATACATTTAAACCACAGAGTAACACAAAGAATCCTGAAGTAAAAGATGTTCTAAATGAGGAATAAAAAGCAGTTCCAGTCTACAAGAGTATTTTTCCTATTTCTTATCTCAGCATCTTTGGGCAGAATTATTGTCAGAGGCACTCTTACAGTCTCACTAAAGTCAGTCTCAGACAGAACCAACTTGACAGAGCTTGGAAGATGGTCACTCACTGCCCTACTTAGGACAGAAAAGGAATGCCACATTTCTATTGGTCCATCACACAAGGCAGAATTAATAGCTGATGCACCCAAAGGGGAAACAAAGATCATCTCACTCTCCCCATCATCAGGTAGCCTACCATTTAGCTGATAGAAATTATAGTACTGCTGACCTATAAGGCCCTATACGATCAGGGATCTGGTTACCTGAAAGATCTCCTTTGTCCCTACTGTCCCTCCTGCTCTGTCCGATCCACTGACAAGGGATTGCTGGAGATTCCCAAGGTTCGTTTAAAGACTTCTGGGGTCAGATCTTTTAGTTTTATGGCCCCAACTCTGTGGAATTCTCTACCTAGTCAGGTGCGAGATTGCCCTACTGTCCAAAGCTTTAAGGGGGCATTAAAAACATTTCTTTTTAGCCTTGCATATAATGATTTTTAATGTTGCTGCCTTGGATTAATTTTAACATTGTTTTAATTATTTATTGATTTTATTATGTTATGTACAGGCACCTTGGTTTTGGAAAGGCGCCTTTTACAAATAAAGTTTGATTTGATTTGATAAACTGTATGAGGCCACTACCAGCTGCATTTACTTTGTTGTCTCAAGAAACTCTCACTGGCTGAGAAGAACTACTGCATAATACACCCACTATCGTACTGTCTAAAAGCCCATCAAGATTACCAGTTCAAGTATTAAAGTCACCTATAATAAGAATAGGTAACCTAGAAAATTTCTCAAAACGACCTTCAATGAGTTCTCACAAAAGTGCCCATAGATCATTAAGAGAATATTTTGAAGAATACGGTGGAACATATACGTTAATGAGAATAAATAAGAATTTAAAGACCCTGATACAAAGTAAAATACATGATTCGGCAAGCGAGGTAGATCCTGAATAGATGTAACTGTCAATTTTAATATAGCAGGCCAAACCACCAGAAGCCCAACCAATTTTATTATCCTACTTAGCAGAAATCTTATAAACATATAATTATTAATAGAGATATCCTCTCCTTTTAAATGCCAGGTTTCTTGGAGGCATATTATATTAAAGGATGACATAAAACCAATCCAGCTCTGATCTCCCCACTTGAGTTTAAGACCTGTGATGTTTGAAGATATTACATGACCAGAGAAAAACACCTTTTTCCAAACTTAATTATTTTAATCTATCTATATCTATACATATATAATATATATATATATATATATATATATATATATATACATATCTATCTATATATATATATATACATATATATATATATATATATATATTCCTGGTTGAATTAAGTTAAGAAGGTAGTTACTGATATCCTGCTAATAGATGAAATGTATTGGCAATAAGGATAGTATACATAGTTGTCTGAGCCACAGGGAGTGCTATTACTCGCAAGGGAACAATAATCTTAAAAGAGCTTTTTGACACCACATAAAATTCAAGTAAAGCAAAAAGGCCAGCATCCAGTCAGGTCACTTTTAAAGTGCTTTATTAGCAAAGTGCAAAAGTGCATATAAAGTGGCCCACAGCCAAAATGTCTTTGAGCCAGTTTATATGCACATTTGCACTTTGCTAATAAAGCACTTTAAATGTGACCTAACTGGGTGCTGGCCTTTTTGCTTTACTTGAACGATTTTAGTCAATAGCACCAGTCAATTCTTAGTGCAGTTTCCTTTGAATTTATACCACATAAAATTCCCATGCTAACAGATCACTCTTAACAAACAATATCTGTGTGCAGGGAAATCACTGTGGAAATTCCAAAATAGGATAATTAATGAGTATTCGGTGGAGCTGACTGCTTTTCGGTAATCTTGAAATGTTATAATGAAACTGGCCTGCTCAAGCAATGAATGCTATCACACCTCAAGTTGCATGTTTCAAAAGATTTATTGTATCAATAAGTCTCACATTTTGCCTATTATTAGGCTTCTTCAGGGAAACTGTAAAATATTTTATGAATATAATAATTAGTAACACTATTTTAACAATAAACTCTCAAGTTCAAAAAATCTCTTAAGCTTAACCATACTGATCAGTACGACCACATATGTATTTCTATTTTTAATAGATAGATAGTTTTGTCAAAACAAAATACTAAATTAAAATCAAATTAATAAAAGTAACAATTAAAATAGGGGACAAGTAAAATAAAATTTTGGCCTACCAAAACTAATTAAGTTATATGTTATAATACTGCTTAATAAAATTTGTAACCTTAAGAAAAACAGAACTTATACCATGCTGCAAAGATAAAAACTGCTAGCTAGGAATAAAAAACTTGACAAGACAGCCATCAGCTAGTACTAAAAAATGACAGGGAAAAAAAAACTGCCACTGCTAATATTGCAACTTGTAATAAACTAAAAAAGCTCTTCTCAAGATTGACTGCTAGAGAAAACGTTAATATCTACTGTATGTGGCTGCATGAACTGGAAAATACATGTTCTGCTGCAGTGTTGCTCCACAGAGATCCAAAGCTCTATAGAAATGCAGTCATTATAAACGTCAATGAGTTCCTGATGTCATAAAAGTCAGCTTTAAAAAGATAACTTTATAAAATATAAAAAAGTTCTAAGTTTCAAAAACAGTGCTTTCCTAAGAAAAAGCCCAAACATATTTATTTTTAAAATAATCAGGAACTATTAAAGGGGATTAAATAGCTACATAGTGTAACCCCTCACCCCTGCATTTTTGCAAAACGACAGGAGGCATGCTGTTGAAGCTGACAGCAGTACCTAGTGGGGACTGGGTTTGGGGAGGATGAGGTTACTCGGCACAGGGGGCCTAGGTTTAGCTACTCTGCACAGGGGTGCCCAAGTAAATCCAAACACAGGAAGCAATAACTGTAATGTCCAGAACCAGGAATGGGATTCTGCAGTGTGGCTTTTATTCACATCCAAGCTGAACAGACAAAGCATAGACGGACCCCATGGGGCTACATTCCTGGTAATGCAGATTAGAGACAACAGAACACTTCTTCACATTTCCAGCCCTCAGGCGCTGAACCCACCAGGCACACCGCCTTGACTTGCACAGCTTTGGGTACACAGCCCGGCTTGTATACACTACTTGGGTTTTCCCCATGGCCCGGCTCCTCACGGCCACTTGATCCAGCGGTCCATTTTGGGAATGAACTAGTATTCCTGTTGGTGGCTTCCCAAACCACCTTAGAGCCTTTGACTCCTAGAGGGAATTTTCCTTCCAATCCCATGTCTGGGTACTTCCCTCATCACTGGCCAAGAACATGAGGCAAAGTAGAAATCCACAGAGCAAATCCATAGAGGTGGACCTGGTCACTAAAGATGGGGGGGGTCTCCCACCTCCAGCTCCCACAATCCATACGTGTCCATTTCTCTGGAAACTAAACAACTCTTTTCTGAAAGCTTGGCAATGTAGATTACTGGGTAGACATATGTCACATCTCCTCCACATGTCTTGACTTCCCTATGTGCTGGACTCGAACATACTTTTACTTTTGGCTAAGCCTATTACTCTAGGCCTCCCACTACTTCAGTAGTCCAATCCCCACTATCACACAAGTCCAGGGTGAAAACATGGGCCTTTTAGAAAGAGCAGAAACTCACCTTCTGGTTGCAGGTGCCCCACAGGCGATTCACAAAATCTTCTTGTTTCCCAAACTCTTGGACCAAATAAGGCAGCTTCTCAACTAGCAGAACCCAGGGGGTTACCCCTAGAATATGCAGGAAAACTTTTCCTGCCCCATCCCCTGAGGGATGGGGCACTGAGACCCAATTCAGTAGTCTCCACCACTTTAAAACTAGCTTATGTGTCTCTCTTTAGGTGGAAACACACACCTTTTTCCTAAATGTAGCCCTATGTCAGGGCTGGGGCTCCAAGAGCCTAATACAGAGCTGTTGCGCTCCTCTCTCAACAAGCTCCAAACTCCAGCTGACCTACAGACTGACTGTTCAAACCTCCCAACATTCTACTCCAACTCCCTGCTGCAGATTCCATTGTGGCTCATGCAGCTGCGACAGTTCTATGGTGATGTCATCCCTCAGTCTCAGCTGAGACTGAGAAAAGAGTGAGACAGTGTGAACTCCATTTAGCTGGAGTTTCATAAGCTGCCTTCCCTGCCTACCACTAGGTCTTACTGGGATTCTAGTAAGCCCGGATAATAAGGGGGTTACACTTGCCCTTGACCCAGAAAATGACTGTCCGCAGTCATTGTTTACCTGGCTTTAGGCCATCCCACCCTATGTGCTACCTGCGAAGGGGGATAATCAGGCCCCCTCCTACCATATGCGAGCACAGGCAGGCAACACTAAGGCCCTAGAGGCCTTTAGCTGCCATATCAGCCTCTACTCTACCCACTTACTATGGACACCTAGTGGCTGTGGTAGAACTGTCCAGAGCATAGCCCTAATAGCTCAGCACTGCAGTCTCTACAGCCATTCAAGACCACAGCCTGTCTATCCCCCTTTCCAAGCCCTCTAGGGAACATCTGTCTGCCTCTAACTTAATACCCCAAAAACAAAAACAACCCGGGGACCTCCCCGACCTTGGGCAACCGGCAACCACACACCAAAAAACTAATACCACATTATTACATCACTTTACTGCCTCCTCCCTACCCCCAACCACACCTGTGGAAGGAAATGGTTAATACAGTAATAACAACAATAACAACACAGTACTTTAAATTACTACACACTAAAGTACTAGCGAGGAACTCCAATGAGTCCCTCTTCCTCTTCTTGTCTTCTCTTATATCTTCTCCAGGAACACCTGCAAGAAAAAGAAAGACAACACACACTCCTAATCTGCATACACAGTCTACCTAAACCCCTACCATCAAAACACTGAAGAATCCCAAAAATATTTTTTTAGAAAAAGGTAGAAAAACAGTATATACACTAGAAAACAGTAGAAAAACAATGACATTATTTACAATACACATTTGAGGGGATGGAGTGCCCTAAAAGTCCCAACTAGTGACCACAGTGCCCAAAAGCTAGTCCAATAAAGAGTTTCTCCTGGGCCAGAGCCCGGTAAAGCTCAGTTCTAACAGGCCAAAGTCCTGAAGGGGAGAGTCTTTGAGGACAGTTCACACATTTTGGAGTCTGCTAGTGTAGGGTGTGTACTGCAATGTCATAAAGATAGAAAAGTTTGGACTTACCAGCCCCTTGTAGAATGAGAAATCTAAACCGACCTGCTCCTCTGATGAAGACTCTCCCTGGCAGCATTTCTTCCGATACGGCTGGGCGGACATCTTCCAGGAACTACAGGGGGGCACATCTGTGAACTGCTGGGCTGATGTCATCTCTGGAGATGGAACCTCAGAACAGGAACAAAAGGGAAACAGCTGGTCTGACGTCATCCGATTACCAGGTGATGGCTCAGGATACAGCTGGACTGGTGTCCTCTCTGGATCTGAAGTCATCTGGTGGGATAGTCGATGGATTCTGGAAAGGCCAGTACACTGTAGAACTGATGAATGTGGGGCACCAGAGTCCTGGATGTCCATACTGGAGGATCAATAAAAGCACTTCACAGGCTGGTGTGGCAGTATTGACTACCACTGCTCGGATTTTAAATTTAGTAGGCACAGGCACATTTGCTGGGAGATCCTTGCACTGAGGCCAATAGTACCGGAGGTCAGAAGCTTGAATTATTACCCCGTCTGGGCACACATAATTCACACAGTGGGAGATTTCATGTCCCTCTCCATCCACTATTCACACTCTGTCCATAAACAGTGTCCTGCCTCTCTTCCACTGGGTATATTTCTCATGAAACAGTCTGTTTTTTACATGCTTGTTTGCCCCAGGATGCACACCTTTCAATGCTTCGGCCCGGATCCAGGATTTCCTGCTGTTCCCAATCTCCTCCCAGACTTTCCGAGGAAAGGTAGGAAAGGTCATACCATAGATATCATTCGCCTTTCTACGAACCAGTCTCTCCTCTTTACTAGCTTTGGTCAACCTGAGACCGCTGGCCTGGCTTGGGGGTGGCCAGTCCTGGTTCTGCAAGCTACACGTCCTTAATGAAATTAAAAACAGATCCCTGACTTCTTCTTCTTGCAAAGCCAGGGCAGTAGCATCACCACTCTCTTCCATGCATTCCTCTGAGGCAAGATCTTGAGGCTGTGTACCCGTTCCTTTTTCACAAGGCCACATAGGTTCCCCCTTATCTTTTTCCTCACTAAGGATCTGAGCCCAGGAGTGAGCAGTCGTTCTCATTCCTGAGACTATCCACTCATCACTAGGCGCAGAGGTCGACACCTCCCATTCAAAGGTCTCTCGAATCTTATCTTGTCCTATGAGACTTGGGCTAGGCTCCCCCTCCAGGGGTCTACTGATGCTTTATCCGAACTTTCCTTCTGGGATCCAGCATCTGAAACTTCAACTTCTAGTTCCGTCTCTAATTCTGCACCCTCTAGCTTTGTGCCACACTCCCCCGAGGGGCCTTCTTCCACAGGCTCCACCTGGTGCTGTGTGCTGCCAACTGCAGATTCCTGAACCTTTGTCCATGTGGGAGCCAAACAAATTTGAGGCACTTTATACAAGCCATATTTTTCTAGGCATCCAGTACAGTGAGGTATCATAAAGACGTCCCTTTCAGCTTTCAAGCATATTTGACACGTAAGCACTGGAAAACCAGGAATCGCCACATGAGGAGGCAGTTGTCCTCCATAGCACCACTTTTCAGTGTCCCGCAGTCTATTTACTGCTGCTGTTACTGCAACCCGGGCAACGAGGTAGTCCTGAGGCCATAACTGCAGAAAAAAAAAGCTCACTGTAACTGAAAGTCCCACTTTACTGAACAATCTCTTTGTTTTTTAAAATGGCTCCTCTGCTGCTGTGTTTACTTTACTACCCCACCCTGTAATGGCGGCGGCAGCACTCCTGTGCATCAACATTCAGAAATTGGGACAAGCCACTGCACACCCAATTTACACACACTACTGATAACTTTTGCTCAAACTGCACAAACTTGCACTGTTCTTGTTCTAAACACATTTACATGATTTTCCACGGACTTTTCACTTGCTGAAAACATTTCTTTTACTCACAGTCCCTTAAAGCTTCAGGTTTTTAAGCACAGGATTGCCTGTAAAACTAGTGCTGCACATTTGGCTACAACTCACAGTCTCTCTCTGGCTTTAAACTTTAATCTGATGCTGAACTCATTACTATGCACACAGTCAACGGCCTAGCAGACTTGCACTTGCTGGCAGGACTTGCCACAGTTGTTACTTGCAAAGCGACTACACTGCTGCACACACATTTATATGGCTTTGGGCAGAAAATCACTGTTTGAGCAATTTCAGTGTTGGTACTTACTGTTATCAGTAGCTGTTAGCTGCGATGGGGGAAAATGGCCTGCAGTCAGTCTTGGAGGCCTCAGAAGGAAAATGGGTGAGCAGTCCTGCTGATCGTCTCCTCGACCACCACAATTGTAATTTAGACGATCAATATGCGGGTTGAGCCCAATTTTAAACAAAACAGTCTATTTTTTGATGGTTTACAGCATTTTTAAAAAACTGCGATGCTCCTCCACAAGCCAGTACACTCACTCCACTCACACTCCCTCTTGAATGCTGGGGCAGTCACTGTAAAGCTGGCTGAGGGGCGGGACTGATTGCAGCCTTACCAATCACACGACGCCATGCAAATGAGCCTCTTCTTCCTCGGGAGTGCTCTTCTCCTCACGGCAATCGTCGAGCAGGCAAATTTAAACTGCAGAATGCATTTTTTTTTCTCAACTGACTCCACGGCAGGAGCCCATTTCAGCCATTTAACATAGCCTTTCACACCTGCAAGTCTCTCGGTTCATTCAAAAGGCATTTCCAACATCCAGGGCACAATTTTTCTGTTGCTACCCCTAGTCTTCCATACTTTTCTTTACCACAGTTCTTTTGAAAGCAGGCAAAAATGCCGTAAACAATTGATGCAGGACAAGGGCACACTCTTTGGCTTTACTGCTCCTTGGTAAACAGTTGGCATTTTAAACAGCAGCATAAGATCCACAGCACACAGCGACACACTAGTTAACTTGCTTCAGTTTTTGGGCTACCTACTGCCAGATAGCCAAAATGCTAGCCCCTTGCCCAAGCACCTTCCTCCCAGAATTAAATCCAAAGCGGTGCCTCCATTTTTGCAACCCCTCAACCCTGCCTTTTTGCAAAATGACAGGTGGCATGCTGTTGAAGCTGACAGCAGTACCTGGTGGGGACTGGGTTCGGGGAGGATGAGGTTACTTGGCATAGGGGGTCTAGGTTTGGCTACTCTGCACAGGGGCACCCAAGTAAATCCAAACACAGGAAGCAATAATTGTAATGTCCAGAACCAGGAATGGGATTCTACAGTGTGGCTTTTATTCACATCCAAGCTGAACAAACAAAGCATAGATAGACCCCCATGGGGCTACATTCCTGGTAATGCAGATTAGAGACAACAGAACACTTCTTCACATTTCCAGCCCTCAGGATCTGAACCCACCAGACACACAGCCAGACTTGCATGCAGCTTTGGGTACACAGTCCAACTTGTACACTACTTGGGTTTTCCCCATGGCCCGGCTTCCCTGCTGGCCACTTGATCCATGGTCCATTTTGGGAATGAACCAGTATTCCTGTTGGTGGCTCCCCAAACCACCTTAGAGTCTTCGACTCCTAGAGGGTATTTTCCTTCCAATCCCACATCTGGGTACTTCCCTCATCACTGGCCAAGTGCATGAGGCAAAGTAGAAGTCCACAGAGCAAATTCGTAGAGGTGGACCTGGTCACTAAAGATGGGGGGGTCTCCCACCTGCAGCTCCCACAATCCATATGCAGCCATTTCTCTGGAAGCTACACAACTCTTTTCTGAAAGCGTGGCAATATAGATAACTGGGTAGACGTATGTCACATCTCCTCCACATGTCTTGACTTCCCTATGTGCTGGACTTGAACATACTTTTACTTTTGGCTAAGCCTATTACTCTAGACCTCCCTCTACTTCAGTAATCCAATCCCCAATATCATACAAGTCCAGGGTGAAAACATGAGCCCTTTATTAAGAGCAGAAACTCACCCTCCGGTTGCAGATGTCCCACAGGCGATTCACGAAATCTTCTTGTTTCCCAAACTTTTGGACCAAATAAGGCATCTTCTCAACTAGCAGAAGTCAGGGGCTTGCCCCTGGAATATGCAGGAAAACCTTTCCTGCCCCATCCCCTGAGCGATGGGGCACTGAGACCCGATTCAGCGGTCCCCACCACTTTAAAACTAGCTTATGTGTCTCTCTTTACATAGAAACATAGAAGTTGACGGCAGATAAGGACCGCAAGGCCCATCCAGTCTGCCCATTTCTTTTTCTACCTTATAAATGTACCATCGGCCTTTGCTCTGTCAGTGACCTATCTATTCATAGTCATTTGTATTGCTCCCTTATGCCTATCCCATGCCTGTTTGAAGCCCTGCACTGTATTCATAGCCACTACTTTGTGGTAAGCCATTCCATGCATCTACCACCCTTTCTGTGAAAAGAATTTCTCACATTCCCCCAATCGGCCTCCTCTAATCTCATGCTGTGTCCTCTTGTCCTGCTATTTTTCATATTTAAACATGTTAGACTCTTTCACCTTGTTTATGCCTCTTAAGGTGTTTAAATGTCTCGATCATATCACCTCTCTCCCTCCTTTGCTCAAGGGTATACATATTGAGCTCAGCTAATCTGTCCTTATATGTCTTCTGATGCAGTCCCTGCACCATTTTGCTGCCCTCTCTGGACTGCCTCAATTTGGTTAATGTCCTTGTGAGGTGTGCCTCCAATACTGCACGTAGTACTCCAGATGGGGCCTAACCAATGTCTTGTACAGAGGGATTATTACCTCCTCTTACGACTTCAGATACTCCTACTAATACACCCTAACACCCCCTAGCCTTACCTACTGCTTTAGAGGTCTGCTTGATGATTTTAGTATCAGTGATGATGATGCCCAAGTCTCTTTCTTCCTTTGTGACTGCTAGCAACTCCTCCCAGCCTATAAGTGGCTTCAGGGTTTCTCTTCCTATGTGCATGATTTTGCACTTCTTTGCATTAAATCCCAGTTGCCACTCTTCTGACCATTCTGCTAGTTTATCCAGATCTCTTCTCATTCTGCCCACCCCATCTGGATCATCTACTCTGTTGCAGATCTTGGTGTCATCTGCAAACAGACAAGCCTTACCCTCTAGTCCATCTGTGAGGTCACTAATGAAGATGTTGAATAGGACTGGCCCAGGACTGATCCCTGAGGTACCCCACTTGTGACTTGCATCTCTTCTGACTGTATACCATTTACCACCACCTCTGTTTTCTGCAGTCAACCAGTTTGCCACCCAGTTGACCAACTTCTGACCCACCCTGAGCCTACCTAGCTTATTTATCAATCTTCTATGTGGAACAGTGTCAAAAGCTTTGCTGAAGTCAAGGTAGCGACATCAACTGCTCCCCTTGGTCCACCACTCTGGTTACCCAGTCAAAGAAATCTATGAGATTAGTTTGACAGGACCTTCCTTTTGTAAACCCATGCTGTCTTGGATCCTGTTCCCCTATGGATTCCAGGTGTTGCACTATCCTTTCCTTAAGGAGTGCCTCCATAATCTTGCCCACTACTGAGGTAAGACTGACCGTCTGTAGTTCCCCGCCTCCTCCTGCTACCACTCTTTGTGGGAGGGATCACATGAGCCTTTCTCCAGTCTTCTGGGACCTCTCCTGTGCTCAGAGACTCACTAAACAATTCTGCTAATGGCTCTGCTAGTTCCTCCTTTAGCTCCTTAAGTACCCTGGGATGTATGCCATCAGGTCCCATTGCCTTATCCACCCTGGAGCTTAGCAAGCTCTTGTAGGACCCTTTCTTTGTGAAGGAGTAGTGCTCACCTCCCTCCCCTGTGTCCATGATGCTGAGCTGTGGCCCTGCCCACCTTCTCTTCAGTAAATACTGAGCAAAGTATCTATTTAGGATAGATGCCTTTACAGGGTCCTCCTCCTCACATGCTCCCTTTCTCCATTAAGCTTAGCTACACCCTCTGGACTTTCTCCTTTCACTAATGTATCTATAGAAAGTCTTGTCACCTTTTTTTACTGTTCGTGCTAGTGTTTCCTCAGTTTGGGACTTTGCCTGCCTTACTGCCTTACCTGCTTCCCTTAGGGCAGTTTGGTATGCCTCCCTATCTTCATCCCGCTGTGTTCCTTATATTTTCTGAAGGCCAGCCTTTTGGCTCTGACCTTTCTGCTACTATATTTGAGAACCAAAGTGGTTTCCTTCTTCTTTGCACTTCCTTTTCTGTCTAACACAATGGGATGTTGCTTCAAGTATTGTATCCTTAATGCTTGCCCACTTTGCCTGTACCTCCTCACCTGTGTTTCTTTTGCCAGGGCTAGCTTAACTCTGTTGGCCATCTTATCAAAGTCAGCTCCTCTGAAGTCCCATATTTTGCCTTTGGAATGGGATGATTTCGATGTAGTAGCCAAATTGAACCATACCATGTGATGGTCACTGGCCCCAGGTGACCTTCTCACCTGGAGATCTGTGATCCCTCTTTGTTAGTCAGTACTAGATCTAGGATAGCCCTGTCTCTTGTGGGTTGCTGTACCAGTTGTTTGAGGCCCTCCCTGCAGGGAATCCACTATGAGTCTAGTTCTGGCAGATGTTCCTGCTGGTATTGACCAATCTGTATCTGGCATGTTGAAGTCTCCCATTATCAGAACCCTCCTTAGCTGTCATGTTTTGTATATCTTCTAACAGTAATGTGTCTATGTCCTCCTCTGGTCTGGGGCCTGTAGACAACCCCAGTTCTTATGGCTGTCCCATTACCTGTTTCCAGGGTGACCACAGTTCTTCTGGCTCTTATGTGTATTCTGAATTTCTGTAGCTTTGATATTTTCATTAACATACAGGGCCACCCTCCCCCTTTTGCACCCTCGGTCTCTTCTGAACAATACATATCCAGGTACTGAAGTCTCCCAAGTGTGGTTACTGGTAAACCACGCCTCACTAATTGCTACTATGTCCAGTTTAGCCTCTGACATTATTGCCTGCAGGTCTGGGATCTTATTTCCAGGCTGTGAGCTTTGTGTACATGATTTTCCATTGGCCAGATTTTGTGTGTTAGTTGTTGGGTGAAGTTTGGCATTACCCCTGTGCATCGTATGGGGAGACAAACCTTTTTCTTACCTGGTGATGCAAAATGAATGGCAAACACGCTGAATTCCTGTTTGACCACTAGCTGAGGGGAGGTGCTTCTCCCATTCGACGTATGGGGTGCTGCACCCTCTCCCATTTGCTAGTTTAAATATTCTGCAAAGACGTCAAACTTCTGCCCCAATGCACTGACTCTCTTTAGTCAGATGCAGTCCATCAAATTTAAAGAACTGCCTCCCAGAACTGTTGCCAGTTCTCACAAATCTGTGTCCTTTTCCGGCACCAGTCCTTGAGCCACATGTTTAGCTCCCCATCTCCCCTCTTCTGACCTTCCGCCCATCTGCTCCCTTCTCCCAGACTGGCAGGATCTCAGAGAAGGAGATGCCGGACTTAAATAGATGATAAGTTTGTCACCCAGCCTAGTCAGGTGTTCCTTGGTCTCCACAACTGACCGGGTTGGCAGATCATTAGTCCCTATGTGTACTAGGACATCAATGTTTTCTCCTGCTTTGTGAACAATTTTATAATGCGGTCAGTGTCTCCATGTTGATGTACCTGGGAGACATCTGACCATCACCCTGGTGGAGATGGGTATCAACTCTCGAATCATGGAGTCTCCTATGATCAGAAGTTTTTGGATTTCCTTTCTGCTTGTTTAGTTTTTGTCCTGATTTGGGTGAGTATTGTTGTGCTAGCTCCTGTGCCGCAGTGTCCTGCTCTGCAGTGTCTTCTGCCTCTTTATTTGATTTCAGAGATAGAGGCAGATACCGTTTGTAGTGTTTATATGGTTTTGGGTAATGTGTTGAGAGCAGAGAGTGATGGGGCACCTGATTTGCTCCTCCTAACCACCTGCCAACCTCCTGGACCAACTACCTCTGGGGTCGAGGTTTTTCTGTTGGATGCTGGGGAAATGGCGGTGGTTCTTATAATGGTTCCTCTTCAATATGAAATTTGAGGCGGCAATCTCTGCCCATGCTGCCCGGAGCTGAGACCTAAGATCTCCAAAGGCTCAGCATGTAGGGACAGTGTCCTAAATCCTGTAAGACTGTCCTTCTGAAAATTGTTCCACAGTACCTGCAGTTAATGAAACCATTCCAAATAAGTTGCTGGGTTTGTAACCTAGTCAGAGTAATTAGAAGGAAAAAAATGCAAGTAATGGTTTAATTGTGCTTTGTTTAACTTGTTATAACAAGTTAAATTACTAGTGCCCTGTAAATGAGATCACCTTGTGGAGGCCCCACTGATCCGCCTCTTCCTGTTCTGCCACAGGAAATGTTACAACTGTGGTACCCTATAAAGGAGTGTAGTGGGGTGGCTGGGGATGGGGTGGGTGGCTGGGCCCCTTCCCCTGCCAAAAAGAAGAACCACGGACGAAAGAACAAGGAGGTAAGAGCAGAAACAATCAGTCAACAACAAATGCAGTAACCCTGAAAGCTTATCCTAATGTTAGATAAAACTGTAAAACCTGTAAAGCACCACCTGTAATAATTTCAGAGAAGATATACCCGTAAGAAACACTTTGCTCCAGAGAAAATAAGGCAGTAACAGAAGATATACCTTGCAAAAGACAATTTGAATCAGAAGATTACAGCAGTAATCTGTTAGCACACCTGTAGGCACACCTTGTAATAATGCAGAAGAAGGTATACCAGCAACAACAATTTGAATCAGAGAAAAATAAAGCAATGAAATGTTAGCAACAAAACAGTAGCAATCCCTGTGAGTAAAAATAAAAAACACCACACACAGTAAATCTGTAGCCAAACTAAGTCTTAATCCTTCTCCCTTGCTCTGGTAAGTTTTTCTACTCTGCCTTTCAAGCAGTCTTAGAAGGAAAGAGCTCAGGTGAAGCTAGTGCCTTGGCCAGCAAACCAAGTCTTCTACCTCCAAGATATCAACTAACCTGACTTTTTAACCCTTCTTTCTGTTGTAAATTACTGACAGTTTGCCAGCTCCACTCTCACATACACACCTAATCCTTTGGAAGAGCTGTGGAGAGAAGCAATTAGCTCCTTCAATGTGAGAAGGAGACTGAAACACCTCTGAGACAACAAACCTTTCAACAAACAAGAATAAAATAAAACCAGTGTCAAACAGTAATTTTGCTTAGCCCAATGATAAAAAGTCACAAAAATGTAAGCTCCACCTGTAATACAGTAATTTCAGAAAGATATACCTGTAAGAAACACTTGCTCTAGAGAAAAATAAAGCAGTAACAGAAGATATACCTTGCAAAGACAATTTGAATCAGAAGATTACAGCAGTAATTCATGTTAGCATACCTGTAGGCACACCTTGTAATAATGCAGAAGAAGGTATACCAGCAACAATTTGAATCAGAGAAAAATAAAGCAATGAAATGTTAGCAAAAAACAGTAGCAATCCCTGTGAGTAAAAAATAAAAACACCACCACACAGTAAATCTGCTTAGCCAAACTAAGTCTTAATCCTTCTCCCTTGCTCTGGTAAGTTTCTCTACTCTGCCTTTCAAGCAGTCTTAGAAGGAAAGAGCTCAGGTGAAGCTAGGTGCCTTGGCCAGCAAACCAAGACACCTTTTTCCTAAATGTAGCCCTATGTCAGGGCTGGGGCTCCAAGAGCCTAACACAGAGCTGTTGTGCTCCTCTCTCAACAAGCTCCAAACTCCAACTGACCTACAGACTGACTGTTCAAACCTCCCAACATTCTACTCCAACTCCCTGCTGCAGATTCATTGTGGCTCATGCAGCTGCAACAGTTCTATGGTGATGTCATCCCTCAGTCTCAGCTGAGACTGAGAACAGAGTGAGACAGTGTGAAATCCATTTAACTGGAGTTTCACAAGCTGCCTTCCCTGCCTACCACTAGGTCTTACTGGGATTCTAGTAACCCCAGGTAACAAAGGGGTTACAATAGTGAATTACAACACAACAGGCTCAAGATTAGGATATGTGCTTTGGCAAAGCTAAATAATCAAAATAATACCATAGAAACATAAAAGTTGATGGCAGATAAGGACCACAAGGCCCATCCAGTCTGCCCATTTTTCCTACCATATGAATGTGTCATAGGCCTTTACTCTGTCAATGGCCTATTTATTCATCTATATTGTTCTTTGTGCCTATCCCATGCCTGTTTGAAGCCCTGTACTGTATTCATATCCACCACTTCCCGAGCCAGGCTGTTTCATGCATCCACCACCCTTTCTATGAAAATGAACTTCCTCACAATACCCCTTAATCTGTCTTTGCACTGTCTTGTGTGAAGAGTCATAACTCATAGGTTATTGTGATAAACTAGACAAACATAATAGACCAAGTTAAAGCCCCACAAAACTGCCCCTGAATGCTTCTCCAAAATGTTTAAATGCTTGTATTCTTTACTCTATCACAGTTTTACAGAGTTTTCAGACAGTGCTTCTTGTTAAGTTAGTACAAACCCAAGATTTCTGAACCTTTGCTTGCTTCTCTTTATGTCTCATCACAGTTTTGTGGCTCTTACTTAGCCTTTGGTTATATCATTCCTTCTGAACGATGGTCAGTTCCAGTCTCCAGCATTTTTTCTTTCCCTGCTCTGTGGTGCTTTCACTCTTTCCTCACTCTGTGCCTCTGTCACACACTGACATAATGGAAGACAGTTTAATTTCAGGCTTCGAACATGGGCTATGGAAACTCAATACTGTGAAGCACTGAGATGCATGTTATATTAATTATATAATAAGCACTTTCTTTGATAACATTAATATTGGTTTATATGCAAAAAGCATGCCATAGGTTTTATAATAAGTACTGAATACTAGCACTTCTAGTTTGATCTTTGCACATGTGTGGTGTTAGAATTGCAGTGAAAATGTGACTGTGCACACAGAGAACTTTTTTAATATTATAAAAGTACATTATAATTGTATTAACCGATTCAAATTGCTGGTAAAGATGAATTTATATTTATTTCATTTCATGTTATTTGTAACAGTATATGATGACTCCGTAGTACTGAATGTGAGGAAAGAATTAATTGTGTTGGAATAATAGGACGTATATGGAAAATCAGTTTTGATTAACCCATTATACCCATTAGTGCCATATGGCATCAGAACCATCCATTGCTTAACCTGGCCCAAAATAGTGGCATCAGCTATCTGTGTTAAATTGTGGTATAGCATAAGTGGAACACTACAGATACTGAAAGAGTGAGATTATGCATTATGTTTTATGTAGACCCTTCTCCTAGAGAAGCCCACTGGGCAAAACACTGGGCTAGGACCTGAGGGCCTCATGTGAAAATAAAACTTGGATTTAATTGAATGAATTTTAGATTGTTTTGTCTGGTTTTGTTTGTGGCCATTTATACAAGTTTTGTCTTGCCTGCCTGCCCTCAGAAGGAGATCCCTAACAAGATATTTTTTTTTTGTCTATTTTTTTACTTCTTCCATCTTCAGTGGGCCCCCATTGGCCCACCCCTTACCCTCATCCCCATCATCCATCACTTCTGGGACTTATCTCACTGCATAGTACACCACAGATTACCCCCTATGGCATTGCCCCTGGGACCACCACTAATCCTGGGAGGAGCTGGGTGTGGGATGTTGCAGGGGGAAGCCTAGTAGATAGTACAGGGCTTGTGGGGAAAGTGCAGCATCATCCTGCTCAGCTTTGGCATGTTCTGCTTTTTCTGTCCCTTCTTACAGGTACATTGGTGGACTATGGCTGACAGGGACACATGCGAAGATGTATTTCATGGCCACAAGACATCCTCCTTCCAATGCCATGTCTTGGTTGTCTGACCACTGCCTGTGGTCACTCAGGCAATGTCACAGCAGAGGCAGCAATCCTCCTACCTCTGGAAGATGACAGCATCCCATAAGGCACTCAATCCTCCCTCCCCCCCAGCCGACCCTGAATGACCCTCATCTGTCTCCAAACCTGGGTCACCAGCATGGCAGCAGGTAAAGCAGCAATGCCTCAGCCCTCTGCACCACCGGGTCAGCTCCATAAGATACATTTTACATAGAACGGTACCTGACTGAGGACACTGATCTGCATTTTTTACTAATCCCCCCATGGATCACACTTGGAAAGGAGCTTGAGCTCATTGAGCCTTTCTAGACAGAAATTCTAAAAGTAGAAGTAGAATGACTATGGTTTTCAGTATCTGATATTAGAAGGACACTATCTTAGTAGAACACTAAAGGAGTAAAGCTTGTCAACCAAGATTTCTTTTGCCAGTACCAAAAATGTTCCAATAAGTTTAGCCTTGTGCCACTAGCTATAGTGTTGCTGCCTTCAGCATAAGGGCTTGCTCCATCCACTCCACACATCACCCTGGTGTTTCAGTATTTCCAGGAATGATGCACTTCCCTCTTGGGAGGTGGAAGACTAGATTTGCTGGCAAAGGCACCTAGCATCACCTGAGCTCTTTCCTTCTAGGTTGCTTGTAAGGACAAAACAAAGAACCTCACCAGAGCAAGAAAAAGGATTAAGGTTTCTTTTGGCTAGGCAGATTTACTGTGTGCTATTTTCTTTTGTATTCGCAAGGAGTGTTACTGTTTGTTGCTAACATTATATTGCTTTATTTTTCTCTGATTCACATTGTTGTTGCCAGGTATACCTTTTGCTGCATTATTACAGGGTGTGCCTACAGGTATGTGCTTACAGATTACTGCTGTTATCTTCTGATTCAAATTGTCTTTTCCAAGGTATATCTTCTGTTACTGCTTTATTTTTCTCTGTAGCAAAGTGTTTCTTACAGGATATATCTTTTGTGAAATTGCTATAGGTGGTGCTTTACAGGCTTTATAGTTTTAACTGTCATTAGGCTAAGCTTTCAGGGCTACTGCATTTGTTGCTGACTGATTGTTTCTGCTCTTACCTCCTTGTTTCTTTCATCTGTGGTTCTTCCTTTTTGGCAGGGAAAGAGGCCAGCCACCAACCCCCATCCCCAACCACCCTAGACTACACTCCTTTTATAGGGTAGCACAGTCATGACAGTTCCTGTAGCAAAGCAGGAAGGGGCAGATCAGAGGGGTATCCACACAATGACCTAATTTAAAGGGGCATAAGTAATTTAACTTGTTATAACAAGTTATACAAAAACAAACAAAACCCAAAATCAAACTTTTGCTTTCATTTTCCTCCTTCTAATTACTCTGACCAGGTTATAAACTCAGCAACTTATCTAGAATGGATATTATTAACTGCAGGTACTGAGGGACACTTTTCAAAAGGGCAGTTATAGAGAATTTAGGACACTGTCCTTCATGCTGGGCCATTGGAGCTCTGCTCCAGTCAGCATGGGCAGAGACTGTGTGCCTCAAATTGCATATGCCATTTTCCCAACATCCAACAGTAGCACCTTGACTGCAGAGGGTTGTTGGTCAGGGAGGTTAGCAGATGGTTAGGAGGGGCAAATCAGGTGCCCCATAACTCAGTGCTCTCCAAAGCATTACCTCCACAAACCATATAAAAACAACAAACATGTATATGCCTGTATCTCTGAAATCAAACTAAGGGGCAGAGGACACTGCAGAGCAGGACACTGCAGCACAGGAGCTAGCACAACAAAACTCACCCAAAACAGGAACCAAAACAAAAAAAGCAAAAAAGAAATCCAAAACACTTCTGATCACAGGAGACGCCATGATTTGGGGGGGTGGATACCTACCTCCATCCAGGGGTAAAGGTCAGATGTCTCCCAGGTAGATCAGAGTGTACAGACACTGACCACATTGCTAAAATTGTACAGGAAGCAGGAGAAAACATTGACATCCTGGTACACATAAGGACTAAAGATCTCACCAGCCGGTCAGTTGTGGAGACCAAGGAACACCTGAACAGGCTGGGTGACAAACTGTCATCCATTTCATCTGGCATCTCCTTCTCTGAGATCCTGACAATCTGGGAGAGGGGGGCAGATGGACAGAAGGTCATAGAAGGGGAGATAGGGGAGCTAAACATGTCACTCAAGGGCTGGTGCCAGGAAAAAGGACACAAATCAGTAGGTAACTGGCAACAGTTTTGGGAGTGAAAGTTCTTTAAATCTGATGGTCTGCATCTGACTAAGGAGGGAGTCAGTGCATTGGGGCAGAAGATTGATGTCTTTGCAGAATATTTAAACTAGCAAATGGGGAGAGGGGTGCACTACCCAATATGTCGAATTGGAAAAACACCCCTTCCCCCAGCTAGTGATCAAACAGGAGTTCAGCATGTTTGTAGTTAATTTGCATCAGCAGGTAAGGAAAAAGGTCTGGCTCCCCATATGATATGCAAGGGAAATGTCAGACCTCACCCAACAACCAACATACCAAAATCTTTCCAGTGGAAAATCATGTACCCAAATGCTTACAGTCTGGGAAACAAGATCTCAGACCTGTAGGTAATAATGACAGAGGCTAAACTAGACATCATAGCCATTAGTGAGACATGGTTCACCAGTAACCACAATTGGAAGACTTCAGTACCCAGCTATGTACTGTTCAGAAGAGACTGAGGTGCAAAAAGGGGGGTGGAGTGCCCTTTATGTTAATGAAAATATCAAAGCTACAGAAACTCAGAATACACATACGAAGCCAGAGGAACTGAGGGTCACCCTGGAAACAAGAAATGGGGCAGTCATACAAACGGTGGTTGTCTACAGGCCTCCAGACCACGGGGACAAGATAGACACATTACTGTTAGAAAATATATAAAACATGACAGCTAAGAAGGAGGTTCTGATAATGGGAGACTTCAACATACCAGATTGGTCAATACCAGCAGGAACATCTGCCAGAACTAGACACATAGTGGATTCCCTGCAGGGGAAGGGCCTCAAACACCTGATACAACAACCCACAAGAGACAGGGATATCCTAGATCTAGTACTGACTAACAGGGAAAAGATCACAGATCTCCAGGTAGAAGGTCACCTGGGGGCTAGTGACCATCACATGGTATGGTTCAATTTGACCACTAGAACGAAATCATCCCATTTCAAGGCAAAAATATGGGACTTCAGAGAAGCTGATGTTGATAAGATAGCCAACATAGTTAAGCTAGCCCTGGCAAGAAGAAATACAGGTGAGGGGGTACAGGCAAAATGGGCAAGTATTAAGGATGCATTTAAAGCAACATCCCATTGTGTTAGAGAGAAAAGGAAGTGCAAAAGAAGAAGGAAAACACTTTGGTTCTCAAAAACAGTAGCAAAAAAGGTCAGAGCCAAAAGGCTGACCTTGAGGAAATATAAGGGAACACAGCAGGATGAAGATAGGGAGGCATACCAAACTTCCCTAAGGGAAGCAGGGAAGGCAGTAAGGCAAGCAAATGTCCAAACCAAGGAAACACTAGCACGAACAGTAAAAGAAGGTGACAAGACTTTCTACAGATAAATTAGTGAAAGGAGAAAGTCCAGAGGGGGTATTGCTAAGATCAAATAGGATAAGGGAGAGAGTGAGGATGAGGACCATGTAAAGGCATTTATCCTAAATAGATACTTCTGCTCAGTATTTACTGAGGAGAAGGTAGGGAAGGGCCCGCAGCTCAGCACCATGGACACAGGGGTGAGGGAGGTGTGCACTAGTCCCTTCACAAAAGAAATGGTCTTGTAAGAGCTCGATAACTTCAGGGTGGACAAGGCAATGGGACCTGATGGCGTACATCCCATGGTACTAGGGGAGCTAAGGGTGGAACCAGCAGAGCCATTATCAGAACTGTTTAGTGAGTGTCTGACCACAGGAGAGGTCCCAGAAGACTAGAGAAGGGCTCATGTGATCTTGCTGCACAAGAGTGGTAGCAGGGAGGAGGCAGGGAACTACAGACCAGTCAGTCATACCTCAATAGTGGGCAAGATTATGAAGGCACTCCTTAAATAAAGGATAGTGCAACCCCTGGAATCCATAGGAGCACAGGATCCAAGACAGCATGGATTTACAATGGGAAAGTCGTATCAAACTAATCTCATAGATTTCTTTGACTGGGCAACCAGAGTAGTGGGCCAAGTGGGAGCAGTTGATGTCACCTACCTTGAGTTCAGCAAAGCATTCAATACTGTTCCACATAGAAGATTGATTAATAAGCTGGGTAGGCTCAGTGTGGGTCAGAAGTTGGTCAACTAGGTGGCAAACTGGTTGATGGGCAGAAAACAGAGAGTGGTGGTAAACGGTATACAGTCAAAAAAGATGCAAGTCACAAGTGGGGTACCTCAGGGATCAGTCCTGGGGCAAGTCCTCTTCAATATCCCCCCCAAAGATCAGCCCAATGGATTCATGAGCATATTAGAGAGCCTACATAACTCTCAACTCATAGTACTAGGTGACTTCAACATAAATTGGCTATCGCTGGAGGCCAGAAACTACAAAGATGCTTTCACAGAACAGAACCTCACCCAGCTTGTTACCACCCCCACCAGATGCAACTATAGGACAGGGTCACACACACTTCTAGACTGGATCCTTACTAATTACCCTGAATGAATCTAAAAAGTCTCAGTGCTCCTTAATGGGATCAGTGACCACTCACCAGTCACATGTGCCTGGAAAAATTCATTAAGCCCCCTCCTAAAATAGTCCACACCAGAGTGTTAAAGCAGGGGTACCTTGAGCCACTAAATACACACCTAAGCCACCTGGACTGGACACCAATCAACTCCACTACTGATGTAAACCAAGCCTTAGACCTTTTCATCAGCCACTTCACTGCGGCCTGCAATATCTTTGCACCTCTCAAAAAGCTGAAGGTCAGGGGCAGAGCTAACTGTTGGATAACCCCCCGATACTCAAACATAGGGACCATCTCTGGCACTGTGCCCATGCAACATCCAAACCTGGGGTTATTCATAAATACAAAGCTGCCAGAAATGAGTGCACACTGGCAATTTGGAGCATCAAAAGCAAATACTTCAAGGAAGCTCTCTCCAACTCCTGGGGTGATGGAAAACATTTTTGGAGTAACTTGAAAAACCTTACAGGCAAGGACCCTAAGTCACCACCCACCGTGCTCAACACAAATAGAACACCAACATCTGACCTGTACACAATCACCAACACTTTTAACAATGCATTCTCCAATTTGGATAGTGTCCACCCTTCTAATTTCTTCAATGCCCCCTCTGGTAGTAATCCTCCTGCCACTGCTCCTCTCTTACACCCTGTCCCTCAATTCTACTTCAAGGAGATCCCAGTGCATGAAGCCAGAACCTATATTCAGAAGGCCATTCACAATGCAGGCTACTGCAGTGACTCCCTTGACCTGACGTTATTAGCGCTTGTCCTTGAAGAAGTACTTGAACCCATGACAATGATCCTCAACCTATTACTAAGGATGTCCTAGTTCCTATCTCGCTGGAAACAGGCAACCATCACACCAGTACACAAAATGGAGACAAATCACTGCACTCCAACTACAGACCTATCTTCATCCTCCCCTCCATTGTCTAAGACCCTGGAGCGCATCGCCTCAGACCAACTAGTAAAGTACCTGGAAGAATATGACATCCAGTGTCCTGAGCAACATGGTTTCCAAAAAGGGCACAGTACCACCACTGTACTATTAGAATTCACAGGCTTCATCCATACCACGTTTGATCAAGAAAACTGCGTAGGGGCAGTATTCATCAACCTTACAAAAGCCTTTGATATTGTGAACCACCCACTCCTACTCAAGCAATTATCAAACATTGGGCTCTCCAATGAAGCGCTGCTCTGGTTTTCAAGTTACCTTTGAGAGAGGGTCCAGCAGATTAGGATTGCCAATGTCACCTTGGAAGAAAAGCCAGTCCTTTCAGGGGTCCCACAGGGGTCCATCCTGGGGCCACTACTCTTCAGCTTCTTCTTCAACGACCTTCCCAGTGTCTGCCACCGGAGAGTACTGCTCTACTCCCACAATGCAGTCATGTTCACCAACCACCAAAATGCAGAGCTCCTCGAGAAACAATTACAGCTTGAATTAATGCACATTGAAGAATGGTTCAAGTCACACAAATTGGTCATGAACTACAGCAAAACAAAAGTTATGACCTTGTACAATGCCAGGAGTAAGTACAAATCCTGTGACCTCACCATCCTAAACCAAAAAAGGACCTTACTTGAACACGTTCTTGATATTAAATACCTAGGTGTCACATTGGACAGCTCACTCTCCCACCATCGGCACATAGATTCTGTCGCCAAAGCCACCAACATCCTTATAGGCCTGCTGTACAGGCACAAACACTGCATGACTCCTGACACTCTCTGGTTGGCTATCAACAGCTCTGTCACCTCCATCATCAATTACAGGCAAGCAATCTATGGCTCTGCCTCTGCCTTCCGCAGAATTACAGTTGCACTCAACAAAGCATGCATACTGCTAACTGGGCTGACTGACTTACACAAACTTGTGACCTGCAAACTTGGGCAGGATGCCTTCCTCTCATCAGCTGGATACAGTATCAAACCTCCCTCTTAGCCAAAAAAGTCTGCCTCTGGGTCATGCCCCAAGGCTTTGAAAAGCTCTTTATTGACCACCACAGCACCCAGTGAACTAGAAGTTCACAACAACTAATCTTCCAAAATTCCTATCTTGAAAATTTGGTTAAAAAAATCCCAAAAGCAATTGCGTTATGGGCGTGCATTGTGCAGTTTCTACGCACGTTCATGACTTCACCAATTTTTCATATTTTCACTCCAGATTTTCAACATTGCCATTTTTTTACATCTTCTCATGAACAGTGCACCTGTAATTTTTCACATTCAGCCCGAAATGTGTTTTTGTACCTGTGGCCCCAAATGGCGCAGTCACTGTGCAAAATCACCTTTCGGCTAATGAACTGATAGTGCCACTCTTCATGAGGTGGTGTCACAAAAAGCCCATGTTGAACATTTGGAGTGAAAATACCAACAAATGCCTGGGACATTAGGGTTTCCAACCATAATGCCCTACCATGTAGAGACTGACAGGTGTCAGGGGTGTGACTTGGGATTGTCGACTGTAATGCTCATGCCATTCCACCCTCACTCCCACCCTGCAGCCAGTGACAGGCATCAAGGAGTGCCTTGGACTCTTTGGCCCCAAAGTTCACCCCATTCTCCTATACTGCATCCATCTCAGCATACTTCCTTATGGAATGGAGTGAGCGTAAGGCTCAAAGACCCCAAGGCACACCACAACACTTGTCAGTGTCTGCAGGGTAGGGTGAGATGAAGTGGCATGAGCGTTATGGCGGATGACCCAAAGGCACACCCTAATGCCTGCCAGTCTCTGCAGGGAGGGGGTGGGATTGGCATCAGTTCAATACTTCACTGCTATCCCTCTTATGCATCTCTCTAACTCTTGCACTACCAATGCAAATGCTAGCAAGACATAATTAAGCATTGACAAATGCTTGTTAGACTTTGTCCCTTACCTTCTACTCCAAAATTTAGCTCTATAACAGCTACAGAGGAAAGTCAAAGCAGCCCTGAATATTGCAGGTTTACAGCAGCATGGAACATCCTTATTTGCAGGATATTTTAAAACTAAATTAAAACTGGCATAACTGATTAAAATATGTCCTTAAAGGCTACAGGATTAAAATGCAGACCATCCCCTGGTCCATACCCAGTTATATGACCATGTAAGCATTTGTGAAATTTTTAATTGAAAAGGTTTATGATATACAATTATTCTGAATGCAATTTAGAAGTAAGAAAGAGGGCACATATTTCTTTCTCACTTCTAAATTTCATTTGCAAAAATATTACTTTATTTACAGTTGGGTTTGTTTTATTCAACAAGGAGACTGTAAAGATGTGTATCACTTTAAGAAATAAATAGCATGCTACACAGAATGCGTGCTTTAAGATGCTGCATGCCCTATGAGTATTCGAAGCTGTTCAGCATGGATGTGTGGTGCAGTTACACAGCTAATAAAAAGAGACTTCAAAATAGATTTTCCTTGTGTTGTGTGAATCATTACATGGTATGAGAATGGCGCAGATGTCACTATCCATTGCTTTATACCTGCAAAGCAATTTAGCTGAGCTGGCGGAGGTTCAAGCAACAGTTTGAAATATTTCTCATTGCCAGCAGGGATGCAGAGAAATCAAGAAAAGTGCAGGCCATGACATTGATTCATGTTGCTAGTCCAGCTGAACTGGAAGTGTACAATACATTTGACTGTCAGAGGGAAGAAGACAGAGAAAATCTATCACAGATTCTGAATAAGTTTGACAGGTACTGTAACCACAGAAAGAAAAGCATCTGTTTAATAACAGAAACTAAAGTGTGAGTGAATCCATAGATGCCTATGTAATAAACCTGAAGTTGAAAGCAAAAGCATTTGAATTTGGAGAGCTGTGTGACTGCTTAATTCATTGTATAATTATACTATTTGTGGCATACAGAATGACCAAGTTAGATGTCAGTTAAAACACATGAATTCTAGCACCCATCACCTCAAAGTAGTCAGATGTCACAATAATAAAGTTCGTACAAAATATATTTATTGAACAAGAAACCACTCCATGTTGTGAATGACAGATTATAGGACGCACTGCAAGCCCTTTGGTTGACAGGGTATATCAATGGGCTTCCAGGAGTACTGTAGCCGTCATTCACAGACAGCTCTGTTGGTGGGGTGCTGTGGCAGTTTCTGGGTAGGGTGAGCTGCCCACTGCCATATGAAACATGTTGGGACAGGGGAGTGGGGTGGGGGGTGCTTGGGTGGGGGTCTGCTGGACCACCAGGTAACTTTGGGACTTTCTTCGGTGTTGCAATCGGGTAGGGTAAGGAAGGGGTGGTTCTACTAGACTACCAGAGATTATGCTGCATTTCATTTCCTATTGCTGGGGATGCAGGCAGGGAGGGAGGACTGCACTGGACTACCAGGGATGTTACTGGGTTACGTTACTTAGGGGATTCAGGTGGGGGAGACCACTGGAACACCAGGGATACTTTGTGGTTTGAAATTCGCAATGCAATTGAGTCAGGAAAGGGTGGGAGTACACTAGACTACATGGGGATATGTGTGCAGCTTGCAGCCCTTGCAGAGCACCTGGCACATTCTGCTAGGTGCATCCCTGCAAGCTGCATGCTAATGGGGCCATAATGATATGCAAATGGACCCATTGCACCTTGCATGCTTTATTGGGGCTGTGAAACCCAAACATTGGTGTAGCACATCCAGAGATGTGCCATGCTATTGGTTTCCCAGCCTGACCAGGGGGTTGCACTGGTGCATCTAGGGTTGGGCGCAACTGTAGCATTCACAGAGGGATGTGCCGGGAGCATCCTCCAGTGCATCTTCTGCGAATACCACAATTTGGCCTTGGTGCATCTCATTTGCACTGGGGCAGCCGAGATGCACTGAGGACAACTGCTTTGTGAATCCTGCCCTACATGTTTTGATAATTGCACTAATTTAATATCCTTTAATATTCAACTATCAACATATCTTGAACAATCTTGTGACCCAAGGCATAGACCAAATGACTATCTAATCATTGCAGATGCTCCTAGTGTACATCAATTACCACCACTTTATGTAATACTTTATTATTAACCAGCAAAAATAAAAAAAAATAGATGATATGGGGGTAGATGGGGAAGACTGGGTTATAGAAGGGAGTAAAAGGACCATCAAAAAGGGCCAAAGAGCAATGAATTTTGAAATTAACATAATGAAGCATTTTGAGACCCTTACTGATTTGGATACAGATTCATCAACAAAACCAGTGGAGGTGAGCCCCAAAGAAGATAATCAACTTATTGGGTCAATTATCCCCAGTAATGAACCACAGTCCAGTACAACATCAACAAGTAGTGCCCGGACCATAACCCTGCCCCAATGTGAGCTTAATATTCCTGTAGAACCTGTCACTAATGAGGAAAAACAAACAATAACCAGCTATTGCAGGATATCAGTATGCAACAAGAACAGTCTATAAGTAGGCAAGTGTATATTTTGGGAGACTCAGTACTGAAATACATAGATAAATATATTTGTGGACCCAATAAGGCTAATCGCACTTGCAGTAGCTTTAGAGGAGCAACAATTGCTGAAATCACTGGAACGGTAGACAACATCCAAAATAATGCTGGGGAAAACCAACCGTAATAATACATGCAGCAATGAACAACACTGGATATTCAGACTCAGAAGATATTGAAAAATAACTTATAACCCTACAAAAGAAGCTAGCAGATAAAAGATGTGAAGTCTGTTTCTTAGAAATTCTTCCTGCAGCAAGGGCCAATCACAAGAAAATCACTAAAATAAAACTCATTAATGAATGGCTGAGGAAATGGCCCTGAATAAAAATATAAAATGCATTACTCATTGGAAGAGACTGGAGAATGATCAAGGGTTATTCAAGTTGGTACGGGCTACCCCTTAGTAGGAGAATAAACATACTCCTGGGTGAAGCAAATTGAAAAACACATCAGGGATACTTTAAACTAGGATTCAGGGTGTATCAAGGCAAAGTGCCTAATATTCAAAAAAACAAAGCAGTCATAGACATTTATAATTACAAATTTCTCCTATCCATTGTGAGAAGCTTAAACATCATTAAAAAACTGAGCTAGAAATTCTACTTGTCACAAATAATATTAACATAACCACCATTACTGAGACCTGGTGGGACAATATCAGTGATTGGTCAAGAGAAATCCCCAACTACAATTTTTACTATAAAGATAGAAAAGATGGGGGCTGGGGGGGGTTGCATCTATACCAAAAAGGGTCCCAACTGTTCAGAAATTGACTTCACAGACAAAAAACAATATTGACTTAGAAACAATATGGCTACAGATGCTAACCTCTAGTGGCAAAAGAGCAAAATAATGAGCACTGGGATACTGGTGTTGCTGCAAATACCTTTTGTGGAAAAAAAGGGTAACAATTAGAAATTGTTAAGGCCCCTAGGAAGTAACAACGATTACACTACTAACCTGTTGAGACTAGTACTCACAGCTGATCTATCAACTATAGTAGTTCTTGGGGAATTAAATTTCCCAGATATAGCATGGAGCCAACTAAGAAGCACAGATACTATGGAAATATACTTAATGCCTTACTGGAAGTTGGATTGGATCAGGTAGTAATGAAGTCCATTAGTGGAATAAATACATTGGATCTGGTGGTCACTGACCTACATACGGAATTGGGAATCTTAATGGTAAGGGAACCATTTGGTCCAAGTGACCATAATACTGTATATTTCAGTCTGCATGCATGCCATAGTCAGGTAAATCACAACCTAACCATAAGAAATTGCTCCAAGGCTGATTTTGCTTAAAAAAATAGAAGTGTGCTAGAACATACAGACTGGGAAAAATTAATGAGCAACTGATCAGTGGAAGAATGTTGGCAACTAATCAAAGCCAAAATTAGTGAGCTGGAAGACAAATATGTGACTGGAAGAAAGCAATATGACCAAAAGGGAAAAATTCTGACATGGCTAACAAAAAAAAAATCAAAAAAGCAACTCAGTGGTGTGCTGGCCACTAGGGGCGCTAAATAGGACGGCAGCTTAAAGATCAGTTCCACAACCCAGAGGGAAATATCCTTTAAAATCCTTTTTCGACCAGCTGGTATTATATCCTCACTCTACTGTAACTTGTGGGGTAATACTCAACCTACACTAATTTAGCTTCATTGATACAAAAAGCCTTCATTTGCTGCGTGGAAATTGCTATTGTACTGAAGAGCCTCCTGGATGAGGTAGGCCTGAAAATATGGCTGAAGGCCACTTGCCACAAACCTGGGAGCAACCGTCAGTTGAGGCGATGTTCAGCCAACTTATGGTGCAGATGGCAAAAGTCACTGTGGAAACTAATCGAAACACCCAAGTGGTTCAAAATTTAGAAGCCAGGATGCTGCATTCCGAACAGCAGGTCTCGGCAATGGAGGGGCATGTTCAGGACTTAAGGGCAGAATTAAGAGATCAACAACAGACCATACAGATGTTGCACAGTAAGATGGATGACCTCGAGAATCGAGGTCGCCATAATAATCTTCACCTCCTGGGCTTCCCTGAGCATGTAGAACCCAAAGATACAGAGAGATTTTTACAATTAGCCATTGCTGAAATGCTGCAGTTGGACCCATTGATACCGCTCCAGGTAGAATGTGTACACTGTACGATAGCCCCCATGTCTCAGGCCCAGGACAGACCACGACCTATCACAGCCTGATTTATTGATTTTAGGGACAAAGAAAAGGTCTTAACTAAAGCTTGTGATTTACAGCATGTAGTGTGGAGATCGAATAAGATCCACATCTTTCAGGACTTCTCTAAGGATCTGTCGGACAAAGTCTGAGCACACTCTGAGGCAAGGTATAAAATGCACAGTATTGGACTGTCCTTTTCCTTGCATTACCCAGCCACGATGCGGGTTATGCATAATGGGGTCCCAGACAGTTTTGAATCTCCTGATGCAATCATGGATTTTTTACGGTGCAACTGGCCACAAGAATTCACCCCAACTGCTCCAGGAGACCCTTTGACATAAACTGCTACCGACGGGTTGGATTGCCGCTCCTCTCCATCAGTGAGCAGGCCTGCAGTTTGGCAAGACCTCAAGAAGCAACACTGGGAACTCCCCCCCAAAAGCACACTAAAAGAGGCAATCCTCAAAGAAACATGGCCACTGGGAGCATCCTTCAGAGAGAGGTCAAGATGACACAGAGGAGGCCACAAGCATGGACACTGTTGCTCCAGATCTGTTACAGGCTTACCACACCGCTAATAGATATGAAGCTTTATGCCCTAGCTCTCCAGATCAACTCCCAGGCATTGTGGATTCAACTGTGGAAGGCAGACCTACTCCTATGTTGCAGTCCAGCTACCTGTCCCGGTCAGCAACTCCTCACCTAGTCGCTTGGAGAAAAAGGAGGAATTATCCTCGGACTCGGACGAGTCCTCGAAGAGCTGCCTCTGGCCTGAGCCACCCTCTACCTGCCGAGGTCGGTCGGGAGTGAGGGTCACAGACAGCCTATGGGGTAGACCCTTAGCCGACCGAGAATCCCTGGTCGGAGCCCCAAATAGTGGCTGTGGAGGCGGAGGTTCCACCGGAATCGGTGGAGCAGCTGGTTTTGGCCGAACAACCGGCCTGGGTACAGGCTCCTCGGGTAAGTCGAGGGGTTGTGTCGGCCGCTCCGGTGACAGCCACTTAATGGCCGGGGAAGGCGACTGCGTCGGCTTATTCCCGGTCAGGAGGAACTGTTGCCACATGAGGTCCTCGTACCGTCGACGTAACTTACGCCGAAGCCTCTCCTCGTCCGAGGAGGAGGATGAGGATGAGCGGCGACGCCGCTTACCGCGGTGCCGAGACCGAGACCGCCTATGACGGCGGGATCGGCTGGACCGCGAAGAGGTCCGAGACCGAGAGCCTCGGCTTTTCCGAGGTCGGTGCGGGGAAGTGTCGGCAGGAACCGGCACTCCCTTCGCTCGGAGGGTTCATCCGGAGGCTCCAGAACCGGAGGCACAGGCAAGCCCACGGATCTCAACTTCGGGGAACCGGGAGAGGGGAGTCTCGGCTTCTATAGGCGACAACCCGTCCAACGGATCGAGAAAAATCTCGACTTCGTCGACGGGAGTCTCAGTCAACTGACCTGACGGGGACACCGTGAGACCAGTGGCCGAAGCCGAGCGGTCGACCGAAGTCGACGGTCGACGACTCGGGGAGAGGGACCTTTCCCGCTCCCAAGAGCATCGACGGAGGGATTTACCTTTGTCCCTCTTTTTGGACCGAGAAAAAGGTCCAGCAGACGTTGGCCCTTCTCCCTTAGTGGAGAGGGACAGACAAAGCTCCTTAAAGGAAGCTGTGTAGGAAGAACCCAGAGAGAGCGGGATAAATGCCGCGGCCGAGGAAGATACGGCCCGCGCCGCCTCCTCTTCGAGGGCGATCATCTGCTCGAGCTGATCCGCCGAGCCCGCCGCCGCGGACACCGCCGACCGGGCCTCCTTAGACTTCACCGGAGGGAAACGCTTCTCGGGACGGCCCAGATGCAATCAGGCAGCACAGTCTTCGAGGATGTAGGCCAAAAAGGAAGAGCACAAGTCGCAGTCCTGCGGGTCGTGCTCAAGGCCTAAACAGTAGACACACGTGGAGTGTGGATCCATCTGAGACATCTTCTGCACGCAGGGGCTTCTCGAAACCGAGTCGACGGTCCATCGCAGCCGCGAGGGATCAAGACTGAAGTCTTTTAGCAAAAACTTCAAATTCAAAACAGAAGAAATAGGAACTAGTCTCAAACGAGAGCGTTAAGGAGGGAACCTGAGCTCCTAAGCGGTAAGGAAGATCTGGCGCCATGGGTGGAGCGAGTTATACCACCCGGGTGGGTGGGAGGAGCCAGCTTGAAGACCTTCCGGCAAGATTTAAAGCGGCAAGGATACCTGCCAATAAGTGTGGATGAACAACATATCCATGTCCCTAGAAACCCTTAATTCCTTTGAGGACCTACGGAGCTGTTATGGGATCTCTCCCAAAGACTTTTGGCAATTTCTTCAAATAAGAAGCGCCATCCTTATGTACAGGCATAAGCAGCACCAAGAGCAACACATCTCCCAGGCAGAGTCATGGCTGGCCCTAGAAAGAGGACATTCAAGACGGGTATATGCGGCCATTCGGAGCACCATCCCGTCCCAAGCAGAGAAATCCAAGCACAAATGGAAGAAAGCTCTGCATGCCCCTATTACAAACCTGGAGTGGAAGTCTTGTCTACAATTTGCTCACGGGGCATATCCTGACACCAGTAGTCAATTAATACAAACAAGATAATTCACTCCAGGTACAGGACTCCTGTAGTCCTCGCAAAGGGAAAGCTGGCTCAGTCTGACCTGTGTTGGAGGTGTCAGAAACTCCCACATGACCTGTTCCACATACTTTGGTCCTGCAAGCTGATCCAGCCACTATGGCAGGCTACCTGTGAGATGGGGTCCAAAATACTTAGGAAGCCTGTGCCTCAGTCCCCTGAGTTGCTGTTATTAGGACTCTGGCCCCTCACCTTCGTCTCTCTGAGTTGAAACTACTTCTGACGCTCAGTATGCGGGTTAAAAGACTCCTACTGTGTAAATGGCGGTCCCAGATAATCCCTTCCCTTGGGGAAGTACTTACCTCCATGGCTCAAGCTGCCAACTGGGCCAGAATATCACATACTGTGACCAATACCCTCTTTAAATATATTGCCCTCTGGACTCCCTTCCTTCTGTTTTTGAAACCTAGGGAGGAAAGAGGCTGAATAGGCACAACCATGCTAGTATAATGGTCTCCTCTCATGGTGCATTTAAGGGCAAGTGCTGGAGAGATTGTTACTGAGTTATAGTAGGGGACCCTGCTCTATGGATGACATGGTATAATATCAGTAAAGGACAGTATCTTCTTTGACAATAAAGACCTGTTTGCATTGTGTGTGTGATTTCTTGTATTTTGTAGGCATAAAGTAGAGGACAGCGGCCCTGGACCTCTCATAATTTCTGATGCTTTGTCAAATACTGCAGAAACTAGCAGGATGAGGCCAGGTAAGACATGTTTGTATGAGTTAGCCATAATGCAATCCACAAACTGCTAATACTTTCAAAGTTAATCTCCATCTGGATAGGTGTTGTACATCCAGGCAGAGTGTTATCCTACTGCTTACCTGGCTAGTATATTCAGTTCATTACTATTTGGCCAGCATGTTCCATTCTCTGCTTCTACAGACATATGTAACAGTCTGTAAGACCGTTGCAATGTATCCGACTGTTTTAATGTTTGTATCGTCTTAATAAGTCAAATCAATAAAACTTATTAACCACAAAAAAAAGCAAATCAAGAAAAAGGAAAAGGCCTACAAAACATTTAAGACAAATAAAACAGAACAGACAAGGCTGTGATACAAAGCAGAATTAGCTAAAACAAAGAACCTAAGTATGAAAGAAAAAAAAGTAGAATTTAAATTGGCACATAGCAAGGATAACCAAAAATCTCTATATGCATAAATAAACAATAATACATTTGGAAACACAACCATTGGCCCAATACTGAACAAGCATTTGTCAATGCTGAATGTTCACTTGCACAACACGCACTTGTAACACAATCATTCAGTGGAATTATTTCACTAAATTTCCAACATAGGCATTTTGTGACCTCTGCTCATGAATACTGTCACTATGATTTTCATAATGTGTCCCGAACATTGATTTCCCACAGCGACCGCGCCATTGACTGCCAAATGCGCAAATGCATGATTTGGCCAGGAAGTGAAAAATGACAGCTGTACTATTTGTAAGGAGGAGTAAAAAGATGGCAATGTTGAAAATCTGGAGTGAAAATATTACAAATTACGACAGTACGTGGAAAGTGTGCAATGTACGCTCGTAACAGTCATTTTATGGGCTTTTGTCACCAAATTTTCAACATAGACATTTTAGGACCTCTGCTCATAAACAGTGTCACTGTGATTTTCTTAATCTGTCCTGAAAACTGATTTCCCACGGCAACCGTGTTATTCTGCACCAGAAGTGAGAAAACACATTTCAACCAGGATGTGAAAAATGACAGCTGCAATGTTCATAAGGAGGTGTGGAAAAATGCTAATACTGAAAATGTGTAGTGAAAATATACAGATTACTCACCTGTAAACAGAGTTCTAGGAATGGTATATGTTGCTCATAAACACTGCCTGGCAGATTCCTTGCCGCTTTAAATCTTGCCAGAAGGTCTTCAAGCTGGCTCCTCCCATCCACCCGGGTGGTAAAACTCTAGGCTCCACCCCATGATGCCAGATCTAGCCCTCTGGAAGCCAGGTTGTGCATCGAAGCCAGGGAGGTCGGGTGGGTCATGTGGATGAACAACATATACCATTCCTAGAACTCCTGTTACAGGTGAGTAACCTGTATTTCTAGGGACATGGATATGTTATTCATCCACACTGACTGGCAAACTCCTAGCAGTTCTCCGGGAGGAGGGAGGCAAGGGGCACACACCCCCTACTTAGGGAATAAAGACTGGAGAACCGAGGCCCCAAAACCAGCATCCCGGCGTGACTCAAGGTCGATGTGGTAGTGGGTAATAAAGGTATGTACCGACTTCCAGGTAGCAGCCCTGCAGATATCCTGGATAGGAACATTCCTGGAAGCAGCTAATGATGCAGTGGTATGGCTGGTAAAATTAGCTCTTATCCCTCTGGGAGGCTCCATGCCCGCCAACCTATAGTGGAGATCTATGCAGGAGGTGACCCACCTGCTTATCGTCCACTTGGCTGCAGATCTGTCAGGTGTGGCTTCAGCATAGGTGACAAACAGCTGATGAACCTCTCCCCAAACTTCAGCCGTCTGCTCCTTAAAGTAAGCGAGCGCTCTGCTAGGGTCCAAATATGGAGCCTATATTCAGCCTCCGAGGTGTGATTGGGGTAGAACACCAGCAGAGCCAACACCTGGTTAAGGTGAAACTCCGACACCACCTTCGGAAGGAACTTCGGGAGGGGGCACAGGACAACCTTGTCCCTGTGGAAGACCAGATAAGGAGACTCAATGGAAAGCACCTAGAGCTCTCCCATCCTTCTGGTTGACGTGATAGCCACCAAGAAGGCGGTCTTCCACAACAGGTGGGAGATATTGCACCTGTGCATTGGTTCGAATGGCTTGCCCATGAGCTTGGCCAATACCAGCAGTAGATCCCACGGAGGCGGAGGTTCTCACACCGGAGGGGAAATGTGATCAAGGCCTTTGGAAAAGCACCAAACCACCTTCTCCTGCACCACCGACTGCTTTCCGGCCCACACCCAGTAAGCAGAGATGGCTGGCAGGTACACCTTAAGGGTCCTTGACCGAAGCCCTTGCTGAGAAAAGGACCACAGGTAGTCCGGAATGCTTGCCAAGGAACAGGAGGAAGGGTTCAGGCCCTCTCCCTGACACCAAATGGAGAATCTCTTCCATTTGAAGGCATAGCATTTTCTGGTTGACTCCTTACGGGACACCTCAACGATGTTGAGGACCTCATCGGAAAGACCCAAGGCCTGGAACTCTAGCTGCTCAGGAACTAGGCCGCCAGGTGCAGGGATTGAAGGTCCGGATGGAATACCTTCCCCTGATGACTGAGATCAGGTCTGGGTGGGCTGGAAGCCGCCTCGGGAGCCTGGAGCTGAGACTGAGGAGATCTGGATACCAGAAATGGTGGGCCAGTCTGGGGCTACCAGAATCACCTGCGACTTGTCCCTCCTCGCCTTGAGAAGCACCTTGTGGATCAGGGGAAATGGGGGAAAGGGGTAGAAGAGGTCCAGGGTCCACGGCCTCGAGAAGGCATCCCCCTGCAGCGAGGCCTGCTAAGGGTGGGCGGGCATGAAAGTCTCAGCTTCGCATTCTCCCTGGAGGCAAAGAGGTCCACCTGAGGCATGCCCCAGTGGGAGAAGAGATCTTGTACTACCTCCAGCAGGAGAGACCACTCGTGAGATGCAGCCCCTACCCGGCTTAGGGCATCAGACAGGGTGTTGGAGGCTCCTGCCATGTGAATGGCTAGGAGATTCACCTCCAGGCTGTACACGAGACCATATGGATATCCTCAGCCACGCCCTGTGGCACATGGCCACTGTGGCCGCTACTGACCTGGCACGGGAATCACCTATGTCCAAAGCAGTCTGAAGCTGCTGCTTAGCCACCACCCTATCCTGGTCCGGCACCTGCCGGATCGTGGTCCGCAGGTCGTCCGGCAGATGAGGGATCACCTCATCCAGGGAGCCCATGAGGGTGTGGGAGAAGTGTGCCATCAGCATGGCCGAGCTGGCCTGTCGGAGGCTGAGGGAGAATGCAGCGTACACCTTGCACCTGGCATAGTCCAGCCTTTTGGACTCTTTGTCGGGGGGCCTATCCACGTCCCAAGCATTTCCAGAATGCCAGAAGATGCTATCAGTGACTAACCCCTTGGCAGAGGGGTGCTCTGAGAAACTGGGCAAAGAGCTGGTAGGGACTGCATACTTCCTGGCCATCCCAGCTCACGGCACAGGACAGGAAGCACGCCACTGCCAAAGCTCCAAGGCTGGGCCGACAATAGCCTCAGCCACAGGGAAGGCCTCCGTGGGAGAATCCCCTCGGTCTAGTATCTCCATCAGAGGATACTTGGCCCATTTGGACATGGGCTCGAGCTGCATCCCGGTAGACTCCGAGATGAGTCAAAGCAGACTCATGAAAGATGATGGGCTATCATCCAGAGACTGACTCCCGGAGGACTCCAGGCCGACCCACCTGGGGAACAGGGGGGAGTCATTATCGGACTCTAAGAATCTGTGAAGAGCTGCCTCGGGCCTGAGCCACCCTCCATCTGCTGAGGACGGTCGGGAGTGAGGGTGACCAACAACCTGTGGGGCAGGCCGTGACCCGACTGAGGTTCCACCACAATCAGTGGGGCAGCTAGATTTGGCCGAACAACTGGCCCAGAAATAGGCATCTTGACTGTGGCGAGTGGTTGCTTCAGCCGTTCGGGCGACAGCCACTTGATAGCCCGGGGATGAATCGGAGTCAACTTACTCCCAGACAACAGTAACTGCTGCCACATAGCTCCTTGTAACGCCGACGCAGTCTGCGTCGAAGCCTCTCCTCATCCAAGGAGGAGAAGGACAAGGAGAAGCGGTGTCGCCACTTAATTTGGTATTGAGACCAAGACTGCCGATGTCGGCGGGAGCGGCTTTACCGAGATGAAGTCCGAGACCGAGACTGAGACCCTCGGTGAAACCGAGGGTGGGCCTGGGAAGGGGCGGGGGACACCCGCTCTTCCCTCGGCTCGGACACTTTAACCGGGGACTGCCGCCCCGAAGGCACAGGCAGATCCTCGGCCTCCACCGAGGAAACTGGTAAAGAGGGGTTGTTGGCTCTACCAGTCAACCACCCGGCCATCAGGTTGAGGAATATCTCGACTGCATCGATGGGTGTCTCAGCGGGCTGGCCTGACGGGGACGACATGAAGCCAGCGGCCTGAGCTGCAACCTCGACTGAAGTCGATGGTCGGCTGTCCAGGGAAGGAGACCTCTCCCACTCCCACAAATGCCGATGATGGGACTTACCCTTCTACTCCCCCTTCTTGGGCCGAGAGGAATGTCCCGATGGCCCCTCTCCCCTTCGTGGAAAGGGACTGATGAAGCTGAACAAGAGGAACTCAGAGACAGTGGGATAAATGCCGCGACTGAGGAGGAGGAAGATGTGGCCTGGGCCGCCTCCTCCTCAAGGGTGATCATGTGCTCAAGCTGCTCAGCCGAGCCAGCTGCCATGGACACCGCCCAACAAGCCTCTTTGGATTTTACCGGCGGGTAACACTTCTCGGGGCGCCAGAGCTTCAATCGGGCAGTGCGATCCTCCAGGGCGTTGGCCGAAAAGGACTGGCACAACTCGCAGACCTGCGGGTCATGGTCTAGGTCGAGGCAGTAGATGCACGTGGAGTGCAGATCCATTCTGGACATCTTCTTCCCACCAGGGCACCTCTGAAAGCCGGGAATCGATTTGTCCATCGCAGCCACGAGGGATAAGAAGACCAAAGTTTAGAAAACTTCAAAACTAGTTTCGGACGAACCGAAGAGTTAGGATCCAGTCTAAAACACAGAGCGCTAAGGAGGGAACCTGAGCTTCCAAGCGGTAAGGAAGATCTGGCGTCATGGTGCAGAGCCAAGAGTTTTACCACCCGAGTGGGTGGGAGGAGCCAGCTTGAAGACCTTCCGACAAGATTTAAAGCGGCAAAGAATCTGCCAGACTGTGTGGATGAACAACATATCCATGTCCCTAGAAATTACAAATTTGTGAAGTTACAAGGGTTTGTGGAAACTGTGCAATGCATGCTCATAACACAGTCATTTTATGGACTTTTGTCCCCAAATTTTCAACATAAGCATTCTAGGATCTCTGCTCATGAACAGTGTCACTGTGATTTTCTTACTCTGTACCGAACACTGATTTGCCACAGCAACCGCACTATTCTGCGCCAAAAGTGTGAAAACACATTTTGCCCAGGATGTAAAAAATGACAGCTATACTGTTCATAAGGAGGTGTGGGAAAATTCAAATGCTGAAAATCTGGAGTGAAGATATTACAAATTTGTGAACTTACGATGGTGTGTGAAAACTGCACAATGCATGCTTGTAGAACAGTCTTTTTAAGGACTTTTGTCACCAGATTTTCAGCATAGGCATCTTAGGACCTCTGCTCATGAAAAGTGTCACTGTGACTGTCTTACTCTGTACCAAACACTGATTTCTGACAGCGACCAAGCAATTCTGTGCCAGAAGCGCAAAAATGCATTTCGGCCAGGATGTGAAAAATGACAGCTGTACTGTTTATAAGAAGGTGTGAAAAATGCCAATGTTGAAAATCTGGAGTGAAAATATTGCAAATTCGTAAACTTACGAGTGTGCATGGAAACTGCGCAATGCAGACTTGTAAAATAGTAATTTTTGGAATTTGTTCACCAAATTTGCAACATAGGCTTTTTGAAAGCCCACCTCATGAACAGTGACACTGTTGTTTTATTAATTGGTCCCAAAAGGTGATTCCACGCAGTGATCGTGAAATTACATTTCAAGACTGAATAATGCCATGACAGTGACTGAATTCATGAGAAGGGACCCCAAGAACCCCATGTTGAAAATTTGGTGTCAAAAGTCGAAAAAATGGCCGAGATATCCACCTAATTTGAAAACCCCCCATTTATGCAATTATACAACTTACCAGCATTTCCTCAGTTTGTGGTCTGCTTTGAAGAGTGCAGCTGTATTCCCGGTCCAATGAAGATCATCACGATGGGCTCTAGAGTTAAGTATAGGGTATGGGGGGGTGGGGAGGTTGGTTGAGCAGAGGGTGGGTGTGGGTTGGGGAGGCAAGTGACTCACCGAGGGACCATTTTCTTCTTTCACAGGAATTTTTAAAACAAAAAGATGCTGGGGGACACTTTTGGTACTCTGGGGTGGGCTCCCAGCATGCCATCAACATGTTTTTTTGGGGAGACTGGAGCCAACTGGGACTAGGCACCCCCATCGGCCATACAATGTGCATGGGGGAAGGCATGAGCATGCTGGAGTGGACTCCTAGTGTGCCAATTGGTTGTTTGTTGGGGGGCACTGCAGCCAATAGGGGATTGGGCACCCCCTTCAGCCACACAGTGTGCTGGGGGCACATGAGCTGAGGGGGATTGGGCACCCCCTCAGCAGATAACATGGGGGCCAGGGAGGACAATAACAAGGGAGGGGGAGGACATTAGCAGAGGGAGGAAATGGGAGGGATTTCATGCCAAGCTGTGTATGACAGCATTTCAGCTGTGCTGAAGACGTAAAGACGTCAGTATGCTAACTGCATACACGCTACCACCGATGATTGCAGCAGATCTTTTGTTTGAAGTGAAAACCAGAACAGCAGAACTGCTGTCATACACAGCTCGGCATGTATTGGTCTGGTAGGGTTGCACCTGGTACACTGAGCACTGTATTCACGAGGAGGGTCACACACCTCCAAAAAGTCGTACTGTTTCAAGACGTTCCTTGCACATGTGCAAGTGAATGCAAAAATGAAGAAACATTACTGTGGACATAGCTGAAGCATTAAACGACTACTTTTGCACAGTATTTAATCCAACAATTCTGAAAAAAATCATACGGGACCCATTAAGTATGCAAGATACACATTCACCAGAGATGAAGTCCAGTGTACTATTGGTAATATAAAATCAAACTCTTCCCCAGGACCAGATAGCTTCATGTTTTCTTAAAAAGCTAGTTGATCCACTAAGTATACCTTTTATGATACTATTTAATAAATCAACCAAAAAGGGGCAGGTACCTAATGAATAGAGGAGAGCAACCAGAACTCCAATCCACAAGAAAGGCAGTAGGAGGGATGCGAGCAGTTACAGGCCCGTGTGTTTAACTTGGGTTCTCTGTGAGGTCATGGAAAAATTACTAAATATAAAGCTTGAGGAAACCCATGGACCTTGGGCAAACATGACCACACACAACATGGTTTTGTACAGCAGAGATCCTGTACCACAAATTGAATTACCTTTTATGACAAGGACAGTGCAAGCCTAGACAAAGGGACTCCAGTAGATATCATTATTGTTACACTTTCAAAGGGCATTTGATACCATCTCACACACCAAATGAATCATAAAGCTAAAAAATATAGGAATGGATTATGTAATAGTACGGTGGACTGAAGACTGGCATATGGACTGAACACAATAGGTGAGAGTAAGTGGAAAACAGAGAGGGTGGGATTCTAGGCAGGTACCACAGGGGTCTGTACTTGGACTGGCACCGTTTGGTGTTTACATAAGCAACGTGCACCTGGGACTGCAAAACAACATTACGAAGTTCACAGATGACAAAGATCAGTTCTGAAATAGACAGAAGGAAAATGTCTCTCCCTGGTAAACGACTTAAAAACCAATAGAATGTTGGGCATATAGAAACAGAATAAAGTTTAATTTAAAGAAATGTACTGTCCTCCATCTTGGTAAACATAACCCCAACAAAATATATAACTTATGTAATACAGTATTAAGTTCTGTGAATAGAGATGTGCGAAAGTTGCCACATCTGCCTTAGCGGAACTTTCGCTAAATCTGGCAACTTTCAGGGAAGTTTCTGAACTTCTGCCCATGGCAAAATGGATTTCCAAACTTTCATGGAGTCAGACTTTTGCTTAAATTCCACCTGCTGAAGTTTTTTTTTTTTTGCACTCCTTTACCTGTGGAGAATAAAAAAAGACCTTAACATTCTAAGTAATAATAATCATACTCTGTCTAGCCACAGCTGAACAATTACTCAAAGGGCAAACAGACTCATAGGGTCCACCAAAAAAATGTTTATGTCAAGGAATGGACAATGCCTGCCCCCCTCCCCCCCCATACAGGACATACATTAGACTGTATTTACATTGTGTATCTCCCCTTTGCTCTCCATACCTCAAGAAGGATATCAAGATTGTGGAAGGAATACAGAGAAGGGTTATTAAAATTATCCCTAGGCTATCAGGGCTACAGTACACCTAACGGCTACAACAATTAGACCAATTCTGCCTGTAAGATAAGAGATTAAGAGGGATTTACTGCTCCTGTGTAAGTTATTAAAAAGCAGAATTAAGATCACAATGTAAGTTTACGTATAAACACATATTAGTTTACCTCTGGTTGTATGAACATCAATTAACAATACCCAAGGTAAATACCAGCAAAAGGGACAAATTCTTCACTATAAGGTACTAAAGGCTTGGAATACATTACCTCAGTACCCTACTGAAATCCAAGAATTTGAAAAATTCAAAAGGTAGATAGATATGTATATCTCAATTGTTAAAACTAGGAACAATACACCCACTAAAGTGTGGGTGACAGCCCCATGGAACAAGTGCCTCTTTCTGTATCAAAAATTGAATAAGACTGATTACGCATGCTATGTAGAGTGAGTGAGTTAAGCTGTTGCGTGCCCTGTGAGTGTTAGAAGCTGTTCAGCACAGATACGTGGTGCAGTTACAGAGCTAACAAAAGACTTCAAAAGAGATTTTCCTTGTGTTGGGTGACTCATTACAGAGACTAAGAATGAGAAGAAGAATCTGTTTCCACATTATGGCTGCAGTGTTCTCTTAAAAACACAAAACCTATGTACTGCAAACAATTGTCAGTGTCTTCTAACAGAATGGCAAAATGTGTACAGAAGCACCAAAAGAGTACAGTTTGTGTGCCTTGATTTGGCAATACTTTAAATTTACCATCATGTTTGGTCCTGTATAGATAGATAGACAGAGACACAGTTGACTGTTACTGTGGCACTGCCTTTTGCATCTTTTTCTAACTTGGCTGGAGTCACAACCATGACTTACAATCAGTCTTTGTTTTCAAGCAACAATATATTATAAACATGGGAACTTTTTCCCACAGTGGGTAGGACAAGAATAAGCAAAGAAGCAAACCAGACACTCATGCATGTGAGGCAGAACCTCCTGCAGTGACATCTACTAAAATCCTTCTCATTCTTTTAAACAATTTTCTTAAAGGAGTAGTACACCCAACATCCATCAAAGGATAGTTTATTAAACCTTTGTTTTCACTCTCAGTGGTCCTGGCATACCTTAAGCAGCTTGTGACTGAGGCTTTTTTTTTCTAACACTGACAGTCAGTTTTATTGCCTATAGTGGTTGCCATCTAGCCTTCTTTTATTGCACCTGTATTCATGTGCTTGTCCCACAATCCTCAGTCATTGACATTGATGAGACCATCTCTAGTTTTCTTTGGTCTAGGCTTTGTTTTAGTTTCCCCTGTGCTGCTGAGCTGGTAAGTTCAATTTGCCATTCTCTGGCACTACTAATATCTACCTTACTAAATCTTTACTAATGACTGCTCAGATCTTCTTCTGCCCACTTTGGGTGTCTGTGACAAAACATTACTGTTATTTGGACTGTAGTTACACAACTTTCCTTGCACTGTGTCTATTCTGTTATTTGTCTATTCCTAAGATTCCCCTTCATTTTTTTTACTCTATCTCCAATTTCCTTGAAAATGTTTTCATCTTCAGTTAGCAACATTATATCCTTCAGTTTTCAAAATTGTATCCTGCCATTGATTATATCAACTATCACAGTTTGTGTATACTGAAATGGCATTTCAAAAAGATTTGTGTGTGGGTTTGATTTTTGTTTGTTCCTTCAGAGCGTGGCACTGTTGGTCTCAAGCTCAATTTGCCTGTTTCCATAAGCACACACAGTCTTCTTGTTTTAGTCGAACGAATGACATCAAAGTTTAACATTTATAATATAAATAGCAGTGCTATAGGAAGGGTTGGGCGGGTGGTGCTCCCACCCCGGGTGCAAGCCTCTGAGGGGCGCAGTTTTCAAGTCTAAAGCTCACTTTTTAATTCACTTGTGCTATTGCTTCAAGGTTTCTTCTTTTTTTTTTTATATATATATTTTGGTTTTGTAATTACAATGGGCTGTCAGCAGGGGTGCATCTGTGGACCAAAGATCAGCAAATTGGGGAGTCACATGGTTGCACCATCTGCTGCAGACAATATAATCATGTGGTGGTGGTACAGAGAAAGAGAAACTGTGGGTGGGTCACCGTCGCTCAACCCATTAGTATAAAATGTACTGGGTGGAGTGCCGTGAACACATGGCACTGAAAGGTGGTTAAATAGAGGCTGGAGATACAGTAGTTTGTTGAGACAAGACAGAGATAGACTAGCAGCAATAAACTATAGAGTGTAGAGAGGAGAGACGAGACCAAGAGACAGAGAGATATTGGATTTGTGTAAGCAATGCAGTATTGTCTTCTATGATGTCTATAACGCAGTAGTCTGACTGGACTGCATTAAGTAAAAGCGACAGCAAGCATTTTTCATTTCCATCCATGCTCGTCCTGTGTGTGACCCAAAATGATTTTTTTTTTAAATGAGAACTTGTGTCATATTGTGTGTCAGTGAGATGAATTACGGTGTATGTGGCAGCCGTGGCACCATGTAGGGGGTACTAGATTAGAAAAAATGCAAACTCAGGAAATCTGCTTTGAATTTGATTACTGGGCTGGCTCAGCTGACTGGCTGGCAGCTGTTTTGTATTATTTCATGATCGAGGAGTGCGTTCAGTTCACTTTTGTGACCATCCGTGTGAAAGAAGTTTTAACTTGTACTGTCCACAGTGGATTTTTTTGCTCAGCATGTTGTTAAGCTAAGTTTTATAATCACACTTCCATACAGTGCTTACTCATGAGTTTCTTTTAGGAGTGACTGGGAGTGAAGAACAGAAGTTGTTGCCTTCCTAAATTGGGCTGACTTCCATGGCACGGGCCATGGGGTACCATCCTCCTGCCCACAGGTTATACGTTTTCATTTTTCTTCTCCTCTTGACCCATCCCTTGCACTCCTATTCTACTGCCATTGGTTTTTTTTTCCATGTCTTCCACTATCCCCACCCCACCCACACCAGTCTTGCTGTAGAAAATGAAGCATTGCCTTTCCTTGGATGGAAGCTGTTAGTTGGCCTGCTGGCAGGCCTGGCTCTGGCTGCTCCACTTACAGGGCAGGCAGGCTCCTGCACTGCTTTCCTAATACTCCAGGTGGGTGGCTGTTGGCAATGGGCCTTCTCATCCCAGTCCCAGGGCAGACAGAGCCTCCAGACCTGAGATAGTTTTTCATTCTGACTCGACTGCCCTGACTCCCCCTCAACCAGGGACCCCTACTACTACCCTAATACTCAGTACCTGTTAGGCTGCTACTGAATGAAGAATCAACTGCAGCAGGCCAGTCAGCCAGCACTGGGAAGTATCACTTACAGGTACTGCAGTCAGTTGTATTTAAGACGAGCCATAATATACAATACCCAATACATACAATACAACTAAATCAATCAAGATCTGTTTCTTCTTATTCAGTTAGCCTCCCTCCGTCACATTAGCTGGCATCAGGCAAGCGTAGACTAGTACATTTTATTTGTTGGTTGATCAGTAAAAGAAAACTTCATTTTACAGCTCATACTCTAAAGCCAGCCAGCCAGAGTCTCACACACCTCAGATTCCATGGGAGCAACATTTTCCCTGCAATCAGGGGTAGGGAACATATACCAAAACTATGTTTTTACCTCATGAAAAGCCCCAAAACTTATCACAGAGAATGTAAACTCCACAGGACTTCTGGGGTCCTTGTGACCCCCAGACCCCGGCTGTTTTCTTGATGGGGGCACCAAATTAGTCTCTAGCCCAGGGCACTGAAATGCCTTCCTACAGCTCTGATAAATAGTGCAGTTTTCCATTTGATATTGCCTTTTTTTTTTGCCTGCAAGCTGTTCCTCGTATCGCCGGTATGCTTTAGACTATGCATGGGGCTTTTCCTGCATTCAGAAATGAATGTGTTGCCTGTTTGCTTTCTTTGCCATTTACTCTGGTTTTGAGGGGGTTTTAGTTTAGTCTGAACTAACTACAGCATCTGATATTCTGAATCGCATGTGTATTGTCATCAGACTGTGGCTCTTGCTCATCTGGTCTGGTGGAGGTGGGGCAGTCAAGTCATGTAAAAGCCGAGCTGCCTGTCCGGAATACCAAAGTGTGGATTTCCTAGCATTTCTTTCTAGTCATGATGTCCTACAGTCCAGTTGTTTTTTTTCCAATGCCGTAGAGTCCACTCGAATCGTACACATGTAGAATTGAAACAATTTAATGAGATGTCCAATGTGAGGCATGCGAATTTGTGCTTCCACTATGTGCCTTCCTTTCAACCCCCCCACACCCCTCATTTCTCCACTAGAAATAATGTCTAGGTCACTGTGTCATGTCAGATCGAGTGATGTGTGCTGTCTAATGCAAGTCACTGTGCCTGTACAAAAATTGGATGTACATTGCACTACGTGTGCTCAATTTCTGTATTTGAGGGTCCACATTCTGTCAGACATTTACCGGTGCTCACACAGGGAGCATAATGATCTGATGCCTCCGATGTGTGTGACTGTAGTAGTGTGCCTTTTTGCAGTGCTGCCTTTATTTGTATGGACCACTCAGTCACACATCATGTTTTTCTCCCATTTCACATAGTGATGACAAGTGCTCAGTCTTGACTAAGCCTGTATACTTTATCCCAAAAATACCAACTTGTGCCATTGTAGCAGGCAGACAATAGTCTATTCAATTCTGCAAACACCATCACACCGACCCTGCCCCCACCCAACAGTCCACAAAGCTACACCCCCTGCACTGCTGATATATATCACACTCCCACTGCATAGATAGTGTGGTATTTGCATGCTATTATGCTTTAGCAGACTATTTTTGGGTGGGTTCAACTTACTTGCCTTGCCCTCAGATGTATCATTTTGCTGATGGTGGGCTCGCATCCTTTCCCCCTCCTGTGTGCAGTTCCTACTGGAGCCACACCCCCCCCCCGCCACCACAGCCAACAAAACAAAGGAACTGGATTTTTTTTCCATGTGCCCAATGTATCATCAACTGTGACTGCAAGTAGCTCTCAACAGCATGTGTTATTTGCATTTCCTCTGTGGCATAAGTCACACTTGATGTACTGTTTGTTCAGCTTCACCAGAGGCCACTAGGTCTTTCAGTACACACAGTGCCACCGGCCATGCATGCTCGTTTCATAACTTGTTGCACTGTTGAAAATACGGCTTACTATCACACGAGCAAACCTTTGCAGCACCTCCAAGTGTATGTATGTGTGCACTTATATACATTTAAAACACAAAGAACCTAAGCACTGAGGCAAGGGTTACCCCCAAAGGGCATTCTCCAGCAAGCCAAGTTTCAATAAAATTGAAAAATCACACACCCAAATAAATCCAAGCATCATGGTCTCTATATGTAAATCACCACAAAATATTATGATGGTTCAACTTTGAGCAGAAATCCATGGTTCCAAAAAGCCTCTTGCAGTCTGCAAAGGGTACCAACAGAAGACACAGACACGTGTTTCCTCTTACCAGAACTCATCAGTATGCATCATCTGTATGACACCACACTGGAATAAAGCAGCCACCCTAAGTTGGTGCATCTGTGCTAGATATATATGTGGCTGTATATGTAATAGATAACTCACCCATAGATCTGCAGTAGCGCTGTAATATACGCATGCCTTGATGTGCATTGTTACACATGAGGCTGCATGCCCAGTGCATCACCCACCCAAGGCATGCATATATCATAACGTGGTGGCGCACAGTGTGGTATCTATCTTATGAAATGGCAAAACTGTTTTGGAGGGGGGGTGAAAGTGCAGGTGTGAGGTCACACTTTAATATATGCATTGTCATGTGATGTGTTTTGACCAATCACCAGACATCCTTTTTCCTACCCGGTTTATAAGTGTATATATATTTTTACTGCAGTTCTGTAGACACATTACATATATAAATGCAATGACATACACTTATTTGGTGTAGGTGTGCGTATAGGCTCAGGCATTAGTGTCCAACCTAAATTACCATGGACTGTGGTGTCCAAGGTAATATAGGATGTCACCACCTAGTCACAAACTAAGTGAAGAGTGATGAGAGTGTGGCTGCCAGTGCCCTGTCAGAAAGTGTTAGATGAAAAAACACTGTACTACATGTGATATGTGCATGTCTTCTGCAGTAGGCTAACCAACTGTGGTGGTGTTAAGCATATTTTGTCACAGAGGATGGTATGTGGTCTGGTACAGATTAAGGGCCATAGACACTGCCTGCTAGTTTCCTAACTTGTTGAAGTAGACCTGTTTAACTCATTATCTCCACTAGTATTTGAAGTATGAAAATCCATTGTTTTCCTGACATAAAGTGGCCTCCCAGGTAATAATGAGGTAAACCACTAACTTCTCCAACTACTAAAAGTGGAGGTGTGACAAATCTACACATAAGAAATACAAAATCACACATACCCCCACAATGCAAAGCATCATGTGCTGCATATGCAAATCATCACAGAATAGTATTCTGGTTCAACAGTAAGCAGAAATGCATGGTGCCAAAAGGCCTCTTGCACAGTGTCCAAAGGGTGCCATTGTTGCAATGCACCCATTATAAAACTTCGTCACACATCCCGCTGTGTACCCAACTCAGTCTTCTGGTCCCTGTCCAAAGCAAGTACAAATGCTTTGTGCACATATTCCAAAGAAAGTTACCAGTGCCTTTCAATGACTAATAAAGCTATTTTTTCTTTCTAGATCATTTTCATATCTGTGGTATACAGAATTTCCTTAAGTTAAAATGCCTCATTGCCTTGCTTTTGGTTGCTCAACACACACTGGGTGACTTCCAGTGAGGGTTTCAATTTATCAGTTCCCAAAGGACAGCAATTGTGCCAAGGTTTGGGTCAGACGTTGTCGTAACGATGTTGGAAACATCAAAAAGTTTGTCAACAAGGAACTCAAGGAAAACCCACGGAAATACAGTCTTTGCTCTCTTCATTTCAAGGACTGCATGTTTGAATTAGATTTCCAGATGCAGTTATTACCTCCAGAGTTCCAACCACGCAAGTTCTTTCACCTGATGCACTGCCCACCTTGTTCCCAATGTGTGAAGGCAATCCTCACATTCGCACAATCAACCGTATCCACCGACAGGATCATAAAAGAGTAACATTTTGCAATGATAGCATGAATAATATATAGTCTAGACATTCTGCGACCAATTCCAGACACTGAACACATGTTTGTTCCATTCCATTGCAGATGACAGAAGAACTTCTAAGTGACTTCGAAGCCAGTAAGAAGCCATTAACTTCCATGTCCAGTCGCACCTCTGATCAGGTATGTGACTTTCAGTTTATGACAAACATTGATTCAGTCATGTTCTTTACCATTGTTAGTCCATCAAAATTTACAAATCAAAGGTAATATTAAATACACCCTGAAAATATCAACCATAATAGCAGTTGATGTTTTCCCACTGCTTCTTCTTCTGGAAATCTGTAACAGAAATTTTTGAGTACTTCTCTTTGTGATGTTTCATGAGGAAGACCCATTGTCTGAACATAGATATTCACCCCAATCCCTTTTATCCATATTTTCCAGAGCCATTGTTGATGCAGAGCCTAAATTTCTTCTGACAATTTTAAGTCCAGCCATTGTCAAGTATGCCACAATGCCTTGTCAGTTTTTGGTCTTATAAGTGATGCGAAAAATGTAAGGTTGCATGTTACTATGCCACCAGTTGTCATGTGTCAGCATGGGCAACATCGTGGGTAAGCACGATACTAACAAACTAAAAGCCAGCAGAATAGTCCTCATGGTCTGTCATGTCTGCTCGGTGGCCAGCCCCCTACTGGGTGCTCGCTTCTCAACCCCCCAACCCCATAGAGGTTCTTCCTCAACTTCGGTTTCCCCTTGTACCTGTCCCACCCTTTCCTGAAACCCTCCACTGTGCCCTCTTCTACCAGACTCTTGGGAAGCTCCACCACTCTCACTTAGTGAAGTAGTGTCTCCTATGCTCATCCTTGTAATTTCCACCATCCAGCTTCCACTCGTGCCCCCTGGTTGTCCCCCCCTTTATGTTGAATGCCTCCTTGGCTCCACCCAGGGACACTGCAGGTTTTGAGGGGGGAGAAAGACCTCAGGATGGTGGTGGATGTCAAAAGGAACAACTCAGCAGTGTAGAATGGTGGCGACACAAGCAAAAAAAAATGCTGGGGTGCATAGCCAGAGGGATAACCTCAAGGTGTAGTGATGTACTCCTTCCACTGTACAATAGCCAGGTTAGACCACACCTTGAATAATGTGTGCAATTTTGTCATCCCTATGTAAAGAAGGACATTGTATTACTGGAAAGAGTACAGAGGAAAGTGACCAGGATGGTACTGGGGCTAGGGGAAAGGCCCTATGAGGAGTGACTGGGGTCTCTCAACCTATACTCGTAGGAGAGAAGAGACAGGGGGATATGACACAGGCTTTCAAGTACCTTAAAGGGATCAATTGGGTAAGCCTTAAGGGGTCCTTCAGCTGAGGGAACCAGGTGCCACCTGTGGACACCCCATGTTGTGGGATGTGAGGAGGCTGAGTTGGCAAACAGATGGTGCTGGACACTTGTGATGCACGCCTAACCAGGTTGCCACCTGAAGACAGTGGGTAGCTGCAATACAGGCTTGGGAAATGGCAAAGAGCATGGTTTGGGCGTATGTACAGAGAGAATAGTTGTAGGGCATGGGAAACATACTATAGTTGTGTACCATGCAATACAAGCATACGAGACAGGCCACAATGCATTCAGCTGCATGCTTCTTCATATTTATTCATGCTGTACTGTTGGAAAATGCACACGGGTGACAGTAGTCAAGGCAGTTCTGGTGCAAGACTATCACGTTTCATGACTTTCCATTTCGATTACAGATGGACAATCATCTTTAGTCCTACACACTGAAGACCATAAAGGAAGCACGTGGGAAGGAGAACAGAATCAATGCAGTGGTATGTACGCTTGTTCTGTTTTTCATAATGTGACATGAGACTCCTAGTCTGACCCATTTCCCTACTGAATGGGATATCTGATGCACTAGTTGAACTGTTGCTTACCCAGATTTCACTACTGCAATACTATTTCTATGTCTATCCAGAAGCAAATGATTTGATACCTTTTAATGGACCAACATTGATGTAACAACAAGAACAAAGTGCTCTAGCTTTCGGACCAACCAGTCCTTCTTCAGAAGCTCATGGCAGTTGTTTAGAAAATACAATACTTATAACAGCTAGATAATGCAGAGAAAAACAGAAAAAAATTCCCATTGGTTTAAAATACTCATTTTAAAAAAAAACAAAAACCCAGAAAATTGTGTCAGAGAAGTTTAACAGTACAATACTGCCCTCAGTCCGAAAGAACCTTGGGCTCAGATGTGCTTGGTGCAACACACATACAAAGAATCCTACTGCATATAAATTTAATTGACATAAGATAACACTGCAGAAGCAGATAACTCCTAAATCAAGCTATGAGTGTCACAGTTAGTATAAGGATGTGATTACTGAAAGGCAACCCCCACCCAGCTTAAAGACAAACTAAGATAGTTATAGGGCTCATGAAATTACAATGTATGCATTAAAGACAAGAATTACCAGTAAAGTTGTCTAAAAAACATCAGTGCACACTGCGTGATGTGTAAAACCTAGCTGGACATGTCACCCAGCTGTATTCTCAAGCTAAATAAAAGGCCCAAGAAATTACAAAAACCTCAGGACTATATAAATGATAATTTAAATATAAATTGACAATATTAGTGTCAAACAAAAAACTCTAGTCGAGGAACCTCAAGGAATTAAGACCATGCAGCCTGATATGTACTGATGTCAAAATATACTGAGAATGTAGCAACTCGATGTACCACAAGTGTCTAAGGAATCTGAAAAAGAGATAAAAATGTAATTTCTCTCCTCCTCTTCATACAAACAATACCATCTAACCCACCCCACATCACAATAACGTGGGTGGGGGAGATACATAGCTTAAAGGAGATGTTGTTTCTCTCTCTCCCCCCTCCTTTTTTCTCTCTCTCTCCCACACACACACTCACTCTCTCTCCTAGTGAACCTATATTAACTTCAGTCACCGCAATTGTTCCCCAAAGGAATACAACTTGTCATAAAATCCTGAGTAAAAGGTCTTATGTCTCATAATATCTACAGAGTAAAAAAGTAACACTATTTAACCGTACTACTATCTGCAAAGTAACATTTCCAAGGATACTAGATAGAACTACCATGAAATAAACCTGCCACCTCCCAGGATAAGGTAACTAGAAGTAAATATAAAGTATATGTGTAAGACCAGAGGTCTAACATACCTACATATCCACAAATTACTACAATATTAGCCTAATGTAAAAAGATCTGTGCAGGACCCCAAGCAAATGAGATCACACATCCCAATATGTACAGAGTTACAAAATTATATATAACAGTATAAGATAACACTCCTGTATGTACACTAGCAGGCTGGGTAATCTGAATATGGTGCAATGGAATCAACTCCGGCAAAGATAAAAAGTAAGGAGAAATTCATATTCATTATGTGTGTGAAATAAAAATAGTAACACATTATAACTCCATATAGCTAAATAGAGACTTACCTCAATGTGACAGCAAGCCCCACATCTGTTATATCACATTTGCAGTGTCAGTGGCTCAGTAGGTAGCACACTCGCCTCTGAGGCCGGGAGATCAGAGGGCTGTGGGTTCAGTTCCCACATCTGGCACTTGGATTAATATCCCAGTACTGACACTGTAATGCAGCATGAGAGGGGTGCTGCATTTCTGAGGTGCCATCTTTCGGATGAGACGTTAAACCGAGGTCCCATCTGCCTGGATCGGTGGTAGTTCAGGTGGATGTTAAAGATCCCATGGCACTTATCTAAAGAGTAGGGAATTTCCCAGTGTCCTGGCCAAATTTCCTCATTCACTAAAAATACCACCAACAGCTTAATCTGTTTCAAGGTCAGTTGGCATTCATCTGTATTCCTCCCCGGTCGTGCCTGAAAATAGGCAGGATTTGTCTAGTGCACTTACCCAGTCAACAAAAGCTAAAATAAATAAATAAAAATTAAAAAATACCTCACAACACATACCCACACACATACATACATACACACACGCATCCACATCCCACACATGCTGAAGTCCTATAATATGTCAGTTTGAAGAAGAAAAGGTCTGTGGACGTTAGTTTCTGTAGTGTCCCATAAAGCCAAGATCCACGTTCATCCCATCTGCTACCATATTGAGATGTAAAATAAGTTTAATCTCAAAAGCTTGTCTCTGTTGTGTGTTTTTGAGATTTCCTTTTAAGACCATTACTGACATATCTGAGACTGAGTGGTCAGGCTAGAAGAAGTGATGCCCCACTGGTTTTTCAGTCTTCCTTGCTGTAATAGTATGTCTGTGTGAGTTCATCCTAGTGTGGAGCTGTTGGCGTGTCTCTCCCACATAACCTGTTTGTGGACATCTCTTGCACTGAATGAAATAAACAACATGTCGTGACATGCATGTATAACTCCCATGCACCTGGAATTGTCTGTTTTGTGATGTAACCACACAGTCTGAGGTAGAAATGAGCCCACAAGTCTTACAGGGGCGTTGATTGCAGGGTCGTGTGCCATTGTGTGACATGGTATTCTGTTCCGGTGAAAGTTTGCTCCTAATAATTAGGCTGGATAAATTTGGTGGTTGTTTAAAAGATAGTAGTGGGAGTTCCTTAAAAATACAATTAAGGGTGTCATCCTCACTAAATATTGGGTGGAGATCTTTAATAATCTTACGAGACGCTCAAGGTCTGGATGATATGTGACTACCAAGGGTATTCTTCTGTAGCTGTCTTTTCTTTATATTGAAGTAGTTGTTGTCTTGGTACTTGCATTGCTCGCTTCTGTTATCCTGTCAATTTCCTGGAAGAGTGCCCTGCTCCATAAAGGCATTTTTCAACATAGCTAAATGTGTATCTCTGTCATCCTCATTTGAACAAATACGTTGATAACGGCGCTTGACTGTATATGACAGATTTTTTGTATGGTTTGGGTGGTTACTTTTCCTGTGCAGGTATCTCTGTCTGTCTGTTGGCTTCCTGTAAATACATGCATGTAAAGTTCCATCCTTAATGATGACTGTGGTGTCCAGAAAGTTAACCTTGGGTAGAGTACTCCAAGGTAAGCTTTATGGTAGGTGAGATTATTAAGTTTGTGATGAAAATCTTTGAGTGCATCTGTGCCTTCCGTCCAGATGATAGACAAATCATCAATGTAACGGAAATAAGTCAGTGGTTTGAGGGGATACTGCCTTAAAAAATCCTCCTCCAAGTCAGCCATAAAGAGGTTAGCATACTGTGGAGCCATTTTGGTGCCCATTGCTGTTCCCATAGTTTGAACATAATGTTTACCATTGAAGTTGAAGTTGTTATGTGTCAAAATGAATTCCATAAGTTCCCCCACCACTCCAGGGTTGATGTTTTGGTCAGGTCCTTTCTCATTCAAGGACCAATATGGCAACTACTAAATCTAGATTTCATTATGTCTATCCATGCATTCTTTCATTACCCCACAGTTTTTGCTACACAGTGCCACCACTGAGAAGCTCTTCCAAACATCTACAGGAGAGAGATAAAGCAAACATGAGCTGGAGAAGTGGTGTTGCCAATCTTGGATAGTAGGCAGAGTGGCACAGCAGGTTTTCATACCAATGTGATAGCTGAGGACAAGAAGTAGAGAGTGAGCATTAAGGAAAGAGCAAAGGTTGTAGCAGGGGCAGGGAGGTAGAGGAGCTTTGGTTCAACGTGATAGGGTGAGGAGCCTTTAGTAGGGTTAAATAAGAGAAGGGCAATCAGCATCTGCAGGAGAAACTGCTGAGAATGTGAATGTGGGCAATGAGAGCCTAAGGAGGGGGTTTTGTGAGTTAGGGAGGAAGTTGGGACAGAATCTAGGAGAGCCAAGTAACATGAGGTATTGTTGGAGTTGATTTCTTTGGCCACTATCTACCATGTGTTCACGGCAAATCACACCTTGTTGTGGTAAAGGAATCCAAGCAGACCTTGCACCTGGACTCATTCGACTCCACTCCCATTGGTTTATACCACCACCACAGTGTTTTTTTCTGGCTTTGGGCCATGCACTTGCTGTCTGAATCAAACAGCTGGGAGGGATTCCAGGATGGCCATCCTTCTGGCAGAAGCAGCTGCCACGTTTGGCTACTCCTGGTTTAGTGTTCAAATCCACAGCTGCCACATAAAAGTCCACCATCAGCAGGATTTAAACTTTAGCAGTCATGTTGTTTATTGCCTTTACTAGTTCCCTGTTCACTTCCACCCTCTATGCTGTAGAGGTTGGTAGTTCACCCCTGCACGTATTGCTGTGCCACAGCCTGGTTTACAGGGTAGCCATTGTCTCTGCATCCCCCATCTTCCGTGGCCTTTATGCCTTCTCTCATATACAGTGCCACCCATCACTCATATTTAACTTCCCTGGACCATCAGAACAGTGTCTAGCACTGAACATTGACATCACAGCAGTGCTTCCACATCTTGTAACGACACATTATTTAATCATTCTCCGGTTTGTCATCTGACCCTCAACTTTCTGTTACCCATCCTCTTTCTAGACGACTTCTTGTCTAGCCCTCTTCTTACTCTTGTTCTGTTTTGCTGTTCTCTGTTATTTTTTATTAGTTTCCCCAAGATGCATTCTTTTACAGTTCATCCCATGATAATTCTGAAGCTGAATGTGAGTCAACAATAATGGTATGGGAATTTTGCCTTGCTATTAGTATCAATGGATTACTCCACTCTATGGTGCACATGCTTGTGGTCAGTGTGGCCCAACTAGTACAGTAAATATAAGAAAAATTCTTGGGGGGGTTGCAATTCACCAAAACCACAGTGAAAGTAGACAGAAAACAATGGACACATCAAGATCCGCTCACTGGATGTGGATCTAATATTTTGATTAAGTTATATTCAACAGCACTGGATTCAAAAATCACAATTTTGTGTTGAAACAATCACTACTTGATAATCTTACATCTGTGGTACAGAATCAGGTATTCAATTAGAAGGGAATGATTTGCCGTCTCTGTGGCACTGAGAATAGTGGTTGGGTCAGCATGATGGAGACATCTGTTCATGCACCGAGCCCGGGTACCAGAAGCAGAGAATGGCAAGGGAGGGGTCCCATAAGTGTCCATTGTACGCTTCCCTCCCGGGGGGGAGGGGAATCTCCCTGGGGACCTGTTGGCTGATTGGTGAAGAGCTTGGGGACGTGCTGCCTGGACATGCCCTTGCCACAGGAATACCATGTGCACTTACGCAAGGCCGAGAACTACAGTTGGTTGGACACAGAAAAAGGGAAAAAATATGCCCAATTTGACTGGATGACAAGCGCTTCTGACCCAGCCACCTGAAGCCCCTGAGCAAGCCCTGATCCAGCAACGCAACACCTGTGATGAGACATTGGCTGTGAGGCCATTCCCTCCAGTAAGGGAGGGACCCTCCAGGCATAGGGCTATGCCTGTCTACAAAAGGTAGGGTGAAATTGGGGCTTGGAGAAGGTAGCAGAACATTGGACAGTGTTAGTTTTGCACTGCCGCTCCAAAGGAGTGGTCGTTCGTGGTGTGTGTGAGGCACATAAAAAAAGAAAGAAATGATTTTATATCATACATAATAACAAATAACCACAAGAGAAATAATTTTAAAAAGGCTGACAATGTACTTTATGACACCCCACCTTGACTAAAAGATCCTGATGATGAACTGAGTTTATTATGCATTGTTGATTTTTCATTCCATTGCCTGGTATATGAATAAATCAAAGTATTAAATCCATATCCAGTGAGTGGGTTTTGATGTCTCCATTTTATCTGTCTAGTTGTAATCCACTCTTCCCGACGAGGACACATGTGATATCACATTGCATTACACAGTATATAAGTGCATTTGCTGACTGTGATTGACAATTCAGCCATCAAAATATTGATTTATGTCTATATGTGTACTTGACAATATGTTAGGTGTGAATTGAATGCACTGTGGTTTTATGACTAGATGTTACCAGATGTGCATCTCCATGTCAGGGGACCAGATAAAGGCTCTTTGGGTCACCCTGCAGGCTGCAGGTGGAAAACAGGTGAAGATGGGGGTGGTATATAGACCCCCCTGAGCAGGATGAGGAACAGGAGGAAGGTCTGGTGGCTAACCTTAAGGACCACTGTGGCGGAGGTAATAACATCACTGTGTTGTTGGGAGGCCTGAACATGTCAGGAGAAGATTGAGGAACCATGGTGTTAACATCGAGCTAGGAGCAGTGCCTGTTGGACATCTTCCATGATGCATTCCTTGCCCAGCAGGGGACGGAGCTGACAAGGGAGGGGTGCATCCAGGATATGTTCATGTCCGATGTGGAGCTCATCAGGGACCTAGTTGTTGTGGACCCACTGGCGGGTATGGACCATGCCATGGTTTTATTCTTCCTTGAACTACGGGGCAGGGTAGAACACACAAAAACAACTGACTGATTTTAGTGGAGCAGACTTTGGGGGGTTGGAGTGGATCTTGAGGGGCCATCTCTATGGGATCAGGACAAGCATGGGCATGGAGGCAAGATGGGAAATGATAAAACAGGGTCTCCTGGAGGCTACCAAGGCCTGCATGAGAGGAAGACGTTGGGGGTGCAAAGCTAGGTAGCTGAGGTGGTGGATGAAGGAGGTCCAGGATGCAGTGAGGGAGAAAACGGTTGCTTATAGCCATTATAAATGCTCTTGGGGTGCTATATCCAAGGAGAAGTATGATATGGCAGCCAGGAAGGTCACCAGGGTGGTAAAATCAGCTAAGGCGGTGGCAGAGCTGAGATTGACACAGGGGATTAGAAGGTAGGAAAAAGGGTTCTTTCAGTATATCAGAGAAACAAGAAAGGGGAAGGGGCAGATCAGTTCTCTCAGGATAGGGGGTTGGTGGGTGGAAGAGAAGGTGAAAGTACTACATTACTGTATTACCTCTGTCTTTACCAAAAGGTAGGGGGACGGTATCAGAGTGGGTGAGGGAATATAGTGGATGAAGAGGGCAAAAAGGATGATGAAATACCCAGAGGTAGGGTGTTGGATGTACTCAAGGCCCTAAGTGAGGACAAGGCACTGGGCCCTGAAGGAATCCACCCCAGGGTACTCAGGGAGCTGGCAGATACCCTGGCCACACCCCTGGCAGATCTTTTCACTTCTCCCTTCATGCTTGGTGGGTACCTCAAGACTGAAAGATGGCACATATTGTGCCTGCCCACAGGGAGGACCACAAGAGAAGCCTGATAACTACAGGCCAGTTAGCCAGACATTGGTAGTGGGCAAAGTGATGGAGAGCATCCTGAAGGAAAGGATAGGGGAGTGCTGAGGTCAAGGGGTCACATAGACATTCACCATCATGGCTTTGTTAATGGCAGATCATGCCAGACAAATCTGGTGGAGTTCTGTGAAGGGGTGACAAGGGCACTGGATCAAGGCAGGCCAGTGGATATCCCCTTTCTGGAATTCAGAAAGACTTCTGACTACATGATGGGCTAATGGAGAAGCTGGAGAGTATGGGGATGGAGGGGAGGATGGGCAGGTGGAGGCAGAGTGGGCAGACAAGGAGGTGCTACCTCACTGAGAGAGTGGTGGAGACCTGGAATGTGCTGCCCATAGAACTGGTGGCTGATACTACTGTGGAGGACTGCAAGAAGGGCTGGGATAGGTGCAGAGGAAGGGTACATACAGGGACATCACTGTGAAATTGGGATCCTGGTTGGGTGGGAGGGATGGAGGGCTAAAATTGGCACCCACCATAGTTAATGACCATCGAGCAGACTCAATAGACCATAGGGTCTATTCTGCAGGCATCATAGTTTGTTAGTATGTCGTGATAATGCAGTGCTAATCTACCAAGTGTATGTTGACTGTCATATAAGCATTTGATTACTAACACTCTTTCTTCATGTATTTAAGGTTGCAGAGACTGTTTCAGAGGGCAACAACTGCAGTAATATGAATTCATGCACCATGTTCAATCCTCCATGTCGCACCTTGGATATGGTGACTCAGACATGCGACAGCACACAGCATCAGACCTACAACAGCATTGGGACACAGACTTATGACCCCAGTCATGTGTCTGTTAGCACTCCGACCTGTACCACTGTGTGCGAGATTGCTACTCAGCATCCAGAAGAAATAATTTCTTCCAAAGAAGCTCTACTTGACCATGGATACTCACGCAAACCACCAAACTTGACATTTCATGATGCAGACAGTGATGATGAGGATGTATACCCATTTTTGTCTTCACCTGGACACAACGTGACTCCATACCTTCATAAGCCCCTTCTGTCACCCATCGACACTAGTTTTGAAACCAGTGATATTGATAGTTGGGAAAACAGTGTATTCACAGACTCCACTTTTAATGGACATGTATTGGAGGACTCTGGTGAGTTCTATGTCCCTTCGGCAGAAGAGGATGAAAGCATGGTTGATGCTGAAACGGATGAAAGCATTGCCCAGCAGCAAAATTATCTGGTGTTTGAAAGCTGTCTTGACACATTATTTCGCATGTTGATGTGCCCTGAATGTCAGTCAAGCACAGACAAGGTCGAAAAAATAAATATTACAGGTACTATGTTGACAGTGAAGATTACATGCATCAATGGCCACCACATACTACACTGGCATTCTCAGCCATTGCTTGGTAAGATGCCAGCATGCACCCTGCTCGTTTCTGCTGCCATTTTATTTAGCGGCAACTTATATGCACACATCTCACAGTTCTGTGAATATCTTGGAATGGCATTTATTTCATCTATGACTTTTTTTTGATTTGCAACAGCAGTTCCTGTTCCCAGTCATTCAGGATTATTGGGACAAGCAACAGCAGACCATACTGGCAGATTTAAGAAGACAACCAGCACGACTAGCTGGTGATGGACATTGTGACAGCTCAGGCTACTCTGCAAAGTACTGTAGCTATACTACGTTGGACATGGACAGCAATAAAATAGTTGATTTCTGTGTTGAGCAGGTACAGCAGGGTGTAAGCTCTGTGCCCTTAGAAAAGATGGCTTTTGAACAGTGCTTACAACAGCTCCAAAAAGAAAACGTTCAAATTTTGGTGATTGCTACAGACCGTCATCATGGAATTGGGTCATTCTATGACAAAAATACCCCACCATACAGCACCAATTTGATTTGTGGCACCTGTCCAAAGGCGTATCCAAAAAGATTGTTGCAGCAGCAAAAAAAACCGGGCTGTCAGGTGCTCATGGAATGGTGCCACAGCATTTCTAACCATCTCTGGTGGGCTTCTGAGACATGTAATGGTGATGCCACTGTACTGCAGGAGAAATGGCTTTCTGTGATGTTTCATGTGACAAGCACTCACAGTTGGATATGGGCTGAGAAGTTCCATGCCTGTACCACTTGATGACAGTGCACCTTGTAAATGGATGGAAGAGGATGATGAAGCACACACAGACCTTTGCAAGATTGTCAAGAACCAAACTTTGATAAATGACTTGGAGCATGCTACCCAGTTCTGCCACATGGGCAGCATTGCGGTATTTCATGCCTTGCTATGCAAGTACTACCCATAATTAAAAAGTTTCAGTCATGCAGGCATGAAGGCAAGAATAATGCTGGCCATTCTTGATCACAATTACAATGTGAATCGGCCACATGCAGTGGTACAGCATCTAAAGAAATCATCTGATGCCCTTGGGGAAAAATGCTACAACCCTGTGTGCCCAAAAAGCAAGAAGGATTGGGTAGCAAAGCCAGTGTTTTCTGCAAAGTCATACAACTACATACATGACATGTTTATACAGGTCTTTCAATTGAAGAGGAAGAAAATCAATCTACCTGCAATGACTCTGCCTGAGCTACCTATCAATATTGCTGCAAAGCTATGCCCTCCAAATCAGGAACTGGTTGAGAAGATGATCAGCTGTTTTTGCTAACATGCATATGAACTGCCAATAGGGAAAGGCATTGGTTCACTGACATAGTGCATGTCAAAGATGTACATACAGAATTTCCATTCATTGCCCATTTTTTAATAATTTCCCACTGTGCCTCCATGTACATACTTTGCCTAAACCCTCTAGGTTGTCCCTAAGGATCCGCTCCATCCCACAAATATCCGCACTGTTAAAATGAATCCCCAGTGATTCATGCATGTTCTACCATGCCATCTAGTTCTAGGGAGAACCAAAATGTGGCATGGTCGCTAACCCTCCCTCCAATGGGTCCCCAACAACTAGATACCTGATGCGATCCAACAATGCCTGGACCACATCCAGGACACACCACTCCCTCGTGGGCTCTGTCAACAGCTGGGCAAGGTATGCATCTTGGCAGACGTCCAAAAAGGCGCTGCTATCTACTCATTGTGGATACCATAGTTCTCCGGTCTGCTTCTGGCATATTCTGGTCTCCAAATCACCTCAGTGTTGTCTATTCCCCTACCTCACTGGTCCCTAATGTTAGCCAATAGGCCTTCATCATGTCCCACAGAAGCAAGTGCCCCCACATGCCCACTGCTCTTTTCCCACTATGTCCTATCCACCACCCCCTTTTCCCCTCTTACTGCTCAGAGACCAAGCACAGTATTTGATCATACAACAAGGAACCCCACTGCACCCACAGGTAATGCACTGCCCCTTTCACCATCTCCTTCATACCTGCCCCTTACACTCCCTGCATAACCTCATTGAACCATATTATACCCACTTCATTTACTTGCCCCTCCCCCTTGGCATGCCTCCATGCTGAGTTTCCACTTCTTTGCCATCCACATTTTCCCCATGTGCCTTGTCTCCCAGTATATAGTTAAAAGAGTGCTGGTGAGTGGGCGCATAAAATAACGTTGATCTGCTTCTCAGCACTGTCACGGACGGCAATGGGAGGGTAGGGTGGCCATGTGGGAGGGGAGGGTAACTATAGCTACTGGAAGTTGCAATACATAGATGAGCGGGGGTGGGAGCAGGAATGCACAATAAGGGGATGTAGGGGGTGGTGCCACAGTGGGTTGTACAGCCAACTCCGTGGTGTGGTGGGTCGGTTGCCGTCGTTTGTCGGCAGGGTACTGTGTTGTGGTCTGGGCACTGGTGCATTTTTCTTGTGTCCGACCAGAACCTTGTTTTCTTTTAATGATTCACCCCCCCCCCCGGAGTTGAGAATCCTGTAGTTGGGGGGGGTGCGGTGGGTGCAGCCCCCATGCAAAGAACATTAACAAAATAAAGCACTGGTGCCATTTTGCTGTGTGCTGGGGTGTCAGAGTGCTGAAATAAATTCTACACAGCAGTGATCGACTTTAGGCTGTTGCCGTTATGACTACATAGACCCCCATCTCCTGGTTCTACTGCTGGTGCTCATGCACCATGGAGTCCAATTAACAATGGAGGTATGGTGGTCTGGCAGGAGAAAATAAAGCAACATCAATTCACTTCCTTTGTTATGTGTTCTGGAGCAGGGCTTGGCATTCAGCTTTAAGCCATTCAGCTTGAGCAGTACTTCAATCCCCTCGCTGTGCACCGTTTCCCTGGCATACTACAAATGTTGCCAAATCCATAGGTGAGGGCACTATTATTGAAAAATTAGCGACACAGTGTTTTGATGACAAATTAGACACATTTTTTGTGTTTTCTTTGTTCACTATCTGTCTTGCTAGTGTAGCTATATTTAAGTTTGACTGCCATCACAGTCGCCTTACTGTGATGAAGCACACTATGAATCAAGATGCAGCAGTTGCAAGCAGTACAGACAGAAAGCTTTCTGTGTTTGCACATTTTCAAAAGATATGTAAAAAGATTACAACTGTGAAAGTTGTTCCAGCACATATCCCAGCAGAACATGTGTCACCTTAATGATATGTTCTATGGGTGTGTGCCATTTGTATTGCACTACTTTTGCAGCATTTCTAACTTGTGAACATAAACTATTTTATACCAAAATCCCTGCGTCCGTTTTTATTTCTTCAAAAATCATTATGCAAATATTGAATACAATGTTACAAGAGGAGTACATAACTGGAAAAGATGGGTCAACTATGGAATTAATGGATGGTTGGGGCATTGGAGGCAATATTACTTTGGCCTCGTGCATGAATACCACCCCATCCCATCCCACCCACACACCCTGAACCATGGACTAATTGTACAGCGTGTCCATCTGATCTCATGTCCTCACTCACTTGGTTGTAGCACATAGTCCATTCATGTCCCATTGCATTGCTGTGCATTGTCAGCATTGACACTGTTGGCCAGTGGATGACATTAACATACTGTTAGCTTGGCACACATATTTCCTTGTTGTCGTGAAATGGCAACTGGTAACAAATATGACATGTAACGTGCTTGACTGAAGTCACATGCATACAAGCATATAATGACAATGAAACTTGTGTGGCAACAAGAAAATATACACTGGCTGTTGTAAGCTAGAAAATCGGTTGGTGCAAAAAGAGCAACCGACTGTTTCAAAACCCCATCACCACAACAAGCATAGCAAACCCTTTTTAGGAAATTCAGTGGCCCAATCTAGGACCACACCATGATTCCGTGCAAAATCAAGTGTTCATATTCAAAAATACCCAATGTACACAACAGCAATGAATCTCCCACAACCACAGAACCGGATACAGCATGCAGTACTTGTTCATTATGACATGATGCCCAATAAACCCTAGTGTACAAATGTATCAACTTTGAGAACTGTCTGGATCAGTCTCCCAATATATCCAGCAACCCTGAAATGCAATAAAGCCAATATAGTCTTCGTCCTCTGTTGGAAATTGTTCTCTGATTGATCTCACCATGCAGGATGGCAGAATAATTTGATTCCCATAGCCAAGCCTGCATCCCTCATAGATCCACAAGACATAAGAATGGTACGCCAACCAATGGTACAGCCTGCAATAACAAAAAAGGTGTCTTTACTCTCATGTACAATGTACTGAACATTGCACCAGAGTGTAGAGAAAAAAAAAGTCTGACATGTTGCTTGCCACCCCCCACCCACCTCAACACATACAAATGGTGCACTGCTTGTGAACATACTATTGATAAAATAAAGACAATGTTCAGGTTGGGGGGGTAGTAGAAGGCAGTGACAACACATGTAGAATGATTACTTGTTAAGACTATTGCTGTGTGGTGTTAAAGACAAGTCAAGAAATCATGGAACTGACATGACAAAGTAAGGTTGTAGTGAGTGAAGCTGAACAGCAACTGCAGTGTGCTGGCAGAAGACCAGTCCAAGGGTGCCAGGACAAAGTTGATTAGCACAAGGTGAATAAAGACAGGAAATGTAGGACACACACACATGAAACTGTGCAGCAGTGTCGGGGAATAAGTGATTGAGAGAGGTTGTTACAACTATCGCACCTGAAGTAGTGTAATGCCACAATACTACACACGCACTGTAGCACATTGAACTGCAACATAACCCCTTGTCATTGTCGTTGTAAAAAGTTGCCATTGGACACTGCTCAATTTTATACTAACATACAAAAATGCTAGCACAGTAGGCCTACTAGTCATTTATGTCTGCTCATTTGGTCGGCCCACAGCCTGGGAGCTGACCTTGCTGTTCCCCCCAACCTCTCGGGCTTCTCAATTACCTGTCCAAGATATTCCCCCTGTATTGGACTTCACTACCACAACCCTACCCCTATACCTGTCCCAGCCAGTCTTGAAGCCCTCCACAGTCTCTGCTTCCACTAGTCCTCTGGCCAGTGCATTCCACGGATCCACCACCCTCTCAGTGAAGTAGTACCTCCTCCCCCCAGAGTCTCCCCCAACCTCTAACTTCCACCCATGTCCTCTAGTTGTCCCCATCCTTCCTTTAGAGCACTGACTGAACAGCCCTTATTTATCCCCTTCATGTACTTGAATACCTCAATCAAGTCCCCGCATCCATCCTCTCCTCCAACGTGTACAGGTTGAGGTCCTCGAGCCTCTCACCATGGGTCCTTCCCCCAAGCCAAACATGATTTTGGTTGCCCTCCTCTGGACCCTTTACAGGAGTGCAATGTCCCTTTTCAAATGCATCCTCCTAAACTGCACACAGTACTCAAGGTGTGGCCGAACCAAGCAGTTGTACAAAAGGATGATCACTTCCCTCCTTCTCGAGGTAGTCCACCTAGCGATGCATCCCAACACCCTATTGGCTTTGGCCATTGCCCTCCTAAAAGTCTCAGAGTTGGTCATTTTGACATCCACCACCACCCCCAGTCCCTCCCAGCCATCAAGACTTGAAGCACTACCCCACACAGGGTATACACTTGGCCTGGGTTTCCGATGAACAGGTGCTGAACCCTGATTTCCCTGCATTGAACCTCAGACTCCACTTCCTTGACCACCTCTGTAGAGCATTTAGATCCTCCTGCATGGTCACACTCACCTCCTCCCCATCTACCACCGCTCCCAACTACGAGTCACCCACAAAGTGACTCATTTCACTCTTGATACTTTTTCTTATGTCAAAGACATAGGCATTAAACAGGATGGGCCTTAGGACTGATCCTTGAGGGATCCCACTGATGACCCTCCTTGTAGAAGAGACTAAGCAACCAACCATGACCCTCTGTGTATGCTCTGAGATCCAATTTCCTATCCAAGTGATCATATATTTCCTCACTTCCCCTTTCCAACAGATTATCCAACAGGACCCTGTGCTGAACTGAGTCAAATGCCTTGCTGAAGTCAAGAAAGAGTATGTCCACTGGCCTGTCCTGGTCCAGGGCACTCAGTACCCAATTGTAGAACTCCACAAGATTTGTCTGACACTATTTTCCTGGAACAAAGCCATGCTGTCTTTTTTTTTTTTTTAAATTTACAAACTGTTAAATCAAGAAAGACAAACCTGGACAAGCCAGGGTACACAGTCCAAAACTGACTGTGAGAACTATGTAGAACCCCATATTTGCATGCACAGCAGGAATCCATCTCCAGAAATACTAAAATACAATCAGCATTCCTAATAAGTACTAATACAGCCCACATCCCAACCTAAGCGACTGCTGCATATAATTACAACCTCACTAAATAGGAGATAGAATTATGCAGCTCTTTAAGGAAAAAAACAAGAACAAAAGCAAAATCCGCCATAGCAGCTTACATACTGTCTTACAAATATTGACTTAACATAGACCTCTTTCCCTCTAATAATCCCACTCAGAGGTGGAATCCTGCCATGCCCCCTGGAAAGAGAGAGAGTCCCCATCCCCCCCGGTGCCTGGTAGATCAAAGTCCCAAACTCAATCGGTTCTTGCTTGGATCACATTTTGTCCATACCCTTACATAAATAGTCAATAGCGTCAACGTAGTACAATTTTGACCACATTCTCAATCCCACATATCAATCTCACACTATTCGCAGCCTGACAGACGGACCTGTATTTGGGTACCTTGTCTCTGGAGGGCATAAATCGCATCTAAGGTTGATCATCTCTTCGCATATAACCCTTTTTTCCCCTCCAAACAGAGTTGTTTCTTTATTTTACCCAGCACCCCCATCAAATCCCGCACCCACTGCTTATACATGTATACTTGATCGTCCTTCCAATGTTGAACCAAAAAAGATTTGACTAACGCAGTCATCAGAGACAGATGGAACTTAGGTAAGACTCCAGGTATTGTTGACAAATCACCCAAGACACAAACCTCCGGAGTTATATATTCAGTATAGTTCAAAAAGGGGTCTATACGTTGTCTAATTTCCCCCCACAGAGGCGAAATTCTATAACATTCCCATAGCACATGTAAGAGGTCACCTATTCCCGACTCACATCTGAAGCACCAGTCCGTCTGTCTAAGCTTTCTGTCATATAGTTTTACAGGGGTAAAATATACGTTAGAGACAATAAAAAACTGCATACTCCTAAACTTGGGTATAGGTATGTACCTGTAATTTTTCCAAATAGAATCCCAAACTAGATTCCTAGGAGCCATTACTTTATCCCAATATGAAACTTGTATGGGTGAGGTCGGACTAAAGAACTCCACCAACACACTATACACCTGCGAGAGCGCATTAGACTTCGGGTCCACTCCCTCTAAATGATCCCAAGTGAAAGAGCTATCTAAAAACCCTCCATTCCTTTTCATCACCCCCTCCAGCAGTCGTGTCAGCTGCAATCTTCAAAAGAAAGGCAGTCCTTCCAATGAAACCGGTAGACTAACCCTTTCACCCTGAATAAGATCCCTTACCTTTAGACCCCTCACTTGATTAACCCACCGAGGCTAGTACCTGCCCCCAATTTCAAAAGTGGGGTTACCCAAAATTGGTTGGTCCCGGGCTTTCGTCTGTACTTTTCTCTGTGCCGGTGTAAGGAAGGACCACCAGACTCTTGCTGATTTCGCAATCGGATTCCCGGCCCCTTTAGTAAACTCTTTTTCAACATTGGCAAACAGCATTGCTTCCGGCGAGAGGCCACACTCTCTCAATATTTGCCTCTCCACTTGTAGCCATACTGGTGTATATGTTTCCCTTTCAAAATTCCTAGCCCAACGAAACATAAGACCCATTTGTCCCACCACCTAATATACATGAAGATCAGGCAATTTGATCCCTCCTTTGCCTGTGGTAAACGTAGTACTTCATGCTTTCTCCTGTGCGGTTTAGCATTCCATAGAAATTCAGAGAGAAGCTTCCTAATTGTTCTAAACCATGATACATGAATATCATAAGGGGCCATATACAGTGGGTATATTAACCTAGGGAGTAAATTCATCTTAATGAGGCCCAGTCTAGCCATACGGAAGATTATTCCATCGTAGTATGTCCCCTCTTATTACAGATTAAAACCCCCTCCATATTCGCTTCCGCCCCTTTTTCTCCATTTGCCGTAATCCATATACCCAAATACTTAATCCTATCTGCCTTCCACTGCAGTTGTAATGGAGCAAAATCTGCCCTATATACATACGGGATCAGAAGGAGAATCCGAGTCTTGGTCAGATTCAGCTTATAATTTGAAACCACAGAGTATCGCCCAATTAAATCTCTTACTCCCTCGAAACTGGAAGCCGGGTCCTTTAAGAGCAAAAGAATGTCATCCGCGAAAACTGAGAATTTAAGCTGTCTTCCCCCTAACCGTACCCCTTTTATAAGTTCCTCATCCATTATGGCCCTCAACAAGGGCTCTAAATAGATGTTGAATAATATCGGTGATAGAGGACACCCCTGTCTAGTCCCATTTTTCAGCTGAATTTCCTGTGAAATATAGCCATTACACAATACCCTCGCCGATGGGGCCGCATACAAGTTTTTAATATCTGAGCAGGCGCTCTGGGAAGCCCATCTTCCTCATTGTGGCGAACAAAAAAAGATGGGAGACCCTATCGAACGCCTTTTCGGTGTCTAGCGATATCAAAGCTAGAGGTAATTGGGAATCCGGTGCATAGCTAAGAATATGATGTAACTTCCTATGGGTGTCATGTGCCCCCCTCCCTGGCATAAATCCCACCTGTTCCTGACTAATTAAGCTTGGAGCAACACTCAAAATTCTATTAGCTAATATTCTTGTTAAGATCTTAATATCCTGATTCATTAGAGCTATAGGCCTGTAGCTATCCACCCGATCCTTAGGTTTATCTGGTTTAGGGATCAATGATATATATGCCTGGTACAGTGGCAGGTGGATCATCCCCACTTGCATAGTAGTATTATAAAAATTTAGCAAAACTGGAAGTATAGTCTGTATGTGAGTCTGATAAAACTTAGCTGTAAGACCATCTGGTCTGGGAGTTCTACCAGCCGGCAGAGATTGTACCACCTCTAATATCTCTGATTCCCTAATAGGAGCTGCTGATTTTCTAGCCTGTAGATGGTCCAACACCGGAAGAGGTAGTCCCTCCAAGAAGGCATTGATTTCCTCCTCTCCAGCTGAGTTTCCCACCCGATATAGGTCATTAAAGTAAGACACAAATGCGTCTGCCATTTGCTGGGAGTCAGTTAATAGCTTCCCCCCATGCCAAATAGAGGTAATGGTTCTGCTTGCTTCCCATTCTCTGACCCTAGCTGCAAGTAAGCGCCCTGGGACATCCCCCTGCAGTAAGCATTTAGCCTGAATCCTTTCCAACCAATATTCCACCTTCCCATACATAATTTCCACCCATTCCCCTCTCAGGGTTTTAAGTTCAGAGTCAATTTCCCCGGATGACCCCTCCAGAGGAGATAAAGAATCTATTGCCCCCAAAATAAATTCCTCCCTTGCCTTCCTCAATCTATTTTGTTGCACTGCCAAACCCTGCACTATCCCCACATACAACACTTTACATGTCGGCCAAGCCAGATTTTGGTTTTGTAGAGAGGGTATTTGATGCTGTAAGATCCCTCGTAAAGCTTCCTCTAGTTCCTCCCACACTGCAGTCTCCGCCAGAAACAGATCATTCAATCTCCACCGAGCAGGTCTAGGGGGGGCAGGACTCGGTTCCCACATCAAGAAAATAGGGGAGTGGTCCGAGAGTACTCTGGCACCTGTCATCATATCCTTTACTTCCCTAAGTGCCTCCCTGTTAACTAGAAAAAAAATCAATACGCGATTGAGTCTTGTGGGCCGCGGAGTAAAAGGTCATAGTGTTGCCCCCCTTAGAGTGGGTCCTACTCGGATCCACCAATGCTGTCACTTCCAGCATCTTGTTCAAGGTGGACTGTGCCCTGTTCAGGGGGCTACTAGATGGGGGTATCCTATCCTCCAGATTATTAAGACAAGCGTTCCAATCCCCAGCCAAAATGAGCGAATCAGTCGGGATAGCTGCTATGTCCCTTTCGATAGAAGCAAAAAAGTCCACAGTAGAAGGAGTGGGACCATAAACAGAAGCCACTGACAGTGCCTTACCCGACAGAATCCCCGAGAGATATATCCCCCTACCATCTTCCCTTACCAACACCTGCTCCACCTTAAATGCACAGGAACTTCTTATTAAGATCACCACACCCCGATGCCTTTTCCTTGCCTCCATAGACCTGGCCCACCCATAGCCTCTTAAGACAGCTTAGTTCCTCCATTAGTAAATGGGTTTCCTGTAAAGCAGCTATATGAGCTCCCAAGTGATTAATATGTCTCAAAATAACCATTCTTTTACGTCTGCCCCTGAGGCCTTTGACGTTCCATGAAATTATTCTAAAACCAGTCATTGTCATGGCCAGATTAATGGCTGTGGGGGCCCTACTCCAAGTCATATTTTGTAACCCAGGGGGCCCCTAAATGCCAATATTTCACTCTTCTGCAATAACGACCAGGGTACTCAAGCAGGATGTGGTTTATAATGCTATATGTTATGCCACATGACTTGACAGGTCACATGCCCTTGATTATAAACAACACAATTCAGAATGACCAATTACTGCACAAAGAAACATTTTATCAGTACAATATTAACATTTTTTAAATTTTCACTTTTTAGTTACCTTTAACGTGTCTTGTTTTTCCCTTGCCACTACTGTACCTTGTAACTATTTTTGTTATTAATAATTATGGATCCTCTTTTCTTCCTCTTTTTGTCCCCTCCCTGAGACACACCTGGACATTAGACTTGAATTAGTTTGCCCTGCCTTCCCAGATATCAAATTCAAATTCTACATAAATACATTAATAAAAATGGGGATTGTAGCTGCCATGATCTCCATGCACATGCCTCCTTTAATACCTGTTCTCTCTGCCAAAACCAAAAAACTGAAGCATGTATTGAAGCAGTTAGTGGGGCTCACAGCTCCCTGCCATTATTTCCCCACTCAAGATTCCTTCGAGCTCCAAACCCAAGACATGCTCAAGCTCCTTGCCTCTGCAATGCATTTGCCACAATCGCCCTCTGTGCAGCTATCTTTGTCCTCAGTTCTGTCTGTTCTCCCACTGTCTCCGCTCCATTGTCATTTATAGTTTTGTTGTCAGCTTAAAAGCTGCTTTGCTGCCAATGCTGAGTTGCCACATCCTTGCCCCCACTCCAAGTCATTGATGCCAAAGCAGCTAAAGAGAGCTGTGCCAAAAAGACTGAGCCTTAAGAACCCTGCAGTCACTTCAGGTGTTGACTGCAGTCACTTCAGAAATTAAGTTTCCTAGAGCAACCTACTGCAACTTCCCAGTAATGTATGTGACTCAAATCAAACCAAGACAAAACTGTGTCAGCAAGGGCAAGTCGCACAAGTTAGTTCCCCTCAGGTGACTTATTAGCACCCCATGGTCCACTCAGTGCCAAACTAAAATCTTATTAAAGACTCAGTACACTGCTCAGGTTACTGAACATTCACAGACAGACCATGACCAGAGGCAACCACAGCTTAGTTTGTTTCTCCAGTGCAGTAAAACTAGTTATTTCTGCAGAACAAATGACTTGGACACTGCAGCACGCAGATGACTAGTCAACACACCATACCTGGTGTGGCCTGACTGATGTGAATGTGACTTTGATGAGTCCAGTCTGTCCTCTTGATTGTTTTCTCAAGATCACACAGGCGGGGGTGGCACGACTCAGCCTTGCAGTGTGGCCTGGCATGGGAGGACTCCTCATAGCCACAGCAGGACCAAAGGCCAAACTAGCAGCAGCACTGACTGACCCTGGCTAGTGGCTATACTGAAAACACCAGCAGCACTTGACGCTGCATTGAAGCCAAATCTGACTCTGGGTGACCCCCTGTGGCCTGCTCAGACTCTCTCTCTATTTTTGTGTCTTTAGACAGAGACTCTTCTACTTTGATAGACGAGACCAACCACCAGCACCGACGACTGACCGCCACAGCTCCATCTCATTCTGCTCCTCTACTCCTCATTACCGCCTGCCCATATGTCCTGACACCATGCACATGGACACACTGATTCCCACTCCCCAGTAGCCACACCTCCAGAGTACCTCTGATGGACATGATTGGTTTTGTATGGTGGGGTCAGGGTGGATCAGAGGTGAAGCTGGAGCTGCTGTCAAAGAAACTGAGAGGCTCACTTGCTCGGAGCAGCTGCCGGGGGGTCATCATTCACCAGGCTGACTCAGTGAGGTGGGGGGGTTGCTTTTTGGGCAATTCGGCCTGTTAGTGGTCATCCAGTACAGCCAGAATTAAAGAAAGTAACTGTAAATAAGTTAACAGTGGGGGCCCTCCTGAACCTTGGGGCCCTACGCCATGGTGTAACTGGCATACAGGTTAATCCAGCCATGGTCATGGTCCATCAAAAACGCGAGGATTGTAACAAGTGATCTCTTTCCCCATGCCCCATTCACAGTCTACCTTCCCTTGATTTCCTTTCTTGGATTCTCTCTCTCTTACCAGATCCCCCATGTCCTCCCTCCCCCCCTGCCCCGATCCTTCAATCGTCCTCCTAGCATAAATCAAATCATGGATGAACCCCCTCTGTGCTCCTCCTGCCCTCTTTCAATAACCCTATCACTCCGAGAGCCTGCCCATCATCTAATCTCTCTCTAACTTTCTGCCCCTTACTTCATTTTACTATCATTCCCCTCGATCGTCCCCCTCCTTTCTCTAAAGTACATTAAAAAAATAAATAAATAAATAAATGCCCCTACTGTCTCAGTAGATGCAGTCAGGTATACTCAGCATACTGCAGCTCATCGGTGGGTCAATCCCTACTAAAAACTTGTCATACTTTTATTTAGGATAATCCTTCTGACATTGACGAGCTTGCCAAAGTGCCATCCTTGTATGTCCCACAAAAAGACCACCCTCCCCTTGCTAAAACCATATGTACAGTAACCCCCGAATTCTTTCCACTAGATCCAGGGAATCCCGATAAATCCTTAATACAGGCCATGAGACTTGACCCACCTAGCCCAACAAACTTAGTATGACCCCAAATATTCTATCAATATAAAGATAAACATACAACCATAATTAGAAAATGTTTTGTCATAACTTTACAACCTGCAAACCTCCCCATTTTTCCCCTTGTCCATGATTACTTAAATCCAAGCAGTGCATCCCTTTCCAAAGATAGTCCAGTTCAGGTCGGCGACTTAAACAGTTCAGGAAGTTCAACCCGCAAGCCTTCTATGGCATCCCTCGCAGATAGATATCGCTTCTCACCCGATTGCAGTCTCACCATCAGCATTGCAGGGTATTGCAAACAAAATTTAATACCTGCTAGATACAGCTTTTTCTTGATCTCCAAGTATTCCCTCTGTTTCTCCCTGACCAAAGGAGTTTGATCTTGAAACATCCAGATTGTTGCACCATTCCATTGAAGTGTTTTATTATGTCTAGCCTTGAACAGTACATGAGACTTTTCTTTATAGTTGTGAAATCTCATAATAATCACCCTGGGTCTCGCTCCCGGTGGAGGTGTTTCCCTTAATGCTCTGTGGGCCCTCTCAAGATTGTAGGCTTCCCCGAATGGCGACAGGCCCAACAATTTAAAAAGCATGTCCTGTATAAAGGTGACACAATCCGATCCTTCAGCCCTTTCTGGAAGCCCTGCAAGTATCAGGTTGTTCCTCCGGCTTCTCGATTCCTGATCGTCTATTCTCTCCTCAAGTTTCCTGATTTGCTTTTTGGCAATTATTAGCTCTTATTCCAGCGTGGTTGATTTCCTTTCCTGCGAGGCTATCCTAGCTTCTGCATCCCCCATGCGCTGCACGAGAGAGTGTAGTGCCGGTCGCACGGTTGCGAAGTCCACCATCAACCCTTGCAGCAATTTTTTAATCTCCTGGATGTCCTCCGTAGATTGGCCCGTTCTCCGTCTTTTCCCAGGTCCACTTCTGTCACCGTAGGGGTAGGGGATTGGAGCTTCGGCCTTCTGGTCACAGGGGATCTCGCTGCGAGGGGCTCCACAACTTCAGCCTCCATCTTGCCTTTCAGAAAACGGCCTGTTGCTTCCGACTGCAGCGCACCGACTCAGCGCTTATTCCACTCCCGGCTCTCTTTATTTTTAAACTTGTTGCCCAAAATCGGAACCGCCGAGTCTTCCTCGCTCAATTAGCTAAATATCAGCCGAATCTGGCAGACCTCTGAGCTTCTAATAATTAAACTCTTACATCGGGTCCTGGAGTAGCACAGAAGACGTCTCGAATGACTCAGCCCATCACGTGATCTCCCAAACCATGCTGTCTATTGTCCAGGTACCCCAACGTCTCCAGTACCCCCCCAGCCTCTTCTTGATAATACCTTCCATCACCTTTCCCACCACTGATGTCAGGCTGACAGGCCTTGTAGTTCCCCACCTCCTCTCTTGATCCTCCCTTGTGGCTAGTCATGATATATGCCACCCTCCAGTCCCTGGGCACCCATCCCGTCATCAGAGAGATGTTGAAAACCTCCATCAGGGGTTCCTCCAGGACATCTGCCAATTCCTTCCATACCCTGGGATGCAATTCATCTGGCCACGGTGCTTTCTCCGTCCTAAGGGACCTGAGGGCTTCACTCACTTTGTCTACTCGGATTTCCACCTACTCTTCCTCCCCCTTGGCCCCCTGTTCTGCCTTCCCCCCCCTCCTGGCAGTGATGTCACCCCCTTCATAGACCTGCCTGGGCTCTCTGTTGGTAAGGGTCCCACCTCCTTCTCAGTTTCACCATCTACTCTATTGGATGGCACAGCACTCCTATTCTTCCTGGTAAAAAATGAGGAAAAGAACTAATTTAGTACCTCAGCCTGCTCAGCCAGGTCCTGTGCACATCCCTCCCCTGCTGTAATCCTGCTAATCGGCCCCTTCACCTTCCTTTTTCCCCCCAAATGTATCTAAAGAACCCTCTTTTCTCCAGCTGATTTCCCTGGCAAGGTTCTGCTCCTTCCTTGTCTTAGCCGTGACATGAGTAAGCTTGTGACAAAATCATAAGTTGTGGCAACAGCCAAAGCTGGATGTCTCATACAGTGAAACAAGTATAACTAACACTTGTCAGGCACATACATTTGGAGATTATGCAATCTACTCATATATAACTTTTATTGCTAATACATTACCAAAGTGTGTAGGCATATATAAGGTTGAATTAATATTTTGTATAAGGCCAATGGAATGTTGGCATGCATAGGCAGAAGGTGGGAGGTAATAATGCCCCTTTACAAAATGAAGGTGAGTCCACACCGGAGAGTGGAGTTAAGTTATAGAGGGCTCATCTCCTCAGGGCTAAAAATGTGATTGGAGATGGTTCAGAGAAGTGCATCCAAGATGGTGCAGGGTATGCATGGAAAGGGATATGAGCAGAGGTAAGGAGCTGGATCTGTACACGCTGGAGACAAAGAAGGGAAATAGGAGACAAAATGTAAACTATTAACTATGTAAAGGGGCAGAAAGAAGTGGAAGAAAAGTGTTGACTTAAGAGGAAGGAGGTGGTCAAAACTGGAGGGCAATGCCTCAGACTGGAAGGAAAAGGATACAGGGGTAATGTGAGATGGCATTTCTTCATAGTGATGATGACTGAGCCATGGATCAGACTACCAGACAGAGCGGTGGGTGCTAAATCAGTGAACAAATTCAGGAGTGTATTGGGTAAAGCTTATTGGGATGAGTAATGGGGGTGTTGCCTTGCAGGGAGGGGGACTAGGTGTAGTGTGAAAAAAAAATTGCAAACTAGAGATGGACCGGTACGGTCATTTTCAGGCATCAAGCTTTTGTGATGCTGCGATTCTATGAGCCACTTCCACTCTGCCTGTCATCATCCAGATATGAAACTATCAGGGCAGAACACTGTAACCTCAATGAGGTCTTATCTATTTTCCATGCAGAGCCCTCATTCAGTTGTCAAACAGTCAGATAATTGTTGTACTCCTGGACAAGGTTATAAGCACTATATTCATGACAGAGTATTTTGTTGCGGTGAGTTAGTGCCCTTTGCTGGCAGAGTGAGCAGTGGTGGCTGTGAACCACACTGCATCTTGAATGCCTGCACATACATGGTGTGCACTGCATCCCTATGACCCCATACCATGGCACTTATTGGTGCTTAATTTCACAACATTAAGAGTCGTGCTTATATGTATTTAATGCACCACTAGGGCGAAGTGAGCACATTAAGACAACTGCACGGTCTAGCTCACTATCACATGGCAGTTCAATAAATCCAAATGGCACCATACCATGTTGAGGCTTATCGATCACAATGTACTGTTTGTGTGCCTAAAATCCCTGTGGACATATGCCATGTAATTGCTTTGTGCTTCTAGAATTGTTTCATTTGCTCAAAACACTGGCCTTATAGCCATGATTTTCAGAATTGATCAGAACAGATAAACATGCATTTCTAAATACGGTGCACAATTACCTGTTGGTTCACTGGACCTGACATCTTCTACGGTAATGAAAGTTGGACAGCTGATACATCAACAATCTTAAAATTGTCATCCAGCAATATCATGTGTTGGAAGTTGCAGTACAGAACATCACAAGGTAGCCTGACCTCTGTACTGACCCTCATCTGTCGGATTGCTCATGTGACTCACAGCAACAGTAGCATTCGCGCACCGTCATCATTATTTGACAATTGCCGCACTGGCACCAGATGAGATTTGCCAGGCGTGGACTTGGGAGTGACATGGTGTCATTGTCACTGTCACTGCTGCCATCTTCTTCACTACTGACATGTGTAGGTCTCTCCTCACCATCTTGGTACACAGGCTCAAAACTGTATGGCACAATATGACGGCTTTCTTCTGCCACTGTACCAGTGTTTTCTGTGAAGTAAGAAAAACACAAGGATGAGATCAGAAGCAGAGACTCACAATATTACAGGATATGTGGCTTGTAAATGTGGTCATTCACATGCCATTTACCACACGTGGTAATTTAGACAGGACACATGCACAAAAGTGGACCATACTTGATGTATGTGTGGAACTGCAACAGGATTTAGATAAGGATATTTTTCCTTCCTCTGATGCTTGATAACAAATTTGTGCAGATCACATAATGTAAATCATGCAGAGCAGTAGTTGAGACATCCATGACACTTACTTGTAGGCATTGTTTTGCCATTACTGTGTATGTTTTTGTACTCCAAACAGAAAAAAGCATCTAAAACAACCTTTAAAATTCTGTGCATGTTTTATGCACCTGTGCTTCAGCCCTTTTCTTGCCTACCACCCATCCAATCCAACCAATACAAGGTTGAATTAATATTTTGTATAAGGCCAATGGAATGTTGGCATGCATAGGCAGAAGGTGGGAGATAATAATGCCCCTTTACAAAAGGAAGGTGAGTCTGCACTGGAAGAGTGGGGTTCAGTTCTAGAGGCATCATCTCCTCAGGGCTAAAAATGTGATTGGAGATGATTCAGAGAAGTGCATCCAAGATGGTACAGGGTATGCATGGAAAGTGATATGAGCAGAGGTAAGGAGCTGGATCTGTACACACTGGAGACAAAGAAGGGAAATGAGAGACAACATGTAAACTATTAACTATGTAAAGGGGCAGGATGAAGTGGGAGAAGAGTGTTGACTTAAGAGGAAGTATAAGTGATATAGCAGAGGAACTCAAAGAAATGGAAGGTATGTCTATTTGCCGATGTCACAATGATCTGCAACAGGTTCAAGCTAGAAGGTGGGGTGGAAAGGATGAGAACAGAGTTGGCAAGGTTGGAGGAATGGTCAAATGTATGGCAGCTTAGCTACATAGCAACGAAGTGCAAAGTAATGCATATGGGAAGCAAAAACACAGGGGAAAAGTACATGATTGGTGGGGTGAGATACCGATTGATTTCGTTTCCCTGATGAGAAAAAAAAAATGTAAATGGAACAGTGGGTAGTCATATCTGATGACCTAAAGGCGGCAAAGCTAGGTGAGACTTCAGGAAGGAGTGCTGATGGGATACTGAGAAGCACAGGGAGAGGCATCGCCAGTATGTAACCAGGAAGTTGTTATCCCTCTGTACAGACATTTGGCGAGACCTCACCTGGAGTACTGCATGCAGTTCTGCAGACCCCATCTCTGCAAGGACATAGACAGGATGGATGGATGCTGTCATGAGGAGGGCAACTAAAATGGTGTGTGGTCAGCAGTGGAAGATGTATGAAGAGAAACTAAATGAGATTAATATGTATGCCCTCGAGGAAAGGAGGAAGAGGGGGACATGATAGAAAACTTCAACTACCTCAAGTGGATCTGCAAAGTCAAAGGTGGTTCCATAGTTGAGAAAATGAGATGATCAATAACAAAGGGGCACAATTTGAAGATGGGGTAGGTGGCTAGGTGGTGGCTGGGGTTGGGGCTGCTCTGAGGTAATGTGAGGAAACATTTCTTTTTTATTATAATTTTTATGGAGAGGGCAGTGGTTACATGGAATTACCTTTGTGAGGAGGTAGTGGAGTTAAAACAGTGGGAAATTATGAATGCATGGGACGGACATAAGGGAATTCTAGTGGGGTAGGGAAATGGGCTGACTAGGTGGTCCGAGTGGTCATTACCTGCCATCAAACGCTATGTTCCTATGTTTGTTCATCCACTGGTGGAAGTGAGGGCTCCAAAACAGCCTACCTAAGCTGTTCATTGGTACAATGATGGCACCTCGCAAACCACAGGTTAGTAAAAGCAGCAAATAGAAATTTAATAAGTTGTCAGCAAGTTATCAGTGAACGACAGGTGACTTCAGAGCTGCCGCAATACAAGGACCATGACAGTTGCAGAAACATGCTGAGATCCATATGCCTATAATAGGAAATTCCAAAAAAACGCACTGCAGTTTAATTTTTTTAATGAATTTAGTTAGCATTTCACATGCAGAAAAAAAACTGATTCTGACGCAAATTGATTCGAATATATATATGTATACACACACACACACACACAAGCATACCAGAGGATTTAAAATTGCCAGTGACACACTGTACTCGTGAAAATAGGCGCTAATGTGGCCATTTATTGGTCAGTGCTCCGGAGGGACAGGCATAATGTGAAACCTATTCAACTGGCACGGTGAATGAACGTGCAAATCCCTGTGTGGGTAGTGTGTATGGATTAGCAATTACATATGTAATCACAAGTACTAAAGGCCAGGATTGAGGAATACATGAAATTAACAGAATATAACAGATAATGAAATGAAACATACAGCTCCCATTCAGCCATAAACTGTTAATTTAATTTCATTCAATTGCATTCGGAATAAGCAGGCACATGCCAGTCATTTTACCATGCTCCCCCACAGTAGATTTTTAAATAGAGAATTAACTAATGTTGCTGTGTTGTGGTCACAGCATGAATTTTCCATTCAAGTTCTGCCCATTTCACTCGTTTCACTAAAACAAACTTACAAGACCACCATTGAAATCCCTATTCAGACTAGCGTGGTGTCGGTGGGCAAATAGAGAGAAGATGTTGCTTGAGGTGCCCAAGTTAGACCTAAATTCTGCCCACATCACTAACTAACCACTGTTTTAATCCCCAAATGCCCGATTCAGACTGGCATGGGGCAGGGGGCAAATAGCGAGCTCAAATGGGGATCGCTCGTGACAAAGTCAGGCAATAGGAGGAACTACAGAACGAAGGACGGGGAGGCTGCTTGATATTGGAGAATGATTGAGACAAGACAGCAAGACCTATAAAATCACAGAATGGCACGGTGGCAGGGGGAAGAGAGTAGGTGTTGCTTGTGGTGCCCAAATCAGCCCTAAATTCTGCCCACTAAACGAGGTTCAGAAAAAAAAATTAAAAACTACTGTTTAAATCCCCGAATGCCCAATTCAGACTGGTGCAGGGGGCGGGGGGCAAATAGAGAGCTCGCTTGCTCAGTACATCGTGGTCATTTTCAGTTGCCAGACTCAAATGGGGATGTAGGGCAACTAAAGAGCCATATGGTGGGGATATGGAGCTGTCATTGTGGGAGTCGCAATAGCTGCATGTGGACTGTGAGCCAAGGTGTGAGTACCGCTGGACTAGAGCAACATGAAATGCATATGATCTTCGTGAATGGCAGCAATGTAAAAAGAGTGAGCAGTGTTTTTGGGGCAATAAGACCACAATGTTAGCTACTGTTGAATTCGGACACTCAGCAGCCTGCCGTGTTCAGTGTTGGACAGCTATTGACATGCATCTCCCTTCTTGCCCCACACTGGTTATGCAAACCACCACAGACACTATGGTCTAGCTTTGTTACGGGAACCACTGTACACATTAGGAATGCCTGTGGAATGCATGAAAGTGCTGACTTTGCCAGCCCCAGAGAAAGACAGAAGGCTAGATAGCAAAAAAAAAATGAAAGCAAGAATGTGAGGAGGGACAGGAGACAATCATGAAATGCAAATTAACAAACTGGGTCAGGGAGGCACTGCACACCATCTCCTGTGGCCTTAGTCCAGCGCCTAAACATAGGGACGTGCATGCCGCACAAGTGTGTTTTTTTTGGGGGGGGGGCATTGTCCTTGAGTCTAGACATGAAGATCATATGCAATTCACTGTCACCTAGTTCCTTGCGCTCTGGCAATGGCAAACAGCAGTGCTCACTCAACTTTTTAGGACTTGCACAACACAGACTGCCTTTGATTCAGGGTTACAAACATGAAGGCTGGCATGAACATGTACTAATAAATAGGAGATCAGACAAAATAAATGTGGATCATCGGAATGATCGGGCGAACATAGAACACACTGAAATGTGCTGCAGTGCTAACACAGGAAAAAAAACTTACCATGCTGCTGTAATAGGGTAGAGGTGTTCATCTGAATTCCAGTATGTATTGGAGCTCGTTTTAGAAGTGGCAAGCAAGTGAAGAGTAAAATACAAGTAAACGAAAAGCAGTGCTGCTGGAGCAAGGGGTAAAACTGGCCATTGCACGTCCATTTCAAAAGGCTTAGGAGATGCCAGGGAAAAATGTTAGCCAATGATTAGGTTAGCAAGAACTGAATACCAATCAGAGGAAGCAGTCGAACAGCCAATAGACAGCTAAGTAAGATGAGAGACAGTGAAAGCTTGACGACATTTCCAGGGCAGCAAAAAAGTAAAAAAACTGGCACTTCCATTGGTGGAAACAGACGGTCGCACTGACTTCAGTCGCACTGGGAAACATTGTCACATGAGCACACAGAGGAATGGGACAGCCGAAGATGGAGATCAACACAGTCGGGTGTGGACCTAGAAAAAGGACATGAGGCAAAAGTAGGACCCATACTTATATATGGAGGGGTTTAAAGATTGTCCAATGATAAGGGAGAGAAATGGGAACCCAATAAATCATCCTGGAGGGTGTACTACTCCTTTAAAGAAATGAAATAAAGACACCTTCCTCTTTCGAATTTATGCTAATGAAATTTTCACCAAGTTTCAGTAAAATCTTGTTCTCGCAGGCAGCCAGTGTGTTCCCTGATGTCCCAGGTTGCACCCCATATTAATGATTTAATGGCTAGATCAACACAGACGAGTTTCATTCACTCACTCACTCACTTCACTCCTTCTAGGCTACAGTAGTGACAGACACATCAAGTCAGATCTCCAAGAAGGTCAAACACTATTTTGAGCAAGGGAAGCAGTACTTAACATTCAATGGAATGCTTGGATTTATTTGCCTATGCATGTAAGTCTAGATATGTGGGACATAAGGGTTCAGTCTTGTATTTTGTTAGCCAGCACCTCCAATAATCCTCGTTCCATGTGTGACATCATGCATGCACAGATGGTGTTTGTTAATGTGGCCAGCTATAGGAAAAGCTTAAGTGAAGCAGATAGACACTGAACATGGATACATTTGCTGTTATGTTCCTCCCTGTGTGGAACAGCCCATCATGACTCTTTATATCCCCTCTCCTCCCTTGGTCACACCTGTTCTTGGAACACGTGGCACTCTTTGTTTCTCAGTTGGGCAGGCATAGTAAGGGCATGGTTGCTGCAAGTGTGTTCTTCTGTTCAATGTGCTTGCAGGAGCCTACCCCTTCCAACATAGCTGGAATCAAAGAGTCAGTTATAGCTGTAGCAGTTAAGCTGCATACTGTATGAGTGTTTTGAATAGAAGGAGAAAAACACACAATGAGCTGCACACACTTTCCATTGTGCATTCAACTTGGCTAGTAGTCCAGGTACAACAAAGAGAAACAAAATTCAAGCCAACTTTGTGTAGCCATTGAAGATGCCAGATAAATCAAAATTGGAAGTGTTCTCAGTATATTAGCACACTATGAGTGACTGAACTCATATCCAGCACATCCACCACACTGTGGGTCCTTCTCAGGGGACCATGTGGTGTTCTATCCTGCACTAAAGTGGGGGACCTTAATGGCTGCTTTGACTGGAACATGCCTCCACTCTCCTGAAATATTTTGTTTACATGAAAATGGTAGAAGTTACAATAAATACATTATTTTTTATCTGCATAACGTTTGGAGAGTGCTGTCTTAGCTCCCCTTAGCCTGTACTCCAATTAGTTTACCTCATTAAAAAATTGGCAACTATGGATGGAATTTTAGAAACTATGGACTCTCAACCAGTGACTGGATTTTTATAGCCTTTACAACCAGATATCTTTGTAGTAACATATGGTCATGTCTACATGTATTTGTATTTCCCTAACCACATGTATGTATTCTCAGCACAGACGGTTTTTGTTTGTGTTTCTACAGGTTTTATATGTCCAACTAAAATCTAATAAAAAGAAAGCTAAAAATAAATAAATTAGTGAAGTCCACTATCCCAGCCCAGACCTAAAAGTACCCTTCATCTTCAATGTTATCTCCTTCCAGAACCCATGAGGAGGTGGTGGAGTGTCAGAGCAAACAATACAAATAGATACAAAAGTGTGCGTCTCTGAAAGAATCAGGCCAATAAAACACAAGTAGAGCAAACAGGGTTCTAGGGTGCATATAGAGGGGTACTGACAGCAGAAGGAAGAAGTTTTTACTCCATCTGTATAGATGTATAGATCACTGGTGAGGACCCACATGAAGTGTTGTGCCTAGTTCTGGAGGGCACACCTAAGGAAAGATCAGAACAGGCTAGAGACAGTGCAATGTAGGATGACCAAAATTATTCAGGGCCAGCAGGGCAGATCTTATGAGGATCAGCTCAAGGCATTGAACATGTACTCACTGGAGGTCAGACAAGAGATGGGAGATATGATAGAGACCTTCAAGTTCATCAAAGAAATGAACAAGGTAAACTAAGAAGAACTATTACACATATGTAGAGGATCAAGAACATAGAGGCAAAAGTGAAAAATCATGGGGGGAATTCAAGATAGAAGTAAGAATATTTTACAGATACCATGGTGGAGCTGTGGAACAATCTGCTAGCTGATGTTGTGGGCACCACAACTATTAATGGTTTCATACACAGCTGGGACAGAGTGAAGGGCTTAGTGGTTTCTCAGGGTGATATCAGTAGGGTGGGAAGCACGGGGTGGATATTGTAAGTTAGAACCCTATATAGACAATAGGTCCCAGATTTGTGCAGGGAGGCAATATAGCATACTGGTTAAGAGAACTGAGCTGCAAACCTGGAGAAGTGGGTTTGAATTCCACAACCACTGCCTGCTCACTGTGTGATAATGAGCAAGTCACTTAACTTCCCTGTGCTTCCAGGATGTTATCTGGAAACAAACCTTAGCTTAGTGTATTTTTCATGGCCCAAAATTCCAAAATAAATAGAACTGTTAGGGTTTATTGGCAGACTGGATGGACTAATTGTTTTTCTGTTGTCATTGTCTATGTTTCTATGTTGCTATCTCTGGCTGCCCTAAATCTATAAAACAAACTCTGGTAAGAGCCAACACAGCTGCTTCAGAGTGGTGAGTGTGAGTGAAATTATTCAGAGCTCCTGCCACTGCTGATGCCGTACTTGCACAGTACTAGAACCCACAATGCCCAAGATGACACACTGTATGTGTCAGTAATAAAGATTTTGGGGATGTGGAGGTACTCTGGGTTACACTAAAGAAGAGGGAAGGGGCTGTTATGAGAACAGGAGTGATTTATAGGCCTCCAACACAGGGAAAAGAAGTAGACAGGGAGATAATGCAAGCAGTACAATGGATGGCCAGAAAGGGGGAGTTGCTGCTGGTGGGGGACTTCAATCTTCTAGATGTAGACTGGTGGCTCCCAACAGCAGCAACAACTAGGAGCAGAGAAATACTAGACTCCTTGTAGGGAGCATTCCTCCAGTAGCTTGTATGGGTACCAACTCGAGGGGAGGTGATACTGAACCTTATACTAACTGATGGGGACAGTGTCATCATTGTCACGCTGGGGGACAATCTGGGTACCAGTACCCATCACACAGTGAAACTCAAGATAAGAGCTGGGACAGAGATGAGTCACAAAAGGACAAGGGTCATGGATTTCAAATATGCAGACTTTAATAAAATGAGATTAATCCTCTAGGATGTCCTAGCAGGCATAGAGCAACTGAAGGGAGTTGAGGAGCAGTGGACTGCAATCAAAGGGGGGATTTAAAGAGTTACGGAACAACGCATAAGACAAGTCAGCAAGGGTAAAAAAAAAGGAAAAGGCCACTTTGGTTCTCGAGAGAGGTAGCAAGAGCAGTGAGAGAAAAGAAACAAGCTTTCAGGAGGTACAAAGATACACAGAAGGATGAGGATAGAAGGAAGTACAAGGAGAAACTAAAGGTGGCAGGGCAGATAGTTAGTAGGGTGAAGACAATGACGGAGGAACAGATAGCCAAACTGGTTAAGAAAGGTTAGAAAACATAATTCTTTAAATACATGAGTGAAAAAAAGAAAGTCCAAAACAGGGATAATGAGACTGGTAGTGGAAGTTGGGGGGTTGAAGTAGAGGGGTTCACCAGAAGGCATACTTACTGAATAATTACTTCTGTTCAGTTTTCATGGAAAAGAGGGATGGTAAGGGTCCGGTGTTACATAGAATGGTCATACAGGGTTGGGGGTGGATACAAGTAGTGGTGAGTGAAGTGCATTAAATTTGCTACCCGTAGTATTTTGCAAGGAATCTGAGCTTTGGGTCATACTACAGGCAGCGAAGTGAATAACTGTGAATCCAGAAGTAACGTAAAGTTCTGATTTATGTGGGTACTTCGCGTTACTTTGGGATGTGTAAAAAAGCATCCACTGTGTTTCCCTGGTGTCTAGTGGCACCCCACCCCTACAACTCTGTCAGGTATTACCTCCACCCCGCTCCCCCCAACCCCAAGTCGAATCCCTGTATTAAAAAAAAAAATATATATATATATATATATATATATATGTGTAAATATATATATATATTCCCTGGTGTCTAGTGGCTCCCCACCCCTTCATCCTGTTAGGTAGTATCCCCACCCCGCTTCTCCGCAACCCCAAACTGGATCCATGTAAAAGTTATATATATATTCTTTTCCTGTGTGTAGTGGCCCCCACCCCCACCCTGTCAGTTAGTACCCACCCACCCTGCTCCCCTAACCCCAACTGTAATGGGCCACAGGCACATCCCTCCACTCACCTCCATGGCCGCAGCCTGCCCGACTAGCTCAGTGAATGCACACATGCTTGTACAAGCACACGCCATTCATTGACAAGTCATGGTGATTTACTTAAAAGGGAAGGGGTGCGGGGGTAGAAACAAAGAAAGAGGACCTGGGAGGTTAAAGGAATTGTCAGAAACCTGGCAATTGAAAGTTTACACAAAGAAGTAAAATCATGCTTGTAGGACATAAAAACCCATGGACCATGTACAAATTGGGGGTAGCAGTCATGACAACAAGGCGGGACAGGGACCTGGGGATTATCATATCGGATGACCTGAAGATGGCAAAACAATGTGATATGACAGTCGGAAGGGCAAATCACATGTTGGACTGTATAGGGAGGGCATAAACAGCAGGCAGAGAGAAGTGATAATGCCCCTATAAAAATCATTCATCTCCAAAAAGATATTAACAGGATAGAGACAGCACAAAGAAGGGCAATCAAAATGGTGCAGGGCCTGCATCAGAAGCCCTACAAGGAAAGGTTAAGGGATCTTGATCATTACTCCCTGGAGATCGGGGGACATGACTGAGACATTTAAATACCCAAAGAGAATAAACAAGGTACAGGAAGGGATCATCTTTCAAAAGAAAAGATGTCCAAAGACTAGAGGGTAAAATATGAAATTAGAAGGAGGTATGCTCAGAGAAAACAGGAGAAAATACGTCTTCACAGAAAGGGTAGTGGACCCCTGGAACAGCCTCCCAGAGGAGGAGGTGGTGGAAACTATAACAGTTACTGGATTTAAGAAAGCATGGGATAGACACATGAGCACCAACAGAACTGGTAGGGAAGAAAATCCAGAGCCAGAACAGGGACTGGACACACAGCTGGTTATGGTAGGGGGTGGCAGAGGCTGACCATTTAGGGTCAATGGGTTTATATTAGGTAGGTATAAAGGGGCAGACTGGATGGTCTGGGCAGTCCTTTTCTGCCATCAACTTCTATGTATATATTATGATTCTCACCTTCCCTTCAAGAAACGTGCACTTAACTATAAGAATCTGACTACTTAGTCCACACAAAGTGACCATCCTCTAGTACTTAGGCTGTGACATAGGGTACAGCGGGGCTACTTTTACGGAAGTAGGAGAAACATATAAAAGAAGTGACCTACTCACATTTGTGGACTGCGGCCTTGCCCCCCCTACCAGATGTAGAGCTAAGGTGAGGAGGGTGCCGAGCATCAACTCCACACTAAGCATTGTTGACAAGGGTGAAGGAGCCAAAGCAAGCGGTGGAGAGTCAGAGCAAATAATCCCCCTATACAGATAACTTCCCAATACCAAACGTTGCTCAGCTTTGCATTTTCATGCCCTTAAGTAACATGGTGTCCATCTTGGGTAAGGTGGGCTATTTTGTTTTGCCCACAACTGAGGAAGTGATGGGCAGAAACAAAATAGTTCCCCCTCGGGGGGGAGGGGCAGGGCTGAGCTGCCTGTGGAAGGGAGGGGTGGTGGAGAACAAACATATCAGCACTGACAACAACAGTGTAGACACTGGACCGCAGCACTGTGGAATCACAGAGCTAAAGTATCCTGTTACACAACTGCATGTTAGTCACTGAAATTGAGACGTGTTGTTCCGCACTTTTCACAACAGTTATTACTGTTGCTGCACGGATAAGGCAGTGATCTTTTGTCCTGTGAAGTTCCATTTCTCACCATGCTCTATACACAAATTGCGAGTAAAGAAAAATGGATACTGAATGGGTTAGTATTAAGTAATTATTGCACTGTAAAATCAAGTTCTCCGTTCTGTTGTGAAAGACTCTTACATGTTCCAGCTAAGCTCAGTTTTCTATGGAATGCCTGCCAGTGTTATACATTTTTATGTTTGCTTGCACACATGCACAAGAAACATTTCGTGACAGCTTAGGAGAGAAGCAGGATTTTGGAGGTGCGGCACTGTGGGGGCCAATGCCCCCAGTGCATTTTGAGGCTTGGCCCACTTTCCCCAATGCCAGCATGTCACCAGCTTGAAATGAATCCACCGCTGCAATGAGGGAGCGACCTGTCATTGCAGGGCGGTGCCTTGCCTTGTATAACCTACCTGCAGAATGGCCATTGAGTCAAAGAGTCAGGCTAAGGAGGAGGACTGGATAAAAACCACTGTTGGCTCATGGAACAGAACCAGGAGATTAGCATTCTTTTTTTAAAGAATCGGTGTATGTGGCAACTAGGACTGGGGTAGAAGATGATTTGGTGGCAGAAGAGTTTGCCATGGGACTAGCTCTGACCTCCTGAGAAAAACTGGAGGTATTTTTTTTTTACCCTTTTTTTTTTTACTCAAAATTTGGTCTAAGTAATAAATACTAAACATCAGAGAATTACATAGAAACATAGAAAGTGATGGAGGAAGGGAACATATGGTCCATCTAGTCTGCCCTTAAGCCTACTCCCTCGCTTAACTGTTATTTAGTGTTATGGTGCCCTTGTACCAATCCCATTCAGTGTTATGGTGCCCTCTTACCAATCCCATTCATTTTTGAAGGTTCCCACCCTTTTTGCTTCCACCACTCCCTGTGGAAGGCTGTTACATGCATCAACCATTCTCTTGGTAAAGAAGAATTTGCATGTGTTGCCCCTGAATCTTCCCCTCCAGTTTCATGTTGTGACCCCTAGTTCTTGTTTGGCGATTGAATCTGAACAGGTCCTGAACCTGCACCTTGTTTACTCCTTTAAGAAACTTGAAGGTCTTGATCATGTCTCCCATTTCCCTTCACTGCTCCAGGGAATACATGTTCAGATCACTCAGACGTTCATCATATGATTTGTTGTGGAGTCCTTGTGTCATTTTTGTAGCTCTCCTTTGCACTACTTCCCATCTGTTGATATCCTTTTTAAGATGCAGTCTCCAGAACTGGACTCCGTACTCCACATGTGGCCTCACCAGCAATCTATAGAGTGGCTGTATGACCTCTCTTTCTGCTGGCAATCCCCCTCCCTATGCAATCCAGCATACCATTTGCCCATAGTACTGCTTTTTCACATTGCTTGGACATATTCAGGTCATCTGTTATAATTATTCCCAGATCCCTTTTCTGCTTGGTGGATTCCAATTTTACTCCTCTTAAGCAGTATTCCTCTTCTGGATTACCTCTTCCAAAGTGCATGATCTTGCATTTTTTTGCATTAAAATTTAATTGACATGATTTTGACCATTGTTCTAGGGTGGTTATGTCAGTCTTTATCTTTTCCACTCCAGCTGGAGTGTTCACCTTGTTGCATAACTTCGTATCATCTGTGAACCGGCTGACTTTTCCTTCAAGGCCATCAGATATGTCACTAACAAAAATATTAAAGAGGATCAGACCTAGTACCGACCCCTGTGGAACACCGCTAGTTACTTCTCTTTCTTCTGATAGGGAGCCGTTTACTATTACCATCTGGATCCTTCCACTAAGCCAGCTCAGTATCCAGTTTATCACTTGTTGTCCTGCTCCCATGCTGTCTAACTTGTTTATTAGCCTTCTATGTGGCACAGAGTCAAAAACATTGCTGAAATCCAGGTATACTACATGTAAAGCACTGCCTTGATATACTATTTTGGTTACCCAATTGAAAAAAATAAATTAGATAAGTTTGGTATGATCTACCTGTGGTAAAGTCATGCTGTTTTGGGTCTAATTTGTTGCTTTCCTTGTGAAAAGATATAATTCTCTCTCTCTCTGAGAAGGGTTTCCATTGTTTTGCCCACAACTGAGGTGAGGCTTACCGGTCTGTAGTTGCTTGGACTTTCTTTCTCCCATTTTTGTGGAGAGAGATAACCATGGCTACAGATGCAGCAAATTTAAATTCCACCGGCGAAGTGGACGCAAAGTGACCAACGCAAAGTGCTCAGTTCGCGTTATTATTACCACTTCGCATTGCCAATAATGCCTTAAGACGAAGTAAGGCAAAGTGCCTTGTAAATAGGCAGCCCCCCACACATCACATGGCTTACAGTACTGTAAGTCACATGGTTTAGCCAGATAGGAAGGAAGCGAGTCAGAGAAGAAGTTTCACTTTCTCCTTTGCATTTGTAGAGTGACAACGCTCTTTGGACAGAGGAGAGATCTGACGCTTTAGTTCTTTGCTGCAGCCACAACAGCTTTTTTAAAAGCTATATCGTTGTTTAATTTTAGTGTTGTGCTTGTGATTTTTTTTGTTAGTGAATTTTTTTTTTTGACATTTTGTTTTGTGCGTGTGTGTGTCAGACTGTCGGGACTCAGAGGAGTTGAGATGGAGCCTTTGGAAAGAGACTCGTGGCCTGTGGGTGCAATTGTCCAAGGAGGGGAGTGTGGACATGGGGTGGTCATGCCAGGCTGGACCGCTCCCGACTTCTGGTGTCCCCCCCATGCTGAACCAGCAGCACCAGTGCCACCAGTGGCTGCTGTCAATGTACCTTGTGTGCCACTACCACCACCACCGCTGGTAGATGTAGGGTCTTCAGCAGTGCCACCCCCACAGCCACAGGAGGTGGCCTTGGAAAATCCTGGTGGTTTAAGGAATGTGTCTGGTCCCCCCCGCAGCTCTCCAGTGTAGGAGTTTTTTAACTGTGTTTGGGGGGGACAGCACAGTGGTGGTGTGCCTCCTCTGTGGTGTGACGGTGCGCCGTGGCCCCGGGGGGACACATTTGGGGACCAGGGGCCAGTGTACTCACATTATGAATCACCACAGGGTGGAGTGGCAGGCTGCCATGGAAGGGGCCAGATGTCCACCTGCTGACCCTTCTGTGGCAGTGGCAGAGGGTGCTGCTGATGAACAACATGTGCCTCGCTGCCGCAGCCGGAGGAAGGCCAGTAGAGCAGCTGCACCACCTCCTCCACCACTACAGCCACCAGCACTACCCTCTCCACTACCACTCCCTGGATTTCCTCCTGCAGTGGACCCCGCCACAGTCCCTGCAACACAGTCAGACCTCACCTTGGTGTGGACAGTCCTGGAGGAGAACAGTGCGAGGGTGGGTGCTTTGCAGCAGCAAGTTGGCACCATCGAAGCACAGCAGCTGCAAATAATAACAATGCTGCACTTGCTGCTGGACCACCATGGCATCCCACAGCCACAATAAGATACTGTTTTCTTCCCCCTCATCCCACTGTTGTGTTGTACTCTTTTTGTGGGCTTTTTCTTTGTTGTTGTTTAGTAATCCACATTTTCCCTTCCAGGGCAATCTTTCTTGCTCCACATAATCAACACATTACTGTGTAAAACTGCACCTAATTTCATTACAGTGTGTCACATGATGGAGGAATTCCCATTCTGAAAAGCCGCCCACATTCTACACCTCTTCTCAGCAACATTAGGACGTGATGCCAGGGAGAGCGCGGGTGCATGCTCCATTACAGTGAATGTCCGATTGTCCTGCAACTTTCCGAATCTTTCTTTATGTTATAATGGTCAGTTTGTTTTGAAATGTGTGGGCACGTTTCCTGTAAGAAAAGCCTTGTTAGTGGAAATATTCCCACATTTCACCACAAAGTGAACCTTATAACGAAATATTGGGATAGCTGCCGAACATTCACTGTAGTGGATCATGCACCTGCACTCCGCCTGGCATCATGTCCTAATGTTGCTGAGAAAGGGGGGCAGAATGTGGGTGACTTTTCTGAATGGGAATTCCTCTGTCATGTGACTCACTGTAATGAAATTATGGGTGGTTTTCCCAGATATATATATTGCACTCTGTGGAGCAAGAAATATTCCAGTGGAAGTAAGGCCCCCACATATTAGGTTATGTGCATTACCATTACTATGTAACGTGGTGAATCTCTAAAGCAGCAGCACAACAATCTGTTGATAATTCTGACCTATATTTTTTAATGCTATGTGACAAGTTCCTCTACTTACAGCCTGACTGACTGGAATGATATGAGAATTTGCTAACTTGAGTGAGTCTGCTGTACTACCTTTTTCAATGTGTGAAATAATGAAAGTAGCATTCTTTTAAATTGGTTCAACTTCTGACCAGCTGTTTGTTATTGTTTTCCTCTGCTTTTCTCCATTGCATCAGTTAGTTGTTATATATCACTTCTGTTGTAAATTAACATTTATGCAGCAGTCAGTGTTTTATGACAACACAGAACAATATTTATTGAAAAGCAGCTTCAAAAAAATACAAACCTGGTGAGAGCAACACTAAGAGGTGCCCTCTTTTTTTTTTCCATACATGAAAACAAGAGTCGTCAGGTAAGGAAAGCAGACATAAATTGTGAAAAGAAGCGTGTCATTCAAGTCACAGCTTGGAGGTAACTAGTGGTGGCTGTGGCAGTGTAAAGTAACATAAAAAAGTACAGTTCAAAACTGTAAGGACATTCTTGCACTACCGCTTTAATTGTGAAAATGTCAGCATGATATCATGAGCTCACTGCAGCAATCACAGAACACAAAAGTGGCACAGAGTCCCCAGATTTTTTCAGCAGGCCCAAAATGCATTCTGCTTATCTGCAGAAAATTGACAAGTGGTTAGACAGTGAAATGGGAGTGTTTCAACACATACAAAGTCCCCCAGAATTAATGGCACACTCAGTCATGTGCATAGAAGTGGCACAGAGTCCCCAAATTTTTTCTGCCAGACCAAAATGCATCCTGCTTGTCTGCTGAAAATTGACAAGTGGTTACACAGTGAAACGGGAATGTATAAAATGATGACTGAGTATTGTGTTGCTGGTCCAATCTGTTCTGAGACTGAGAAGAAGCCAGAAGGAGAAGGAAGGAAACATATTCAATTCAGTGCTTTAGAGTAACTGGTAATTGGTATTTTTCTTTTAAACTTAGATTGTGGGCTTGTAGTGACACTATACTTTCTTTCTTTGTTGTCTTTACTTATAATTGTTTTTGGGCTGTTGAAAATTTAAAACATAGTGGTGGTGTAATTCTGTGCTGTCTTTAATTGCTGTAAATTTTCGCCCTCCTCCCCTTCCCCCAACTCTTAATTATATGCCCTGATAAATCTGATTGACAGGAGCTAAACACAGGGTATAGTAAGAGGTGTGAAGTAGGAGGGGCCTAAGGGGGAAGAAGCCCACCCTCAGCACGACAAGTGTTTCGACTCATTTATTTATTTATTGGTTTCTTTTTCCTTAAAAAAAAAAATCTGAGGATCAGTTACAGGATTTTTAGTACTGTAAATTAATAAAAAGAGAACTAAGAGAGTTTCAGTAGCAGACAAGTTGTGGAATTGCAGTATAATGTGGGGAGTGGTGCAATGCAGTGGCTGTGGTGCAGCCATATTCAGGCAGACCTTCTGGACACTGAGGTGCTGCCCTATCTGCAGCCATTCTCTGGACTGTGGGATGAGGTAACCAGACTCAGAGCGAAGTAAACTGGGTCAGGAGTACCATCACCCCTATCCAGGGACCACCCGTCCAATGCAGCTGCCTCAAAGGATGCCGAGCGAGGAGCACTTGGATGACAGTGGGCTCAGGGAGGGTTAGAGCAGTCAGGCAGAGGCACATCCCAGATCCTATTCCTCTCAAGAACTCATATGCCACACTGGCAAATGAGGACAACCAAATAGAGGTACCCAGAGAAGTGGAAGGAAAGGATGTGGAGGTTAGCCAAGGAGGTGACCTCAGTGGGAAAGCAGTGGACCCCAGAGGAGGAGGAAGCGATCCTGGTGGGGACTCCATTGTAAGAGGGATCCAGCTAGGAACACAGGAGGGAGAGGACAGGAGGTGAGGTGCCTCACCAGGTGCCACGGCATGGAGGGATGGAAGGAAGATACTGGGGATCACTGGGAAGGCAAGATGGGAGGGTGAGCTGGATGTCATTATCCACCTAGGTACTAATGACTTGGCAAATGGGGAGCCAAAGGAAGTTCAGGAAGAGTTTAGGAAACTGGGAGGGTCTCAAGCAAGTAGCTACTTCTGTCACTTTCTCAGAGTACTACCTGTGAGAGGCAGGAAACATGGAGTGCATGCACCAGGAACTTTAACTCATGGTTGAAGAACTGGTGCTGTGAGGAAGGGTTTGGATTCATTGGTGACTGGGGACCCACCTGGAGGATGGAGGTTTGTTCAAGCCTGGACGGCCTGCATCCATCCTGAGGGGAATCCAAGCACTCAATGATAAGTTTAAATGCTACATTGACAAGCACTTAAACTAGCAAAGGGGGGTGGCAGGCCAGCAAGGAGGGTACCTAATTGCTCACCCCCCACAGCTAGCAGTGGAACCAGTGAACCAGAGGAGTGGCTATCTCTGCAAAGCGGTGTGTAAAAGATGGAGATTAGTGTCCAAAAGGTGGATAAGCAGAAAATGGGCAAAATTCAGCAGAAGAGCAGACAGCAAGGAGAACCAGGGATAAATGACAACCAAGGAAGGGGCTGGAGTAGAACAGTGAAGCAGACTAGGGAGGTCAAATCATGGAAAGCCATGTGTGCAAATGCCAGGAGCCTTAGCAACAAGATGGAAGATCTGGAGGCTGTCATGGTACAGTCAGACCTGGACATTGTGGCCATCACTGAAACCTGGTGTAATGATAACCATGACTGGAGATGGCCATACCTGGCTACAACATATTCAGAAGAGACAGAGCAGGCAGGAAGGGAGGAGGAGTGGCACTGTATGTGAAAAATGACATAAGGGCCACAGAGATCCAGGAGGAACAAAATGGGGGAGAGATACTGTGGGTTAAGCTAGAAAGGAAAATGGGGCCAGCCATCCGCACAGGTGTGGTCTATAGACCACCAGCCCAGGAGGAAGAAACAGATAGGAGTTGATGCTAGCCATCCAAAGGATGGCAGACAAGGTGAGGTAGTACTGGTTGGAGACTTCAATATTCCAGGCGTGGACTGGAGCATCCCAGCAACAGCATCAACTAGAGCAGATTTATCCTGGACTTCCTTCAGGGTGCCTTCCTCAAGCAACTGGTCATGGAACCAACTCAGCAGAAGGCAATACTGGACCTTCTGCTCACAAACAGGGACAGTGTGATGGGGGTAACAGTGGGGAGCACCTAGGTACAGTGACCACCAGACATTGTGGTTTGAAATCACAGAAAGAGCAGAACCAAACCACACAAAAACACGTATCCTGGATTTTAGGGGGCAGACTTGGGAAAATGGGGAAATACTTGAAAGAGGCATTAAGGGAATGGGACAGGAATCAGGGTTGAGGAACAGTGGGCAGTATTTAAAATGGGGATTATAAGAACAACAGAATTATGCATTAAGCAGGTTAGCAAGAGGAAAAGGAAGAGGAGACCATTATGGTTTTCCAAAGAGGTAGCAAAGAAAGTGAAAGCCAAAAGATAGCATTCAGGCAATACAAAAAGACACAGGCAGAAGGGGATAGGGAGAAGTACCAGGAGAAACAAAGGGAGGCAGGGAAGTCAGTAAGGGAAGCCAAAGCTCAGACAGAAGAACACATTGCAAAATCAGTGGTTAAAGGGGACAAAACCTTTTACAGGTACATAAGTGAAAAAAGAAAGACAAAGGGAGGGATAGTGAGACTGAAGGGGGAGGATGGGAGTCGCATGGAGGATGACAACAGTAAAGCTGACATATTGAACAGGTATTTCTGCTCAGTCTTTACTGAGGAAGAGGGGGGTAATGGGTCTGAAGGGAGTACAAGGGGTGAGAATGGTGCAGAAATGGACACAAGTCCCTTTACACGAGAAAGGGTCCTGAAGGAACTGGAAGTAATAAGAGTTGACAAGCAATGGGGCCAGATGGGGTGCACCCAGGGTCCTTAAAGAACTAAGAGAGGTGGTGGCTGAACCTCTGGCTATCCTGTTTAGCCAATCACTGGAAACAGGGGAGGTACCCAAAGACTGGAGGACAGCAGATGTAGTCCCTTATACAAAAGCGGGAACAAAGAGGAAGCAGGAACTACAGACCAGTCAGCCTCACCTCGGTAGTGGGAAAGATCGTGGAAGCACTTCTGAAGGAGAGATTGGTGGAACAGCTGGTTGTCAATGGACTACAGGACCCAAGGCAGCATGGTTTCACCAGGGGTAGGTCGTGTCAGACCAATCTCATTGAATTTTTGACTGGGTGACTAGGAGAGTGGATCAGGAGGGCAGTGGACATGGCCTATCTGGACTTCAGCAAGGCCTCTGACACTGTGCCACATAGAAGACTATTACACAAACTGGGGAATATGGGTGTGGGCAGGACAGTAGTGTGGTGGGTAGGTAACTGGCTGGGTGGCAGGACACAGAGGGTGGTGGTAAATGGCTGTCACTCCACAGAGGGAAGAGTGACCAGTGGGGTACCACAGGGATCAGTGCTGGGACCGGTCCTATTCAACATCTTCATCAGTGACATTGCGCAGGATCTAGAAGGCAGAATTTCACTGTTCGCTGATGACACAAAGCTCTGTTACAGAGTAGACACACCAGAGGGTGTAGACAGAATGAGAAGGGACCTGCAGAAACTTGAAGAATGGTCAAGGGTTTGGCAGTTGAAATTCAATGCAAAGAAGTGCAAGATAATGCATATGGGGCACAAAAACCCTGGCACAATATATCAGTTGGGGGGTGAGGATATAGCATGCACCAAGCAGGAAAGGGATCTTGGGGTTGTCATCTCTGATGACCTCAAGGTAGGGAAACAGTGTGACAAGGCAGCAGAAGCAAATAGGATGCTGGGATGTATAGGCAGGGCATCACCAGCAGGAAAAGGGAGGTCATAATTCCGCTTATACAAGACACTAGTGAGGCCCCACCTGGAGTACAGTGTACAGTTCTGGAGACCATACCTACGTAAGGACATAGACAGGGTAGAGAAGGTTCAGAGGAGGGCAACAAAGATGGTGCATGGATTGCATCACAAGTCCTATGAAGACAGGTTGAAGGAACTGAACATGTACTCCCTGGAGGAGAGGAGGGAGAGAGGGGATATGATAGAGACATACAAGTATCTTACAGGGAGAAATAGAGTGCAGGAAAACACTATTTTTAAGCGAAAAAGATGTTCCAGGACTAGAGGGCATGGGATGAAGTTGGAGGGAGGACGATTCAGAGGAAACATGAGAAAGAATTTCTTCACAGAACGGGTGGTGGACAAGTGGAACACCCTGCCAGAGGAAGTGGTGGGGCTGAAACAATCCAGGATTTAAGAATGCATGGGATAGACATAAAGGAATTCTAGAGGTCAGGGGTACGGGGAAACAGACTTCTAGGAAAAAAAACTGAACTTATAAGCTCAAATGGGCAGACTGGGTGGGCTATAGGCCCTTATCTGCTGACACTGTCTATGTATCTATGTATGTATGTATCTATGTATTTGAGCAAATGCAATGTGATCATCTCAACTGGACTGAAGGGTGCCCTTTGGCTCTACACCAATAGTAGCCTTGGTGAGTCCATCTATCCATCTATCCATCCATCCATCCATCCATTCATCCATCCACACATATATATATAGATATATGGTTGTGAATTTTCTAGGTGGGGGGGTTAACAACCATGGACATGTACTCATGGTATTGTTCTCCTTCACAGGTCACACAGAAACTGTTGGTGTGCACATTCAAGTGCTCAATGAGAATTTTTTGCACTGAAATTGGAAACTGATAACTCTCAAGCACATGAAGGTAAGTATTTTTTTTCTGGGGAGGAGAATCATATTTGCAGGTTTGTATCTAATGGTTTCTTATTTTGTTACTTCTTCACAGATTTCATCAGCATCCTTCTGGAGTCCGGTTGTTATGATGGTCATGGTCATGTAATGAAATTACTTCTACATGTTGATATGTGTGCCCAAACTCGGGGGAAGGGAGTGCCTGATTTTGAAGAACTTTTTGGGATAAGGTCACTTTGACAAAACACCAAAGCATCTTGAAGTTTCTAAAAAAAGAAATGAATGACTTCTTACAACTTAATTGTTATGTGTCCCTCCCTGGTTCTCACAACCTGTGCAATATTTCCTGCAGTCTTCACAACACAAAAACGGATGAAATAAAATGTTTGTACTTACCAGAATGAATTTCACATGGAAATTACATTGCTTCCTCTTTGTACGATACAGCTACAGTACCATTCCCATCCCAACGTCTTTTATTGATGGAGCCTTTTTTGGTTACCCTGTAAAAGAAATAAAATAAGTGCACCATATGTGTTTTACCACTGTAGCTCTGAAAAGACACAGAAAAGAAAAACATAAAACTAAAGGAAGTGAAGCAGCATAACAAACATGACTGAGTACACATACTCACTTTATGGTTTAAATATTAACAAGCTTTGTGTCTATGGCTGATGGATGTGGTGGCCTGGACAGACTCAGGCTCAGTGGTGGCAGTAGCTAACATCATTCCCGGTGGTGGTGGTCCAGGGGGAATACAGACTCATGGTGGTGGTCCAAGGGGCATACAGACTTGGGCTCAGTGGTGGCAGTTGCTAACATCAGTCCCAGAGGTGGTGGGGGTCCATGGGGGCATATAGACTCATGGTGGCAGACTTGGATAACATCAGTCCCGGTGGTGGTGGTGGTCTGTGAGGGGCATGCAGACTCGGCTCAGTGGTGGTAGTGGCTAACATCAGTCCCAGTGATGATGGTTGTGGTGGACCATGGGGGGCATACAGACTCGTGGTGGCAGACTTGAATAACATCAGTCCCAGTGGCGGTGGTCCAGGGGGCATACAGACTCGGGCTCAGTTGTGGAAGTGGCTAAAACCAGCCCTGATGGTGGTGGTCCAGGGGGCATAGAGACTCGTGGTGGCAGACCTGGATAACATCAGTCCCAGAGGTGGTGGTCTGGGGTGGAGGGGGATTTGCATACCACCTTTTAAATACTACACTTAAAACCTGCCAACATTAACCACATCATCCTCCTCATAAAGAAATCTGCCCTCACAGTCATCGATGTCTGAAGTCTGACCACTGGGAAATTCTTTCTCCATTGTGTCGTCATCTACGTCAGTGGTGGGCCATTTCAGGCAACCACTGCCAGTGCCACCAGGATGCTCCATTTCCACAGCAGCAAGACCACCATGACTAGTCCAGGGTACAAATACCAAGGTTGCAGTCTGTGCTGGTATGTGCCTCATTCATTTTAATGAATGTTAGCAAACTAACATTTGCAGGAGACAGGTTTGTCTGACGATCCCTGACTATTGCACCTGCTGAGCTGAATACCCTCTCAACACTTACATTGGAGGGTGGGCATGTGAGGTACTTCAGTGCCACTGCAGTCAGCTCTGGCCATTCACTGACCTTTCCACTCGAGTACAAAAGAGAATCTTCACTTATTGTCAGATGCATGTTATCAAACAAATATGACTCAACTATTCTCTGTGCCACACTAAGTCCAACTGTTGATGCATCAGCCCGTTCTCCAGAATCATTTATTTCACAAATACCCATTTGGGACAAAGCCTCCCAAAGCGGGTTGACACCACCCACTTTGGATGACAAGCCACCTGGAACTACAGTCCCCTTACCCTTGCATGATATGCTTGATGGTCCTCCAGCTACACCTTCAGCTGGATTATGCTGCTGAGGTTTGCTTACCTTGGCATGTGACTTCTGTGCCCCATGAACCAAGCGCACCAGTTGACCACTGATATTTTTTATCTATTCAGGCCCTCTCTCCAGTACTGATGCAATTCCATGTTTGTATCGTGGGTCCAGCTTTGTTGCCATGGCAAAGTTGTCACTATGCTGAATGCTCACAATGTGATGATTCTGGTCGAATACTGTCAGCATGTGTTGCAGTAACATACTGCTCCCACCGTCTCCAGCAACATCAAGGCTATGCTGTACATTCACCAATGTCTGCCTCAATAGCCACAGCAGTGGAACTGATTGGCTAATGGAGGCAGACTCGCCACTCACTGCCTGTGTGGCATGTTCAAAAGGCCACAAAATTGTTATTACAGAGTCCATGAGGAGCCACTGTTCAGTCGTCATAGACATGGAGACCCTGGAACTGTCATGGCTAGTGTGCATCACAAGATATTCTGAGATGGCTTTGTATTGTTCATACAACCTTTCTGCCATGTATAACATGGAGTTCCATCAGGTGACAACTTCCAGCTTCAAGCGGTGCCGAGGCAGGTTGTTTTGTATCTGCAACTGCCACAATTGGTCATGGGCCTTTCCAGATGTTGAAAAGTAAGAGCAGATACGTTGTGCGATGGTCAGCATTTTCTTTATGTCAGGGTGCTGCAAAAACTCCTGAACCACAAGATTTAAACAGTGGACCATGAATGGAACATGAAATAAAACACCATTCGTGATGCATTTCACCACATTTGACCCATTGTCACTTGCTATGAACCCAGCTCTCAGGGACAGAGGGTTTAGTCATCTGTCAATTTCAGTCAGTACCATGTCCAACATGTTCTCACCAGTGTGTGAACAGGTCACACCGAGCATAGCAATTGTTGCATGTTGGTGAATTCCAGGAAGATTGCTACCGCGACAATCCACCTTACTGCACTGATTATTCACACTACCAACATCACAAACAACCCCTGGTACCTGTGCCCAGTGTGCAGTTATACACAGATATGAACTCCCCACTGTTTTGCCACTTGTCCACATATCCATACTTAAATGGATGAATGGAGAGGAGGAATGTTGAAGGGCATGTCTTACTGAGTCTGGAAGAGTGCGAAACAAAATGGGAACAGCACTGGTAGAAAAGTATGTCCTGGATGGGACCTTCCATTTTGGACAGGCACGTGCAGCAAACCACTGGAACCCAGAATTCTCAACAAAGGAGAAGGGCACAAAATCAATTGCCAGCATTTCCGCTACAGCAGCATTAAGTTCACGTGACACTGTATGACTGGGGTGATACTTCAGCTTATGCACAAAAACACTCTGTAACGTGGGCTGACAAACGTTTTGCATGGCGTGTGTTGTTGCTCACAAATGGTTGTTCTCTGTGATGAATGGCATTGGCAGGGGGTGGAGTGTGGACATTTGATAAAGACGGTTGCACAGGTGATGACAAACCCAGAAATGCTGTTATTTTGCCAGATTTGCCAACCGGGGTTGATGTACTACTTGCACTAGACATACTGCATTCACCACCACCACCACCACAAAAACTGATACTCTCACCAGCACTGGACAACATTTCAAAGTCATTATGGTCCTCCACCTCATCATGCCTGTAGTAATCCTCTGCTGTTGTTACCGCACTACTGCACATGTTTAATTTCCTACTGGGCTTAACAGTCATGGAAGGGGATAACATGCTGACTATGGTTGCCAGTGACACAGGTGAACGCCCCACTGTGGTATTAGCTGCCAGCTTGTGCTGGGTCCACAGAGCCAAGTGCCTATTCTTAAGATGCGTATGCTGTCCTCCTATCCCAAAATGGCTCCCCTTTTTCACCTCGACTCACACGCACATGGCAAACCTGGCAGATTGCAACTGAACCATCATTTGCATCTTGAACAAAAAAATCCCAAACAAGGGAGTGTGATGCTCTGCTTTTAACATGTCCATGATGATGTGGCTTATTTAGTCTGTTATTTTAAGCACTGAAGTGGGGGGGCATGTGATGATTCAGGCACTGCACACTGGGACTGCAACTGACCACCACGACTACCTATCATACTGATTACTGGGTCATCATTATCATCATCAACTAAAACCAGTATATCAAGTTTTTACGGGGGGGGATTCCTGCAAACAGATTCAGACACAACCGCTTTTAATTTATTTTTCTCCGGTTCCCAACTGGGGTCAATTACATCATCACCATATTCATCAATGTCACTCTCACACACATTCACATCTTCTGCTTGGATGCCAGCATGTGGACTGCATGTTGCAACAACAGCAACATCATCATCATCAGCATCATCACATTCATCATCTACACCACCAGCACCTGATATTTTTTCATCACACTGTGAATCACTGCATAGAAAATGTGTGACATTATGTGCCACGGTGGACGGAATATCACATTTGCTACTGTTGACATGATCATCAGAATTCTCAGATTCAGTTAATGGGATGTTACTGGGAAGCATGACAGCAGCTACACTGTCATCACTCACTTGCACTGCTTCACACTCAATATGTTTAGATATGGTACAATGGTGGAAATTAGAACTTGACGCAACAACACCAGTAACACTAACATCACCGGCTGGGAAAACATCATCTCCTCCAACTATGAGTGAAGCTACTGATTGGGCTGTAAAAAACATTGCAGGAGAAATACCTTTTCTCACATCTGCAATGCACTTCTTTGTCCGCATACTACTACCACGCCCACAGACCCTCTTACTGCCAACATTGCCATGGCCAAAAACAGCTTTGCTTGAACGTCTCTTTGCAGGCATTTTGGGGGATCAACCACAATAGTAGTAGTAGTAGTAGTAGTAGTAGTAAAATTTTATTTATACAGAAAAATATGCCATTAGGGTTTCAAAAATCCCTATTTACAAGGCATCCCTGTGTAAACAATCATACTAGTTATATAACACTGATCATTTCATAAAAAATATATTAACATACAATTAACTCACAAACATTTCATTTATAAATACATCCATTCTTCATGAAACATTAACACTCATGAAATACATACAAATATTACATTTAGGAATTCATTCATCAGTAATTGATTCAAATATCACCTATAACACAAACATTTAAAATGTAACTCTCTTTTCACTGCCGATTTAAATCCTGATAATGACAAGCCAGGGTCCCTGAGGGAGGGGGGTAACCTATTCCATGTTTTCGATACTTTATACTGGAGGGTCATTGTACTATATTTATTTTTAATTTTAGGGGTAAGATACACTCTTTCTCCACAATTTCTTAAATTTAATCCATGTTCTGGTTTTTTTAGGTTACACAATAAATAATTTAGTGATTCATTCTTATCTAAACCCTTTAGTTGAATTAACCAGGAAATCTCAGCCCTCTGTTCTAAGGAATTCCACCCTAATCTTGAGTACATGTTACAATGGTGAATACCAAAGTCACACCTCAAAACGAATCTAGCTAATCTGTTGTATAGAACATCTAAATTATGTTCTTGTTTTTTCAAGGTATGTCTATAAATGTGGGAGCCATAATCAATCACAGGAAGAAGTAGTTGATTCACTATATTCTGTCGCATCTCCCTTGTTAAGCACTTCGATATTCGTCTCATAACCCCTAATTTAGAATTAACTTTTTTTATAAGTTCAGTCACATGCTGATTAAAGTTCAATTCTTGATCAATTATGACCCCCAAGTATTTATAGTACCTGGTTTGTTCTAGTATTTTCCCCTCCTGTGTCCTAATTAACAAATTTGTTCCCACACTATCCTTCTTAACTGTACCAAAGTACATGGTTTGGGTTTTTTTGTTATTAATCAGTAAACCAAGTTCAGTGAAATGTTTTGCATATTTAAAAATCTCTCTGTAGTTTTTGTTCTAATTCACCCACATTTTTGCGGATGTGACTAAAACAGTATCATCCGCATACAATCTAATATGTGAGTTTTAATTATACCAGGTAGATTGTTCAGGTATACCAAAAATAAAGGGGACCCAGGATCGATCCTGGGTACACCTAGTAACCAAACCCAAGCTAGAATTTTTACCGTTTACTGTTACAAACTGAGTTCTTTCCTCTACATAGGATGAAAACCAACCACGGATACATCGTCCACTCCCAAACATCTTAATTTATCAATCAGGATGTGGTGATTTACTAAGTCAAACGCCTTGGATAGGTCCACGTATACCGCGCCCACCGATCTCCCCTCCTCCAGGGGGGTGGCAACTAAATCCAAAAGATCGGTGAGCGCAGTAGCCGTGGACCTACCTTGTCTAAAGCCCGACTGAAAATGGTATTATTACCAAATTCAGATTTTGATACGTTCACTTTCTGACTAGAGGGACGCTGACTGGATGTGAAGCAAAATAAAGAACTGTGGCTTCAGCAGCAGATAAGAGACTACTGTGACACTGTCTCAGAATTAAAACAACTTCAGTAACCAGTGATGCTGATAGGGTCACAAATCACAAACTCACAAAAACAATCCAGTCTGGTAAAAAAAAAAACTTTTGAACGTGGGGGTGGGGGGGCACTGAATACAGACAGTCCTGATTTTTACGACACTACAATACAAATAGCAAAACTAAGAGAACACAATCACAGTACAAAATCAGGCAGCTGAAGTGGATAGCAAGTTCACACTGCTGTGCTTAGCTGCACTTACACTAGTCTGTGTCACAAATTATAAAAGGAGTATTCTATTTGATGCACACAACACAGAACAGTTTGTGTACAATGCTCAACGAGGAATACGACGCAAATGCAAAAGTTCAGTGTACTGCCACGTAATGTAAATTTCTAATTTAAACAACCTGACCTTATGAAATGCTGCGCCAAATACACACAACAAACAGTAAGAAAATTTCTATTACTAACAATTGTACTATGTGTACATTAACAATCAGGTATAACAAAAATATAACCAAAACACAAAGAAATCACTAGTTCTCCAACTTAAATCTACCTACACACAGATACGCCCCTCCCCAAACAGCACACTTTCACTGTCTTTCACCACACGCACAATGTTGTAAATTAAAATTCAAAATCCACACTCAAACAAAAATGCTCGATGATGTGAGCACAGGAGGGTTTCCTACAATCAACGAACTACAGTTGGATCCCCTCAAAAAAGCAAAAATGCTTTTTCAACAGCTTTTACAAGATTCCTACAGACAGCTATCAGAGCACACTGTCTCCTACTCTTTCATACTCATACTACCCCGAACTGAGGCTGTACAGATCAATATAGAGTCCATGTGACCTGAACTCCCATGAATCACTACAAAATCCACCTTCAGAGCTCAAAAACAAGGCAAAAAGTGAAATGCCACCAATGTACTTAGCCTTAAAAATTGAAAGAGTAGTGACCAGTGGAGGTGGAGTAACGTGAAGTCACCGTTTCTAATGCACTTAGCATTCCTCATTATAACACAAATTACTCCACTTCGCGTTCTGCGAGCACTTCGCGAATCCACCTTTGCAGATTGAGTCCACTTTGCCCACCACTAACCATGGCCCTTTTCCAATCCTGTGGAATTGCCCCAAGTTCTAATAATAGGTTAAAGAGAAAACAGTTCCCAACAATCACTGGCTGCTTGACTGATTGTTTGGAGGTGATGCTAGGAGAGGAGGAGGAGGAGGATGAGCATAGTAAGACTCCCAAATGGATCCTGAGCAGAGGTGCTGGCAGCATGCTGTAGCAGACCATAGTAATGGTGACAAAATAACTGCTTAAATCAATCCTGAAGTTGTTTTTTTGTTAGTGACAAACCTGTGAATTATTCGTAATCCCAAATTTAACTCCAGTAAACCAACTGCTTTGGTCGCTACAGACTGTGAGTTTTGACCAGCAGTCTAAAAATTTGAATCCCTGTGCCGCTTTCTGAAAAACACCACAGAATGCTTTACACATTAAGTAAATACATCTACTGCAGCGTTTCAGTCATAGAAGAAGCTGTTAAAAAGTTTCGCTCTTCCATCCCATTTTTTCTACATCTTGGCAACCTACCGTGAACAATGCCTTGAACGGTGAGCTGTTAAAGGAAAAAGAAAAGGTGCAGTAAGAAAACTACAAATGTGCACAGAATGACTGCACCAAATCTATTCGGCAAATGAAATCAGCCTATTTTAAGAATGCTCTTACTAACTCCTGGGGGAATGGAAGAGACTTTTGGAATAACATAAAAGAAGTCACTGGGAAGCAGTCAAAATACACTCTATCAGTGCTCAGCATTAATGGAAATATTACATTTGACCCGAAAATCATTGCAGACACCTTCAATACTGCCTTTACTGATCTTAGTACTGTACTCCCCCCTGATTTTTTCAAAGAAGTGGATGAGTCTATGCCCTCAACCTCTACTGCTCACACTAGTTACCTCCCCTTCTACTTTAAAGTGGTCAAGATGTACCAGGTACATGATTAAGTTACTAAAGCCATTAGCAAGTTCAGAACCAGCAATGATTCACTAGCCCTCAAACTTCTATCCCTCACCCTTGAAGAAGTACTCAGGCCTTAGACCAGGATCTCTAACCTCTCCCTCAGCCTCAGCCAGTTCCCCTGACAAATGGACATCTGCCACTGTAACCCCTATTCACAAAAGTGGCATCAAAACTCTCCATGAGAATTTCCAGCCTACCCCCCCTCTCAAAGGCACTGGATCGTTTTGTCACAGACCAGCTGACTGACTTGTTAGACAAGCACAACATACTGTGCAGGCAGCAACATGGTTTTAGAAAGAATCACAGCACCTTCACGGCACTACTTGAATTCACCGGCGCCATCCACTACTCAAAGGATAATGGGAAGCAAACTGGTTCTACCTTCATTGATTTAACAAAGGCCTTTGACACTGTTCTCCACAGCCTCCTGCTTGTCCAGTTCCAGAAAGCGGGGCTCTCACCCAACTCTGTAAACTGGTTCAAAAGCTACCTAGACAACTGGTCTCAAAGAATGAAAATTCCTGACACGCTGTCAGATGCCAGACCGGTCCACTCTGGTGTTCTCCAGGGCTCTATTTTGGGCCCCCTCCTCTTTAGCCTGTTCCTAAACTCACTTCCAGATTCCTGTCCAGAGCAAATCATACCCTACACAGATGATGCTGTAATCCTAGCCTCCCACCATGATCCAAAACAACTGCAAGAAAACCTCCAGCATGGCTTCACATCAGTCGAAAACTGGTTCCTAAAGCACAAACTGATCCTAAACCAGAAAAAAAAGTCCACGATTTTCAGCAGCTCTCACAACAAAAATAAGCAGTATCACCTCTCCATCAAAACCAATCAAGGGGTCACTCTTGAACAAGTTCAATCCTTCAAATACTCTGGCATCACCCTTGACTCCCACCTCTCCTATGCTGCCCACATTAATACGGTGTCAAAAGCTACTAACATCAGGATGGACCTACTGTTCCGTCTCAGGAAACATCTAACCCCTGAAGCATTATCAGATGTCATCCAGCACTCTGTTAGCATTATTGACTATGGACTCATTATTTATGGCTCTGCCACTGCCTCCTCTCTCAAACGTGTTTCTACCTCCCTCAATAAAGCCTGTTGACTTGTCACCAGATCTCACCATCTCACCCATACCTGCGACCTCTACTCTCTAACTGGGTGGCTGTAACTCAACAGCTGATTAAAATACCAAACCTGCATCACACCAAAGAAAATAATGATGGGCAGTGCCCCTTCTGGTGTCTGCTCTCTCCTTAAACTCAGAAACAACAACTGTAACACCAGGAGGTCTAAACCTCAACTCCTGCTAATCCCGGGCTGTCACACATCCCAAGGCCAAAGGTCCTTTGCATGTAGGGCACCCAGCTGGCTAAATAGTCTCAGTAGTGACATCTCTGCCTCACCCATGATGGGTGCTTTCAAGTCCAAGCTTCGACTCGCTCTTCTTGCCTCCAGCTCCTGTGACTGCCATGACTAATTTCAGTACTCCCACCTAACTGCCTTTGTTTTCTGCTGCCAGCTGTTGCCCCTCCACCCAGCACTTGCCTCCACCACTGCCCATCTGATGCACTTACCCCTGTCTGTCTTTTGATGGAGCCCTCAAGCTGCTATACCCCTGCCCCTGTCGCACCCCCCACCCTCTCCTTTCCCCACCTCTCATTTCTCCTTTCCCTTGTCTATATTCCTCTTCCTTGTGTTTCATGTAGAAATCCTTGTAATACGTGTTACGAACATCAGTGTTACTGATTGTTCTATACTGTAATTGAAACTGTATGACTGTGCACACTAAAGTGGAACCTTTGTAAAAGAGCCCTGCTCAAAGGTACTTTGTAATCCTAGACTCAAATAGATAAATACATAAAATAATGCAAAAAGAGTGGAAGGTGAAACCTGCAATTTAAAATAAGCTCCTTAAAAAAGCTATGGTAAAAGAATTGTATTGACTGTCCATTCTCATAGTATTATTGGCATAATGGCCTATATGGAAACAGACAGTAGAAGTTTGAAAATGGGAAATAAAAACCTCTGAGTGAAGGCCTGTAAATGTTTGTGATCTTAAGTTAAATGAAAAAGAAGGGATAAAGGCACATGGCAATAACTAACATTGGAAAGACAAAGGGTAAATTAATGCTGATGTGTGCAGAGCCTGAAAGGTGGTTAAAGGTTTAACAAACCTAGTAAAAAGGCCAGAAATGGGATAACAATGTTGTTAATTGTAAGCAGTAGCTGCTGCTAGTGTGAACAGTTTTTGTACTGAAAGTAAAAAAAGGAGAGGTCATAAAGGAATGGCGAGCAGAGGAGGTGAGGTAGAAGATGGAGGGGTAAAAACAAGAGGTTTCTAAGGGGTAATAATGAAGACATTGGCAAAGAGTGCTTTAGAACTTTTTCAAATATTTTGATTAACCCAGATAATATAGAGCCTTAAACTGCTTTTATAGCAAAAGAAAAAGTTTGCCTGTAACCTGTATCAATCCAGTCTGTGTTCTCAAATATAAAAATGTGATTACCTTTATAAGCTACAAGTGGGCAGGAAATGCCATTCTGTGATTGTTCTAAACAGTTTTAAAGCTGCAGAATGATAAAAAAACTCTTCAACTGAGAGTTGGGAGTGTACTCAGTAGTTTAACTGTTATTGTTAAAACTAAAAAGGAAATTCAAGTTCTACTGTTTACCAGATGTAACGAGCATGAGTTTAAACATAATAATAATAATAAAAAAAAAATGGCTGAGAGATTTGAAGCTAAACCAAAAAGGATAAAACAGACAAAGACAAAAAAGGACAAAGGTACTGAGCATGACCTGGAGAAAACCCCAGTGCAAAAACAAACAGAAAAATCAAACCAAGCAAAAATAACCTTTTTCTTTGGTACCCCCTCCACCTCTACTAATTTACTGTCCGTCAGTTTCACCAGTACTGACACCCAGGGAAATAGCAATAGAAGGTACACCAACAAAAGACATTGTGGAAGATTAGGAATGGGCTGAAAATGAATGTGAGACACACCCAAAGGAAACTAGGCCTGAAAAGGACCTTATAAATGAGTTAACCTTCCCAAATTGCAATGGACTTATTGCACAGGAAATTGATCATCTGTACTATAAGGATAAAGAAGAAAGAACCATATCACAAAAATCTGAAGCTTCAAGGCTTTCTCATAAGGAACAAGATCAAGAACCACCCACCTGGGCAAAAACCATCTTACAAGAAATATTCTTGATAAAAAATAAAATGGATCCACTGGACAAATTGGTGACAGACGTGGACAATATTAAAGTATTTTTAAAAAAACATAACTACCAATAAGTAAAACATGGAAAAAAACAATAGCAGAGAAAGGAATAAGTGATGTAGAAGACAATATGGTACTGTTAAGACAGCTGTCTCATCAACAACTAGAAATAAAACAACTACAAAGCAAAGTAATTGAAGCAGAAACAAGTTCAAGGAGGAAAAACCTCAGACTGCTGGGAGTGCCAGAAAAATGGGATCAAGGTGTCACTTTGCCACAGATTTTGAATGACATCTTTTCTACTCTAGTAGAAATTCCCAGAGAGAGGGACCATAAAAATGGAATATGACAGCGTGCATCGGGCTCTTAGACAGCAACCAGAAGATGAACCCCCCACCCCCGAGCCATCATAGTAAAACTACAAGGGACAGAAAACAGAAATAAAATTATGAATGAAGTCTTCAAAAAAAAAAAAAGTTACATTTGAAAGGAGCAACAATTAGTATTTTTCAATATCTACCAAATGAAGTCATTGTGAAAAGGAAGAAATATGGCATTCTAAGAATCATCATCTGGAAAAATGGTGCCAAATCTATTTTTGTACCACCGCACAAACTGAAAGTTTTTATAAAAGGAAACCAATGGACATATGAGACTGCTCAAGAAGCTAAAAAGGACTTTAAAGACAAGTACCCAGAGATGTTTTGAACTTGCGTCAAGATATAAATAATTCGACTCTAAGATGGATATAAAAGTTAGTTACTGAATTTATTTTTTGTATTGTGTGTTTGTTCTATATCGTTGACTTTTTTTTATAAAATGCTTGCTAATGAAGGAATATAAATGGTCATGTGGGGAGGAGGGGAAGTAGCAAAGGGGAGGGGGAGGTCATAGAGGAAAATGATCTCTTTGTTTTCCCTCTCTCTATCTTTCTCGCCCCATCTCTTTCCACTTTTTTTTCTCACTCTTATTCTTATCTCTTGGGCATCAGTTCCCCGGGTCCCTCTTCATCCTCCACTCTTTCTCTTCCATTTGTTTATGATCTAGAAATCCCATTAGTCCATAAACTTCCACACACTCTCCTGAAAACAAAGACATAAGATGAAAAGATGTATTTTTTCTTACTCCATCAGAGGGCGAGGGAGTATAGTCATGACTCATAAAGAATAATAATATCCCAGTACTTTGACAAAACAAAATGTGCTCTAAGTTCAAGGTTAATATGGGGGTTTATGGAGGTACATAGTCCTCCTTAGAGGCTAATCCAGCCTGTTTTTACCATTTATCCACCCAACAGTGACTGTTCGAAAGCAAGGTCCCCTACAGTGACTACAGTGCCATGCCACTGTAGGGGACCCACTGGAACTGGGTACTGTCCATCAGGGATCCGGCACCCCCCCCAGTCATCTCCGACTCAGAGTTCATAATCCTTAAGTGGAGGGGTGCAGGGAGCACAGCACCCCACGTGGGGGGTTCGGGAAAAAAAAAAACACAGCCAGCACCTAGAAACTAGCAGCCAACTGCAAAATGCAGTTGACATGCCGGTTTCACTGTCTGGGTGGTCAACGGGAAATTTGTTGACCACCTGTCGTGGACCAGTTTTTACACCCTGGGTTTATACGATTATTCTGCTACTTTGATTATTAGTCCCATGCCTATATCTACTTGCACACCTTTGAAAAGTACTTTTTTATTTTGTAAAGGGTGTACTGTTTTAGGGGCATATTTTTTATTTAATCTTTTTCCTTGTGCTCCTTATTTGTTTGTTTGCCTGTTTATGGTTTGTTGATAAATTTGTTCAATAAAGTTTACTAAGTTTAAAAAAAGATTAATGTGGGGGAATGGGGGAATACAGCAGTATTAATAGTGCAAGTCTTCAGTACTGTACAAGACCTGATTTTGTAGTACACTGTATAGCAACAATAGACAAGGTTTAGAGAATATTTTTTCTGAGATGAAGAGTAAAGGAAGGAGGATATTGAAAATGAATAGATTTAGATATGTTAAATAATGACTCAGGGTCTCCCGAACTTGTCTTTGATACAATATACATAAATGGCATAAATAATAATAAAAAAAGCATTAATAATGCAATACAGAAAAGAAAAAAAAGGTTAATATTTTAGCCTTACAAGAAACACATTTGAATTCAAAAGATCATAAAAATTTAAAGAAAGGCTAGATATATTTGGCCTACTTCTCTAATGGTACTACAAATAGTAGAGGGGTTGCTTTATTAATTGCGAAAAATACAGATTTCTGTTTTATTCAGCAGTGGTAGAACAGGGACGGGAGCATAATATTAGTTAAAGGATATCTATGTGGAACTGCAATAATTCTAGGCTCTCTGTATGGTCCTTTCATAGCCTATGAAGAATTTATAAGTGAAATATCTCAAGCACTTATTGAACGTGGAGCTAAAAAAACTATAACAACATGTTGAGACCTAAATGAATCCCAAAGCAGACAAGTCATCAAAACCAAATGTACAAGATAATAGGGTTATCAATTCTCCTGAATAACTTCTTGACAGAACATAAATTATGTGATGTCTGGAGAAATCAAAACCCTGATATAGTAAAATGTTCCTATAAAGCCAGACACATAAAGGCATTTTCTGGGATTTTTTTTTTCTAATAAAGAATAGATAAAAGATATAAAAAAGTAGAAATAGGAGAAATATCAGTCTCAGATCATGCAATGATTACTATTAATTGTGTACCCTCAAAAGATTGAAAATGTATTCCCCAATGGAGATTCCAATATGCTTTACTACAAAAATTGGATTTTATAAACATTAAGAAATCGATCCAAAGAGTTTTGGTTATTTAAAGTCAAAGGACAACAAACTGCTGAACTATGGGATGCCTTTAAGACAAAAATTAGAGGGGCAATAATTTCCTTTCAAATTGCACAAAATAAAAAATATAAATGATAAATATATCGGATTTAGAGATCTTAGAACTACAAGAGAAAATCAGACAGGAGACTCCAAATTCACAGATCCTACTGGATCAAAAAATATTGGGAAAAATTGAGCTTAATGAAAACAGTAGAAGCAAATTATTTAAAACTTAAAAATAAGATCTACCATTACACAGACAAATCCAGAACATTATTGGCATATGCCCTAAAAAATCAAAAGGAGCATGACATCATTACTAGAATTAAAAATGCAGCTAATCAGAGTGTGACAAAAGATGAAGAAACAGCGAAGGCCTTTATCAAATATTATAAAACGATATAACATCCCTAATTATAATATAGAAAATATGAAAACATACTTAAAGGGGGTTAAATTACCTACTATTCAAATTATGTCTGATAAGTATACCAGACAGAGATTATTAGAAACAATACATTCAATGAAAAGAAATTCCATTCTGCAAGCAGATGTTTAAACTATGGAGTTTTACCAGGCCTTTAAAGAAGAACTCATACCTTGGATACATATGTTGGCTGAGGGGATGGCAGAAGGCATTGATTTACCCTTGTTATTTTCAGAAGCAGACATTCTTCTAATACCCAAAGAAAACAAAAATAAACTTCAACCAAAATATTAAAGACCAATATCACTATTAAATAGCGACTATAAGATCATGGCTAAATTAATTGTCCAAAAAATTCAAGAGCAAATCACAAGAATAATTCATATGGACAAAATAGGATTTGTTAAAGACCATAATATTTTTCAAGGTTTGGGAGAAGTACAGACTGCCATGTCCATGGTTGATATTTCAGATTCAGATACAACAGCTTTAGCCTTGGATCCCTCCAAAGCCTTTGGGCTCATTAACTGGAATTTCATATTTAAAAGACTTAAAGAATGGGGCTTTCTGGAATGTATTATTAGGTCCATTAGGTTATTTTACAACAAACAAAGAATGAAACTGAGAAAATTATAAAAATAAGAAATTCCCCTTAAGCCAGAAATATTTATCTTTAATGATTTGGAGGAACTAGGCTTGTATAAGCAAGAAAATAAAATTATTGCACTAGCCACTATTGCAACCAAAACATTAATTTTAGAGAAATGGAATTCTGCCAAGCTTCCAGATTTTGAGCAAAATAAATGGAGCAATCATTTTAAAAATACAGTATATTATGAAAAATTAATGGACCATGTTAATGAAGATGTGAACATTTTCGATTCTTTCTAGAATGAAATATAGAATATTTCGCCTCCTTTACTAAAAATCGAATAGTTGTAAAAATATACCATGAAATAATGCCATTTTGATATTTTTTACAATTTTCACTGCTGAGGGTGGGTACTGATTGGGTGCTTAGGGTGGGTGGAGTAGTAAAGTAGACATGTAAGACAATATAATGAATTTCCAGATTATGATGTATAAATGCTTAATGCGAGTTTCTGAAGAAAATATGTAAAACATAGAAAATATGCAAATTATAGAAATATATGCAGAAGAATGAAATGTTATGCATACATAAAAATAATAAAACAATGATGGAAAAAAAATAACAGTAGGTTAGAGAGGTCAGCCAGGGGAGCTGCCAGCTCCTGTCTTAGTTCATTCAGTAATCTAGGATGCATTTTGTCAGGTCCCATGGCCTTATTTATCTTGAGTTTCTCCTGTTCCTTTAGTACTCTTTCCCTTGCAAAAGGTCCTGCATCTATTCCACTACCATCTGAGCTGCTCCCTACGAGGAAGGGGCTGTAACTGTCCTCCTCTTTGTTAAAAACAGAGCAGAAATACCTGTTGAGGACTTCTGCTTTGTTGGTGTCATTCTCTGTGGCCCCAGCAGGCCCAGTGGTGCTGAGGGTTGAGGCTCTGGATGCAACACCTCACACCACACCAGTGACCTGGGTTTGGAAGCAGACTTGGGTTGGCGGGGGTCAATGGAGAGGAAAGGATTGAGCATCTGGAGGACTGCTCTCCTTTCCTGGGAGGGAGGAAGGGGGGTGCAGATCCCGGTACCTGGCGACACCCAGTAGAGACTGAGGGTGGCAGCAGCATTGGGATCTCTGGCAAAGGATATTGGCTGCAGTTGTATGTGTGGGAGAATGCATGCCTTATGCTGGTGTGCATTGTACGGTCAAGCCAGGGGGCAGGACGTAAGGGAAAAATCCTCTGCCATGCACAAGCAGCCTCCGACGGAGTCCCCGTTCAGCACCTCCAAACAAAGCATGACTCAAGGGGCAGGGGCCCAAGGAAGATGTAGTCTCCCTCCCTTCCCCCAGGAGGGCCCTCCATGGAGGATAAGCCATGCTCCTTCCTGCTTCAGCCAGGTTGAGACAAAGGCTGGTAGTTGCAAATGGGTGATGAGATTCTGCATAACAAGGCTTACGGGGGTAAATCCCCCAAGTGGATAAAGAGCCTAAAATAGAATGTACAAAATCCTCTGTGGCCCCCCATCATCCTTAGTGAGTCTGACAATACCCACTCTTGTTTTCCTCTTCTCAATGATATACTGTATCAGTAGAAGGTTTTGTCTCCCATTTTGACCTCCCTGACTATCTTCTTCTCTGTCGAAGCCTTTGCTGCTCTAATTTCCCTGGTTTCTTTCCTTAGTTTCTCCTTGTAGTCATCCTTGTCCTTTTCAGATCAATTTCCTTGTATTTTCTGAAAGCAAAACGTTTTTCTCTGACTTTGGTGACTACTTTTTTAGAAAACCAGAGGGGTTTTCTTTTCTGCTTTGCTCGCCCTTTTAGGCAATGATTTGTGGTTTGTAATAATGCTGTTTTGAGAAGAGTCCAATATTCTTCAACATCCCTTCCTCGTACAATATTTGCAAGGTTGTCCTTGAGATCTTTCATTTTAGTGAACTCTGCCCATCTAAAGTCCATAACTTTGTTTTTTGCATGCCTACTTTCCAGTTTTGTCTTAACCTGGAACCACACTATGCAGTGGTCACTGATCCACGGGTGACTCCCAACTTTCACATCTGTGATGTTGTCCCTGTTTGAGAGAAACAGGTCTAGGACAGCTTCCCCCCCTTGTTGGGTCCTTAACAAGCTGCTTCAGGCTTAATATGTGCAAAGCGTCCAGAAAGTCTGTTTCTGGTTGAGCTTTCTGTATGGGTATCCCAATGTATATCAGGTAAATTGAAGTTGCCCACCACTATCACTTCTCCTTTATCACTTATTTTGTGTATGGTTTCTAATATTTCTTTGTCTCCTTCCACCCCCATTGTGGGGGGTTTATAAAACATCACTACCCAAGTTACTGTTTCGTTACCAGCCTCTAAAGTAACCCAAAGTGACTTGGCTTCTGTAATGTTATTTTGGGTCATAGTAGCTTTTATTCCCTCCCTTACAGACAAAGCCAGCCCCCACACCCAATCTTTTCTTCCAGTTCTGTCTTTACAGAAAAGACAGTACTCTAGAATAACTGTTCCTCAGTCATGGTTCTCGTTGAACTATGTTTCGGCAATGGCAACCCAGTCCAGATCTTCTTCTTTGACAATAGCAGTAAAGTCAGTTATTTTATTAACTAGACTCCATGGGCCAGATTTTCAAAGCCCAGCACAAGCTGCGACAATGGCAGCTTGCGCCGAGTGTGGTGCACCTGGGATCCTGCACCCGAACTTCTATTAAACAGGGTCCCGGCACCTAAGTCCAGTGGCTTGCGGCAAAAGGAGTGCTACACCCGACGTATGGCACACCCACCCAGAATGCTGCAATGACTGCAGGGAGTCCGCAGCACCCACGGACAGGGGCTGGCAACCGGGCACTGCCCCCCAACATCACCTCGTCGATGACACCTGTGCCGCAACATTCCCAGGTACCCTGGTGGGCTAGTGCCCCCCTCATGGTGCCCACCTCAGCACTCCCACCCCCCATACCCCCATCCTGTGACTGGCACAGCCCTCCATGTGCCACCCTCGCCAGCTGCCAAATGGGTAGTCCATGCACATACTGTATACAATACATGCACTGGCGGCTCATTCGGTGGCCAGCCATCAGTGGCATGTGGATGGCTGTGCCAGTCTCAGATGAGGAGTAGGGGAAGGTGGGAGTGCTGAATCACAGGGGTTGACAGGAGACATGGACATGGGTGTCGGGGACCATGACGAGGGTAAGGGGAGACCACCGGACCACCAGGGATCACCCACAGGAATGGATGGGACGGGCCACACAGTGGCATGTACAGAATGACCCTCAGGAGCCTATGTACCCTTAGACCTGCCTCTTGCTGGTCTAAGGGTACTTGGCACTTGGTTTCTGGGGGGGTCTTTCAAATTACAGATCCGAGGGCTGTGGCAGTCTGAGTCTGCCGCAAAGCCCCAGCACCATGCCATGGCCACTTTCATGGTGCAAGGCTGATGCTAGCACACAGTGGTGCAGGCAACCTGCTGGGTGATGTAGGCTGCCTTTCAAAATCATATGTGGTGCAGCCCTTGCATCAGACCTGTTTGACACAAGCACCTTGTGTCAGTCTAAGGCCTTTGAAAATCTGACCCCATGTGTTAGTGAACATAGCCTTCCAAACTTGGCTTCCCTCTTTTTTGGTACTGTGTCCTGCCTTCATTTGTTTTATTGTATTGCCATCTGATCTTTTTCCTAATAGTTTACTTTGTCTTGCATATTTACCCCTGATTTGGTTGTGTTTTGGGGGAGCGGTAGCTGGTCCCTTTTATTTATTTTTTTAACCCCTCTCCCCACCTAGTTTAAATGGTCGATAGTGACATCAAACATCTTCCCTAGTGCTCTCACACCATTCTTAGGTGCAGGCCATCATGTTTGAAGAGGCCCCGATCCCAGAAGTCCTGCCCATTTCCAATGTAGAGATGCCCCCTTTCTTGGCACCACCCCTGGAGCCAAGTGCTTATCTCCTCTATTTGGTCCTTACAGATCCTTTGCATATTACCTCCTGTTCCCCATACTGAGAGGACCTCAGAGAAGGCAATGGTTGAAGAGTGAGGTTAGTGTATCTCCCAATGAGATAGGTATTTTTTCGGTTTTCTTGACTGTCTGATCCGCTAGGTCGTTAGTTCCTGTGTGGACAAAAATGCCTGCGCATTTACCCTTCCTTTGCATTAACTTGTTTATGCAGTTGGTATCTCTTTTTGCAGAGGTCCTGGGCAAGCATTTAACTACCACCTTTGTCTCAGGCCCCTGATTTAGGTGAACATCCACTCTTCGGATCATGGAATTACCAACAAATAGGATTTTCTTGTTCTCCCTTTTGTTGGATTCCTTCAGAGTGCCACCTTTGCCTGTTCCTGTTGAGAATCCTGACTGGCGGTGTTTAGAACTAGTACTACATCCCTTATCCCTCACATTGGTGAGAGGAGTGAATCTATTTTCTGTCTGGATTGGTGTCTCCTGTTTTTGGAGACTGCAGCTGGAATCTGAGGAACTTTCCTTTGCCCTCTTTCACTACTTGCCATTCTCCTGGACCAGGGTTGTTTAGTCGGCTCAGGATACTCCCCCAGGTACAGACGGTGAGGTGTATAGGGGTTTGAGGGTTTGTGGTTTCTAAGCAGGTTATGGAGATGCACGATATGATCCCCGGCCTCCTCGAGTTGGGCTTTTAGTTCTCCTATTGTCCAGCATGTGGGACAGTGCCCTAATGCCTGTATGCGTGCCCTCTGAGAGGATGCACTGCACCACTGGCAGCTAATAATGTACACAGTGAAGGAGTTTAGTGAGGACAAAAGGAAAATATAATAAAAAATAAAGTTTGGTGTGTGTGTGTGTGTGTGTGTGTGTTGTCTCCGGATGAAAGAAGGTGTTGATGTCCTGTGTGGAGAGAGCCTGATGATGTGTGGATGAAACAAAACAATTTTTTTGTTATTGTTATATGACAGTTGTATAATAAGTTCTGCCCCTTCCTTTTCCTGGGCAAGAAATGGTTTGCCTAGGGAGTGGAACTATAAAAGGTCAATGAACCATAGGTGGTTGGGAATGGGGGAAGGTGGGTAAGAGTTTCCCCTGTTGCAAATAAAATACACGAAGAAGAAAAGCAAATATTATGAACAATCAGTCATGTTCAGTGTTCTCCCTGTACCTGCTTACCTCAGCCAGTTGCAGTAAGTTATGCAAGAAAGGCAAAGATCAGCCTATGTCTTAAGGCTACACCGAGATTGATTTCCCGAGTGTGCCTTTTCAGCCCTTTCCCCAAATACTATACCTCTTCTGTAGCCCCTGTTATGCATTCTTGTTCCTTTCTTTGGGAGCAGTGAAGACTGTGGTGCTTTTCTGAGAGCCTCTGAGCGAGCAGGTGTCCCTGTAAAGAAAAGTTGACCATGTAGGTTGGTCACACTGCTGTAAGGTGTCCTGTGGAAGTGCCATGCAGCTAGAAGCTGCCGGGTAGGAGCAGCGCTACTGAATAGTGTCCTGTGGTAGTGTCAGGTGGTTGAAAGCCGCAGGGTAGGAGTAGCTGGAAGTCTGCTACAGTCAGTTGTTTTGAGGAGCTTAGGAGGTGACCCTCTTGCTGTGTTTACACGGCTGCCCTCGCTCCTTCTTTGGAGCATTGCAGAGCTGCCCCAACCCAAATGATGCTTGGCTAACATGTCTACACAGCCCTCCCTCAGTGCTGATGTAAGACACTCTGGAGAGTCGCTGGCAGTTGGAGCAGTCAGCTGATGGAAGTGCCCGCAAGTGGGAGCGAGCAGTGCATCCTGTCCGCATGGCCACTTAAACCGCTCAGTCCCGAATGCATCCCCAGACTTTCTGGGACTGCCAAGCAGCACTGGGAGTGGCTTACCATGATTCAGTAAGTGTCCACATGGCAGCATTTGCACTGCAGCAACCAGAGTGCTTGGGCTGCTGCGGTGCAAATGCCATCGGGTAAACACAGCTTCTGTGTCCCTGGTAGTATACTGCACCGCACCGAAGTTGCCATGTACTCTGTATTTAAGGACACTAGTCCTTTGTTTAATAATGGCGCTGTTTGTGATTCAACTTGATTGGATGTCTGCAGTAAGTGTCAGTGAGCATCACCAATTAAGCAGTTTGCCTTGTCCCGAACTAGTGCTCGCCCCCCCCGAGCTTCCCTTGCTGCAAATAAAGTACACCTAGAAGAAAAACAAATATGAGCAGTCACTTTTAGCGTTCCCCCTGAATCCACGTACCTCAGCCAGCTGCAGTAAGTTAGGCCAGCAAGTTAAGGATCAGCCTGTGTCTTAAGGCTACACCAACACTGATTTCCCAATTGTGCTTTTTCAGCCCTTTCCCCAGATACCTCTGCTGTAGCCCCTGTTATTCAGCCCCATTCCTTTCTCCGGGAGCAGTGAAGGCTGTGGTGCTTTTCTGAGAGCCTCTGTCTGAACAGACATCCCTTTAAAGAAAAGTTGACCGCATAGGTTGGTCGTGCTGCTGTAAGATTTCCTACAGTAGTGCCACATGGCTGGAAGCCACTAGGTAGGAGCAGCACCACTGAACAATGTCCTGTGGTAGTGTCAGGCAGCTGAAAGCCACAGGGTAGGAGCAGCTGGAAGTCTGCTACAGTCCGCTGTTTTGAGGAACTTAGAAGGTGACCCTTTGTGTCCCTGGTAGTCTACTGCATTGCTATGTAGCCTATCAATTAATAATGCTACTGCTGCCCCCCTCCTTCATGATATAAGCCTAGAAAATGTCATTTTAAAAAGACCATTGGTCCATTCAGTCATGAGTAGTGCCATATGTGTGTGTGGCAACAGTGGCATAACCATCCAAAGCCACAATGAGCACTTTAGGCTTGGTCTGTAATAAGGTGCAGTTTGTACCAACCAGCAATTGAACAGAACACTCCCATCCCATAATAGACCATCCATCATCCCCCTTCCCATTAGACTCAGACACAATTCATTTTTGTTTTTTATAAATTATATGGAAAAAAAACTTACTGTGATAAGAGAGGTGAGATGAGAGAGCGAACAGCAGAGCAAGGCTTAGACAAGGAAGCAAAAGCAGAAGCAATTCAATCCAGTCAGGCAGAGGCAGACAGAAAAAGTTGGGGTGGAAAGGCGGAAAGCACCCAGACTACTGAGCGAGCAGCAGTCGCAGTCAGGCAACAGTTTTGAGCATGCAACACATGGCAAGTTCCAAACCATAACTGCAATACTATTAACACAGTAACCAATCCACCCGAGTAGCAAATACCTGTGGTGTAATACTAAAATAAAATATTGACTACTGTCTTCATTAGTTTACCTTCTGTAGGGGTAAGACTAACTGATCTGTAGTTTCCTGCTTGCTTTTTGTTTCCTCCCTTGTGGAGTGGGACTATGGCAGACACCCTCTAATCTTTCAGAACCAAACTTTACTGTAGTGAACTACTGAATAGTCCTGCCACAAGTTCAGCCAGCTCCCAGAGCACCTTCAGGTGCACCCCATCCAATCATGGAAGCTTGTCTTTTTCCAGAGTTGCTAGCCTTTTTTCTGACCTTTCTCCCCAAACACCTTTTGCCACATTTCTGGAATTCCTCTTGCAGCAGCCTTTATATTCCACTTTCAGGTAAGTGCCTGCTATCCTGTACCAGAACACCAAGCAAAGGTAGTTTAGAATGGCTGTCTTCTGCTCGTCCTCCTCCTATATTATTCTCTTTCCCTCTATCAGCCTAATAATTCCTTCACTGGTGTTCCTTTTTTCCTTAATTTCAGCTAAAGAACTGTTTTCCCTTTTGACCCCCTTCTGTAATGTGTAGCTCTGTGTTTATTTTTTTCACCCCAACTGCCTTCTTGGCCTCCCCTTACCAAAAAGTGTGGATTGACTTACTTTTACCTTGTTCATAAGATTTAAATTCCCCTTAAATTCACTTGAAATTATATTCATTCCACAGATGTTCGTGTGGTAATTTCTTATCTTATGAGAGGCTTACTTTTGGCTGTATACATGACGAAATATGCTAATTTTCAATCCTATTATTTTGACCAAAAAAAACGCAAAAAAATAAATTGCTTCTTTTGAATGGATTTATTTGTACTTATTTTTGGCATTATTTGAAGGTAAATATGCACGTTTTTAATCCTGTATTACTTTGGATTTTTAATAAATGTAAAATAAATATTTTTTATTTTAAGCCAAAAGAACTCCAAATGGATTACCTGTGGCTTATACTTGGCTGCATACACAACGGAATATGTAAATGAGCAGGTTTTACTTATATTTGGATCTCTTTTTAGAAAGATTCTATTTACAGTGTAAATGCATTATCCATGGCTTTAATGCATTTACAGTATAAATAGAGTCTTCCTATAAAGAAATTCAACTGTAACCAGAACCTGTTGATTTACATATTTTGCTGCATATGCAGCCAATTGTAAGGCTTAAATAATCCATTATGGTTTCTTTTGGCAAAAAAAACAAGCTTAGCTGTGTCTTTGAATGTCCCTTTTTTTGTGTAACAATATTCAACAAATTGTTTGTAAACGAATACCTAGCCATGTACTATCTCTGCTACCACATAAAACTGTGTAATTGTACTTGTTTAATCAACAGACTGTAAATAACTCCAGGTTGCTCCCGAAAATGGGGTGCTAGTCTCAGTGAGCCAGCCCAGTCAAAGTTCTATAAATTGGTCAATGAATAAATAAATAATTATTGGGACAACATCTGTTCAGCACTTTAAAACAGAACAAAAATTCAAAAATGTTTGTAAATGTGAGCAACGGTAAACATACAGATAGCAAAATAACAGCAGGTATGGGTAGGCACATCCTGAATAATAATTCCAAATATCACAAAATCCCAACTAGCATCCTTAGTATTTCTCACTATTCATGGTACTCATACAAGGGAATTAATTTAAAAAAGACCCGGTCCTTTCCTAGGTGACAAAGGCTAGTCCCTAGGCCACACTCTACACTTACACCACCACACCTTCCCTGTTGTGCCACACAGATAACAAAAAACTGCATACTCTTGCCATTTTAAAAGCCCCCTCCAGCCAACCCCCCCCACCCCCAGATCATCATTATTTATATGTGCTAGGTCCCCTACTGAACCACAAGTCATGATTTGGGGGCAACATGTAGCATGATATCCGGAATAACCTGCCCCCCAACCCACAGCACATTCTGCCACCAGCTCTTTCAGTCCACAAGCTGAATGACAGAGTGCAATAGTGTACATGATCGGGAGGGAGGAGGCAGAGTGTGTGTAATTCATGAAGCTATACATACCTCGATCTTCTCAGCCTTATCAATGACACTCACCACTCTGGACACTCCCTCTCACTCACTGGAGCCTTCCTGCTCTATTAAGCAGCTCACTAATAGAGCAGGTGGTCACATGCCATGGGTTGGGGGTGGCAACTGGGCCTGAATATCAATATAAAGCCAATTTCTGCAGTGGTTTCTAAAACCAGTAATCCACCTTTTAGTAATGTTCAGTCAAAATAATTCACCTTTTAGAACATGAATTATTTCTCTTAACAGCTGCCCTAATCACACTCATGCTCCAGCAAACCAGACACAGGGCCTAGATTAGAACAGGTAACAGGCAAACCCTCTCAAGATGCACATTTCAAAATGGGAACCAGTAAAAATAACTTTGAAGTACTGGGTGCTGTTTTGAAATCAGCACTCATGAAAGTGTTTGCCTGTCACCTGTATGTTTTAGAAACAGCCTACTCATATCATTACACATAGTGAACCAGTCTTCTTGCAGAATGGTAACCTCATACCTCATGAGGTTAGTGACATCGTGAGGGCACTCAAGTCTCATGCTCACGATGTCACTAACCTCAGTCAGTGTAAGGTTAACAGTTTATTCAGCATGGAGTGCGTTTCAGTATCCTCTATCTGTGCCTGCAGCCATACCACCTTGGAGCCTTCTACTATAAAATATCATAAGTAAACAAGATCAGATATGTTTAGTGGAGACCTCCAACAAACACCAGGTAGGGAAAATGCTGAAAATAGATCTTTTCTCCAAGCCAAAAAATACACAAATCAAGTTGCTACACATTACAAAGCTGTGGGTACCTTGTTATATGCCTCTCACCTTACAGGGCAGTTAGGTAATTAAATAGGACTTACCTGCCCCATCAGAGTCAGGGAATCTAGAGCGGAGATGTACTCGGTTTGGGGAATTCTGGTAGGACCTGAAAGGGAAGAACAGAGAAGGTTGACAAGACACAACAGGTCAGAGGTCCTAGAGGAGAGATTGGGGGGGATGGTAGAATTAAATTAAGGTACTTATCTGATTGATAAACAGTCTGGCCAGACATGTAGAATTAAAGAGAAAAAACAGATTAGTACAAAGAACATATAGTAGCAAGGGACAGAATGGGTGCAGAGGATCACTGGGGTCTGAGGCTTGGGTGGCCACGACCAAAGTATACTAAATAAAATAAATAAAATAAGGGGGTACAGTACAGCACTGGAGTAAAAGAAGGGAAGTTTTATATTGGAGGCTCAACAAAACCCTCTTAGCTCCCCTACGTGGCCTGCTTGTGGCCAGCAGATTTAAGCAGTAGCTCTAATGGGCTAGTGGGAATACTCCTGGGCTAGTGGTCCCTGCATTATTTAAAAAGGGAACACTTGTGATTGAGGGGTCTTGAGTTGTCCCAGGAGGCCAGTGTTGGTATAGCCCTGATGGTGCTGTAGGCCAACTGCCTCATGGCCAGTGGCAAATAGTGTGGATTTTTTTTGGTTATTCTGTTTAACCTTTCCCTGGTATCTAGTGTGTGGTGGTGGGGGGGGTCCTGAGTCCTGATACGTAGAAGGCAGGTAGGTTGGTCAGAAAACCACTGACCAGAAATGCTGTGGATGTTGCTATGCAGCCATCAGTTTAGCGCCACTGCGCAACAGTGACAGTGCTGGCAGGCATTTTCAACTCACAGCCCACACAGAGTTCAGGCTGTAGCCTGCTCCATGTGGGTGGTGAAGAAGATGGAGATTTTGGGGAGGGGGAGAAGGTAAGGGCAAATATGCCTCCCTCTACCAATCAGCCACAAAGTGGATATGAAAAAAGCCCTCAAGGGGCTGGTTAAGAGGGTCCAGACGGTAAGCAGTCAGCAGTAGGTGGCAGGAACCGTCAGCTAAGTCACATGGTGGCAGACTGTAGGTGCCCAGAGGGGCCTGGATGAAGCAAACACACAGGATAGGGGCCATAAGGGACAAGCTGCACTGCAGCTGAAGGCCAATTCCTGTAATGGGCTTAAAAGTAGCTGTGGGTGGGAGGCAGGCAGGTGAGCTCTCTCGGGGGAGCATGGAAACAACAAGCACAGCATACAATAGAGCTACACAGCAGATAATATCAGAGTACCAGAAGCCAACTAAAGGAGTGGGTGGATGGAGGAAAAGAACAGCCTAAAGTCCAGGAGAGACTATAATTAAAAACACACAGCAGAAAACAGAAAGCCCCGACATGCTATAAATATAAATAAGTTTATGCAACAGGGATGGACATAAATGAAATGTGATAAATCCCTTTATCATACCTCGGCAGCAGAGTGCAATGACCTGGTCATGGTGTTGAGAGGCAGAGCTAGTAAGATCAATGGGTTGGAGCCAGTTGCAGTAGGTCAAGCCACAATAGAGCAGTTTGGGACAGATCCCCCTTCCCCTAACTTCTCAGAAGAATGACCATAGAAACATTCAAATTGATGCCAGATAAGGACCGGTGCTGTCCAGGTTCCCCACCACCCTCTGATTCCTGGCCTTGGTAAAATTAAGGCTATCCCTGGTGGCTAGTGGCCCCCGCACCCTCCAGCCCTGGTAGAAGTAAAGATCAGGAGTTGATAGGAGGTCTGTGCCATTCCTGGTTCCTAGCTGTCCAGAGTGCCATACACTAGAGAAAAGGGGAGTGGGGCAGGGTTGTCAGATGTGAATTAGAGGGTAGGAAGGGGGCTGTTTAGGGAGGGGCAGTGGACCAACAGGGTATACTTTAGAAAAGGGCAATGGGGCAGGAGGGTGACTCAGTAGATCATCGGGATGTTATACCATGACAAGGTCCAGGAGATTAGGGTGGATAGCTGCAGCCCCCCAGCCTTTGGAAGGGTGCAGCTATGCACCAAATTAAGTGGAGGTTTTTGGTGACTGTAAACAACTTTGGTTAGGGAGTTGTTCAGTGTCACCAAAAATACTTCCCACTGCACAAGTATTCAAGAGTAGACAGCCTCATTTACATAGGAGCAGTGGTATTGCAGCACCTTGGCTTAGAAGTGCACACGGGGCTCACAATGCCTGCAACAGGTGTACTGCCATTGTAGTCTTTTCTTTCTAGCTGTGAAAAGCTTCATCAGTTGATGGCTATAAAAAGAAAATATTGACCCTGATGGATGAACAATAACCAATGATAGTTATGACTATTGGTATTCAATAGTTTGTCCTGAGGAGTCAAGATTATTCCATCATATACCCTAAAAATTCAGGTCTGACCACCATAGCCACCATCATTTGGTGCCTGGATGGCCAGCCTCATGGTGCTGAGGGTTGAAGCACTGGCGCCACACCTTATACTGTGCCAGTGACCCAGGTGGGGAGGCTGAGGAGCAAGACTGAGCTGTGGTAAGGCAGCTCTCTCCTACTAGAAGGGACTGGCTGCTCCCTAGCCACTAGCCACCAACCGATGGAGGATGGAAAGAGGGGGCACTGACCGGCAGATCCGGAGATGGCCATGGGGAAGGGTGGAAAGGTGCTGAGCTGGCATCATGGGGTATGTGTGCCCACGCCTCCACGCACATTACACCTGTATGCTGGGGCCCTAGGGAATGGGAGAAAATAGGCACAAAACCAGAAAAACTATAAGAAAAAAAAAAATCCGGTGCTTGGATGAATCGCCACACCACATGGCTGGCCACCCTACCCACCTCTGGATCACCCTTCCAGGAACCAGATCAATCTCTCCTCTCCAGTCCACAATCCTCCATGCAGCTTGAAGCCTTTTCTGCTCTAGCTTTCCACAAGTTGGGCATACACCATGGAGCTACACCACCCTACAGCCCAGTCGCTTCTCTCTGGTGACCAACCTTCCTGCATCCGGACCAGCATCCAGATTTGTTTCAATTCCATTGAGCTACCAAGGTGACTAATGTGGTACCATGTGTCAGTGATAGCATAGTGGGGCACTTGCAGTGTTAATAAAATGGTTTTATTCCATACCTTATGCTGGTGGTACCACAATGGTCATGCAGCATGGTATCACAATGACCTGCTTAGATCACTGGTGTTACAATGATCACATTTTAGGGGGAAAACCTTCCAGTGGAGGTATCCAAAAGAATAATTAAGAGACATCCAACAAGATCAGACATCCACACATCTTTAATGTAGGTGCCATCCAACATCAGCCTATCACCAGCTGTACATTGGAAATCCCACCAAAGTTATCCATACACCAGTCATGCCCCTAGTCTATCCTACACATGGTCCACCTAGCCTCACAACATGCTGCCGAAAGGTGTAGCCTTAGTGCAGTAACCCTCCTTGTTCACATGGAAAGCACAAAGTGACCCTGCGGGACATACTTTCTCCCTACAAAAATGAAAACAATAAAGAAAATGGCCCTGGTTCTACCTTTTCCCAGCTATAGGAGAAAGGTTTTCATGGGAGTGCAGACAGTTTGTCAATCCCAGCACTGCCACCATGAGTTACTCCAGCGATATCTCCTTGAAACACAACTTACACAGCAGCTCAGCTGAGAAGTGCCTTTCCTTTAGCATGGTATCCTCTACTTTGCTGCAGGTGGGGCAAGAATTGTTAGAGATCATGACCTCATGCTCCCCTTACACTGTCATATTCACCAACCCCATGCAAATCATCACACCAATGGACCCTATAACATCATGTACCCTGTCACACCTCAACAATCCCATACCCCCATGATTCCATACCCTCATGCACATACAGGAGATGGACATTAGAGAACCCCTGGGTGGGATCGACCAGAGTACAGTGTGGTTCAGTATAGACATGGGTAAGGAGGACATCCCCACTAAGATCAGAGCATTAGAGTTCAGGAAAGAAAACCTATAAAGAGGAGGAGAGAAGAGACTAAGGAGGACCCAGGAAGCATAGATGAGGGCATGGAGGTGGACAGAATATGGGGCACCATTAAGGAAGCTATTCAGAAGGCAACAAGCAGCTGCATAAAGATGAGGGGCAAGACTGCCCTGCTGGTTTTATGGGGAAGTGGGCAGAGTAGTAATAGATAAAAAGGCAGCCTACGAGAAATTAAACAAAACAAAAAAAAAAAAAAAACAGCAACGGGGTTGGGATGAAGAAGAGTACCAGAGGCTAGCCAAGATAGCCAGAAGGGAAGTACAGCATGTCAAAGCACAGAAAGAGCTCCAAATAGCAGAGGGAATAAAGAAAAGTGAGAAGGCATTCTTTCTTAATAATAATAATAATAATAATAATAATAATAATAATAATCTATTTCTATAACTCAATTCAATAATCAAAGCACTGTACAACATTTATGAATAAAAAACGCATTAAAACAAATAGAATAAAACAATATAATTTCAGAATACATACCGATATAATTAAGACAGTTATATAGTATTCCCAAAAGCAAGGTGGAACAGATTGATCTTTAAGGCTGTCTTGAAGCTCCCCACGGTCAGGCACTCATGAATCTGATGAGGTGGAGAGTTCCACAGCGTTGAGGCAGTGTACATAAAAGCTTGAGACCCCGAAGTCTTTGACCATACCCTGGGAAACAAACAACCCCTTGCCAGCTGAGCAGAGTGGACAGCTGGGGCAGTAAGGATCTACATAAAGGAAAAGACGGACAAAAAGGATGGACTGATGGGTTACAGAAGACAGTACAAAAACAGAGGTATTAAATGAATACTTTTGCTCTGTCTTTATAAAGGAAAGGGAGGGAGTAATACCACAAACTGGATAAGGGAGGGAACGGAGGGTATCCAATAGGAATCATGGAAGAATTTTTTTTTTTTTTGTTACAGAATGAGTGGTGCCTGCTTGAAATGAGCTGCCAGAACAGGTGGTGGAGACAGAGACTGTGGGGTCTTTCAAGACAGCTTAGTACAAACATAGAGTGAAATTATGGGACCAAGACAGGGGAAAGGGAGGGGGCTAGGTGGACAGGAGGGCGAGGGGCAGGGTCACTAGTGTAAATACAAGACCAGGACCCTGCATCAATTCAAGTAGACTCAATAGACCAAGAGGTCTTCTACTGGCTATTTTCATATGTTCTTATGCTGTCACATCCATCGACTGACCATGTGCCTCCATTCACACTGTCACACCCAATGACCACATATACTATCACACTCATTCACCATACACCCTCTCCATTCAACTCACTGACCTATACCATCATGCACACTATCACACCTCATGACCCCCATGCTTCCCCATACATGCTGTCACACCAACTGACCACATAACACCATGCCCGCTGTAACACCTCATGATTCTATACCCCTATGCATGCTGTCTCATCCACCAATCCCATATATGCTGTCATATCCACTAACGACATGCTCTACCATAAATAAGCAGCATACATAAGTAGTGAGATCAGACCATATGTTTTTAAGAGCTGGTAAGAACTACAAGTCAGGAAGTAGCTGTCACTCATGACTAGGGGATCAAGGGTGCGCCAACAAATACAAATGAAGTAAATCCCATGCAAAGAACGAAAGTAGTGCAAACCTCAATGAATCCAAGTTTGAGATACAATGTTCATTTACAAAAAAAGAGCAGAGTGTTGCTTTATTTGATACAAAACCATGGAGCCAAGGGCAGTTGCTAGAGTTTGTTCGAGCAAATACCAATGATGCCATGATTGTGTATCAAATAAAGCAACACTCAGCACTTTTTGCAACCAAACTATGTCTTGAACTTGGATTCCTTGTGGTTTGTGCTACTTTCATTCTTTGCATGGGATTATTTTAACCTACCTTGCCACATGGCAGATTACACAGAACTAGAAAGAAGACTAGAATGGCAATGCCCCTCAATGTTTTCAGGTGCAAGTGCATTGAGTGTGGCGTCATGTTGTGGATGGCAATAAGAACCAAATGCGTTACTTATCTGTAGTATGACTGCTGTGAGCCCTTACATGGACTGGTTGAATTACAATTCCTTCTTTTTTGTTTGTTTGTTTGTTTAAAAATGTTCTTTCTAGGGGTGTGGTCCTGCAGATGACAAGCTGATGTGTGGGTTGTGAATTCTGGATAAAGTTCATGAGTCACCTGCTTGCTTGTCTCCCTCCCCAGGGCCACACAGAGCAAGCTCCCTGCTTGAAAAGCTACAACATGTGCATATAGACACAAGGATAATATTAAATATAATGATTATACTAAATGTATGCATTATTCCTTGCCCAATTGTTGTGATAACGCCACTTGCACTTCCTGCTGTATTTTCCTTACAGTCAGGGATACAGCAGCAGCCTACATCTCTCACTGAAAATACCTCTACTCTCTTGCTGCACCTGCCCCTCAGCCTCTCCCAATGCATCTGGCATTCTTTAGGTTGAGACTGTTCTCCCCAATACTACATAATCAGCCACTGCATGCCAGCAACAACTCTATTCCTCCCAATCCTGCCCCCCACCCACCAAACAGGACAACCTATTTCCTGCTGGACAAATTCTGTGTTGTTGCCTGGAACCAGGTGCCAGCCCAGGCTTGGCCCATAGCCTGCACACCCTCTCAGAGGTAGCATTCCAGCATAAACAAGGGGTCACTATCAGCATGTTACCCTACTCAAACCCTGTCAGTGCACCTGGAGCAACAACACCCAGCACCATGTCTCAGCCACCTGGCATCATGCCATACTGTTCTTCAAACAGGTCACAGACAAAGCTTGCCTACTGTCACACCAATTAGGCAAACAGTATCCAGCGCAAGAGAGGTATCATTAAGGGTACCCAGGGATCAATACTGGGGCCCCTACTCTTCAGCCTCTTCTTATATGACCTTCCCACAGCCTGTGACACCAAACTCATGCTATATGCAGACGATGCTGCTCCTGAGCAGCAACATGTCTCAGGCTACCCTACAGTCTGACCTGCAGAACTCCTCCTCCAAACTAGAGGACTGGTTCTGTAGTCATAAATTGCTACTAAAACTACAAGAAAATAAAGGCCATGCTTTTATCCAGCCACCACAACAAAAATAAGCACCACCCCTCATCATTTCCAACTCATGCAGTGAGCCGCTGGAACAAGTCCACTTGTTCAAGTATCTGAGGGTCATAATAGATAATACCCTCACGGCTGCGCACCATGTTGACTCTTTGGTCAAGACAGTCAATACTAAGATTGGTGTCCTGTACAGGTAATACCACTCTCCAGGGACCCTCTGCCTCTCAGTCCACAGCTCCATCATATCTACTATTGACTATGGACTAGTGGTCTACAAGGTGGCAATGGATACAGTGCTCAAGAGGGTTCAGACTGTGCTCAACAACGCCTGCAGATTCATCCTATATACTGAGCGTGGCATGCACACCTATACTCTGTACAAACACACAAATTGGCTGCCATCAAGAAACAGAGTTAAATTCCAGACTTGCATCCTAGGGAAAAAGGCTCCATTGGGTAAAACATTGCCTTGCATAGGCAATTTGATCAAGGAGGCCAACTCATTACAGATCACCAGGGGGAGGACTAGAGGGGCCTTGGCTATCCCCTTTCATCGCACCTCACTTGGGCAGCATGTATTTGCCTACAGGGCCACCCTGTGGATGAATGAACTCCCCGGGCACCTTTTGGCCACCAACTGTCTGGCCCAATTCAAGATCTCAAACAGCACCTATTAACACTCTTAAGTGCACCTGCCCCTAAGTCCAGCCACACCCGCTCTCTGCCCCCCCAGTAAGCACTAGGCAGGCCTCAGGTACCCCCCTCTCCTTTCTCATGCATTGTCTCAGCAGTCCGTTTGCATCATGCTCCTTCGGCACCCGCCACCCTACCTTTCCCCCTTCCCCAACTCCCAATCCTTTAACTTTTCCTGACAGTCCCTACTAATGCAAGCTGCCTGACCATGCCCCCTCACACCCCAGCATTTACTCTATCTAGCATGTCTTCTCTGCTCAGCCTCTGCTCCCCTCCCCCATTTCTGCCCATGGTGGAAAATCAGCTTCTGCTGGCCTTCATCGCCCTTCTTCCCCTACGCTTTACCTCCACCGCAGTACATACCTCTCTCTTGTATCACTTTCTTCACCTCACTGCCAGCTATCCCCATCCCTCTGAACTACTGACAAGGCACTTTGTGGCAGCTTATTCCCCCCACCCTTATAAAGTGTTTTTCTTGATATTTAACTTGTACCTATGTTTTGAGTTATTCTATAAGTTCTGAATCAAAGCTGTATCGTTCATTGTAATATACATTCGTTTTCTCTAATTGTATTTTGCTTTGCAATCTATGATGTGGGACCATTGTAAAAGAGCTTACGCTCAAAGGTCTTTTCCAAATCACTAAATAAATAAAGTAAAAATGTTTTACTCAGGGGGCTACCTCTGCCCATGGTGGAAAATCAGCTTCTGCTGGCCTTCATCAGTGAGAAATGCCAGACCTTCTAAACCTTGTAAGATGACCTAAACCTGGGAGGAAGGCGAAGACTTACCATCCTTAAACATTTATTCAGAGCTGTCCCCACACATTTATGTTGGCACTGTGATGGAAAGCCCCTTAAATTGATAGATGTGTTTTAGTTCAAAACATTTCTTCCTGCAGGGTTAGGAAATGCTGTGTGGTAACCTGAATGCACCCATATTCATTTTGTTGCATTCCTGCTGAATCCAGCATTCTGATTCCTGATGTTCAGCTGCAAATGCATTAACCCAATACGTGGGTCATGGGAATAGGCGATGCAAAGGGTGCAGAAGAAAGGGAAGGCACAGTTAAGGCTACATCATTATAGCTTGGCTACCAAGCAGAGAAAAGAAATCGCTTACCTCGGTACTGAGGAGCCTGGGATGGGTGTCTCGGAATGATGTCCAATCATACCTGTCAAAAAAAAAATAAAAAACTCGGTGTCACAAAGGATCCATAGTTCTTCACAAACAAAGTAGGACCAATAGGGAAAGTTAAACATAAGCAATACTTATCAGAGTCAATATCCGCTCAGACCTGTACAACTAAAAGGAAAAAAAAGGATTAGTACAAGTAAAAATAAAAGTAAGAGTAGAGACAAAGTTCCAGAGAGGTACAAGAGCTCCACGGAGAACATACCTATTACATACATGAGCCTGGTGATCCCCAGTTCAAATCCCAACAAGGTCAACGGCTCAGGATATGACCTTGGGAATGTCACATGACCTCAGCTTTAAAACTTGGTTAAAAGGGCTGGCCTGATGGCACAGCAGTAGTGCTACTGCTTGTGACACCAGCAAATCGGGTTCGGTATTGAGCCTGGGCTGCTGGCTGGCTGGCTAGGGAAGAAGGATCCCACAACCGCAGGGCCACTCTCCTTCTCTGGGGAGGGTAGGCTGCAGCCCTCACTGCTATTCAGCCACCTGGGTGACCATGGGTTGCGGTGCAGTTGAGGAAGCAGTAAAGATGAGAGGGGTGGATGTCGGCTGAGGGCCTGAGTGAAAGCACATCTCAGCATGCCCTAGTCTCATTGGCCCTCTACGAGTGCGGATGTCTGCAGGGGGCAGGGACCAGAAACACAGGAAAATACCCCATGGCCATGCCAGCACATTGGCTTCAGCACCGGTGACTGGGGGAGCCTGAGAAGCAGCACCAAGTGTCTGCTCCCTGGAGATCCGGAGGGATTGGGGAAATTCCCTCTGCTTCACCTGGTGGGTTATTCAATGCTAAGCATGGTTACTGGAGAGGAGCACTTAATGGGGGGCAGGCATTCTCGGGTCCTTCCAACACAGCCTGTGTGGTGCATTGAGAACCCTGATGGAAGGGGGCGTAAAGAATAAGTTTAAAAAAAAAAACCTGGGTTAAAAGGGGTGTCATTGTGAACAGGTCAGTAGAGTAGCCAGAACATAGCCTTAAAGTGTAGGCCTTTATTTTGATGTGATAAATTTAACTTAAAAATCCTTAATTCTGCTGCACATGGATACCACCTGACCCACATGGCATATATCAACAGTTGGACATTCAAGGGTGGTTGGATGAAAATAACTGATGCCACACATGCCCCAGCCTCCAGCCTAGGGCAAACAAGCAAAGGTACAGCAATGAACCAACAGCAGATACAGTTCCAGTGAAGTTGGCAGTGCATATGGCACCCAACACTGATAGCAGTAAAAGTGGCTCAGTGTGGAATCGGTGGTGCATGCGGCACAGCAAGTGAAGGCATTATGCATATAACAGCAAGCTGGAAACTGTGCAAGTGGCACTGTGTGGTGATGACAGTGTATGTGGCACAGAGTTGGCAGTGCATGCAGCAATGCAGTGATGATAATACATGAGTCACTGCATGTTGCTGACAGAGTATGTGGCACAGCACGGAGTCAGCATGGCATATGGCACTGTACAGAGATGGTGATGTATGTGCCAGTACAGTGGTGGTAGTGTGTATTGAACAGTGAGGTGTGGGCAGTGAACAAGACACAGGATGGAAGAGGATCTAGAGGGGGGGCAACTAAAATGGTGCAGAGTCTGCAACAGAAGCCATATAAAGAAGAGCCTAAGAGAACTTAAAGAGCCACCGACGCCTGGATAAGAACTTTCCAAAACATAATAGTTGGACACAAAGCTGCTTATATATTTCTTATCAGCTGTGTATTTCTTGTCCCCATTACTTATTACTGAGGTAATTTGCCTCAAAAACAAGATATTTGTTTCTTGAGGGTTTATTTGCTCCTATTGCTTCTTCCCATCCCAATGTCATAATACTCTGCTTGTGACATCACAGTTATTCCCATGGCAACAGACTGTGATGCAACAACAGGACATTATGATTTCAAGCTGGGAATAATCTATAGAGGCAGATGAACTCTGAGGTATAAATCTTATTTTTATGTGGTAATTTCTTCAGTAATAAATAATGAAAAGAAGAAATCTATACAAGGTATATGAATACAAACTGACTTGTGCCTAAATATTATGTTTTCCAAAGTTTTCCCAAAGGCATCAGCTGCTCTTTAATACTGTATGTATACCCTTGAGGAAAGGAGGGAGGGCATGATAGAAACTTTCAAGTACCTCAAGGGAATCAACAAAGTCGAAGAAGGTAGCATCTTTCAGAAAAAGAGATGTGAAAGAACAAGAGGACACAATTTAAAGATAGTGGGGGGACGGCTCAGGGACAGCATAAGGAATTTTTGTTTTTGTTTTTGTTTTTTTATAGAGAAAGTGGTGGATACATGGAACTGCCTTCCTGAGGAGGTTGTGGGGTCAAAAACAGTAGCGGAATTCAAGAATGCATGGGACAGCCATAAGGCAATGATAGTGGGGGGTATCTGAAGAAGGACATAGTGCTGCTGGACAGAGTCCAGAGGAGAGTGACCAGGATGATTCAGGGCATGGAGGAAAGGCCCTATGAGAAGAGATTGGAAGAGTTTGAGCTGTACACATTGGAGGAGAGGAGGGACAGGGGAGACATGATAGGCATTTTCAAGTAAGCAAAAGGAATAACCGAGAGCAGAACCAAGGAGCTGCTTAGGCTTAAGAAGGGGGTGGGACAACGGGGGCATAAGTGGAAGCTGGAGGGGAGAAATAACAGGGGAGAATGTAGGAAGCATTATTTTACTGAGAGGGTGGTGGAGTCGTGGAATGCACTGCCCAGGAGGCTGGTGGAGGAGGGCTTCAAGAAAGGGTAGGACAGGTACAAGGGGAAACTAAAGCCAAAGAAGACCCTCTCAGGGGCTGGGGGGTTGGATAACGAGCACCCACTAGGTGGCTGGCTACCGAGCAGACACCACAGACCATTAGGCCTATTCTGCTGGCTTTTAGTATGTTAGTATGTAGAAGGAAGTAGGCTGTTGGTAAACTAGAATCTGCAGCTTATCCAATAGGTAGGGAAATGAGCAGACTTGGTAGGCCAAGCAGTCCTTATCTGCCATCAAAGTCTATGTTTCTATGTACAATATATAGATATTTAGATCTACATAAATAATGGTGAGGGGAGTGCACATGGCACAGCGCAGAGCCAACAGTACTAGCCTTATCAGTTGAGGGCAACAGAGGAGAAATATTTACACTAATGGATGAACTGACAGACCATTGTTTTGACTACTGGAAGTCAATAGTTCATCCTGAGAAGTCAAGTTTTCCCATTATACTGAATATGCAAAGAATTCCAGTCCGACCCCCACCCCCGCCATCCAGTGCCCAGATCAGCCTCCTCCTACCCACAGCCAACCACCCTCCTCTCTGCTAGATCCCCCTTCTAGGCACCAGACCACCCTCCATGCAGCTGGACAACCCTTCTAGCTCCAATCTCTTCATGATGAAGAATAATCAGCATTTATATAGAGCTTTTCAAACACAGTGTATCCCAAAGTGCTTTACAAGCAATGATACACTGGTAGTGAAGTGACAATGTGTGCTGGTGGCCATATCGCACATTAACACCCACACACAGCCTGGACAATTGCATGAACCGGTGAAAGGGAATGTTGGCCAGGACACCAGTAATGTCCCCTGCTCTTTGCAAAGAGTGCCCTGGGTTCTTTCACTTCCACCTGGACATCCACCAGGACAGCACCAGGATGGGTAGAAGGGACCTCGATTTACTGTCTCATCTGAAGGACAGCATACCCCAGCAGTACAACACCCCCTTAATACTGCATTCTGATACCAGTGTTTTAGGTGCAAGTACAATCCCGGTGTGGGACGAGAACCCATGACCTTCTGGTCCAGAGGCAGATGTGCTACCAACTGAGCCATGCTGACATCCTGATGATGATCTACCTCACTGGAGTTAGAGAACCACAAAGTCTCCAGACCAGGCTCTTCCAAGCAGAGCAACCTCCCTGCATCCAGACCAACCTCCAACCCACATGTGAAACAACCACCATGTAGCTGGGTACCCAAGCCTCCCTCCAACAGAATGGAGTCTCTGCAGCTTCCCCTCCCAAGCCCCTGGATCAGCACTCCCCCAGCTAGCCACACTACCTAGAGCAAGACCTACCACAAACCCCATTCCAGACCACCCAGCTGACCACCAGCTCTGCAGGAGGACCTCCCTTCTATCCCTGTACTAGCGCCCCACCCCCACCACCAACAACCACCCTCCCTGCAGCTGGCTCACCCTTTTATGCCCTGGACCAGTCTCACCCAGCAGCAACCTTCCCTGCAGCTGGACCCCCTGGGACCATCATTCCTACCAATGGAACAGCCTCCACCAGCTGAGTCCCTCCCTGGAGCTGGACAGCCAGATGACCATCTTTCCCAGGAGCTGGACCCACTCTCCCTTCACAGCAGAACCTCCCCCAGACCACCTTCTCTGCAACTATACCCCCCTCCCTAGGTCACCCTTCCACAACCAGGGACCCCATACCTCTCAACCTAGTGCAAATACAATGTGAGGAAATAACACAAAAACATACAGTACTCCAAAATTCAAACTGAGCACAGAACTTTCAGTAGTCTTCAGAAAAAGAAGAAAAAACAAACAAACAAACAAAAAAAAAACATATGCTGATCCCAGCATTACTATTTAATGTAATGGATTTACACATGCTGAAGTTTTAATTAAATATCAAATGTAAAAGCACAGCTTTCTCACATCAGTTTACAAACAGGGTATGCAATCAAATATACATTCCTTTTCAAGTACTGTATATAAGGATATATTTTTATAAATAACAGTCTGCAGCTTTAAAAACAGAACCAAAAACAAGCACAAGGGTTCCAGCATTACTAATATAAACACAAGCAAATGTTTTTAACTAAATACAGTATCAAATGCAAACAAAAAAAACTCCCTTTCCTGTTTCACACACACACACACAAATATCTGCAGTAAATAAATCTTTCTTTCTCAATCTGCAGCTTACTCCAGCTTAGTTCAGATAAAAAGCTGTAAAGTTTTTTCTCCAAATATAGTACTTTACCTGCAACCTGTTTAAAATCCATCCAGCTATCCATGTAGAAATTGTTCCAACACAGAATGTCCCAACTATTCACAGATTAAAATATGGAGAAAGTACAGGAAGTCACGCAGGGAATTGATCACATCATCTTGATGCCCCAATGGACTTTAGAATTGTAGTTTTCTTACTGTATGACTAGATGTTTAAAGTGTAAGAAACATATTAAAAGTCTGATGCCTAACTTGAATAATTATGTGATTCTTCCTGGGTGATAAGAACCAATGTAATGTATGATGTTTCTTTTCCACAATAAAAATAGAGTTTAACAATAAAAGGCCAGTTTACAAGATACTAGTATTACAGAAAATTAAATTGGGAGGGGATCGATATGAAAAGGCTGTACTGGGGAAACCACATGTTTAACCCATTATTTACAGGATAGCCAAACTGAGGCATTCATTTTGGGTGAGCTCTTACAGGAGCAGTAGGAAGCCTTTTTCAGCTCCCCTCCCTATGTGCCCATGCTTTTGATTGACTGTGATAGACTGGCAGCTGTGCATTTATCTCTTCATAATGTACACTGAAGAAAAAGTATTGGTACCAGAGTGCTCCATAACATGAAAATATAACTGTGCTAGTTTAGGACATTGGCCTCATATACAAAAGGTAGCACCAGCACTAAAGTGGTTTGCACCAGCACTACCCGTGTTTGCGTTTATGTTGCGGTGGGAACATATTCAAAAGCCTGTAGGGCCCCTAAACCCAGCAGTGCTGAGCACTGAAATAACCTCTTGTGCAAAGAAAGGGTCACCTAATGCATATTAAGCAATGGCATTTTCAGAGGTTATGGAAGTGCTAAACAGCCCCCAAAGTGGTGCTATATTGCCACCAGGAACCAGCTCTAAATGGGGCACAAATGTTGTGCCCACATGCCAACAGCATACAGCTGTACTGCAGCTACCCACCTCTAGTCATCTGTTCTCTTCACTGTCAATGTTCTCTTGTGGTCTAGTGCGTCCCCCCTGATCACCCATTCCCATCAGTCTTAGTACTCCCTGTTGGTCTACTGTGTCTCCAGTCACCCATTCCCATCACCATAAATGCTCCGTGGTAGCTAGTGGTACCCCATCATCTGTCTCAACACATGCAAGGTATCAGTGGTGGCCCAGCAACTTCCCACCTGATCCTGCTTTCTTACAAACCACTTCCCAACACCCCCCACCGGGTTGGCTAGAGATCATTGCAGCCCGATACGGTGACCAGCAAAGACCTCCATTCACCTCCGCAGCCAGACACTATATGAGCTGTCAGTAAGAGTGATACAGTATGTACACTCACTGACAGCTTATATGGCAGCTGGCTAAGTAGGTGAGAGTGTTAGACTCAGGGAGCATTGATGGTGACAAGGCTGGGTGATCGGGGGGGTAGGTACCACTAGTCGGGTTCCAGTACAGTGTCAATGGTGTTAAGGGGCTGCTGCATCCCATGAAAATGAACACATAATGGGCATTCAAATGTCCCCTTAGCACCTTGCATGCCCAATGGGCTGATTTACATGTTGGGGCTGAGTATTGCCCTCAGGGGTCTTGGCGCCATCCTGTTTTGGGCAGTGCTATTCCTCATGGGCTATATACAACACAGCTCCAAGCTGGCAGGATTTCTGCACTTACCCCTGCAACAAAACAACCCGATATTCAGACAGATTTGGCCATGCACTAACTAACTGAATATTGCAGCTGCCAGGCTGAGCAAAAGTGCAGCGGAAGCATTTGCAAGGTGCTTGCGGGTCTATCTGAATATGAGAGCCATTGTGTTTTAAAAGGACACCTTTTTTAAATAAAAACCTACCCATCCCTAAAGCTCCACTTCTTACCTTGTAATCATCTCTCTTCATTCTTCACTCTGATAGAGCTCATTTGGCACTGTTTTCACTTTTTACATCAGGGATTTGGGGCATATTTTAAATGACACTCCATCCCCATCACCTGTCTGCCACCCACCCAGCTGCTACACTGAAAACACTGCTGAAATTATGCATACTAACTCCTGATCTTCAGAGCAGGCAGGGAGGACCAGGAAATACTTTTTTTTAATCACATAGTCCCTGTTTTCAGGGCAGGCAGTGAAGACTGGGAAATCTGATAGAGAAAGACTGAGAACAAGGGACAAACTCATTAAAGCTAATAATAAAATAAAAAGTCAAACCATGCATGCAGTCTCTCCTGGTCTTCATAGCAGGAAGACAGGACCAGGAATTGTCAACAGAAAACATCCAAAAGTTGCAATGAGGGGAAAAGATGTTTTAAAAAAGAAGGGAAAATAAATAAAACTATACAGATAGTGTGTCAGTCCCTCCCGGTCCTGAGAGAAGGCAGTGGGGACCGGGTAACAGCAAGACACAAAATCACAGCTCTTTCTAGTGCAGGAACTATTTCATTTTTAATATCGAACCTTTTTTGTATTTGCTTTTTAAACATTTTATCATTCTTTTCATTTTTTAAAACAAAACAACGTATTATCCATTTTCTAAGTATAGGATACTCCTGGGTGGGCATTATGCTGAGACTGACACCCTTCCAGGGGCAGTAAGACCCTTTATCTGCAGCATTGGGCCTCACTACACCCTGGGCAGTTGGTTGTGTCAGTATAATGTACACCCCTGTCATGTTTTACCCTTTTGGTGGTGGGCCCTTTGGGATTCCACTCCCACTGAATAACTCTTTGGTGCAAACCATTGTGGACAGTAGCGTGGGCCTGAGATTGTCAGGGGCATCATTATGCTGAATGGCATGTCTTGTTCAGTCTCCCCATAGCACTCTGTTCCTCCCTCCTACCTATCACCCAGCAACACAGATGACAAGAATCCACACCCCCACTCCATCTGCATATCAGCTATACAAAATACATAGTAGCCCTCATTACTGCAGCCCACTAAGTAGACCATCTCTACTCACCAATGTAATGGATTGTCCATTAAGTCTATTGGTACACAGTTGTTGTTTAATGGCCATTAATGTATTTGCCACCAATGTGACATTTGTTAATGGTAGGAAATGCTCCATGATGACTCAATGCATTCCGTGTCGGAGTACGAGTCCCTCCTAGTGAGGACCAGAACAACCCGTCGGCTCCACAGAGGGCCATAAAGCATGAATAAAAACCTCAATGTTTAAAAAGTAATGTTCATTGTAATCATTTAATGGGGATAAATGCTGCCATTAACAAGCATTTGCCAATGCCGAATGTTGCTTGCTTGTATGTGCTGTTTAGGTATTTGGAAGTGATAGTTCCATACCTTCCTCCCAAGACGTGCACTGTGTCTTTCCGTTCAGTATTCACAGAAGAGTGGGAGGGGCAAGGGCCACAGCAGTACAGCAGTTGCCAAGGGGGTGAAGAGGTGGACAATAGTCCATTCAAAGGCAAAAGAGTCCTTCAGGAGCTCACTAAATTGAAAGTGAAGAAAGTGATGGAACCAGATGGCATACACTCAAGGATATTAAGAGAACTGCGAACGGAGATAGCAGTACCTCTGCAAGCCATGTTCACAGAGTCATTCAACACAAGTGAATTGGAGGAGGGCACATGTGGTCCCTCTACACAAGTCCGGCAGCAGGGAGGAGGCGGGGAACAATAGGCCATTCAGCCTCACCTCAGTAGTGGGGAAGATCATGGAGACATTTGCTTAAAGAAAGGACAGTGGGGCATCTAGAAGCCATCGGAGGCCAGGACCATAGACAACATTGATTCACAGTGGGGACATCATGTCAGACAAATCTGGTTGATTTCTTTGACTAGGTGACAAAGGAAGTGAATCAGGGTGGGACAGTGGTCAACGCTTACCTTGATTTCAGCAAAGCCTTTGACACCATCCACATAGGAGGCTGATAAACTAGCTGGGTAGGCTGGGCATGGGGAAAGGGTGGTAAACTGGGTTAGAAACTGGCTAACAGACAGGAGGCAGAGAGTGGTGGTAAATGGGGTGCAGTCTAGGGAGTGGGGGTGACCAGTGGGGTGCTGCAGGGATCGGTCCTGGGGCCAGTCCTGTTCAGTGTCTTCATTAGTAACATTGCAGAACAGCTGAAGGGAATTTTTCACCAAATTTTCAACATAGCCATTTTAAGACCTCTGCTCATGAACAGTGTCACTGTGATTTTCTTAATCTGTCCCAAACATTGATTGTGCACACCGACTGCGCCATTGTGCTCTACATGCATGGAAACACATTTTGGGTGACGTGAAAAATGACAGCTGAACTGCTCATAAGGAGGTGTGGTAAAATGGCAATGTTGAAAATCTGGAGTGCAAATATTAAAAATTCACAAAATTACGAGCGTGCATAGGAACAGTGCAATGCATACTTGTAAAACATTCATTTTTGGGAATTTTTTCACCAAATTTTCAACATAGGGTTTTTGGGGGCATATCTCATGAACTGTGACACTGTTTTTTTTTTCATAAATCGGTCCTGAAAGGTGGTTCTGTGCAGTGACAGCGAAATCACCTTTCGGGGCTGATTAACGCAATGACAGTGACAGAATTCATGAGGTGGGGGTCCAAAACCCCATAGTTGAAAATATCGTGAAAAATTCCCAAAGCCGAAGATACGCAGTAAAGTTGAAAACCCGATGTTATGTTTCTTGCACATGCCTGCAAGCAACATAAAAACTGGATATCACTCAGAAAGCTGTCAGAATAAGTGACTTAGTCTAAAATATATTTTCTGAAGAAAAACAAGCATGTAACCATTATGGCTGACATTTTGTGCTTACTGTCCCTCCTGTTCAGTCATGGACACATGTTTCAGGAGGAACATAAGTAAATTCTTAGTTTACAGTTTCAGTTTATGAATTATATTGGAAATGCATGTGAGCATAAACTGCCCATTTTCACAAGTGTCCAGTTTTTTTGGACAAATAACAGGTTACAGTTCAAAACATAAGTACAGTACAGAAAGGACGGTCAACATACAGTCATAGTTACAAAACAAATATTAATGTGGAAATAAAAACAAATATTAATGTAGACAAAACAATAAGGAAAATACAGTTGGTCAGATGATCGGAAGATCATCAGAGAGAGTTGAGAGTTATGCAGTAGGATGAGGCCCATTATCCATGCTGAACTTTTCTTCCATAAAGGCTGACGACTTGTCTACAACTATTTTTTCATAACAATTTGATTTGTAGGGATTTTGACCAACTATACCATTTTGTGGCTTGCTACAAATTGTACCACCTCATTATGCCTAGAAACCTAATTCTCTGAGGGTGCATGGGAATGGTAAGTGTGAGTGTGTGGGGGGGCATCCAAGTGTTCCTTGAGAAACTGGAAGGGGAAATTGTTTAACCAGAAAAGGCACACTAAGCCAGCGCTTGTTTCCAGGTGCCACCAGGGAGCATAAGGAAGTGAGGTGACTTGCTCAGGGTCACACAGGATGCGAGTGGGAGCTGATGAGGTTTGAACCCAGATTTCCAGGTTTGCAGCTAAGTGCCCTTAACCACTTCGCTATATTGCTTCCTTCCCTTACTGAGAGTCCAGGTAGAAATGAGCAACATGTGGGACTTACATTGATTTATTTAATTAAAAACAATAAAAAAGTGTCCAGGAAAAAAGATCTGTTTATTTTGGCTTTTAGTTTAACATGCACAATAAGCTAATGATAGGAAATTGCATGAAACAAATTGACACTTGTGTTGCCTCCCTTTTAGTTATCTTGTAAGCGATATCAAGTATGATGTGTGTATTTTTTGTGTATTTATTTGGTTTTGTTGACTGGGAAAATGAGGGCTAGGCAATTCTGCCTGATTTCAGCCTCGTCCCGGGCTTAGAGGTGAGAAACAGATGGAAATCGACTGAAATTGAATCTGATTAAGCTCCTAGTGCCATTTTTTAGTGACATTTTAAAATCTCTTATAACTCAGATAGCATACACATTTCACAGGACAGAAGAAATATTGCCTGTACTGCTTTGAACGAATAATGTACATTACTCTGATTGTGCTGTTATAAAGTATAAGTAAATCCAGTAGTAGGAGGGATCTAAGAACGTAACGCCCTGAACAAATTCATTATGATACTGCTGAGAACAATTAATTCTCTCTGTATGACAAAACTGGACAGCATAGGATCAGTTGCTTCTGCAAGCAGTATCTGTGTGTGTGGGTGGGGGGGGCGCACATGAGCATGCAAACTTATCACTGCACACTGAAGCATAGCTTTCTCTTTCAACTGTATGACACTGCATTTTCAACTGCTGTCATAGACAGCTGCAGCATTGATTGGAGAACTGTGGCCATACCTGCAAACACACTGACTGAATTGGAAGAGGGCTGCCACACCTCCAAAAACTCGGATGATGGCACTATGTTTCTTTCACATGCGTGCAAGCAACATAAAAATGGATATTGATGAGACTTACTAGAAATAGTAAAACAAATATTTATCTAGCTCTTGTCATTGTTCATTTGTGTCAATAAAGGAAAGGGTGGTCAACTACCTTGCAGACAGTGGACAGTGGGAAGAAAGGCAGCATGGCTTCACAAATGGGGGGTCATGCCAGACGAACTTAATAGAATTTTTTTTTTAATATAGTACACTTTTTCTTGCTGCTGGCCACCCAGTTCCTCAGCCCAGTCTGCTCCCAAATCAGTCACACCTCATGATATCCCCTGGCTTACCACTCCCCAGGGCCTAAGGTGCCGCAATGTTGGGATAGGTCGACTGGCCAATCTGGGAGTGATGAAAGCTGAGGGCAGGCTTCATTCAGGGTGGCCGGCGACATTTTTTCCCCAGTGTATGGGGGCAGGGACTCGCAATGAGGACCAGCGTCCACCCCACCCCACTGAATACATTGGCATCAGCATGCATGGTACACCCAGCCTCCCTGTGTCAAACACATTACCCCCACCCACCCCGGAGAAGGAGATCAGTCCTCAGATGCACATTCTCCCCAGCTGGCCCTCTGACTTACCAGGATTTTTTTGATTGGGTGAAGAAGGTGATTGACCAGGGGGGTGCTATGGATGTGGCCTATCTGAACTTCAGAAAGGCCTTCAACACTGCCACTCATAGAAGGTTGATAATTAAACTAGAAAGCTTAGTGGTGGGACAGAAAATAACTAGGTAAGTGGAAAATTGGTTGTTGCCATAAGTTGGTGGTAAATTCCATGGAGAAGGGAGTAATAAGCGGCGTGTCCTGGGCCATTCATTTTCAATATGTGTGTATATATTAAGGGGCTATGTGATGGTAAGGGGTTTGATATGTGTAATATCTCAACGAGTAGCAAGTGAGCTCAGGAAGGAGCCAGGAGTGATATATCCGAGCTCACTTACCTCGAGTTGTGATGTTACACATATCAATCCTCTTACCCTCACGTAACCATTTTATACAATAGGGGGTTTAAGTTTTCTTCTGTTAACTTGCAGAGTTTTTGTGATATCTGCATTTTTTCCTCATTTCTGGTTTTCTTCCATAGCATTTGGCTGCTAGAGTAGCTGATATAGGGAGAGTAGTGATACTGTTTGCTAATGTATGCACAGTATATTTATCTGGTGTGTTTTCTCACTGTGTACACGTCAGCTTCCTGATGTCAGTATGTGGTAAGAATATGACTATTTACTTAGCGGCATATCACTAAACTCCTATTGTATAAGCCAGCAATAAGACATGATGAGGTGTTGTTATGACCTGATAAGAGCACAGCCAGGTGCGGTATAAGGCATGAGGTGCTTGTTGGTGCCATGCTTGGAGGCTCGGTAATGGAACATTTGAAACTTGTGCCACACCGTAGGCGGAATTAATTGCAGTCCACAGCGAAGAGTCTGGAGATTGAATAAATGGTTGCATGTTTGCAGTCTGGAGCAGCGGGAAGGAAAACAGAAACCTGGAGCCACTTTGGAAAGAATGGGCAGAGAGTAAAGAGATAAGATGGTTGTGCAGGACTGGGAACATTGGAGGTTATTACTCTGTCATTGCCACCACTTTCCTGCTACAGCTGTTTCATTGATGGCAGCTGAGGAGTTGTTTCAGGAAGGGGGAGCAGGGTGGTGGACACTACCTATCATAGTGGGGGGTGGGAGTCCACGAGATCGTCAGGGAATTAGGTTTTTAATATTCTAATATAAGGGTACATCAGAAATAGGGAGGGGGTCTGCTAGACCACCCAGGAATTATTTTGTTAAAATTTTTATTTACGGGTACATCAGGATGGGGGGCTGCTAGACTACCAGGGCTGTGATTAATTAAGCAATAAGGCATGACCAAGGGTTATGTTAATGGTCTGTTAATCACCCTCTAGGGGTGTAATATTGCACGAGGCATAGCTGAGTGCCACATGCCCCAGAGGGTGATTAACTGACCATTAACATAATCCCTGGGAGTGCCTTATTGCTATTATAATAAAACTGTTTTTTAAATAGTGTTAAACCATGTTCAACATATGGTTAACCTCTACATGTATGTCAATAAAAGATTAACATAAGGTTGTTAGAATGTTTACAGCCAATTAGAAAGCTCAGTTTCTCAGACCCTTGTTATAAAATCACTAAAAGGGGATTGGGTAGGATGGCAGCACACGTTGAGGGAGGGCTCTGAGAGTGGCACAAATGGCCAAACTCTCCCAGAGGATGATGTAAGTACCCTTAGACCAGCCTGACTGATTGAAGGGCACTTAGGAGTTTGCCCTCTGGGAAGGTTTAGAGAATACCTAATTAGGGGATATAGCAGCTTGCAGCTTCTACATGCCCCCTAGCATCTTGCCACAGCCCATTTTGTGCCACAAGGATGGCACAAGCCCCGTTTGATGCTCACAGCCTGCAGCTAATGCAGACTGTATTTGATAATCGCTCCGAATGTATCTTTTGGTGCAAGAGGCACTTCGTGCCATTCCCTCTGGTGCAAGCCCCATGCACCATTCCAAAAGCTTTGAGAATCGGGATCACCATTTACTGAAGTTGTAAACCAGGCATCAATGCAAATTTTTTTTTATGGTACTCACATTCTCAGAAAATTTTACAAATTAGATTCTGTCGTCAGTTATTACTACTTCATTCAAAGGAAAATGTACCTCATGATGTATTGAGTTTTCAAGCACATTACCTTACAGAAGTGTAAGCCCTATGATCCATGAAAGATAATTTTCTATTTCTCCTATGGGAATTGGATCACAGATCGGGCCAAGCTCAACACCAGCTGATCCCTTATACTTCCCCATCTGTCAGCAAAGCCCGCATGCTCAGACATTTTATGGTGTGTAACCAGGGACAGCATGGTGACATGACCCAGTGAAATCTATATGGCTTGGTTTAAAAAAAAAGGTTTGTTTTTTAAGTGACAAACCTATATCTGGTAGATACGAAAGCAAACACTTAACTACTAAAGGGTCCAATTTGTTGCAGTGCCTTGCAGTTGTACCAGAGGTTGCTTTCTCATTAAAAAAAAAAGATTTGAAACTGAGACACATAGTGTTTAATGGGGCCGGTCCCTTGACTCCTCCTGGTTGGACATCATAAAATGTCTGCCTGTTGGGGAAAACCAGGAACTAGAAGGGATTAGCTACCCACTGAGCTACCTGATTTATGATCCCTTCCAAGCTCACCTGATTTACAATCCCTTCCCAACAAGCATAATAGAAAATTATTTTTCATATATTAGGACTTGCGCTGTTGTAATGGGTTATAATGGCCAAAAGCCCAAACCTACAGCTTGAAAATTCACTTTAAGATAGCCATTATTGAGGGAGTTTGGCAGTTTCTTAGCAGCAGCAATGTTTAACGATGCACAAAAGTTAGAGTAAAGGCCATCTCCAGCTCAGCACAACAAATTTATCAGCTTGCAGTGCTAGGTTACTCTTTTAATACTACTGTTCAGAGCTCAGAACAATAGTCTTATGAGCTCTGAAAGATGCTATTACAGGACTTGAATGATACTGTTGTGGGATTTCTAGTGTTATATTACAGGATTTCTTTGACATAGCTTTTTCAGTTGTATAATTTTACTTATCCATATTTGACAAATAATACTGCATTATGTTATAGGGAACTATCTGTACGGATAACTTCAACAGGCATTTATGCTCATTGGCTTACAAGTATAGAAAAATAAAAAGATAAAATATTCTTTTCAGTAATAGTATAAGTAGAACAGGAATAACACACACAACCGTTGGTTCAAATTTAGATAAGAATACTTACCAACTGGTTGAGGACATCCAATCCCCTCAAGTTGTGATATTTTGCAGGAATTACTGCAGGGATGATGTTAAATATGTAAATCAGCTAGATAGGCCTAAAAATGCATTTGAACTGAAAAAGGAAATCTGTTTTCAAGTTGTGTTTAATCTTACTTTTTTGAAACAAGTTTAGAAGTATTTTTAAATCCTAAGTATACCTTCAGTGGTTCAGGGAAAAAATCCATTTCAGAAAGGAAGGCAAGATTAATCCGAAAAAAAACAGAAAAACAACATTAAGACAGAAGTAAGCTGAAAGCAATCCAAAAAATGGATTTCTTTTTTGTAAGGGTCTCTCATCCTTAACAGGTATTCACCCCATTACTCATTTCCTGGTTTCTCATTGTATCTTTTTGTTAGCCCTCACTGCCACAGTGACCTTCTTCAAGAACCAGACTGGTCTCTTGTGCCTATTAATCTTGGTAACAATTCTCAGGTATGGCTTAGTTGCCTCTAGAATGTCCCCTTTAATTACTCCCCACTTTTCCTCCACCCCCCTGATTTTGTCCACTCTTCTCCTCTTACCCTTGACAAGTTCCCTCATTTTGTCAAAATCTGCTCTTCTGAAATACATAACCACAGTCTTTTATGAGTGTATACTGGTACACAGGACCAGTTCAAACCATATTGTGTCATGGCACTGGATCCCAGAGGCTCCCCAATCCTCACATAGCCTACCAGTTCCAGGTTGGTGAGCATCACGCTGAGAATGGCAGTTTGCTTTGTGGGTTCTTGGAACAGCTGCACCAGCAGGCAGTCTAGCATGCAGTACTGAAACATATTTAGCGGGGCCTGACTCCTGGCACTCTTAACTACTGGAATGTCCCAATCTACATCTGGTAGATTGAGATTCTCCACTACCACTACCTCTCCTGAACTGTCTACTTATTCCATTAACAGTAAATACAGAGAGACTTTGGGCAGCATTATACTGGGATGTTGGAACATGGCGGGCAGCCTGACTGACTAACCAGGATAGATTGCACTAGCTCCACCCTGAAATCAAAGTAAGGGATCAAGGGGAGGGTTACTGTAAAGAGAATCTAATTGCTGCTATGAATAGGGGGACTCGTGCTAGGGAGAGAGTGTCATTTATGAGACACTGTTGGATATCGGCATGGTGCCAGAAAGCTGGCAATTTAAAATCTGTTCTTATTTCTGTCTCTGGGACACCAAAAAGGGGGAGGTGGGTGTGAAAAGATTGGAATGGGGTGGGAGGGTGGCCAGAAAATTAGCCCTTACAACTAGGTATGGGCACTAAGCTCACTGTATTGTTTTTTCTTTCCCAACCACTTAGCCAATAGCAAATGTTAAATGCTCGAATATTTGAGGCACCCGCTGTTGCAAAAATTCAGCAGCTTCCTCATGCAGCTGGTGGTTGCTGTCAGTAGCTGAGAAAGTCTCAGGCTTGGTCCTGTGAGGCCATCTTCATTCCAACTGGGGTGGCCTTTTCTTTACTTCCCATGAAAGAAACATGTACTCAGTGCTCGAAGCAGGCCCCCTACCATGATGAACCTCAGCAGAAGGTGCCTGAGAAAACTGACACACTACTGTATTCTGTAAAATGGGTAAATGAAACACAAAGCAAATTTTGCAGTGAAAGCCGCCAGTAGTTTAAAGTGCAAAAGTGACTTTGTGCATTGAAGACTGCCCGACCTGCAGTAACCCCGTATGCTTTCAATTAGCTGCCACTCCCAGGATTAACATTCCTTTATAATTGAAGGGCGTATGCCCATGGTTATGTGGTGGAAGAGCTCCTCCCCCACATCCTATTTTAGTCAAGCAGTAGACTGCCGCTCTGCTTAGAGTGAGTCGCGACTGACTCACTGATTTTACAACCTACTTCGCCCCTCAAGAGCCAGAGGTACATCTAACTTATGTCTACCTGTTTGCACTATGATCTCTGCCTACTTCATTTACTTGCTTCCCCTCTCTGGATCGAAGATTCCTTCTGCTCCGCCCTTCCCAATCGTGCAGCATAGGCCAGTTCCTGTGCTTCATCACCAAGACCTTCATTTACAAAGCTTGCCAAGCAGAACATGACCCAACTGTCCTCCTTCTCTGGACATGGACACTTTGCCTTTGGTTCTTGGTTCTCCTCGGAGAAGTTGTCCTCACCTGCTGGAGTGCTCATCACTGCAACTCGTCACTTCGAATTCCTATTGACCATGGATTCCACTCTACTATCATTCTGGCTTGCACATGGATTCTCAAACTTGGAGTTTACTAGGAGGATGCTTGCTCTGTTCACCTACATATCATGATTCAGTACTTTCTTCAGTTCTCCATTTTTTCTGGATCAGGTTCTACAACTTTGGAGTTCAGATTAGCTGATTAATTTTAATTGTTATTTAGGATTACTGTCCTTTAGTATGCCCAGAAGGACTGGCAGATCAGTAGCCATTGGTCCTCAGAAGTTTCCCACCAAGGGGGTTTTTCCTCTCCTGCATGCTACTATTCACACTCTCTGGAGTTGGAGGAGGTGATCATACTGCTTCTCATTTCTTTGGGTGGTGTCATCCTACTCAACTTCTTCTAACGGTCTGATACAGAACAATCGTATGATATCATTATATTTTTTTGGGGGGTCTCATACTATTAGACTAAGCATCCTTCCTACAATGGGAAACAGAGAAAGGCCAAAATATCAAGTCATAACAAGTGACTCATCAGTTTAAACATCTAAGCACCTTGCATATACTATCCAGTTCACATGTACTATAATCACTGACTTGCTCATGTCTATGCTGAAGTGCCTAAGCATGAATCATTTCATACTACTAGTACCTTGCAAGCATTGTCCTACTGACTGATCTGGCCTCTGTATCCAAGCACAGCCTACATCATCCAGCTACGGTATGTAACATAAGCACTGAGCTATGAACCACACGTAATTGAAGGGCGCATGCCCGTGGTTATGTGGGGGAAGAGCTCCGCCCTCACATCCTATTTTAGTCAAGCAGCAGACTACCGCTCTGCTTAGAGTGAGTCACACTCACCCTCCATCCTCCCCTGACACCTCCTCCTTCTGTGGCACTCTTATCCCACCGGGGTGGTCTCATATTACTGGACTAAGCATCCTTTCTATGATGGGATACAGAAAAAGGCCAAAATATCAAGTCATAACAAGTGACTCACCAGTTTAAGCATCTAAGCTCCTTGCATATACTATCCAGTTCACGTGTACTATAATCACTGACTTACTCATGTCTATGCTGAAGTACCTAAGCACGAATCATTTCATACTACTAGTACCTTGCAAGCATTGTCCTACTTACTGGTCTGGCCTCTGTATCCAAGCACAGCCTACATCATCCAGCTACAGTATGTAACATAAGCAATGAGCTATGAACCACACGTAACATGCAGAGGCAGTGGTGCTGGTGTTAGTGCAGTTCTGCATGTAGTTGCATGTTGCGATTTACTTTGCTGTGCTTTAGGCTTCCTAACCTTGATTTTTGCAATGCCACTTATTCAGTGGCTACAACAAAGCAGACCCCAGAAGCGTGAATGCTCGGTGCTGGAGGAATTAATGGCATGCAGACTTAGTGACTGTGCTGGGGTATCATACAAAACACCAGATAATGTTGTTAAATAACTGCAAAATGCAATTCCCCCAGTTAAACGACCGAGAATAGAGTACATGACTTATTCCCCTGAGGTAGATTTTGAGCTAGGGAAGTATGCAGCCACCCATGGGGTTATGAATGCAGTTAAGCATTATCAGGGCAAGTACAATAACCCCATTAATGAAAGCACTATACGTAAATTTAAGAAACACTACCTTGACAAACTTAAAACTGTTCCTGATCCATCCCTCCTGCCCTCTGTATTGCCCACCAAACCCAGAGGCCGTCAAACAATCTTGATGGAGGACATGGAAACCGAGCTAAAAATGATTATTAAAAGCTTGAGAGCTGAGGAGGCAGGTTTCCAATGCACGTATTGTTGTCGCAGTGGGTGTTGTGAAATCCCACAACTACAAAATGCTTTATGAGAATGGTGGCCCTCTTTTACTCTCAGATGGCTGCTAAAATCTTTCCAGGACCTGAGAAAAGAAGATTGTCTCCATGGGTTCACTGAGGCAGGAATAAAAACAGCCCATGATACCTGCTTGGAGAGTATCATAAGTACTGTAACTTAAATACAGTAAATAGAGTAAAAACAACACTTGTTTTATTTATAATAAAACCCGTACTTTGTTTTTAGGTTTCCAAGGTTTCTGGGGTCCTAGAGAACTTAGTGTTTACAGAGACTGAACTCGACGGAGAAAACGAGATGGAACAAGAACAGAACATGAAAATTTCTCAATTGAATACGAACAAGAACAGGAAATACCAGTACCTGTAATAGATATTGCCCCTGAAGATCAAGAACCGAGAAAGAAGCAACCTACTGAGAGGGAAAGAACAGGTAAACAGACTGTCTACTGATTTACTGAAACTACCTATCCACTTCTTAATGTGTTCTTACTGTGTTCTGTTTCCTCTGACAGTGACTAGAAACATGTTAAAAACACAGAATGTGTTGGCAGAAAAGGACCATTTGGCACACCTAATTTGCCCAAATGTTCCCATCTCTTCCCAGACCCAGAGCTCGTCAAGGCACCTCACTATTTAAATAGTGCTAGCTCAGATTATACACAGGGCAACTCCACTCTGAGTCTTGGGCATGCACAAGAGTAATCCCAAAAATGCAGCAAAGTCAAAACTACAGCCCTCAAGCCGAAGGCTCTGTCTCACAGCTTCTCTGTCTTCAGGTCTCAAACTCAATCTACTCATGCTGGCATGCTGCAACAGCTCAAACACACACTTGCACACACTCTCGTATGCATGCAGATACAAACACACACACACACACACTCAATATCTGATCGGCGCGACTAAGCTCAGTCCTTCCCTCTGATTGACATATTTTGTGGCCTTTGGGTTGGTGATCTTATGTCCCAGAATCCTATGGGAGCAGCTTTCTATGCCCTCTGTGGCCATGTGAGGCACACCAGCCTCCCAATTAGTGTGCTGAGTTTGGCTCACTGTTGGCTTCTGCCTCCTTCCTTCAGTCCAGTGGGGAAGAGGTAGATAAAAATGGTGGCACCCATGCTTTTTTTTAATTTGTAAACATTCTGTCCCTTGCTGTGACCTCCAACTGTTTTCATTCCATTGCCCAGTCCCAGCCACAGGTCTTTGAGATTGTGTAGAATGTGCACGATGCTCTGGTGCTCCACTCCAATATGGGTGGGAAGCCAAATTTGAAGTGCAGCTCCCCTGCTGGTTTGGAAAAGAAGCCAGTCTACAGTACACTCCAGTGTGCCCCCTGACTCTGTGCTACAGTTCTTGAGGCCAGGAGCAAAGATCAAGGATTGCTAGTGGTGGATTGAGTGGTGGCCCCAGGCAGGAGCCCCTCAGGTAAGTTACTTTTCATCCCCTGGTGTCATAATTCTCTGTGACATTGGACTCGGTTTGTGGCAACAGGCTGTGATATAATAAATATATAGGATTATGACTTAATTTTAAGTATAAGCAATATAAATAGGTGAAGTCTGCAATCACCCCAGTGGGGGGCTAACCTTTAAGGGTCCCTGCATTTACACTTTGTCACCATCTGCTGTCAATGGGGCTGATTTAACAGTGCTTCTAATTGAATCTGGAATGCTCTGGTCATTTCGTTGACCAAACAAGACATTTAAGTGCACCATGCAGGACTGGTTTGGGGCCTAAAATATTTTTTGCATGCAGAACGCATTATAAATAAAGATTCTTTGGAAAGGCTGTTTAACTTATGGACTACAAACTCAGCAGCCATCTTCATTACATCTGATCTGAGCTGGCATGTTGATGGAGTCACAGGTCAGCAAATCAAGGCACATGGACCTGTAGCAGACTTCATTAATTTGGGCACTCTTTCAAGATCCAATCCCCTGTTGAGTAACAGACCTCCAAACCTACTGCCATTAAGTGGTAACTTTTAATTGCCAATCAGGAGTATCAGGGGCTGTAACAGAACTCATTCTGTCTGTCTGAGATAGAGATCTGGTAAGATCCAGGAGAGATGGGGTCTCTATGTGCTCTTGCTAGAGACAGTCTGGGAGCTGCTGTGCTGCTCAGAGACAAACCACAGCCAGCCCAGTGGCATGGTGGGTTGAGGCATCCATGCCTCCTGCTGCCTTGCCAGCAACCTGGGTTAGGGAATGGACTTGGGTTGCTGGGGGGGGGGAGGCTTATCTGGGTGAGGGGAGATTGAGTGTGCATAGGATAGCTCTCTTCCCTTGGGGGGGGGAATCCCATGACTCGCTGCTCGACTACCATCTGGAGGAATCTGGATGGCAGCATGTGCATAGTCTCGCAGTTCAGGGAAGGGTCAGCATTCGGAGTTCTGAGCACCTCCTCACAGGTGGAGTGCACATGCTGCACTCATAGCACATCCAGTTGAGATCCGGAAGAAAATCAGGAAGAACAAGCATTTGTCAATGCCGAATGTTGCTTGCTTGTATGTGCTGTGTAGGTATTTGGAAGTCAGTGGAGTGCAAATATTGAAAATTTGCAAACTTATGAGCGTGCATAGGAAGTGCGAAACGCACGCTCGTGAAAGTAATTTTTAGGAAGTTTGTGACCAAATTTTCAACACAACCATTTTAAGACCTCTGCTCATGAACAGTGTCACTGTGATTTTCTTAATGTGTCCCATACATTGATTTAGCACCGACTGTGCCATTGTGTGCTAGATAATGAGCTCACGTTGTGGGCAAGATGTGAAAAATGACAGCTGTAACTGCTCATAAGGAGGTGTGGTAAAATGGCAATGTTGGAAATCTGGAGTAAAAATACTGAAAATTCGCGAACTTACGGTGCCGCATGTGAGAAGTGCGCAACGCACGCCAGAAACAGTCATTTTTAGGAATTTTGTCACCAAATTTTCAACATAGCCATTTTAAGACCTCTGCTCATAAACAGTGTCACTGTGATTTTCTTAATGTGTCCCATACAGTGATTTCGCAAACCAACTGCGCCATTGTGTGCTACATGGGCGGAAACACGTTTTGGGCAAGATGTGAATCATAAGCAGGTGTGGTAAAATGACAATGTTGAAAATCTGGAGTGAAAATATTGAAAATTTGTAAACCTACGAGCACGCGTAGGAAGTGCGCAACACGCGCGTAACACAGGCTCATGAAAAAGTCATTTTTAGGAATTTTGTCACCAAATTTTTAACATAGCCATTTTAAGACCTCTGCTCATGAACAGTGTCACTGTGATTTTCTTAATGTGTCCCATACAGTGATTTCTCACACCGACTATGCCATTGTGCGCTACATGGGCGGAAACACATTTTGGGCAAGATGTGAAAAATTACAGCTGTACTGCTCATAAGGAGGTGTGGTAAAAAGACAATGTTGAAAATCTGGCGTCAAAATATCAAAAATTCGCAAACTTACGAGAGTGTGTAGGAACTGCGCAAAGCACGCTCGTAAAACAGTCAATTTTAGGAATTTTTCCACCAAATTTTCAACATAGGCTTTTTGAGAGCCCACCTTATGAACACTGGCAACATCCTTTCATTAATCGGTGCCGAAAGGTGATTTCACGCAGTGACTGCGAAATCAGCCTTCAGGCCTGATTAACGCCATGACAGTGAGAGCATTCATGAGAAGGCGTCCCAAAAACCCCATGTTGAAAATTTGGTGCAAAAATTCCAAAAAATGCCTGAGATATGCAGCAAAGTTGAAAAACCCCTATTTATTACATTATACAGCTTACCGGCATTTCCTCAGTTCGCGTCGGCTTTGAAGAGTGCAGATGTGTTCCTGGTCCACGAGATCGTCACGCCAGACTCCAGAGGTAAGTATGGGGTGAGGGGTGTGGGGAGGCGGGTGCGCAGTGGGTGGGCGCAGGTGGGGACCCAGACAGCAAGGGACCGTTTTGTATTGCAGGATTTTATTTTTTAAAACAGGAGGATGACGGGACGTTGCCACGCTGGGTGGGCTCCCAGCATGGCACAAGGGCGCTGTTTGGGCGTGGAGCCGGACGGGGATTGGGCACCCCATCGGTGATAGTATTTGTTGCCAGGCTGGGGTGGGCTCCAGCGTGGCACCGGTACTTCGTGGGGGAGCGGGCTGATGAAACAGGAGGATGACGCAGGACATTTGCCATGCTGGGGTGGGCTCCCAGCATGGCACAAGGACGCTAATGGGGGGCCATGGAGCCGACGGGGGATTGGGCACCACTGTCGGTGATAGCATCTGTTGCCATGCTGGGGTGGGCTCCCAGTGTGGTACCTTGTACTTTCGGGGCGGGGGACAGTGGAGCCGATGGGGGATTGGGCACCCCCGTCGGCTATACAGTGTGTAAAGGGAGGGCGAGCACGCAGTATGTATGTGTGTGTGTGTGTAGGGGGAACGTGCACGAGCAGGCGATATCTTATCGCTGCTCACTGAAGCATAGCTCCCCCTTTCAACTGTACACCACTGCATTTTAGACTGTCATAGATAGCTACAGCAGCGATTGGAGAACTGCGGCCGCACCTGCAAACACACTGACTGAATTGGAAGAGGGCTGCCACACCTCCGAAAACTCGGATGATGGCACTATGTTTCTTGCACATGCGTGCAAGCAACATAAAAATGAAGGATGGGCTTAATAAAGCTCTCCCTGCTGACACTGGCAGCCCACTCAGTCTCAGAGAGATTCGTGGAGACTCAGGATGGCCACATGCTGTGGGACAGGGCTGATACAGCCACCCAGCCTGAGAAAGGAGCGATAAAAACCTATACGGGGGGAAAAAAGAGAGAAACCACATGTCTGTCAATGGAAAGTTAGGAAAGGGAGAAGCAGATCTCCTGATGAGCGAACAAGGAAGTAGTTACATGCTAACTCAGCACAGACACGATTTGAAGGCTACAGCTGCCATTTGAGAAACTTTGCTGTGCTGCAGCATGAAGTGCTGAACTTTGACCGCAGCCACTGTATACTGTATGTCTGTATATCTGGGATGTAGTCATGTCTGGGAAATCACCCAGCCTGTGCTACTGCTTGGTGCTGATTAAGCACACTAGGAACTGGATGCCAGGAACTGTTTCCTGTTTGATGAAGATCAGGTTTCACAGGATGGAAGATTGTATGCCAAATACAGAGGCTGGGGGAGGCCTGAGGGACTAGGAAAAACAGACACTTGCCAGCCAAGACCAGAGGCCTTGAGAATGGGAGTAAGAAGCAAAACCAGCTAGAGGGACTTGCTGCGACTATACCACCACCTCTGTGCATTGATGGAGAGCTTGCTAATTTATTTATTCTTTGGTAATTGGATAAGGTCCACTAGGTGCAAGTGCCTGCTTTCAGGGGTGATTCAGGAGCACTAGGGAGGTTGCTAAGAGTCACACAGTTTGCAAGTGGAGGTTGTGCAAATCGAACCCAGGTCTGTCTGCTGAATGTACCAAGGTCATTCACAGCTTGTTACCTTAACCTCTAGGCTATACTGCCAGCCCCTGCTCTGAGTGAACCATAAGCAAATCAAGTCTTGCCAAACATCAGCTTCACTGTATCATAATTGTTAGGAACTCTCTTGATGGATTAGAGTAGACCATCCAGTTAGGGTCACGAATACCCTTTTTATGTTTGCTTGCACGCATGTGCAAGAAACATAGTGCCATCATCTGAGTTTTTCAGAGGTGTGTCAGCATCTTCCAATTCAGTCAGTGTGTTTGCAGGCGTGGTCACAGTTCTCCAATCACTGCTGAAGCTGTCTATGACAGCAGTTGAAAATGCAGTGGCATACAGTTGAAAGAGGGATCTACGCTTCAGAGAGCAGCTTCTCCCTGCCCCCACACACACACACAGATCAACTGTGTCGGTTGCCTGATAGGATGGTGTAGTCTTGTCTAGCTTAGAGAGACAAACCACACATCTTTACTTTAATAAACTGTTTACTGCCAAAGCAGGACCACCAAAATGTGTGGGTGCCTAACAGTCCTTACACACGCCAGCTCTCCAAAGCACACCTTCATGGACTCCATGGGTTCTAATCCTCCAGAAAAAAAATACCTCAGCATTTGATGTGAAAACTCAGACTTCGTTGTATGTGTAATTCCAAGCATTTTCTCTTACTAGACTCTGTCAATGTGAACTCCCCGGTGCTAAAACCTATGCAAACGAACTTGAGCGTACTGTACTACCTGCAGCTGAAGCAAAGAACAGCCAGAATGCACAAAGGAGAACATACTGCTATGCATTTCAGCAGCAGCCAGTGGGGGAGGTTTTCATGACTGAAGCACTTTAATGCACCTTTTAGTGCTGTCATATACACACCCCTGTGTGGTAATTCACTAAACTGCACACTTAGTCTGGTAATGCAGCTTCAAAATATTTGTTTTTTTCTCTGAATTGCCGTGAGCTGGAATTTAGATAGAATCACACACCTCTTTCTCAAATCAGATGCTCAATGAAGTCACATCACCTTGTGACTCTAAACATCTTAGGGTTGGACATGTGCCCTAACAAAATAGTGAAAACTAGGTATAGAAAAAGAAAACACAAATTCAACCGTAGCTCACAATCAGATCCACCCTTTTCTCCAGTGAATCTGAAGCCGCCTAACAGCCCACCCCTTGGTGCTCATGCATTTCCTCCACCCGCACAACATATGACCAACAGGGGTGCTGTTGCATTTTATTTCATAATTTCCTAATTCCGTTGCTGCCACCATACTGATACAGTAATACTTTTTATGGCTCGAAAACCGCTTGACATTAGCTGAATTATAAATGGCATCCCTGTTTGACGTTGTAGTGCAGAATATGGTGGTGCTCAAATTTTAAGCCAAGTATTACATGCAGATATGTTGTTATTGACTCATGTCACTTACCATTTTATACATCTATTGATTTTTTCAATTCACTTTTGCTGACAAATGTTGATCTCAGGGATTCTGGTGTCACAATTCAGTTCAGCGACGTGTAACATCTTAGTGCAGATGCTAAGTAACTGTTTTAAAATGCTGAAAAAGTTAATAGCGATGAAAGTGCATGAACTTCTGTCTTCCGTGTCTGGAGCTGTAGTGATGTTATTGGTAAGTGCATGTCCCTTTGCTCCAGATCTATCAGTGAGATGTCTATTCTGTGCAATGGACAGTGGCTGAATGTTATCAGCTGACAGTTTTCATTTCATTATCAACAGATAAATATTCAGGGCTTTGCAAATGCAACTTTGCTGGTAGCATAGTTTCATGCCCCCAAGTGTCTCATCAGTTAGTGGTTATATCTTAACTGATGATCACAAAAAGTATGAAAAAGATTTGCCGCTGAGTAATGTAAATGCCAATCCACCTAAGCACCTTTAGGCTGCAAACATAATTTGAACGTATAGAGATTCTGGACCGGTGTATCACTCCATGGCACAGCAACAGTTAATAAGTTTAAGCACATTCTCAGGACATTGTTTCACTTGCCCCCTCTCCCCACTACGATCCTGGTCACCTGAAATAAATCTGACATTGTAGTATCTGTTTTACATCTTGGCTCAGTTAGGCAATCAGCGCTGTAAGATCATAAATGGACATAAAAATGGGGACTATAAGAACATGCCGTGGGTGCTTGTGCCTTAGTCCCCTTCTCATGAATGATGTCACTGTCATGGCGTTATACGGGCCCGAAGAGTGATTTTGCAGTCACTGCGCGATATCACCTTTTGGGACTGATTAACAAAATGACACTGCCAGTGTTCATAAGGTGGGCTCTCAAGAAGCCTAGTTTGAAAATTTGGTGGAAAAATTTCAAAAAACCACTGTTTTACGAGCGTGCGTTGCGCAGTTCCTACACATGCTCGTAAGTTCGCAAATTTTCAATATTTTCACTCCAGATTTTCAACATTGCCATTACCACACCTTCTTATAAGTAGTACAGCTGTCATTTTCACATCTCACCCAAAAGCGTGTTTCGCCCATGTAGCGCACAATGGCGCAGTCGATGGTAGTAAATCAATGTATCGGACAATTAAGAAAATCACAGTGACACTGTTCATGAGCAGAGGTCTTAAAATGGCTAAGTTGAAAATTTGGTGAAAAAATTCCAAAAAATGACTGTTTTACGAGTGTGTGTTGTACAGTTCCTACATACGCTCGTAAGTTTGCAAATTTTCAATATTTACACTCCAGATTTTCAACATTGCCATTTTACCACACCTCCTTATGAGCAGTACAGCTGTCATTTTTCACATCTTGCCCAAAATGTGTTTCCGCCCATGTAGCGCACAATGGTGCTGTTGGTGTGTGAAAGCAATGTTTGGGACAGATTAAGAAAATCACAGTTACACTGTTCATGAGCAGAGGTCTTAAAATGGCTATGTTGAAAATTTGGTGACAAAAGTCCATAAAATGACTGTGTTATGAGTTAGCATTGTGCAGTTTCCACGCACCCTCGTAAGTTCATGACTTTGTAATATTTTAAGTCCAGATTTTCACCAGTGGCATTTTTCCACACTGCCTTATTTACAGTACAGCTGTCATTTTTCACAACATGGCTGAAGTGTGTTTTCACACTTTCAGTGCAGAGATGCGTGGTCACTGTGGGAATTATTGTTCGGGACAGATAAAGAAAATCACAGTGACACTGTTCATGATCGGAGGCACCAAAATGCCTGAGTTGACAATCTGCTGTAAAAAAATCCCCAACCTAATTATATTACGGGTGTGCGTTGCACAGTTTCTATGTACGCTCATGACTTCACCATTTTTTTAAATATTTACTGCAGATTTACAACATTGCCATTTTTACACCTCCCATGAACAGTACTGCTGTCATTTTTATATCCTGTTGAATGTTTTTGCACCTGATGTGCTAAATGCCGTAGTCACTGTGCATAAGCAGCTTTAGGCTAAGAAACTGATATTCCCCTGTTCATGAGGTGGGGTCACAAAAACCATGTTGAACATTTGGGTGAAAATACCAGCAGAATGCCTGAGGTATTAGGGTTTCCAACCATAACGCCACCCTGTAGAGAATGACAGGCATCAGGGTGTGACTTGGGATTCTTGCCTGTAATGCTCATACCATTCCACACCCTGCAGCCAGTGAAGCATTGAGGTATACCTTGGACTCTTTGGCCCCAAAGTTCACCCCATTCTTCTCTATATATCGCACCCATCCCACTGTATTTCCTAATGGAATGGGTGCGCATAAGGACCAAAGACCCCAAGGAACACCGTGACACTTGCCAGTGTCTGCAGGGTGGGGTGTGGTGAAATGGTGTGGCCGTTATGCCTGATGACCCAAACGCACACCCCAATGCCTGTCACTCTCTGCAGGGTGGTGGTGGGGTTGGCTTCAGTTCAATACTTCACTGCCATTCCTATTATGCAGCTCTGTAACTTCTACACTACCACTGCCAATGCCAGCAAGCAAACATTCAGCATTGACAAATGCTTGTTTGAGTTGTAAGAGCCTTTGGGTATTGGGGCTTAAGTTACAACAAAGCATTGCTTATTTAATGTAACTACACTATCGCCTGCCAACACCATGCAACTGCATCGGGCCTCCACTGTTTCCATAGCTGGGTACCCAGTGACATACTGGGAGCTCCCTTGTAATAGCTACAGGGTATATATAGACTGGTACCAGTGAAGAAGGGGTAGTGTCCACACACATGGCAAAAGCAGGTACTGTTCATTGTGTGGTTTTGGGCAGGATACCATACTTTGGGCTGAGCCTGGAAGGGCATTAGAAGCACAGCCCGATTTAACCATATATTATTTGGCTCTGCTTAGCAGGGCAACTGAAGAGCAGCTTTGTGCTACTATGGGCTGGGCCTGGACTAATGGGCATTGTAGATCCAGCCAGGAACTATACAGTACTGCCTCATGTTGATAACCCCCTTTTCCTTTCAGTGCCTGAATCCTGGCCCTAAATAAACCCCTTGTTGTTTTCTTTCTAATCACTGTCTGAACACTTGTTATTCTAGAATATAAGGTGCATCCTTCATGGAGACCGCAATTACTGTGTCAGTCCATGGGTAGATTGATCTTGTGGTGAGGTATATACTGCATCACAAGGGTTGCTACTGTACTTACGCCAGACCCACTTATAGAAACATAGAAACATAGACTTTGACAGCAGATAAGGACCGCTTGGCCCATCTAGTCTGCCCATTTCCCTACCTACAGGATAGGCCGCAGATCCTAGTTAACCAACAGCCTATTTCTTCCTACCCCCCACAAGAATTGCCTTATGTCTGTCCCATGCATTCTTGAATTCTCCCACAGTTTTAGACCCCACAACCTCCTCAGGAAGGCTGTTCCATGCATCCACTACTCTCTCTCTCTGAAAAATACTTCCTCACATTGCCCTGAACTCCCCCCATCTTTTAAATTGTGTCCCCTTGTTCTTGCACATCTCTTTTTCTGAAAGATGCTACCCTCTTGGACTTTGTTGATTCCACTGAGGTACTTAAAAGTTTCTATCATGTCTCCCTCTCCCTTCTTTTCTCAAGGGTATACATATCAAGCTCCTTTAGTCTCTCCTCTTACGCTTCTCTTGCAGACTCTGCACATTTAGTTGCCCTCCTCTGGACTGCCTCTATCCTGTCTATGTCCTCTGGAGATGGTGTCTCCAGAACTGGACCCAGTACTCCAGATGGGGTCTCACCAACTGTCTGTACAGAGGATAACAACTCTTGTTTTCTGCTGGTGATGCCTCTCCCTATGCATCTCAGTATACCCCAGCCCTCCCTACTGCCTTCTTACATTGCTTGCTAACCTTAAGGTCATCTGATATGATTACCCCCAGGTCCCTTTCCTTTTTTGTTGTTGTTACTACCTCCCCCATGTGTATTCTTCCCCTGGGTTCTTGTTTCCCAGGTGCATTATTTTGCACTTCTTTGCATTGAATCCTAGCTGCCATACATCTGACCATACCTCCAACCTTGCCAAGTCCCTTCTCATCCTTTCCACGCCTCCTTGTGTATCAACCCTGCTGCAGATCTTTGTGTCATCTGCAAAGAGGCATACTTTCCTTCCAGTCCCTCTGCAATGTCACTTATAAAGACATTAAAAAGGACTGGACCCAGTACTGAACCCTGCAGTACTCCACTAGTAACCCCTCTTTCTTCAGAGTGGGCTCCATTTACAACTACCTTCTGTGTCCTGTTGTCCAGCCAATATTTTACCCAGGCTACCACCCTGGGACCCACTCCCAGGCTGGTTAATTTGACTATTAATCTTTTGTGAGGGACTGTGTCAAATGCCTTGCTAAAGTCTAGGTAGGCCATGTCCACAGCCCCTCCCTGGTCTACAACTTTGGTCACCCAGTCAAAGAAATCTATTAGATTCATCTGACATGACCTTCCCGCTGTGAACCCATGCTGCCTTGGGTCCTGTGCCCCACTGGCCTGTAGGTACTCAACAATTCTTTCTTTCAGAGTGACTCCATCACTTTCCTACCAGAGGTCAAACTGACAGGTCTGTAGTTTCCTGCCTCTGTCTTGGTCCCACTTTTGTGAAGGGAATCACATCCGCCTTCCTCCAGTCCTCGGGTACCACCATCCTCCCATGATTTATTAAAAGAGTAGCCAGTGGTTTCACTAGTTCCCCTTAATTCTTTTTAGAATTCTGGGGTGAATTCCATCAGGCCCCATTGCTTTGTCCACCTTCAGTTTTAGGAGTTCTTGCAGAACCCTTTCTTCTGTGAAAGGACTGGGATCGACCCCCTGTCAAAGTGCTTCTGTTAATTGGATTAGGCACTTCCCTCCTCTTTTGTGAATACTGAGCAGAAATATTCATTCAGTATCCCTGCTTTTTCACTGCCCCCCTCTGCCCACCCACCGTTCATTCTATTCAGCCTCACTATCCCTCCCTTTGTCTTTCTACGTTCGCTGATGTACCTATAAAAGGTGTTATCCCCCTTCTTAACTGAGTTGGCTATCTTTTCCTCAGTTTGGGCCTTTGCTATTCTAACTTCCCTCCTTGCTTCCTTCTGCCTTAACTGATACAACTCTCTGTTCTGCTCCTTCTGTGTTTTCTTATACTTCCGGAATGCCATCTTTTTCTCCCTGACTTTCCCAGCCACCTCTTTTGAGACCCCTAGTGGCTTTTTCTTTCATTTTGATTTGTTTATTTGCTTCACACAAAGGCTTGTAGCCTCTGTGATGGCAGTTTTGATGATTCTCCATTGTTGCTCCACCCCTCCTTCTAGCCTGTTTGCTAGTGCTTTTCTGAGGCACTCTCCCATATTGCCAAGGTCAGCCCTCCTGAAGTCCACTTAAAACCTTTCTCTGGATGGAGGTCCAGCATTATTTCTTTCAAGACTTGGATATGACTTTTCCCCCAGTCAGGTGTTTTTTGGACCCGGTCCCCTCAATCTTATTGAGTGCACAAGACAGGATCGCTACAGCAAAATCAGTGGTGACCCAGCAGCATCAAGTCTAAGGAGAAAACATGTTTTCATGAAAATTGTTATTAATTTTATTTTACAGCATTCCAAGCATAGGCCAGCTGAGATGTAGGAGCTTCTCTTCAATGGAATCCGACTTCTGCCCATGTTTACAGCTGTGTGGATTGATGATTGAGAGATTATTTGACTTGCTCAGAATCAAGCAGTGAGTATTTGGCTGTGATGGGATTTGAACCTGAGCTCTCCCCAATCCCAAACCAGAGCTCTAATTACTAGGCTACACTGCCTCTAAAATGTTTTCAGTGCTAAAAAATGGAAAGTGCTGAACTTCAAATTTGTGGGTAGTTTCATTTAATTGAGCTCTGCAGATCAAAAGTCATGAACTTTTTGCTGGAAATCAGAAAGACCCCCTTATTCAACTGCAGCCATTTGCATAGTGAAAAACAGCACCACACAAAACTTACTGCGTGATCATCGGGGAGTCATATTCATATAGGTTATGTACCCTGATCAGAGTGCACTACCTGTATAAATATTAGACTGTGGTGGAACTCTATGAAGTACATATGTATGGTGCACCACAGCCCCCTGCTGACAACAGATACCCAGAAGCAAAGGGGTGAAATGCGAGCCAAGCAGATTAGCACCCTTGCTCCTGGGTGTCATATTCAGTGACCGGCAGGCTAATGACCAGACATGGCATGCAAGGTGCTAAGGGGACATCTGCATGTCATTATGCGGCTAGTAGCAGCTCTGTGCAATGCTTCTACATATTTGTGTTCATGGAAGCATTGTACAAAGCTTTGGAAATTGCCCCCACCCTCACCTGATCCCCGTTTCCAATAACAGAAATCCTGTTAGTCTAGTGTTCCCTTCCAACTGCTCCAATCCCCATAAAATACATAACTGCTTCTTGGTAGTCTAGAGGTTCTCCTCCTGCCCTGCTCCCTAGAAGTTTACTGGTGACCTCATCCGACCCAGATCCCTGTTGAAATGCTTACCTATTCCATGGCAGTCTAGTGGTCCCCCCTTCCTGCCTGATCCTCATTATACAATCTTGTAATCACTCCACCTCCTCCCCAGTGCACCCACTCAACACCAGCACCTCTGCAACAAACCCAGGAAAAGCCCATCCTGATCTGTGGGCAGAGCACTGGACAGTGACTGGCGCAGGCTCTCCTCTCACTACCTCAGCTGGCTGCCATCTGAATGAAAGGGATGAAGGGTGCACATACTGTAGAAACAGTTGTGGTGGGAGGAGGAATAACTAGACTACCAGGGAGCAGGTCTGTCTATATTTAAACAAGGATTAGGAAACAGGGGGGCACTAGACTACCAGGGAGTAGTTCTGCATTTCAGTGAGGATAAGGGAGGGGAAGGGGTACCACTAGACTGTCAGGTAGAATGTATGCATTTCAAACAGGATTAGAACATGAGTGGAGTGGGTGCCCTACCATTGAATGGCACCAGTGCTGCAAGGGTGGGGAATCAGACACCACTGAGCATGTTGAGCTGGGTAAGGTTTTGGAAGCCTTAAATACTGTAGCTTTGCCTAGGATGCCATTTAGCCCTTCGAAGATCCTCTAAATATACCACTGTGTTCTGTATACAAGAGGTTTCACTGATCCGTATGGGCACAGTGGTGTATTTAGTGTGATCATGCTATCCACTGTGAATCACACTGAGAGACCCTTTGAATATAGCCCCACCCCTTTCAGACACACTGGGCTGGATTTTCGAAGGCCAGGGAGTAACGCATTGTACTTGTGTTGAAAGGAAATTACACAAGGAGCACTCTGCACCACACTGTGTGTCATTCCTGATTCTGGAATCTACTTGCATCAAAAGCAGGGCTGCCTGAACCAGAATGCCTTGCGCTGGGCTTGCAATGAAGTTCTGACTGTGCCCTGACAGAGAGGGTCCCTGCACCACAAAAGAGATGTAGCATCCCCTTTTCAGGATTCCCGAAGGCATTGTGTCCCACCTGTGCTTACACCAGCCATAGCCAGTTGAGGCCCCTTGCATTGCAACCAAAGCCCACAGCAAGCATGCACACCAACTCTGGGACCCCACATGGCATGTAGCTGCACGGGGGCATGGTCTGTAGCAGTACCCCTATACTTGGGCATACCATGCAGGCCATGTCATGAAGGCTATGGTCAGCAAGAAACATGTGGCACTATACAGATCTGTCACAGCAACAACTGTCCCCCATGCCCCACCAGCTTCCAGGATCATCACGCCTGTACACCTCTCAGCAGAAACTGTGAAAAGAAGGGGTACATCTGATGCAGCGACATGGTAGTGATACAAACAAAGATGATACCAGTGACACAATATACTTCTGAAGCTGGCCAATACGAGCAGCTGATCATCCAGTGAGTGTGGAGACGTGCGGTTGCCCACTGGTATACGGATGGATAGGGCAAAGGGTTCATACCTACTGCTGTCTCCATCTATATCATCAGTCTCTTACTAGGTGGCATTGGTTGTAATGGCAACAGAACACCGGTGACTCTCAGGTCATCAGAGGCTGGACTCACCATAGCACACACTGTGTAGTAATTATATACGATCCAAAACATAGTAGGGGAGCATACTGGAGTCTTTGGATGGTACATGAAGGTACATATGTGTTTCTGTACAGTAGCACAATCACAGGAATTCCCATGGCAATGGTACAATACATTTGACAGTATGGTGTCCCTCCACTCGCCATCCATTATGGTCAGTACAGCTTGTGACACTGGCCAGTGACAGATGGCTTGGACATCATGTCTGAGCATGGTCACTAGTTTCCATTGGGAGGGGGGTCAGCTAGTGAATGTGGCAGTGGCAGTTTTCCTGACATGAGACATGACTAGCAAGGGGATGCCAGTGGCCTCCGTCAATCCCCTCCCTTGCACCATCTGTTTGGTGCAAGGGACTGCTTGCTGCAGCTGTGGGAACTTTTGCTTTCTGGACTGGTTTTTGACCAAAATCTGGTGCAGGGTCCATGCACACCAGTCTTTACTGCAGGCTGCATTTTGAGACGTCTTGTGTCTGTCTCAGGGCCTTCATTTTGTCTGGTCAGTGCGGAACTATTTGTATTAGCACCACGCTAAAAATATTTGGCAGAAATCTCTTTAATCACAAAAGCCAATATTGGCATAATACTGCAGGAGCTCACAAATAATGTCTGTAGCCATCTTGAGCTGTTATCCCCCCCGCCCACCATGGCTCTTACTTTAAGTCCAAGTGAGGTAATATTTTTGGTACTTGTGTTCATTTTTATGTTTGCTTCTGCACTTGCACACAGTGCAGGCACAACAAACATCTTGAGCAGCAGCACATTTCAGAGATGTGTCCGTGTTGTGGCCAATGCAGCAGATGCTTTATTGGGTGCGTCCCTCAGCCAACAATCAGTGAGCATGCTGCCAATAACAGCTGCTTCAAAGAAAGCCAAAGAGTTAAAAGAAATCTGCTGCTGCAATCAGGTACAGTTTTGTCATTGCTGCGTCAGATGACAAGACTCCGGCCACACGCATTACAGTACAGCAGACTGTGCACTGTAATCGCCAATGGAGTTGAAGCAACATGTTTGCTCAGTGTGCCTTTCCTGAGCACATTTCAATAGATGAAGTAGCTGTGGCACAGCTTTCCTGATAACGCTTCTGCCGTATCCACTCCCGCCAAGCCAACATTGGGGTGCCCAATTCCTGTGTCGGCATGTCCCCCTCCATTAATGTGGCACACTGAGAGCCTACCCCAGTGTGCCAAACTACTGTTTTATTTTATTTCTGACACCATAATGGCCACTCCCAGTGTCAGATGCACTCCCAAACCCCTCTAAAGTATTTGTTGACATCAGGGTGCCCAATCCCCTTGTTGGCATGCCCCCCCCACTATTGTGACACATTGGGAGCCCACCCCAGTGTGCCAAAAAACATTTTATTTGATTTCCGACATTGCCCAAGTCCATTACAGTGCACAGTAGGCCATGCACTGTGATGCACGTGGCCACAGTTACGAGCAACATGTTTGCACAGTGTGCCTTTCCTGGTGAAACAGTTCAATAAATAAAGTAGCCATGGCATGGCTTTCCACAATGGTGGTTCATGGTGGTTCACCACACACTCCTGCAAAGCCGACATCAAGTGTTAATCCCCATGCATATTTACCCCCATTGATAATTCGCACTGGGAGCCCATCCCAGTATGCCGAAGAACTGTTTTATTTTATTTCTGACACTGGGATGCCCAATCCCGGTGTCATGTGCCCCCTCCCCAAACCCCTCTAAAGTATTTGCTAACATTGAGGTGCCTAATCCCCGTGTCGGCATGCCCACCCCCCACTATTGATCCCACCTCATACAGGGAGTTCATATGATGGAGGAGGAGCAAGCTGGCAGCAGTGCTGTGCGGTGGTCTGCATAGCTCTCTTTAAGAGAGCATTCTTCCCCCCTTAAAGGCATTTTTTTTTCTGGAGAGAATTTAGAAATGATTAGCAGTGTGTGTTTCTCAGCCGCGGTGCTGACCAAGAGAATTTAAAGAAATGTTTTTTTTTGTATTATTTCTTTTATCCCACCTGTACCTCATGACCCACCACTCCTTCCGGCTACCTAGATCCCATCTGCTTTGCCTGTCCCTTCCTGAGCCCTTCAGCCTCATATCACAGCCATCCCTAAGGTAACCCGAACATAACCCTTCGAGGAGGAAGGCACGGGGGTGGGGGGCAACCAGCACATACTTGGTCCCAGGGTGCTGCTGAAGTGGAGGGTCTTCTTCAGGGCATTGGGACAGTGGAGGACCTGTAGCCATCATCCAGTCAGTCACAAAGCAGATTTTCCGCTTTTCTGTGTTGTTTCCCCATGCGTCATTTTCTGCAGTGTCCTGGTCTCCACCAGAGGCCGCTGCAGAGCGATACCTACCCACTACCTGCCCCAGGAGAGGAGAGCAGTCCCTACGAATGCTCAATCCTCCTTCCCTCTCAGCCCCAGCGTCCCGAGTCTGTTCCTGAACCCGGGTTGCCAGCGTGGTGCAAGAAATTATTTTTAGTGGGTTCATAGTTAGGGTTTAGCTACGGTATTACTGTAGGCAGGGCTGAGAAGTGAGGTAGTGTAGGTCATTTCGTTTTTTGTTTTGGAGTTAGTTTTCAGCTCACCTTCCAAGTGTACTGCGGCTCGGGAATCCTGGTCACTGGAGTAGGGTTCTCCCTTGTATTCATCTGATACTGCTGAGTTCTGTGCCATTCTGTCCAACTAGGCTGCCTTCCAGGACTATTAAAGCACCTCGCTAAGGTGCTCTCTTATATATCGGAGGGACCATTGCTTGAGGAATTCCACCCTGGGTGGAGGTAGAACTGGTTTGCTGGGCCTTTGGTTGTGGACTCCTATTTTTGAGAACTGTGCACCTCATTGGTGCTTCTTACTACATCAAACGAGAGGGCCATTTCTGTGAGAACAGTTTTTCCTTGGAGCAGCAGGACTGCATTCCCAGGGCACGCGGTTGCAGAGGGTGCTTCCACACTAGTGCACCTGGGGCAAGGGTCTGCTGATGAGATACTCCTTGGAACATTGTGGAATATCCTTGTCGAGTCTTCTCTGAATTGTTGGGCAGTCTCACGGATTGAATTGGCTGTTCGTGGATTAAGGTGGAGAATCATTTGTTGAGACTTGGTTTGTTGCCCCTGTGGATCTATCGCTAAGAGGGCCAAAAATCTTCTTCTCCAGAAACTGACTGTAGATATGCAGGTTTTCCCTGGTATGGCTGCATGCAGGTGGTGAGCCTTTATTGCTGCATTATTGAACTGTGACTATGAAGACACTGGGGCAGTGAGAGTGCCCTTCTCTCAAAGTGATTGGCAGTAAAATCATTCTATGTGAGTTGAAATCTTCTCTCCAGGACTCTTATAGTTTAGATATCAGATTTTAGTTGATTTTGGTTTGGGTGGGGGTGGTTTTTGGTTGTGGGTGGGGTAGTTTTTGGTTTTAGTTAATTTTGTATGTGAGTGGGGATTATGTGGTATAGGGTCCTTAATTGTTGTAGTGTGTGTTGTGTTTGTAAGATTAGTATTTTGGGGGCCTGGGACTACGTAGTCAGGAGGGATGTATCTGAGAAAGTGTGAGGGCCTGGGATGGGCTTGGCTAGTGTATGGGGCATCCCAGTTGCTCAATTTACAGGCTTTTTTTCAACCTCCCAGTTTCTGTCACCACAGCAAGGCACTGTAGGGAGGTTGGAATAAAGAGGAACTATACTGCTCGATCAGGTTAGGGTGCCCCATGCACTGTGGTGGGTGGTAGGATCGAGGTAGTTGGGTGCAGAAGACGCCCTGGGGTTAGACGTTTTTTAGGGAGAGGCTAGACGTGTTTAGTTCCCATCACCAGGATTCCCACCAGACCGAGTGGGCAGGTAGCCAGAGGGGCTGCACTGTCCACCAGTCCCGAGGGCAGTGCTTTGCAATTCCAGATTGGTCAGAAACAAGACCGCAATTAATGTGGACTTGGTTTCTTCAACCGATCTGGCTTGCATCACAGAGACCTGGTTCAGTGATGGTGCTGGCCCAGTTTTAGAGGCTGCCATCCCACCCATGTATAAAGTAGTGCACTGCCCCAGAGCGGAACTCATGGTCAGGGTGTAGCCATCTGTTTTAGATATGAACTAGGCTTCACCCTGCACCCAGTGAAAGGGTTCTTTGAGTGTGTGGCCATCCGTGGGGGTCCAGGTGCAGGTTGCCGGATTCTCCTGATTTACTGCCCTTCTGGGGTGGCAGGAGATTTCCTGCAGGAGGTGGCTGATTTAGTCATCGGTGAAACATTTGAGGCTTCCAGATGTTTAGTGTTGGGGGACTTCAATGATCGGGCTAATGATGAATCTTCTTGGCTTGGTTACAGTTTCCTCCTGATGATGTCATCTCTGGGCCTGACGCAAGTAGTTTCTTCCATGACCCATCAGGGTGGCCACATGTTGGACCTGGTGTTCTCACTGGGGCTTGAGATAGTCTCGGGATTGATCAGGTCACTTGGTCCGATCATTACACGATGGAGTTCTTGTTCGGGGCCCACCCCCCGAGAACCCTCCCCCTGCTAAGATGGTCAACTACTGCCCTTTGAGGGGGTTGACCCCCGAGAGTTTCTCAGCGGTGGCTGATCTATCTAGCATGGACAGTGCATGCATAGGGGGTGTGTATGTGGCAGTTGATGCCTATAATAAGGCGATGTCTCATGCGCTTGACTCCCTCACACTGGTCTGTGTACGACCCAGGTCTTCTCACTTGAGGTCCCCTTGGTATGATGGGGAGCTCAAGGCGATGAAGAGTGTGTGTCAAAGATTAGAGTGCTGCTGGTGGAAGTCTGGTCTGGAGGTGGACAAACTGGCCCTGTGTGTCCACTACGGTGTGTACCGGGAGCAATCAATCGTAAGAAGGCAGAATTCCTGTCATGGGAGGTTGCTGCTGGGAGAAACCGACTAACTGTGCTCTTTCAGACTGTGGACAGGTTTCTTTATCCTTCCTGTCTACAGCCGAAAGTAGCTTTTTCGCATGCATTATTCAAGGAGTTTGCTTGGTTCTTCTCAGACAGGGTGTCTGCCATCAGGCAGGGGGTTCCGCCAGTGAGCCATAGTTCAGCTAACAGTGGTTGACATGGGCATCCAGAGAGCACTCCACCTGGTTGGGGTGAGTTTAGACTGGTGGAGGTGGCCGAGGTCATTGAGGCTGCTTCCAAGCTATGGCACACCTTTTGTGAACTGGACCCAGTGCTGACTCATTTCTTAATGGGATGTGTTAATTCCGTTGGCCTGGTGTTTGCCTTGATCATCCAGTGTTCCTTGTTGGAGGGGGTCTTTTCCAATGTCTTGAAGGAGGTATTGGTGAGACCGCTTCTGAATAAATCATCGTTGGACCCTAACATCAAGGCAAATTACCTTCCCATCTCCAACCTTCCATTCTTGGGTAAGATTGTGGAGAAGGTGGTGGTGCTTCAGCTTGAGGAGCACCTCATGGCCCATGATCTATATGAGCCACTCCAGTCTGGGTTTCGTGTGAGGCATAGCACAGAAACTGCATTAGTTTGGGTGCACAATGACCTCCTCGGGGCAAGAGATCGATGGGCTGGGACAATTCTGGTCCTCCTCTATCTCTCTTCAGCATTTGACATGGTGTACCATCATGTGTTACTTGACCACCTAAGGGAATTCTGTGGACTCACTGGCACTGTTATCTGCTGGTTTGAGTCATTTCTGTCTAGCAGAAGGCAAAGGGTAGTGATGGGGAATTCCTCCTCCTCCTCTTGCCTCCTCTCATGCGGATTTCCCAGGGTTCAGTCTTGTCACCGATGTTGTTCGCCATGTACATATTGTCGCTGAGGGAACTCATTAGGAAGTACAGCTTGGGTTTTCATTGGTATGCTGATGATACCCAGCTGCATCTTTCCTTTGCCCCAGGAACATCTTGCTCAATGGAAGTGCTTAACAGCTGCCTCACTGAGATCAATGACTGGATGGCCTCCAGCTGGTTGCAACTGAACCCCGATGAGACAGAGGTGGAGTAGAACAGAGGGCATGATAGGTTGGCCTCTGGTGCAGAGACAGAGCTTTTTCTTGGCTCTGTACCATTGAAGACCTCCTTTAGGGTTCGTGGTTTGGGTGTTATTCTTGACAGTGGACTGACGCTTGAGTTTCAGCTGTCGTCCGTTGTCAGTAACAGTTTCTATCGTCTGAGGAATATCGCCAGGATAAAGCCCCTAGTTCTGCCTATGGACCTCCCCACCTTGGTTCATGCTTTCATGACATCCAGGCTTGACTACTGTAATGCGCTCTATCTTGGGGTCTCTGGGAGTACCCTGTGCCGACTGTAGCTGGTGCAGAACGTGGCAGCTAGGCTGTTGACATGACAGTCTAAGTACTGTCATATCACTCCGCTGCTGCGCGAACTGCACTGGCTGCCGGTCAGGTGGAGGGTCCTCTTTAAGCTGGGATTGCTCACCTTTAAGGCCCTACACAGCCTGGGCCTTGGTTACCTGAAGGAACTTCCTACATATGCTGTCTCGGTCTGCTCCATCCGCTCCTTCTCTAAGAGCCTCCTTGCGATTCCCAGGATGAGGCTAAAAACAGCAGGTGACAGAGCATTTAGTGTCGCCGCCCCTATCCTGTGGAATTCACTTTCTTCAGCTGTTAGAGAGGCCCCTTCTGTTGAGGTATTCAAAACCTGCCTCAAGGCCTTCTTGTATAATCAGGCCTTCCTGGACTGTGCTTTATACTAACATACTAAAATGCCAGCAGAATAGGCCTAACGGTCTTTCGTGTCTGCTTGTTTGGTCAGCCCCCACCCTAGGAGCTGACCTTGCTGCCCCTCTCCCTCTCTGGCTTCTCCCTTCCCAGTCCCAGATATTCTCGCTGCACTGGTTTTTGCTTCTAGAACCCTTCCCCTGTACCTGTCCCACCCCTTCTTGAACTCCTCCACTGTCTCTGCCTCGACCAGCCCCCTAGGCAGCGCATTCTATGGCTCCACCACCCTCTCAGTGAAGTAGCACAGCTTCCTTTCTCCCCTGAATCTCCCCCCCTCCAGCTTCCACCCATGCCCTCTAGTTCCCCCCCCCTTCGTTTGGAGCACCTGACTGCTCTCCCCATTTACCCCTTCATGTACCTGAAGACCTCTATCATGTCCACCCGTCCTCCTCTCTTCAATGTGTACATATTTAGCTCTTTGAGGCTCTCCCAATAGACCCTATCCCTCAAGCCCAAAATCATTTAAACCCAACCCCCAGTGGCTAGAACTACATGAGCTGCACATGAAGCCATTTCCTCCAATTGCAGGGTAGGTGTTCCCCTATAAATAAGCCGAGCTCTGGGGGAGGGAGGGAGGGTGATTAGAGCCTACACCCGACTCTCTCTCTCTCTCTCTCTCTCTCTCTCTCTCTCTCGCTCGTGTATTAGCCCTGTGTTTGCCACTCCAAGCACTGCACCCAAAGAAACTGCCCCAATTAAATCCCACCAAATAGGTTTTAAATCAGAAGAAATAGGCCTCCACAAATGCAGCCTGCTACACAGTGAAACATCAAACAAATGAGTCCACTTATAGCCATCAAAAACGTTTCTTAAACTTCCAGCAGCCCCAAAAACAATACCCTGCTTGCCACTTAGAAGTAGTAAGAAATAAAAGAAATAACCTACCAAGTAAAATCCACAAGAAGCCATGTAAAAACAATAAGAAGGAGCTACTGTACTGGAACAGATCTGCCCCTTCCCCTTCCAGTTATTTATCTTGATTCTTGACTTTTACACCATAACTGGTCCACGGCTATTTCTGAGTTAGTAGTCGTTGTTGAGGGTAGTATTTATAAATGTTATAATAATTGTTGTAGTATTGTATATTTATGTTAAATAGTGTGTTATTTGTGTTTATATAATTTATTGATCGTGATTTGTATAAAATTTTAATATGTTCAGCACCCAGAGCCTCCGGGCACCTCATTTAAATAAAATTTGCCTCGCCTTGCCTTGCCTTACCTCAGTGTGCCAAAAATCTTTTTATTTGATTTCCGACACCGGGATGCCCACTCCCAGTGTTGGATGTACCTCCTCCCCCCCCAAACCCCTCTAATTTATTTGCCGACATCAGGATCCCCAATCCCTGTGTCGGCATCCCCCCACTATTGTGGCACACTCGAGCCCACCCCAGTGTGCCCACATTAATAATAATTTGATTTCCCTGTGAATGAAGAAAACCATCCTTCGCTGTTTTTTCCCTATAAAAAACCAAAACAGTCCATCATTGTCTCCCCCATCCCCCTCCGCCATCCTCACCTTCTCTCTGCTCATCCACCTCCCCGCACCTCCCTCACCCCATACTTACCTCTGGAGGTTGGGAGCAGCAATCTTCTCTGAACCAGGACGCATCTGCACTCTTCAAAGCTGACCGGCAAACTGAAGATTTCAAGGTAAGCTGTATAATGGGAGTCAATTGGGGGGGGGGGGGTCCAGCTTAGATTGATATCTCAGTCATTTTTGGGAATTTTGGCTCAAAATTTTCAACATGGGGTTCTTGGGATCCCACCTCATGAACGTTAGCACTGCCATTTCGTTTCTCAGTCCCAAAAGGTGATTATGCGATTGCTGCATGGAATCACCCTTTGGGACTGATTAACCAAACAACAGTGCCACTGTTCATGAGGTTAGGTCCCAAAAAGCCCATGTTGCAAATTTGGTGAAAAAATTCCAAACAGTGACTGTGTTACAAGCCTGCATTGTGCAGTTTCTATGCACGTTCGTACCTTTGCCAGTTTTTTTATATTTTCACTCCAGATTTTCAACTTTGCAATTTTTTCCCACCTGCTTATGAACAGTACAGCTGTCATTTTTAACATCCTGCCCAAAACATGTTTTCACACCTGTGGCTCAGAATGGCGCAGTCTCTCTGTAAAAAATCAACTTTTGGGACAGAATAACAAAATCACAGTGCCACTGTTCATGAGGGGAGGTTCTAAAATACCCATGTTGAAAATCTGGTGGAACAATTCTCAAAAATTATTGTGTTACGGACGTGCACTGTGCAGTTTCTATGCATGCTCTTAACTTTGCCAATTTTTCATATTTGCACACCAGATTTTGATCACTGCCATTTTTTTCACACCTCCTCATGAACAGTACAGCTGTCATTTTTCACATCCTGCCCAAAATGTGTTTCCACACCTGTGGAGCCAAATAGCGCAGTCGCTGTGCAAAATCACTTTTCAGGATTGAGTAATGAAATGATAGTGCCACTGTTCATGAGGTGGTGTCCCAAAAAGCTCATGTTGAAAATTTGGAGCGAAAATAGCAACAAATGCCTCAGACATTAGGGTTTCCAACCATAATGCCCACCCTGTAGAGACTGACAGGAGTCAGAGGTGTGACCTGGATTCATCAGCCATAATGCTCATGGCATTCCACCCCCGCCCTGTAGCCAATGACAGGCATCGAGGTGTGCCTTGGGGTCTTCGGTCCCAACATTCACCCCATTCTCCTATACTGCACCCATCTCAGCTTATTTCTTTATGGAATAGGGTGCGTGTAAGGGACGAAGACCCCAAAGTACACCGCAACACCTGTCAGTGTCTGCAGGGTGGGGTAAGGTGGAATGGCATAAGCATTATGGCCAATGACCCAAAGGCACACCGCCAACGCCTTTCACTCTCTGCAGGGTGGGGTTGGTGTTAGTTCAATACTTCACTGCCATTCCTATTATGCATGTCTCCAACTCCTCTACTACCAATGCCAATGCCAGCAAGCAAACATTCGGCACTGACAAATGCTTGTTACAACTTGACACACACAGAACATGTTCAGCTGTCTCTGCTTCCTCTATTCCAGAATATTTTGCAGTCCAGTCTTGTTTTCTTCAGCACATGTGACTGTCTGGGTAATGCCCTGGACACCTGGATGGGAATACAGGATTTTTAAAATATTTTTAGTGCCACTGAGCATGTTTTATCCCGAAAACCCTTAACTAAGGAAAAATACTTGGCACAAATATATGAGTACTAAGTACCCATGTAGTATCTGGGAATTAATAGTCAGGGCTTGCACACACCTACTGCTTGGTCACATGTGATATTCATGTCATGTCCCACCTAGTTTTAAGAGTCACTACCGTAGTGGACTTCCCCCTTCCCCGAAGGACCAGTGTGAGTTACTACAAACAGACTCTTGGCCCCACGGGCACAGGGCAGGACAGCTGGGATCAAGAACTAGTCTGTGTCTCCTACGTGATAGTTTGTTCCACTGCTAGCTAGAGCCATGCTGACACAATGTTTAATCCTATCCATGAAGAGCCTTGTCTGCTTGACTTGCACAAGGATTTGCATACCCATGATGCCTTGCATTGGGAATGAGGCTTTACAGTACGTGTATGGTTTGGAGAGATGCAAATAAAAAAAAAAAAAAAAGTAAATATTTCTGCTCTGCTGGCATCCTTTTGTTGATCCCAAGTGCTACTCAAAATGCAAACTGCCTGTCTGATATGCTCACTGTGACTGTTCTAAACTGAAGTCACTTTGGGGTTCTGACTTGGTGACTGCTTGAGACAATGACTGCAGTACACTGAAGAGTGCCAAGAGGATGAAACATGTGTCTGTTTCTTGTTGTTCCAAGCCTATACTGGATCAGATGTACAGATCTGTTTAAAAAATAATGTATGTTCTTAGAGCCTGCCTGCTGGCACAGCTGTAGGGCTTCCAATTGCTATTGTTGACGTCCCAGGTTCAGGAATGAACCCGGGAGTTGAAGAACTGGCTGGGGGAGAAGGATGGAGCTTCCAGGTGTCAGTTCTCCTCCCCTGGGGGAGAGCAGGATGAGTGACTGGTACAATACCCATACCTGGAGGAGGCTGTGGATTGGTATTGACTGGCACTGGCTTTGTGGGGAGATGTGACAGATGTTATGCTATAAGCATGCCTACATCATTGAATGTCACACCTCTGGGGGAGTTACAACTAGAAAATTGGAGATTCTGCCTCTGCTAGATGACTCCTCCCCATGGAGTAGACCTCGCACTACCACCTCGGCTCCTGGTCCTGAGTTACCAACCCATCTCCATCAAGGGGGTTGGGGGACCTTCTAGCAGCCCTGCAAGCCAGGGGGGTTTGGTAGCCGGCAGCTGTGGTGGCAGCACAGGGTGTAACAAATAGTGTGGCACAGACCAATGGGTGTGGACACTGAGCCTGAGCAAAAAAAAAAAGTCTGTTCTTATGAAACCTTGTTATCCTGACTTGAATAAGGAAAGGATTTGCATACCATGAGACTCTGCACTGGGAATAAGGCTTTGGAGTTTGTCTATAGTTTGGAAACATGCATACAATGCAAACAAGCAGCATTGTAAGCAACATTGTTTCTCCATCCTTGATAACGTCATAGACACATGCATGGTCTTGTGACAAAACCCGAGCAGGATCATACATATTGGGTACCTGCATATTCATGATACACCCAGAATGGGTATTACAATGTTGCTCAGAATGCTACTCAATTTTTGTTTTGAAACATGTGAACAAATTAATTTTGCTGAATCCTTACCTAATTAGTGCATCTTTCTCTCCCATGACTGTAATATCCTGCCATTATTTTTGTAACCCTGTAATATTCTGTTGTTGTACTCTCTGAAAACAGGTAAAAAGTTCTGCCTAGTGCACTCTACCTGGTTAACAAAAACTAAATAAATAAATAAATGATGGTGTGATCCTCAGCATGTCTTTTTCAAGTTGAAGAGATAGTGGCTGGGATTAAGCCATGGCTGGGAATCCCTATTCTTAAGCCTACATTTTCAATAGTTTCTTGGTCTCAGATACTACTATGGCAGTGATACCAACCTGTGTGTTTGGCCATAGCAGAGGCAGTCAGCATGCAGGGGAAGGGGGGGACTGTACAGAAGGGAACCAGGAAAAGGCAGACATCTTGAACAAATACTTCTGTTTGGTGTTCACAGAGGAAGGGGAAGTGGAGGGACTGAAAAAAAGTAAGAGGAGCTTTGAATGAGGGGAGGTGGATACCAGTCCATTCTTAGAGGACAGAGTCCTGAAGGCACTCGCTAATCTGAATGTGGACAAAGTTATGAGGCAAGACATGGTGCATCCAAGGGTGTTGAGGGAACTCATGGAGGTACTGGCTGGACCTGTGACAGTCCTATTTAACAAATCACCAGAAAATGGAGTAGTTCAGGGGACTTGAGGAGGGCAGATGTAGTCCCACTTCACAAAAGTGGAATTGGGGAGGAGGCTGGCAATTATAGGTCACTCAGCCTGACATCAGTGGTGGGAAAGTTAATGGAAACACTGCTGAAGGAAAGGATTGTGAAATTTCTTGAATCCAACAGGTTACAAAATGAAAAGTAGCATGAATTCACAGGGGCAGATCATGTCAGACAAGTCTGATAGATTTCTTTGATTGGGTGACAAAGGAATTGGATCAGGGAGGAGCAGTGGATGTGGTCTACATAAATTTCAGAAAGGCTTTTAACATTATTTCTCATAGGAGACTAGTAAGCAAGCTGAATAGCTTAGGTGTGGGTAAGAAGTGGTGAATTGGGTAAGAAATTGGTTAGGAGAAAGGTGACAGAGGGTGGTGGTAAACAGAGTTCACTCTGAGGAAGAGAGGGTGACCAGCGGGGTGCCTCAGGTATCAGTGGTGGGACCAGTCCTCTTTAATGTCTTTATAAGTGACATTGCAAAGGAGTTGGAAAGGAAGATCTACCTCTTTGTGGATGCCAGCAAGATCTGCAACAGGGTGGACACTCTGGGGGGTGGAAAAGGTGAGCAGAATCTTGAGAAAACTCAAGGAGTGGTCAAGGGTATGGCAGCTGGGTTTCAATGCAGAATAGTGCAAAATGAGGCACTCTGGTCACATAAACTTGGGTATGGAGCACAAAATGGGTGGAGTGGTATTAATAACAACCAAGTTGGAAAGAGACCTGGGGGTAGTCACATTGGATGACCTGAAGGTGGCCAGGCAGTGCAACACAGCAGTTGGGAGGGCTAGTGGGATGATGGGGTGCGTAAGAAGGGGCATCACCAGCAGAAAGATGGATGTTGTTTTGCCCCTGTATAGATCGTTGATAAGACCCACATTGAGTACTGTGTCCAGTTCTGGAGAACACATCTCTGGAGGGACATAGACAGAGTGTAGGCTGTCCAAAGGAGGGCAACTAAAATGGAGCAGGGGTTGCATCAAAAGACCTGTGAGGAGAGACTAAAGGACCTCAATATGTACACACTGGAAGACAGCGGGGGGGGGGGATATGATAGATCTTTAAATACCTCTTGGAGATAAATAAGGTACAGCAGGGAAGGTGCTCAAGAACAAGGTGATATGCTATGAAGCTGGAAGGGGGTAGATTCAGGAGAGATGTGAAGAAGTATGTCTTCACAGAAAGAGTGGTGGATTCCTGGAACAGCCTTCCAGCAGAGGTGGTGGGGATGAAAACTATGGTGGGATTCAAGAATGCCTGGGATAGGCACAAGAGAATAGTAGTGGAAATGAAGCGGACTGGGAAAAGCTGTAGATCAAGTAGGGTCTGCGGTGAGAATGTAGGTAGGGAAAAATGGGTAGACTGGGTAGAGCCAAGCAGTCCTTATCTGCCATCAGATTCTATGCATCTATGTTTAGGACAGTGGAGTATATAGACATGGCCCAAAAGGAAGAGTTGGCATAGTATGTGTGGTCTTCTGAAGTGTCTGGGAAAGACAAGTAAATGAGGCAGCAGGCTCTGAACCTGTGCCAAGGACCAAGCAGTCCCTTGTGTCTGTTGATACCCCTTCCATACCTCTGTCATGCACTAAGCAGTACCTAGTGTCTAGCTACAACTTATTTCATTCATCACCTAATGATATTCCATTCCATAGTGATCATCCCACAGTGATTCTGTCCTCGCCATGTAATAATACCATCTTTCCTAGAGCAATCCAATCCCACCCCCATAATGATGGGGGTAACCTTACTCTCTCAAAGACCCTGTAAATGCTAGCATTCCCTCCTTCTGACCCCAAACACTCTAGTCCCAGGTTTACAGTGGTTCCACTCATACTCTTTCCCTGCCCCTGTTCACTAAGGCTCCTCCCCAGCTCACAAGGCTGCATATGACCCCTCCCCATCTTACTGTCTGCCTTTAGGAAGTGGTAACTTTGGGACAGCACAGAGCCCTGCAACTGCGAGGAGCAAGGGCCATGATGCAGCGTGAATTGTGTATTGCAAACCCTACCACCTCTCCAGGGCACTTGCAAAGGACTTTGTGGTCGCCTAGGGGAGGGTTATTCCCTTATTGTATCCCCTTTGTGCCATTTGTGAGACTAAGGATCAAGCCCCATTGTTTTACAGTATCATACTTATGGTCTTTCCTAGTCATCAAATTTGAAAGCAACTAACAGAAATGATTAATTATCAATACTGGAGGGCAGCAAAAAGGTGTTACTGCAGACCACAGTGTTTAGCAACAATTGAAACCTGAACTGGATAATTGGAATGTTTTTAAAAGATTAATGGATATGCCACAAACTTTCAGTCTGAACACTAAACTACTCTCAGCTGCTCGCAGCTGGAATAATGTTCAGATGTACAAAACCATTCTGTAAGGTTTATAATGAGTGCTATAGCCTCATCAATTTATATATAGAATAATGGCTGGGGAGGTGGTTATAATGAGAGTTTTACACACTCCCAAGGTGTGGGATGCCATATAAGCCCTGAGAGCGAAGCTAGAAGGGTTTGTAAAGGCATCCCACACCGAGAGTGTGTGTAAAATTTGAGTTTGACACACCTTCCCAGCTTTTATTTTATATATCTGCTGGAGATTGCTTTTTCACCTCAGCAGTTATATAAAATAAAGAGATCCCCATGGAGCCGTGCACTTGGTTGGGTTTGATGCGATCCGTGGCTCATGGTAAAAATTCCCTTATGTTAGATAGTTTGGAAAGTGACCATTTGAAAGTTTTATTTGTTTATTTTTTAAATTAACTTACTGCCGATTCCATCTGGCGGCAAACTGTGAGCTGCTGTGTAGTGAAGAAGACCAGAAGAGCTGTGTGTGTGCATGCTCAGAACTGTCATAACCCATGGCTTATAACGTGAAAATGATAACCCATTTTTCCTCTAGGAAAAAGCGATCCCCAGTCATTATAGTACCATTACAGTGTGGTTGAATTACAAAGAAATATCATATTCACTCTTCTTATGTAAAGGCATAAATAAAACTGCATAATGTTATTCATAAATAATTTATTTATAGAAAATAGTTTTCATTTAGTATAAGACCTTTGAAGTTACAAAGGAAACCTTCAGTAAACCAATATAAACAGGTGAATAAACTTCATGAAAGCAAAGATATAAAAACTGGTGAAAGCATAGAGAAAAATCATAAATTGTGTGATGTATTTTATTTTTATATTTATTTACCCAAGGCAGCCTAACTGAGATGAGACACATTATTTTTCCATAGGATCTTTTCTTCACCTAGTTTTTCAGCTGGTATCAATTGATGTACAGGAAGGCCAGAGGTCTTGTTAATGACACACAGACTGAGCCAGTTCCTGTGGCAGAATTTGTTCCTGTTGTCCCCTTTTGTCACACTGTAGTACTCTAACCAGTAAACCAAACATAGTTCCTATATGATAGCTGCATACAGTTACTATATACATTTGTTTGAAGCTGACAAAATTAGCAATACAATATCCTAGAACTGTTGAGATGGACTGAATCATATCAGCTATCCCTCCAGTCAAGTGCTTGTTACTGGGTAGACACAGTACATATTTTTAAAGGTAACTGGGTGTTGCCCACAAGGCCCAAGCTCTGTTTTCAGGGGTGACCCAGTAGTGCTGGGGAGGTTAAGTGACTTGCTCAGGGTTACACAGTATGCAAGCAGAGGTTGCAAGAATCAAACCCTGGTCTGCCAGATGTACCAAGCTCATTCACAGTTCATTACTGTAATCTTTAGGCTATACTGCTAGCACAATTTGTGAAGTTTAGCATGCAGACCATGGCTTGGAGAGGAAATACTGTGCCTGTGGTGCAAACCTCTAAGAAACTAAGATCAATCAACACCTTTTTGTTTGTTCTAGGCATTCTATATTAAACATCATCTTTTGTAGGTACCTCATTATAGTTTATAACCTTATGTATTTACTTCATCTAAGTATTTACTGTATTAAGACTTTACTTGAATGTATTTACACTGTTTACCTCCACCATTTCAGCCAGTAATATAATACACATATAACTTGCTCAACTCATATTTAACCACCTTCTATGTGTTAACATACCCTTGAGAAAACATACTTTACCCCTCGCTCCACAATCCTTAGCTAGAGGTTGTGGCCCCTAGTTCTACTCTTCTATGCAGCATTACTTTGTCCTGTTATACATCACATAGTCAATCAACTTTTAAGACTTCAAAAACTGCTTTCATGTTTCCACTTATTCTTCCCCTCTCCAAAGTATACATACTGTACCTAGTTCCATCATCCATTCTTATAGTCAACACCTGCCAACCCACATTTCATCATGTTCCTGGCCCTATGCTACATCCTGTCTGGGTCCTGAATATTCTTTTCATTCTGTGGTGATTACAGCTGCACACAGTACTCCAGCAAGGGCCTCACCAGAGTACTGCATAGTAGACCAATTTCCTGCTGTAACTTACTTGCTACCCCCTGTTTTTATTTACCATTAAATTCAAGTGCCTTGCTCACTGCCACCTTATACTGATTCTTGTGTTTACATTTCCTATTAACAATTGCTGCTAGGTAATTTCTTGATCCAGTTCTGTTCATTCATTGCCATTTAATGTATATTTCATGCCCTTACTTCGTTTACCCCTATAAATCACTTTGCATTTATACACAATAAAATGCATTTGCCATTTATCTGCCATCTCCTTCTATTTATGCCATTCTGCAACAAGCCTCTTTACATTCTACAACTGATAACTTGCTATCATTCACTTAAAATAAATATGTTAAAAAGTGGTGGCACTAAAAGTAACCCTTCATACACCCTACATGTGACTTCACTCAGATATACCACCCTGCACGCTAGCATTCACTGATCCCATCCCTGAGTTCATTTGAGATGCTCCTTAATATGTTACCTACAACTCCAAGTACTCTGGCTTTGTACCATAGCCTTGTAAACTATAACTTGTAACCATATAGTATGGTAATGAGAAGTACAGTCTCAAAACTCAATAACACTGAGAATTAATAAGTAAAGTGCATGTCACATTGAAATTAAAATAATACTTTCACTGAATCACAAGCTGAGAGTCAGAAATAATGCACTTTGTGAATGAACAGTGAAATTGCAGTTATTTCAGTCTTTAAAAGGTATACAGCAGTATTTATTTTGAATTCAGCTGTGAGAAAGTACCGAAAAGTTTATCCCAGTGAGTAAAATACGGGGCATAGTTAGACCTGAACTTCATGTGATGGAGATCATGATGTGGAGCCCTCCATACAATCCAAATGGTACCAGTCTGTGAGTTGACCAAGGAAAATCATAACCTGAGTGATCTTCTACTGACAGCCAGATGTTGACGATGAAGAAGATGGTTTCCGTCATAGGATGGCACTGCAGCAGCATTGGATTGATGGCAGCAAAGAATCCCAATGACAGAGTCTCCCATGCACTTGAATGCTCTGTGGTAAGTGCAAATGTCGCTGTGTATTTGTGATGAGCTTTGTGGAATGTCTTGTAAAGCCAAGGGATCCTGTGATGAAGCAGATGCCAGATGAAATACTGGAAGTCAAAAAGGAGCAGGCAGGCAATGACATCCAACACAACTTTCCCGAGCTCCGGGGCCATGGGAGGCAGGTTTACTGGTCTCCAGTACCAGTGGGCAACAGTCAGAGGAAAAATAAAGATGATGTGGTTGTAGACAGTCTGAGCCACACAGGCTACCATCATGTCCAGTGTGGGATTGCTCTGTGGCTGAATCTTGTACTGTCTCAAGGATGATATTTTTACAGCCAAAAAGTCCAACATGACAAATGGTAAGCAAAAAGTGACATAAACTTCAAAAGAGAAGAAGACTGGAAAAAAAGGTGATTTTAACCAGTCTTCTTGGTTTCTCATAAAGTCCCAGAGTGGCTGTAAGATCCATGTTTCATGTATTATGCTCATGCTATGGCTGCAAATGAGTCTGTCCTCACTGCTGTTCATGTTTCCAGTTTTTTAAAGACTTTTTATTAGCCAGATTAATTTGAAGAAAAGTTACTCCTCCCTTCCCATGTTACGTTAAGAATTCCCAGCAAGGAAATCTGCAAATTCTTTCCACAGCTGCACAGCATCATGCAGAGCCAGATGCTACTGCTGCTGTCAAAAAGCATCAGTGGAGATGTTTCTGCCACCCACTGGTATAATCCTGTACTACAGTTATTAATTAAAAGAGAAAAAGGTCTTTAATACTGCTGGCACTAAAATAATTAGGGAAGCCCAACTGAAATGGAATGCCTTCTGTTCCCATACCTCTACAGCATTTCATTGTGAGTGGGGTCCTGCTTTTCCTTCATTTTACAGCTGAGAGAAAACCAAAGCACAGAGAAGTCAGATGGTTGGCTCTGGGTCTCTCTCTCCACACACACACACACACACACACACACACACACACACACACACACACTTACTTATATGTCTTACTCAAGAAAGCCACTTGCTATGTGGGATTCAGACCTGAAATATCTGGTTTCTAAATATTGTGCTCTAACCACTGGATCACACAGCCTCATTATACTATTCCTTTAACACTCTACCAAGGGCAGTGTAATGTTGAGCTCTTTCATCTGAACATGTAGTCTTCAACTAATATACATTTAGGGGTATACATGGTGGGCATCTTATGAATATAAGTGTTGAGTTGACTCATGCATTCTTAGGATGAAAGGACTGTGAACTGAAAGTGAATGCTGTGAAGACTATTCCACAGATCATCAGTTCCCTTAAGCACACGAGGTGCCACATGTGTAGGGTGGTGAAGTGAAAGCTGACACAACAGTGTCAGGAACAACTGGCGCTGGGCAGAGGCAGCCTGGGAATGATTTGAAGCTGACAGAGGTTGACAACATTGTGGTTAACACCATCAGCAAGCAGGCTGTAGGGGGTGAGGATGATGGGCTAGACATGCTGAAAGGTGAATACAGGCATGTGACACACAGGGGTCAGGGCTGGGTCAGATAGAGACACAGACAGATGCTAACAAACAACTGTACCCACAGACGATGTACCAGCTGCATCTGCCCAGGAGGATGGGGGTGCCTCAGAGGACTATGGAACACCAGACACAAGTAGGCACCCCTGTCAACATCACACAGGGCCACATGTCATAGGCCCAGGGGGTCACACTAACAGGTAACCTCTTGCCCTCTCCCAACAGGTCCCATCCCAGCATGATGCTGGATACCCTGGAGACTAGAAAACACAGAATACTCTGGACACACAGCATAGCCAGAACAACCGAGAGATACCAGACACATGGGGGAACCAGGACACCCAAGAGACCCAAGATTCCCAGGAGCTGGATGAGGATGCCAGAAAATGCAGAACATGCCCGGTGGCCTGCTGCCCATGCCTGCAGCTCACCGGACATGGACTCCAACTGGAGTACACTGGTGCAACCTCACCCCCAAATATAGTCCACACACCACACAACCAGTGTGACTTAGACAGCTAGCTCTGAGTGCTGTATCTAATTTTTTTTATTACATATAAAATATGTGATGGGAAGAACAGTCAGAAGACCCACAGTCTTGCTGAACTGACACATCCAATAACCCCCAAGGATTAAGTTCAAAGGACAGGAGGTAGTTAAACTACAGAGATCTGAGGTTCAATTAGCATGTTAAATTTGCTTTGATCCCAGGAAATAAATTAGCCATTCATGGCATCCCCAGTGGAATCCTTTGAGTTTGTTCAAGGTGTCATATGGAAAGAGCATGCTTGGGTTATGAAGAACCTTCCAGGGAGGACCCAGATGAATGTGGAAGCTCTAATACGTTCCTGGGAAACCTTGAAATACATCAGAGAGACCTTAGAGGTGTAGATTCCAAGGCCCAGACGGGATTAAAGAGGCAAATACACTTTTGCTTGAATACAGTGACTTAGATCAAAGAACCTTTGAGATGTATGTGTAGCAGAGCACAAATCAGTTTTGTCTGGTTAACCTGTGGAGAGGAAAGGCAGTGAGGTCACCTATTATGTTTTTTTAAAATATTTTATTTGGACATCCTGTGAGATAAAATATAAATGTTGTTACACCAAGGCAGAGTCAGTGACCTCATGAGAAGACCGGCTCAGAACTGTGTTTAATTGCTGAAAGGACCTTGACAGAGACACACAAGACAATATTAACTGACTGAGGGAGATTCATCACAGCACTGAAGGAGAGTAAGATTAGACCAGTCTGAATGTATGTATTGTAGAAACTTGCACTTTAAATCTATTTGTTTTAAGGCTGTATGTGTTAGGATATATTTTGTTCTGTAATTATTGTTCTGTTTTAATATTTTTAAAGTAAAGATATATTTTACAAACGGAAACTGCATGGAGTGCCTTGACATTTCTTTTTATTTTAAGTGGAGCTTTTAAAGGTTTTAAGTAACACTGTGTATGGGCTTATTGTATACCAAACTGGGAAATGGATAGAGTTCTCTAAAGTCTTGCACAGAGTTCTATGGGTTCTTTTGAAAGACCTGGTTGGGTGCCCATAGGCAAAGATATCTGGCCCCCTAAAGACAGAATTATCTGAACCTGATAATTGGGTATGCTAACAAGAGGTTATCAGTTTGAATCCCTCCAGAGCTTGAGACTAAGGTGACTTGAACCCACAAAACAGACAAGAGGATTACCTTGTTCTGTTCACTGTACACAAATCATATGCTCAGAGGTTGGCACTTTGGGAGTAGAGGACTGACCGGCTGAGTGACTTTGTGACAGATTGGTTGGCAGCAGTGGCATAAAAGTTTGGTGGTATAAGCTTCATTGTACAGTGGGTCAGCTTGAGACTGTTTAGCTCACTTGAAAAAAAGAAAGGCAGTGTTTTATTTCAAAAGGAAACAGAACTATACCCCTTGACTTACAGTTAAGTTTCTATCCATTTTATTTTTTTTTTCTAACGTGCCAGTCAGATTAGCATAGTCAAAGAAGAAAATGGCTTCTGACTACAGCAGGCACACTGTAGATTTCTTAAAGCAGATGTGCGGGGATGAGGAGTCCTGTTTGGGGTGAAAGCCAGTAAGCAGAACCTCATAGAGGTCCTGATGGTAGCAGATACCCAGAGCAGCGAGTCACAGACCGTGACTGAAAGGGACCAAACCTCATGTCTAGAAGGGTTAGCGGCCAGTGAGGGGTCCCGAGCCAATGCAGGGCCACTGTCAGTGAAGGGCCACAGCAGCAGGGGATGGTCACCAGTATCCTGAATCCAGAGGACTCAAACTGCAAATTGAGTTTCGCAGGATGGAATTTGAGGCAGAGCGACATCAGAGGTAGGTGGACTGTGAGGAACGTGAATGCCAGCGAGAGGCAGAGGAGAAGAGAGAGCGAGAATGCAGAGCTGCAGAGGAGAGGAGAGAGGAGCACCAGTGGCAACATGAACTGGAGAAGCTGTGACTTCAACCAGCGGCACCCAGGCAGGTAAGTGGATTGGGTTTAACTGGGACTGCAGGACTGGGTTACAAATTGAACTCCAAATTAATAGCCGAGTTTAAGGACTGGGGAGGAAATGGATGCCTTTTTAAATTCTTTTGAAAAAGTTTGTATTCAGGCTAAAATTCCTAGAGAGTCCTGGAGCTTCCAGCTATCTTTGCTACTTACCAGAAAAGCTCGGGATGCATTGGGTCAAATGGACAATGAAAACAGCAATGATTACAGCATGTTAAAAACTGCACTGTTACAAGAGTTTGAATTAACTGCTGAATCATACAAAGCTAAATTCCATAAGCTCAGGAGAAGCACTGATATGAGCTATGAGGAGCTAACCACGAAACGTCGTCAGTTTTTAAAACGTTGGTGGGAAGGAATTGAGGCGAACACTGTTGATAAAACTGAAAATGTGATTTTATTAGAACAGTTTTATTGGGCATGCCCAGCAGAGTTAAAAAGCTGGCTAGAGGACCGAGATCCAAAAACAGTGCAAGAGGCTGCTGAACTCTCGGACAGCTATGCCAAGAGCAGACCTGCTATGAGAGCGAATGCGGCGAGTGTGGCAGCGCAGAAAGGGAAAAGCGCACCTTAAGGGCAACTAAAACCCTCACTGCCTCCACTGAAACCAGTTAGCCCCAAGTTTCAAAGAAAAGATTTCTCTGAAGTAAGAAATGTTTGGTTATGTAAAGAAACTGGGCACATTGCCAGACAGTGTCCAATAAGGGCAAGCAATAATACGCAAAGTAGTACCAGAAAGGAAGTGGATTGTTTGTGTGTCCCTGGAAGCATGCCAGTGAACATGAGGGAACACATGCACTCAGTCATGGTGAATGGCGTACAGACACAGGGGTTAAGGGACACAGGAGCATCCCTGACATTGGTAAAGGGGGATCTGGTACAGCCTGGTCAGCATATACCCAATAAATACGTGACTGTACAGAACTTTGCGGGTGAAGAGAAAACATTGCCACTGGCCAGTGTTCCCCTGGACTGAGGTGAAACAGGGGGAACTGTGCAACAGGTGGCTGTAGCCAACGCATTAGCAGTGGATGTGATCCTGGGTAACAATCTCCAGCAGGGGGTAGTATGTGTAGTTACCCGTAGTCAAGCGGCCAGGCAAAATTGTAGTTTCCTGAGCCCCCCAGAAGCCATTGGGGAAGATACCATGAGACTGGTTCCCCAGCCTGTGTCTCTAGAGGGGGAGACTGATAAAAAGAGGGTAGAAATTTCCCCAGTAGCAAGTAACCACACAGTTACAGAGGGTTACTTCGAAGAGGGAGGGGTGATCCCCTGTCAGAGGATTGGGATTGGGATTGACAGTGATTCTGAGGGCCCCGGTGCTAGTGCTAGGAACCCTAGTTTAGCGACTGAAGGGGACCTGTCCCATGCCTTGGGAAGATGTGAGGAGTTTGCAGCTGTTCAGAGGAGTGATCCTAGTTTAGAGAAGCTGAGGGCTTGGACAGACTCGGATGGTGCACAAGGAGGTGACGGCAGACATAAGGTTTATTGGGAAGATAGACTTATGTATAGCCAGGTAGTACAGACAGAGGGAGGGAGGGATGCTAGGCAGGCAGCTTGTTGTTCCCCAGGGATATCGTGAGCAGTTGCTCTAAGGTTGCCCATGATATTGCCCTTGTCTGGTCATCTGGGAATCACGCGCAAAATGCAGCAGTTGGCCCAGAATTTCTAATGTCCTAACTTCACCCAGCAGGTGAAGGAGTATTGCAGGTCTTGTCACTGGTGCCAAGAAATAGGGAAGGCGGCAAGAAAACCCAAGCCGCCTGATCCCTTACCCATAGTGGAGGAGCCATTCCAGAGGGTGGGCATGGATATTGTGGGGCCTTTAAATACTCCCAGCTCCTCAGGGAAGAGATTCATCCTGACTGTGGTGGATTATGCCACCCAGTACCCAGAGGCAGTCGCCCTCTCCTCTATGAGGACAGACAAAGTGGCAGATGCCTTGCTTGGGATTTTCCCCCATGTTGGGTTTCTGCAGGAGGTAATCACAATCGAGGGGATTCCTTCATATCAGACCTAATGAAATGTTTATGGAAGAAGTGGGGGGTGGTGCAGAGATGCACAACACTGTATCACCAACAAGCCAATGGGCTTGTGGAACGCTTCAATGGTACCCTAAAGTCAATGCTCTGGGAGTTTGCTGAACAGCATAGGAAAGACTGGGAGAAATACCTTCTTCATCTGTTGTTTGCATACAGGGAGGTGCCCCAAGAGTCAGCAGGTTTTCCCCATTCAAACTCTTATATGAACGCTAGGTACATGGGCCCCTAGATTTGATCTGGAAGGACTGGGAAGGCAAGCACACCCCCCAATGAACTCCCATTGTGGATTACGGTCTACGTTTTAGGGAAAGGCTGAAGAAGCTTATGGGGACAGCCCAGAGCAACCTGGCAGCTGCCCAGCAGAAACAAAAAGTATGGTATGACCACAGAGCCAGAGCTCACTCGTACATGGTGGGTCAGGAAGTCATGGTCCTTATTCCGGTCCAGAAAGACAAGCTGCAAGCTGAGTGGGCAGGACCGTACAGAGTGGTTAGAAAGGTAAATGATGTAAACTACATTGTGGAGTTACCTGACCATAGACAGACAGCAAGGATGTACCATGTCAACATGATGAAGCCATATGCAAATAGGGCAGACATGGGGTTCGCAGTGTGTAGTCATGGGGAGGGGACGGATGAAGGAGACCCCTTTCTGGACTTGCTGGAAGACAGTAAGTGGGAGTCCTCTGTGGAGGCAGTAAAATTGTCTCCCCAGCTGACCCCAGACCAGATCCAGAACGTGAGGGAGGTTTTAGCAGACTTTGCCCCCTTGTTTAGCACCAGGCCTGGACTAACCCCCCTTAGCAACACACAATGTGGAGACAGGGACACAGACATCCATACGGCGGACAGCATATCGGGTGTCAGAGGCTGTCCAAAAGGACATTAGGAGGGAAGTGGAGGAGATGCTGGATTTAGGGGTAATCCAGAGATCCCACAGTCACTGGGCCTCACCCGTAGTCCTTGTACCTAAGCCAGATGGCTCAACTCATTTCTGTGTAGACTATCGTGGACTGAATGCAGTCACGAAGTCAGACACCCACCCGATGCCCCGGACGGACGAACTCCTGGACAAGTTGGGAGGTCGACCTACCTTACGACCATTGACCTGACAAAGGGGTATTGGCAGGTGGAGTTGACGGACAGAGCTAGGGAGATGTCATCCTTCATCACTCCGATATGCTTATTTGAATTTAAAGTAATGCCTTTCAGAATGAAGAATGCCCAGGCCACTTTCCAAGGGTTGGTGAACCAGGTGTTAAATGGTGTTGAGGAGTACGCTGTGGCGTACCTGGATGACATTGCCATCTTCAGTACCAGCTGGGAGGAACACCTGTCACACCTAAGGGAAGTGATGGGCAGAATACAGAGGGCCAGGCTCACTGTCAAAGCCGAGAAGTGCCAGGTGGCCATGGGAGAAGTGGCATACCTTGGACATGTGGTAGGCCAAGAACAGCTCCATCCTAGCCAAATAAAGATAGAGATGATCCTGGCATGGCCCAGAACAGAAACCCAGAAGCAGGTCAGGAGCTTTCTAAGGACAGCAGAGTACTACAGAATGTTTGTACATAATTACAGTGCCCTGGCTGCTCCCCTATATGACCTGACAAAGAATAAAATGCCAAGGAAAATCACCTGTGGCCCAGCCAGTGAGGAAGCCTTTATCAAACTGAAGGAGGTACTGTGCAGTACTCCTTTTGACAAGTCCAGACTATAGCAAAACTTTTATAGTTCAGACAGATGCCTCAGACGTGGGTATTGGGGCAGCACTAAGCCAGACATCCAGCGAAGGGAGGGACCACCCCATTGCCTACCTGAGTAAAAAAGCTGCTCCCCAGGGAACAAGCATACTCCATGGTGGAAAAGGAGTGTCTTGCCCTAGTGTGGACCCTAAAGAAATTGGAGCCATACTTGTATGGGCAGCCTTTTGTGGTGCAGACTGACCACAATCCCCTGGTTTGGCTAATGGAGATGGGGAAAAACAATGGTAGACTGCTCAGATGGAGTCTTGCTTTACAAGGATATGATTTGAAAATCGTACATAGGGCCAGAGCCAAGAATCAGAACTCTTATGGGCTGTCTAGGGTCTATGATGAGTGAACTGATTTGGGAAGCTCATCCCATGTAGGGGATAGAGCCCCCAAATTCAGTTTAGGTGGGGAGGAGTGTGATGTAGACAGCCAGCTCTGAGTGCTGTATCAATTTGTTTTATTACATATAAAATATGTGATGGGAAGGGCAGTCAGAAGACCCACAGTCTTGCTGAACTGACACATCCAAAACTCCCCAAGGATTAAGTTGAAAGAACAGGAGGTAGTTAAACCACGGAGATCTGAGGTTCGATTAGCATGTTAAATTTGCTTTGATCCCAGGAAATGAAATTAGCCATTCATGACATCCCCAGGGGAATCCTTTGAGTTTGCTGTAGGTGTCATATGGAAAGAGCATGCTTGGTTTATGAAGAACCTTCAGGGGAGGACTCAAACGAATGTGGAAGCTCCAATACATTCCCAGGGAACCCTTGAATTACATCAGAGAGACCTTAGAGGTGTAGATTCCAAGGCCCAGATGGGATTAAAGAGGCTTGAATACAGTGACTTAGATCAAAGAACCTTTTGAGATATATGTGTAGCAGAGCACAAACCAGTTTTGTCTGGTTAATCTGTGGAGAGGAAAGGCAGTGAGGTCACCTATTATGTTTTTTTTTTAAATATTTTATTTGGACATCCTGTGAGATAAAATATAGATGTTGTTACACCAAGACGGAGTCAGTGACCTCATGAGAAGACCAGCTCAGAACTGTGTTTAATTGCTGAAAGGACCTTGGCAGAGACACACAAGACAATATTATCTGACTGAGGGAGATTCATCACAGCACTGAAAGAGAGTAAGATTAGACCAGTTTGAATGTATGTATTGTAGAAACGTACACTTTAAACCTATTTGTTTTAAGGCTGTATGTGTTGGGATATATTTTGTTCTGTAATTATTGTTCTGCTTTGATATTTTTAAAGTAAAGATATATTTTACAAACGGAAACTGCATGGAGTGCCTTGACATTTCTTTTTATTTTAAGTAGAGCTTTTAAATGTTATAAGTAACACTGTGTATGGGCTTATTGTGTACCAAACTGGGAAATGGATAGAATTCTCTAAAGTCTTGCATAGCGTTCTAAGGGTTCATTTGAAAGACCTGGTTGGGTGCTCGTAGGCAAAGATATCTGCCCCCCCCCGAAGGCAGAATTATCTGAGCCTGATAATTGGGTACGCTAACAAGAGGTTATCAGTTTGAATCCCTCCAGAGCTTGAGACTAAGGTGACTTGAACCCACAAAACAGACAAGAGGATTACCTTGTTCTGTTCACTGTACACAAATCATACGCTTAGAGGTTGGTACTTTGGGAGTAGAGGACTGACAGGTGGCATGCTGTTGAAGCAGACAGCAGTACCTGGTGGGGACTGGGTTCGGGGAGGATTAGGTTACTCGCACAGGGGGCCTAGGTTTGGCTACTCTGCACAGGGGCACCCAAGTAAATCCGAACACAGGAAGCAATAACTGTAATGTCTAAAACCAGGAATGGGATTCTACAGTGTGGCTTTTATTCACATCCAAACTGAACAAACAAAGCATAGATGGACCCCCACTGGGCTACATTCCTGGTAATGCAGATTAGAGACAACAGAACACTTCTTCACATTTCCAGCCCTCAGGCTCTAAACCCACCAGGCACACAGCCCGGACTTGCAGCTTTGGGTACAGCCGACTTGTACACTTGGGTTTTCCCCACTGGCCCAGCTCCCCCGTCGGCCACTTGATCCGCGGTCCATTATGGGAATGAGCCAGTTTTACAATTGGTGGCTCCCCAAACCACCTTAGAGCCTTCGACTCCTACAGGGAATTTTCCTTCCAATCCCATGTCTGGGTTCTTCCCTCATCACTGGCCAAGTGCATGAGGCTAAGTAGAAATCCACAGAGCAAATCCATAGAGGTGGACCTGGTCACTAAAGATGGGGGGGTGTCTCCCACCTCCAGCTCCCACAATCCATACCCGGCCATTTCTCTGGAAACTAAACAACTCTTTTCTGAAAGCTTGGCAATGTAGATTACTGGGTAGATGTATGTCACATCTCCTCTACATGTCTTGACTTCCCCTTTGTGCTGGACTTGAACATACTTTTACTTTTGGCTAAGCCTATTACTCTAGGCCTCCCACTACTTCAGTAGTCAATCCCCACTGTCACACAAGTCCCAGGGTGAAACATGGGCCCTTTAGAAAGAGCAGAAACTCACCCTCCGGTTGCAGGTGCCCCACAGGCGAATCACGAAATCTTCTTGTTTCCTATACTCCTGGACAAAATAAGGCAGCTTCTCCACTAGCAGTAGCCAGGGGGTTGCCCCTGGAATATGCAGGCTAAACTTTCCTGCCCCATCCCTTCAGGGATGGGGCACTGAGACCCGATTCAGCAGTCTCCATCACTTTAAAATTAGCTTCTGTGTCTCTTTTTAGGTGGAAACACACACCTTTTCCCTAAATGTAGCCCTATGTCAGGGCTGAGGCTCCAAGAGCCTAACACAGAGCTGCTGTGCTCCTACCACAACAAGCTCCAAACTCCAACTGACCACAGACTACTGTTCAAACCTCCCAACATTCTACTCCAACTCCCTGCTGCAGATTCCATTGTGGCTCATGCAGCTGCGATAGTTCTATGGTGACGTCATCCCTCAGTCTCAGCTGAGACTGAGAACAGAGTGAGACAGTGTGAAATCCATTTAACTGGAGTTTCACAAGCTGCCTTCCCTGCCTACCACCAGGTCTTACTGGGATTCTAGTAACCCTGGGTAACAAGGGGGTTACAGTATGTATGCTGAAGCCCATGGCCTTGAGCAACAGTGCACCTGTCAGGCCTAAGCAGGGCATGAGCACCAACAGTGCATGGTCCGCAGTGTGTGTAGCTCATGCACAGAGGGCAGGGACATGCGGTAGGAGCTTAGGGACTTCTGAAGCTCCGTTAACAGTGGCCTGAAATGACCAGGAGAGGTCTTGGGTCAGGGATATGCCAACCTCACACAACCAGACCCAGTCCATTGTATACCCACCCCCAGAGGGCTCTACGGCCCCCTACCCTGTGTCCATGGAGTGTGGTGCACCTTGCTCAACTAAGGAATGGACCCCAGATACAGAAGCTGCCCCCCTCTGATGGCAATGGCTCCCCAGGGGACATGAGGCACAGTGCACAACTGTGTAACGTGCACCACAGGAGTGATCCAATCACTATTCAGGGACACTACAACAAGTACACCTGAGGCATATATGGTACACCAGGAAAACACAGCTGCAACTGCACTACGTTGGACAGATTATGGACACTGCTTTATTGCAGCACAGGTAACCACTGAGTGCCTCCCCCACACTATGAGAAGCAGGTATGCACAACTCATGCCCTACATGCATGCCCAGCATGGTACACAGGGTATTGACCAGTAGCATAACTGTGTCCATCATGGATATCCCTCTACATCACCTGGCATGTCACCAGGTAGTGGAATGTCATCCTTAGGCACAGGCAGGTGCTTCCTAACAGCAATGTTCTACAGCATGCAGCATACAGTGAACAGCTTGCACACCTTTTCAGGAGTGACCTGCAGGGTGCCCCCCCACACACATTTTGTTGAAACACTTGAATTGCACCTTTAGCAGGCCAAATACCCTCTCTATGATACTCCATGTCAACTGATGTGCCTGAATTGGGCTACAGGAATAGTATCATTAGGAACATGCACAATGAATAGTCACTATCACCAGTGGGGATCTGGAGACTGAAGTGCATGCCACACATATACCCTCTACCTGTACTAATTGCACATACCTACAAGCCATCAATGGTCTTCAGGCATGGCATGCAGTAGTACCCACAGGCCTGAGTTCTCCAGTAGGTAGGCATCATGTGTGGAGCCTGGGTACTTGGCACAGACGTACTTAATTATGTCTGCAGCATTGCACAAAATGTGCATGTTCATACTGTGGTATGCCTGTGCTTCCTGTATACCTCCTCCACCTGGGAGAGGTCGATTATTAATCAATCAATCAATATTTTATTTATATAACACCCATCTCCATTCAGACTCTGGGTGCTGCACAATAAGAACAGATTCAAAACATTTAAAATACAACAAACTAATTTAAAATAACAATAAAATAATTATAAAAGCATAAACCTCTTCTCTACTTAATATGCTGACCACTATAACATAAAATTCAGTTAAAAGCTTGAACAAGTAAATATGATTTAAGGCCCTTCTTAAAGGCTTCTACCAAGGGGGCCTTCCTCAAATAGCCAGGCAAGGAGTTCCGCAGGGTAGGCATGCCCACCGCAAATGCTCTGTCTCCTGAGTGCCGCAGCCTAACCCTGGGAACCCCAAGAAGACCACCCCTGGCAGAACAGAGGGCCCAGGCCTGATGGTAGGGCACAAGGAGCTCTTGTAGATAGGCCAGACCCCTCTCATGCAGGGTCTTATAGGTCAATAGCCCTATCCTGAAGACAACTCTCCACCGAACCGGCAGCCAGTGCAATTCGTGGCGCACCGGGGTTATATGTTTGCCTCTTTTTACCCCCATCAGTAGTCTCGCTGCCACATTCTGCACCAGCTGCAGTCTGCAGAGGTTGTCTCCACATAACCCTAGGTACAGGGCATTGCAGTAGTCCAACATGGAAGTGACGAAAGTGTGCATAAGTTTGGGCAGGTCCCCAGGAGGGATCAGGGCTTGAATTCAGGAGATATTCCTGAGATGATAGAACCCACTTCTCACCACGGCTAACACCTGAGCATCAAATGTCAGGCCGCTATCCAGGAATACTCCCAAGCTCTTCACCTGCCTAGAGGGGGCTAAGGGAACACCCCCCAGCACAAGGTCAAGGGGTAATGCCCCCCACACCCCCCCTACGCCCTGACGACCTGGCTCCACCACCAGTACCTCAGTCTTGTCAGGGTTAAGCTTAAGCCAATTGTGAGTCATCCACATCTGGATCTCCTCAATGCAGCTGTTAAATACGGAGTCTGACACCTGGCTATTGGGTGCACAGGGAAGGTACAGCTGGGTATCATCTGCATAACAGTGAAATCGCAGCCCATACCACCTGATAATGTCCCCCAGAGGCAGCATATACTCTGTGAACAAGAGGTGACAAGTCCAACCCCTGTGGAACACCACAACACAGAGGTTTCTGATTTGATGAGAAAATTCCCATGGTTACCCTCTGCACTCTGTCTGTGAGGTATGATTTGAACCAGTTTATGACATTTCTGGACAGACCATACCAGAACCGCAGGCAGTCAAGTAACACCTCATGATCCATGGTGTCAAACGCTTCAGAGAGGTCTAGAAGAACCAAGATGGTACGGTCCCTCTATCCCTTGCCATCAGGAGGTCATTAAGCACCCTCAACAGGGCTGTCTCTGTACTATGCCCCACTTGGAATCCAGATTGGAACAGCTCATAGGCAGAGGAGGCAGCAAGGCATCTCTCCAACTGAGTGGCCACCAACTTTTCTATGACCTTCCCTAAAAATGGGAGGTTCGAGACAGGTCTGCAGTTGTCGAGGCAGTCTGGGTCCAAAGATGTTTGTTTCAGGAGAGGTCTAACCAAAGCCTCTTTCAAGGTTAAAGGAAAGATCCAATCTTTAATGAACTCCAGACTATCTCAGCAATCACAGGACCCATCAGGTTCAAACATTCAACCAAGAGGAGAGTTGGACCTGGATCTAAATCACAATGTGTCGGCCACATCTTAGAGATTATCTATACCACCTCCTAGACCCCAATCAGCTCAAACTCATCCCAGATAAGAAGAGTACTCTGATTCAACTCAGGCCAGACCCTGAAGCCCTTTCCAGAGGTGTCAACAAGACCTCAGCCCTGATGGAGGTCACCTTGTCAGCGAAAAACAGAGCCAGCTCCTCGCACCTTGTGCTAGAACCTGTCCTCCAATACATAGACAGTCTGGATGTAAAAGTCTGTCCACTATACGGAAGAGCTGAGCTGACCTGTTTCTCATGGCAGCAATCTCCCTAGACAAAAATTCTGCCTTTTTACTGGAGATTGCCCCGATAATCCAAATAATGTGACCTCAGGGCCAATTTGTCCCCATCAGGCAAGATCTCCTCCAATACCTCTCTAATCTTCGATCCCTAGTCTTTAAATGTCAGAGATTCTCATCATACCAGGGAGATCTCTGATGAGTAGACAGGGGTTGTACACGCAGGGGTGGGATTGGGTCAAAGGTCACACCAACAGCCCAATTTGGGAGGCAGTATAGCACAGTGGTTTAAGGCTCTGAGCTGCAAATCTGGAGACCTGGGTTTGAATCCCACAGCTCCCACTTGCATACTGTGTGACCCTGAGCAAGTCACTTCCCTGTGCTCCCAGGTTGCACCTGTAAACAAGCTTTCAGCTTAGTGTGTCTCACCTGGTTAAACAACTGGAAAAAAAAAAAAGAAAATTATAAGCTGCTACTGCCTCCTCCAACCCAATCGCACAAGCTGCTCCAACCCCCGATAGGTCCAATTCCTCCAGAAGGTTCTCTGAGGATACTCCCCTTAATAACCAGTACTGGACCATCTCCATAGGGGCAGAACCATCTGGGGTGGACCCCTAAACATGAACTCTAGGTGCTATGATCCAACCAAACCACTGGATCTACACCAAGGTTCATAATATCTAACTGCAAAGAAAAAAGCAAGTCCAACGTGTGGCTGCCCCAGTGCGTTGCTGTCATTACTTTTTGTGTCAGGCCCAGTGCCCCCATGCTCTTGAGAAGATCTATCCCAAATTTTGAGAACCCCCCTATCAACCCAGGCATTGAAGTCCCCCTTGATCAATCACCTGGGGACTCCAACACCAGGCCTGTGATGAGCTCCTCGACTTCTCATTTAAAATCCCTGTCATCACCTGGGGGGTGATAGAGCAAGAGGACACTGAAGCCCGCACCTGCTCCCCCTTGGGCAACTACACATTCAAAGAACTGCATTGGACTCATAGACAGCACAGTGAGGTTCAGGCTAGATTTAAAACAAATGGCCACCCCCCCCCACCTCTACGATCCTTCCTTGGTCTGTGCATCATGGAGTACCCGGCTGGCACTGCCGCTTCCAAAATTGAGGTGGCATTTTCATCCAGCCAGGTCTCCGTGATGCAAGCCAGATTGACAGAGGATATCAAGTCTGCTATTATAGCCGTCTTGTTCCTTATCGATCTGGCATTGCACAACACAGCCTGAGTAGGATGGCATGGAGAAGCCGGATCACCACTCTGTTCACATTCTAAGGTGAAGCCCTTGGGTATGAGAGCCAAGCAAGGTGGACCCCGTTCGAGCCCCCATTTCACCCCAGGGCGTCTCCTCAGGCTCACCACCCAGATTCCGGACATTCTGGCAGCCACTTGAGAGATACTCCCCAGGGCCCCCACCCTCCAAGCTATCCCTAAAACCCTACATTTAAAGTAGACTTCACCCGACAGTACAGGAAGCTCAAAGGGCCGAAGGTCCTGGAGGTCATCACCCGAGTTGCTGCACCTTCTGGGCCGCAAACCCCAACACATGTCTTAACACAAAACAAAACCCACAACTGTAAATCACCCTCATCAAATACTCAACCACCACCCAACCCTCAAAACTATTTGTTTTCTATATACACCAACCACACCCCTTCCACACTCCTTACAAAAACAGCTACATTCATACAACCATACAATTTACTCGTAATAACTCCAAAATTAATAAAAAAAATGTTTAATCCAATTCCCAAAAGGAGTCCAGGAAATGTCCAAGAATGTATACCAATTATATCAATTATCATCACATGTGTACAGTCAATCACCTTGATCATACGAGGGTCAATCAAAAAGTGCATGGCCTGACACAGAAAGAAATGCAATATGAATCTTGTATTATTTTCAATGTATAGTTATGCTAATATGAATAGAATATGACCTTCTGATATAATGGTCAAATGTTTTCTTTTGCAGGTACATGCCAGACAAAGTTTGATAGGTGATGATCATTTCAGAATGGAGAGAACTGAGTTTGGAGTAATCATCAACTGCCTCCATATCAAAGGACTGACTCCAGTGCAAATCCATGAGGATATGGTCAACACACTTGGAACAGAAGCCCCTTCATATTCAACTGTCAAGAACGGGTTGCTAAATTTAAACATGGCAGAAGTGTTGAAGATGATCCCAGGTCAGGGCTTCCAATAGAGGTGACCACTGAGGAGAACATTGACTCAGTCCATCAAATGGTGAGTAAAGACAAATGAGTAGTTATACAGCATGTAGCCAGAACCTTGGGCATCAGTTTTGGGACAGTACAATCAATCTTGACTGAAAACCTGGGCATGAGCAAAGTATCAGCAAGATGGGTGCCAAGAATGCTGACACCTGATCATAAATGAGCCAAAAGGACATTTCACTCAAACTTCTTGCACAATACAAGAGGGATCCAGACATCTTTATCAGTTGTATTATAATGATGGATGAAACCTGGGTTCACCATTTTGATTCAGAGTCTAAACAGCAAAGCAAACAATGGAAGCATCATGTGTCTCCAATGCCAAAGAAGTTCAAGCAGGCTGCCTCAAGTGACAAAATCATGACCTCGGTCTTCTGGTACTATAAAGGTGTGATCATAATTGATTATTCTAAAAAATGAAAGACAGTAACTGGTGAGTACTATGCTGAGCAACTGTGCAAGCTAAGAGAAGCCATCAAAGCCAAACACCATGGAAAATTGAGGTGAGGTGTTTTGCTCCTGCAAGGCAATGCTTCAACCCACAGCACAGGTGGCAGAGGCTGCTGCAACAGAATATGGGTATGAGCTGCTTCATTACCCACCCTACTTACCAGATCTTGCTCCCTCAGCCTTCTACCTGTTCCCAAAACTGAATGCTGAACTCTGTGGAAAGAGATCTGCTGATGACGAAGAGGTGACAGCTGCTGTGGAAGGGTTTCTGGGAGACCAAGACATAGAATTCTACCATGAGGGGATAACAATGCTAGAACATAGAAACATAGACTTTGATGGCAGATAAGGACTGCTTGGCCACCTAGTCTTCCCAGTTCCCTACTTATTGGCTAAGCTGCAGCTCCTAATTAACCAACAGCCTACTTCTTTCTACCCCCCACCAGAACTGTCTTATATCTGTCCCATGCTTTCTTGAATTCCCCCACTGTTTTGGACCCCACAACCTCCTCAGGAAGACCTTTCCATGCATCTACCACCCTCTCTGTGAAAAAAATACTTCCTCATATTGCCCGTGTGCCATCCCCCCATTTTCAGATTGTGTCCCCTTGTTCTTTCACATCTCTTTTTCTGAAAGATGTTACCATCTTGGACTTTGTTGATTCCTTTGATGTACTTGAACGTTTCTATCATGCCCCCTCTCTCCATCCTGTCCTCAAGGGAATAACTGCTTGTCTCTCTTTGTGTGGCTTCCATTGCAGACCTTGCACCATTTTAGTTGCCCTCCTCTGGATAGCCTCCATCCTGTCTATGTCCTTGTAGAGATGGGGTCTCCAGAACTGCATGCAGTACGCCAAATGGGGTCTCACCAACTCTCTGTGCAGAGGGATAATAACTTCCTGTTTTGTACTTGTGATGCCTCTCCCTAGACATCCCAGTATCCCCCAGTGATCTTTACTGCCTTCTCACATTGCTTACTTTCCTTTTGGTCATCTGATATGACTACCCCCAGGTCTGTTTCAATTTTTGTTGTTGTTAATACCCCCCCCCCCATTGTGTACTCTTCACCAGGGTTTTTGTTTCCCAGGTGCATTACTTTGCACTTCTTCGCATTGAATCGAAGCTGCCATACCTTTGATCATTCCTCCAACCTTGCCAAGTCCCTTCACATCCTTTCCATCCCCCCCTTGTGTATCAACTTTGTTGAAGATCTTTGTGTCATCTGCAAAGAGGCATATTTTTCCTTCCAGTCCCTCTTCTATGTCACTTATAAAGACATTAAAAAAGAGCAGACCCAGTATTGAACCTTGTGGTACCCCACTAGTAACCCCCCTTTATTCAGAGTGGACTCTGTTTACTATTACCCTCTGTGTCCTGTTATCCAGCCAATTTTTTACCCAGGCCACCACCCTGGGACCCACTTCCAGGCTGGCTAATTTGTTTATTAATCTTTTGTGTGAGACTGTGTCAAGTGCCTTGCTAAATTCTAGGTTGGCCATGTCCACAGCTCCTCCCTGGTCCCTACTTTGGTCACTCAGTCAAAGAAATCTATTAGATTCTTCTGACATGACCTTCCCACTGTAAATCCATGCTGCCTTTGGTTCTGTGTCCTGCTGGCCTCTGGGTACTCAACAATTCTTTCTTTCAGAAGTGATTCCGTCAATTTCCCTACTACTGAGGTCAAGCTAACAGGTTTGTAGTTTCCTGCCTCTACTTTGCTCCCACTTTTGCAAAGGGGAATCACATCCACCCTCCTCCAGTCCTTAGGTACTACACCATCCTCCCATGATTTGTTAAAAAGGGTAGTCAGTAGTGTTACTAGTTCTCCCCTTAGTTCTTTTAGAATTCTGGGGTGAATCCCATCAGGCCCCATTGCTTTGTCCACCTTCAGTTTTAGAAATTCTTTCAGAACCCTTTCTTCTGTGAAAGGACTGGTATTGACCACCTATCCAGAGTGCTTCATTGATTGGATTAGATACCTCCCCCTCCTCTTCTTTTGTGAATACTGAGCAGAAGTATTCATTCAGTATCCCTGCTTCTTCACTGTCCCTCTCTGCCCAACCAATCTCCCCTTTATTAAGCCTCAAACTCCCTCCCTTGGTCTTTCTTCATTCCCTAATGTACCTATTAAAGGTTTTATCCCCCTTCTTAACCAAGTTGGCTATCCTTTCCTCTGTTTGGGCCTTTGCTATTCTGACTGCCTTCCCTGCTTCCTTCTGCTTTAACTGGTACAGTTCTCTGTCTTGCTCCTTCTGTATTTCCTTATACTTCCTGAATGCTATCTTTTTCTCCCTCACCTTCCCCGCCACCTCTTTTGAGAACCATAGCATTTTTTTCTTTTGTTTGGATTTATTTGCTTCACACCAAGGTTTGTTGCTTCTGTAGTGGCAGTTTTGATGTTTCTCCTTTGTTCATCCACCCCTCCTTCTTGCTTGTTTGATAGTGTTCTTCTGAGGCACTCTCCAATTTTGACAAAGTCAGCCCTCCTAAAGTCCGGTACCCTCACTTTTGTATGGCTTTACTCTATGGCTGTGCTAATCATGAACCACACTGTTTGGTGGTCACTTGTTCCCAGATGGCTACCCACTTCTAGATCTGAGATCCTCTCTCAGTTCCCATATGAGAACAACGCTGGACTAAGTATATTGAACTGAAAGGAGACTATGTTGAAAATGTAAAATAATATTAGGTTCATAGTGCATTTCTTTTTGTGTCAGGCCACAAACATTTTGATCGATCTTCATACTAAACATACCAGCCATGGCATAGAATGCAGATGCATGTCCTGAAGGGCCCCCTCTGTCCTTGGAAATTAGATGTCACCTAAGTATGCCAGCAGAGCATCAGTAACCTGTCAGAGCCACCTGCTCATTGAGGAGTGGCTGATACCAGTCATGGCCACAGTCATCTGTTGAAAGGTGTCTGTTCCATATTAGGCTAGCCTGGTGCATGCTACAAGTGTATGGCTATGGCATGTCCATGTCCACAGCCGAGGATCCAGTAGCTGGCAGAGCTCCCCTAGGTTTCCATGGACCACTGATACCTGTCAATTCACTGATGCTGTATGAGTGTCACTGTATCTGCCCTTGGAAGGTGATACAGGGACATCCCTCACAGCTCCTGTCACATTCTAGCTCCTCATCATGTAACTGGAGTAGCACCACATCCATGAGTACACACGAGAACATCACTGCATTGTCCTCTCCAGGTGTTGCAATTTTAATAGCTAGCCAGGTGAGGGCATAGCTTCATCCAACCAATGTAACTGTGTCACTCCACACAGGTACCAGCATGACATTCTCTGCCTGCAGAATGATACAGGGCATTGTGTAGCAGTCAGTTACCATGTCATGAATCAAGAATACAGAACCAAAGAAGATGCCAGAGTTGATGCCACAAAAGGCATTCCTGCCAAAGACCCTAACCCTTGGGAAAAACAGATATAGGGACTAGGATGGGACCTATTGGCAAATTGTAGAGCCACCTCAGGTGAATGATCTTTTTTTCTGCTGCATCCCAGAGTGGCCACTGTACTATACACTGCTGTCACCATGTTGTCTTTAATTCTGAAAGCCTCCTTCTGTGTCATTTCAGGGATCAACAGCACCCATTGGCATGCTGATACTGTGGCAGAGCCATTCAAGAAGATCGCAGTATGAGCCACCTGTTTATGATCCCCGCCTGGACTGGGATGCTGATAACTGGTCACACCTGAAGGAGGATGACAGAAATGGGGGCTGTGCTGGCTGCACCACTGGGACCACCCAAAAACCAGCCAGACTGTGGACTGCAGCTTCTGCAGTGAGTGCACAGGACAGCCTCACATCACTGAGGACCAGTGAGGGCTGTACAATGCTGCACACTGCAATGGCTGTATGAAGGAAAACCATTTCCATCAGGGTGTGGGTAACACCCTGGAGCAATGACTTATTGGCCATGCCTTATGGTAAGGTATGGCTGTTGGTCTTCTGTGCAGACACAGACTGTGGGTGATAGGTAGGATATGGCATCTCGCTATATGTTGTACATGACAGTTACTTGTAATTATAAGTGAATGCCTCTTGGTGTACTGTTATACTGTGTGATGCATGTTATTGGCCACACCCTGTCTTGCAGGGGCAGGTGCCAGTGCCCACCGTGTGGCTACAGGAAGGGTGGAGGTGTTATGCCCAGGGAGTATGGGGGGAGTTGTGCCCCAGGTGAGGCACTGGCGGGTTGTGTTGAGGGGATGTGTGGTATCCAGGTGTCTCCATGTATCGAGAATGAGTGTCACTGTAGTGAATTACATCTTCTCATTCAGCCTGCCACGTGTCTGCACCCTGTATGGTGCAGATGTTCGCACTACTGCAGCCTTCTTGCCTGTGTAAGTCGAGGTGCCACTCACTGCCTGCTGCTTACGGCGTCCGGGACTGTGGATCAGTTGCAGCACCTTCTGCATGGGCATAGGGTATACCATATGCCTCACCCTACTGTACATTCAACGGCCCCAGAGCACTAACAGTCCCACGAACCACTGAACACCCAGCTGACCAAGATGGTGGCTGTGCTGGGATGAGTTCTGCAGGAGTTTTTGAAAGCAGCATGTGAGGAGAAGCATTTTTGGATTATTTTAGTTTATTTTTGTTATTGTGAATTTGTTTGATTACTCAAGATTGCTCGGGACATTCTTTTCAGCTTCACCCAGGAACCGATTATTATCAAGCTAGATGTGTTTAATTACTACTAAGCATCTACTTTCATTAATGATTTTTGGAGTTACAGAGGTGACAATAATACCAGGGAATCAATCGAAAGATATTGAAGTATTTGAACTAACATCTAGTTCTCGCACTACAATACCTTTACTTTACTTTATAATATCGCGTTCTGGGAGTACCTTGGTTCCTGGTGTCTGGACTGGAGTGGTCTCGCTGCTGTGGAGAGAAGTGGAGCGAGGAGTCTGATGTCTGATTCTGGAAGGTACTGTGGTGTGACTTGAATCTGGCCGGTAATCCCCAAGAAAACAGTGTGGAAGGGAATGTAGAGGTGGTTTGATGGCAGGTGTTTGCCTGCTGTTGAGGGATGCTCTGTTCTGGTCCCAGTCCTCGACCTGGTGGTGTGCCATGGTGCCGTTGTCGGTGGCAGGATGCGCCTGCGGTACTTCCGACACACAGTGTGGTGGCTGGAGAGCTGTTGAAGCAATGGCAGGGTCTGGGGAGAGGTGGTGGTCCTGGGGGAGCCCCACGAGATTGTAACATCTTGGCTTTGAAGTGAAATGAAGTGTTACTATCCCTGGATTATCCTGCCAATTGGGGGTTGTGATTGGAGTCTGGACTGCAGCTGTATCATTGTTGCAGTGTTTGTTGCTTCCTTGACTTTCAGCAAATGAGGGGAGAGCTGTGAGTTGTTGTATGAGTTGTTTAGTTCTGTTTGCCTCTCTGACTCTAACACTATATTTACAAAGCGATCTTGGACTATATTACCTGAGAAATGTGGTCAGCTTTTGGTTTCTCCATGGTGGTGACAGCCCATGGAGGACTGATTACTGGCATGACATTTTTATAAATCTTAAACCTGGAATTTACAAAGTTTTATTCTGCTGACTCTAGGAGTGAGAGTCCTGTGGGTCTATTAAATGGACAGCTGTTTGGCCATAGGAGGTGGGAGCTCCATGTACTAAAACATTTCTCTGTGGTTTTTTCATGGACTGGGCTATGTTTACGTTATCCATTTTTAATACTGGAAGTATTTGCAGTGTAATTAAGCTTATACATTTTATGTTTATGCAGTCCATGTATATTTTTGGATAGAATAATTTATTTTAGTTTATTATTGTTTATAGTTTGTATCTTGCTTATAGTTTGTATTTTATATTTAGTTGGGTTTGGGTGCTATTAAGTTAATTTAGTGTGTAATTATTATTTTAAGAATGTGCTGGGGAGGTCAAATGACGGTCAGGCAGTATTCCCTCACCAGGCTCAGAGACTTACACCTTTAGCTGCCCTTACTTGCCAACTGAGATCTATAGATGCTGTCAATCCTGGGAGATTGCTAGGAGGCATAGGAAAGGGATGAGAACAGGGCCTGGTAGTGGAATGGAGGGTGGGCAGATTGAGGTGGTAGGGACCAGGCGACACCCTGGAGTGAAATGGTGCCAGGACAGGGGTAATCCCTGCATTGTCTCCATACCCAAGGGCCCAGTAATTAATACTGATCAGGAGTTGAGGTCTTCTCCAGCATCTCATCTGACCTGGGCAGTGTTATGCAATGCCAGGTCCATCAAAAATAAGATGGCTATTATAGCTGATCTTGTTGATGCGGTGGATCTGGCTTGTATCACCGAGATCTGGCTGGACAAAAATGCACACCCAGTATTGGCTTCTGCAGTGCTAGCTGGGTTCTCAGTAATTCACCTGCCCAGGATTGGATCAAAGGGGTCGGGGTGTAGCCATCTTTTTTAAGACTGAGCTGGGCCTTGTGGATGTTCTAGTGGAAACACCAGATCCTTTGAGTGTATCATGGGAGAGTGTGTAGATTGCAGGATACTCCTCATTTACCTTCTACCAGGTGATGGGGCTTTATTCCTGCAGGAGATTGCTGAATTCATCATGGTATTGAAGTCTTAGAGATGGATAATTCTGGGGGACTTCAATGCCTGGGTTGATGATGAACTCTTGCAATTTGGTCACATTCCTCCTCCAGCTTATGACAGTGCTGGGTCTCACATAGGTGGTTAACTCCTCTACCCATATAGGAGGTCACTCATTGATCTACTTTTCCTCCTGGGGATGGAACCAGTCAGTTGGTCTGACTATCACACCATAGGGTTCAGCTTTGGCCCCCACCGATTGGACCTACCCCCTCAGAGATGGTCCGATACTGCCCTTTAAGGGGAGTTACCCCAGATGGTCTAGCAGTGGTTCTGGACCTATCAGGATTGCTGGGTGAAAGTACAAGTCCAGGGTATCTTGTACTAGCCTATAACAAGGCAGTGGGAGATGCCCTGGACTTGATTGCTCCTGTTCATGTTTGACCACTCACTCTTTGCCCAAGGTCCCCTTGGCATGATGGGTCCTTGAAGGAGTTGAGGCGAGTTGGTCGAAGGCTGGAGAGAGCTTGGTGGAAGTCTGGCCTGGATGCTGAAAGGCTTAGATTGGTAGAACATTACAATCGCTATCAATCAGAAAGCACCATAAGAAGGCAGGGTTCCTGTCCAGGAAGATTTCTGCTGCACAGAATCGACAAGCTCAACTCTTCTGAACCGTTGACAGATTGTGCAATCCAATCTCTCTCCAGTCTGGAAGAGCTTTTTCACAGAATAAGTGTGATGAGGTAGCTTGGTTCTTTGCAGATAAGGTTGCAAGCAACAGGTCCGGAATCGGCCCAGCTCTCTCTATGAGGGGGTTGCGGAGGTTGATGGGAGGTGGTGAACACTCGATCTGTATGGACTTATTTCAGGCAACCGGAATTCATGGACATTGTGAAGATTGTCCAGACTTTGCACCCAACCTGGTGAAGTTTGGATCCGTCCCCACCCCTTTAGTGGGGTGTAGATGTTATCTGCCTGATCCTAGCTGAAATTGTATGGGGATCCTTGGAAGAGGGGATCTTTCTGGATCCCTTGAAGGAGGCAGTCATTCCACCACTCCTTAAAAAGCCTTCCTTGGATCCCAACGATCCAGCTAACTACCAACCTGTCTCTAGCCTTCCCTTTGCGGGGAAGGTTATTGAGAAGGTGGTTGTGCTGCAGCTGGATGATCGCCTTGTAACTCACAATGTCTATGAAGCCCTTCAGTCTGGTTTTAGGAAACAGCATAGCATGGAGACTGCCCTTGTCTGGGTACTAAACGACCTCCTAATGGCGAGGGATTGAAAGGCTTATACCATCTTGGTCTTTCTTGATCTGTCAGCAGCTTCTGACACTGTGGACCATGGAATGCTTTTGGAGACCCTGCGGTTTCTTTGTGGATTGTCGGGTACAGTCCTCGAATAGTTTCGATCTTTCCTCACAGGCAGATCTCAGAGAGTGGTCACTGGAATTTATTCCTCTGACTCCCTCCCTCTGTCCTGTGGGGTTGCCACAGGGCTTCATATTGGCACCCATGTTGTTCGCATTGTACATGCTACCACTGGGAGATATCATCAGGTGATACAGCTTGAGTTTTCACTGTTATGCAGATGATACTCACCTGTATATGTCCTTTGTGCCCGCACAGGCTGATGCTATCTCTGTGCTAAATAATTACCTTTCCGAGATCAATGACTGAATGGGCTCTAGTTGGCTGAGATTAAATCCAGATAAGACCAAGGTGTTGGTAGTGGACCCAGGTCACCCAGGGGTGGGTCTGGGGGTTGGACATGTGTCTGGCCTATGGCTTGACTGTGTCTGACTCAGGACCTCAGATCAGGTGTGAAATCTGGGCTTTGAACCTGAAATTTCAGGTATCAGCTGTAGTCAAATCCTTATTTTACCATCTGAGGAATATCACCCGGGTGAAACACCTGGGTCCGCTAGGTGACTTTCCAACATTGGTTCACACCTTCATCGCCACCCGTCTTGACTACTGTAATGCCCCCTACCTAGGGCTGTCTGGGGTTGATATCCACTGCTTGCAGCTGGTGCAGAATGCTGTAGCCAGGTTGTTAACAGGTATCTCTAGGTCCTGTCACATAACACCTGTGCTGTGCTGACTGCACTGGCTGCCGGTTCAGTGCTGGGTCACCTATAAAGTAGGCTTGCTTACCTTTATTTATTTAATTTATTTATTAGATCATCGGTTTTCAAACCTTTAAGTCATAGACTCATTTACAAAGGCACCTCATCAAGAAAGCAATACATCACAGCAAACAAAACAGTACAGTACTTAACACTTAGGTTAAAAAAGCAACCAGTGTTACAGGCATTCACTGGTGGTACACGCTTGGTAATAGATAGATCACAGTAGTCATAATATAGGTACATGAGTACCATGTCAGGTAGCATCCAGAGATATTTTATTACAATAGTCAGCAGATGTTGCCTGAGAGCCCAGGTATATACAGCAGAAGTAGACAGGTCAGACCCAGCCTTGGGGTGAAGGTAAGGGGCAGGTGGGGGATTATGTCCAGTTGCAGCAGTGAGTGCTTGTCAGATGGCTTCTGAGGGAGACCTTGAAAGGACCAAGCTTAGTGGAGTCAGCTATTTTGGCTGGGAGGGAATTGAACCAGGAGGGATCCCGATAGCAAAAGGATCTCTGGGCCATAGAGGTCCTTATCCTGGGGAAAATGAGGGAGGTTTTGACAGTGCTGCAGGTGGAGATCGACGGGGAGGCATGCTGCAGGGAGGTGGCAATCCCAGGGGGGAAGAGAGCCCTAGCAGGATCTTTTTTGCAAGAAGGCAGGTTTGGAAGCGGAGTCTTTTTTCAAGGTTGAGCAAGTTGGTGGTGGAGTACAGCAGGCATGTATGGGTGCACCTAGGGGCTCCCAGCATTAGCCTGCAGGCCTTGTTTATAGAGAGCTGGATTCTTGCAAGCGCAGTGTTGTCAGCAGCAGCATAGATGGGCAGCCCATAGTTGATTAGCGACAGGACAGAGGAGGTGATTGCCAATCTAAGGGCCTCTTGTGGTAGGCAGTCCCTGTGGTGGTATAATAGTCCAATCCTGACATTGGTGGCAGCAGAAAAGGCATTGATATGGGAATGGAAGGAGAATGCCGAATCAAAGGTAATGCCCAGGTACTTGTAGGTGGAAACCAGCTCAGTGGGGTTTAGTGTGTTAGGCAGTATCACGAGAGGGGCACCACTGGCTTTGCTTTGGCGATGTGAGAAGAGCATAACTTTGGTCTTTTTTAGGTTCAGGACTAGCCTTCGTGATGTGAACCAATGCTCAGCTCCATCAAAAGCTTGCTGGAGGGTGGCCTGGAGTGTGTTGGGGTTGGGGTCAGCAGTGAAGAGCACAGTGTCATCCGCGTAGAGGAAGATCTTACTTGGGCAGGCCAAGGGGAGGGAGTTGAGGTAAAGACTGAAGAGGAGAGGGCTTAAAATGGAGCCCTGGGGAACCCCAGAGCAGACAGGTCATGTGTTAGATAGGGTGCTATTGATTTTTACACACTGAGTTCTGGCAGAGAGGTAGCTGGTGAACCATGCAAGGAGTCTGGGGGAGAAACCAAGGCATCTGAGGGAGTCAAGCAGGAGAGAATGGCATACTGTGTCAAAGGCCTTGGAGAGGTCAATGAACATGGCACAGGCAGGACTTCCGGCATCAAGAGAAGAGTGCAGAAAGTTGGAGAATTCAAGTAGTGCAGTTGTGGTGCTGTGATCTGCATGTGACCTGCATGAAAGCCATGCTGTTCAGGGCACAGGATATTGTGCATGGCCAGGTATTCAGCAAGCTGGTTGCCAACTACTTTTTCAAGGACCTTAGAGAGTGGGGGGAGGACGGAGATAGGTCGATAGTTACCTGGGGATACTCGATCACCGCTCTGTAGGATGGGAGTGATGATGGCTGTTTTCCATGTGCTGGGGAACTGCCCCAGGCACAGAGAGTGGTTGAGCAGCTCGGTAAGTGGGACCAGGATAGCATCCAATGTCAGACAAAGTAACCTAGTGTCCAGTAGGTCAGTGCTGGGGTTGTTACTACTAACGGCTTTATGCAGAAGGGGTCTAGCCTCCAATGGGGAGATGATACGTAGGTAGAAAGGAGGTCTCTGGAGAGTGGGCAGGGGTGCTACTGGGATGGGGTCAAAGAAGTTACTGGGCAGGACTGAACTCAGGTCTGAGAAAGTGTGGTTTAGGCAGTCTGTAATGCCAAGGGGTCAGAGCAGACAGTGCCATTAAAGAAGAGTTGAGAGGGGGGTGGGGAGTGGGATTTCCCATTCAGCTCCTTTACATTATCTCAAAAGTTTCTAGCCGACCCCCAAGAGGAGACAAGAGCAGATTGGTAGTACTGGGCTTTGGCCTGTCGAATGGCCCAAGTACACTTATTACGCTCAGCGTTGTATGCTTGCCTATCAGCTGGTTTGCTGGATTCCACAGCAATGTGCAATAGGCTGTCTCTCATTTTAAGTTTGTGAAGGAGGGAGGGGGTAACCCAGGGCATGTTTTGTTTTTTGGTGCGATTTCTAGTGAAGGAGGTATAGAGGTCACAGGCAGTGTTAAAAGTGCGAGTGAAAAAATCCAGTGCCTCATGTATGATGATGCAAGCCTGATTGGGAACCAATCCAGTTGTGAGAGGTACAGTTTAAGGCAACGTAGGCCGCCTGGGAGTAGGCGACATCGCTGGGTGGTTTGTGGTGCAGGTTTGCTGTTGGCAACGGACCAAGAGAATATGACCGGGGAGTGGTCACTAAGTGAGTTGGGAAGTACACTGATATCGAGCACCCTTTGGGGGCAGTTGGTAATGGTGATATCCAGGAGGGTACTAGAGCCAGTAGAGGGGTTGAATCTAGTTGGGGTGGTGACAAGCTGAGTCAAGTCAAGGGCAGCAAAGATATCTCCAGTTTGAGAGGCCGTGGCAGAGAGCCAGATGATATCCAGGTCACCAACAATTATCTGGGCCATTTTGGGAGGTAGGCCAGAGAGATAGTCAGCAAGCGTCTGAATGGTGAGGTCTTGCTTTCTGGGGGGAATATAGGCAATGGTGAGAAAGAGTGGGCCAGGGTTGGGGAGATTTTTAGGGTGAGGGCTTGCAGCCCATTATCAAGTTTGGGTGCTGGAAGTGCATGTCCAAGGAGGGAGCTACGCATGTAGACACCACAACCACCTCCACATTTACCCACCTGATCTTCCCTGAAAAGGGTGTAACCAGAGAGGGAGATGAAGGAGTCAGGGGTGGATTTGGATACCCAGGTTTCGACGAGTGCAACAATGTCTGGTTGGTGCTGAGTAACCCAGCATTGGAATGCAGCAGCCTTCTTAAGGAGGATGCAAATATTCATAGAAGCTATGCGGAGTCCTTAATCCTAGGCAGGCTTGTTCATAAGGTTGGGCACAGGGCCAGGGTTTGGATGAATGTCACCTGATAGAAGCAACAGGAGAGTGATTAGGCACATCATAGCATGGTAGTGATTGTGGCATCTCCTCTTGTGACTGGACATGGGGCGGGTGCTGGGGTGCAAGGGGTGGGTAGAGTCCAAAGGGTGGGAAAGGCATTGAGGAGAAAAGACCAAGGTATGAGTGGGAAGCAATAGGTCGCAGGGGTGGAAGTATGGGGGGGACCAAGGGGGTGAGGTGATCGAGCATTGGGGGATCTGGTAGAGGTGTTGCAGATAAGAGGGAGGGTACTATGCGAGAAGGGTTATGGTCATAAATGAGGTCGGGCTGGTGTAGAAGTAGGAGGAGGACCATAGTCAGTGTCAATGCACTTGATAATGGATGCAATGAGGACGATAAGTTATTTCAGCTCAAGAGAGGATCACCCCTTTAAGAAGTTACAGAAAGGAGAGCCACTTTAAGGAGTTGCTGTAATTGACTAGTGTGAGGCCTCAGGGGGTGTGGACCACTGGGGAAGTGTACTTAATAAAGGAGGAAGGAGAGGGTGGCGGGGTTGGTGAAAAAAAAAAAATTGTCCAAATTGTCCAGAAAGCAGTACAGCAAGGCAGTGGGCAAGCTGTGTTTTGAAAAAGGTGCCTTGTGTGCTTCCTTTCTAAGTGGGGGATCTGCAGCATCCAATCAGGAAGCAGCCACATTCCCCAGGAGCCAGTCCAATTACGGGGATTGAAGCCTGACAGCTCTGAGTTAGGAGCTGACCAAACGTACCTGCTTTCCTTGGTCAGGGGGTGGCAGGTTGGATGCAGAGGTCCGGTGGCCAGCAGATAGCAGCGCCAGGGCCACTCAGCTGAAGTGGAGAGCCAGGTTTGGGCTTGTGTCTAACATAGAATGGAAAAAAATGTGGGCCGTTAGATAAAAAGCCAGAGACAAAGGTCAAGTGAATTGGTGGGAGGGCTCTGGGCAATTAAGTGCTCAGGGCAGGAGTAGGTGCAAATAATGGGAGAGAAAGGTTCCTGCACAGAGGTCTGGTCAAAGGTGCCAGGTGGGAATATAGCAAAACAGAAGACTGATTCAGGAGGTTAGGGGGAAGCCCCTTTAATGAGACCAGGGAGAGGTGGGAAGGAGGCATGTGGTGGAAAGTATTCAGGGTAGTCTGGAATGGGTAGAGAAGATGGCCCAAAATGCCAGGCAATATTTACAGAATGTGCTGGTTTGGGGGGGGGGTGTCAGGAGAGGGAATCAGGGGTCCAGTAGATGGCAGAGAAACATTGTGGGGAATAGAGAGAAAGAAATACAAAAGGCAAAATAGCAAGAGAAAGAGGGAAGCAAAGAAGGCAGTCTAAGGATATATGAGAGGAACTGTGATGGGTAAAGTGTGGCAGAGAAAACAGCAGGCACTGGTCAGTTCTAGCTATTCTACAATATTGGGCAATTAGCAGAAAAAATTCAGTAGTGCAAGCAGTAAGCTATATAAATGTCAGGCAGTCAGTTAAAGTTCGCTACAACTCTGCTAGGCAATTTCTACATATACAGTGCAATAGTTTAAAGGTAAAATGTTTAAGCAGTATAAATATCCAGTAGTGCAAGACATAAGCTATACAGAAGTCAGGCCTAGCTAATACAGAAGGCTAAACAGCCGAAAATTCCAGGTGGAGAGGAAAAAAACATATATATTTGTTTCCACATCAGCAGTAAATTCCGCAGAAAAAATTGTCCAGAGAGCAGAACAGCAAGGCAGTGGACGAGCTGTGTTTTGAAAAAGGCACCTTGTGTGCTTCCTTTCTCAGTGGGGATCTGCAGCATCCAATCAGGAATCAGCCACAGTCCCCAGAAGCCAGTCCAATTACAGGGATTGAAGCCTGGCAGCTCCAAGCTAGGAGTTGACCAAACGTACCTGCTTTACTTGGTCAGGGGTTGGTAGACTGGATGCAGAGGTCTGGCCTCCAGCAGGTAGCAGTGCCAGGGCCACTTAGCTGAAGTGGAAAGCCTGGTTTGGGCTTGTGTTTAAAATAAAGCGGAAAAAAAGGTGGGCAATTAGTTAAAAAGAGAAGGACAAAGGTCAAATGAATTGGTGGGAGGGCCCTGGGCAATTTAGTGCTCAGGGCAGGAGTAGGTGCAAATAGTGGGAAAGAAAGGTTCCTGCACAGAGGTCTGGTCAAAGGTGCCAGGTGGGAATTAGCAAAACAAAAGGCTGATTCAGGAGGTTGGGGGGGCCCCTTCAATGAGACCAGAGAGAGCTGGGAAGGAGGCGTGTGGTGGTGAGGACTCGGGGTAGTCTGGAATGGGTAGAGAAGATGTCCCAAAATGCCAGGCAATATTTACAGAATGTGCTGGTTCAGGGTGGTGTCAGGAGAGGGAATCAGGGGTCCAGTAGATGGCAGAAAAACATTTTGGGGAATAGAGAGAAAGAAATACAAAAGGGAAAAAAGCAAGAGAAAGAGGGAAGCAAAGAAGGCAGTCTAAGGATGAATGAGAGGAATTGTGACAGGAAAAGTGTGGCAGAGCAAACAGCAGGCAGTGGTCAGTTCTAGCTATTCTACAATATTGGCAATTAAAATAAAATTCAGTAGTGCAAGCAGTAAGCTATATAAATGTCAGGCAGTCAGTTAAAGTTCACTATGACTCTGCTAGGCAATTCCTAAAGTGCAATATTTTAAAGGTAAAATATTTAAGCAGTAGAAATATTCAGTAGTGCAAGACATAAGCAATATAGAAGTCAGGCCTAGCTAATACAGCAGGTTAAACAGCCGAAAATTCCAGGAGGACAGGAAAATAAAAAATATATATATATTTGCACATGAGCAGTAAATTCAGCAGAAAAATTTGTCCAGAGAGCAGTACAGCAAGGCAGTGGGCAAGCTGTGTTTTGAAAAAGGTGTCTTATGTGCTTCCTTTCTCAGTGGGGATCTGCAGCATCCAATCGGGAAGCAGCCACAGTTCCCAGGATCCAGTCCAATTACGAGGATTGAAGCCTGACAGCTCCGAGCTAGGAGCTGACAAAACATACCTGCTTTCCTTGGTCAGGGGGTGGTTGTCTGGATGCAGAGGTCCGGCCACCAGCAGGTTGCAGCGCCAGGGCCACTCAGCTGAAGTGGAGAGCCTGGTTTGGGCTTGGGTCTAAAACAGAGCAGAAAAAAAAGGTGGTCTGTTAGCTAAAAAGCCAGAGACAAAGATCAAGTGAATTGGTAGGAGGGTACTGGGCAATTTAGTGCTCAAGGCAGGAGAAGGTGCAAATAGTCGGAGAGAAATGTTCCTGCAGAGAGGTCTGGTCAAAGGTGCCAGGTGGGAATTTAGTAAAACAAAAGGCTGATTCAGGATGTTGGGGGAGGGAGGCCCCTTCAATGAGACCAGGGAGAGCTGGGAAAGAGGCATGTGGTGGAGAGGACTCAGGGTAGTCTGGAATGGGTAGAGAAGATGGCCCAAAATGCCAGGCAATATTTACAGAATGTGCTGGTTCAGGGTGGTGTCAGGAGAGGGAATCAGGGGTCCAGTAGATGGCAGAGAAACATTGTGGGGAATAGAGAGAAAGAAATACAAAAGGAAAAAAGCAAGAGAAAGAGGGAAGCAAAGAAGGCAGTCTAAGGATGAATGAGAGGAACTGTGATGGGAAAAGTGTGGCAGAGCAAACAGCAGGCTGTGGTCAGTTCTAGCTATTCTACAATATTGGGCAATTAAAATAAAATTCAGTAGTGCAAGCAGTAAGCTATATAAATGTCAGGCAGTCAGTTAAAGTTCACTATGACTCTGCTAGGCAATTTCTAAAGTGCAATAGTTTAAAGGTAAAATATTTAAGCAGTAGAAATATTCAGTAGTGCAAGACATAAGCAATATAGACGTCAGGCCTAGCTAATACAGCAGATTAAACAGCCAAAAATTCCAGGGGGAGAGAAAAATAAAAAATATATATATATTTGCACATGAGCAGTAAATTCAGCAGAAAAAATTGTCCAGAGAGCAGTACAGCAAGGCAGTGGGCAAGCTGTGTTTTGAAAAAGGTGCCTTGTGTGCTTCCTTTCTCAGTGGGGATCTGCAGCATCCAGTCGGGAAGCAGCCACAGTCCCCAGGATCCAGTCCAATTACGAGGATTGAAGCCTGACAGCTCCGAGCTAGAAGCTGACAAAACATACCTGCTTTCCTTGGTCAGGGAGTGGTTGTCTGGATGCAGAGGTCCAGCCACCAGCAGGTTGCAGTGCCAGGGCCACTCAGCTAAAGTGGAGAGCCTGGTTTGGCTTGTGTCTAAAAGACAGAAAAAAAAAAGCAGGTCCGTTAGTCAAAAAGCCAGAGACAAAGGTCAAGTGAATTGTGGGGAGGTCCTGGGCAATTTAGTGCTCAAGGCAGGAGAAGGTGCAAATAGTGGAGAGAAATGTTCCTGCAAGAGGTCTGGTCAAAGCTCAGGTGGGAATTTAGCAAAACAAAAGGCTGATTCAGGAAGTTGGGGGGAAGGTGGCCCCTTCAATGAGACCAGGGAGAGCTGGGAAAGAGGCATGCGGTGGAGAGGACTCAGGGTAGTCTGGAATGGGTAGAGAAGATGGCCCAAGAAGCCCGGCAATATTTACAGAATGTGCTGGTTCAGGAGGGCATCAGGAGAGGGAATCAGAGGTCCAGTAGATGGTACAGAAACATTGTGGGGAATAGAGAGAAAGAAATACAAAAGGGAAAAAAGCAAGGGAAAGAGGGAAGCAAAGAAGCAGTCTAAGGATGAATGAGAGGAACTGTGATGGGAAAAGTGTGGCAGTGCAAACAGCAGGCAGCAGTCAGTTCTAGCTATTCTACAATATTGGGCAATTAGCAGAAAAAATTCAGTAGTGCAAGCAGTAAGCTATGCAAACATCAGGCAGTCAGTCAAAGTTCGCTACAATGCTGATAGGTTATTCCTACATATACAGTGCAATAGTTTAAAAGTAAAATGCTTAAGCAGTAGAAATATTCAGTAGTGCAAGACATAAGCAATATAGAAGATAGGCCTAGCTAATACAGCCGGATAAATAGCCGAATATTCCAGGAGAAGAGAAAAAGAAAATAGATTTACATATTTCCACATGAGCAGTAAATTAAGCAAAACAAATTGTCCAGAGAGCAGTACAGCAAGGCAGTGGAAGAGCTGTGTTTTGAAAAAGGCACCTTGTGTGCTTCCTTTCTCAGTGGGGATCTGCAGCATCCAATCGGGAAGCAGCCACAGTCCCCAGGAGCCAGTCCAATTACGGGGATTGATTCCTGACAGCTCCGAGCTAGGAGCTGACCAAAGTACCTGCAATCCTTGGTCAGGTGGTGGCAGGCTGGGTGCAGAGGGCCGGCCACCAGCAGGTAGCAGTGCCAGGGCCACTCAGCTGAAGTGGAGAGCCTGGTTTGGGCTTGTGTCTAAAAGACAGAGGGAAAAAAAAGGCAGTCCATTAGTCAAAAATCCAGAGACAAAGGTCAAGTGAATTGGTGGGAGGACCCTGGGCAATTTAGTGCTCAGGGCAGGAGTAGGTGCAAATAGTGGCAGAGAAAGTTCCCTGCACAGAGGTCTGGTCAAATGTGCCAGGTGGGAATTTAGCAAAACAAAAGGCAGATTCATGTGGTTGTGGGGAGGCCCCTTCAATGAGACCAGGGAGAGCTGGGAAGGAGGCGTGTGGTGGAGTGGACTCAGAGGGTAGGCTGGAATGGATAGAGAAGATGGCCCAAAAAGCCAGGCAATATTTACAGAATGTGCTGGTTCAGGGGGTGTCAGGGGAAGGAATTAGTGGTCCTGTAGATGGCAGATAAACATTGTGTGGAATAGAGAGAAAAAATACAAAATGGAAAAAAAGCAAGAGAAAGAGGGAAGCGAACAAGGCAGTCTAAGGATGAATGAGAGGAACTGTGACAGGGAAAAGTGTGGCAGAGCAAACAGCAGGCAGTGGTCAGTTCTAGCTATTCTACAATATTGAGCAATTAGCAGAAGAAATTCAGTAGTGCAAGCAGTAAGCTATATAAATGTCAGGCAGTCAGTTAAAGGTTGCAACAACTCTGATAGGCAATTCCTACATATACAGAGCAATAGTTTAAAGGTAAAATGTTTAAGCAGTAGAAATATTCAGTAGTGCAAGACATGAGCTATATAGAAGTCAGGCCTAGCTAATACAGCAGGCTAAACAGCCGAAAATTCCAGGAGGAGAGAAAAAAAATATATATATATATTTCCACATGAGCAGTAAATTCCGCAGAAAAAAATGTCCAGAGAGCAGTACAGCAAGGCAGTGGACGAGCTGTGTTTTGAAAAAGGAGCCTTGTGTGCTTCCTTTCTTAGTGGGGATCTGCAGCATCCAGTCGGGAAACAGCCACTGTCTGTAGGAGCCAGCCCAATTATAATGATTGAAGCCTGACAGCTCCGAGCTAGGAGCTGACCAAACGTACCTGCTTTCCTTGGTCAGGGGGTGGTCGGCTGAATGCAGAGGTCCTGCCACCAGCAGGTAGCAGTGCCAGGGCCACTCAGCTGAAGTGGAGACCCTAGTTTGGGCTTGTGTCTAAAACAGAGCAGAAAAAAAAGGCGTGCCGTTAGTTAAAAAGCCAGAGACAAAGGTCAAGTGAATCGGTGGGAAGGCCCTGGACAATTTAGTGCTCAGGGCAGGAGTAGGTGCAAATAGTCGGAGAGAAAGTTTTCCACAGAAAGGTCTGGTCTAAGGTGCCAGGTGGGAATTTAGCAAAACAAAAGGCTGTTTCAGGAGGTTGGGTGGGGGGAGGCCCCTTCAATGAGACCAAAGAGACCTGGGAAGGAGGCGTGTGGTGGAGAGGACTCAGGGTAGTCTGCAATGGGTAGAGACGATAGCCTGAAATGCCAGGCAATATTTACAGAATGTGCTGGTTCAGGGTGGTGTCAGGTGAGGGTATCTGGGGTCCAGTAGATGGCAGAGAAACATTGTGGGGAATAGAGAGAAAGAAATACAAAAGGAAAAAAAAGCAAGAGAAAGAGGGAAGCAAAGAAGGCAGTCCAATGATGAATGAAAGGAATTGTGACAGGAAAAGTGTGGCAGAGCAAACAGTAGGCAGTGGTCAGTTCTAGCTATTCTATAATATTGAGCAACTAGCAGAAAAAAATCAGTAGTGCAAGCAGTAAGCTATATAAAAGTCACTCAGTCAGTTAAATGTCACTACAACTCTGCTCTGCAACTCCTACATATGCAGTGCAATAATATAAAGGTTAAATGTTTAAGCAGTAGAAATATTCAGTTGTGGAAGACATAAGCAATATAGAAGTCACACGTTGCTAATACAGCAGGATAAACAGCCGAAAATTCCTGGAAGAAGAAAAAATAATATATTTCCACGTGAGCAGTAAATTCAGCAGAAAAAATTGTCCTGAGAGCAGTACAGCAAGGCAGTGGCCGAGCTGTGTTTTGAAAAAGGTACCTCATGTGCTTCCTTTCTCAGTGGGGATCTGCAGCATCCAATCGGGAAGCAGCCATAGTCCCCAGAAGCCAGTCCAATTGCAGAGATTGAAGCCTGACAGCTCCGAGCTAGGAGCTGATCAAACGTACCTGCTTTCCTTGGTCAGGGGGTGGCGGGCTGGATGCAGAGGTCTGGCTGCCAGCAGGTAGCAGAGCCAGGGCCACTCAGCTGAAGTGGAGAGCCTGGTTTGGGCTTGTGTCTAAAACAGAGCAGAAGAAAAAGGCATGCCGTTAGTTAAAAAGCCAGAGACAAAGGTCAAGTGAATTGGTGGGAGGGCCCTTGGCGATTTAGTGCTCAGGCCGGAGTAGGTGCAAATAGTAGGAGAGAAAGGTTCTTGCAGACAGTTTTGGTTAAAGGTGTCAGGTGGGAATTTAGCAAAACAAAAGGCTGAATCAGGAGGTTGGGGGGTTCCCTTCAATGAGACCAAGGAGAGCTGGGATGGCGGCGTGTGGTGGAGAGGACTCAGGGTAGTCTGGAATGGGTAGAGAAGATGGCCCAAAATGCCAGGCAATATTTACAGAATGTATTGGTTCAGCGGGGTGTCAGGAGAGGGAATCAAGGGTCCAGCAGAAGGCAGAGAAACATAGGGAATAGAGAGAAAGAAATACAAAAGTGAAAAAAGCCAGGGAAAGAGGAAAGCAAAGAAGGCAGTCTAAGGATGAATGAGAGGAAATGTGATGGCAAAAGTGTGGCAGAGCAAACAGCAGGCAGTAGTCACTTCTAACTACTCTACAATATTGGGCACTTAGCAGAAAAAAATTCAGTAGTGCAAGACATAAGCTATATAGAAGTCAGGCCTAGCTAATACAGCAGGCTAAACAGCCGAAAATTCCAGGAGGAGAGAAAAAAAAAATATATATGTATATATACAGTATATATTTCCACATGAGCAGTAAATTCAGCAGAAAAAATAGTCCAGAGAGCAGTACAGCAAGGCAGTGGACGAGCTGTGTTTTGAAAAAGGAGCCTTGTGTGCTTCCTTTCTTAGTGGGGATCTGCAGCATCCAGTCGGGAAGCAGCCACTGACTGCAGGAGCCAGTCCAATTACGGTGATTGAAGCCTGACAGCTCCGAGCTAGGAGCTGACCAAACGTACCTGCTTTCCTTGGTCAGGGGATGGTCGGCTGAATGCAGAGGTCCTGCCACCAGCAGGTAGCAGCGCAGGGCCACTCAGCTGAAGTGGAGAGCCTAGTTTGGGCTTGTGTCTAAAATACAGCAGAAAAAAAAAAAGGAGGGTCGTTAGTTAAAAAGCCAGAGACAAAGGTCAAGTGAATCGGTGGGAGGGCCCTGGACAATTTAGTGCTCAGGGCAGGAGTAGGTGCAAATAGTCGGAGAGAAGGTTCCTGCAGAGAGGTCTGGTCAAATGTGCCAGGTGGGAATTTAGCAAAACAAAAGGCTGATTCAGGAGGTTGGGGGGGATCTTTCAATGAGACCAAGGAGAGCTGGGAAGGAGGCGTGTGGTGGAGAGGACTCAGGGTAGTATGCAATGGGTAGAGAAGATAGCCTGAAATGCCAGGCAATATTTACAGAATGTGCTGGTTCAGGGGGGTGTCAGGAGAGCGAATCAGGGGTCCAGTAGATGGCAGAGAAACATTGTGGGGAATAGAGAGAAAGAAATACAAAAGGGAAAAAAGCAAGAGAAAGAGGGAAGCAAAGGAGGCAGTCCAATGATAAATGAGAGGAATTGTGACAGGAACAGTGTGGCAGAGCAAACAGTAGGCAGTGGTCAGTTCTAACTATTCTACAATATTGGGCAATTAGCAGAAAAAAATCAGTAGTGCAAGCAGTAAGCTATATAAATGTCACTCAGTCAGTTAAATGTCGCTACAACTCTGCTCTGCAACTCCTACATATGCAGTGCAATAATATAAAGGTTAAATGTTTAAGCAGTAGAAATATTCAGTTGTGGAAGACATAAGCAATATAGAAGTCACGCCTTGCTAATACAGCAGGATAAACAGACGAAAATTCCTGGAAGAAAGAAAAAATATATATATATATATGTATATTTCCATGTGAGCAGTAAATTCAGCAGAAGAAATTGTCCAGAGAGCAGTACAGCAAGGCAGTGTCCAAGCTGTGTTTTGAAAAAGGTGCCTCATGTGCTTCCTTTCTCAGTGGGGATCTGCAGCATCCAATCGGAAAGCAGCCATAGTCCCCAGAAGCCAGTCCAATTACAGGGATTGAAGCCTGACAGCTCCGAGCTAGGAGCTGATCAAACGTACCTGCTTTCCTTGGTCAGGGGGTGGTGGGCTGGATGCAGAGGTCTGGCTGCCAGCAGGTAGCAGAGCCAGGGCAACTTAGCTGAAGTGGAGAGCCTGGTTTGGGCTTGTGTCTAAAATAGAGCAGAAGAAAAAGGCATGCCGTTAGTTAAAAAGCCAGAGACAAAGGTCAAGTGAATTGGTGGGAGGGCCCTGGGAGATTTAGTGCTCAGGCAGGAGTAGGTGCAAATAGTGGGAGAGAAAGGTTCTTGCAGAGAGGTTTGGTCAAAGGTGGCAGGTGGGAATTTAGCAAAACAAAAGGCTGATTCAGGAGGTTGGGGGGGATCTTTCAATGAGACCAAGGAGAGCTGGGAAGGAGTCGTGTGGTGGAGAGGACTCAGGGTAGTCTGGAATGGGTAGAGAAGATGGCCCAAAATGGCAGGCAATATTTACAGAATGTGCTGGTTCAGCGGGGTGTCAGGAGAGGGAATCAAGGGTCCAGCAGATGGCAGAGAAACATTGTGGGGAATAGAGAGAAAGAAATACAAAAGGGAAAAAAGCAAGAGAAAGAGGGAAGCAAAGAAGGCAGTCTAAGGATGAATGAGAGGAAATGTGATGGCAAAAGTGTGGCAGAGCAAACAGCAGGCAGTAGTCACTTCTAACTACTCTACAATATTGGGCAATTAGCAGAAAAAATTCAGTAGTGCAAGCAGTAAGCTATATAAACATCAGGCAGTCAGTTAAAGTTTGCTACAACTCTGCTAGGCAATTCCTACATATACAGTGCAATAGTTTTAAGGTAAAATGTTTAAGCAGTATAAATATTTAGTAGTGCAAGACATAAGCTTTATAGAAGTCAGGCCTAGCTAATGCTGCAGGCTAAACAGCCGAAAATTCCAGGAGGAAAGGAAAAAAAAAAATATATATATATATATATATATATATATATATATATATATGTATTTCCACAAGAGCAGTAAATTCAGCACAAAAAATTGTCCAGAGAGCAGTACAGCAAGGCAGTGGCAGAGCTGTTTTTTGAAAAAGGCGCTTTGTGTGCTTCCTTTCTCAGTGGGGATTTGCAACATCCAATCGGAAAGCAGCCACAGTCCCCAGAGGCCAGTCCAGTTACAGGGATTGAATTCTGACAGCTCTGAGCTAGGAGCTGACCAAACATACCTGCTTTCCTTGGTCTGGGGGTGGTGGATTGGATGCAGAGATCCGGCCACCAGAAGGTAGCAGAGCCAGGGCCACTCAGCTGAAGTGGAGAGCCTGGTGTGTTCTTGTGTCTAAAACAGAGCAGATAAAAAAGGCCAGCCGTTAGATAAAAAGCTAGAGACAAAGGTCAAGTGAATTGGTGGTAGGGCCCTGGGTAATTTAGTGCTCAGGGCAGGAGTAGGTGCAAATAGTGGGAGAGAAAAGTTCCTGCAGAGAGGTCTAGTCAAAGGTGCCAGGTGGCAATTTAGCAAAATAAAAGGCTGTTTCAGGAGGTTGGGGGGGGAGTCCCCTTCAACGAGACCAGGGAGAGCTGGGATGGAGGCGTGTGGTGGAGAGGACTCAGGTTAGTCTGGAATGGGTAGAGAAGACGGACCAAAATGCCACGCAATATTTACAGAATGTGCTGGTTTGGGGGGTGTCAGGAGAGGGAATCAGGGGTCCAATAGATGGCAGAGAAACATTGTGGGGAATAGAGAGAAAGAAATACAATAGGGAAAATAGCAAGGGAAAGAGGGAAGCAAAGACGGCAGTCTAAGGAAGAATGAGAGGAACTGTGATGGGAAAAGTGTGGCAGAGCAAACAGCAGGCAGTGGTCAGTTCTGGCTATTCTACAATATTGGGCAATTAGCAGAAAAAATTCAGTAATGCAAGCAGTAAGCTATGTAAACATCAGGCAGTCAGTTAAAGTTTGCTACAACTCTGCTAGGCAATTCCTACACATACAGTGAAATAGTTTAAAGGCAAAATGTTTAAGCAGTAGAAATATTCAGTAGTGCAAGACATAAGCTATATAAAAGTCAGGCCTAGCTAATGCTGCAGGCTAAACAGCTGAAAATTCCAGGAGGAGAGAAAAAAAAATATGCATATTATATATATATATATATATTTCCACATGAGCTGTAAATTCAGCAGAAAAAAATGTCCAAAGAGCAGTACATCAAGGCAGTGGCTGAGCTGTGTTTTGAAAAAGGCGCCTTGTGTGCTTCCTTTCTCACTGGGGATCTACAGCATCCAATCGGGAAGCAGCCACAGTCCCCTGGAGCCAGTCCAATTACAGGGACTGATGCATGACAGCTCCGAGCTAGGTGCTGATCAAATGTACCTGCTTTCCTTGGTCAGGGGGTGGCAGACTGGATGCAGAGGTCCGGCCTCCAGCAGGTAGCAGCGCCAGGGCCACTCAGCTGAAGTGGAGAGCCTGGTTTGGGCTTGTATCTATAATAGAGCAGATAAAAAAGGCAGGCTGTTAGTTAAAAAGCCAGAGACAAAGGTCAAGTGAATTGGTGGGAGGGCCCTGGGTAATTTTTTGCTTTTGCTAGCCTTGCTTGTAGAGCAGAAAGCAGCTAACTAAAAGAAGCTACATTTTCTTATTAATTTAAAACATAGCTCAGCAGGAGTCAGTGTTTGTTGAAATTAAGTAGACAGATACTTTATTAGAAGTAGAAGGGGTCTTATTTAGGGTGAAAAAAAAAAGAAAGAAAGTCAGTGTGTGTTCTGTGCTGGGAAGGGTACTGTATCAGCTGACTTTGTTAAACCAGTAGGAGGAAAGAGAGCTTAATTGGGGGTGTGGCTTAGACACTATAAAAGCAGGTGACTCAAATTACAACTTCCTGTTGCTAGCCTTTTTTCTTATTAATTGCCCTCCATCCCACCCACCCTAAGCCAGTTCTACTTTAATAGCCACTGGATTTGACTGTCAACAGGAACTTCCTGTTTGGCAGTAGGAAGGGAAGGATCATAGAGAAACATTGGTTTTGTCAACACTAAAGGAAAAAAGTAGCTCACTCTTCCCCCCAGCTGCTGGTGGTCTGACATTGAGCAAGGAAGAAGGAGGCTACTGAAGAAGATAGGAAGTTGCTGTCCCAGAACAGGAAGGGTGAGAATTGTAAGGAGAGAAGAGAGTAAGCATACAGAGAAACAGTAGAAGGGACACAAAATAAGACATGATAGGAGTGATACAGTGCAATGGCTGTGGGGCAGCAGTGTTCTGGGAGACATTCTGGAGGCTGCAATGCTGCCCTATTTGCAGGCACATCTCTGGTATGAGAGAGGAGGTTGCCCGTCTCCAGGCTGACCTGGCTAGGATTCGTGAAAACTCCTTCCCCACCCAGGGACCACTAGGGCCAATGCCTCTACCTCAGAGGTTGCCAAGAAAGAGGAGAGGCTGGACCAGGGTAGGCTCAGGGAGGGAGAGGGTTGTGGAACAGAGTTGCATCCCTCCAGCTGTACCTCTCCACAATTCATTCGCTCTTCTGGTGGATAGTGGTTCCTCTATGGAGGCACCTGCAGTGGAGACCAAGGAGGATGCTGGGAACCTTCACAAAGGAGACCCACAGGAGGGTGGCATGGGACCCCACAGGGAAAGGAAACAACTCCTGGTGGGGGACTCAATCATTGGGGGGGTAGAAATGGGGGAGGAATGGGAGAGGGAGGTAAGGTGCCTTCCTGGCACCACGGCTTGGAGGGACAGGAAGCGAATCCTCAGGATCGTGGGAGGAGCCGCACAAGGGAGGGAGGGAGCTGGATGTCATTGTCCACCTAGGGACAAATGACCTGGCTAGGAATGGGATCAGAGCAGTGCAAGAGGAGTTTGTAGAGTTGGGAAAGGTCTAGACAAGTAGCGACACGGTAACCCTTCTTGGAGGTGCTGCCTGTTCATGGCAAGGAGATGCTAGGGCACTCCTCACCAGGAAATCTAATGAGTGGTTGAAAACTGGTGTAGAGCTCAGGGTTTTGGCTTCACTGGGGACTGGGGAGATTTTGGAGGATGCAGACCTATACTGGTGCGATGGTCTGCATCTGTCCGGGTGGGGACCATGATCCTAGGTGAGAGGTTTAAATGCTTCATTGGCAAGCATTTAAACTAGCCAACAGGGGAGGCACTGAAAAGGAGCAGGGAAATCCCAGCCCCCCTCCCACACAAAACATGATGATTTGTGAGGTAAACACCAAGGTAGAGAAGTTATTAGGGAGCAGAACAGAGGTAAATGTTAAAAAAGGCAAAGGCAGTAAGGACAGGAATGGGGCTAAAAGGGGTAAGGCTATCAAAAAGTGGAGGGTGATGAGAACCAACGCCCGTAGTCTGTGTAACAAGCTCCCTGAACTAGTGGCCTTGATGGAAGAGGGTTGCCTAGATCATTGTGACAGTCACAGAAACATGGTACACAGAGAACCATGACTGGGATGTCAACATACCAGGATACACAATCTACAGGAGGGACAGAGAGGGTAAAAGAGGAGGAGGAGTAGCTCTCTATGTAAAGGAAGGGATCAAAGCAATAGAACTAAAGCGTAAACAGGGAGCAGATGAGGCACTCTGGGTCACCCTGGAGACAGGAAATGGCACTACAATCTGCATGGGGGTTGTATACAGACCCCCATCTCAGGGGGAGGGAATGGATAAGGAAATGATAGAAGGCTTTCTTAGAATGGCAGAAAAAGGGGAGATATTGTTAATGGGGGACCTGAATATGCCAGATGTTAACTGGAGCACCTTTGCTGCAGGCACATCCAAGAGCAGGGTCATTTGATGCCCTACAGGGGCATGCCTCAGACAGCTAGTATTGGAACTCACTGGAGGAGCAATCTTAGACCTGGTACTTTCAAATGGGGATGGAGAAAGAATCTCAGATTTAGAAGTGGGTAGCCATCTGGGAACAAACGACCACCAAACAGTGTGGTTCACGATAAACACAGCCATACAATCAAGCCGTACAAAAGCAAGAGTATTGGACTTCAGGAGGGCTGACTTTGGGAAAATGAGAGAGTGCCTCAGAAAAGCACTAGCAAACAGGCAAGAAGGAGGGGTGGAGGAACAATGGGGAGTAATCAAAACAGCCATCACAGAGACAACAAGCCTTTGCGTAAAGCAAATCAATAAAACACAATGAAGGAAAAAAAACACTATGGTTCTCAAAAGAGATGGCAGGGAAGGTTAAGGAGAAAAGGATAGCATTCAGGAAATATATGAAACACAGAAGGGGCAGGGCAGAGAACTTTATCAGTTAAAGCAGAAAGAGGCTGGGAAGGCAGTCAGAATAGCAAAGGCCCAAACCGAGGAAAGGATAGCCAATTCTGTTAAGAAGGGGGATAAGACCTTTTATAGGTACATTACGGAGCAAAGAAAGACCAAAGGAGGGATACTGAGGCTTAATAAAGGGAGGGAATGTGGGTAGAGGTGACAGTGAAAGCAGGATACTGAACGAATATTTCCTGCTCAGTATTCACAAAGGAAGAAGAAGGGCGGTACCTAAACCAAACAAGAGAAACACCTGAAGACGGGGTTGATACCAGTCCATTTACAGAAGAAAGGGTTCTGAAAGAACTAATAAAATTGAAGGTGGACAAAGCAATGGGGCCTGATGGGATTCACCCAAGAATTCTAAAGAACTAAGGTAGAACTAGTGACACGCTGACTACTCTCCTTAACAAATCATGGGAGGATGGGTTGGTACCCAGGACTGGAGGAGGGCAGATGTGATTCCTCTTCACAAAAGTGGGAGCAGGACAGAGGCAGGAAACTACAGACCAGTTAGTTTGACCTCAGTGGTAGGGGAAATGATGGAATCACTTCTAAAGGAAAGATTTGTTGAGTACCAAGAGGCCAGTGGGGCACAGGACCCAAGGCAGCATGGAGTCACGATGGGAAGGTTGTGTCAGACGAATCTAATAGATTTCTTTGACTGGGTGACCAAAGTAGTAGACCAGGGAGGGGCTGTGGACATGGCCTACCTAGATTTTAGCAAGGCATTTGATACAGTCCCACACAAAAGTTTAATACACAAGTTAGCCAGCCTTGGAGTGGGTCCCAAGGTGGTAGCCTGGATAAAAATTGGCTAGACAACAGGATGCAAGGGTAGTAGTAAATGGAGTACACAGTGAAGAATGGAGGGTTACTAGTGGGCATCACAGGGTTCAAAGTATTGGGACCGGTCCTTTAATGTCTTTATAAGTGATATTGCAGAGGAACTGGAAGGAAAAGTATGTCTCTTTGCAGACGACACAAAGATCTGCAACAGGGTTGATACACAAGATGGAGTGGAAAGGATGAGAAGGGACTTGGCAAGGTTGGAGGAATGGTCAAATGTATGGCAGCTCAGATTCAATGCAAAGAAGTGCAAGGTAATGCACATGAGAAACAAAAACCCAGGGGAAGTGTACACAATGGGGGGTGAGATACTGACAACAGTAAAAATGGAAAGGGACCTGGGGGTAATTATATCAGATGACCTAAAGGTGGGCAAGCAATGTGAGAAGGCAGTAAGGAAGACTGGGGATACTGGGATGCATAGGAAGAGGCATCAATAGTAGAAAACAAGAAGTTGTTATCCTCTGTACAGACAGTTGGTGAGACCCCATCTGAGTACTGTGTGCAGTTCTGGAGACCCCATCTCCGCAAAGACATAGACAGAGTGGAGGCTCGCAGGGGAGGGCAACCAAAATGGTGAAGGGTCTGCACCAGAAGACATACAAAGAAAGACTAAAGGGGCTTAATATGCATACCCTTGAGGAAAGAAGGGAGAGAGGGGACATGATAGAAACTTTCAAGTACCTCAAGGGAATCAACAAAGTCCAAGAGGGTAGCATCTTTCAGAAAAAGAGATGTACAAGAACAAGGGGGCACAATTTGAAGATAGAGGGGGGACGGCACAGACATAATGTGAGGAAGCATTTTTTCACAGAGAGGGTTGTGGATGCATGGAACAGCCTCCCTGAGGAGGTCGTGGAGTCAAGAACAGTGGGGAATTTCAGAATGCATGGGACAGGCATAAGGCAGTCCTAGTGGGGGGGTAGGAGGAAGTAAGCTGTTGGTTAACTAGGATCTGCAGCTTATCTGTTAGGTAGAAAAATGGGCAGACTAGGTGGGCCAAGTGGTCCTTATCTGCCGTCAAATTCTATGTTTCTATGTTTAGGGCGGGAGTAGGTGAGGTCTGGTCAAAGGTGCCTGGTGGAAATTTAGCAAAACAAAAGGCTGATTCAGGAGGTTGGAGGAGGGGAGGCCCCTTCAATGAGACCAAGGAGAGCTGGGATGGCGGCGTGTGGTGAAGAGGACTCAGGGTAGTCTGGAATGGGTAGAGAAGATGGCCCAAAATGCCAGGCAATATTAACAGAATGTGCTGGTTCAGGGGGGTGTCAGGAGTCGAGTAGATGTCAGAGAACTATTGTGGGGAATAGAGAGAAAGAAATACAAAAGGGAAAAAAGCAAGAGAAAGAGGGAAGCAAAGGCAGTCTAAGGATGTATGAGAGGAAATGTGATGGGAAAAGTGTGCCAGAGCAAACAGCAGGCAGTGGCCAGTTCTAGCTGTTCTACAATATCGGACAATTAACAGGAAAAATTCAGTAGTGCAAGCAGTAAGCTATATAAAGGTCAGCAAGTCAGTTAAACTTTGCTACAACTCTGCTAGGCAATTCCTACATATACAATGCAATAGTTTAAAGGTAAAATATTTAAGTAGTAGAAATATTCAGTAGTGCAAGACATAAGCAATGTAGAAGTCAGGCCTAGCTAATATAGCAGGCTAAATAGCCGAATCTTCCAGGAGGAGAGAAAAAAATATATATATTTCCACATGAGCAGTAAATTAAGCAGAAAAAATTGTCCAGAGAGCAGTACAGCAAAGCATTGGCTGAGCTGTGTTTGATAAAGGTGCCTTGTGTGCTTCCTTTCTCAGTGGAGATCTGCAGCATCCAATCGGGAAGCAGCCACAGTCCCCAGGAGCCAGTCCAATAATGGGGATTGAAGCCTGATGGCTCTGAGCTAGGAGTTGACCAAACGTACCTGCTTTCCTTGGTCAGAGGGTGGCAGGCTGGGTGCAGATGTCCGGCCGCCAGCAGATAACAGCACCAGGGCCACTCAGCTGAAGCGGAAAGCCTGGTTTGGGCTTCTGTCTAAAATAGAGCGGAAAAAAAAGGCGGGCCATTAGTTAAAAATCCAGAGACAAAGGTCAAGTGAATTGGTGGGAGGCTGGGCAATTTAGTGCTCAGGGCAGGAGAAGGTGCAAATAGTGGGAGAGAAAGGTTCCTGCAGAAAGGTTTGGTCAAAGGTGCCAGGTGGGAATTTAGTAAAACAAAAGGCTGATTCTGGAGGTTGGGTGGGGGGGGAGGCCCCTTCAATGAGACCAGGGAGAGCTGGGATGGCGGAATGTGGTGGAGAGGACTCAGGGTAGTCTGGAATGGTAAAGAAGATGGCCCAAAATGCCTGGCAATATTAACAGAATGTGCTGGTTAAGGGGGGTGTCAGGAGAGGGAATCAGGAGTCGAGTAGATGTCAGAGAACTATTGTGGGGAATAGAGAGAAAGAAATACAAAAGGGAAAAAAGCAAGAGAAAGAGGGAAGCAAAGGCAGTCTAAGGATGTATGAGAGGAACTGTGATGGGAAAAGTGTGCCAGGGCAAACAGCAGGCAGTGGCCAGTTCTAGCTGTTCTACAATATCGGGCAATTAGCTGGAAAAATTCAGTAGTGCAAGCAGTAAGCTATATAAAGGTCAGCAAGTCAGTTAAACTTTGCTACAATTCTGCTAGGCAATTCCTACATATACAGTGCAATAGTTTAAAGGTAAAATATTTAAGCAGTACAAATATAAAGTAGTGCAAGACATAAGCAATGTAGAAGTCAGGCCTAGCTAATACAGCAGGCTAAATAGCCGAATATTCCAGGAGGAGAGAAAAATAATATATTTCCACATGAGCAGTAAATTCAGCAGAAGAAAATTGTCCAGAGAGCAGTACAGCAAAGGCAGTGGCCAAGCTGTGTTTTGAAAAAGGTGCCTTGTGTGCTTGATTTCTCAGTGGGGATCTGCAGCATCCGATCGGGAAGCAGCCACAGTCCCCAGAAGCCAGTCCAATTACGAGGATTGAAGCCTGACAGCTCTGAGCTAGGAGCTGACCAAACGTACCTGCTTCCCTTGGTCAGGGGGTGGTTGTCTGGATGCATAGGTCCGGCCACCAGCAGGGTGCAGTGCCAGGGCCCCTCAGCTGAAGTGGAGAGCCTGGTTTGGGATTGTGTCTAAAACAGAGCAGAAAAAAAGGTGGGCTGTTGGCTAAAAAGGCCAGAGACAAAGGTCAAGTGAATTGGTGGGAGGCCCTGGGCAATTTAGTGCTCAGGGCAGGAGAAGGTGCAAATAGTGGGAGAGAAAGGTTCCTGCAGAGACGTCTGGTCAAAGGTGCCAGGTGGGATTTTAATAAAACAAAAGGCTGGTTCTGGAGGTTGGGGGGGGAGGCCCCTTCAATGAGACCAGGGAGAGCTGGGAAGGAGGCATGTGGTGGAGAGGGCTCAGGATAGTCTGGAATGGATAGAGAAGATGGCCCAAAATGGCAGACAATATTTACAGAATGCGCTGGTTAGGGGATGTCAGGAGAGGGAATCAGGGGTCCAGTAGATGGCAGAGAAACATTGTGGGGAATAGAGAGAAAGAAATACAAAAGGGAAAAAAGCAAGAGAAAGAGGGAAGCAAAGAAGGCAGTCTAAGGATGAATGAGAGGAACTGTGATGGGAAAAGTGTGGCAGAGCAAACAGCAGGCAGTGGTCAGTTCTAGCTATTCTACAATATTGGGCAATTAGCAGAAAAAATTCAGTAGTGCAGGCAGTAAGCTATGTAAACATCTGGCAGTCAGTTAAAGTTCGCTACAACTCTGCTAGGCAATTCCTAGATATACAGTGCAATAGTTTAATGGTAAAATGTTTAAGCTGTAGAAATATTCAGTAGTGCAAGACATAAGCTATATAGAAGTCATGCCTTGCTAATACAGCAGGCTTAACAGCCGAAAATTCCAGGAGGAGAGAAAAATATATATATATATATTTCCACACGAGCATTAAATTCAGCAGAAAAAATTGTCCAGAGAGCACTACAGCAGGGCAGCGGCCGAGCTGTGTTTTGAAAAAAGGCACCTCATGTGCTTCCTTTCTCAGTGGGGATCTGCAGCATCCAATCGGGAAGCAGCCACAGTCCCCAGGATCCAGTCCAATTACAGGGATTGAAGCTTGACAGCTCCGAGCTAGGAGCTGACCAAACGTACCTGCTTTCCTTGGTCAGTGGGTGGTGCGCTGGATGCATAGGTCCGGCCACCAGCAGGTAGCAGCGCCAGGGCCACTCAGCTGAAGTGGACAGCCTGGTTTGGGCTTGTGTCTAAAATAGAGCAGAAAAAAAAGGCAGGCCATTAGTTAAAAAGTCAGAGACAAAGGTCAAATGAATTGGTGGGAGGGCACTGGGCAATTTAGTGTTCAGGGAAGGAATAGGTGCTAATAGTGGTAGAGAAAGGTTCCTGCAGAGAGGTCTGGTCAAAGGTGCCAGGTGGGAATTTAGTAAAACAAAAGACTGATTCAGGAGGTTGGGCAGGGGGAGACCCCTTCAATTAGACCAGGGAGAGTTTGAAAGGAGGAGTGTGGTGGAGAGGACTCATGGTAGTCTGGAATGGATAGAGAAGATGGCCAAAATGCCAGGAAATATTTACAGAATGTGCTGGTTAAGGGGGGTGTCAGGAGAGGGAATCAGGGATTTCAGTAGATGGTAGAGAAACATTGTGGGGGATAGAGAGAAAGAAATACAAAAAGGAAAAAAGCAAGGGAAGAAGGAAGCAAAGACGGCAGTCTAAGGATGAATGAGAGGAACTGTGATGGAAAAAGGCAGAGCAAACAACAGGCAGTGGTCAGTTCTAGCTATTCTACAATATCGGGCAATTAGCAAAAAAAATTCAGTAGTGCAAGCAGTAACCTATATAAAGGTCAGGCAGTCAGTTAAAGTTCGCTACAACTCTGATAGGCAATTCCTACATATACAGTGCAATAGATTAAGGGTAAAATGTTTAAGCAGTAGAAATATTCAGTAGTGCAAGACATAAGCTATATAGAAGTCAGGCCTAGCTAATACAGCAGTCTAAAGAGCCAAAAATTCCAGGAGGAGAGGAAAATAAATATATATATATATATATATATATATATATATATATATATATCCATGTGAGCAGTAAATTCAGCAGAAAAATTGTCCAGAGAGCAGTACAGCAAGGCAGTCGCCGAGCTGTGTTTTGAATAAGGCGCCTTGTGTGCTTCTTTCTCAGTGGGGATCGGCAGCATCCAATCGGAAGCAGCCAGAGTCCCCAGGTGCCAGTCCACATGGGATTGAAGCCTGACAGCTCCGGAAGCTCGAGCTGACCAAAGTACCTGCTTTCCTTCATCAGGGGTGGCGGGCTGGATGGAGAGTTCCGCCACCAGCAGGTAGCAGCACCAGGGTGACTCAGCTGAAGTGGAGAGCCTAGTTTGGGCTTGTGTCTGCTTTCCTTGGTCAGGGGTGGTGGGCTGGATGCAGAGGTCCATCCGCCAGTAGGTAGCAGTGCCAGGGTTACTCAGCTGAAGTGGAGGGCCTGGTTTGGGCATGTGTCTGCTTTCCTTGGTCAGGGGGTAGCGGGCTGGATACAGAGTTCTGGCCACCAGCATGTAGCAGCACCAGGGCTTCTCAGCTGAAGTGGAGAGCCTGGTGTGGGCTTGTGTCTCCTTTCCTTAGTCAGGGGGTGGTGGCCTGGATGCAGAGGTCCGTCTGCCAGCAGGTAGCAGCGCAGTGCCTCTCAGCTGAAGTGGAGAGCCTGGTTTGGGCTTGTGTCTGCTTTCCTTGGTCAGGGGGTGGCGGGCAGGATGCAGAGGTCCAGCCGCCAGCAATTAGCAGCACCAGGGCCACTCAGCTTTAAAGCCCTACATGAACAGGAACCTGACTACGTGAAAGATCTCCTGACTCCCTACACCCCAAAACGTCCTCTCCGATCCACCGATGAGGGATTGCTAGAGATTCCCAGGGTTCGTCTTAAAACATCTGGAGCTTGTGCTTTTTCATTTGCAGCACCAGCCCTGTGGAATTCTGTACCTCATCAGTTGGGAGAATGCCTGACCGTTAGTAATTTTAATTCTTTGTTTAAAACGTATTTATTTTCGCTGGCCTTCCCAGACTAAATGATTTTTGAATTATTATGCTGCACTCTGTTTTTATCTATTTTTATATTTTTTGTAAATATATGTGGAGAGCCTTGATATTGAAAGACGTTATACAAATAAGGAGTGATTAATTAATTGATTGATATGAACCACTGAGGATCCACGTATCCCACTGGATCATGGGAAATTTATGTATGTCACACGCATTGCGTCTACGCAGGATCATAGCAGCTCTGCACCGTTGTGAGTAGAGCTCTAAACCCACATAAGTTTCATGCACACTATATCCCAAAGTGCTTTACAAGGCACAGGAGTTCCACTCTGGAAGCACAGGGAATGTAGAATAGAATAGAATTTCCAGTGCATAATGTGGCCTGACAGGGAAGAGTAAAAAAATCAAATTCCCTCTCCCAACTACCTGATGAGCTGGTGAGCAGTCTGGTACATCAGGGAATGAAAAAACTGTCCCCTTCCCCCGACAACCTAACAGATCCACTTTCCAACCTGATCCATTAGGGAATTAAAAAAATCTGTTCCTCTTCCCCCTCCAACTACCTGACTGATCCAATATCCATTCCAATCCAGTCCATCAGAAAATAAATAAAATACATCCCTCTCCCAAACTACCTGATGGGTCCAGAATGCAACTCAGCTTGTTAGGGAATAAGAAATATGTCCTCCTCCCACCAAGTACTTGACAGACCCAGTGTCCAATGTGGACCATCATGGAATAAAAACAACTGTCCCCTCCCCAAAACTGCACGAAGGCCCAGTGCCCAACCTGGCTCATCAGGGAATAAATAAGAAAAATTCTGTCCCCATCCTTCAACAATTTGAGAGGTCAGATGCCCAACCTGGCCTGTCAGAGGATAAATCCCTGCCCCCCAACCTGACAGAGCCAGTGTTTGACTAGGTAAGACCACCAAGGAATTAAAAAAAAATCTGACTCTCCCCTAAGTATCCAACAGGTCCAGTGACTAACCCAACCTGCAAGGAATAAAAAAACAACTGACCATCTTCGCCCCTAGCATCTTACCAATCCAGTGCCCATCCTAGCCCATCAGGGAATTAAAAACATCTGTCACCCTCCCTTTAACTACCTGATGGGTCATATGCCCATCCTGGACTGTGTATTAAGCCAAACAGAGACAAGGAGGAGCAGCAGTATAGTGGTGAATTGTAGGTGGAAGGTGGAATAGATAGGGTAGTAAAACACCTCCTTCCCCATGCCCATCCATTCAGGTTACAGTGAAGGACTTAAAATGCTCCAAGGGCGGTTTGCGGCTGCTGCTGCACTACTACTGCTACCAGTCTGTTCAGGTATCTCCTCCCTCTCGGGCCCAAAATGCACTAGCATGGGAGACAGGATTGAGAAGGACTGATGGTGCACATTTTCATGGTTGTAACCTCAAGTGACCATAATCTTGGCTCTACTGCAGCAGAATGGCCCAGTTGCCCAACCTGGCCCATCAGGGAATAAAACAAAATCTGTTCCCCTCCCACAAACTACCTTGTGGGTCCAGTGTCCAACCCAGCAGGGAATTAAAAAAATCTGGTCCCCTCCCCCAACTACCTAGCCTTTCCAGTGTTCAACATGATCTGTTAGAGAATAATAAAAATCCAACTCTCCTCCTCCTCCTCCTCTCAACTACCTGGTGACTCCAGGGCTAAACCAATGACCACCAGGGAATTAAAAAAAATCTGTTCCCCTTCCCTCAAAACTTGACAGATCCCAAGGCCAACCCAGTCTGTCAGGGAATAAACAAAAATCTGTCTCCTCCCCAAACATCATCTGTTTCTGATGCCCAACCATGCCGATCAAGGAATGAAAAACATCTGGCCCCCTCCTCTCAACTACCTGACAGGTCTAATGACTGTCCTGGCCCATCAGGGAATAAAAAAAAGTCTGTTCCTCTCCCTCCAACTACTTGACAGGTCCAGTGTCCAACCCAGACATTATGAGAAAAAAAAATACAGTGATATGGAGGGAGAGGCTACAGTATAAGCAACAGTGAATCACTGTACTTGTTGAAAGCATGGGATAAACATTAGTTTTCTTACAGGGCCTCTACCAGTGTACCTAGCCTCTGCTGGGGATTTCCACAATGTATGGTGCCATATCAAAGTTCTTATAGGTAGCTCCACTAAACAACACATTAATGACATGACCCTTAATGGTATGAACTCCAATAGTCCTGCTAGTATTGCAAATGCTTTCAGTGACCATTTAACTGACTTAAAGGAGATAGGAAATGTTTTCTGCATAATTAATTGCCATCCTATCTTCCTTTCCATGCCAGTTACATACTCTGACATGCTTTGATGATTTTTTGATAAATAAATAACCTAGCTTTGAGGGTACCCTCAGATCTACATAGAGTTCCATTCTTCTCACCAGCTACTGCACTTGATTTTCATATTTCTAAGACATTCTTTGACATCAATAACTCCCATTCCATGCTGTTCAGCTGAATGGCCTAGGATGGGAGTTTCTGATGTCATAGAATGTTCAGGCAGTATGAAAAGAGAGCAGCAACTGCTGAGGAAAGAGCAAAGGGTTCTAGTCAGGGTAGTTACTAAAGGCAGCACAATTAGATTATTAATTTAACAAAGAAGGTCAAAAACATGTCAGACTACTGGGTAACTAATACAAGAATGACTGGAGAACATTGAGAGGTGTAAAAAAACAGTTTCCTATCGCCTTTAACAGTGTACACTTCTCCTCCTTGTCAAACCATCAGTATACCCAACCAACTGAACTCATCGCCTTATCCTAATCACTCTCAGTTTTTTTCCTGAAGGTTGCAACCCCAAAGAAAATTTGAAAATTACTACACTTTCTCTCCAAGCAGTAGCCCTGGGCTTGATGGGTTGGAACTTAGGAAGCTTGACCTTGCCGCCCTCCCTTGCCTCACCTATTGCCTACATTTCAACCTATCACTAATCTCTGGAGTTGCTACTATATATGGAAAACTGCCTGGGTTGCCAGGGCTGTCTCTCTTTTTAAGAAAGGAGACCCAGAACTTATTGATAAATGTCTTCCTTCTTCTCTCCTACCAGTTCTAAGCAAACTTTTGAAAGAGGTGGTTGTGGTGCAATTGACAGGCTATCTTTACAAGTACAATCTGATGCCACCCAAACAGCATGGCCTCTGTAAGGGATATGGTTCATCCACTGCCCTCGTCAAATTATTTAATGATAAAGTAGTAACGGCAGTGGAATGATAAAAGGAGTTGTATTCATTGACATTTCTAAGGCTTTCAGCCTGGTTTATCACCAGTTATTATGTTTAAAACTGATTCAATGTTTTGGTGAATAGCGTATGAAATCAGTAGTGCTTGTGTACCGTAGTTTAGTTTTAGCTTTACTCTGTTCCCACCCTTGGTAGGGAAATCGGGTAGTGAGTAGGGACTAGAAAGTCCAGCACCAAGGGTGGGCAGAGTGCTGGAGAAGGAGGAGGCAGGCGTGGATGGTGGGTGTTACACAACATGCTAAGCATGGGACTACTGAATGAGGCTGGCCTTTAAGGGGGTTGTGGGAGGAGCTATTCCCCCACATTGAACCTCGGGCTTTAGCTCTCCCATTTAATGTTTTGCTGAATAGCATATGAAGTCAGTAGTGCTTGTGTACCATAATTTACTTTTGGCTTTACTCTATTCCCACCCTTGGTAGGCAAACCAGGTATTGAGCAGGGAATAGAAAGTCCAAAAGAATTACCAACGAATGTCCAAAAGAGTATGATTACCTCCTGCAAGTCACGGAGAGTATGACCAGTAGCACACAGGAAAGGAAAATCTCCCAGGTGGAGGAAACCTCTGAGGACGCACAACTACTGACCCGCCCGTCCTCCAGGCAAACTTAGAGGAGATGAACCTAGATTCTAGCAACCATATTCTACTTTCCTAGAGAGATGACGTCCATCTTCAAAATCCATTGGATCAAATCAAATCAAATTTTATTTATAGAGCGCTTTTAAAATTGTCAAAGCACAGATACAATACAAGAAAACAGCCAACAAATAAATATACATTTAAAACAATTAAAAGACAATGGGTTGGCCTAATCAAAGACTTTCTCAAATAAATAGCTTTTAAAGATGCCTTGAATTGCTCTGTGGACTGGCACTCTCGTGTGTTCTGGGAGGATGATTCTAAATTGAAGAGGAAGGTCTATTCTGAAGGAGCATCTGGATCCTGAAAGTAGAGTAGGTTCAGTTGAAAATGGGGCCAGTGCAGTCCAGGTGGTTTTCAAGGTGATGATGGATGATATCCATGGAAGTACAGAGACTAAGTGAGCATGAAAGCACGATTTGTTGAAATTTGCTGCCAGACTTTGAACAGTGGGAAATATGATAGGCTATGAAGTCATAAGGTAAACAATCTGACTTTTAAAAGGTTTAACATTCACTTTAGAGTCTGAAGGTTTGGAGTTAAGTGACGAGTGATAAGTTGCAATGCAAGCATCCATGAAGAAAATGAAGGAATCAGGCTGAATCTTTAGGTACAAGGGAGGAGGGTGATGCTGTGGCATAATTGCTAGTGACAGAAGCAGAGATGGCCATGACTGCTTTGCCTTACAGGTTGATCCACTGTCTGAATGCTGTAGGAGACCAGGAATGGGTCTGTGAAGAGTCTATAGACTGATGTTGCAATGGAAAGTAGAGAGTGGTGTAGAATGCCAAGGGTGTCTAGCACTGAATTCAGACATAGGCCTGGTGAGAAGCATGACTGGGACAGTGAGACAACCAGGTTGGTTATGAAAGTGCAGATTGAGGAATCAATGGAAGCTCAGTCTCAGTGAAAGTCTTGGCTGGAAAGAGTATGTGACGTAAGAGTCTATAAGGCATGTTGTCTGAGGGATGTTGCTAGAAGCTTTCCTCAGGTGAATGAATGAGTGCTCTGTAGAGTAGTAGGTGGGAGCTGTTAGGCTGGCCAAGGTAGGAGTATGAAGCAGATGAACAGGAGGAGTAGTTGACAGGTTAGGGATAATGGCTGGTGATGGTATGAAATGCCCCAAAAGAACCACAGCGTGTGGGAAGGAGGCCTGAGACACCAGGGCAGCTAGGAGAAGGCAGCAGTCCCAGGATGGAGGGAAAGTCCAGAGTGGATGGCTATGGACTGGAGGAAGGAATCCTAGAAGAGGCTGCAAGGCCCAGCCATACAGACATTGCAGGTGCAGGCAGGAACAGGACTGGGGTCAGCACCACGGCAAACTGAAGAAGAATGTGGAAAAGCCATTGCAGGCTACAAGAGGTGGATCCATGGAAGACCAAGAAGCAAAGCCAAGTACCAAGTGCCATGAAGCTGAGAAATGAAAGTCCCACATCCGAAGAAGATGGTGAACAATGGTACAGAGAACAGAAGGAGCTGCAGTGAGGAAGCATGAGGTTCCCATTTCCAAAGGCAAACTTCACAGTGGTCAGAAGGCATGGCCAGCTGCAAGGAAGTCAGGAGGCAGTCAAGCTGAATGGAGGTAGAGACCAAATGAGCTGGTGAGTCAAATCCATAGTGCGAGGAAGCCAAGGCAGGGACAAATGCGATAGGGTCCATGGAAGTGCAGGATGGAAACTGGCAAGAAAGGTTGCAAAAGGCAAATGAGGTACAGAGGTTCTGTTCCTGAGGGAAGTGGCAACCAGATATCAGATAGAGAATGTATAAGGATGAACAGTCATTTGCAGACAGAGGCCACAGGTATTCGAGGCGAGAAGACCAGTACTTGATGCTGTCAGGCAAAGTAGGATGGTGAAGGCAAATGGTGTAAAGTGGTTCTGTTCCTGAAGGGAGGGGCAACCGGATAGTCTGGTAGAGGATAAGTGAGTTGAAACATTGTAGCAGCGATACAGACTTCCATCCCTGGTACTCAGTGCAAAGGCGACCTTCAGTCAATGCCACCAGGCAGAGGTAGGATGTTGAATGTAAATGGGTTATAGCGGTCCTGTTCCCGAAGAAGCGGCAACCTGGTATCGGGTAAAGAATGCATGCGGTGGAAGCAGTCAGAATGCAGATGCAGGCTCCATCCCTGGTAGTTGAGGCGAGACAACCTTGACTCGAGGCCATTAGACATAGGTAGGATGTTGAAGGCTCATGGGGTAAAGAGGTCCCATTCCTGAAGGAAGCAGCAAACAGTATCAGGTACAGAATGCATAAGTATGACATGGTAGATTGCAGAAATGGCCCATCCCTGGTAGTCAGGGTGAGCTAACCTTCATTTGATGCTGCCAGGCAGAGTTAGGGATGGTGGATGTCAGGTTTGTAAGTAGTAGGTAGTAATGAGTGTAACGGAACCCCATCCCCGGTAGACAGGGCAAGCCTACCTCTGCTCAATACCTCAGAAGGTATGAGTTAGAGACAGAGTCCAGACACACTGCTGGTATGGGCTGAGCAAGAAAAGGGTAGCTGATGGCTGCATAGTAGTGGGTAGGTACACAAATGAGCAGGACAAAGCAGAAGGCAGCAACACAGGAGGAGGAGGAGGAGGAGGAGGAGAACAGGAGGAGAAAGGTATCATAAATGCCAGTAAGGCTGAAATCAAGGGAGAAGCGTAAGGTAGAAGCAGCAAGGGAATCCAGCATAAACTGCTGGGGAAGGGTGATTAAATGGTTAGCCAAGGGAAAGAAACATGGAGGGAGAGCAGGTGCTGGACTAGGGCAGGCATGGCATAGGATTGGTGATAGCAGGAGCTTGGAGTTGGAGATGAGGTGCGAGGAGCAAGAGGCCCAAAATAAAAACTAGGAGAGCATGGGACAAAGAACAGTGGATGGGGAAAGCAACAGGGCAGGGGGGAAGACAGCAGGGGCAGACTCTGCTTGCAGAAAGAGCATAACAGAGGAATCAAGTACAGCACGGAGATGAAGCTGCCAGCCTGACATGCAAGATGCAAGCAGGGGGCAAATGCAGGCAACAGCACATACTGTAGGTGGAAGAAGTATACATGCAAGCCCAGACAGGAAGGAAAGTACTGTAAATGGGGAGGGGAGGTTGATACTGCAGCCAGATATGCATGTAGTGATGTGTTCCCAGGGAGAAGCAAGCCCCCAAACTCGTTCAGCAAAAGCATATAAACCAAGGTTGTGGGCAGGTGAGGAAATGAAACAGTGCACTCATGCAGCAAACAGTAATGACAGCAAATGCCATAGTGTAAAACGGCACAGTGGAGCTGAGCCCATGACAAGTACAATGCAGCCAACACAGAAATGTTCACCAAAAAGGACCAAAGAAAAGCAGGGTTTACCTGTCAGGACTGACTCAAGGAACCATCGGGTCAGTCGGAGAAGTAGCGGTGAATGCGGTCCAGCTTGAATGCTGATAAGGAAGTGTGACAGTGAGAGCCACGGAGGACCCAAGCAGCCAGCGGCTCCAGGAGAAACCAGGGTAGGGAGACAAAAGGTGGAGGAGAAGAGCAGGAGGTTGGGATGGCATCAAGCGGAGCACCAGGGGAGGATGACAGACTGGGAGTGGCGTTGTAGGGAAATGAAAGACCCAAGAGCAGGCAAACGACAGAGGAAAAACAAAGGTGGGAGAGACAAGAAGCAAACAAATGGGAGGGGACAGGCAGAGATACACTAAACATAGAGGGACGAAGGGAGCAGCAGAAACACAGAAACACAGAAGTGGAAGGCTCAGCCCATAAGCCACACAGGAAGCTCAGAGCGTGTTACTCAATGGGCTAAGCATGGGACTGCTGAAGGCGGCTGGCCTTTAAGGGGGATGTGGGAGGAGCTATTCCCCCACATTGAACCTTGGGCTTTAGCCCTCCCATTATCTCAGCCTATGTTCCCATGCTGTCTTCTAGTTTGGGAATGAAATACTTTCAGACAGGTTCCAGTAAGTAAAGTTTAACAAGACACTGTCTAATATGGCCTCTATTGAAGTTGGTGTTCTCATGGCCCTTTTTGTCTCACTGCTCTTTCTGTCTTAGTTCAGTTTTCGCTTGTGTCTGTCTCCTGCCCCCACCCTAGCTTATGCGGATGACCTTGCTCTCTATCGTAGTTCCCAGTCATACTAACTTGCAGCTTAGCTGCAACTTTCAGAATATTCAGAACTGGCTCATGAAAAATAAATTGGTCCTTAATGTCAATAAGACCCAGGCTATGCTATTTGGATCTATTGACAAGCTTAGGTCGTGTAGGATGCCCAAGCAGTCACTTGTGCTGATGGCCTCTTACTTCCCACGGCTGACCAGTTCAAATGCCTTGGCATCACTCTTGACTTCTCATTGGATTTCTTCACCACCATCTGCAAGGCAGTTAACACTGAGCTTGGCATAGCCTACAGAATTAGACATATTACCCAGAAATCCAGAACTGCCATCACTAAAAGAGTTATCTTGCCTAACCTACACTATGGCTTTCTATAATTTGTCCATGCCTATAAAAATATCCTGGCTAAATGGGATGTAACATATAACAATATTTGTCATTTCACACTGTACTCCAATCATCTCACTCATCAGTGCAATGTGTATTCTACATTCAAATGGCTATCTTCATCTGCTAGGCACTCTTATGCTCTTGGGTGTTTCCTAGATAAACTCCTAAGATCCTCCATTATTGTCTCTATAATTTTGCTGCTTCAGTGTTTCCATCAGGCCATCCCCCTCTGTTTTTCCTTCTGAATATTAACAGCACATGAAGCCCATGAGAAGTCCATACAGTTTCACAGTGCATGAAACACTCTATTGGAATTAAGAGTGTCTTACGAGCAACTGAGAGAAGGGCTGAAATTATTCAGGAGCATCACATGATACTCATGTGATCTATAATAAGGGTACAGCAACCTTGCACAACTCTCTGTAAGAAATCTGGGTCCAGTCTTTAGCTGCAGTTTCTGGTGCACAGTGGTAACCAAGACCCTTTTGTGCCATCGAGACCTTTCTAATTCCATTGAGCCATGCTCATTGGCAGTTGCATACCATTCCTTTGCACTTGCAAAGGGCATACTGTCACAACAATGAACCACCCACAGCGAATCCATTATATTGACAACAACCAGTTAGAGCATCCACAGTGTCGAATGGGTTGATACTAATGAATGGATACAGCAGCTTCACTGTAAGCCACTCTCCCCTGTAATCCACCCCCTGGGGATAACAATCATTAATTCTGGGGTGTGCAGGGGCACAGCATCCACATGGGGGTGCAGGGGGCAAAACCCCTCACAAAAAGTCGCAAAAATCCCATTGTGCTGTGGGTCATCGATGCATTTGCCTGGTGATGTGATTGCCGTCAGCCAAATGCTGTCGATGTAAAGTCAGTCGACAACTTTGTTGTTAATGTGACTTGCTGGAACCCTTGCAAAGGCTACTGCGAGTCAGTAGGCAGAGAACTAAGGGTTACCATATGAATGCCTTGCAAGGCTATGCTGACTGCATAATGGCCCTTGTAGACCCCTTCAAGTACTGCTTCAACCTTTGCTGTTTAGTACCTAATGAAAGGTGACAGTAAAGGGGAGATATTTGTTTAAGTGGATGCAACTGGTGGGTGTACCTGATGGCCGTCCAGACACATAATGGAATAGTCATTGGTTGAGTAGACCAGTGGAAAAATAGGCATCACAGTGAATGAAAGACAGGCAAAGGAAGACCAGTGAACAAACACAATGTTTACTCTGTCATAGAGGGAAGCAGGAATTGGAACAACTGTACCACTAGGACACTGTGCAACAAAGGGATAATGAGGGACACCCACTGAGCCATTAGGGAACTCCTGACTTGGGAGTTTTGGGGAGATGCAGTGGTACCAGGCACCATGAACATGGTGCAACATTACATATTGTGATTTGAAATGCCACCTTGTGGCACCTTTCTTAAGGAATTATAATGTGTTAGAGTTTTCAATCCCTGACTGTGCCCCATTGTCTTTACTGGTAATTGACATTTTGTAGAACTCACAGGGGTGTTCCTCTTCTCTACAATAAACACTGAAGTTGGCATATTACAGCTTTGGGTACTGGGGCAAAGGTGCAGGTGACAAGTGTGTATTTCATGTCTTCAGACTGTGACTGAGCATGTGGTTCCTTATTCTTCTAGGAATGGAACCCAATCTGGCTTGAATGTTTTTGTCACTGGGGCAGCCATTTTGGCAAAATGAATGCTTATGGGACTGTAAGGTTTTGATGATTTATTTCCTATATTTTCCACACTTAAGGAGGTGCCAGGTTGGATGGAGCCCCTGCTAATGCAAACTTGTCTGCCCCATGGCAGAGAGAAGCCAAGAAGGTGAAGGAGGGGAGGTAGTGGCAACATGGAATGCCACTAGAGGGGCATAAGCCAGAAAGGTTAACTAGTGGAGCTGATGTGAGTAACCTTACAGGATGCCCCACTGAGCTCCAAACACAGCCTTTTACTTTACTGGTGCAGCGCTTGTGGCATGCAAAGAGCTTACAGTAAGTGCAATTTTAGGTTTTGGAGGATTAATTTTATAGAGTTTTCATCCTTTAGGCAGTTCCAGGAGCCTTAGCTAACAGAAGCATATCTACCCAAAAGAAGCCATTCTTTCACTGATAAGCTTGCAAGGATTTTAACCTTTGTTCTGAGGAAAGGAAACCTTCGAGTGGATGAATCCTCTTGGGATCCATAGACTAGGTTAGCTTTGATTCCAGGCTTCACTAAGGGTACAAAGAGAGAGAATGGCTTGGGAAGACAAAGTTTGCAATATGTTGGTTCTTTGGTGTGGGATTTAAAGTATGAGGTTGTTTGGTGGCCAAGCAGATTGATTTGATGAAATGTTTTTCTTGATGCAAGGTAGCAGCTCTGATATGAAAAGCATGTCCAGAGTAACATAAGGAGTTCTTTCTGCTGAATATTTCTTGCAATCCAAAAGGTGTAATTCTTTCTTAGAATCGTATGTTGAGAAGCTTGAACCAAATTCCCTGGGTCTTAGTGATAAGAAGTAAGCTATGGTCTTTGTATAGCTAGTAAGCCACAGAATAAAATTTGAAACTATGATTTTTCTTAGCTGGTGCATAGAAGGGGGTGTCCACAGAATGCAGAGCAGCTTAGTAACCCTCTTGGAGGGTGAAGAATGTGGTCTGGTAATAAGATGAGTTACAGTAGTCCTGATCTGATTCTGATTCTAGTGATAGAGTGAGACATGGTTAGTGAATAAGTCATATGCACTGGCAGCATGTAGGAGTGGAAGAAATAGAGTGGCTATTAGGTGTCTGGTAGTGACACCATGAGAGTTGGCCTGACTGGGAGCTACCCTTGTCTGTGTTTTGACTCTGAAGGTTGGGCTGCTCAGGTGAGTAACTGCCTCAGTGGTTGACCTGGACTGGACAAGGCAGAACTATAGACTGGGCTGCTGTAAGAGGCCCTCTAGAATGGGCAGCTCAAAATGGCAGAATCATGTGGCTTCAAAGTGGTGTGGGAGTGCTCCTGTAGATTAGGTCATTGTGAACAGCCCCCAGTTTGGGCAGTTCACAAAAGAAAATTCCTGTGTCTCCAAAGTCCAGGAGCAGCCCAGTAGGTAAGGTGCTGCTCTGAGGTACATCCTAGATTGGGAAGTTCAATGAGGCAGATTCCTGTGGTTCTGAAGCAGCCCAGGAGCAGCTGTATAGACTGGATCTCATAAAGGGCTGGAAGTCAGAGGAATCTAATAGGTAGATGTACCCTAATGCTTAAAGGTAGAGACTATAATTTTCCAGTACATTACTTGAAACAAAGCTTGAAATGATAAGCTGCTGGATTGCATAAAGTAGCCAAAGTATGTTGTGTTCATTTTTCACCCAGTGGTGATGGAACATTACTGTGGTCTTGTTGCTCTGTGGTATCTTGGTAGCACAGTCTTCAGTGGCAAGACAACTGGGAGACCTTGTGCTGTAGCTAGAAGGAACAGTCCAGTACAGCACAGTAGATAAGATACCAGCTGACAGCATGTCCACAAGGCAACACTTGACAGGCCAAATGCTCTAGAATAGCCAATGAAGACTGCAGTCAGTGAGGAACCACAAAGGGCAGATGCACTCCTGTGATGTAGAATAAAGAGCTAGGAAACTAGTACAGAGGAGTAGGCAGGATGCAACGTATGTAGGATGGTTTATTTATTGAAATGTTTCACCAGGACTAGTTGAGTAGAAAGGATATAGGGGAGGGGGAGTGAAGGAAGAGTAATTGCCAGTGCTGGTCTCCTCCAGGATGCAGAGAACTCTGCCAGGGGATAGAATTAGGTGACGACTGTCACAAATGCACTCAGCAGGTCAGGACCTCTGCTCCCACAGTGCCAACCTCTGAGCCCAAGAGTGTGAACAGGTAATATACAGGGTAACCCTCCTGTCTGCTTGTGGGTCCAAATCACCTTTAGTCTCAAATTCGGGGGGATTTGAACTGTGAACCTTGTGCTAGTGTACCCAATTGTACAGTCTCAGATAATATTCTCTTCAGGTGAATGCAATACATATTTCGCCCTAAGGGCACCTAACCAGGTATCCAAAATGAACCCTTAAAACTCTATAAAAGACTGTAGGTATATTCTTACCTTTTCCCAGTTTAGTAACACCATTAAGCTTCTGAACAGATTTTGTCAATCTTAACCCTCTATATGTCACATGCAAAAAAAAAAAAAGAACTTGGAAGACCCAGGCAGTATCTTTCAAATATAGATTTTACTAAAAATGGATACAAATATGAAACATTTAAACACAAAACAGTATATCACAAAGCATACAATCACTTACAAGAAAACAGAGAAAAACTACAGACAATCTCCTACCAGCATACAGTTAGTTACTTTTCTGTCTAATGTATTACCTCTAAGTGCTTATCAGAGAGTTGTGTGTTTCTCTCTCCCAAGATGGAATGTCCAATTAGGAGGTATTTTAAATAATGTGACTTCAGCAAAAACTAATTCCCCAAATTATAAGTCTGTGATTTCCCAGTTCCTTCTCTTTGATCTTTGAGCAGTTCCTGTTTTCCCAAGGAAGATCACATTTTTTTTACAATTCTGCCATATGTCACTTAGGTACAAATATAGCCAACAGGAATTGGCTTAATGATATCTTGTCCTGTAATAAACTGTATATTTAGCTGTTCAACTTCAAGGCAGCAACAGGTCATAAACAAGGCCATAAACTGCACTTTCTCAAGGAAGTTAATTACATTACAGAGACCTCCTGGTTTAATATATATCCTGTCATTTCACCGAAACCTGGGGGGGAGGCAAATAGCATACAACAATCATAACCAGCTGGTCAAGCATCACAAGGACAAGTTGGGCAGAGGGAATGGGGGGCGAGGAGGGGAGAAAAGGAAAGGAAAAAAGGAGGCGGGAGGGAAGAAAACTTGCCTGAGAGTAGACATTGCCAGGGTGCTAAGAATCCTGACAGAGGGCAGATTTAGGTGAGGACAAGTTGGGCAGAAAGGAGAGAGAGTGATAGGGAGGGGAAGGAGGAGGCTTGCCCAGTGCTAGACCCCTTCAGGATACTGAGAATCCTGCAAGAGATCAAAACTAAGCAGGGGCATGTTGGTAATGGAAAAAAATTAGGGGCAAGAGTGTGGGGGTAAGTGATGAAGGGAGAGGAGAGCATGCTGAGAAGAATGCTCAGGGATGAGAAAGGTTTAAAGGGGATGTGAGTCATGGAGAGGAGCAGAGGCATAGAAGGACAAGTAAGGAGGGTTAAAGCAGAAGCAGTTAGATGAGAGAAGGTAATGTAAGGCAGAGGCAAGGGAGTAAGAGGAGAAGGAGAAGTGCCATATTTGGGGGGGGAGTTCCAGATTTGTGGGAAATGATGGGTAAAGCCTGACTGACCGATGAGAGTGGTTCAACGGGGGACCAACAAAATGTGAGTGTCAGAGGATCTGAGGGAGTGGAAGGGGGGAGGGGGAGAGAGTGAGCATGAGAGGTAGGAAGGAAGTTCTCCTAATCAAAATTTAGAAGTGAGTTTGGCACAATGAGTGAGACACTTGTTGGCAAGCGGGGGAAGGGACAGGGTGTGGTAGAGGTCACAGTGATGACTGCATGATGGAGCATCAAGGGCAGATTGACAGAAGGAGTTAAAGAGAGTATCCAATCTGGTTAGGGAGGATTTGGGAGCGGCACCATAGACTACATCACAGTAGTTGAAAAAGGGGAGGATCATCTTCTGGACTATTTCACACCGCGCCGTTGGAGTAATGCAACTATGGTTCCTGAATAAGGCACCAAGCCTAAGGGTGCAATTTTTTCAGGATGGCATCAATGTGGCCAGAGAAGTTGAGGTGTTGGTCCAACCAAATCCCAAGGTATCTGAATGAGGAGGTGTCCTCTAGGATTGACCCATCAAGGGTATGGAAAGGCGATAAAGGGTGGAGCCTAGAGACTATCTGCCTGGTGCCAAAGGTCATGGAGGCAGTCTTTTTGACTTTTAGGAATAGTTGATGTGAGGCAAACCATAGCCGAACCTAATGGAAGTCGTGCTGAAGGGTGGTTGCTACATCAGCGAGGCATTTGCCAGAGGAGAATAGGACGGTTAGCTGCTGGAAGTTGACTGGCAGGGCACTCTGTAGGATGGGTGGTGGATTCTCAGATTCGCCCAGACGACATTGCACCTCTCAGCCTATAGTCACTAAAATGAGGTACACTGACACTTAAAATGTGGGAAATGTGGAGGATGGAGGATCACATAATCAAAGAAACAAGCACACTGTGGAATCCATCCCTTCACTGGCACAAATATAATTCTTCCCCAGGAAACAAAAGTGAAAATATACACCCATGAATTCCTTAAGCAGTCAATTCATGGTGTATTTGTACTGATACTTAAATGTTTAGATTGTGAATGTAAACATCACAGGGACCCACAAGGTAAGAGTATTCCAGCCTGATCTGTTTGTTTACAACAGGGGTAATAGAAATGTCTTCTACATAAAGAGGTCTATTCTCTAGAACTGTATGTTGTGTAACCCCTAGGTGGCGCTATACCAAGGGCTACTACCCCTGCCTGTTTGACTACGGATAGGTTGAGGGGCCTAGGTCCTATGGCGGGTGCCTCCACCCAGAGGTCAGGGTTTGTAGTGGTTAGATGAGCTTGGTCACAGCCCTCTGGGACACTGAGACCCCCTTTTATTCCCTCTAGTGGCTCACACAGTACACCGGAGTTACAGCCCCAATACCCCACGTATACACACTGTTCACTCATATAGATACCACTTACCCTCGAGACTGATTCTGCAGCACATCTCTGAGGACCCCCTGTAAAATAAAGTTAAACAACATACACAGCAAAATACAATACTGTTTCCATAAGTACCAACACCACAGAGTATATAGTATAACAACAACAAATCTGATTTATTTAGGGGGCAGTAACACGGGAGGGGGAAATCAGGTTAATTGGTGGCATTAAATCACAGTACTGTGCACACATACAATGGCTGGAAAGTCGCACTCTGGGTACCCAGGTTGGGGGGCTAGCCAGGTCTGTTGCCCGGGGTTGGCCAGCAGGTGCAGATGGATAGGGCCCTGTAGAAGAAAATATATGCACAATACCCAATTGTAATCCGGAGCCAGATGGATCAGTCCATGAAACAGTGAAACAACAAGAATTAGATGACACACTTGTGATTGAAAACAGGCTGCTGGGAAATACACTGATTTGTACTCACAATACCCAAGCAGAGGACCGGATGGTGGATGTTCTTCTGGATTGCCAGAACAACAGGGCATGGAGACAAGGTCTTTGTGACTGGACCCCACTGCAGTTGATAGCAACCAGATTTAGTCCGAGACAAGCTGGGGTTTGCTTCCCACTTCAACACACTGCACAAAGCACGGGGGATTGGAAATAGCGATCACCCACAAGCACTACGCACATTCATGTGTAAAAGGAAAGTACTATACTAGGCAGGCTGCTCCTCGATCCAGATCGCAATTACTGCAAATAACGCGAGTATACACAGCAGCTTCAGTTCCTGACAGACCAAGCGCGATTCAGCAATTTCTCCAGTCTTCTACAGGGTGAGCCTGGTTTCCATACTTCTAGTGTTTCTTTCTCCTCACCACTTGGATTCAATCCAAACTGGCACTCACAAAGGCTGCAGACTGAAACTCAGGGCCTCACACGCTCTTCTCGCTTGAAACTATACACCGCAGAAGCATACAGTTCCTTTTCTCATCACTGCCACAACTAATCTGATCTTTCCAGTCACAGAGCGGGGCATTTCCTTTAGCTCCACACTATTCGGTTGGCTGATTCAGTTGTCACTCACAATCAGACTCCCTCTGTTGGTAGAAAAAGGTGCCAAGGTCAAAACTACATTTCCCAGAGTCACTGCCCTTGTGACTGGCTCAAAACTAAGAGTCCAAGTTCTGATTCATCCACAGGCTCCATTATAAGGTCTCCCTATCATCCTGATCGGTCCAAGTCAGCTATTCAGGACCAGAATGAAAAAGCTACACTGAAACAGTTTGTGCTGAAATGAAGACAGGTTAGGTAAACTACATTTTCTCAGTCACTCTAAATGATTTCTGACAAACAGTTATATCTTTCAACAAGGCTCCCTCTGCACATGTAGCGACAGCAGAGACGGAACAAATTGACAGCAGCTCGGGCGAGATTCGAGCATTAAATACACAATCCCTCCATACAAACTAATTAAGTCTGTAAGCAGACAGCTCTTAAAGAGACAGTACATGGAGGCTCAAACAGCACTCACTTGGAACCACATTTAAACAGCTCAGACGCCGAACACTGCCCAGACTTGGAGCATTCAGGCAAGCTCCTGGAAGACTTTGGGGAACCCCCATTTGCAGGGGGGTTACACCCTTCCTGGCCTGGAAAACTTGGTGTCTGCGTCAAGTAATTACCCCCATAAATTTCAATACAACCATATACATTTACATCAGTATCACATTAGGCTTATAATGTAATCATCAGTCAACATATCACCTTACCAGAAACACATTTCTGAAACTTTTCAGTACATCACTTTTTTCACAGTATTATACACACATTGTCCCATAACTCAGGTTATTACCTCCTGCACATAAAATCTGAAGAGAGGGGGCCCTTCCCTATCAGCTAACTTGGGGTCGGATGGGGCAGTGGCACCATATCTAGAGGGCAATATAATTAACTTGGAGTTAGCACTGATGTTCAGTTTGGGCAATGAGCTTGGGGACACATATACTCCTTTATGGACAACACTGAGAGGCAAGTCCACAGGCCCCCCAAGGGAATCATAACTGAAGTGCACCACAGGCTTTACAGTTCAACCAGTCTTCCTAGGGGGAACTGTTACAGTCTCTGCACTCTGAGCCTCATTTTCAGCATTGTCCTCACTTGTCAGGGGAGTCTCCATTGGGGTAGAGAGGCTGGAACTTGGGGCACTTTCAACTCCAGGAGTTATAATCTCTGAGTCCACAACACTTGGCTCACATGGAGAGCTTTCAGACACTGGCAGTGGACTGTCAGGGCACTCAAAATACTGTTCTTCTAGTATATCACCAGTCTGTTCCAGTCCATCATTTTCCTCCTCTGAAAGCTCAAACAGTTCAACCATACACAATGATTCCATATCATCTGACTTGATGCTTTGCACTTCACTTTCTGGGAGCATTGGCTCCAGGGACAAAGCTGGGGGCTTAGACAGTCCAGAAGGCCCAGCTTCATCTCCAGTATTGACTAGGGTATAGCCCCGAAACAATTGACTCAGTTCGTAAGAAGGGTAGTATTCAAAGTCACACTCACTTTCCTCTGATATGGACTGACAGTCATGCTCAACTGGGATTTGTGGAGGGGAACACTTTAACTCAGCTTCTGTAGGTGCAGACTTTCTTGATTTTTTCTTAGCAGCAGCTCTAGTCACTGGTCCAGAGGGGGCATTTTCTGGGGGCTCAGACTCAATCAAGATTTGTCCAATGGGCAGTAAATGATTTCTATGCATTGTTTTAACATCTTTTGAATTATTCTCAGGCCTTACTTTGTACACAGGCAGATCATCTAGTTTTCCCACTACAATGTGAGGGATGGTACTATCTGTCAGCAATCTTATGTTTGTCATGCAGTCCCAGATTTCTTAGCAATACCCAATCTCCCTCCTGGAGTTCCTGGGCTTTCACCTTTTTATCATACCTTACTTTGTTGGCCAGATTTCTTTTGGCAGCAATGGTTTGAGCCAGTTGGTACACATGATTCAGCTGGGCCTTTAACATTTGCACATACTGTAAATAGTTGTCAGCTTGAATCCCATCAGGAGAGACTCCAAAACACACATCTATCGGCAGTCGAGCTTCTCTTCCAAACATCAGGCAGTAGGGAGAGAACCCAGTGGCATCACTTTTGGTGCAGTTGTAGGCATGTACCAGGGTGCTAATTTGTTGGCTCCATCTAGGCTTGTCCTTTGAGTGGAGGGTGCCTAGCATATCTAGTAAATTGTGGTTGAAACGTTCAGGCTGTGGGTCCCCCTTGGGGTGGTAAGGGGTGGTTCTGGACTTTCGCACTCTCCACAGAGAAAGCATCTCTTTGATCAGACGACTCTCAAAGTCTCTCCCTTGATCAGAATGGATTCTTTGTGGAGCCCCATAGTGAGCAAAAAAGTTTTCTACAAGCACTTTTGCCACAGTGGATGCCTTCTGGTCCTTTTTGGGGAAAGCTTGGGCATATCCCTTAAAATGGTCAGTGACCACCAGCACATTACTGATATTTCTTTGATCTGGATCCAGACTCAGAAAGTCAATACAGTCCAGCTCCATGGGGGCACTGGTGGTGATGTTAACAAGAGGGGCAGCCCTCTGGGGCAGGGCTTTCCTCTGTAAACAGTGAGAAGTTCGAATGTGTTGTTCAACATCAGCCCCCATCTTAGACCAATAGAATCTGGATCTCACCATGACAAGTGTTCTGTCTATACCAAGGTGCCCCATGTGTTTGTGTAAGGACCTCAGTACTGAGTCTCGAAAGGCAGTGGGCAGCACTAGTTGTTGTTTGTCTATTTGTCCCCCTCTGTCTACTGTTTCTCTGTATAACAGTCTATTGATCAGTTTCAACTTAGGACCTTCCTTGTATAACAATGCAGTTCTCAAATCAGTGGAACGTAATTTGGACACATCTTTCCCTGTGTAAAGGGCTTCTAAAGCTGATTTGATCATGGGATCTCGGGATTGAGCCCGCTGAATACTATCATTGTCCAGCTGAGGCAGTGCACCAACGTCTATTGCAGAAAACTGGCAATAAGCAGCAGGTATGCAATTCTCAGAGGGTCCCAAAAATCCACCATACAGTCCACTGCGTCGTGGACATTTGTTCCTCCCTGTCAAACTTCTGGCAGAGTGCTCGAATATCAGGTTCTGACAGACTGACCTTGTCATTCCAGGGAACAGTCCTCTGGGAGAGAGCATCAGCATCTATGTGGTTCAGGCCTGCTCTGTATTCAACAGCATAGTCCTATGTAGATAATGCAGAAAGCCACGTATGGCTAGTGGCATCCAACTTAGCTGAAGTCTGCACAGTGGTCAAAGGATTATTGTCAGTTTTTACTAGTATCTTAGCCCCATACAAGTACTCATGGAACTGGTCAACAATAGCCCACTTCAAAGCTAGGAACTCTAACTTATGTACAGGATAGTTCTTTTCGGATGGGGTCAGGCTTCTACTGGCAAAGGCCACTGGTCTCAGGCCATTCTCGTGCTCTTGGTACAATACAGCCCCCAAGCCTTGCAGGCTAGCATCAGTGTGCAAGACATAGGGCTTCGCTGGATCTGCATAGGCAAGGACAGGAGCATGGGAAAGTTGATATATAATCACATGAAAAGCAGCTTCACACTCAGGTGTCCATCTGGCTCCAAATACTTAATTGGGATGGAAATACACTCTCTCAGGCTCAGAAGAAACTGACCTCTTATATTTTTTGTGGGTAGGAAGGTAACCTTGAGTAAGATTAAGTAAAGGACGGATCACTCTTGAATAGTACTTGATGAAACGGCGATAGTAGCCACAGAATCCCAGGAATCTTTGCAGTTCTTTTAGACTGTAGGGCTGTGGCCAGGTGGTCAAGGCCTCAACTTTACTTGGGTCAGTCTCTATTCCCTTGGTGGAGACTACATGTCCTACATACTTTACAGATGTTTGGAAGAATTGACATTTATCGATGGACAGTTTTAGGCCAAAGTCTTCCAGTTGGTCCAACACCTTGAATAATCTGTTCTCATCTTCCTCCAGTGAGCTGCCAAACACAATAACATCATTTAGATACACTAGGCACTCTAATAAGTTCATGTCCCCCAACGCATGCTCCACCAGTCGTTAAAAAGTGACTGGAGCACCTGAAATCCCTTGAGGCATCCTCTTGAATGCATAGAAACCAAGTGGGCAGATAAAGGCTGTCTTCTCACAGTCTTCCGGGGCCATCAGGATCTGGTAGTACCCACTGCGAAATTCCAGCATGGAGAACCACTTGCTACCATTCAGGCAGTCTAATGCATCCTGAACGCGGGGCATTGTATACTGATCAGGGATAGTCCGCCAGTTCAAGGTGCGATAATCCATGCACATTCTTACTGTCCCATTCTTTTTTCTCACTACCACTATAGGTGAAGCATATGGGCTTCTGGATTCTTGTATTACACCAGCAGCAAGCATCTTTTGCAGATGCCATCTCACATCATCTATGTCAGCAGGGGCCAGGTGTCTAGACATCTCATGAAATGGCCTTTCATCATGCAGCCGGATGTGGTGCTCAGCTCCTTGCACACATCCTATGTCCCATTCCTTTAAAAAAAACACCTGGTCTCTCTGGGCAAGTTTTCTACTAATTCTCATCTTCCATTCAGCTGGCAATGGGGAGTCCCCAAAATCAAACAAGTCGGGCATCACTCTGTCATTCTCCCTGAACACTTGTTACTGGCGTAGCACTGCAGTATCTGCACAATGTACATTAGCCAGGGTGCAACCTCTATTTACTCGAATCTCTCCATCAAACACATTATGAACTTGAGCCATTACCTTCTGGCATAAGCATGGGCTCTGGCAGGCAAAATACTTGGCTTGACCAGCAGTCCTTCCGGCAATTTCCCATCACCTGGTGCATCCAGCATGAGGATTTTATTCTTGACATCCTTTCTGATACGGACTTCCCCCTGTAAGGTACACTGGGCATTTGGCACCAGAATCAGAGACTCAGGATCCTTCTTCCAGACAATTCCAACCATTTCCTCTGGGTCCATTTTTTCAGCATCTCTCAGTGCCTCATAGGCCTCCTTGATCAAGGCCAGGATTCTCAGAGCTCTACCAGTCCTTGACCCTTGTTTCTTATAACACAACTGTGCCAACCATCCAAACATATATGCATTCATCCCAGTTAGTAGAGGAATCCCATCATACAGTCCAGTAGGTGGACACACTAATGCCAGGGTCTCTACTTGTTCTGCTACTCCACCACGGAGGTAGGGAAAGAAAGCCAAACTCGGATATACCCGGAGTAGGGGTAGGCCTTCTCATTTAACCCCCATACATACAGTCCTTCCAATGGTTGTAAGGGTACGTCTGACAAATGCTTCTGATACCAATCCTGGAACACAATTGTCACTTGGGAGCCACTGTCCAACACAGCTCTGGTGGGCACACCATTCACTTTTACTGTAGCTTCCATTGAAGGGCTCACTATTCTGGACCAGTCTGGAGAGGTGGTAGCAAGGGCCTGGGTGGATGATCTAGCCACATAAGGACGTGAGTTAGCATTTTTGGGACCTTCACTGCAGTCATTTTGTGTACCTCTTAACCACCGTTTTGTGCTCCAAAGCTCTCCTTGTAGCCGGCTCACCACTCTCTCTAAGTCTTTCCAAGATCGACATTCCCTCTTCATGTGCCCATCCTTCCCACAATTATGGCAAAATATGTCTGCTGAAGTTTGGGGTCACCGAGGCATCACATTGGGGGCTGCGGCATTGGTACTATCAATAGAAAACCTTGGTGCCACCTCAGCCAGCGGTAGGTTGGACATTTGGAGACATCTCTTCAGTTCCCTCACTTCCATAGTCAAGGCATCAAGTTTCGAACTGTTGTCTACATGAGGTGCCTGGGTAGACACCCCCAACCCCATAGCAATAGCAGTCGGACAAGTGTCAGTGCCTGTACTGGTAGGAGCAGCCTTCATGAGGAGACTGTCTGTTACTTTACTAATCTCCCTCAGCAGTTCATCCCATGGCTGAACATGGATAGCCATCCCTCTCTGGCTGGGCCCCCCTTGGCTGACATTTGGGTCTCGGGTTCTGTCACGTGATTTCGGTGATTCCAGACCATCAGCGTCTGACCCCACACCTGGGGCAGGGGATGTAGCAGCTACAACTGCACAGGGCTCTGAAAAACCTTCCTCCTCCTCCTCAACTTCTCGTACCTCCTTCATCAACACATGGAAAGACAAGGGACCAGATTTCCTTTAATGCAGTTGCAATTTGAGCAACACCCAGCTAGAGTGCCAGGCAGAGTAGAGTTTATGATCCAGTCTTACCCTGTCCACTTCACTACAGGTCCAACCCCCCTTTTGAAAAATGGTTTGCAAGATTCCCTCTAATCGATCCATACAGGCAGATAACAATTCCTCCGGCTGTTGTCTAACATCTTTAAGCTTCCATTTCAAGGCCTCAACACTAGTGGTGTCCCCAAACACATTTTCAAGGGCAATTATGTACTCTTGGTCTTTGGCATCAGGGTCAGAGACCCTCAGGGAGTGAGAAGTACGTTGGGTGGGTCCCTGGAGGCTCTTCCCCAGGTGAGCCCTTTTTTATGCCTCAGAGCATTGCCAGTCTTGTACCGCAAGAGTAGCAGAGTCTATCCAGGTTTCCAGATGGACCTCCCCATTTGGAGTGGGGCGGATGCCAGAGAATACTTTGAGTTTGCAGTAAGAGTCATGACTAATGGCAGGTGCAAACATAGGGGCTAGCACTGGCACAGAAGGAGGGGCAATAACGGGTGCGGGAGGAGGAGAGGGTGTTAGGGGAGGAATGCCCCCAGGTGGCAATAATAGTTTCTTTAAATCCTCCACAGTTTTCCCTTCCTCCAGCAACAATTTAGCAAATTTCTCCTCAAAAGTTTCAGATAGTGGGGGGGTCATTCCCAGATCTTTACTGTCCTTAGTTATCACTCTCCAGGCAGTGAGGGCTCCCTCTGGGGTAATAGTCTGTGGCACTTTGAAGCTATCTGTGGGGTCCTTATACTCTACTAGGGCCATGAAAGTGTTTGTGAGCAGATTAGCATGTTGACCCACCACCACAGGGTTTTGTAAACCTTCCGCCTTGGAAAGTACTCCCTTTACAATGTCCGTACTGGTACCCAGTGGAATATCCAAGAAAAGTATAGCATTTTGGGAGTCGATCTCCTGCCCAGTACACCACCCCACCAACTGGTGTACAGCCACTTCTGTTGGGGTATCCATTTATTTTTAACAGTAATTCATAAATGTGGCCACTAGAGGACGCTAATCCCAGTGGTGCCTCCAAGATGTAACCCCTAGGTGGTGCTATCCTAAGGGCTACTACCCCTGCCTGTTTGACTACGGATAGGTTGAGGTGCCTAGGTCCTATGGCAGGTGCCTCCACCCAGAGGTCAGGGTTTGTAGTGGTTAGACTAGCTTGGTCACAGCCCTCTGGGACACTGAGAGCCCCTTTTATTCTCTCTAGTGGCTCACACAGTACACCAGAGTTACAGCCCCAATTCCCCACATATACACACTGTTCACTCATATAGATACCACTTACCCTCGAGACTGATTCTGCAGCACGTCTCTGAGGATCCCCTGTAAAATAAGGTAAACAACATACACAGCAAAATACAATACTGTTTCCATAAGTACCAACACTACAGACAGTGTATAGTATAACAACAACAAATCTGATTTATTTAGGGGGCAGTAACATGGGAGGGGGAAAACAGGTTAATTGGTGGCATTAAATCACAGTACTGTGTACACATACAATGGCTGAAAAGTCACACTCTGGGTACCCAGGTTGGGGGGCTAGCCAGGTCCGTTGCCCGGGGTTGGCCAGCAGGTGCAGATGGATAGGGCCCTGTAGAAGAAAATATATGCACAATCCAATTGTAATCCGGAGCCGGATGGCTCAGTTCATGAAGCAGTGAAACAACAAGAATTAGATGACACACTTGTGATTGAAAATAGGCTACAGGGAAATACACTGATTTGTACTCACAATACCCAAGCTGAGGACCAGATGGTGGATGTTCTTCTGGATTGCCAGAACAACAGGGCATGGAGAGAAGGTCCTTGTGGCTGGACCCCACTGCAGTTGATAGCAACCGGATTTAGTCCAAGACAAGCTGGGGTTTGCTTCCCACTTCAACACACAGCACACAACACAGGGGATTGGAAATAGAGATTCCCCACAAGCACTACGCACATTCATATGTAAAAGGAAAGTACTATACCAGGCAGGCTGCTTCTATCCCGATCTCAATTACTGCAAAATACCCGGGAGCACACACAGCAGCTTCAGTTCCTGACAGACCAAGCGTGATTCATCAATTTCTCCAGTCTTCTACAGGGTGAGCCTGGTTTCCATACTTCTAGTGCTTCTTTCTCCTCACAACTCAGATTCAGTCCAAACTGGCACTCACAAAGGCTGCAGACCAAAACTCAGGGCCTCACACAAGCTTCCTGCTTGAAACTATACACCGCAGAAGCACATAGCTCCTTCTCTCTTCACTGCCACAACTGACCTGATCTTTCCAGTCACAGGGCAGGGCATTTCCTTTAGCTCCACACTGTTCTGTTGGCTGATTCAGCTGTCACTCAAAATAAGACTCCCTCTGTCGGTAGAAGAAGGCGCCAAGGTCAAAACTACATTTCCCAGAGTCACTGCCCATACAATCCCCTTGTGGCTGGCTCAAAATTAAGAGTCCAAGTTCAGATTCATCCACAGGCTCCATTTTAGGGTCTCCCTATCATCCTGATTGGTCCAAGTCAGCTATTCAGCCCAGGCCAGAATGAAAAAGCTACACTGAAACAGTTCATGTTGAAATGAAGACAGGTTAGGTAAACTACATTTTCTCAGTCACTCTAAATGATTTCTGACAAACAGTTATATCTTTCAACAAGGCTCCCTCTGCACATGTAGTGATGGCAGAGATGGAGCAAATTGACAGCAGCTCAGGCGGGATTCAAGCATTAAATACACAGTCCCCCATACAAACTAATTAAGTCTGCAAGCAGACAGCTCTTAAAGAGACAGTACATGGAGGCTCAAATAGCACTCACTTGGAACCACATTTAAACAGCTCAGACGCCAAACACTGCCCAGACTTGGAGCATTCAGGCAAGCTCCTGGAAGATTTTTGGGAACCCCCATTTGCAGGGGACTACAGTTACAAAACTCAGAGACTGCTGTACAGGTTTGCAGGGAGTAAAAGTGAATCATTTATAAAAAACAACATTGTTTTGATGTCTGTTGATGGGAAATATATCAGCCATTCACTGGAGTCTAGGCAACTGAAGTATGAGGCTGGCAGGAGTGTAACTCAAGGAGTAGTAGCTGAGTGGCTTGTGGACAAGAGACAGTTCGCACAGTGGTGGAGGGGTGCCATGGGCTGGAATACCTAGGGCTTCTGGGGAACATACATACTGTACAAGTAGAGGCAATGCTTCCATAGCTGGGCTGAGTGGAGCATGGTCACAGCCTGACTCAGACACAGTGGTGCTTAATTGACATTAGCATGAGGAAACAGGCTTCATGGACCGAGGCAAGGGATCTTCCATCCACAGAGCTAGCCCGACTCAACTGAGGTTGAGACACTGCCTGAGGTGTTCATACTTTCTCTGTACTGTGAACCTCAACTGTACCTTAAAATCTTGTTTTTTTGCTAATGTACACCTCATCTTCACCTTACAAACTTTATTGTGAGCTCTATGTGTCTCAACTACACCTTGAAAACCTAACAGTAAACAGTATATCTCATCTGCAGCTCACAAACATAACTTTTAGCAGTATGGAGCTGAACTGCACCTTGACTACTTCCTTTAGTTACTGACTGGAACGTTATCCTTTTTGGCCTTGTATCAGGATTGCTCCTGTATAAAATGTAGCCTCCCAAAGGCATAAAACTAGCTACATAAAGTGTTAAATGCAACATATAAGGAGGAACCATGTCTCCAGACTCCTGTTAAGTAAGCTCAATCCTACATTAAAGATGGTAGAGTCTCCTAGTGAATTTTTTCATTTCCAACATTGGTTCATTCCTATAGTCAGTTTTGGTGTCGTAAAGAGGTTAAGGGTAAGGGAAATGTTCTCTTTCCGTATATACTTATTAAAGTTCAGCTTAAAATTAGCTACTTAAGTCAGAAATATTCCCTTTTTTCTTTTGAATAAGGTCTCTGCTCTGTACTGAAGTTTGTTATTTTGTTATGCTGCACTGGCCATGTTAATGTATGCACCTCAACTGTGGGTGTGTACACTTCACTGTGTTGTACCCAATTAGCATTTTTCAAATGCACACAACTATATCACACAAGGGTGTCTTTGAAGTTATCTGGGGAGCATGCATTTTTGTATGTTGCCCCTACCCTCTGGAATTCTCTACTCAGTCGGCTACAGGAGTGCACAACAGTGGGAGGCTTTAAGCAAGCGCTTAAAACTTATTTATGGTGTCAGGCTTTTAATGGCACTTAGTAAATGAACCCTGTTGTATTTTTGTCTTTTATATTGTATTCACTGTTTTATTATTTTATAATTCTTTGTAAAGTACTTTGAAATCTGAAAGGCACTTTTGTGAAATAAAATTACTATTATTATTATGATTACACCTCTAGTTGAGGTGTTTACACCTCATGGAGATGTACCTAACTAGCATGTTTTAGATGAACATCAACAGCATCTACTGTCTAAAACTCTAGCCAAGGTGTGCACTTTGCTGAGATGTACGTAATTAGCATTTTTAGACACACATCAACTACATCTCTGATCTACACCTCAAATGAGGTGTACCGAAATAGCATTTTTGAAGATGCACATCAGCTAAACCTAAATTACACTGCAACTGCACTCCTGTTCAGCCTCATGTACACCTTTCAGACTGTAGTGCAGTTGAGGTACACACCTCAACTTGTACCAAGGTGAACACCTCACTTAAACCTTAGCAGTACATCAGATACACTGCAGCTGGGTCAGGGAGATATGGGTCTGAAGAGCAAACATACACAACAGCTTGCTTGGCACAGACTGACTCATGGTGAACCACAGGAAACGGCCAGGAGGAAAAACTGTGAGGTAAGATTAAAAAGTATAAAATACACTTGTAGGGGATATGACTGCCCTCAATAAACTTCGACACACCTTGAACAAGGCCTGTAGGTTAATCACGGGAGCCACCAGATTAACCCATACCTGCCAGCTATATGACTTCGCAAAGCTGCTCAACCTGGATGAATGGCTCAGATATCAAACTTGCCTCCTAACGAAAAAAACACTCCTTGGTCTATCCCCTCCCGGTCTGACAGCCTCTATTCACCTAGCTCAGCCCTTAGTCCAAACTCGTAGCTCCTCCAGGGCCACCCTGTCCATCCCAAGAACCAGGACCACACATGGTCAACGGTCCTTCTACTACAGAGCCCCTACCTGGTACAATATTCTCCCCAGTTCCATCACCGATATCCGTTCAATCTCCAGTTTTAAAACCGCACTTAGAAGTCAGCTATTTAACATGCGTAGCTGTGCTTGTCCCCGGCCGTAGGTGTTCAAGCTCATTGTACCCAACAAAACTCTCTGAGTAGCTTCTCAATCAACAACTGACAAAACTCCTAGAGTGGAATGCCCCCCGTAACTATCACCTGCCCTGTCCCAAAGCCATCTGTTCTTACTAACCCAGCAGTCCCAGCTCAAGACTAATTTGTCTGCTCAACCAAAGCTTGCTTTCCTCTCAAACTTATCCGAATAACTGTTATACCTGTCAATACCTAACCTGTTACACAGTTATTGTAAACAAAGTCATTTACAGTATATATCTGCCATACTGTTGCCTGCTATGATGTAAAAAAAAAAAAAAATTTTGTTACCTACAATGATGTAATGAAATGTTGTGCTTTGTATTGTCCTCTTTGTGACGAGGTACCTTTGGAAACGAGCCGCTGGCTTAAAGATTGTAAACTGATGTATAAATAAATAAATAAAAAACACCAAAGTGTGTGGCCAGCAGCAGCAGCAGCAAATGCAGTGCAACTGACACCAAAGAAGGTGCAAACTGAAGTGCTAAATAGTGGAGTCTGTGGGTGGAGCCTCATGTACTGCCCCACTGAACTCTGTATGGAACAACCTCACCAGCCTTGTCATCCAGCATCTGCTGGGCTTACCTGGCATCCCCTTTTCATCCCTCACAGCTTTCCCCTCCCTTGGCAAGATCATCTGGTCCCCTCTTACCTGCCATGCCCAGGATCCAGTTCCTTGGGGACAGACCTTATTGTTAATGTAGAGCATGCAAGGGTCAGACACTCATGTACCCTCCTGGTATTTTCCCCCTTCTTTCCCTTGTGGATGCTGATGTGAAGGCGTATACAAGCTCAGACATGCCAAGTGTTTTAAGTGGGCTGTCATCAGCTTCCTTCCACTTGTGAACCTCTACAGGCAGACTGACATGTTTAGTAACCCAGGTGGCAGTAGAGTGCCAGATGTGGCTGCCCTCCCTCCCTTCCTTCCTGGAGAAGGACAGCATCCTCTGGATGCTCAATTCTTCTCATCCAAGCCTTCCTCTGAGCATGCATTCCTGAACTCAGGTCACTGGCATTGCAGGTAGTACATCTACCGTCATGCTACTGAGCTGCAACTGGCAAAACCTTTTAGTTTGTAAACTCTTCCTCAGGGCCAGCCTGTCAGCACAACAGTAGCACTCCTGTTCAGAATGCTGGTGACCTGGGTTTAGAAGCAAGCCTGAGTCATCAGGTCTGACTGGGGTGAGGAGGATCAAGCATCCTAGAGAACCCTTTCCTCCTCTGTGGAGGGAGGGCAGCCAGCTCCGGTGCATGAGTGTCACCTGAGTGACCACAGGTGGCAGTGCACTCAGAAGTGGCTCAGTTTGTGGGGGGACACTGGCACATGACCCACAGCACAATTGCATGCATGCGAGTGTCACACCCCAGGCTGACACTGCAGGGGCACGGGAAGAAACAAAGGAAAGCAGTGGGCCTGGGGCGGAGTGAAGGACCGAGCCATCGCAGGCTCCACACTAGTGACTTGGCAGCTACTCCCGAACCAGATCCTGTTTAGTGGCAGTTGAGGGTCCTGCTGCACCCCACCACAGGGGGCAAGCTGAGAGGGCAGACAGGAGAAAGCAGTAAGTCCATGAGGAACCAGGAAAAGGGTCGGGGGGGGCTGCTCCACAGACAGTCACAGGTCTACCAGTGAAAGGCAAACAAAATCTTCCTCAAAACTGAATAACTTGCTTACACTTGAGGACATACCTTTCAACCATTTTTCACTGAAATGATGGGAAACGGACACTCAAAATGAGGAGCAATGAGGGACACATCTTCAAACATGGACATACATACTCAGAACACTATGGAAACCATTTTATTTACCTGTACAAAGTTTATTTTAGATTTAACATCTTAGAATATTCTGAATTTCTGCTTCAAAGTCTGAATTTACAGCACAATTCCATGTGGGCAGCACATTTTTCATTAAGGCTAGAAGAGGAACAGAGCAATTTTGAATGATAAAATGAGTTACATCCCTCGTAATCAGGCATAGTTAAGAGGTATGCTTGGGGAATGAGAGTTATTTATTTATGTTACTTTCATCACAATAATTTGCATTTTATACCACTAAAACAGCTTTTAATGGGAAAGTGTTTACAGTTCTACATTTTAACGCAGGCTAGCATTAAGAAGGTGAAGACAAATTGTGCTCATCCCAAGTAATTTGAGGCCCAATTATGAGTTTTTAAGTTTACAATTTATTTATTCGGGATAGCCCAACGGAGATAAAACATCTTCTCAGTAGATGTCCTGCATTTCACCCACATTTTACAGTTGGAAGGATTAAAGCATAAAGAGGTAAACTGAACTTGTGCAACATCTCCCAATGACTCAGTGGCTCTGATCGGATTTGAACTGAGGTCTTCTGATTCCCAAGACTGTGCGCTAACCACTTTATAATGCTGCCCCTCAGTTACACTTGTCAGAGGCTGTGCAGAATTGGTGGTGTGTACACACAACTGTGCACCACAAGGTACAAAGAATAGGATCTCTGTCAAGTTGCGAATTTATCACTTGCCCTGGTTTTCCATTCTGTAAACCAGAGCTGGTTTATTATGGTCATAGTTTTTATTCATCTGGTTTGTATGTCCAGAGACAGATATTTTGTACTGATGTCATATAATCATGGTATAATAACTGGTCAGCAATTTTTCCTATGGGCTGAACCAGTTGATATTTCCCATAACAACTGTCTGGTTGTTACGACGTTCAGGTGAAGCTACCTGTGGCTGGAAGCTGCAATACTGAACATAGGATTTTCAAGAAAGTGAGTTGTGCTCACAACAGAGGGAGGTGAACTTCACAATTGTCTTTGGTTTGTAGCAGATATTCTGCAGGTGGAGGCTACTTCTAACTGAAAGGTGAAATAAGGAACTTAGAATTATCAGGAAAGACAGTCTTTCAAGCAACAGAGGGACGTGGATCTTGCTTTACTTTTGTTACAATTGGTAAGATTTTCAGTGCAGGAAGAGTTTAAACCCTGGGCTAAGAATTTGTCATAAGTCCTGAAGTAAGTGCAGGTACAGGCTGTGTATTTGACCCAGACAGTGCCCCGGGGGTGGAAACTGTTTTTTGAGTTTATCTGTGTGTGCCTTAAAAGGCCAGGCCAGACTGTGTCAGGAAGTGCTTATGTCATAGCTACTTATCAGCCAATAGCTTTGGAAGAGTCTTACAGACCTGATAACAACAGTATTATAAGCAACTGTTTTATAGCAAACTCATCAGAACAGCTAATATTCTTCAGGTGAAGCTACCTCTGGCTGGAAGCTGCAATACTGAACATAGAATCTGCACGAAAGCGAGTTGTGCTCACAACAGAGGGAGGTGAACCTTACAATTGTCTTTGGTTTGTAGCAGATATTCTGCAGGTGGAGGCTACTTCTAACTGAAAGGTGAAATAAGGAACTTAGAATTATCAGGAAAGACCATCTTTTAAGCAACAGAGGGAGGTGGATCTTGCTTTACTTTTGTTACAATTGTTAAGATTTTCAGTGCAGGAAGAGTTTAAACCCTGAGGGACGGAATACTGTTTACTGTGTCTGTCCTGGTGCACAGCTGACTTATTTTGGGGCTGACTGCTTTCAGAGCACAAATCACCAGGCTGTTTTGGGGCTGGGGAGGTTTACCTGTGTCTGACTTGGATGTCTGGATTTTTCTCTGTTTGATTAGCAGGGTATTTTCTCTGTCAAATTGTTGTGTAGGGCATCTTACTGACAGGAAGGTACTCATCGCAGCGGTGGGTCAGAGCTTTTAGCTGATTGTTTCGTGAGGGCACAGTTTAGGCCCAACCCTGCCCACCCCTCACCCCTAGAAATAGTACCTTTATACCTGGGGTTCTGACATCATTTCCTCAAGAGTGCAAGGTGCATATCACTGTCATATCCTCTAGCACACTGCACTGACAATATAAGCATACACATTGTATAATATATATATTTCTATATAAAAACCAATCACACCCACACACAAAAAAAAAGTAGATAAACATGTGGGGAGTAGTGCAATGTAATGGCTGTGGGGCAGCAGTCTTCCGAGTCTTTCTGGAGGCTGAGATGCTGCCCTATTTGCAGACAACTTTCTGCCCTGAGGGAGGAAGTTGCCCGCCTCAGGCCACACTGGACAGTAGTAAGGAACCTTCCTCCAGGCCACTGACAGCAGGAAGGGAACCTTCCCCATCCAGGGAGCACCAGAGCCACTACCACTACCTCAGAGGTTGCGAAGAAAGCACAGCAGTTAGACCACAGTGGGCACAGGGAGGGTGAGGATGATGGAACAGAGGCACACCCAGTCAGTTGTTCCACTCCACAGTCCATACACCATTCTGGGGAAGCATAGTTCCCCTATGGATGCACCGCAGAGGAGACTAAGGAGGCTGAGGACAGCTGTCATAAGGGAAGCCCACAGGAAGGAGGCAGAGGACACCACAGGGAAAGGGAGCAGCTCCTGGTGGAAGACTCAATTATTAGGGGGCTAGAACTGGGGGGAGCAGGGAAAACTGAAGTAAGGTGCCTGCCTGGTGCCATGGCTTGGAGGGACAGGAAGTGCATCCTCAGGATCACGAGAACAGCTGCACTGGAGTCTGAGCTGGACGTCATTGTCCACCTAGAGACAAATGACTTGGCTCATCATGAGATTAGAGCAGTGCAGGAGAACTTTGTAGAGTTGGGGCGGGGCCTAAAACAAGTAGCACACACAGTATCCTTCTCATAGGTGCTGCCTGTCAATGGCATGGGTGAGGCGAGGGTACTTTGCACCATGCAGTTTAATGAATGGTTGAAAAATGTGTGGAGCACAGGGGTTTGGCTTCATTGGGAACTGGGGTTCCACCTGAGGACACCAGCCTATACTGGCAGGATGGTCTGCATCTGTCCGAGAAGGGAACAAGTCTTTGAGCAATCGGTTTAAATGCTTCATTGGCAAGCTTTTAAACTAGTCAGGGGAGGCACTGATAAGCAGCAGGAAAATCCCAGCCTCTCCCTCACAAAACAGGGTACTAAATGAGAAAAGACCGAGGTAGAAAGGTCATGGGGGATGCTGCAAGAGAAGGTAAAGCCATAAAAATGGAGAGCAATGAGTACCAATGCCCATAGTCTGGGTAACAAGCTTCCTGAATTAGTGGCCTTGATGGAGGAGGAACATCTGGATATCGTGGCAGTCATAGAAACATGGTACACACAAAACCATGACTGGGATGTAAACATACCAGGATACACTATCTACAGGAGGGACAGGGAGAGTAAAAGAGGAGGAGGAGTAGCTCTTTACATAAGGGAAGGAATCAAAGCAACAGAACAAAAGGGTAAACAGGGAGGAGAAGAAGCACTGTGGGTCAATTTGGAGACAGGCAATGGCACCACAATCCGCACAGGGGTTGTATACAGACCCTCTCAGGGGGAGGAAATGGACAAGGAAATGATATAAAGTATACTTAGAATGGCAGAAAAGGGAGATATTGCTGATGGGTGATCTGAATATGCCAGATGTTAACTGGAGTGCAGTTGCAGCAGCCACTTCGAAGAGTGGGGTTATTCTAGATGCCCTACAGGGGCTTGCCTTGATAACTAGTATTGGAACCCACTCGAGAGGGAGCAATCTTAGACCTGGTTCTCTCAAATGGAGATGGAGAAAGGATCACAGATGTAGAAGTGGGTAGCCATCTGGGAACTAGCGACCATCGAACAGTATGGTTCACAATAAACACAGCTATAGAGTCAAGCCATACAAAGGCAAAAGTACTGGACTTTAGGAGGGCTGACTTTGCCAAAATGGGTGAGTGCCTAAGGAATGCACTAGCAAATGGCAAGAAGGAGGGGTGGAAGAACAATGGGGAATAATAAAAACTGCCATCACAGAGGTAACAAGCCTTTGTGTGAAGCAAATAAACAAAACAAAATGATGTAAGAAACCACTATGGTTCTCAAAGGAAGTGGCAGTGAAGGTTCAAGAGAAAAAGAAAGCATTCAGGAAGTATAAGGAATCACAGAAGGAGCAAGACAGAGAACTGTATCAGTTAAAGCAAAAGGAAGCTGGGAAGGCAGTCAGAACAGCAAAGGCCCAAACCGAGGAAAAGATAGCCAACTCAGTTAAGAAGGGGGATAAAACCTTTTATAGGTACATCAGGGAGCGAAGGAAGACCAAGGGAGGGATAGTGAGGCTTAATAAAGGGGCAGAGGGTGACTGTGAAAAGGCAGAGATACTAAACAAATATTTTTGCTCAGTATTTACAAATGAAGAGGGGGAGGTACCTAAAACAAACAACAGAAACACTCTGGATACAGAAGTTGATACCAGCCCATTTACAGAAGAAAGGGTTCTGAAAGAACTCTTAAAACTGAAGGTGGACAAAGCAATGGGGCCTGATTGGATTCATCCCAGAATTCTAAAAGAACTAAAGGTAGAACTAGCGACACCACTGACTACCCTCTTTAACAAATCATGGAAGGATGGGGGTGGTACCCGAAGACTGGAGGAGGGCAGATGTGATTCCCCTTCACAAAAGTGGGAGCAAGGCAGAAGCAAGAAACTACAGACCTGTTAGTTTAACCACAGTGATAGGGAAAATGATGGAATGACTTCTGAAGGAAAGAATTGTCGAGTATCTAGAGGCCAGAGGGGCACAGGACCCAAGGCAGCATGGATTCACAGCGGGAAGGTCATGCCAGACGAATCTGATAGAGTTCTTTGACTGGGTGACCAAAGTAGTAGATCAGGGGAGGGGCTGTGGACATGGCCTACCTAGACTTTAGCAAGGCATTTGACACAGTCCCACACAAAAGATTAATATACAAGTTAACCAGCCTGGGAGTGGGTCCCAAGATGGCAGCCTAGGTAAAGAATTGGCTGGAGAATAGGACACAGAGAATAATAGTAAATGGAGTCCACTCTGAAGAAAGGGGGTTACTAGTGGGGTACCGCAGGGTTCAGTATTAGAACTGAGTCCTCTCAATGTTCGCTTTATTACTGCAGAGGACTGGAAGGAAAAGTATGTCTCTTTGCAGATGACACAAAGATCTGCAACAGAGTTGATGCACAAGGTGGGGTGGAAAGGATGAGAAGGGACTTGGCAAGGTTAGTGGAATGGTCAAATGTATGGCAGCTTAGATTCAATGCTAAGAAGTGCAAGGTAATGCACCTAGGAAACAAAACCCAGGGAAGAGTACACAATGAGGGGTGAGATACTAACAACAACAAAATGGAAAGGGACCTGGGGTAGTTATATCAGATGACCTAAAGGTGGGCAAGCAATGGAGAGGGCAGCAAGGAGGGCTGGGGGGGATACTGGGATGCATAGGGAGAGGCATCACCAGTAGAAAACAGGAAATTATTATCCCTCTGTACAGACAGCTGGTGAGACCCCATCTGGAGTACTGCATGCAGTTCTGGAGACCCAATCTCCGCAAAGACAGACAGGATGGAAGCTGTCCAGAGGAGGGCAACTAAAATGCTGCAGGTTCTGCTCCAGAAGACATATGAAGACAGACTTAAGGAGTTTAATATGTATAGCCTAGAGGAAAGGAGGGAGAGGGGGGACATGATAGAAACTTTAAAGTACCTCAAGGGAATCAACAAAGCCCAAGAGGGTAGCATCTTTCAAAAAAAGAGGTGTGCAAGAACAAGGGGGCACAAATTGAAGATAGGGGGCAGCTCAGAGGTAATTTAAGGAAGTATTTTTTCACAGAGAGGGTTGTGGATGCATGGAACGGCCTTCTGGAGGAGGTTGTGGAGTCAAAAACAGTGGTGGAATTCAAGCATGCATGGGACAGTCATAAGGCAATTCTAGGGGGTGGGGGTAGGAAGAAGTAGGCTGCTGGTTAACTAGGATCTGCAGCTTATCCATTAGGTAGGAAATGGGCAGACTGGGGGGGGCCAAGCGGTCCTTATCTGCCATAAAATTCTATGTTTCTATGTATCTTGTGCTCACTGCCTATCAAAAGGAGCGCCTTAACTGGTTTCCATTTTGTTTGTGGGCAGGCTAAAGTGTTCCTAAACATGGCGTCTGTGATCTTAAGTTAGTGAGAAGCTGCCGCAGTAAGCCCTCAGCTTCCCACAATCTTTTTAATGTATCTAGTTGATCCTACGCTAAATATAACCATTACTGCTTTGTAAAATAAAGTATCTGGTTGATCCTGTGATTTGCCAGCTTCAGATGACACACCATCAGCGGAACGGATTTCGGACTGCCTAATAGAGGAAAGCGTGATCATAATTGTGATCACAATTTCAGCTTCAAGTTTAAACAAAATAATTAAAATGAGAGCAGAGGAGCTAGAAGGTGCTTTGAGGAAGAGGGAGAAGGCCTGGAGACTGCTAAACTGCTCGGTAATTTAGACTTGGAGGCTGCATGCTGGGGAGTTGTAAGTTGCTGCTGTAAGAACTAGACTGCAGCTGCCACACAATTTCTTCAAAAGCACAGAGAGAGAGAGAGAGAGAGAGAGAGAGAGAGTGTGTGTGTGTGTGTGTAGAGAAAGAGAGACCCTGTCTGTGAAGAGGGTGAGACAGAGACTGTGTGTGTGTGTGTGTGTGTGTGATTCAAAAAATTGCTCACAACTATACTATTATATACAATAAAGATGGGAAAAGACATGAGACTAATGGACACTGGCCGGTGTGAGATAAAAGACAAACCCTCGGGCTTCACCCTCGGGGTTTATGTAGCATCCCACACCTCAGGTGTGCATTAAATTCTCATATCACACACTTCCCCATCCTTTATTCTCTATATATCAATTATGCTTTACTTTTATGTATGTACTGTATATTATGCTGTATTTCTTCAAATATGAGATTGTCACATGCACACAGGAAACCCTTCAAAATTAACATTTTATTTAATGTCATAACTTCAACACTGCCTTTCCCGACACAGAAAATACTCGCATGCCAATCCTTGGAGACATAGTGCCGAAATTAGGACAATACCAGCGCTGCATCATGCGATTGCTCAAATCATAACGCATGCTACACCACAGATTCCCAGCGGCTCAAGGGCCTTTTACCCTAAATTTGCATTTTGCTACTCTGGATGCTTTGCTTTAATGACAAGACATGCACACAATTGCTTGAATACTGTAAACTAAAATATAGGAAATACACACTGTATTTATTTATTGAATATTTAGTGTCCAGGATAGCTACCCTGAGCCAGAGCACATCTGCAGGTGTAACCTGGGGGAGGGGATACAGCAGAGAGTGAAACAGCAATAACAAATACAGTTACAACAAATCATGCTTAGTCAGGCACCTGCCAGTAGAGATAATGTAGAGGGTTTTTTGCCAAATGTCATCTGGTGGGTAATGGGGCTAGTGTTCCTGGTGGTCTCCTGACATTGAAAGTGGAGGATTGGGGTGGAGGATGTGCAGTGGACACCAGGAGTTGGCTTATAGTGGCCAGGTCATTTTTTTTTTTTTTTTTTTAAATATTGTATCTACAACATTGGAGGGGGCTCTCTTTCTGAGTCCAGGTGAGGGGTGGAGTAGCCATAGGAGAGGGGCTCCCAGAGGAAAATGTTTTATTAAGCTGGAGGGCAGGTACACTTAAGGCATTATTTGTGGTCATTCTTTTTAATATTATATATCTAACATTGAGGTTGGGTTCTCAGTGTCAGAGACAGGCCGAGCGGGTGATGAGCAACCAACAGAGCTAGAGATGGGTCCCGTGGTGGCATTTTCTATTAAAAGGATTGGGTGGGTGCTTTAGCCATGGACACAGGAGATGTGCCACAGTGGCACATCTATTTTTAAATATTATATATCTATCTTTGTGGTTGAGCTCCCAGTGTCAGAGTCAGGTTGGTGGTGATGTGGGGGTGGGGTGGAGGTGAGTGACCCCTGGAGATTGACTCCTGCTAGTAGCATTATCTATTGAAAGCAGGAGGTGGAGTGACATATTCTGTGACCAAAGGGGAGCCAAATCTTTTTTTTAATATCTGATTCCAGGGTGGGCCACTGGTGTTGGATTAGGGTAGCAGGACTTGCCATCAGGGAGTGCTCTCAGTAGTCACTTATGTTTCTGACACTGGGATGAGCTCCAGACACTGGATTAGGTTTCAGCAAGTGCATGTTTGGCCACCAGGGATGGGTTTTCACTGGCTAAATTACTATTTGTTTCATTTAAAGAGCTAGAATGCACAAAAGAAAAAATATGCCTGTAGATAGAGTTCACGCATCAGTGAACAGATTTTGCTTTATGTGTGAAATACTTTCCACATTAATACTTGCTCAAATGGAAAATGACTGCTGAAAACTTTCAGCCAAGTCTGTGCTGCATACACACAGCCACAGCATGTTCAAATTAAAGTAATTTAAGCACTAAATTACAATTTTGTCTGCAAAAGTGTTTGTCTCACATTTCAGATGTCAGCAATTGTTGAGTTAAATGTGCCCAAAAGAAAGGGCATATTTTTTTTCTACATTCTTAGCCTGCCCCCTTCTGCTGGCTTCTTCTCAGCCCCATCACCCACCTTTCCCAGGGAATAACCCATGCCCCCTGAACCCAATGTTTTACCCCTATATTGGGGCTATTGGGGATCACTGCTAACCACTCTGGAGTTCTGTGTGCAGCAGAGATGGATGCCATTGTCATGATGCAGGCCTGTGAAAGAAACACAGCTTCAACATGTGTGGCTAGGCTTTTTCTTTTTTTGCGTTCTCTCCCCAGAGGGATCCCCACTCCCCAACACATTGATTTTTTATTGATTCATTCATTCATTCAGTCATTCATTCTTCAGTAACTGAGTAAGGCCCATTAGGCACAAGTGCCTGTTTTCAGGGGTGACCTGGGAGCACTGGGAAGATTAAGTTACTAGCTGAAAGTCACACAGTATGCAAGTGGAGGTTGTGGGAATCAAACCCAGGCCTGCTGGATGTACCAAGGTCATTCAAAACTCATTACTCTAACCTCTAGGCTATACTGCCAGCCCCTTGCATGTTGCATGGATAGCATATTGTTTATGCATGTAAAAAACTGTGATGTTCCTTCCCACCTCAGCATGGCACCAGCTTGCAGTATCACCTATGGAGTCACTCTGTTGGTGGCAGGGCAGTGGAGCACAGTGTGTGCCCTATATGGAAGAGGAAAGCATCCACTTGGATACTCGCTCCTTCTACAGGAAGCCCACAACAGCCTGGCTCATTCCCAAACCCTGGATGCCTGTATCATGAGCAATAACACATATAGCTACACCTATGGGCCAGATAAAGGTCCTAATTTTAATGATCTTATAGATATGTGACAATCTGTATCTCGCAAATGACTGAACCTGGGTATACCAAACTTAGTATAAGATCCCGACACAAATTATATACATGCCAAATATCAGGTCCCTAGGTCCTAGGACAGTTTAGTTATAATTAGCCATAAATAGTGGTTTACTCACACAGCTGCCTACCCAAGTATAATGGCTCTACCACACCACTTTAAGGATACAGCATTGGTAATGAAACATGAAAAGTCCAGAGAGCACTGCTGGCTTAAGTAGATTCAAAGTTCTCCTAAACACCTTTTATGTCCTTAACATGACCAGCCTAAAGCTTCAAAAATACATTTTTATTTCTTTATTGAAATAACCCAGTTTGGGACGTAAAATTAATACACTGAGTATGCCACAGCATGCCCTGAGAAAAACAATATATTGTAAAAAAAACTGAAAGAAATGACTGGCTTGTTGGAACTACTGCAGTGGCACAGCTCATTACACTGGTGAGCCAGGGTCAGGAGTGAGCCTGGATAGTTAGGGGAGCCAGCTCATGGGAAGAAGAAGATTGAGCATCCCGGAGGGTGATTTCCTCCTCTGGGGAGGGAGAAATGCCAGATTTGCAGCTAGACTGTCACCAGGTGACCACAGTTGGCAGTGCAGTTGGAGCAGTGAACAGGTGGGAGGATGCTGGCTCTGGGCACTGGCATGCTTTGGAGTGTGCAAGCACACTTAGTGCCCTTGCTACCAACAACCTGAGGGCTGGGAAAACAAGAATGGAAAGGTTCCATTGCACAGCAGCATACAGCCAACACTCTTGGGTCTCACCGCTCCAGTGTGCCCTCTCATTCCCCACATATGAGAGGGACTTTGTGGCTGACCACACTCCCAAGATAGTCCCTCATGGATGGAATGCCTCAAGTGAGAAATCTGTCCCCTCCCCATGAGCTCCTGGGATCAGGCAAGCAACACAGAAATGAATGGATGAGCCTGAGAGGTAGCCTGGCAGTGGTGAGCAAAGTATGAGAAATGGGGATAACAATATTTAAAAAAGTAAAATGAAAGTATTGTTTTATTACACAGTAGATATAATTGTGTTCTCTGGGGTTCCCAGTGATTGTCTAAAGCATTAATATTATTAAACAGTACTAGCATTTGACCTGGTCAGTGTAAATTCCATTTCTTCTTTTAATGTTAACATTGGTTAATAATCTGTTTTCATGTGCCTTTTCATTTATATTATATGGTACCTATCACAAGTATAAACATCCAGTGCCAGCATTTGCTCTAACATTCTTTGCTGCATCTAATGGAAGTTCTATATACTGTGTACAGTACATTGAAATAAATCTTTCCAGATTTTTCACATACCATGCTAGGATCATGTCTGAACTCCTTCCAGATATAATGACATTTTTATTCTAGTTGTTTATTTACTTTTCTTCTTTTAATGTTCTGTGGAAAAATGTTAATCTGTATAGTGGTTAACTGAAATCTGTCACGAATCACACTCATGTAAGTAATGCGATTTATGCTGTAGATTATTATATAATCTATAAGTAACACACAAAGGAAGCAAAAACCAGAAATATAGCCAGTTATATTAAATTCTAAAATGCTGTTAAATTTCATATTGTATTTAGACACGTAACTCTAGACTAGGGTGAAATAATAATGCAACATTCCTCTTTATAAAAAATAAATAGTTTATTTATAAAAAATACATTTCACTGCTGAAAAGTTTGAACACGTCCTCAGTTTGCAAACATATTGGATTAGCTTTTTGGAAGTTTACAAATAAACTGCACAAAAAGGCAAATACATTACTTTAACATATTAGCACCAGGCAATGTTAGCAGTAATTGCAAGTTGATAAGTTATTATTAAAAATAAATAATGCCAATAAAATTAATCTACAATAAAATAGTGCATTTCACAGAAACAGAATTATACTGTGATTCAGTAATACAGTATACATGCTCACTTGGCAAAATGTTTTTCTACTTGACAAGTTATCCTTCTGGAACAATACTTCAAATTGACCAGCAAAACTAAATGTTCAGTTAAAATTTGTTCAGAGTCTCTGAATGTTCAGTAGCTTATTTTGAATGCAGCTGCGAGAAAGTGCCAAAAAGTTTATCCCAGTGAGTAAAATACGGGGCATAGTTAGACCTGAACTTCATGTGATGGAGATCATGATGTGGAGCCCCTCCATACAGTCCAAATGGTACCAGTCTGTGAGTTGACCAAGGAAAATCATAACCTGAGTGATCTTCTACTGACAGCCAGATGTTGACGATGAAGAAGATGGTTTCCGTCATAGGATGGCACTGCAGCAGCATTGGATTGATGGCAGCAAAGAATCCCAATGACAGAGTCTCCCATGCACTTGAATGCTCTGGTGGTAAGTGCAAATGTCGCTGTGTATTTGTGATGAGCTTTGTGGAATGTCTTGTAAAGCCAAGGGATCTTGTGATGAAGCAGATGCCAGATGAAATACTGGAAGTCAAAAAGAAGCAGGCAGGCAATGACATCCAACACAACTTTCCCGAGCTCCGGGGCTATGGGAGGCAGATTTACTGGTCTCCAGTACCAGTGAGCAACAGTCAGAGGAAAAATAAAGACAATGTGGTTGTAGACAGTTTGAGCCACACAGGCTACCATCATGTCCAGTGTGGGATTGCTCTGTGGCTGAATCTTGTACTTTCTCAAGGATGATATGTTTACAGCCAAAAAATCCAGAAAGATGAATGGCAAGCAGAAAGTCATATAAACTACAAAAGAGAAGAAGACTGGGAAGAAAGGTGACTTGAGCCAGTCTTCCTGGTTTCTGTTCAAGTCCCACAGTGGCTGCAAGATCCGAGTGTTCTGCACTGTACTCATGCTGTGCATGTGTTGTGCTGTATCTGCAGTGCAGTTCATGTTGCTGACTTTGTGTAAGCACTTTCCTTGCTACAGCATTTTATATGATGTTTGCTCCTCCCTTTTTTGCAAAATGGGAAATTCCCAAGAAGGGAAGGTCTGCCTGCCGTAATTTCCTTTTCCATTTCAGTCTATATTCTGACACTGATTGATCTATTTAGAGATTAGTTTACAAAGGCATGTAAGAGATAAATTACAACTTACATCCTGGTGAAAACAATTGAGATGTACTTCACGGTGATAGGGTGTGTGATACATTGACAGAAAGGTAAACTGCAATTGATATTATGCCATCTCCTTATTTTCTACTTTTACAGTTTCAATTATGCATTCTTACGAATGAACATGAAAGTAACTGTGACACCTACTGGCATTCTTGCCAAATTACAAGGTTTGGGCAGAAAAATGACAAGTTCTATTGATCTACAGTATTTACAGGTCAGTTTACAAAGGCGTGTAAAGGATAAATTAAAACTTATATCCTCTTGAAGGCAATTGAGATGTTCATCACTGTTATAGGGTGTGTAATACATTAACAAAAAGGTAAACTACTATTTATATTATACCACCTCCTTTTTCCCCAGCTTTCACAGTTTCAAATCTGCATTCTTACATTTGAACATGAAAGTAACTCTGTGACACCTAGTGACATTCTTACCCAATTACAAGGTCTGGGCAGAAAAACCACAAGTTCTGTTGAGAGGACAGTCTTCTCACCACAACATATGTATTTTTTATGTCATTCCGTGTAGAAAATTAAGCTACTGGTTTAGTTTTAGAAAGCCTCTATAGCTTTGTTCACAGTAAATGACTTACTGGTCACCCTATCACATCACAGAAGTGGAGGAATTAGTGTACCTGCCTCCATTTGTAAACCTCAGAGTTGGGGTTGGGTGGTAGAGGTGGTAGGCATGAAACAAAAGAGTCTGTTACCTGTTTTTTAGAGGGTTTCCTTGCCCATATAATATAAAACAAGTGCTGGGGTCTTCTTAGGCTGATAATTAAACAGCAGATACAGTACCTACCAGTCTGAGTCTAGAAGTACTAACACCAATATATTATTCACACCAGAGGGCTGCCATAAAGCCCACTTTGTTTTAGATGCCATATCCTCCTTTTGATGCTACATTCCCATTTGAGTTATCTTCCCCATTGAAATATGTTCTCCTCTGCCTGTGAGGATGGCAGCTGGTTCTTCTGATGGAATAATACTAGAGCTGATGGAGTAATGAAGCTTAAATCCAACACGCATTTGTCAATGCCGAATGTTTGCTTGCTGGTATTATCTTTGGAAATGCAGAAGTTAGGCAGATGCAGAGTAGGAATGGCAGTGAAGTACTGAATTTCACACCAAGTCCACCTCCGCCCTGCAGAGATGGGCAGGCATTGGGGTATACATCTGGGTCATCATCCATGACGTTCATGCCATGTCACCTCACCCTATCCTGCAGACACCGACACGTGTTGAGGTGTGCCTTGGGGTGTTCGGTTTACAGTCACCCCATTCCATAAGGACATATGCTGAAATGGGTGTAGTATAGGAGAATAGTGTGAACTCTGGGGCCAGAGAGTCCAAGGCACACCTTGATGCCTGTCACCTGCTGGGGTAGGTGGGATGGCATGAGCATTACAATCGCAATCCAAAGGCACATCCCTGTTGCCTGTCAGTCTGTACAGGGTGGAACATTATGGTTAGAAACCCTAACGCCCTGCCGCTTTTTTGCTATTTGCACTTACAAATTTTCAATGTTGCCTTTTTGTGACCCCACCTCATGAAAGCACTTGGGACCTCTTCTCATGAAGAGTGGCAGTGTGATTTTGTTAATGTGTCCTGAACTTTGAGTTCCCACAGTGACCGTGTCATTCTGTGCCAGATGTATGAAAACACAGATCGGGCAGGATGTGAAAAATAACAGTTGTACCTTCCATAGGGAGGTGTGAAGGGATGGCAATGCTGAAACTCTGTAGTGAAAATCTTAAAAATGCTCTCAGTTCCGAGCATTCATGGAAACTGCGCAATGCATGCATGTAACAGTCATGTAGTGGAATTATTTCACCAAATTTTCAACATAGGCATTTTGTGACCTCTGCTCATGAACACTGTCACTATGATTTTCTTACTCGGTCCCGAACATTGATTTCCCACAGCAACCGTGCTATTCTGCGCCAGATGTGTAAATGCATATTTCAGGCAGGATATGAAAAATGACAGCTGTACTGTTCATAAAGAGGTGTGAAAAAATGCCAATGTTGAAAATCTGGAGTGAAAATTTTACAAATGCATGAAATTATGAGGGTGCGTGGAAACTGCACAATGTACACTTGTAACAAAGTAATTTTATGGACTTTTGTCACTAAATTTTCAACAGGCATTTTAGCACCTCTGCTCATGAACAGTGTCACTGTGATTTTTTTAATCTGTCCCGAACACTGACTTCCCACAGCGACTGCTCTATCGTGTGCCAGAAGTGGGAAAACACATTTCAGCCAGGATGTGAAAAATGACAGCTCTACTGTTCATAAGGAGGTCTGAAAAAATGTAAATGTTGAACATCTGGAGTGAAAATACTAAAATTTGTGAAGTTATGAGGGTGCATGGAAACTGCACAATGCATGCTCGTAACACAGTCATTTTGTGGACTTTCGTCACCAAATTTTTAACATAGGTATTTTAGGACCTCTGCTCTTGAACAGTGTCACTGTGATTTTCTCAATCTGTCCTGAACACTGAATTCCCACAGCGACCTTGGTATTCTGCGCCGGAAGTGCGAAAACACATTTCAGCCAGGATGTGTAAAATGACAGCAGTACGGTTCATAAGGAGGTGTGGAAAAATGGCAATGTTGAAAATCTGGAGTGAAAATATTACAAATTCATGAAGTTATGAGTGTGTGTGGAAACTGCACAATGCACGCTCATAAAACAGTCATTTTTTTGATTTTATTCACCAAATTTGCAATATAGGCTTTTTGAGAGCCCATCTCATGAACTGTGGCACTGTCATTTTGTTACTCGGTCCCAAAAGGTGATTCCATGCAGTGACCACAAAATCACCTTTCAGGACCGAATAACGCCATGACAGTGACTGAACTCATGACGAGGGGTCCCAATAACCCCATGTTAAAAATTTGGTGCCAAAATTCCCTAAAATGCCCAAGATATGCACCAAAGTGGAAAAAACCTATTTATGCCATTATACAGCTTACCAGCATTTCTTCAGTTTGTGGTCAGCTTTGAAGAGTGCAGACGTGTTCCCGGTCCACCGAAGATCATCACGCTGGGCTCTGGAGGTAAGTATGGGGTGAGGGGTGGGGAGGTAGGGGCGAGTGGGTGGTGTGGGTTGGGGAGGGACCCACCGCATGGGACATTTTCTTTCAGGGACAAAAAGAAAGAAAAAAGACACGGGAAGGTTTTTTTTTCGCTTCTTTTCAGCACACTGGGGTTGGCTGCCAGTGTGCCACCTGCTTTTTTGGGGTGGCAAAGAATGACTATGTGGGGGGACATGATGCCAAGAGGGATTTGGCACCCCCCTCGGCACACAACAAATGGGGTGGGGGCATTATGCAGATGGGGAGTAGGCTCCCCCGTCGTCAAATTAACTGGGCCGGGGGCATGCCAACAGGGGGATTGGGCACCCAGTCAGTCGGCTTTCCCTCTGCCACCATGTTTACGGACATGTTACACCAGGCAAGGTACTGCCCTGAAATGACGGGTCACTCTCTCATTGCAGTGGGATGGCTGATGCTGCAATGACGAGGTGGCCCCTCACTGTGGCAGCCAAATCATATCAACTTGGTGGCACTTATGCAGAACCAGTGTCATCAGGACACTGGGCCTGCATTGGGTGAACAGTGCCAAGCCCACAAATACAGTGTCTGCATTGGCTGCCTCAGTGCCACACCTCCACAACCCACTTCTCTCCTAAGCTGCCACATCATGTTTCTTGCACATGCGCAAGCAAACATAACAAGCATTTGTCAATGCCGAATGTTTGCTTGCTGGCATTGTCAGTGGTAGTGTAGAAGTTACAGAGCTGCGTAATAGGAATGGCAGTGAAGTATTGAACTGAAGCCAACCCCACCACCACCCTGCAGAGAGTAACAGGCATTGGGGTGTGCGTTTGGGTCATCAGGCATAACGGCCATGCCATTTCACCACACCCCACCCTGCAGACACTGACAAGTGTCACGGTGTTCTTTGGGGTCTTTGGCCCTTATGCGCACCCCATTTCATTAGGAAATATGGTGAGATGGGTGCGATATAGGAGAATGGGGTGAACTTTGGGGCCGAAGAGTCCAAAGCATACCTCGATGCCTCTCACTGGCTGCAGGGTATGGAATGGTATGAACATTACAGGCAAGAATCCCAAGTCACACCCCTGATGCCTGTCATTCTCTACAGGGTTGGGCGATATGGTTGGAAACCCTAATACCTCAGGCATTCATTGGTATTTTCACTCCAAATTTTCAACATGTTTATTTTGTGACTCCATCTCATGAACAGGGGGAATATCAGTTTGTTAGCCGAAAGCTGCTTATGCACAGCGACTACGGCATTTAGCACCACAGGTGCAAAAACATTCCGAACAGGATGTAAAAAATGACAGCTGTACTGTTCATGGGGAGGTGTAAAAAATGGCAATGTTGCAAATCTGTAGTAAAAATATTTAAAAAAATGGTGAAGTCACGAGCGTACATAGAAACTGTGCAACGCACACCCGTAATATAATTAGGTTGGGGATTTTTTTACAGCAGATTGTCAACTCAGGCATTTTGGTGCCTCCGATCATGAACAGTGTCACTGTGATTTTCTTTATCTGTGCCGAACAATGATTTCCCACAGCGACCACGCATCTCTGTGCTGAAAGTGTGAAAACACACTTCAGCCATGTTGTGAAAAATGACAGCTGTACTGTTCATAAGGAAGTGTGGAAAAATGCCACTGGTGAAAATCTGGACTGAAAATATTACAAAGTCATGAACTTACGAGGGCTCGTGGAAACTGCGCAATGCTCACTCATAACACAGTCATTTTATGGACTTTTGTCACCAAATTTTCAACATAGCCATTTTAAGACCTCTGCTCATGAACAGTGTAACTGTGATTTTCTTAATCTGTCCTAAACATTGCTTTCGCACACCAACAGCACCATTGTGCGCTACATGTGCAAAAACACATTTTGGGCGACATATGAAAAATGGCAGTTGTACTGTTCATAAGGAAGTGTAATAAAATGGCAATGTTGAAAATCTGGAGTGAAAATATTAAATTCGCAAACTTACGAGCATGCATAGGAACTGCGCAACACACGCTCGTAAAACAGTCATTTTTAGGAATTTTTTCACCAAATTTTCAACATAGCCATTTTAAGACCTCTGCTCATGAACAGTGTCACTGTGATTTTCTTAATTTGTCCCATACATTGATTTTGCACATCGACTGCGCCATTCTGCTCTACATGGGCGGAAACACATTTTGAGCAAGATGTGAAAAATGACAGCTATACTGCTCATAAGAAGGTGTGGTAAAATGGCAATGTTGAAAATCTGGAGTGAAAATATTAAAAATTCGCGAACTTATGAGCGTGCGTAGGAACTGCGTAATGCACCCTCGTAAAACAGTTATTTTTAGGAATTGTTTCACCAAATTTTCAACATAGCCATTTTAAGACCTCTGCTCATGAAAAATGTCACTGTGATTTTCTTAATTTGTCCTGTACATTGATTTTTCACACCGACTGCGCCATTGTGTGCTACATGGGTGAAAACATGTTTTGCATGAGATGTGAAAAATGACAGCTATACTGCTCATAAGAAGGTGTGGTAAAATGGCAATGTTGAAAATCTGGAGTGAAAATATTGAAAATTCACGAACTTACGAGCCTGCGTAGGAACTGCGCAACGCACGCTCGTAAAACAGTCATTTTTAGGAATTTTTTCACCAAATTTTCAACATAGCCATTTAAGACCTCTGCTCATGAACAGTGTCACTGTGATTTCTTAATTTGTCCTGTACATTGATTTCGCACACCTGACTGCGCCATTGTGCGCTACATGGCGGAAACACATTTTGGGTGAGATGTGAAAATGACAGCTGTACTACTTATAAGAAGGTGTGGTAAAATGGCAATCTTGAAAATCTGGGTGAAAATATTGAAATTCACGAGCGTCTGAGCCTGCGTAGGAACTGCATAGCCATCGCTCATAAAACAGTCATTTTTGGAATTTTGCCAAATTTTCAACATGGGTTTTGGGACCCCTTCTAAATCACCCTTCGGCCCCAAATAATGCCATGACAGTGACATCATTCATGAGAAGGGGTCCCAAAACCCCATGTTGAAAATTTGGTGCAAAACTTCCAAAAATGCCTGAGATATGTAATAAAGTTGAAAACCCCTATCTAGCCCATTATACAGCTTACCAGCATTTCCTTCAGTTTGTGGTCGGCTTTGAAGAGTGCAGACATGTTCCGTCCACCAAAGATCGTCCGCTACCGAGGTCCGGAGGTAAGTATGGGGTTGGGGGTGTGGGGAGGCAGGGTGCGCAGTGGGTGGGTGCGGGTTGTGGGAGGGGGCTGGGAGAAGCACCGTGGGACCCGTTTTATTTTGCAGGTTAAAAAAATTATGTGGAGCGTTTGCTGCAGCTGGGGTGGAGGCTCTCAGCATGGCACAAGGACTGACTGAGGGGCCGTGGGGCCCGGCGGGGATTGGGCAGTGCCGTCGGCCCATATGATCAGTTGCCACGCTGGGGTGGGCTCCTTTTCCTTTTCGAAGTGAGGACGGTGGCCGGCCAGAGTTGGGCACCCGTCGGCCGCTATTCGTGTGTGGAGGGCAGCACGAAAGGTATGCTTTCTGTGTGTGTGTGTGTGTGTGTGTGTGTGTGTGTGTGTGTAGGGGAGTTGCACGAGCAGGCGATATCTTATCGCTGCTCACTGAAGCGTAGCTCCCCTTTCAACTGCATGCCACTGCATTTTGGAGCTTGTCATAGACAGCTCCAGCATGCATTGGCTTACAGGGGTGCCGCCTGCCAACACACTGACTGAATTGGAGGAGGAGGTGACACACCTCCAAAATCTCGGATGATGGCACTATGTTTCTTGCACATGCGTGCAAGCAAACATAAAAATGACATTCATAGCAGGTTCTTAATTGTTAAGATTTTAATATGAATTCCAGAACCTATTGGAGTACTACTAGGTATGTACAGACAAAAGAAGGCCATGGTCCATCAAGATTGTCCCCCACAACAGTGGGAAAGTAAACCTTCTGAAAGTTCTCAGAAAGCCGTATGTGAATCCCAGCCTTAAATGCTTCAACAGTATCGCTCTCAATTAAATCCTGGGGGAGTCTATTCCAAAGTCTTGGTGTTCTTACAGAAAAGAAATGAAACTTTTGTTGGTTCTTGGTCTGCTGACTATTGATTGCCTGTTTTGGAGCCTAGGCAATTTTTTTCTTTGTGATATACTGATGCTGCATTGGGCCATAACAGAGGGTGATTTTAATATTTTATACAGAAAATAAAGATCACCTCTACATCGCCTAAACTTAAGTGAGTGAAGACCTGTTTTCTGCAGTTTAACTGGGTAGGGTAATGAAGCTAGATAAGGAACCATCTCTGTTGCCCTCCGTTGGACTTGTTCAATTATGTGTATATCTTTAATCAGATAAGGGTTCCATATGGGTGACCCATGATCTGCATAGGATCTAATGTGAGATCTAAACAAGGGGATGATGCATTCTTCTGTTCTTGATATGAACGTGCATTTGATTCTACCTAGGAGTGAGGTTGCTATTTTAGCTATGTGACTGCACTGATTTGTGGAGGAGAGCCTGTCATTTATCCAAATCCCCAGATCTTTTTCACAGGTGGAAGGTTTTAATATTTTATTATTTAACCTATATGTTTGTTTAAGATTGTTATGACCTAAGTGGAGGACTGAACACTTATCTGTATCAAATGTCATTATGTCTGTATGGGCCCATGATTCCAATAATAACAGGTCATTTGTGAGTGCAGCCCTATTTATGTCAGAGCCTACCATGCCTCCTAACTTGGTGTTGTCTGCAAATATAGAAAGTGTATTCCCTGAGCTGATCTGCATGTCGGAAATGAAAATATTAAACAATACAGGGCCCAGAACCAATCCCTGGGGCACACCGCTAGTAACATCCACCACGCTGGACAATACTCCATTAATCCTGACTTGTTGGGTTCTACCTGTTAGCCAGCAGTCAATCCATTTGAGTATACCAGTGGAAAAACCGAGATGTATAAGCTTAGCTACGAGAATACTATGGGTTACCTTATCAAAAGCCTTGCTATAGTCCAGAAGGATAACATCCCAAGGTGTATTGTTATCCAAACCCTTATTAATGATATTATAGAAAGCAATTAGGTTAGTAGTGCAAGAATGTCCATGTTTGAACCCGTGCTGGGAATAATCATTCATATCAAGTTTTTGCATTTCACTTTCCAGGATACCCGTAATTTCTTTCTCCATTAGTTTGCATGGAATGGATGTGAGGCTGATTGGATGATAGTTGTTTACTAATCAACAATTACCCTTTTTATGTTGGCTCGTGCTTGTGTGCCAGCCAACATACTGCAGTAGTAGCAGATTTGGAGGTGCGGTCACTGTGGACAAATGCAGGGCATGCATCAGTAGGTGTGTCCCTCATTCCCCAATAAGCCAGCATGCAGGCACTGACACCAGGAATATGTAAAGTGGCCACCAGATCTAACAAAAGTGCCACTGCAATGAAAGGCAAGTTCATCATGCAGCAGCACAATAACATGCCTCCCAACGTGTCTTTACTGGAGAAGTTTTCCAGTAAACAAGGTGGCAGTGAGTGCCGCCGTGCACAATGCTGACTTCAGGGGTGCCCAATCCCCCTGTCAGCATACCCTGACCCACTTCATTTGCCGATGGGGGAGTCCACTCCCCATCAGCACAATACCCCCCATTCAAATTGTGTGCCAAGGGGGTGCCCAATACCCCTAGGCATCATGCACCCCCAACAGTCTTTCTTTGCTGATGGGGGCCCAATCCCTGTTGGCTTCAGTCCTCCCTGCCCAGTTCAATTTGCTGACAGTGGGGGAGCCCACCCCCATTGGCATAATGTCCCCACCCCTCAATTTATGCTATTATTGCTGAGGAATTTGGCCAATCCTCGGTATCATGCACCCCCTTTCGGTGCCAATAGGGGCCCAATCCCCATCAGCTGTAGTCCCCCTCACCGTAATGCAGGTGGTACACTGGGGCCCACCCCAGTGTGCTGAAAGAAGCAAATAAAAACAGCACCTCCTCACGATGTCTTTTTTCTGTCCCTGAAAGGAAACAGTCCCACGCTGGTTGGGTCCCCTTCCTCAACCCACACCTACCCACTGTGCACCCTACCTCCCCACACCCCCCTCACCCCATACTTACCTCCGGAGCCCAGTGTGATGATCTTCGGTGGACCGGGAACACGTCTGCACTCTTCAAAGCTGACCGCGAACTGAAGAAAGGCTGGTAAGCTGTATAATGGCATAAATAGGGTTTTTTCAACTTTGGTACATATCTGGGGCATTTTGGCACCAAATTTTCAACATGGGGTTATTGGGACCCCTCCTCATGAATTCAGTCACTGTCATGGCATTATTCAGTCATAGAAACAGAGAATTTGATGGCAGATAAGGACCGCTTGGCCCACCTAGTCTGCCCATTTTCCTACCTAACAGATAAGCTGCAGAACCTAGTTAACCAACAGCTTACTTCCTCCTACCCCCCACTAGGACTGCCTTATGTCTGTTCCATGCATTCTTGAATTCCCCCACTGTTCTTGACTCCACGACCTCCTCAGGGAGGCTGTTCCATGCATCCACAACCCTCTCTGTGAAAAAATACTTCCTCACATTACCTCTGAGCCGTCCTCCCTCTATCTTCAAATTGTGCCCCCTTGTTCTTGCACATCTCTTTTTCTGAAAGATGCTACCCTCTTGGACTTTGTTGATTCCCTTGAGGTACTTGAAAGTTTCTATCATGTCCCCTGTATCCCTTCTTTCCTCAAGGGTATACATATTAAGCTCCTTTAGTCTTTCTTCGTATGTCTTCTGGTGCAGACCCTGCACCATTTTGGTTGCCCTCCTCTGGACAGCCTCCACTCTGTCTATGTCTTTGCGGAGATGGGGTCTTCAGAACTGCACACGGTACTCCAGATGGGGTCTCACCAACTGTCTGTACAGAAGGATAACAACTTCCTGTTTTCTACTATTGATGCCTCTTCCTATGCATCCCAGTATCCCCCCAGCCTTCCTTACTTCCTTCTCACATTGCTTGCCCACCTTTAGGTCATCTGATATAATTACCCCCAGGTCCCTTTCCATTTTTACTGTTGTCAGTATCTCACCCCCATTGTGTACTCTTCCCCTGGGTTTTTGTTTCCCATGTGCATTACCTTGCACTTTGCATTGAATCTGAGCTGCCATACATTTGACCATTCCTCCAACCTTGCCAAGTCCTTTCTCATCCTTTCCACTCCATCTTGTGTATCAACCCTGTTGCAGATCTTTGTGTCGTCCCGAAAGGTGATTTCTCAGTCACTGCGCAGAATTACCTTTTGGACCAATTAATGAAATGACAGTGCCACTGTTTGTGAGGTGGGCTCTCAAAAAGCCTATGTTGCAAATTTGGTGGAAAAAAATCCCAAAAAATTACTGTCTTACGAGTGCGCGTTGTGTAGTTTCCATGAACGCTCATAACTTTGTGAATTTGTAATATTTTCACTCCAGATTTTCAACATTGGCATTTTTCCACACCTCCTTATGAACGGTACAGCTGTCATTTTACATATCCTGGCCAAAATTATTTTCACTAAAAATACCACCAACAGGTTAATCTGGTTCAAGGTCAGTTGGCATTCATCTGTATCCCCCTTCCCCAGGTCGTGCCTGAAAATAGGCAGGATTTGTCTTGTGCACTTACCCGGTCAACAAAAACTAAATAAATAAATAAAATGTGTTTCGCACTTCCAGTGCAGAATAGCATGGTCACTGTGACAAATCAGTTTTGGGGAAGATTAAGAAAATGACAGTGACACTGTACATGAGCAGAGGTCCTAAAATGCCTATGTTGAAAATTTGGTGATGAAAGTCCATAAAATGACTGTGTTATAAGCACACATTGTGCAGTTTCCACGCACCCTTGTAACTTCGCAAATTTGCAATATTTTCATGCCAGATTTTCAACACTGGCATTTTGTTTAACACCTTATGAACAGTACAGCTGTAATTTTTCACATCCTGCCCGAAATGTGTTTTTGCACCTGTGGTGCACAATGCCATGGTTGCTGTGGGAAATCAACTTTTGGGACAGATTAACAAAATCACAGCGCCACTGTTCATGAGGAGAGGTCCCAAAATGCCTATGTTGAAAATGTAGTTAAAAAAATTCCCCAACTAATTGGGTTATGGACGTGTGTTGCACAGTTTCTATGCATGCTCATGGCTTCACCAATTTTTCATATTTTCACTCCAGATTTTCAATGTTGCCATTTTTTTACACCTCCTAATGAACAATACAGTTGTAATTTTTCACATCCTGCCCAAAATGTGTTTTTGTGTCTGTGGCGCCAAATGGCACAGTCGCTGTGCAAAACCATCTTTCGGCTAACAAACTGATAGTGCCGCTCTTCATGAGGTGGGGTCACAGAAAGACCATGTTGATAATTTGGAGTTAAAATACCAACAAACGCCTATGGCATTAGGGTTTCCAACTGTAACACCCCACCCTGTAGAGACTGACAGGCGTCTGAGGTGTGACTTGGGATCATTGGCAGTAATGCTCACGCCATTCCACCTCCACCCCCCACTCTGCAGCCAGTGACAGGCATCGAAGTGTGCTTTGGAGTGCTTGGCCCCCAAGTTCACCCCATTCTCATGTACTGCACCCATCTCAGTGTATTTCCTTATGGAATGGTGTAAGTATAAGGCCCAAAGACCCCAAAGCACACCGCAGCATTTGTCGGTGTCTACAGGATGGGGCGAGGTGAAATGGCATGAGTGTTATAGCTGATGACCCAAAGGCACACCCCAACACCTGTCAGTCTCTGCAGGGTGGGGGTGAGGTTGGCGTCAGTTCAATACTTCACTGCCATTCCTATTATGTATCTCTAACTCCTGCACTACCAATGCCAATGCCAGCGAGACAACATTCGGCATTGACAAATGCTTGTTTAGTATTGGTACGACTGTTGCAGTTAACCAGTCAGTTGGAACTGATTTTTCCAGTAGAGATTTATTGAATAATATAGTAAAGGGAACAGCTATTTCATTTATTGTTTAAATCAAGAGTCTAGAGTTAATAAGATCAGGACCATTACTGGTGTTCTGTTTTAAGTTATTTAATAGATTAATAGTATCAGTAATAGTTATAATGTAGTTGTTGTTAATTCCTGTTGTAGTGGAAAATGTATTTGTACTAGGATTTTTTGGTTTTTATTTAGCTTTTGTTGACCGGGTAAGTGCACTAGACAAATCCTGCCTATTTTCAGGCATGACCCGGGGGAGGGGGATACAGATGAATGCCAACTGACCTTGAACCAGATTAAGCTGTTGGTGGTATTTTTAGTGAATGAGGGAAATTTGGCCAGGACTGGTCAGGATCTCCCCCTTTAGAAAATACAGATGAAAAATAGTTGTTAAAGGTATCTGCCATCTGTTTGTCAGAGGTGATTACAGAAGTATCTTCGATAATAGGACCTGTCCGCTGTTGCATCTTTTACTATTAAGGTAAGAAAATAAGGACTTCTGATTGTTCCTGGAGTGAGCTATACGAAATTCTAGGTTGCATTTTGCTTGTCTGATTGATTTTTTTAGGTTATTAACTGCAGCCTTGTATTTCCCTAATATTAATTCCTTATTGTCAGCTGAACACTTTTTAAAGAAGTAAACAATTTTTCCTTATTTCTTATCTGTTTGTGGATTGTGTTATTTAACCAAGGTGGTATTTTCCCTTTATCATTATATTTTTGCTGGATAGGGATAAAGGTTTTTTCAAGGTCTAATATTCTGTTTTTAACAAAATTCCAAGCATCTTCAAGTGTTAAGGGGGATAATAGACTAGCCCGAGGAGTGTTTCTCAGACAGCTGTTAATTCCCTTGAAGTATGAATTCCCATAATGGAATACTTTTAGATTGTTATCAGGTTTATGGATTTCATAATTCAGATCAAGAACAACAGATCTGTGGTCACTGTTTCCCAAGGGAACAGAAACTGAGAGATTATGAATTTTATCATCAATATTGGTTATTATTAGATCCAGTATATTACACCCTCTGGTAGGGTCTCTGACAAGTTGTTCTAATCCTGATTCATGTAATGCAGTAATAAAATGTTTTCAGTGAGAGTGGACCAATGCCAGAAATCCAGTTTATTGTGGGCATATTAAAACCTCCCAGTATCAAAGTACTGCCTTTTTCGACTATAGGGGCACTATCCTCTAGTAATGCATTAGCATATTCAGCATCAGCAGTTGGTGGGCGATAGCATGTACCAATATGGATGCCCATACACTTTCAGTAAGGGATTCGTATGGGTATTCGTGTGAATGAATAGTATCTCTAAAATAGAGACAAACTCCTCCCCTTTTTTATTAACGCTGTCTTTGTGAAAAAGTTTAAATCCAGGTATTTCCTTAATCCAAGTGGAGTCTGAGTCCCACCAGGTTTCTGTAACTGAAATGATATCAATATTTGGTAGGTGGATTCTGGCTTCTAGTTCCGATAGTTTAAGCAAATTAAGTGATCTTGCATTTAAGCATAGTATTCTGCAAAATTTGGTAGAGGAAACCTTATTTGCTTAAGTACTTGGTACTCCAACTGCAAACATCTTCCTCCTCTTCTCAGGAGGGCAGGTCTAGTCTGATGGTCACCACAGCCCCATAGCCATCTTCTACCCTACCCCATACCTGATCTCTTTATACTATTTAGAAATATCTGGCATTTTGCCTGTTCCTTCCCTATCTAAACAGTCCTTTAAAAATCTTCTCACTTCTGGGCCCTACAACCAGTCTGATAATCAGTGCAGGAAAAGGGCTCCTTTAATGTCTTCACCCAAATCTGACTCTGATCCATGATAGGAGGGGTAAGAGTGGTCTCAGGTAGTTCAATTGCCCAAGGTCATTGTCCAGTCGACAGGTATCCTGTCAACCTCCCCCCTTTCCAAACACCATCCTCACCACCACCTCCCTAATGCAACCCCTCTCCCCAACCCTGTACCTTCCTAGGCCCAGTATGTAGTCTTCACCCCTATTACCCATGATCAATTACAATGAAACTCACCAGGTGAAACCCAATTCTGCAGTATTCTGCAGCATGCTGCAGCAGAGTTACTGTGAAAAACAATGTAATTTTAATGTCAATTAGTCCCTTTTGTCATTCATGGCACTGTGACATTCACTTCATCTGGGCAGTGTCACCGTGTCCTGCATGACAAAAGGGATTAATTCCCATTGACATTACATTGTTTACTGTGATAACTCTGCTGCAGCATACTGCAGAATGCTTTTGAAGTGGGTTTCATCCCGGTGAGCTTCACTGTATCAGAAAGCAGTGGTTCATCTGTTTCCAACGGTTCACCCTGCAATGTGCTGGGTCTCACAAATATCAAGCTCTTGGGTCAGGCAGACTGCCCATCTGCAGTGAGACTGAAACAGAGGACTGAACTGGAGACTATCCATGTAACATCAATTAGATACAATCTGGTCTTCTGTTATACTTTGCCTAGCATCACTCAAGGATATTAGGCAGATGAGTCCTCTCTTTCTCTCTCTCACACTCTCCCCACATGATGTTCTGTAAGAAGAAGTGTGCTGGGTGACTGACCTAGATGCATGCATTGAATACAGCTGTATTACTATGCCCATCATGAAGCATATCTCTCAAGAGGGTGAAGACCATATGTTGGAATGCAAAGGTAAAGGGTAGAGGAAGTTGGCTTGGTTATGGAGATGGGTATTAGGAAAGTATTGAGTAAGAAAGGACTAATAGCATACCTGTCCTATAGGCAATGCTATTTAGCAGTTGAGCTGTCTGAGAAATCCATCCCCCCATCATGTATTGGGGACTCGTGGTGGTTGATGGTGTGAAAAAGGTTGATTATCCATCTTGAGTGTGGGATTGGGGATCAGGGAAGGAAGAAGGCTGTTTTATGAAACAGTGTCGGGAGGGGGAATAGACTAGCTGGATACCAAACATTATTAGAAGGTTTAAGGGGGCCAGGAAGATGAGTTAGGGTAGGAGATGACAGAAGGATGGTATGGTCATTGCCCTACTATTAGAATCATGGCTAAACCATAGTTGTACATGGTTAAACCATGGTTACATATGGCCAGCAACCATAGCCACTCACAGTTTGCCCATGATTTTAACAATAGTTATCCATGGGCAACCACTGATATTAAATGGCCAAGGGACAGATCATGCATGGCCACTGTGATCAATATAGTTTGAGAATTATTCAGGTTGACCATGGTCATCCCTGGTTATCCATTGCTGGCAATTTCAGAAGTTCCCTGCATCATAAAATAAATTTCTACACCCTCAGGTACAGCAGAGCCAGACAGCAGGCAACACAGTACCTTGCAGTAAATGACATGTCACAAAATGCTGCATGACAAAAGGGTATAACTGTTCTCTACAACATACTGCAGCTTTCTTCAATAATGTTAATAGGTATTACATTTTATCCTGGCTTGCTCTGCTGTAATTTCCTTTTTTTTCAACAACCATAGCATTCTGTAATTTCTTTTTTATTTTTTGGTAACCAGGTAAGGCCCAATTGGCACAAGTGCCTGTTTATAGGGTGACCAAGGAGCAATGGGGAGGTAAGTGACATGCTCAGAGATAAGACAGTATGCAAGTGAAGATTGTGAGAATCAAACCTAGGTCTGCTGGATGTACCAAGCTCATTCACAACTCACTACTCTAACCTCTAGGCTATACTGCCAACCCCATGAATACATATTATCTGCACATACTTGTGAAATAGCTTTCCTGTACATACCCATTATTGCCATTGCTTTCTAATAGAGCCTCTTGACATTTATTACTGATTAAAATGGCCAGACTGCTATTTATACCATCAAAAAAACAAGCCTTTGTCAATGCCAAATGTTTGCTTGCTGGCGTTAGCATTAAATTGAAGGAGTTAGATGCAGAATAGGAATGGCAGTGAAGTACTGAAGTGATGCCAACCTCACCCCCACCCTGCAGAGATAGACAGCCATTGGGGTGTGCCTTTGGGTCATCGCCAATAACGCCCACGCCATTTCACCTCACCCTACCCTGCAGACACCGAAAAGTGTTGAGGTGTGCTTGGGGTATTCGGGCTTTACACTCACCCCATTCCATAAGGAAATACACTGAAATTGGTGCAGTACAGGAGAATGGGGTGAACTCTGGGGCCAAAGAATCCAAGGCACACCTCGATGACTGTCACTGGCTGTTGGGTGGGGGCGGTGGTGGAATGGCATGAGCATTACTTTTATACAGTCCCAAGTCACACCCCTGATGCATGTCAGTCTCTACTGGGTAGGGCGTTATGGTCGGAATCACTAATGCCCTTGGCGTTTCTTGGTATTTTCACTCCAAGTTTTCAACATGGGCTTTTTGTGACCTCACCGCATACGCAGTGACACTGTCAGTTCGTTATCAAAAGGTGATTTTGCGAAGCGACTCTGCCATTTGACGCTACAGGTGCAAAAACACATTTCAAACAGAATGTGAAAAATGACAGCAGTACTGTTCATGAGGAGGTGTAAAAAATGGTAATGTTGAAAACCTGGAGTAAAAATATAAAAAAATTGATGAACTCATGAGCGTGCATCGAAACTGTGCAACATACACCTGAAATGCAATTATTTGGGGGATTTTGTATACCACATTTTCAACATAGGTATTTTGGGACCTCTTCTCATAAACAGTGGCACTGTGATTTTCTTAATCTGTCCCGAACATTGATTTGGCACAGCGACCGCACCCATTGTGTGCCACAGGTGTGAAAACATGTTTTGGGCATGATGTGACAAATTACAGCTGTACTGTTCATAAGGTGGTATGCAAAAATGGTAATGTTGAAAATCTGGAGTAAAAATATGAAAAACTGGCAAAGTTACGAGAGTGCGTAGAAACTGCGCAATGCATGCTGGTAACACAGTCATTTTTTTGAATTTGTTCATCAAATTTGCAACATGGGCTTTTAGGGACCTCTCTTTATGAATACTGTCACTATGATTTTCTTAATCTGTTGCAAATGTTGATTTTGCACAGCAACCATGCCATTGTGCGCCAGATGTCTGAAAACACATTTTAGGCAGGATGTGAAAAATGACAGCTGTACTGTTCATAAGGAGGTGTGGAAAAATGGCAATTTTTAAAATATGAAGTGAAAATATAAAGAATTCTCAAAGTTATGAGCATGCGTGGGAACTGCGCAATGCACACTTGGAACACAGTCATTTTTTGGACTCGTTTCACCAAATTTGCAACATAGACTTTTTGGGAGCCCGCCTCATGAACAGTGACACTGTCATTTCGTTACTCTGTCATGGAAAATGATTCTGCGCAGTGACCGCAAAATCACCTTTTGGGATCAAATAATGACATGACAGTGATTGAGTTCATGAGGTGGGGTCCCAAGAACCCATGTTGAAAATTTGGTGCCAAAAGTCAAAAAAATGGCTGCGATAGCTACCTAAGCTGAAAACCCCCATTTATGCCATTATACAGCTTACTGGCATTTCTTCAGTTCGCAGGTGGCCTTGAAGAGTGCAGATGTGTTCCTGCTCCACCAAAGATCATAGCACCAGGCTCCGGAGGTAAGTATGAGGTGAGAGGGTGTGAGGGAGGTGGGGTGCACAGTTGGTGGGTGTGGGTTGGGGGACAGTGGCATCACAGACAACAAGGGACCTTTTTTTGTTTACAGATTAAAAAAAACTCTGCGGGAAGGTTTTCTTTTTTACAGGTACATTTGGCACGCTGGTGTGGGCTTCCAGTGTGCCACCTGTATTTTTAGGGAGGGGGGACTGAAGCCAACAAGGATTGGGCCCTCCATCAGCAAAGAAAGCATGTCTGTGCTTGGTGGGGGGCATGATGCCGAGGGTGATTGGGCACCCCCCCCTCGGCAGACAAATAACAGGAGGAGGAACATTATGCTGGCGGGGTTTGGGCTCCCCCATTGACAAATGAACTGGGGAGGGGGGCATGCTGACAGGGGGATTGGGCGCTCCAGAGTATGCTTTCTTGGGACAGAGAGAGGTGGATGGCAACAGCCGCCACCATATTTATTGAAATGATACACCAGGCAAGGCACACCCTGCAATGATGGGGCGCTCCCTCATTGCAGCGGCGAAATTGGTTCAGGTTGGTCACACCTTTCTGAGCAGTTGTCATAGACAGCATGCTCATTTATTGGTGCCACAGAGATAAGCCCCAAAAAGCAGTAGTGGCATTGGCCACACGTTCACAACCTGCTACTCCAGCAAGCTGTCACAACATGTTTCTTGAGCATGCGCGCAAGCAAACAAAAAAATGAATATACGCCTAATCCCACACAACATCACATCTCTACTTCCATGGATTTAAGACAAGAGGTTGAGAGTCTGAATCCACACAAGGTCCCCTCAGATCTCTTTTGTCAGAATTTCATTTAAATGTTGATCCATGGCAGGAATGCATTGTTCTCTCCCAACTTTCTTCTTTCCTTGACTCCCCCTCCTTCCTCACTCCTTTCCATTCGATCTTCCGGAAGTACCACTCCTCTGCCACCTGCATCCTTAGACTCACTGATTCCATCTTATCTGGAATGAACCAAGGCCTCATCACTTCTGCTATTTTTGTTGACCTGGCTAAGGTGTTCAACACTGTCTCCTACCCCACCCCCCTCAGATAAATTCTCTTCCACTGGCCTCTCAAGTACAGCCACCAACTAGTTCTGTTCTTATGTGGTGGGTAGGACCCAATTCATTAAAGTCTCCCTATTAATACAGGTGTCCCACAAGGCTCTGTGCTTGGACCCCTGCTGTTCTCCATTTTTCTAAATGGTCCCCCTATGGTCTGCTTGTCTACATCCATTCACATGTATGTGGATGACACTGTTCTGTTTACCTCTGGCCACTCCCCTACTGATGTTGCATCCGGACTTCGGCTTGACTTTGACAAAGTTCAGTTCTGGCTATGCTCAAACCACTTATTCCTAAATGCCAAGAAGACCATCTCCATGTCCTTTGGCACTAGGCACAGACTCTCTAGGCTTACCTCCCTCCCCTCTTTCCATATCTTAGATGACCCCCCGCTTGAAGACATTACCTCTGTCAGGTATCTTGGGGTTTGGCTCAACCAGCACCTCAACTTCTCTGGTCATGTGGATGCCATTCATAAAAAAACTGCACCCCAAGCTCAGTGTCTTGTACAGAAATCATGGCTGCATCCCATTGCCAGCCTGTAATGCAATCCTCCAGAGAATGCTCCTCCCCATCTTTGACTATGGCGATGTGGTCTGCAGTACTGTCCCTGGTACTTCCTTTGCCAGACTGGACACTCTTTTCCATTCTTTCTGCTGCTTTTCTCTCAACTGCCCTCCTCAAACTCACCACTGGAATCTGTATCAATCTATATCTCTCCCCTCTCCCCTATCTTGAGGAGAGGTGCCTTATCCACTGTGCCAGCTTCCTAAGTAAATTTGGGTCCACCTCTCTCCCCCCCACCTCTCTGCCTCTCTTTCCCTACCTCCTACCTCCACCCACCCCCTCAGGAGCTTTGATGCTCGGACCTTTGCTCTTGTCTCCAGACATACCTCTGTTTGCCAAGCAGCTTTCTCCCACCATTTGCCCTAGGCTCTGAAACACCCTTCCAGCTCCTATCCATAAAGCCCCTTCTAGCCTCTTCCTCTCATGCCCTTTCCTTCCTCCTCTGAAACCTCACCTTGCCCTCCTGCAAGTGCTCCTAGTCCCTTTTCCCCACTCCTCTTTCTTCATGCTGTCCCCCTAATCCCTTCTCCCCACCCCTCTTTCATCATGCTGTCCCTCTTCTGCTACTTGCTAGGTGCACTTTCTTACTCCACAATACTACACCTTTCTCTCATTTGCTTCTGGCCAGGTGTCTACAGCTCCTCTGCATCGTCAGGAAACTTGTGACCTGCTTGCATTCCTTCTTTTTTTTTTTTTTTTTTTTTATTATTTATACTTCATTCCTCCTCACCTAGCCGCCGACCGCCCGGGACTATCAGCCCGTGCAGCTTCCACCTCTCCAGAACGGCCTCGAGCCCTCCGATACCCCGTGGCTTACCCCCCATGGGCGGGGCTATGGGGAGCGGGGGGGCACCCCGCAGGCACTAATTTTTTGGATCGGAGGGCCGGCCTGGAGAGGCTAATTGAAGCGGCGTGCTTCTGGAGGCGGCCGACAGCCGTCCATTTTCTGAGGATTTCGGGGAGGCGGGGGCGTGCAATGGCGGGTGGCGTCTTCCCGCCTCAAAGGCGTCTAAGTGTCGGTAGCTGTGTGACTCCCCAGCCTCCCTCGGGGAGCGCTAGTACTCTCGAACACTAACCCCACCCTCCCCCTGGAGAAGAAGAGCAGTCCATAGGGCGCCCATCCTTCTCCCCGGCTGGCCTCCGCGATCCAGGTCCGTTCCCGAACCTGGGTTGCCGGCGTCGCAAGCGGAAATCCCACCGCTGCGCCGGCGGGCCGGCTACCTGCTTGCATTCCTGATGCCTATTATGTACTTGTAACTCTGTATAACCTATCACCTTAATTGTATTTCTTCTACTGTATATGTTTATTACATTTGTATTCTCAATTATTACTATTGTCCCTTTCTCCTTGCCCCAGGTCACATGTGGAAATGAGCTATTTGCTCAGTATGCCTTTCCTGGTGAAACTTTAAATAAATAAATAAATAAATAAATAAAGTCCTGACTCAGTCAGAAGGGTCTCAGACCCAGTTGAGAAGGCTAGGTAGGTTGGTTTGGTTGTACTCGAGAATGAAAACAGGAGGAAGATAGCAAGGAGTATTTTAAATTTGGGGGACTCCATTGTTAGTGGGGGGTTGAGAAGGTGGTGGGGGAAGGGATAAAGAAAGTAGGGTGGTCAGATGTCTTCCTGGTGCATCAGTCATCCAGGATATGAATCAGTTAGGGAGGATGGTAGTGGAGGAGACGGGGAAAGCTGGGGGTGTTTTCTACATTTGGGTGCCAATCATCTGAGGAACAAGCCTATTGAAATGGTGAAGCTCAACTTCTGAAGGCTGGGGGGGCAGAGTGAAGGCATATTCAGCTTCCTTGCCTTTTCTATGGTCCTTCCTGTGTGAGGCATGAAGTATGGAAAAGAGTGAGGAGAGAGGAAACTGAGGAGTTTAGCAGATCATTTGCGGTGGCAATGGCATGCACCCAAGAGGCCTAAAGGAACTGGTGGACGTTCTGATGGATCCCCTGGCAGACTTGTTTAACCCCTCTCTGGAGTCAGGGATTGTGTCTTGGGATTAGAGAACTGCACGTATGGTGCTTCTTCTTAAAAGTGGGCCAAAGGATGAATCAGGGAACTACAGGTCAGTCAGCATGCCCTCAGTAGTGGGCAAGCTGATGGAGACCATCCTGAAAGACAGATTGATGAGCTTTCTGTGGGTTAGGGGCTCCAGGATGTGAGGCAGCATGGGTTTGTATCAGGGAGATCCTGCCAGACTAACCTAATTGACTTCTTTGATTTGGTCACAGAAACAAACAAAATATCAGAGAAAACTGTGGCACCCACTTTGCCTGAGGATGCTTCATTGCTGGACAATGAGGAAACAGCTAACCCTGATGCCAAAGAAGAAGCTCCAGTGCCATTAAGATGCTCTAAAAGAATTGTTAAATGTCTGCTAAAGCTTACCTATGACTCTCCTGGGGCTCCCACTGACTTGTCTTTGTATGTGGTCCACAAAGATGTATATGTCACTCCCAAGCCTTTGTCAAAAGGTTTCATGTGCCCATCTAGTGTCAAACCACCCAGAACACGGAGAAAAGTTGCAAAGTGCAAAAAGGGAGGTTGAAAGTCTTTACCTATGGTAATGTGTTTCCCTACTGGCAGAAGTGTAAATTAAAAACCAGTTCATACGCTTATTGGTGCACCAACTAATGTCATGACAGCTGTCAAAAGTTTGGAAAAGCTTCCAGTACTGGTAACTGTGTATATAGAGTAGCTTGAGTTTGCCTATTTCAAAAGTACCTGATTGGTTGTGATAGTCAGAAAGCAGTTGTTGACTAGAAATGTAAAAGGTATGTTTAGTTGCTAAGGTTTAATGTTTATATTCACCAGGTCCTGATAATGGACTTGGCAGAACACAAACTTTTAAGGCATGGGGAGGTATAATTCCCTCCCTGGTCGCTGCCTGTTCCTCTGTTTGCCTCTGGTGCCAGTCTGGGTCCTGTGTGGCCCCTTTAGTCTTTGTCCGGCCCCCCCCATATTGTTTGGGTCCTTTGGGGGCTGGAGGAGTAAAGCAGCAGAGCTGCTGTGCTGTGTTTTGCACCTCAGTCTGCGCATGCGCAGTAGCACACAGTGATTTTTAGGCCATTTTTGTGACTGCCCAAATGCTTCTCTGGTGGTCTTGAACACCCCCAGGATATGTATGGTTGGGGGTCGGACACACAGAGAAGGCAGCTAAAGAGTCTTTAGAATGTCTATTTCAAAAGCACCCATAAGCGCTACAAGATTGGGGGCTATAAATATTAATCAGGGGTAATACATAATAATGAGCTCCCTGCCTGCTGCCTGGGGACTGCATGAAATGGGTGCAGCAACAGGCGAACTAAAGCATATTCTGGAACCTGCGTTGCTGCCCTATTTGCAGGCAACTGTCAGCTCTGAGGGAGGAGGTTGCCCACCTCCAGGCTGAACTGGCAAGGACCAAGGAGGACTCCCCCACCCAAAGAGCACCAGTTCCACAACCACTGCCTCAGAGGTTGCCATGTGTGAAGAGCAGATGGACCACAGTAGGTTCTGGGAGGGTGAGGGTGGTGGAACAGAGGCATAGCCCCCGAGCTGCACCTCTACACAAATCACATGTCAGTCTGGCAAATCAGGTTCCTCTGTGATGACACTCTCATTGGAGACCTAGAAGAATGCTGGGGACATCCACAAGGGAGACCCACAAAAGAGTGGCAAGGGACAACACAAGGGAAAGAAACAGCTTCTGATGGGGGACTCAGTTGTTAGGGGTGTAGACCTGGGGAAGGGAGAGGAGAGGGAAGTAAGGTGCCTGCCTGGTGCCATGGCTTGGAGGGACAGGAAGTGAATCCTCAGGATTGCAGAAGCAGCATCACAGGAGAGGAAACTAGATATCATTGTCCACCTCGGGACAAATGACCTAGCTAGGCATGAGATCAGTGCAGTGCAGGATGAATTTGTGGAGTTGGGGAGGGGCCTCAGACAGGTAGCAAGCACGGTAACCTTCTCAGAGGTGCTGCCAGTCTATGGCAGGGTGAGGCTTAGGTACTACACACCATGCGGTTTAATGAATGGTTGCAAAACTGGTGCAGAGCACAGGGCTTTGGCTTCATTGGGGACTGGGGTCCACCTGGAGAGATGAAGGTCTATACTGGCATGATGGTCTGCATCTGTCCAGGAAGGAAACACGCTCCCTAGGTGACAGGTTTAAAGGCTTCCTTGGCAGCTTTTAAAGAAGAAGAGTGCTGAAAGAACTTCAAAACTCAAAGGTGGACAAAGCAATGGGGCCTGGCAGGATTCACCCTAGAATCCTAAAAGAGCTAAGGAGGACCCTAGTGACACCACTAACCACTTTTAACAAATCATGGGAAGATGGGGTGGTACCTGAGGACTGGAGGAGGCAGATGTGATTCCCTTCACAAAAGTGGGAGCAAGGCAGAAGCAGGAACTACAGACCTGTTAGTTTGACCTCAGTGGTGGGAAAATGATGGAATCACTTCTGAAAGAAAGAATTGTTGAGTACCTAGAGGCCAGCGGGCACTGGACCCAAAGCAGCATGGATTCACAGCAGGAAGGTCATGTCAGACAAATCTAATTGATTTCTTTGACTGGGTGACCAAAGTAATAGACCAGGGAGGGGCTGTGGATATGGCCTGCCTAGACTTAAGCAAGGCATTTGACACAGTCTCGCACAAAAGATTAATAATCAAGTTAGCCAGCGTGGGAGTGGGTCCCAGGGTGGTAGCCTGGGTAGAAAACTGGCTGCACAACAGGACACAGAAGGTAATAGTGAATGGAACTCATTCTGAAGAAAGGGGGGTTACTAGTGGAGTACCTCAGGGCTCAGTACTGGGTCCAGTCCTCTTTAACATCTTTATAGGTGACATTGCAGAGGGTCTGGAAGGAAAGGTATGCCTCTTTACGGATGACACAAAGATCTGTAACAAAGCTGATACACAAGGGGGGGTAGGAAGGATGAGAAGGGACTTGGCAAGGTTGGAGAAATGGTCAGACATATGGCAACTTAGATTCAATGCAAAGAAGTGCAAAGTAATGCACCTGGGAAATAAAAATCCAGGAGAAGAGTACACAATAGCAGGGGAGGTACTAACAACAACAATAATGGAAAGGGATTTGGGTGTAGTCATATCAGATGACCTAAAGGTGGGTATGCAATGTGAGAAGTCAGTAGGGAAAGCCAGGGGGATACTGGGATGCATAGGGAGGGGCATCACAAGTAGAAAAAGGGAAGTGGTTATCCCTCTATACAGACAGTTGGTGAGACCCCATCTGGAGTACTGCATGCAGTTTGGAGACCTCATCTGCATGAGGACATAGACAGGATGGAAGCAGTCCAGAGGAGGGCAACTAAAATGGTGCAGGGTCTACATCAGAAACCATATGAAGAGAGCTGAGAGAGCTTAATATGTATACCCCTTGATGAAAGGAGGGACAGGGGACATGATAGAAACTTTCAAGTACCTCAAGGAATCAACAAAGTCCAGGAGGGTAGCATCTTTCAGAAAAAGAGATGTGTAAGAACAAGGGGGCACAATGTAAAGTTAGAGGGGGGACGGCTCAGGGGAAATGTGAGGAAATTCTTTTTCACGGAGAGAGTGGTGGACGCATGGAACCGCCTTCCTGGAGAGGTTGTGGGGTCTAAAACAGTGGAGGAATTCAAACATGCATGGGACAGACATAAGGCAATTATAGTGGGGTTGCAGGAAAAAGGCTGTTGGTTAACTAGAATCTGCAGCTTATCCAGTAGGTAGGGAAATGGGCAGACTGGGTGGGCCAAGTGGTCCTTATCTGCCGTCAAAGTCTATGTTTCTATATTAAAACACACTTGTGCAGCCAGATGTTAGAAGGTAAAGGCTGTTGGACAATGGGGCAACTGTCTCTAAAAACTGTGTATTTTAGCTGCAAGAACACATTAAAGTGAGGACCCTGTATAAATAGTTTGGGACTGTATACCATAGCAGTCAGTCTTTGATTTTTTGACCCCCAGTGCCAGCCAATCAAAGACTTAAGTGTCCAATGACAGTGTGAAATGACTGCTGGGAGAGGTGTAAACCCTATTCTAGGCATACAAATTCATAACCAATCAATAATCAAATGGAGCTAATGCTTAATAATTTTACTGATGGACAGCATGTTTTAGCCAATCGGAGGCTGGGATTTTCGGAGTGAAACCCCAGGGACTTTTGCAGTTTAAGGCAATCTGATTTGGGCTGTCAGTGAGTCAAGAGGGCTCAGTTTGTGTGTGGAGGAATAGTTTGGAAGCCAGCCTAGGGGTTTTGCAGTAAAATGTCTGAGAACTTTGGAAAGGTTTTTCTTCTGTCTGGAGAACCAGTGTTTTGCAGCTGAACCTGCAGCCATTGGAGGGACCCTTAGTTGTAAAGAGTCTAAAGTTGGCAATTTGGTCCTGAAGCTGAAGAAAATTGTGGAAAAAGGTCAACAGGGCTCTAGAGCCAGGGAGCCTGCTTGCATTGCTGAAATCCAGCTGTGTAAAGGTGGAGCTGCCACCCAAGAGACTGTATGCTGCTAGCTGATAGCCACTGCAGAGGTGAAATCCAAAGGAAATGTTGCTGCATCAAGGGGCTGCTGATCCCAGTACAGGCAGAAGACAAAGACTGCAATCTGCACAGTCACAGCTTGAAGCCAGGTAGGGGAATTGCTAACCCTTATCCAGTGGGGGGGATTGGGCTGCAGGGAGCCACAGGCGTGTGCCTTAGTGCTAAAGCACTCTGGATCCATTTGGGGAGCTAGCCCGTGGGGTCACTCCTGGGTCTGTGCTCACTTGTGGACCAGGAAGCCTTGCATTGTGCCCTCATTCCCCAGGCTGAAGGTGACAAGTGGCCAGAATCTGCAATCAAGCCAGAAGGTGATAAGCTGCCAGATTTGGTCACATCATCCAGCCAGTTTTGCTGTCTACCTGCTTGCTGCCCCACAGCAAAATTGTTCCTCCTGATTGAACCCACTGGACCAGAACTTGAAAACCAGTGTCTACAGGACCATGAGTAACACAGGGCTTGCCCTGACCAGGGGGCCCAGTCTGCAAGTGTAAAGCTGTTAACATCTACCATCCCAAAGCGTTAGCAAGGGCCCCAATGCCAGTCAACCCGTGGCAACGTACAGGCCTGCACCATTTCTGGGTGCCCAGATAGACTAAAGGGGGCATTGGTACCAGTGGGGAGGAGGTTTTATGTGTTGTAGGGGACTGACCATTGGTGTGGTAACTGTTTGCATATTCAAATTGCTTATATTCTCTGTACACCCATTCCCTTTCCCCATAATAAAAGATTTATGGTTGATACTGTTAAAAGTGGTCGTGAGCATATTATTAGCTACAGATATTAATTGCATGTGTTTTACAAAGTTACAATTTACATAGAAACTTAGAAATATAGACTTTGATCGCAGATAAGGACCATTTGGCCAACCTAGTCTGCCCATTTCCCTACCTATTGGATAAGCTGCAGATCCTAGTTAACAAACCGTCTACTTTCTCCTACACTCCACTATTTTATTTATTTATTTAGGGATTTGGATCATACCTTTGTGCTCAGATCTTTTACAAAGGTTTCACATCAAACAGCGACAATGACAGCAATAACAAACAGTTTACATACAATACTCGAATAGTAGGTAGCTAGTATACAATAAGGTTACAATGTCATTCATAGTACCAATGGTGATAGTACAGCATCAAGAGCATTCAACTAGGGTAAAGGACAATGTTTATATGTGGCAAGGAGAGAAAGAGGTGTGACACCTAGTGTGAGAGTCCAAGGAGGAGTCAAGGTTAGGGGGAGGGGAGACTGGGGGGAATGGGCGGCCAAAAGAAGTGGCTTTGTCTAGGAGGTTGGGAGATAGTGGTAGTAGGTTGGTTTTAAGGTTGATCCAGTGGGAGAAAAGGCACAGGGGGGAGAGGAAGACAGAGGGATAGGGCAAGAGGGAAGAGTGGGGGTTAAAGGAAGGGGAAGGAGAATGTGGATGAGTGGGCATTATGGGTGTTAGAGTCCTAGTGGCAGTCACAAACTGTCCTAGTGAGAAGCTGTTGCCTTAGGCCATTTTTGAACTGCAAGATGCATTGGGAGTTTAGAATGTGCATGGGATTTCGTTGAGCCATTGGGGGGCCCTATAGCTGAAAGCACGCTGTCCTTGCACAGTTCGATGGAAAGGTGTTGATAGGGCCCCCCTCATCCTGCCTCTGGTGGTATAGCTGGTAGTACTTGGTGTTAGGATGCTAGAAATGCATGGGGCAGTTTTACCCATTAGTGCCTTTTTTCAAGGAGACATGTTTGGAATATTTATTTATTTTTTGTTGACCGGGTAAGTGCACTAGACAAATCCAGCCTATTTTCAGGCATGACCCAGGGGAAGGGGATACAGATGAATGCCAACTGACCTTGAACCAGATTAAGCAGTTGGTGGTATTTATAGTGAATGAGGGGAATTTGGCCAGGACACTGGGGAAATTCCCTTACTCTTTTCGATAAGTGCCATGGGATCTTTAACATCCACCTGAACTACCAACAATCTATGCAGATGGGACCTCGGTTTAATGTCTCATCCGAAAGACGGCACCTCAGAAGTGCAGCACCCTTCTCATGCTGCGCTACAGTGTCAGTACTGGGATATTAACCCAAGTGCCAGATGTGGGAACTGAACCCACAGCCCTCTGATCTCCTGGCCTCAGAGGCGAGAGTGCTACCTACTGAGCCACTGACACTGCATATAATATAATTACCTTATGTAATTGCCTTATGTCTGTCCCATGCATTCCTGAATTTCCCCACTGTTTTTGACCCCACAACCTCCTCAGGAGGCTGTTCCATGCATCCACCACTCTCTCTGTGAAAAAATACTTCCTCACGTTGCCCCTTAGCCGTCCCACCTCTACCTTCAAACTGTGCTCCCTTGTTCTTACACATCTCTTTTTCCAAAAGATGCTACCCTCTTGGACTTTGTTGATTCCCTTGAGGTACTTGAAAGTTTCTATCATGTACCACCTCTCCCTGCTTTTCTTGAGGGTATACGTATTAAGCTCTTTAGACTTTTTGTATAATTTGTGGTGCAGACCCTGAACCATTTTAGTTGCCCTCCTCTGGACAGCCTCCATCCTGTCTATGTCCTTGTGGAGATGTGATCTCCAGAATTGCATGCAGTACTCCAGATGGGGTCTCACCAACTGTCTGTACAGAGCGATGACAACTTCCTGTTTTCTACTGGTGATACCTCTCCCTATGCATCCCAGTATCACCCCAACCCTCCTTACTGCCTTTTCACATTGCTTGCCTACCTTTAGATCATCTGATATGACTACCTCCAGGTCCCTTTCCATTTTAGTTGTTGTTAATATCTCCCCCCCCAATTGTATATTCTTCCCCTGGGTTTTTGTTTCCCAGGTGCATTACTTTGCACATCTTTGCATTGAATTTAAGCTGCCATACTTTTGATCATTCCTCTGACCTTGCCAAGTCCCTCCTCATCCTTTCCACCCCCACTTGTGTATCAACCTTGTTGCAGATCTTTGTGTCATCTGCAAAAAGCATACTTTTCCTTCCAGTACCACTGCAACGTCACTTATAAAGACATTGAAAAGGACCAGCCCCAGTACTGAACTCTGAGGTACCCGGCTAGTAACCCCACTTTCTTCAGAGTGAACTCTGTTTACTATTACCCTCTGCATCCTATTGTCCAGCCAATTTTTTACCCAGGCCACCACCCTGGGACCCACTCCTAGTCTGGCTAGCTTGTTTATTAATCTTTTGTGTGGGACTGTGTCAAATGCCTTGCTAATTTCTAGGTAGGCCTCATCCACAGCCCCTCTCTGATCTACTACTTTGGTCACCCAGTCAAAGAAATCTATTAGGTTCGTCTGACAAGACCTTCCTGCTGTGAATCCATGCTGCCTTGGGTCCTGTGCCCCGCTGGCCTCTAGGTACTCAACAATTCTTTCTTTTAGAAGTAATTCCATCATTTTCCCCACCACTGAGGTCAAACTGACAGGCCTGTAGTTACCTGCCTCTGCCTTGCTCCCACTTTTGTGAAGGGAATCACATATGCCCTCTTCCAGTCCTCAGGTACCACACCATCCTCCTATGATTTGTTAAAGAGTAGTTAGTGGTGCCACTAGTTCTCCCCTTAGTTCTTTTAGAATTCTAGGGTGAATCCATCAGGCCCCATTGCCTTGTCCACCTTGAGTTTTAGGAGTTCTTTCAGGACCCTTTCTTCTGTGAATGGACTGGTATCGACCCCCCCTATCCAGAGTGCTTCTATTGTTTGGTTTAGGTACCTCCCCCTCCTCTTCTTTTGTGAATACTGAACAAAAGTATTTGTTCAGTATCCCTGCCTTTTCACTGTCACCCTCTGTCCACCCACCCACCCCTTTATTAAGCCTCACAATCCCTCCCTTGGTCTTTCTTCAGTCACTATGTACCTATAAAAGGTTTTATCTCCCTTCTTAACTGAGTTGGCTTTCTTTTCCTCAGTTTGGGTGTTTGCTATTCTGACTGTCTTTCCTACTTCCTTCTGCTTTAATTGATGAAGTTCTCTGCTCTGCTCCTTTTGAGATTCCTTATGCTTCCTGAATACTATCTTTTTCTCCCTAACCTTCTCCGCTACCTCTTTTGAAAACCATAGTGTTTTTTTCCTTCATTTTGTTTTGTTTATTTGCTTCATACAAAGGCTTGTTGCTTTTTGGATGGCAATTTTGATTCTTCCCCATTGTTCCTCCACCCCTCTTTCCTGCCTGTTTGCTAATTCATTCCTTAGATGCTCTCCCATTTTGCCAAAGTCAGGCCTCTTAAAGTCCAGTACCCTCACTTTTGAATGGCTTGACTCCACAGCTGTATTTATCATGAATCACACTGTTTGGTGGTCACTTACTCCTAGATGGCTACCCACTTCTAAATCTGAGATCCTCTCACTGTCCCCATCTGAGAGTACCAGGTCTAAGATTGCACCCTCCTGAGTGGGTCCCAACACTAGCTGTCTGAGGCATGCCCCCTGTAGGGCATTGAGAATGTCTTTGCTTTTGGATGTGTCTGCAGCAAATGTGCTCCATCTGGCATATTTAGGTCCTCCATCAGCAATATTTCCATTTTTTCTGCCATTCTAAGTATGCATCCTATCATTTCCTTGTCCATTTCCTTCCCCTGAGATCGGGGTCTTATACAACCCCCATGTGGATTGTGGTGCCATTTCCTGTCTCCAGAGTGATGCACAGTGCCTCCACTCCTTCCCATTTACCCTTTAGTTCTGTTGCCTTGATCCTTTCCCTTGCATAGGGAGCTATTCCTCCTTCTCTTTTACCCTTCCTATCCCTCCTATAGACTGTGTACTCTGGTATGTTGACATCCCAGACATGGTTCTCTGTGTACCTTGCTTCTGTGACTGCCACAATATCTAGATGTCCCTCTTCCATCAAGGCCACTAGTACAGGAAGCTTGTTACCAAGACTATGGGTGTTGGTACTCATCGCCCTCCATTTGTCGGTGGCCTCGCCCCTTTTAGCCCCACCCCTGTATATACTGCCTTTGCCTTTTTCTCCATTTTCCCCTGCTCTGCTGCCTATCGACCTTGCTACCTTGGTTTAAAGTGGTATTTTGTGTGTGGGGTGACTGGAAAGGGGAGGTGGGTAGGTACAGCACCCTAGGGGGTTGTTCTAAGCAAACACCTGACCCACTATTATTTTACTCTGGGTGGAGCACCATGCTATTTGTTAATACCTTTGGGAAAGAATCCCCGATTGCCATCAGAACAGAACCCAGGCCCCTTAATCTGTATTACAGCCATCAGGCAGGGGTAGTAGCCCACTGGCACATGGCACCGGGGCTACACTAGAGAAATGGTCTAGGGTATGATAGGTAAAATGAAATTCAAAGTAGTGTAAGGTATTGCACATACCTGTAGGTGCCAAGAATCCAAGAACAGAACACAGAATGGGAGAAGCAGAAGCTGAGGGAATGACTAAGGAAAGCAGCTGGGGGTGATACATTATGTACAAAACCACAAAAAAAACAGCACTTTTGAACAGACAAGTCTAAATATTAGTATCTAAAAAGATAAAGTGGGTAAGGAATTGGCTGAGTCGGTGAACTCAGAAGGTTGTTGTTAATGGAGAGTACTCAAAGATCAGGGAGGTAACCAGTGAGGTGGCACGGGGCTCATTCTTGGGAATGACCCTCTTGAACATCTTCATCTGTAAAACATTAGTATGAGTAGGTTGCCAGAAAAGGTAAGCCTTTATTGAAAGGTAGGTGTACCAAATGAAATAAAAGAAAGACACATACAAAACACCCCAATGTTTTGCTGGGCTCTACAGCTTTATCACTCAGGTAATGATTATGTGAAACCTGAAAACAGCAGCCAAGTGCTAAATGGCAGTGTGGAGGGCAAACAGAATGCTGAAGGGGTATTAGCAGTGTGGAGGGAGGAGCAGTAAGAGGGGGATGCTCATCTCCTTTATAGATAGATTCCTGGTTTGACCACACTTGCAGTACTGTGTGAGGTTCTGGAATCCACACTCGGAAAATGACAGGGACAGGAACAGGGTGAAGGAAGTGCAGAGGAGGATAACCAAAATGATCCCAATACAACAGAAGTCCAACTTGGAGAGGTCAGAAGATTTCAACATGTACTCCCTGGATACCTTCATGAAATGAACAAGGTGGACAACAGACAGCTGTTCACGCTGACTGAAACACATGCACCAGAGGGAATTCAATGAAGTCAGTGGAGGGGGGGTATAAGAAAGATAGCAAAACATTTTTCATTCAAAGGATGGTAGATAGGTGCAACAAACTAGCAAGGGAACTTATACAGTATGTGTAAAAGCAGAGATGGGACTCAAACATGGGTTATACAGGCATGTGGCTGCTTAAAGCAGTAGGAAGAGTGGTGGGTCGAATGAAGGAGCAAAGGAACACTCACGCCATAACATCCAACCTTAAGTAGGACTAGGTGGACTGGATGGGTCATATAACCTTCTTCTGCTGTCAATTTCTGTTTCTATGGATCACTCCCAACATTGAGAATGCGCCCATTGTGGAGCTGGGCTATAGTCCATATTGAGGATAACACCTGACACTGAAAACAAATCTCCTTTGCAAAAGTAAAGGACTCCACAGCACTTGCAAATAGGGATGTGCAGGGGCCAAACAGTATGTCCCAAATACCACTAATAGTAGGGTTCCCGAATAGGACACCCTTCATATTTGGGAAAGAGGTCCTGCGATCAACTGGTCTTACTATAGCAAGCATGTGAGCACTTTCATTCATGAGAAGGCTGCCGGCTGTGGAGGAGGGCTGGTTGAGCTGGTCTCTTTCTCGACTCCACGAGTTTACTTGTACTAGAATTGGGTGCTGCAATGTGGGAGCAGGGAGGTGCTGTGCCCGGGTGAGGGGATATATAAATTGCATTTTTTAAGCACAGTCAAGCACAGTACATTAAGTAAGATTGAGGCTGGCTGGAGAGATGCTCATTGGGGAACATTAAATAAAATAATAAATTGTGGGTGCTGGGGAGAGTAGGATAACTGTTTTTTTTTGATAGAGGATGGGGGCATGGGGTTTAAATTTCACTTAGTTTTGGGCTGGGGGAGGAAGGAGTGGGGTTGTTTAGTTTTTCTTTTTTTTTTGTCTGTGGCCAAATCCTTTTCCTGAATATCTGAATACCCAAATATTCAGCCAAATATTTGGGAAAATGTATTTGCACAGCCCTACTTGCCAATGCAGTACAAACAGTGTGGCAAACACATCTGAGTAACCCAGTTCAATTCCCCTGTGAAAGTTCTCCCTTCACCCCGATACAGGACAGAGCTACATACAGTAAAGTGCATGCCCAAGTGGCTATGCCAGAGGCAGAATTGCCAGACAGGATGAAGGGAAGATGGCAGAAACTGTGCTGCTTTTAAAACCCAAACAATTTGCCCCTCTGTTTCAAAGCCTCCATTTTATGGATGATGTTATTGCGTATTTTATTTGTCAATGCTGAATATTTGCTTACCGACATTAGCATTGGAAGTGCAGGAGTTAAACAGATGCAGAATAGGAATGGCAGTGAAGTTCTGAACTGAAGTCAGCCCCACCTCCACCCTGCAGAGATGGTCAGGCATTGGGGTGTGCCTTTGGGTCATCGCCCATAACGCTCATGTCATTTCACCTCACCTTCCCTGCAGACACCAGCAAGTGTTGAGGTGTGCCTTGGGGTGTTCAGGCTTTACACTTTGAGGAAATATGCTGAAATGGGTGTAATATAGGAGAATGGGGTGAACTTTGGGGCACACCTCGATGACTGTCACTGGATGCAGGGTGGGGGCAGGGGTGGAATGATGTGAGCATTACTGTCAACAATCCCAAGTCACAGCCCTGACACCTGTCAGTCCCTACAAGGTAGGGCATTATGGTCAGAAACCCTAATGCCCTGGGCGTTTCTTGGTACGTTCACTCCAAGTTTTCAACATGGTCTTTTTGTGACCCCACTGGATGAACAGTGACACTATCAGTTTGTTAACTGAAAGGTGATTTTGCACAGCGACTGCACCATTCGGTACCACAAGTGCAAAAACGCATTTCAGGCAGGATGTGGAAAATGATAGCTGCACTGTTCATGAGGAGGTGTGAAAAAATGATAATGTTGAAAATCTGGAGTAAAAATATAAAAAAATTGGTGAAGTCACAAGCGTGCGTAGAAACTGCGCAACGCACATCCATAATGGAATTATTTGGGGCATTTTTTACACCCCATTTTCAACATAACATTTTGGGACCTCTGCTCATGAACAGTGGCACTGTGATGTTCTTAATCTGTCCTGAACGTTGATTTCACACAGCGTCCGCACCCACTGTGTGCCACAGGTGCAAAAACATGTTTTGGGCAGGATGTGAAAAATGACAGTTGTATTGTTCATAAGGCAGTGTGCAAAAATGACAATGCTGAAAATCTGGAGTAAAAGTATAAAAACTGGCGAAGTTACGAGCGTGCGTAGAAACTGTGCAATGCACGCTGGTAATGCAGCCATTTTTTTGGAATTTGTTCGACAAATTTTCAACATGGGCTTTTTGAGACCTCTCCATATGAACACTGTCACTGTGATTTTCTTAATCTGTCCCGAACATTGATTTTGCACAGTGACTGCGCCATTGTGCACCACATGTGTGAAAACTCATTTTGGGCAGGATGTGAAAAATGGCAGCTGTACTGTTCATAAGTAGGTGTGGAAAAATGGCAATGTTGAAAATCTGGAGTGAAAATATTAAAAATTCTTGAAGTTACGAGTGCGTGTGGTAACTACACAATGTATGCTTGTAACACGGTAATTTTTTGGAATTTCTTCACCAAATTTGCAACATAGGCTTTTTGGGAGACCACCTCATGAACAGTTACACTGTTGTTTTGTTAATTGGTCCCAGAAGGTGATTCCATGTATTGACCACAAAATCACCTTTTAGGACCGAATAACTACATGACAGTGACTGAGTTCATGAGACTGGGTCCCAAGAACCCCATGTTGAAAATTTGGGGCCAAAAGTCGCAAATATAGCTGAGCTAACCATTTAAGTTGCAACCCCCCATTTATGCCATTATATAGCTTACCGGCATTTCTCCAGTTCATGGTTGGCTTTGAAGAGTGCAGACATCTTCCCACTCCACTGAAGATCATTGCACTGGACTCCCGAGGTAAGTATGGGGTCAGGGGTGCAGGGAGATGGGGTGTGCAGAGGGTGGGTGTGAGTTGGGAGAGGGAACCCGAAGGCGCGAGGTCATTTTCTTTTTTTTCAGGTTATAAAAAATAAAAACAACACCGCAGACTGTTTTCTTTTTAACAGGTGTAAGAGTTTGGGGTCATGTTAGCCACACTGGGGTGGCCCCGGGGTAGGGGAGGGAAATGCTGACGCGATGGTGGGGTTAAACATGCCAACAGGCAGATTGGGTATCCTGTCAGCAAGTGTGTCTGCATTTGGGGGATGATATTGAGGGGATTGGGCACCCCTCAGCAGATTTAGGACAGAGCACTGAAGCTGATGGGGATTGGGCTCCCCTATCGGCAAGCATGTCTGTGTTTGGGGGGGATGATTTCAAGGGGGATTGGGCACCCTCCAGGGCAAACAAAACACAGCAAAGGGGCACATATGCCAATGGAGATTGGGCTCCCACATCAGCAAATGAACTGGGGAGGGGGCGTGCTGACAGGGGGATTGGGCACCCCCAAAGTTGGCTTGCTGAGAACTGTGAGAGGTGGATGGCGACAGCCGCTGGCGTGTTTATTGAAATGTTACACCAGACAAGGCATACCCTGCAACGAGGGGGCACTCCCTTATTGCAGTGGTGAAATCAAGTTGGTGGCATGCTTGCAGACTACTGTTATAGACAGCACGCTCTTTCATTGGTAACACAGAGACGAGACCCAAAAAGCAGTGACAGCATTGGCCACAACACTGTCGCACCTCTACAACCTTCTTCTCCAGCAAGCTGCCACAACATGTTTCTTGCACATGCGTGCATGCAAACACAATTAAAGCTCTTTTAAGCAATGCATGAGAGCGGTAAATATTTTTACCTATGCTTTTTGATTCTATTTTTGATTGCCTCTTATCTCCTGACTTGTAGGATACTCTTCTTTCCCCAGTTCAGTACTTTTTTTCACTTCTGAAATAATAATAGGAGACTTCCTTTTAATATGGCACATAGCAGATTTCATCAGTATTGGCTGTTGTTTTTGAATACCCTGTGTTTAACATCACTTCTCTTGTGACTAAGATAAAGTAGCAAGCAGCAAGTAGTGCTCCCTGACATTATGAGTCAACAGGTATACAAAATCAGATAAGAATACTGAAAAAAAAACTGGCCTGAGTGATATTAAAAGGAGCGCTACTTTTATTATTTTAAATGTGAAAAAAAGCACTATAACAGACTCAAAATGGGAAAAGACAGGTATCATACAAGTGAGGAGGTAAGGAGCAATCAAAAATAGAAAGAAGAGATATAGGTTAATGTTTTCACTGCTGTGATTTCTCATGTTTATTGTGTTGAGAAAGAAATAAGGCATGTCGGGGGGGTGGGGATTATGCTATATTGATGTACCAAGGGGTGGGTTGAATTTTAACAACACAATGATATATTAACAAGCATAATCCCCTGATGGAGTTGCCGTGTTCCCCTTATGAAATGGGGCCAAGGAAAAGAAAAAGGGAGGAGTAGAAGTAGTGTGGTGATGCTTATTTTATTCACAGAGTATGGTAGCACATCTTATTTACACTGTGCAGTTTTCCTAGGTTTAAGTCTGTTGTGCAATTCACTTTATTGCACCATTGATAGTACTAGTTGAAGTCAGCAGCCAAAGCAGTATAGCGCAGTGGTTTAAGGCTCTGAGCGGCAAAGCAGGAGACCTTGGTTTGAATCCCACAGCCCCCACTTGCATACTGTGTGACCCTGAGCAAGTCACTTAACTTTCCTGTGCTCCCGGGTCACACCTGTAGACAAGCTTTCAGCTTAGTGTGCTACTCCTGGTTAAGCAACTGAAAAAAAAAGTATTTTTGTGCAATTCACTTCACTGCACCATTCATAGTACTAGCTGAATTATTTTTGTGCAATTCACTTAACTGCACCATTGAGAGTATTGGTGAAGTCTGTTGTGCAATTCACTGCATTGCACCACTGAGAGTACTACCCAATAGTTGTGCTAGGAGGCTTCATTGCACCACATCAGTATTAATGTGTAAGAAGAATGTGAGGTTTTGTGCTCACTGTAGGGTGATAGTCATTCTGGCTGGGGGCTCCAGTGATCACTGATGAGCTAATGAGTGGTCCAGTAGATGGACTTGAGTGGTCATACTGGTGGGAAGGTCAGGCAGCTTGAGCAGCTGAAATAATTGCCGTTGTGCTTGTGGGTAGGTCAGCCAGCTGGATTGAGCACTGGTGGGTGGGTTGGGATAAATTAATTGTCGTTGTATCAGGCAGCTCAACTGACTACTGGCTTGTTTGACTTGAGTGACTTTGTTGTGCTGGTGTGTGGGTCAAGCAGCTTGACTAGTTGGACAGGATTCTAGTGGTTCAGTCCTGAGTTGGGCTGTTGTAGCCCTACATACTGTATATGTTTACCATGCCTCTGTGCCCAGTAATGTTTATATTTTGTAGTGGGTTTGGGTGAACAATATTGACATGCTATGCGATGTCCTGGCTGGTGTGCACTACCATTGCTTGGTAGGGGAGTATGTCATGGGGGGCAGAGTGTAAGGTTATGCTACTAGCTGAGCAGTAGTTGGGTGAGGTTGTAGGCACTCTAGCCACAGCCTGATAACTGGCAGCGGTGGTTGTACTGGGGGCTACAGATTTGCATATGAGTGTTCATTATCATTTGGCAGCTCATTACCATATTGGAAGTCTGGGTAGTTCTTGGTGCTATGAGGAAGGCTGTGCTGTTCGGTGTCCATTACCACATGTAGTATGGCATCTGCTGTGTCCTGGTGTTCTGGTTTTATCTTCTTTGTCAGGTGAGTGGCTGCTGTTTCATGATATTAGGGGTCAGTAAGCATTTCTAGAGCTGGTTTTGTGTTGGTGTGTGGCAGCACTGGATTTGTTGTTACATATCTTGCAGAGAGTTGTGGTTCTGCTTGTGGTAGCTAGTATATTGCTCCATTGTTTACATTCAGTTGTGGAAGCTGGCCAGTAGCTTCTGAGGTTACTTTCTGACATGCACCCTGTTACAGCCATTATTTCTCTGTTGGCTAAGCCACAATTGCTCAGTAAGTAGACAGCAGTGCTTCCAAGGCTGTGAAGATTTGTATATTTTTTACTGGGTTTTGTTTCCCCACTTATTCTAGCCATGATGCTTCGAAGTTAGTACTTCCACATGGGCTCATAACTGTACTTGATGTCTTCATGGCCCAGTTTTGCTAGGTCTGTCTGTTTGGGATGGAGACAGAGGTTTTTATTTACAATTGGGTGGTAGTTTACTGAGGTAGTGTTTCACTGATTTTATGGATACTGGGGATCATCTGGGATGCTGTATATGAATTCTCTGTATTGTTCTTTTTTTTGTTCTGTGATTTTTTTGTGTGTTTTTTAGTGGTTTTGTTGAAATGTAGTATGGTGTATTCCTACCTGTGTTCATCTTTCTGTATAGTGAGGGTGTGAGGGGTCAGGGCTTCTTGTCCTTGTCCACCTCTCAATGCAATTATGAGTTGGACGTCTACTCGCACTTTTTGCACTAATCCAGGTGCTGTGCCCGGTGATAATGTTGTGGAGTATTTCAATTTGTGGAGGTCAATGTTGGGGATTCTTGGGTGATGGTTTGAGGTATCCTGGCCAGTTTGTCTGATTGTTTTCAGTATGGAAATGAAGTTATTATTAGCATTTTTGAATGCTTCATCTGTTGCTGTGTACATGTTTCTTACCAGTTTTGGACTGCTGATATACCTGTTGATGCATGCTTTAAGGCTGATAAAGCTTGAAATGCTGTATTGCTGCCCTTTGGTATTTCTGACTGTAGTGTAGAAGTGTCTCAGTAGGTCATTTAGAACAGTTGTGATAGTTTCCTGGTTAATTGTTATATCTTTTTGTTTTATCCAGTCTTGTAATGTTGTTATAGCACAATGTGTTACTTTTTTGTTGTTTTCTTCATCTTTATTTTCTTCTATTTTGGCAAGTTTAGTTGTTATTCCAGTGTGTCTGATGATGTTATGCTCTTTTATAAAATGGGGAAAATCCATTCTTTAATCTGATTGACTGAGCCACTCGTTTAGGTGTATCAGACAACAATGCCCACCTAAAATGAATGCCCGTCCAGGATGCTCCACCACCCAAAAATATCTCTTAGCCACATACCTCACACAGCTCACCTCGAACACTCGAGACCTGAACCAAGCAGCATGCTGTGGGAGATTTGAGATGCCTAGCAGCACTCACAAATGGACCATAGCTAAATTTTGGAGACAGTATAGCGCAGTGGTTCAATGCTCTAAGCTGCAAACCTAGAGATATGGGTTTGAATCCCACAACCCCCAATTGCATACTGTGTGACCCTGAGCAAGTCACTTAACTTCCCTGTGCTCCCAGGTCACACCTGTAAACAAGCTTTCAGCTTAGTGTCTCTCGCCTGGTAAAAAAAAAAATGGGAAAATGCCTCAATTTAAGCTAAATTTTGAGCTTGTCACTGCCAAAGGGCTTAAAAATATGTTAAGAGACATAGAAGAAAACCACCTGAGACCACCACCAGCTAAAAATGGAAAACAGAGGTTAAAAAAAACAACAAAGTGATATCACTGATCCTTTGCCTGATTCTCCCAATCCACTTAGTTGAAGAAGTGTACCCCTGCTAACTAACCCCCTTCAATGCTGCACAGGAAAACTATGGGGGAAAAAAAAAACGAACTACCTGTTTTACAGACTCCTGTCTCTGTATCTTGCCTGGTCGCTACTCACTACAAGTCCCTAGCTTACCAGCTCTACACACAGCTGCCTTACCCAATTACAAAACACTGCTTGTTGTGGTCGTCTCCTCATTTCACATTTCAAAACCAAGCATGAGTGTAACGGGGTTGGGGGACACTCTACACAAAATAGAGGGGCAAGGATTAAAGACCAGACAAATACTGCCATGGACAAAACATAATGGCTACAGTGCCCTCTACTGCCAGTACCACCATTGTGCAGTGCAGGGACTACTTTACGCACACCAGTTTTTTTAATAGACTATTAATTTTGCTTTATACTTTTTAATTTTTTTAAAACATTTTAATGAAATCACCCCAAGACCATTTTCTAAGTGCAATAATACCCTTCAAGGTTGATGGTTTGGGCTATACTTGCCCTTAGAGGGAATATAAGGCCCTCCACATGTGACGTCAGGCCTCATTACACCCCTTGGCAGGCATAGTCCAATACCACCCTCCCTGTTGGGTATTATTGCTTGTTTCTTGTCCTCTTTGTAGGTTTCTGTGTCTCAGTATTCTCTGGAACTGGTTTAGTTCCAGCTTCAGGTAGGTTTCCCATTTTGTTTTGTCTGGTTTGTTCAGTAACTTCTTCAGCAAGTGTTATAATTCAGTGGTGGTGGGGGTGTAGGGAGGTTGTCATGTGGTTAGGTCATGTGGTTTGGGCTGTTTTCTCTTTACATATGTAAGATGTTCATTGAATATGCACATGATTTGTGTTGGTTTTGACCTTATGGCCTGTTTATATTTCTTTTGCATATTGACCTTTTGACCCCAACAAGTTGTGCTTTCCATTAATTCATTCCTGTGGTGTTCTCCAGCATGGATTTGTGCTATTTTAGTTTAGTACCATGTGATGGGGTTCTGACCAATGGGGAGCCATAATGAGTCAGACCCCATTTTATAAGTTCAAGTAATTAATGTCCTTGTGTAAGCCTTAGTTGGTCTTTACATAGGCATGCTTGTTTACACAGGCATTTCCCAACTAGTTTTTAATATAAGTGTTATTTACATATCCTGATGTTATTTTATGAAATTTTATAATTGTGTGTTATGATTTTATTTTATTATTGTATGTATATCTCCATGAGCCTATGGGAAAGGGTGCTTTACTAATAAAATTTGTCTTGCCTTGCCTTTATAAATTGCAAAAGCGTGTTATAATTATGATTATATTAGTTTAAATGGTCAAAGACTAAAATCTGATTTTCAAATGAATATGCCCATTTGGCTGCTATTCCATGTTCTTATGGCCACGACAAATCATGGTTTAGTGTGGCTGAACCATGGTTGACCATGGTGTGTCAAGAAAATGTATAAAAGATATATTGGAAATGGCCTCAATACAGGGATATAATGCTAGAATTCTTTTTTCTATTTAGAGAGTGTTACATAATTTTTCATATTAATACATACTTTACAATTAAAACAAAGTACTAGTAATATTGAACGCATCATAATTTTAACATACATTTATATATTTTAATATCAATTGATATGGAGGCAGTATAGGACAGTGGGTTAAGGGTCTGAGTTGCAGATCTGGAAACCTAGGTTTGAATCCCATAGGTGCATATGTGTGATCCTCAGCAAATTGCTTAACTTCCTTGTGCTCCCAGGTTGCATCTGGAAACAAGCTTCAGCTTAGTGTGCTACTCCTGGTTAAACAATGCTCCCGCTCCCTTACCTAAGTAAATACATTTTGCCTTGTCTCAACATCAGTCCCCTTCTGTACTAGATTAAGTTTCTCAGCATTTCATACACTGGGACCTCTCACTTGAAAAGTACTTCCCACATCGTTTTATATTTAAATATCAAATGCACATATGTCATAAAAAGCTTGAATTCACATCCCTGTGTCATGAATAGTGTTTCCTGAAAATATCATGCTGTTTGGTTTTGTGGTTTTCTTTAAATAAGTATCTGTTAATGTACTCTGCAGTAACTAAAAACAGTCAAGAAACAGTGAAGATGTTTCTGTCTCTATCAGTGAGCAATGATATCATACTTGTCCAGCCTGCTGCTTCAGCAGTTAAGCCCCTGATTGACTAAATAGGCTGTTGCAATTCCTAGTCAGAGCAGTTTGTAGAGTTAATTGTTTACACTCAAAGTTTGTTACTAACCCATCTGGATTGTATTTAGAGAGATTAGCTGGAAATCATTATTTTCTCATAAACAGTTGATCATTTGGGGTTCAGTGCTGAAGTGGTATGAATAAATGTCTGTGAGAAATTACCATGTCTGTGTCACAGATGTCAGTTCTCTGTCATCAAAACTCTGCATTCTATTCTGGCTATATAACACAGGGTTGTTCAATGGATATAAAATAAATATACATTCCATTAATGCATAGAAGCAGTGTCTTTGATGTGGCCTCACTAAATATACTCATGTGATAACAATGTTGCTTTAATGTCAGATTGACAAACCTGTGTCTGCCACACTTTGCTATTTCAGGAATATGTACTGTATGAATTCATAAAATTCAGTTCTTTGAGGGTTTCTGTGTGAAAATGCATCATGTATGAGTATAACTAGAAATACTATATGGCATCCTGATGCCTCTGTCTCCTGCCTGACAGTTGAAGCAGCTGCTCTCTGCTTCTCCCTTTCCCCTGCCCCAGAAGCCCCCTGTCTCCTTCCCTCATATGAGGCTGCTGCAACCCACTGCCCACTGTCTTCTCCACACAGTCAGGGCTGCTGCACCCTGCTGCCTCCTGCACAGACAGTTTAGGCTGCTGCACCCTGCTACCCTCTGTCCCCCACCCTATAACACAAGATGAAAGTATGTTTTGTGTTTTCTATTGGGTAGTTGTGGGCAGTGTATCAAAGGATCTGACTCTAGTGGCAGGGAGCAGCATGGTGCAACAAGTATAACTGTGGGGGGAAAGAGGATCTATGGTGTAGCAGGGCACAGTGGTGTCAGGGGAAAGAGGACAGTATGGTGCAGAAGCCTTGACTGTGGTGCAGGACACAGTGGGAAATCAGGGTACAGCAGCCATGACTATGTGACAGGGTGCATGTGGTGCAGCAGCTCTGCCCATCTAGGGCAGCGGAAGTGTGTAGCAAGGTGCAGCAAAATCCCCACCTTTGGTGGCCTGGGGCAGCATAGTGCAGTAGTCCAAACTGTGAAGGCAGAGACACTGGGACTCTAGGGCTTAGCAGTGCACAGCAGCCCTGTCTGTGGAGACAGGAAAATGGGGCAACAGTGTGCATTGGCCCTAACTGTGGGGATGGGGGACAGAGGGGAAGCAGGGTGCAGCAGCCTCAAATGAGATGCAGGAGACAGGGGCATCAGGATGCCATATTGTATTTCTAGTTATATATACATACATGATGTATTTTCACACAGAACCCCACAAAAAACAGAATTTTATGAGTTCATACAGTACATGTTCCTGAAATAGCAGAGTGTGGCAGACACAGGTTTGTCAATCTGACATAAAAACAAAATTGTTCTCACATGAACCTATTTATTGAGGCTACATCAAAGACTCACTGCTTCTATAAATTAATGGAATGCAGATTTGTTTTATATCCATTAAACAACCCTGTTTTATATAGCCAGAATAGAATGCAGAGTTTTGATGACAGAGAACTAACATCTGTGATACAGACAAGGTAATTTCTCACAAACATTTATTCATACCACTTCAATTCAGTACTGAACCCCAAATGAGCAACTTTTTATGAGAACAGAAAGATAGATTTTAAGTATCTCTCTCTAAACACAAGCTAGATGGGTTAGTAACAAACCTGAGTGGAAATAATTAGCTCTACAGACCGCTCTAACTAGGAACTGCAACAGCGTATTCAGTCAATCAGGGATTTAATTGCTGAAGCAGCAGGCTGGACAAATGATGTCATTGCTCACTGACAGGGACAGAAACATCTTTACTGTTTTTAGTTACTGCAGAGCACATTAACAGATGCTGTTTTAAAGAAAACCACAAAACCAAACATCATGATATTTTTAGGAAACACTAATCACAACAGAGGGACATGAATTTAAGCTTTTTATGAAATATGTCTGCATTTAATCTTTAACACAGTAAACAATTAAACCATCTATTTCAATCAGGATACTGTCCATATGAGACCCATATGTACCTCAGTTAAGTATCTCTTGGGTAGGTTCAGTATCTAGTAATTCCTTAAAACTGAACTTTACAGGCTGGCTTGGTGGCATGGAGCGCTGAGGCACTGGCACCTCACCACCTGCCATGCCATTGAACTGACAATAGGAATGGACTCAGGTTGCTGGGGGCAGCAGGGGTGGGACAGGATCAAGTATGCAAGGGACTGTCCTCCTCTACCAGGGAGGGAAGGGATGTTGACCTGGCCTTGGACTGCCACCAGGTGGAGGCCTAGTGATAGTGCAGCACAGTCAGTGAGAAGACAGGGGACTGTGGAAACATCATGTGTATGCACCTCCCTGCACATGCTTGACATCCTGCAAAAGGGAATGGAGAAAATAGAGGAAATGGCAGTCAGGGGCTTAATGAAGTTTTGTCTGCTAGTTCTGAGTCTGTGCCTTCAGCTGGTGCTTTGCCTATGGTCCACTCTGGATAATGTGCACTGGTGAGAGGATGACCTTCCCTCTCCAGTCTTTCCTCAAGAGGAAATTTGTGGGGGCACTACAAGACCATGGTGAGTATGGGGAAAGACAAATAACAGCTTGAGGTAGCAGTGACAAGGCTGGTAAGCTGCCCCTGGACTGTGGACAGATAAAAACATTTGTGGAAAAGAAAACTGAGCTTTGCACATGTGATACTGCAGTACAAAGAGCAATACAAAAAGAAAGATTGCTCTTGGTGTACGATAGTAATAAAGGAAGCATATAATAAGGCATGTGGGGGGGGGGGTGCCCATTATGCTGTCCCTCTTTCTACTATTTTGGTGGCATTATGTGACCTCATCAAATCTCTTTTGGTTCTGAGCAAGATCAGGGAAAAAAGGACAGAGTGGTAGAAGGCTGTGAGGTGACATCCATCTTCCTATTGTTCTTATGCAATTTAGCCATGGGTCCCATGTTACCTAGAGTTGATTCATCTAACCATTCCTCTTCCATGATATTCTCAAATATTCCATATATTTCATAAGCCCCACCTCCAACTTGTCTCCCTGGTTGTCCATTATAGGAGCAGGATCTGGTGCTTGGCTTCAAGTACCATATCTGGAAGCTTGTGGATTTATGAGAGATATGCATCCTAATAACCAGAATATAGTCTCTGTGGGGGCTCTCACATTTCTTATTGTGTCTGCTATTGAGATATTTTCCCAGTAAGGCTGAGTTATCAGACAACTCCACAGCATATGTGATATGTTTTACAGGGGATAGTGGCCCCTCCATCATTTATTTTTGATATTTAATCCCATGTGTGACAGTTTGTCTGGAGTTTGGTGCCACTTTCTAAGGGTTTTCTTTTGTTTCAGCCGATACTTAGGGTCAGGGGACATGGAGTGTGCTAACTTCAAGTATCTTTCCCATGTTTGTGGTGTTATGTTCACCTGCAGTTCCATGGTCTATTTACATCTGGATGAGTCCAGAGAGGGCTTTACCATTGTTTGTATGAATTTATAAACCTCTGTTCCTTGATCTCTGGATTTATTTACCCATTTGGTGACCATTTCCATCACTGTATGATGTGGGGTAGTGTAGCCTGGTCCCAACCATTCGGAGTGTCTTAGTTGCAAATCTTTCCAATAGTCTTGGGGTGGCAGTGCGAATTCTTGTCTAAGCAGCAAGAATAATTTAAGGTTATGCATCAAAATGCATAAGGCATGTTTCACTTGCAAGATACCAGCCTCTTTCCTTGCTCTTTGATGGATGGTTTTATGCCTAATCATGAATTTGGAGTTGTTTCATATTGGTTCATATATTGCTAGTGATATAGTATTACGTTTGCCTAGTTTAGCAGTTTTCAGCAAGCTAATCTTTGTGGATTGGATTGGGGCCATACTGTTTCTTAGGGGTCTCTGGTTACCTGTCACTATTGTGGCTAGATGTTTAGGTTACTTATAGCCTTTTGAACTGCTACCTAAATTAGGTGGGATGGGTGCCACATCTATTTGTATCTGATCCACTGTAAGGCTTGCCTGACCCCAAACTCTATGTGATAAGCCCATTCCCCCTCCTTTAGTGGAGAATGTCTAAGTGCTCCTCTGTTATGTCATATATATGCCTGATTGCCTTGCCAAAGGAATGTCAAAATTAATGAGTCAGTCTTCTGCATGTTTGTGGAAGAATTGTGACTGGCAAATTGGCCAGCACATATAACAGCTTGGGAAGAATTATTAATTTAGAGGCAACTATTTTCCCTGGGAGAATCAGAATAAGCTTTTTCCAACTTCCACAGTTCACAAGTATCTCTGCTATGAGTGGATCTAGGTTTTTGTGGGCTTAGTCGGTAACCTTAGGGGTAATTCATATCCCTAAATATCTAACTCCTTGCGGTGCCCATTTAAGAGTCTGCTTGTTAATGATTGCCATCCCTAGAGTTCAGTTTAATACAGGGAGGACTTAAGTTTTGTCCCAGTTGACACATAGCCATGATACATCCCTGAATGCCTACAGTACATAAAGGTGGATTGGGACAGGGCTTTTGACTCTGCTATTTTGAGCAGAAGATTGTTAGTGTATAGTAGTGTTTGGGCTGTGAACCAACCATTTGTGATACTTTTAAGTCCTGTGTTTGTTTCAACTTTTCTGCTAGGGACTTCCTGGCAACAGCAAACAATTGCAGTGAGAAGGGACATCCTTGCTGGTGCCCATCGGCAAGGAGAATGCTGAGGAAATAAATCCATTCTTCATAACTATGACCTTGGGGGAAGCATAGAGGGTTTTCATCCATTGTACGAATGATGGACATACCACCACTGCCTCTAATGTCATGTACAAGTAATCCTATTGACTGAGTCCAATGCTTTTTCAACATCAGTGGCCACTAGCACGGAGGAATTGGGTGTTCTGAGAGCCATTTCCACCAAGTTGGTTACAGTATGCAGATTATCCGTTCTTATTCTGCCCTTCATAAAGCCGCTTTGGATGGGTGTATGACATGGTAGTGCTAGATACAGATCGGTGACCAGTACTTTCACAAGTATTTTTTTTCTTCATTTAATATGCTTTATTATTTTCACATAGGCATTATCCATTACAGTCATCTTGGTGGTACAAAATTGAAGATTAGACATAATAGACTTGATGTATAATAACATATAAGAAAATAAATTACAGCATAGAGAAACTCTGCTTGATTAGAGATGCCTGTAGTCCCATCCCCCACCCACAGTCCCTCCCAACCTTCCCCAGTCTGCCACTAAATATGATTTAGATTGGTTGGAACACATAAATAGTTAGGGTTAGAAATTTGAAATAAGGTTATGAAGCAATTCCCACTTTTGTTTATAATTACCCATTCTATTAGAAATTCTTGCAATAGTGAACTCCGTTTGTAAAGCAAACATGATTTCTTTAAACCATTCTATCTGGTTGGGGGTAATCGGGTCTAACCAATGTCTCAAGATTACTTTCTTAGCACATGCTGATACTAAGGCCATTTGAGTTTTCTGTCTGTTCCCTTGTAGTGATGTGTAGTCCCCCAGGATACAGATTTCAGGATTGAAACTGTCTGATAGTGAAAGCAATGGGTCTAGTCTATTTTCAATACTCTGCCAGAAGGGCATGATTTTCTCGCACGACTATAGCATATGCAGTAGATCAGCAGGGGCTAGTTGATATTTAGGGCACTGATTAGAGGATGAAATACCCATTTGGTATAGTTTAGATGGGGAATTATATAGATTATGATTAATATAGAATTGCATATATCTATATATGTCCCATTTAATGTAGCTATATAGATGGCTCCAAATAGTGGTCCAGTCTCTGGAGTTAGTAGTAGATGGTAGGATATTATCCCACCAATAAAATCTCTGACCTTCCAAGGTAGTTGCTCTTGATAAAAGAAATTTATATGAGTAGGATGTCAAGTGAGAGGTGGGAATAGATTTAAGGAATATAAGCAAAGTGGACATAAAGGAGCTAGCCCATGTCCCTGATCCAAAGTGTTGTATTAACATATGAGATAGCCGAAGATATTTAAAAGCAGAGCTAGTGGACCAGTTGTAAAGGGAACAGCCCTCTTGAAAAGAAAGCAGTTTTTGTTCCTGAACCAATTGGCCCACTCGTTCTATACCCATCTCTGGCCAAAAGAGGTGGGAGTTAATTATCTTACCTGAGATTCAGAGATTGGGGTTTTGGAAAAGGGGTTGGGCTATATCTCTGTAAACATCCATTTTGAGGAGGGAATTTAACTGATACTGTGTTTGAATCAAAGAACTTGAGGGGGTAGACTGTAGAGATTTAGGAAGATTCTTTTTAATAATTAAGGGAAGTGCCTTGGGATCCATATCATGTGTCGCACAGAGGTCACGTTCGATTCTGGTCCAAGTAGGGAGGTAAACAGAGTCCAGAGTGCCATTTAAAGGTTGTAGCCAGTGTTGTATTCTGGTCAGATGAATTGTTAAGTAGTATATGTAGAAGCAGGGGTGTCATGCAACCAGAAATTTTGGAGGGGCACGAAATCAAAATTTCCCTAAGGGGGTCTGGGTGCCCGCTACCCCGGGAGCATTTTGAAAAACTGAGGTCAACTGGTGCATTTTGGTGACTTTTAGAATGCCAGGAAGCTTTTCCTTAACATGGTAAATGCTGTCACAATGATACTTTTTTTGTCTTTGTTCAGTCTGTGACAGTGACCTCTTGTATTTTCAAAGCAATTTTGTAAAAACTGAACTGAAATGGTGCATTTTGGTGGCTTTTACAATACAGTGAATCAGCTAGCTAGTTACAGTCCATTCTGAACTAATTAATTACCTGCTAAAAGCCAGAAATGCACCATTTGAATAGTCAAATTATTATAGTCATCTACTATAAATGTTTTGAATGAAAAATAATGACACGTCATCTGTTCTTGCTGATACTTTGTTTACTGTGTAATCTTTTCCATGTATTACTTACATATATGCAATAGGGATGATGATAAACAGAGTATGATGAATCCATTTATTTGAGTGACTGTGTATAAATTTCATTTATACACACAGTTATTACATCATGCTCCACCACTCATGAGGTTACTTGAGGTCAATGGCAAGTTCACAAGATAACCGCTTTATCACACAGTCGCCCCCCGCATATGCCTTATTCATGCAATAGGCATGGTAGGGTATTAAATAGCTATTATACAATGGCAAGAAAGAATCCTGAATTCTGATTGGTCAGTGTGTGCCTGAGACAGTGATGATATTACAGTGTAACATCACTGTCATTAATTAGCATTAGCTTTGCTTGCCATTACCATAGACCACCATTACCTTTTTTCCTCTTCTCTTAAGAAACTCACTAAAAATCTACTAAAAACATATTTTTTTAATTTTGTATCACAATAAGCCATTATATAATAGCAATAAGGCACCCCAGGGTGTGTGTTATTGTGTAATAACGTCACTCCTGGGGTGGCGGAAGCACTCAGCTTCACCTCGTGCTTCATCCCATCCCAGGAGTGACGTTATCACACAATAACACACATCCTGGAGTGCCTTATTGCTAAAGTATAGCATAGCATAATGCTATTCAGTATCAGAGGGTGTTGCTATCCATTTTCTGAACTGTATAGCACTAGACTGCAAAACATTTTTTATGTTTTTTATTCAAGTTTACACATACAAAACACATTAAAAGCAAAGTATTTTTCATTTTGCTAACCAGTCTGTGCCATATACTATGCATTTTTGCAGCTGACTAGCACTTTCACATGTAAAACCGCTAATCAATTTTTTTTATATTATTGAATACCCAACATGGACACAAAACCCATTTAATAATTTCATTTATCTGCACAGCCATTGCATAAATCAAATTTATCTAAGCAGTACTGATTTAATCACCATTTATCCACACATTATTTATGTCATTATCATTTATCTGCATAGTAGTGATGTCATGTATTCCTGCATTCAAATGCAAATAACTTTAAAACAAAGAATGATAGCATAATACTGTGAGAACGAAAGGTGTTCAGCAGAAAGATATTTACAAAATGAGTGGTGTTTCATTTATAGTTACCTTTTAGTTTTTTTTATAGTTAGCAAAAAATAGCAGAACATTAAATTTTGTTCACTTTTTGCAAGAAACAAATGCAAATAACTTTAAAACAAAAAAAAATTACAGCATGGTACTTTGAGCACACAAGTTGTTCAACACAAAACTATCTACAAAATGACTGGTGTTTTATTTAACAGTAATCACTGTGCTAGTTGGAAAATTGACAAAAAGTCACACAACCTATCATTTAAAAAACATCAAAAGCAAATGTCCCTGCAGTGTCAGAAAGCATCCCTTATTGTATAAAGGAAATATACAGTGGTGAGCTGTCAGATAAATTATTTATCTGCACAAGTGCTGTTTGACCTCGGAAGTCTGGACCATACCTCTCATCTTATCATTTTATTTATTTTTTATTGACCGGGTAAGTGCACTAGACAAATCCTGCCTATTTTCATGCACGACCCGGGGGAGGCGGATACAGATGAATGCTAACTGACCTTGAAGCAGATTAAACTGTTCGTGGTATTTTTAGTGAATGAGGGAAATTTGGCCAGGACACCAGGAAATTCCCCTACTCTTTTCAATAAGTGCCATGGGATCTTTAACATTCACCTGAACTACCACCAATCCAGGCAGATGGGACCTTGGTTTAACGTCTCATCCGAAAGACAGTACCTCATTAGTGCAGCACCCTTCTCATGCTGCACTACAGTGTCAGTACTGGGATATTAACCCAAGTGCCAGATGTGGGAACTGAACCCACAGCCCTCTGATCTCCCAGCCTCAGAGGCGAGTGTGCTACCTACTGAGCCACTCACAGCACTTGTCTTTAAATTGCAAGCAAACTGTCTGAATGTGTAGCACATTCTTAATCAATAAACAAATAGTGGGTTTCCTATGCTTAGTGCCAAAGTATGTTTCAATAAAAGTTACATTTTTATTATGAAACTGCAAACAACCCAGAAAAACTGTGAACATGCATGACAGAGACCATGATGAGCAAAGCAAGGCAGAAATAAATGTAGGTGGGAATAATCCATCACATTTGGGCTGGCAGTGAACAAGGTGTGAATGAGCATGATACATCCAGCAGATCAGACCTGAGTTTGATTCTCACAACCTCCACTTGCATATTGTGTGACTCTGAGCAAGTCACTTAATTGCCCTGTGGTCCCAGGTCACCTCTGAAAACAGGCACTTGTGCCTAGTGGGCCTTACCTGGTTTCTAAAGACTAAAATAAAAAATAAATAAATAAATGTCAGTGCCTCCTCCCTACCAACAAGCCCTCCAAATGAAGTACTGCAAACAGAGCAAGCCAGCTTGCTATGCAATACACTGTACTTAGTATTGCTAACAAAAGTAAAACTGTCAGAACAGCATAATAAAGGATCATACTAATTAATATTACTTGTAAAACTCTTACTGCCTAGGGGGGGATAACCCACTCCAAGTCACACAGTTTACACTCCATTCAAGAGCACAGCCACATCCTGCAGTCTCTCAAACCAGAGCAAGCCTAATAGCAACAAATTAATACCTTTACTAATAACCCTCCAACACTGACAAATGACAGGGGTGATATTCGTGGTAACACCACACCCAGATGAGTGACCTCCTCTTGCAAACCCTCCAAACAGAAACAGATGGATGACAATAAAATACTACACAGACTGACAACCCAGGGGTGGGGGTGGATGAAATAACCTACCCCAGACAATAATCACACCTCTAACATTTGAACAAGAGCCAACTTTTCTTTTTTTGGGGAGGGGGGGCTTATCTATGCAAACAAGCAGAAGTCACTTGAACTACAGTGAAAGCTAATGATTTTAGGGGGGGAGGTATTGCGCTGCCTCTCTGAGTCGGCACCAATACACGTACACTCAACCTCTTGCAAAGTGCTTCCACAGCCTGCCCAATAACAATGAATAAATTATTACAGTTTACTACTAATAATAATAAAACAAACAAACCCACCCACTGTGTTTAACCCTTACCCTACTGAACTTCTACTGCTGCATGAACATCTGCCCCACTTTGATTGGCTTGTCCACGGTGGCAGGTGGTCAGCACCTCTGCCTGCCTCTCAGCACCACAGGGCATCCCCAGTGGATCAAGCTGTGGCGAATGTGGCACAGTTCACTTCTGCTGCTCCAGCTGAGTACGGGATTCTTTCATTCCTGAAAACCAAACTTTTACAGCTCTCTGTTGGTGTCTGGGGTGGTCCAACAGTCGTGTCCCTCTCTGTTCCCCTACACTGAACCCAGGAGAACTCTTATCACTAGTATTCCCTCTGATTCTCTTGCTCCCCGGACCCCACAACTGCTCAGCTCGTGGCATAGACCACTGTTTTTTTGCAGATGCTGGAGGCTGGTCTGCATTGGTCACTTACACTAAGTATGTTGCTTTGTTTGGGGGGGGCATCCATTACTCCTGTTGCTCTGGGTCCCAGCACTGTGGCACCTGCTACTTTCCCAGTGGGACGGCACAGTCCAGTGACACCCCAACACCATGTCCAAGTATCCCAGGTGTATGGTGCTACCCCAACACACCCTGCCTCATGCCCAAATATCTGTGGCATTCAGAGGCAGCCCCTCCAACACCCTGTCCCCACCCAAGTATCTCTGCTGGCCACTGATAGCGACAACTCTCACCATTTCCCCTCAGACACACACACATACACACACACACACACACACTCCTTGCCTAGCCACTAAGTGGAGGCTTTGTGTAAAGCACTTTTATGGCATGGCGGTATGGCGAACCTCTGTGTGTACCTAAAGTCCATCCCCGATAGCCACCGTGATATCAGCCCCAGGAGTCACTGTGTATGGCCCGTGAGTGCCTACAAAAGCTTCTGAAGATAATTATGTGGGTTGCAGTTGTTATAGTCAATGAGAACACTGGATCCCTGTTGTTCATTATATATTATCTTTAATAAGGAGATATGCCAAGAAAGAAAAGTCAAAATCCAGCATGGCAGAGTTACAAAAAAAATGGCATAGTTTTGTGTTCCATGAGCATTTCTGCCTACACTCCAAAGCTAAAAACTGAATTTCCCAAATCAAATTCAGGTTTCTTTTTACCTGGTTAAGTTACAATTTGTCTCTGAGTTTTCAGGGAAAAGGAACGAAAGCTAACCATTCAAAGGAGAGACACTAGCATGTCTGATGCAACTTTTTTCCTTTTCTCAGGTGATGGATGTGTGAGCAGAGTTTCATTTCCTTTCCTTTCCATGATGCTTCAGAAAGGAAATGAAACAAAACTCTGCTCACAAGTCCATCACCTGAGAAAAGGAAAAACCAAACCTGAAAGTCGGAAGGGGAGAAGGGGAGCAGATCGGCAATTTGGAGAAGAGGTACCTGCAAAAAAAAAATGGGGGATGGAGAACACATTCCAGGTGGACGTCACTCCTCAGCCTTCCAGACACAGAAATCCTTGTCTGTGGGCCGACGCTGGCTCATCAAGTAGTTGATGAACACTGGGCACAGCTCGGAAGAATTAGGCTTGTTGTCTCACCCACTCTGCCCCATCCCCCTGTCACATACAACGTCCTCCAAGAACAAAGCCCTTTTACAAGCCAACCCAGACCGACGAATGAAGACATTCAGACTCACCCACCTCCTATTGCTGCTGGTACTGCTAGTACTCCTCTCCTGGGAAGTAGCGGTGGCACACACACACAGCCGATCTCACTCAATAACGTGGCCTGCCAATGGTGAATGTTTACCCTTCTTGGTTGCAGTTTTGCTTAGTTTTTCTCATACTGGTCTTCTCCTCAGTCTGTCCTCTTTGAGCACACAGAATAAGATGGTGCCTGAAAATCCACTCTTTGATGTGTGGCAGCGTCAACAGATCCCCACCCCCACCACTTATGACTTCGAAAAAGTCAATATTGTTTTAGACCTTGTGATTTTCTGGAAAATAAAATAAATTTATAGGTATTTTATACTAGTTTTGAGCAATGATATTGGGGGGGCACATGCCCCCTCAGGCCCTATGGGCATGACCCCACTGTGTAGAAGTTTGGGGCTTGGAGGCCACCGTCAATTTTCTGTCTAGTGAGCTTAAGATAATTCTGTCTAGTTTTTTTCCCTTGCCATAGAAATTTCCTATAATACTGTGTACTTGTGAGAACCACGACAACGGGAAGGCCCAGTTAAACATCTGTAAGAGGTATAGTATACGAGGTAAAATGTTCATTTTGATTATGCTCATACGTCCCAACAGGGTTAAGGGTAGCTTCGACCAGCGTTTAAAGTCGTCTGATAAAGTGTTTGTAAGGGTGTCTAGGTTAAGCCTTTTCATAGTTAGAGGAGAGGAGTGGAGATGGATCCCAAGAGACTTCATTTTGTCAGGATTCCAGTGTATTCCTAAGTGATCCAGGTCAGCCCTTGAGGTATATTTGTTGAGGGGAAGAAGTTCTGTTTTCGCCAAATTCAACTTATAGTTCGAGATTGACTCAAACTGTGAAATAATTTGAAAAGCCATGGGGAGGGATTGAGCAGGGTTAGAAATATGCAGAAGTAAATCATCTGCATAAGCAGAGAGTTTATAGTCCATGTTACCTATTGAAATACCTGTTATAAGTGGGGGATTATTAATTTTCCTAATAAGAAGTTCTAAATAAAGATTAAATAGATAAGGAGAGAGGGGACAGCCCTGACGGGTACCCTGAAATAAAGAAAAAGGGGAAGAGAAAACTCCATTACATTGAATTTGGGCTGTTGGGGACGAATATAGAATTTTAACCCACTGGATGAATTCCAAGGGAATATGGTATTTGGGCAATAACATGAAAAGATAATCCCATGACACCCTATTGAATGCTTTTTCTGCATCCAGGGACACAACACAAGTATTTTTATGACTGCAATAAGGCGGGATATTGACCTGTAGGTAGAACACAGCAAGTGATCTTTGTGGAGCTTGTGGAGAACAATGATGGTGGCTTCTTGCATGGAGAGCACGAGTATCTCAGTGACCCAGAACTGACTGACCTATTAAAGACTTGCAGCAGCCATGATGACAGCTGTCCTGTGATGGAATGCTAGATGTGTCCTGGTGTCTTGCCGCTAGCCAGTGACTGAATACCTTCTGAGTGAGATCAACCTCCATGCTCTCTCTCACTTTTTTTTTTTTTTTTGTATTCAGTCTGTTTTATTGTCATATTTACTCTATATACATCAAACATACATCAGCTGGTGAGACCAACAATCCAATGATTATTACATTATACATGCTTATATCCAGCAAGTGTTATTAATCTATATCTACTTATAAAGCCCCATAAACACTATTCTAAGAAAGACCAAAAGACCCCACCCTCACCCCCAACCTATAACAGCATCCACACGCCAATGAGACCCAGTAATTTAGTGCAGCAGGGATTTTGTCTTACAAACGGTTCCCAGAACCCCACGACATCAAGACTGCTTCGAGGGGACTCCACTGGGTATAATATCTCCCGGCCTTGTTATTCATTTTGGCAATATGTGACTCGACTTGCAACGCTAATGTAATCTCTTTGTACCATTCTCTTGTAGACTATCTCACTTGTTTGAAGAAACTTCATTTGCCTAAAGCCTGTGAATAGCCCTGCATGTGCCTGAATTGTCCTGGATGCTCTTGAACTATCCAGTCTGTTTCTAATTTTCCTTTCGATGGTTGCTTGATCCAAAGACGGCTGGGACCAGCAACCACCAAGTGAAAAGACAGTTTGTGTAAAGATTAAACTGCATTGCTGCCTAGCTGCATGCTCACAATTTCTCCTGCATGACCCAGAGACTGTATACCCAGTTGTATCCTGACTATTTGGTGCTAGTTGCAATAATAGGAGTAGCGTAGGCAGTTAAGGAACTCCCTGTTGTGTGCATTTTTGGGAGTCTTCAGGCCAACCCCTCTGTAACAGTGAGCTAGGTAGTGCAGGGAACTACACCATTTCACAGATAGGGATCTGACACCCATTGGGTTGTGGGTTTCTTTAAGGTCTTCAGTTTTTCAGAGATTCTCCCAAGGTTGTCAGCCCGGTGGTGTACCAGATCTTTAGTTTCTTTAGCTATTCAGTTCTTCAGATCTCTTCCCTGGGTCAGTGGTGATGGCCTGGAGTTGTTCTAGATCTTGACTTTCTTCAGTTCATCAGATCTCTTTCCAGGGTCAGTGGTGATGGCTGGAAACCTTTCAGTTTGTCACAAGTCCTTGGAAATGCAAGTGTTCTGTTCTTGTCCTTGAGCCCGTTGTGATGGCCTGGAGGTCCTCTGTGGTATACAAGTGTGTTAATCATATCCCTGGGTTCTGCTGGGCTACGATAACTCATTCTAGTCATGTCACTGCATGACAACTCACACTGGACTCTTAGTTCTGGCATGATCCCCTTATGGAGGCTGTTATACGACCTCTCCTAAAAAAAACCATCCTTGAATCCAGACTGTTCTTCTAACTACAGGCCTATCTCTAACTTTCCTTTTTTTGGGAAGGTAATTGAGAAGGTGGTTGCGTTGCAATTGGATGACTATCTTGTGACCCACAATCTCTATGATGCCCTCCAGTCTGGGTTTCAGAAAGGACATAGTACCGAGACTGCACTTGTTTGGATATTGAATGACCTCCTAATAACAAGGGATCGAAAGGCACATACCATCATGGTCCTTCTCGATCTCTCTGCAGCATTTGACACTGTGGAGCATGGTGTGCTATTGGAGTGCGTGCGGTGTTTTTGTGGACTGTCAGGGACAGTCCTAGAATGGTTCTGATCTTTCCTCATGGGCAGGTCTCAGAGGGTGGTCACTGGAATTTATTCTTCTGACGCCCTTCCCCTGTCCTTTGGGGTCCAGCAGGGCTCCATATTTCCACCCATGTTGTTTGCAGTTTATATACTGCCATTAGGAGAGATCATTAGGTGATATGGTGTGAGTTTTCACTGCTATGTAGACGATACCCAACTGTATCTGTCCTTTATACCCAAGCAGGGGGATGCAGACTCTGTGTTTAATAACTGTCTTGCAGAGATCAGGACAGGATGAGCACCAGCTGGCTAAGACTTAACCCTGACAAGACTGAAGTGCTGGTTGTGGACCCTGGTCATTCAGGAGCAGGTTTGGGGGCTGGACAGGTGTCGGGCATACAGCTTGATGACATCCAGCTTATTACTTCTGACCGGGTGAGTAACCTGGGCAATATTTTTGATGCGGGCTTGACCCTGAAGTCTCAGGTGTTTGCTGTTATCGAATCCTCTTTTTACCATCTGAGGAATATTGCCCAAGTGAAACACTTGGTTCCTCCAGATGACCCTCCAACATTGGTCCACGCCTTCATCACCACCCACCTTGACTACTGTAATGCCCTCCACCTAGGGCTTCCTGGGATTGATATCCACCACTTGCAGCTAGTGCAGAACACAGCAGCCAGGTTATTAACTTGTACATCTAGGACCAGCCATATTACACCTGTGCTGCGTGGACTGCACTGGCTGCCTGTACAGTGGTGGATCACTTTTAAGGTCGGTCTTCTGACCTTTAAAGCCCTGCATGAACTGGGACCCAGCTACCTGCAAGATCCCTTGGTTCCCTACTACCCCCTCCGTCATCTCCAATCCACCAACGAGGGATTGCTAGAGATTCCCAGGGTACATTTAAAGACATCTGGTGCTCGTGCTTTTTCTTTTGCGGCCCTTACCCTGTGGAATTCTCTTCCTCGTCAGTTGACAGAATGCCTGACCGTCGGGAAGTTTAAGCTTCATTACATTCATCAGCAACCTGGGAGAAGGAATTCAGGGCAAGATGTGTCTCTTTGTAGACAATAGTAAGCTCCGTGGCAGGGTAGACAATGAGGAGGGGGTTAGAGAGGTGCAAAGAGGATTGGAAAGCTAGAGAGGTGGTCACAGATTTGGCAGTTGAAATTCAGTGCCAAAAAGTGCAAGGTGATGTACATAAGGAACAAGAATCTCAGGAGAGAGCACTGGATGGGGGGGAGGGTAAAACTGGTTATGACCTTTGAGGAAAAGACCCCCAGGGTCATCAGCAGTGACTCACTAAAACAATCAAGCCAGAGTAATAAGGCCTACAGTAAGGCAAACAGGATACTGGGGTGTATAGGAAGTGGTATTGACAGTAAAAGGTAGGAGGTATTACTACCTCTCTATAAGTCAGTGGTGAGGCATCACCTGGAGTACTGTGCCAGTTCTGGTGTCATAACCTAAGGAAAGATAGAGACAGTGCAATGTAGGGTGACCAAAATGATTCAGGGCCAGCAGGACAGACCTTCAGAGGATCAGATTAAGGCACTGAACATATACTCACTGGATACCAGATGAGAGAAGGGAGATATGATAGAGACCTTCAAGTTCCTGAAAGAAATGAACAAGGTAAATTGCAAGGAACTATTTAGCATACATAGTGGATCAAGGATGATTGGAAACTGATAGAGGGGTCAAGAGGGAAGTTAGAATGTTTTATTTTACAGAAAGGGTGGTGGAGTTATGGAACAATCTGTCAGTTGATGTGGTGGGTATCAAAACTATGAATAGTGTCTAACATGGCTGAGACCGAGTGAAGGGCTTAGTGCTTGCTCAAGGTGGCATTAGAAGGGCAGGGATCATGGGGATGGATAGTGTTGGTTATAACCCTGTATGGACAATATGTCTGGGTTTGTTAAGGTTTTATGGGCAGACTAGATGGACCAATGGTCTTCTTTTGTCATCATTGCCTATGTATATATGTTTCTATGTTGTGTGGCTGGATAGTATGGTGGGTTGGATACTAGTGTTTGTAGCCTCGCTAGTAAACTGGGAGCTAGTTAAAAAAAATCAGTTCTGTTAGTTCCATGCCTGAGTGACTGTAGGTAAAGTCATGTGTTGTGGGGTTGCAATGACTGGTTCAAGCCTGGATGTGAAGGTACCTGCCTCCCACTTTGATGAGCTGCAACTTGCAACTCACAACTACTGAAATGGGCTAAAAACATACTGAGCTGGCTGCAGGGAAAGAAACTCAGCCAGCTGGTGGCCGCACTGTGTCTTCCTTTATTTGTTTGCTTGGGGAGTGTGGTGGGGGGAGTGGGGAGCAGCAGCAACAGAGCAGAGTGCAGAGCTTGATTGGGTAACTCCTTTTTTGATTGATTACTGTATAGGCAGAAGGTGTGGCTGGCTCAGCCATGCCATGATTCAAAATGATGCCATGGAATGAGTACAATAGGAAGAGCAGCGAAGACTGAGTAATCAATGTTGGTGTTTTAGTGTGGTACCAGCAGCAGAAGATGGCTGGCACTAGAGAAAGAACTCAAAGTCTGCATCTCTGTCCAGCCTCCTCTCAGTCTGTTCAGTGATGCGAAAAGGTGAACTCAGTCATACCTCTGCTTCCCATGGGACAGCTGGGGCATCTCTAACTTCTGAAATTAAGATTGCAATGGCGAAAGACACAGACAGAAATAACACATTCCCAGTCAGCAACACGTTGGTGGTAACACTGTTTCATAAAGTAAGAGACAATCGCTTTTTAACTCTTGCCATGCCAGGTACTGATATATCACTCCAGATTTCCACTATGTTTTAATTCTGCCTGTAGCCCAAGGCATTCCCTGTCAAGTATCCCAATTTTTTCAGGAAACTGTGATTTCAGAAACCCCTTCCCAAGATCCCAATTGCCCTGCTCTAGACCTCACATTCAACTTGACTGCCCAGCTGATTTGAATGTCACCACTGTGCTTGGCATTCAGCTGTCAGGTAAAAATGGCAATCAGCATCTGACATCATGTGAGCACACCAACAGCCAATTGTGTGTGCTCATCTGTAGTGTGGGCTGTGATGCGCAAATGGCATGAATTTTAAGCAAAATAAGCACTGGCTGTTAGCCTGTTTGCTGCCAATGTCAAATGGATAAATTTATTACCTGACCCCCTGGATGGTCTTCTCAGTAGAAAAGCAGACCACTGGCCCTAGCATTTTCCCATAGCCAGTCTGACATCTGCAGTCAGATAGTCTGTTTCAACAGCAACCAAGGTGATTAGGAGGAGCCCTAGAGAGGAGAGTGCCTGACACCTTGAGGAGCACTCAGAGAACACAAAGAAACCTGAGCAGCAGACCTGGGGATGGACAGTGCAGCAGCACTAAATATTTTAAAAAAAGTGCTTAATTACAACTTGAGTTGTTTTCAGTTGTACAGAGCCAAGTGTTGTAGACAGCTACTGCAGCAAGCAAGATTTTCAGACAGCCCAGCCTCCTGAACTGGAGAAGCCTAGAGGACCCATTTTTTCTCCACTGGCCAGAAAAATAACTCTAGAAAGCCTGATCAAAAATTATTTTATTACTGTTCATATGCTAGCTAGCTAGCTACTGGCATTAACAGTTTAGAAAGAGTATATTGTGAGAGGCTAGAGGAACCAACAAGGAGGATAATAGTAAAGCAGGGTTAAGGAGACTGAGGTAGGCCCAAGCCATTTTTATGCTGGCTTGCGAAGCAGGCACAAGCAACATCTTGTGGTAGTAGCACATTTCAGAAGTGTGTCAGTGTTGTGGTGAATGCAGGGGCCACTTTAATGGGTGGGTCCCTCAGCTGTCAATCAGTGAGCATGCTGGCAATGACAACAGCTTCAAAGAGAGCCAAGGAGTTGAAATGAATCTGCCGCTGCAATCATGGACAGCTTCATCATTGCACTGGCACCTCCCCCTCCTCTCTTGCAACCTTGTCAGCTCCTGCCGCACGCTGAGCACTCTGTCCCCAGGTCTTGCTCTATGAGAGCAACTTGTTTGTTCACTGTGCCTTTCCTGATGAAACATTTCAATAAATAAATCAGCCCCTGTGCACCTTTCCACATTGGCGGCTCCAGCCACCTGCCACACACTTCCTGGAAAGCTGACATTGGGATGCCCAATCCCAGAGTTGGCATGTTCCCCCCCCACTCACATTGTGGCACACTGGGAGCCCACCCTAGTGTGCCCAGATAATTTTTTTATATATTTATTTTTCCAACACTGGGATGCCCACTCCCAGCGTTGGATGCCTCCCACCCCCCAAGCTCACTGTCTTTGCCGATGGGGGTGTCAAATCATTGTCAGCATCATGTTTCCTCTCCCCCCAAGTTCACTTTCTTTGCAGATGGGGGTGCCCAATCTGGGCTGTGGTTTCAGTTCCCACATCTGGCACTTGGGTTAGTATCCCAATACTGACACTGTAGTGCAGCATGAGGGGGGTGCTGCACGTCAGAGGTGCTGTCTTTCAGGTGAGATGTTAAACCAAGGTCCCATCTGCCTGGATTGGTGGTATGTCAAAGATCCCATGGCACTTATTGAAAAGAGTAGGGGATTTCCCTGCTGTCCTGGTCAAATTTCCTCCAATCACGAAAGATACCACCAACAGCTTAATCTGGTTCAATTTCAGTTGTTTGCCATCTGTATCCCCCCTCCCTCCAGTAGCCCATGAAAAAGGGACTTCTAGTCCCAGTAGGCCTACTGGGTCAACAAAATTCAATAAATAAATAAATAATAAATTGTTCACATCCTGCCTGAAACATGTTTTCACACTTATTGCACAGAATGGTGCAGTTGATGTGAGAAATCAACATTTCAGACAGATTAACAAAATCACAGTGCCATTGTTCATGAGAGGAGGTCCCAAAATTCCCATGTTGAAAATTTGGTGAAAACAGTCCAACAATTGATTGCGTTATGGACGTGTGTTGCGCAGTTTCTACGCACACTCATAACTTCACCAATTTTTTATATTTTCACTTCAGATTTTCAACATTGCCATTTTTTCACACCTTCTTATGAACAGTACAGCTGTCATTTTTCACATCCTGCCCAAAACGTGTTTTTGCACATATTGCACTGAATCGCGCAGTCGCTGTGTGAAATCACATTTCGGGATTGAGTAATGAAATGATAGTGCCACTGTTATGAGGTGGGGTCCCAAAAATCCCATGTTGTAAATTTGGAGCAAAAATACCAGCAAACGCCAGGGGTGTTAGGGTTGCCAACTGTAACACCCCACCTTGTAGAGCTGAGAGACGTCTGGGCTGTGACTTGGGTTCATCAGCCATAATGCTCATAGCATTCCACCCCCACTCTGCAGCCATTGACAGGCATTAAGGTGTGCCTTGGGTCTTTGGCCCTAATGTTCAGTCCATTCTCCTATACTGCACCCATCTCAGCTTATTTCCTTATGGAATGGGGTGAGCGTAGGGGCCGAAGACCCAAGGCACACTGTGACACCTGTTGCTGTCTGCAGGGTAGAATGAGGTGGAATGGCTTAAGTGTTATGGCTGACAACCCAAAGGCACCCCCCAACACCTTTCAGTCTCTGCTGGGGGGGGGAAGGGAGTTGGCTTTAGTTCAATACTTCACTGCCATTCCTATTATGCATCTCTCTAACTCCTGCACTACCAATGCTAATGCCAGCAAGCCATCATTCGGCATTGACAAATGCTTTATTTGTTATTGTTTGGCTAGTTACTGATATGCATTGCAGCCTCAGATCAGAGTAAGAAAAGAGGACAATATGCATATTTTATTATAGTATATGGTTACCCTTTGTTATGTTTAAAAATCAGCCTGCTCAAAATCCTTGTTAAGCACATTCTAAACCATTATGCACATTTGAAAGTGTTGTTATACACATTCTGAACAGTTGTTATGCACAGTTCAAAGGTCATACAATTTAAAATTTCTCATTTATTCTACACCTAGCTACTTACTAACCACCCAGTGCCCAAAGTTGTACCTTTTAGCTTTCAAAAGTCTGGAAGTTTGATTTTGATATGTGAGTAGAACAAAGAAATGGCAAGATTTTTTGGTTTCACTTCAGTGGGGTTCTGTCACTCTGGTGTAAAAAAAAACATATACTATAAAAATTAAAATATTGTCAACCACACACAACTCGGCATGTGTTTCTATCTCGGGGTTGAGATGACAGCAAGGACCTCTCGAGCTTCGCTCTCGAGGTTCATATGCTGTTATCTCAACCCCTCGATGAAAACACAACCTTGTTGTGTATGGTTGCCCATACATTATTCTCTATGTTGTAATATGGTAGGTGGCACCTCTGTAGTACTCATGAAGGGGCCCATATTACGGTGCTCTCTTGGGCTAAAATTGTGAAGAAAATGTACTGCCATTTATTTTGGGGGAGCACAGACTCATGCCTACCTAGCATCTTCCCACCAAGTATCATGGAAAAGGGTTTCTAGTAAAAACACAAATGCTATGTAGAGACTTGTCTTCATTATTGTTATTTTTTAAGGGCTTTATTTAGTTCTGTATTGGTCCCTCTTTGCCAATTTAAAACATTATGATTAAGTATGCTTCACACTGGACTCTGATGTGGGGGGTGCTCTCTATATAATTGTTGCTCTGTGCAGTCCTTGCTATGGCTTTGAATAATTTGGATTTTTTAAAAAGGAGCTGTAGCTCAACTGCAAAAATCCTTATGGAAAGTGAAGAAACAAACTATTTGTTATATTGTGTTATGTGCATTAGTGGGTTATGCATGCCTGTTTACTTACATTTGTTAATTTCATTCAGTGTTTCATGGAGGGCTATGTGGACTATGTCAGTTATGCAGTGTGTATATGTATACAATTTTATCAATTTGTCTCAGTTGTGAGCTCTGCACTGTTCCTCGCACCATGTTTATTTTTTTAATTTAACATGGAGGACATGGTGGACAAAGTCCCCCAATTTAAATAAACTGATAACACATTATGACCATACTAACTAATTGTAAGTAGTGTACTGGCATGGTTCTAATGCTGTTTCATTTGTTGTTTCGACCTGATGCACATGGCCCTGTGAAAAGACAGATCTTGACTTGAAGAGATGGATAATTCTACCCTGTTGTAACTTTTACTTGCATGGCTGCTTGCTTGCTTTGGACCTGCACCTGCATGAGCAGTATGTTTTTACTGTAACTTTAATATTGGCATCGGCAGGTTAAGAGAATGTAGGGTAGGATTGTGAAAGATAATTTATGCTTCTTGTTGGAAGCTATTGCAAATTCTTGTGATTACCCCACATAATTTATTGTGGCAGCTGTTAGCAAGCATTTGTCAATGCCAAATGTTGCTTGCTTGTATGTGCTGTTTAGATATTTGGAAGTGATAGTACCATGCCTAAGAAATGTCATGTGCGCCCCCCCTGAAAAGACATCCACTGTGTCTTTCTGTTCAGTATTCACAGAAGAGGGAGAGGGGCAAAGGCCACAGCAGTACAGTAGTCAAGGGTGCCGGAAGATGGTAAAAGCTGAGGGGGCTGAGAATAAAAAGGGCACTTATAAGGGTACAAAGGGCACTTTTTCTGTACTAGTTTTTGCCATACAGAAATTAAAAGTGGGGTGGCTATCACCCCTTCAAACACCCCGGTTCCGGCACCTACGACAGTAGTTACCAAGGAGGTGAAGAGATGGACAATAGTCCATTCACAGACAAGAGAGTCCTGCAGAAGCTCACTAAATTGAACGTGGACAAAGCGATGGGATCAGATGGCATACACCTAAGAATATTAAGAGAACTGCGAAGGGAGATAGCAGTACCTCTGGCAGCCATGTTCACTGAGTCATTCAACACAGGGGTGGTACCAGAGAATTGGAGGAGGGCACATGTGGTCTCTGTACACAAATCCTGCAGCAGGGAGGAGGCGGGGAACAATAGGCCGGTCAGCCTCACCTCAGTAGTGGGGAAGATCATAGAGACATTGCTTAAAGAAAGGATAGTGGGGCATCTAGAAGCCATCAGAGCTGAGGACCATAGGCGACATGGCTTCACAGTAGGGAGGTCATTTCAGACAAATCTGGTTGATTTATTTGACAGGGAGACAAAGGAAGTAAATCAGGGTGAGGCAGTGGACAACACTTACCTTGATTTCAACAAAGCCTGTGACACTGTCCATATATAAGGCTGATAAACTAGCTGGGTAGGCTGAGCATGGGGAAATGGTAAACTGGGTTAAAAAACTGGCTAACAGACAGGAGGCAGAGAGTGGTGATAAATGGGGTGCAGTCTGGGGTGAGGGGGCGACCAGTGGAGTGCTGCAGGGATCAGTCCTGGAGCCAGTCCTGTTCAATATCTTCATTAGTGACATTGCAGAAGGGCTGAAGGGAAAGGTCTGCTTGTTTGCAGATGACACCAAGATCTGTAACACATTGGATACCCCAGAGGGGGTGGAGAAAATGAGGAGGGACCTGGGGAAGCTTGAAAAATGGTCTAAGGACTGGCAACTGAAGTTTAATTCAAGAAAAGTGCAAAATTATGCGCCTGGGATACAGAAACCCGGGGGAAAGCTACAGGATTTGGGGGGGGAGGGGAGGAGTCGCTGACAGTCACAAAGAAGGAAAGGGATCTGGGGGATTCTTATTTCAGATTATCTGAATATGTCAAAATAAAGTGCTAAGGCAGCTGAGAGGGCCAGTGTCATGCTGGGGTGCATAAGCAGGGGTATCACCAGCATAAGGAGGGAGGTAATGATGCCATTATATAAAACCATGGTCAGGCCTCACATGGAATACTGTGTGCAGTTCTGGAGTTCGCACCTTTGTAGGGATATTAACAGGCTGGAGATGGTCCAGGAAAGGGTGAATAAGATGGTACAGAGCTTGCAACACAAGACTTATGAGGAAAGATTAAGGGACCTCAATATGTACTCACTGGAAGAGAGGAGAGGAAGAGGGGATATGATAGAAACATTCAAGTAACTGAAGGTTGTAAACAAGGTGCAGGGGGGAGACATTTTCCAATAGAGGAGGAGCACGAGAACGAGGGGCGTAACATGAAATTGGAAGGTGGCAGGTTAAGAGGGAATGTGAGGAAGTTCTTCACAGAGAGGGTGGTGGACGTGTGGAATGGTCTGCCTCAGAAGGTGGTGGGAGTGAGCATTGTGGATGGATTCAATCATGCTTGGGTCAGGCATAGGGGAACCATAGAGTTACAGCAGCGAGTGGGTCAGAAGCAGTAATCCAGTACAAGGGCTTATGGGCAGACTAGATGGGCCAGGCATTCTTATCTGCTGGCAATTTCTATGTTTCTATCTCTGTGTCTCTTTCTCTTTTGAATTACAGACAGAGAGACACACAAGCATATGCTGCTTGCATGTGCTGTTCCCCACTATGTCCCTCCTAATACACTACTATCCACAGACACACAAAGAGAGGACACAGCACACGTTGTCTCTTCAATGCTGCTCCCCCAATGTCTCTGTCTCTCACTCACTCACTGTTACTCTCTCTGTCTCGCTTTCTCTATGTCGCTCTCCCTCTAAGCACCGAGCTCCATTCTTGAATGTCGGGGGAAAAAACTCAGTTAAGCTCTCTCACTTTCTGTCACTGGGATGGGGGGTTAGCAGAATGGGACACAGAGAAATTGTTGTATGGGAGGTGGGAAAGCAGCACGGAGGCTCCCAAAGAAAAAGAGACTGAGAGAGACAGAGACAGACAGAGAGCGAGAGATAGACACAACAAATACACAGGTCTCTCCTGCACACAAACTAGCACTGTTCTGTACAGGGGAGCAAAGGGAGGCCACAAACAACAACATCCCAGTGTTTTCTCTCTTACTGTCTCACAGGACATTTCAGCCATGGTGCAGGTGTGGAAGAGTGATGATGCTGTCTCTCACTCTATCGTCTGTGCACTGAGGGTGGGGAACAGGTAGTGGGGCAGCCACAGTTGGGAGTGTACCAGGAAAGGAAACTCCGAGTGGTCACACACGCTCACTGTCTCCTCTGCTCTCCTGTATTACAACCGGTCAGAGGGCTTTATGTTGCTGATCACTGCTTCCACTGTTTCTGTGGACAGTCATAGACAGACAGAGAGGCGCAGCACATTGCTGCAACTTTGGTACCTACTGTCTCCCACCGTCTGTGTCTCTTTCTCTCTCTGTCTTACATGCCAGACCACATGGCCACTCTCACTCTCAGCTACTTCCTTTCCCACTTGGACTGCTGATTATCTGCAACTGGACAGGGTAGTGGCAGGCGGAACACACACAGGTGCTCTGTCTCCGAGCTCATAGGCTACACAGCTGACATGCACATCTCACTGTCTTGCAGTGTGTGGTGTTTCTGTGTCCCCTAGCCACAACTTATCATACAGACACAAGATTGCCATACCATTTCTTGACATTGTCTCCATCCTGATTGCTCTCTCTCTGCTTCAGACTGCACAGTAGGATAACTTCACCTGGCTTTTCCCCATTGCACTTCACCAACTTGGGGACATAATCTGTCTGTGCTGCTGGACTGCAGTCTGAAAATACAATCTGACTGCACACAGCATGAACTGGGGCCTCAGAAGCTACAAATTGTGCAGGACAATACTGATTTCACTGTGGGCTTGGTGCCCGGTGGTCCGTGGGGTGGCTGAGTATGTACACAGAAGTTGTTAACTGTGCTCTGGCTGCATTGGGGTCTGCATTATCGCACTGTCAGGTGCTGCCACACAGTCAATCAAATCCATTCAAAAGAAAAATTGTATGGATTTGCTTTAAGAAAAAAGTATATTCTTACAGCCTTGGGAATATTTGGAGCGCTACCAAAGTATTCTGCTATTTACAAAATGCATACACAGTCTGAGTCGGCCATCCACTCTGGCTCTCAGAGCATATCAGATTTCAGCTCTTACAGTAACACTTGTCCCACGGAGTACTAGGCAGCTTTGTGGTGCATCGTTTAAGCTAAAGCTTCTCTGGTTCCTCCCGTAATTTGTGAGGCTGATAGCAGCACAACTTAGCCAGTCGTGTTAGCATGGTCACTTGAGCCTGGCTTGAAGAAATGCAAAACATGAAGAAACAGGAGGGTCAGAGGCACAACAAGGGAGAAATGAGGTACAGGGAACATGAGACAAAAGGTGTGTGCAGAGGAGGAGGGAGAGACAGCAAGGAAAACTGAGTGATGGAGGGGAGGGGGGACGGCTTTATGTATATGAAATGGAAGAAGTGTCGTCTCATTGGAGCGCTTCATTTGTTTCAAGTACACAAAGTGTCCGTCCATAAACTGTAAACCATTGTCATACTTAGCTTGCATGCTAATTGGTCTGTCAAGGATGAGCCCAATGCAGCTTGACCTGCATTGGGCTTGTCAGTGACACACCTCTGCAATGCTGTTCTCTGCAGCAAAACATTTCTTGTGCACACTGCCCAGCTGAGGTGCATGCAACAGGGGACTCCAGAGAGCCTTAAGGGGTAAAGCCTCCTTCCTTCCAGTGTACTTGTGGAGAGGTGTTACCCCATCAGTACCAACTGCCCCACCCACCCCAGCTGGGCTCTACATTTATTGCTGCCTACAGGTCACATGACATATCACATGACTTCTCATTGTTTCTCAGTGTCCACTTTTCCATTTGCAGCTTATACTCTCTGACCACTAGGGGTTGCTACTGTGCTCCTCCAGGCACCACTCTGTTCACTTTCCTCATCTCCACTCCCTATTTGCAGCTACTATTGGTTTCTGGCCACTAGGAGTCACTATAGCACCCTCCTAGCCCCTGTTTCTTCCTTTTCTCCCCACTTTGCATCCCTCTTAATCTCTACTCCTCTCCTTATCTGCTACTGTCCCCTGTGGGTCTCAAACCCTCTACCACTAAGCCAACGAGCCAGGCTATTTACTCCCTCTGTTCCACAGCTCTTGAAGTTTTTGGCTCCATAGTCAGCTAAAAATACTTTTCTACTGTCCCATTGCAGGTCTCAAACCCTGTACGCTTGACACCAAAATCACCAGCTCTACCTCTAGACCAACAAGCCAAGAAAAATTTCACTTTGTTTTTAAAGCTCTTAAAGCTTTTTGGCTCCGCAGTCAACTAAAAATACTTTCTGCTATTCCACCACAGGTCTCAAAGCCTGAATACTCGACACCAAAGTCAGCAGCTCTACCTCTAGGTCAGCAAGCCAAGATAAATTTCTTTTGGTTTTTAAAGCTCTTAAAGCTTTTTGGCTCCATAATCGACTAGAAATACTTTCTGTTGTCTCACCGCAGGTCTCAAATCCTGTACCCTTGAGACCAAAGTCAGCAGCTCTACCACCAAGCCAAGATAAACTTCTCTTGGTTCTTAAAGCTCTTAAAGTTTTGGCTCCCACCCAGCCACTTTGCTCTGCCTCCAAGGCTGCCTGGCACCATGAATGCTCACCTCCACTTTACATGTCTCATCTTCATAAGCATCCTGGAGCTCACCTCCCACTAGCCAGACCTTACCCCTTGCCCTTTGTTGACTGCTCCTGCATACATCACCAGTGTAACCCACTCACCCCCCACCATGTCAATGCACCCTGGATCCCTGCATCTACCCCCTAGCTTCCCCCAACCCCACCACCCACCCTGGCTCCCCTTGGCTCCACCACCTTTGTGTCTTCCAGACCCTCCAAACCCTGCCCACCCTTTGCTCCCCTACTGCCGGCCCTACCTCTCAACGTACTCCCAAAAAGTTAACAAACTGACACCCCAGGGCTAGAACCTTGGTCATTCTATTACTTCTCTCTGGTAATATCCACCCTAACCCCAGGCCCTGCCCCCACCAGTCCACCAACTAGGTCCAATGGACTCCGCATTGCCTCCATGAACATATGCAGCCTACTGAAAAAATTCACTGCCATTCAGTGCTGGGTCATACTATACCAACCAGACGTCTTAGCCCTAGTAGGAACCTGGCTAACTAAGTCCACCCTAGACTCCTTTGTCTCCTTTCCAGGCTACACCCTATATCGCGAGGATTGAGCAGGTAAACGTGAAGGTGGTTGTGCATTTTACGCTCGTGATACCATCATTGGCCACGACTCCCTGCCCTTACCCTCAAACTTATCCCAGACCCATCCAAGAGCCCACTCTATCTCATAGTCTCCTACATACCCCCAAGGAACCAGACCCCAGTGATATTATCGCTCACTGAATAACTCTCCTCCTTCCCCCATAAGGCACAACAAGTCCTAGTCAGAGACCTCAACGTGAACTGGCTCAGTCCCTCTGCCTCATCAATAAGAGACACCTTCACTGCATTAGACCTGACCCAACTCATCTCCCAATCCACTAGATATAACCAAACTACAGGGACTTGCACCCTCCTAGACATTATTGTCTCCAACCACCTCCAAAAGATTCAGAATATTCAAGTCCTCCCAGACTCCTTAAGTGACCACTCCCCTCTCCTATTCTTCTGGTCTACCCCCACTCTCAAACATGTAGTCCAAGCCACATGCCACAGGCGTCTCTGCCCAGGTGGACTGAAAAAACTCAAACAGTTCCTCGCTCACATTGATTGGTCTCCCATCTGCCATGCAACCAACATTGATGCTGCCCTCAACCTTTTCTCACAAGTCTTTAACAAGGCCTGTGATCTTTTTGCACCCTTCACCATGATCTGCTCCAAAAGGCAAAACTCACCTTGGGTCACCCCTGCCCTACTCCAATTGTTCAGGGATAGGGATAACCTCTGGCATATAGCCACTTAGACTGGCCAGACAGCTGACAGACAGGCATATAACGCCACATGTAACAGGTGCACATGGGCCATATGAAAAGCCAAGGCAGACCACTACCAGGCCACCCTCACCTCCTCATGGGGGTGTGCCTGGAACTTCTGGGACAATATAAAAGAAATAAATGGGAAATCATGCTCCCCCCAGCCCAGCTTACAGTCAATGGCTCCACCTTTACTGACCCTGCTGACATTGCCAACTGCCTTAACTCCTCCTTTACAGATCTTAGCCCCGTCCTCCCGAATAACTTTTTAGACCCAACCCCTGACCCACCGCCCTCAGATCCTCAGTGACCCCAGTGCTATCTATGCAAATTATCCATCCAGGAAGCCAGACCACTCCTGCTTAAAGTGCTAAACAGCAACAGTCCTAGCAGCGACTCCCTGGATCCAAAAATACTCTGGCTGGTCCTGGATGATGTCCTGGTCCCACTCACTGACCTACTAAACTGGTGCCTCTGTCTGGGGCAATTCCCCACAGAATGGAAAACAGCTATAGTCACACCTATTCACAAAGGAGGTGACAGGTCCACCCCCAGCAGCTATCGTCCAATCTCCATCCTTCCCCCCCCTCTCCAAAGCCTTAGAAAAAGTGGTGGCCACTCAACTCACCAAATATCTAGCAAAATACAACACTCTATGCCCAGAACAGCATGGCTGCCACGCTGGTCACAGTACAAGTACAGCATTAATGGAGTTCTCCAACTTCCTGCACTCCTCCCTGGACTCCGGTTCCCTAACTGGAGCAGTGTTCATTGACCTCTCTAAGGCCTTTGACACTGTCTCCCACCCCATCCTACTAAATGCCCTCGACCATACAGTTTTCTCTGCTGGCCCCCTCGCCTGGTGTGCAAGTTACCTATCAGCCCGCTCCCAGCGTGTCAAAAACAATGGGATACTCTCAGAAATCCATCCCATCTGCTCAGTGGTTCCCCAGGGCTCTATCTTGGGCCCACTACTCTTTAGCCTGTACCTAAACACCCTGCCCAGTGCCTGCTCTGGCAATATTCTCCTGTACGCTGATGATGCCGTTATTTATGTCGTCCACAGAAATCCCACCTCCCTCCAAGTTTCCTTCCAACGCTCCTTCAATGATGCTGAGAACTGGTGTAAGGAGAGCAGACTAGTCAATAACCTCAAAAAAACTAAGGCAATACTCTTTGCCCACCACCAGAACAAAGCCAGCAACAACCCCATCCAAATCTTCCCCAGCACTCATCAACCACTTGAACAAGTTTACTCTTACAAATACCTTGGGATCACCTTTGACTCGGCCCTCACCTTTCATGCCCACATTGCAGCCATCACTTATTCCGCTAATGCTTGTCTAGGCATCCTCTACCGTCACAAGGACTACCTCCCACCTGATGCCCTCAGGCTTGCCATTACATCCTCAGTAATGTCCCTTGTTGATTACGGCCTTCCAGTCTATGGTGCTGCCAGGGCCAGCTTTAGGATTTTGGGGGCCCCCAGCAGAATTAGTGAAGTCATGGGGCCCCTCTACTTGGCCCACCTTTAGCCCATATGTTTTGCTGTATCCCATAAGTGCAAGATTTTATTGTGGTGATACTATAGGCAGAGATAAATGGGCAGACTAGGTGGGCCAAGCAGTAGTTATCTGCCAGCAAATTTTATATTTCCTTGTTTCTATGTATAGCTTTAGTATAACCAGTAGTATTTTAAAAAAATTTATAGGAGGGCACAGCAGTGTCTGTTCTTGGGGCTCTTATTCCCATCCCATTCATTGCTGCCTATCCACCTCCTATTGACTGGATCATAGCTAGTTGAGGTATTTCATGACAGAACCAGAAGGAACTGCACAGTCCTTTACTGATGTTTTAAAAATATATTAAGATAAAAAAAATGTTTAAAAAAAAATAAGGTAAACTTCTCTGGTTGGGGGCCCCTAGGAGGAGGGGCTCCCAGCAACTGCAGGGTTCGCTGGTGCCTAAAAACGGCTATGGGTGCTGCTGACTCCACAGCCCTCAACAAGATTCGACTCACCCTAAACAAGGCTTGCAGACTAGTGATCAGTGCCCCTAGGCTCACCCACACTTGTCAACTCTATGACATAGCCAAACTCCTTAGCCTCGATGAACGCCTCTGCTACCAAACTTGCCTACTAACTAAGAAGATTCTACTCGGACTCTTCCCCACTGGGGTTTCTGCCTCCATCCAACTTACATCTTCCAGAGTCACTACCCGAACCACTGACAATGTCACCCGACTAGTACCCAGAACTAGGACCACCAGGGCACACAGGTCGTTCAGCTTCAGAGGCTCATCCTGGTTCAACTCATTCCCTGCAGCCATTTCCAACACCGACAAGATTGCCCCCTTCAAAAGTGCCCTAGGAGACCTATTGTTCAACACCCGCTGTTGCACTTATCGCTAACAGATGCTCTGCTGCTCTCAAAACACTATTGACATAGCCCTCTGGGCCGAACTCCCCCTCACCCCCCCACACTCCCCCATGGCCTCCCTCTTCACTACCAGTACCTGCTGGTACTAAACCTATCAATTCTGAAATGTTTTTTAATTACTCTTTGTGTTCAAGCAATTATGTAAAACTACGTTATTCTGTAGGTATGTTGACTCTGTATGTCCTCTCTGTGACGAGGTACCTTTATAAACGAGCCTCTGGCTCAAAGGTTGTAAATCCAATTATACAATAAATAAATAAATAAATTAAATAAAGTGCAAGCAATGTAAAAAGGAAGAGAAAGGCACACAGTGGATGTAATTAGGGAGTAGATTCAGTATTCTGAAGCTTTCATAGGAGGAGGAGGGGAAGGTCCCCCGCCCCTGAAGCCACCTCACAGTTTAGACTGATATCAGTATGTTTTCTTGCCTTGCAAATGAACACAAGCATTTGTCAATGCTGAATGGTTGCTTGCTGGCATTAACAGTGGAAGTGCAGGAGTTACACAGATGCAGTATAGGAATGGCAGTGAAGTATTGTACTGATGCAAACTCCACCCCCACCCTGCAGAGATGGACAGGCATTGGGATGTGCCTTTGGGCCATCACCCATAACGGTCACGACATTTCACCTCACCCTACCCTGCAGACACTTACAAGTTTCAAGGTGTACCTTGGGGTGTTCGGGCTTTACACTCACCTCATTCCATAAGGAAATACACTGAAATGGGTGTAGTATAGGAGAATGGGGTGAACTCTGGAGTCCAAGGCCTACCTCAGTGCCTGTCACTGGCTGCTGGCTGCTGGGTGGGGGTGGAATGGCATGAGCATTACTGTCGACAATCCCAAGTCACACCACCGATGCCTGTCAGTCCCTACAGGGTAGGGCATTATGGTTGGAAACCCGAATGCCCTTGGCATTTCTTGGTATTTTTACTCCAAGTTTTACTCCAAGTTTTCAGCATGGGCTTTTTGTGACTCCACCACATGAACAGTGACACTATCAGTTTGTTAGCCGAGAGGAGATTTTGCACAGCGACTGTGCCATTTGGCGTCACAGGAGTGAAAACACATTTTGAATAGGATGTGAAAAATGACAGCTGTAGTGTTCATGAGGAGGTGTAAAAAAAATGGTAATGTTAAAAATCTGGAGTAAAAACATAAAAAAACTGGTAAAGTCACAAGCATGCATAGAAACTGCGCAACACACACCCATAATTATTTTTGGGATTTTTTTATACCAGATTTTCAACATAGACATTTTGGGACCTACGCTCATGAACAGTGTCACTGTGATTTTCTTAATCTGTCCCAAACACTGATTTCCCACAGTGATCGTGCTATTCTGCGCCGGAAGTGCGAAAACACATTTCGGACAGGATGCAAAAATGACAGCTGTGCTGTTCATAAGGAGGTGTGGAAAATGGCAATGTTGAAAATCTGGAGTGAAAATATTACGAATTCATGAAGTTATGAGGGTGCGTGGAAACTGCGCAATGCATGCTCGTAACACAGTCATTTTATGGACTTTTGTCACCAAATTTTCAGCATAGGCATTTTAAGACCTCTGCTCATGAACAGTGTCACTGTGATTTTCTTAATCTGTCCTGGACATTGATTTTTCACACCGACCACAGCATTGTGCGCTACATGTGCGAAAAAACATTTCTGGTGGGATGTGAAAAATGACAGCTATACTGTTCATAAGGAGGTATGGTAAAATGGCAATGTTGAAAATCAGGAGTGAAAATATTAAAAATTGTCAAAGTTACGAGAGTGTGTAAGAACTGTGCAATCCACGCTCGTAAAACAGTAATTTTTGGGAATTTTTTCACAAAATTTTCAACATAGGGTTTTTGGGGGGCTACCTCATGAACTGTGACACTGTCATTTCATTAATCAGTCCCAAAAGGTGGTTCTGCGCAGTGACAGCGAAATCACCTTTCAGGACTGAATAACAAAATGACAGTGACTTGAGTTTATGATCCTAAGAACCCCATGTTGAAAATTTGGTGAACAAATTCCTTAAAATGGCCGTGATATCCACTTAAGTTGAAAAAAAACCTAGTTATGCCATCATACAGCTTACCGGCATTTCTTCAGTTCACGGTTGGCTTTGAAGAGGGCAGATGTGTTCCTGGTCCGCCGAAGATCATCACACCAGGCTCCAGAGGCAAATATGGGGTGAGTGGGGGAGGTGGAGTGCACAGAGGGTGGGTGCAGGTTGGGCGAGGGGGTGCCACAGACAGTGCAGGACTGTTTTCTTTATTTTTACGGGACTGAAAAAAAGAAAAAAGAAAAAGGACACCGCGGGACTATTGATATGCTGGGGATGGGCTCCCAGTGTGCCACCAGGATGTTTGTTGAGAAAGGGGGAGCGGAGCCAACAGAAAGTGGGCACCCACTGGCCATACAGTGTGCTGGGGGATGCATGAGCCAAGGAGTGGGCACCCCCTCAGCACACAACAAGCGGTGCATCATGCTGATGGGGATTGGGCTACCCCATCAGCAAATGAACAGGGAGGGGGCATGCCGACAGGGGGATTGGGCAACCCCATCGGATTTTAGAACTAGAAGAGGCAGGCAGTGGCTTTCTGTTGGCTTTGTGGGGACTGTGAGAGACCAGAGAGTCCATCACCATGGGGACACCACACAATGCAGCTTATAATTGGCTGCTGCAGTTAGGGACACCCTGCAGCAAAAACAGCTGACTGCATAGTGACAGAGCACTCCCTGATTGCAGCGGCCAAGTTTCTTTGAACATAGTAGCATGCGCATTAACTGCCGTCGTTGACAGCGTGCTCCTCTATTCGCCACAGCAGAGACCAGCCCCAGAATGAATTGCTGCCATTCGGCACAACACTGCCGCGCCTCCATAACCCACTTGTGAGAGAAGCTGATGCAATGTGTTTCTTGCACATGCGTGCAAGCAACACAAAAAATATATCATCTTTTAGCTTGTTCCATTGCTTCTATCCAGTTGTGTGGGGCTTGTTGTAGACTAGTACTGTAGCCAGCATGGCTGATTTTGTCATTAACATTTTCAAAGTTATTGCTTAACTATAATCATGCTAATTGAAAAAGTATTCCATAGGGGGGGGTTCCATTGTGTGAAATTTGAATCTGGAGTATAATCTGTATGTGTTTAGACTCCAGGAGGGTATTTGAGCCACTTAAAGCTGTTTTGACATTTTGTGTGTGAGCATGTGTGTGTGTATGGGGGGGGGGTGGGGTGGGGGTTAGTCCAGCAGCAGCGTATGGAAGTTGGATCTGTAAATTTGCTATTTAAATAATTTACTGACACAAATTTAGAAGTTTCACACACTTCTACTAGGCTAAAATCTCCCCTTCAAATAGCAAAATAGCTGTAAATGCCTCAAAACCCACCTCATCAGATAGATTTACAGATCTAATTCCTGCTTCACACAATGGACTAAATGATTACCGTTGTGTCTGGTAAGACAACTATATCATGTTAACTGCAAAAGTATTCATTTGGGATGATGGGGTTAGTCACTTGTGTGAAAGTTTGAGTTGTAAACATTTTGAGGGAGAATTGCATTTCCACAGTATATATTCAGCAATTGCACCACTGAAAGATGCTATGTTGTGTGTTGCACTATGGCCTAGAGAAAAGGGAACCCTCACTCTAAGGCCCTGTGGATGGACTGGGGAGCACTGGTGAAAAGCAGTGCCCCTAAGTCAAAGTCCTCCCCGATGGGCGCTGTTTTAAATATAAGCATGACATACAGTGAGGATGGTTAGGTGACAGGTCACTAGTTTCCTTGAAGACAGAAAAAGAGTCCATTTTTTGTTGCGGCTGATTCATTTATGTATTTATTTATTTATTGAAATGTTTCACCTGGAAGGCACACTGAGCAACGAGCAACAAGTCACTCGTCTCCCAGTGCAACCTGGGGGAAAGGGGTACAATAGGAGTGAGACATTAAACATTCAAGTTACAAGATCAACATTAGCATACAGTTGTAAGGCAGGAGTTACAAGCAGTGGTACAACAGTGTTGCACAGAACAGGTAGAAGAGTGCTGGGTTAATAAGTAAACAAGTGCTTACATGAAAGAAAAGGGGGAAAGGAGAGGGAGGGGGAAGAGTTGAGTTCAAGTTACATTCAAGTTACAAGATTAACATTAACATACAGTTGTAAGGCAGGTGTTGCAAACAGTGTTAAAAAAGTGTTGCGCATAATATGTAGAAAGAGTGGACAATAACAAATGCTGGGTTCATAAGTAAACAAGTGCTTACATGAAAGAGAAGGAGGAAAAGGAGAGGAAAAGGTGAGAGGGTGAGGTGGGGAAGGGGGAAGAGTCGTGTCCCTGGAGACCATTTTAGGATGTTGATATGACACTGCGTTTTATCCCATCATCACTGATGCCCTGTTTGACTTTATGTTGAGCTCAGTGATTCATAGAAACATGGAATTTGTCAGCAGGAAAGGACCATTCAGGCAATTAACAGAAACATAGAATCTATCTACAGAAAAGGACCACTTGGCACACCCAGTCTGTTCAATTCGATGTTCCCTGCCTAATCTGTCTCTGATTCCTGGCAGTGTTAAACTGAGCCAGCCTGCCACAATAGGTGCTAATTGCCACCCACTTAAGGGAATACCATCAACCTGAAATACATTCTATGTATGTCACCCCCCTGCACATGGGGGTTCCCAAAAGTCTTCCAGGAGCTTGCTTGAATACTCCAAGCCTGGATGGTGTTCGGCGTCTAAGCCGTTTATCTGTGAGTGCTTTTAGAGCCTCTGGTACTGTCTCTTTAAGAGCTGTCTGCCTGCAGACATAATTAATTTGGATGGGGGTCTGTGTGTTTCCCTGCTTGAGTCCCACTCGAGCTGCTGCCAAATCGCTCAGTTTCTTCCATCACTAAGTGGGCAGAGTGAGCACTTTTCAAAGATGTAACTATTTGCCAGACATCATTTAGAGTAATAACGAAAATACAGTTTGTCTAACCTGCTTTTCTTTGCAATCAGAACTGTGTTTGCCTAGTCCCCCATTCTAGTTTTGAACTGCTGAACTGGACCAATCAGTGTGGGGAGACCTTTGAAATGGAGCCTGCTGCTGGCAAATCAGAACTTGGACTCCCACTGTGGAGCCAGCCACCTATGTACTGTATGGCCAATGCTTCTGGGAATTGTGGTTTGGACTTCAGCACCTTTTTTCCACCAACAGGGGGAGTTTACTGTGAGTGACAGCAAAACCAGCCAACTAACTGGGAGGAACTCAAAGGAAATGCCCGTCTCTCTCTACTGGAAAGATGAGATGAGTTGTGACTGTGAAGAGGGAAGGAGCTCTGGGCTCCTGTGCTGTTGAGTTTTCACACGGGAAGCTCGTGTGGGGCCCTGAAGTTTGGCCTACAACTGTTTGTGCATGCCAGTGTGGACTGAATCAGAGTTGTAAGGAGAAAGAAGCACCAGAAGTGAGGAAACCAAATCGCTCTGGATCTGTCAGGAACTGAATCTGCTGTGTGTTCTCCCGGGTATTCTGCAGTAATTGCGATCGGGATAGAGAAGCAGCCTGCCTGGTATAGTACTTTCCTTTTACATATAAATGTGTGTAGTGCTTGTGGGGAATTGCATTTCAAATCCCCTGTACAGTGAATAGAGTGCATGAAGCAGGAAGTAAACCCCAGCTTAATCCAGACTACATCCATTTGCTCTAAACTACAGTGGGGTCCATTCACAAGGACCTTGTCCACATGGTCTGCTCCTCCTGGCACTCCAGGACAATCTTCCTTCCATTCAGTTTCAGCATTCAATTTGTGAGCACAAATCAGGGTAGCTCCCTGCCATCATCTAATTGCAAGTGTTCCATCTGATTACTTTTTCTTTCTTTCTTCACGAACTGAGCCTACTGTCTCCGGATTACAAAGTGGGTATTGTGCATGCATTTTTCCATCCTCATGGCCCCAACCAGCTGCACCAAATAGGCTAGCCTCTTATTGCCTAGGTACCCAGTAAGAGTGACATTTGGGACATTTGGGACTCTGAAATATATGCACGGTACTGTGATTAGTAATGTGACTGAATCAATTAACCTGATTTCCCCCTGTCCTTGTTTCTATCCCCTAAATAAATCAGATTTGGTTGTTTAGCAGAGTTACACTGCTTGAACTGTGTGTCTTTGCTGAATTACTGTACAGTGGTTATTGTATAACTGCATCTTACTTTACAGGGGGTCCCCAGAGTCAAGCTGATTGAACCAATCCTGGGGGTAAGTATATATTGCAAGGGTACTGTGATTGATTTGTGTGGGCCACTAGTGGGAAGAAAGGGGCTGCGACCAAGTCATATCAGACTGTCTTAACCCCGACCTCTGGGTGGAGGCACCTGCCATCAGGTCCAGGCCCTTCAACCTGTTAGTGGCAAATCAGGCAGGGGTAGTAGCCCTTGGGATAGCGCCACCTAGGGGTTACATCTTGGAGGCACCACTGGGATTGTGTGTCCTCTAGTGGCCATATTTACGAACCACTGTTAAGGAAAAAAAAAAATGGGTACCCCGACAGAAGTGACTGTGCACCGGCTGGTGGAGTGGTGTGCTGGGGAGGAGATCAATCCCCAAAATGCTATGCTTATCCTGGACATCCCCCTGGGTATGAATACGGACACTGTACAGGGAGTACTTTTCAAGGTGGAAGGTTTACAAAACCCTGTGGTGGTGGGTCGGCATGCTAATCTGCTCACCCACACTTTCTTGGCCCTAGTAGAGTTTAAGGATCCCATAGAAAGCTCCAAAGTGCCACAGACTCTTACCCCAGAGGGAGCCCTCACTGCCTGGAGAGTGATAACTAAGGACAGTAAAGAACCGGGGGGGAATAAGCCCCTACCACTATCTGAAACTTTTGAGGAGAAATTTGCTAAATGGTTGCTGGGGGAAGGGAAAACTGTGGAGGACTTGAAGAAACTATTCTTGCTACCTGGGTGTGTTCCTTCTCCAACACCCTCTCCCACTCCAGTACCCGTAATGGTGGCTGAACCAATGCAGGTTCCTATTTCTGCACCTGCCATTAGTCACGACTCTGACCGAAGGTTGAGGATCTTCTCTGGCACCCTCCCCACCCCCCAAGGGGAGGATGACTGGGAGACCTGGATAGACTATGTTGCCCCCCAGGTGCTAGAATGGCAATGCTCGGAAGCCGAAAAGTGAAAGAGGGTTAGTGAGAGCCTCTGAGGTCCTGCCCTGGCTACCATCCATGCTAAACGGGCCAGTAACCCTGAAGCGACTGCACAGGACTATCTTGAGGCCTTGGAGAATGTTTATGGGAGCCCAGATTCTGATGAAGACCTGTGGTGGAGAGTAAGAAATGCACAACAGAACCAAGGGGAGTTGTTGTCTGTGTATGTATCTGGCTGGAAAAATTGTTGCAAGAATGCCTCAGAAAGGGTAGTTTGCCAGCAACTGAACTGGACTGAATCAGGCTGGACAGGATCCTTAAGTCTGCCCCTTTCTCAGAACTGCTGTTGCTTCAGTTATGCCTGGCAAATCGACTGGAATCCCCACCCTCCTATGATGAGCTAATGAGAGAAATTCAAGGAGTTGAGAAAAGGCGACTTTGGGAGGGACTTGCACCAATAGCTGCGGCTACGACCAGAGTGACTGAGGGTGACCCATTAAGTGAAGTTCAGGGGCAGAGGTTGGCAGTTAATGAGTGCTCGGAGAAGGAAAAAGATATGCCACAATGGGGCGAAATGTCGAGAGAGTTCGGGGAAATAAAAAACAGTCTCTTTATGAAGGCCACTCCTGCAAGTACAGGCCCCGACCCTAATCTGACTGCATCTGCTATGGGGGTTGGGGTACCCACCCATGCATCTCCTGCTGACAACAGCTCAAAATTCGATGTCTTGACCATGGAAGTGGGGAAATTGACGAGATGTCTCCAAATGCTTATGCCACAGACAGAGATGGCACCAAGGTTTCCAGTTAGTAGTACCCCCGCCCTGGCTCCCAGTGTGATGCCTCGGCCAGCTCAAACTCCAGAAAGTATGTTTTGTTATAATTGTGGGAAGGATGGGCACATGAAGAGAGAATGCCAGTCCCCAAAAGACACAGACAGTGTTGCATATAGGCTACAAGGAGAGCTTTGGAGAACAAATCAGTGGTTAAAGGGTGCACACAATAATCCCAATGAGGGCCCCAAAAATGCGAACTCACGTCCCTTTGTGGCAAGGTCAGTTGCCCAGGCCCCCACTACCGCCTCTCCAGAATGGTCCAGAATAGTGGGTCCCTCCATAGAGACCACTGTAAAGGTGAATGGAGTGTCTACAAGAGCTGTATTAGACAGTGGCTCCCAAGTGACAATTATGTTCCAAGACTGGTATCAGAAGCATTTGTCTGATGTACCCTTACAACCGTTGGAGGTGCTGCATGTCTGGGGATTAAGTGAGAGGGCCTACCCCTACTCTGGATATATCCAAATTTGGCTGTCTTTTCCCACCTCTGTGGCTGGAGTGGCTGAGCAAGTAGAGACCCTGGCCTTAGTGTGTCCCCCTACTGGACTGTATGATGGGGTTCCTCTACTAATTGGGACTAATGCACATATGTTTGGATGGCTGGCACAGTTGTGTTATGAAAAACAGGGTCAAGGGCTGGTAGAGCTTTAAAATTCGGCCTTGATTAAGAGGCCTATGAGGCACAGAGAGATGTTGAAAAAGTAGAACCAGAGGAACCGGTTGGAATTGTCTGGAAGAAGGATCCTGAGTCTCTGATCCTGGCACCAAATGCCCAGTGTACCTTACAGGGAGAGGTCCGTATCAGAAAGGATGTCAAGAATAAAATATTAATGTTGGATGCACCAGGCAACGGAAAACTGCCAGAGGGACTGCTGGTCAAGCCTAGTATTTTGCCTGCTAGAGCCCATGCTTATGCCAGAAGGATAATGGTTCTAGTTCATAATGTGTCTGACAGAGAGATTCGAGTAAATAGAGGTTGCACCCTGCCTAATGTGCATTGTGCAGACACTGCAGTGCTACCCAGTAGCAAGAGTTCAGGGAAGAATGACAGAGTAACACCTGACTTGTTTGACTTCGGTGACTCCCCGTTACCAGCTGAATGGAAAGTGAGGATCAGTGAGAAGCTTGTCAAGAGAGACCAGGTGTTTTCTTTAAAGGAATGGGATGTAGGATGCATGCAAGGAGCTGAAAACCATATCCGGCTGCATGATGAAAGGCCATTTCATGAGAGGTCTCGATGCGTGGCACCTGCTGACATAGATGATGTGAGACGGCATCTGCAAGAGATGCTAGCTGCTGGTGTAATACAGGAATCCAGAAGCCCCTATGCTTCCCCCATTGTGATAGTGAGAAAAAAGAATGGGACAGTAAGGATGTGTGTGGATTATCGCACTTTAATCCAGCGGACTATCCCTGATCAGTACACTATGCCCCGCATTCAGGATGCTTTGGACTGCCTAAACGGGAGTAAGTGGTTCACTGTGCTGGATCTCTGCAGTGGGTACTAAAAGATCCCAATGGCCCCCGAGGACCATGAGAAGACAGCCTTTATCTATCCGCTTGGCTTCTATGAATTCATGAGGATGTCTGAAGGGATTTCAGGCACCCCCGCCACTTTTCAAAGATTGATGGAGCGTGCAGTGGGGGACATGAACTTACTAGAGTGCCTGGTATACCTAGATGATGTTATTGTGTTTGACAACTCACTGAAGGAACACAAGAGCAGATTATTCAAGGTGCTGGACCGACTGGAAGACTTTGGCCTTAAACTGTCCATTGATAAGTGTCAATTCTTTCAAACATCAGTAAAGTATGTAGGACACATAGTATCCAACAAGGGAATAGAGACCGACCCAAGTAAAGATGAGGCCTTGACCACCTGGCCACAGCCCAAAAATCTAAAAGAACTGCAAAGATTCCTGGGATTCTGTGGTTATTATCAGAGTTTCATCAAGGACTATTCAAGAGTGATCTGCCCTTTACTTAACCTTACTCAAGGGTATCCCCAATCCACAAAAGATACAAAAGTCAGCGTCCTCGAGACTGAAAGAGTGTATTTTCATCCAAGTGAAGTATTTGGGGCCCTGCTGGACTCCTGATTGTGAGACTGCTTTTCATGAGATCATATATCAACTTACCCACACTCCAGTGTTGGCCTATGCCGATCCAACAAAACCTTATGTCCTGCACACTGATGCTAGCTTGCAAGGGTTGGGGGCTGTGTTGTACCAAGAGCATGAGAATGGCCTGAGACCAGTGGCCTTTGCAAGTAGAAGCCTGACCCCATCCGAAAAGAATCATCCTGTACGTAAGTTAGAGTTCCTAGCTTTGAAGTGGGCTATTGGTGACCAATTCCATTAGTACTTGTATGGGGCTAAGATACTAGTAAAAACTGACAAAAATCCGTTGACCTATGTGCAAACTTCAGCTAAGTTGGATGCCACTGGCCATAGGTGGCTTTCTGCATTATCTACATACGACTATGCTGTTGAATACAGAGCAGGCCTGAACCACATAGATGCTGATGCTCTCTCCTGGAGGCCTGTTCCCCAGAATGACTGGGTCACATTGTCAGAACCTGTTATTCAAGCACTCTGCCAGAAGTTTGACTGGGAGGAACAAATGTCCACGGACACAGTGGACTGTATGGTGGATTGTTTGGGACCCTCTGAGAATTGCATACCTGCTGCTTATTGACACTTTTCTGCAATAGACACTTTTCTGCCTCAGCTGGACAATGACGGTATTCGGCAGGCTCAATCCCGAGATCCATGATCAAATCAGCTTTAGAAGCCCTCTATGCAGGGAAAGATGTGTCCAAATTACGTTCCACTGATTTAAAAACTGCATTGTTATACAAAGAAGGTCCTAAGTTGAAACTGATCAATAGACTGTTATACCAAGAAACAGTAGATAGAGGGGGACAAGTAGACAAACAACAACTTGTGCTGCCCACTGCTTTTCGAGACTCAGTGCTAAGGTCCTTACACAACCACATGGGGCACCTTGGTATAGACAGAACACTTGACTTGGTGAGATCCAGATTCTATTGGCCTAAGATGGGGGCTGATGTTGGGCAACACATTCAAACTTGTAGTCACTGCTTACAGAGAAAAGCTTTGCCCCAGAGGGCTGACCCCCTTGTTAACATCACCACCAGTGTACCCATGGAGCTGGTTTGTATTGATTTTCTGAGTTTGGAGTCAGATCAAAGAAAAATTAGTAATGTGCTGGTGGTCACTGACCATTTTATGAGATATGCCCAAGCTTTCCCCACCAAGGACCAGAAGGCATCCACTGTGGCAAAAGTACTTGTAGAAAACTTTTTTGTTCACTATGGGGCTCCACAAAAAATCCATTCTGATCAAGGGAGAGACTTTGAGAGTTGTCTGATCAAAGAGATGCTTTCCCTGTGGGGAGTGCGAAAGCCTAGAACCACCCCTTACCACCCCCAGGGGGACCCAAGGCCTGAACGTTTCAATCGCACTTTGCTAGATATGCTAGGCACCCTCCACCCAAAGGACAAGCCTAGATGGAGCCAACAAATTAGCACCCTGGTACATGCCTAAAACTGCAACAAAAGTGATGCCACTGGGTTCTCCCCCTACTGCCTGATGTTTGGAAGAAAAGCTCGACTGCGTCTAGATGTGTGCTTTGGGGTCTGTCCTGATGGGGTTCGAGCTGACAACTATTTACAGTATGTGCAAAAGTTAAAGGCTCAGCTAAATCATGCGTACCAACTGGCTCAAACCATGGCTGACAAAAGAAATCTGGCCAACAAAGAAAGGTATGATAAAAAGGTGAAAGCACAGGAACTCCAGGAGGGAGATCGGGTATTGCTAAGAAATCTGGGACGGCATGGCAAACACAAGATTGCTGACAGATGGCACCATCTCCCCCACATTGTAGTGGGCAAACTAGATGATCTGCCTGTGTACAAAGTAAGGCCTGAGAAGAATTCAAAAGATGTTAAAACAATGCATAGAAATCATTTACTGACCATTGGACAAATCTTGATTGAGTCTGAGCCCCCAGAAAATGCCCCCTCTGGACCAGTGACTAGAGCTGCTGCTAAGAAAAAATCAAGAAAGTCTGCACCTACAGAAGCTGAGTTAAAGTGTTCCCCTCCACAAATCCCAGTTGAGCATGACTGTCAGTCAATATCAGAGGAAAGTGAGTGTGACTTTGAATACTACCCTTCTTACGAACTGAGTCAATTGTTTCGGGGCTATACCCTAGTCAATACTGGAGATGAAGCTGGGCCTTCTGGACTGTCTAAGACCCCAGCTTTGTCCCTGGAGCCAATGCTCCCTGAAAGTGAAGTGCAAAGCATCAAGTCAGATGATATGGAATCACTGTGCATGGCTGAACTGTTTGAGCTTTCAGAGGAAGAAAATGATGGACTGGAACAGACTGGTGATACACCAGAACAAGAAGAGTATCTTGAGTGCCCTGATGGTCCACTACCAGTGTCCGAAAGCTCTCCATGTGAGCCAAGTGTTGTGGACTCAGAGACTGTAACTTCTGGAGCTGAAAGTGCCCCAAGTTCTAGCCTCTCTACCCAAATGGAGACTCCCCCGACAAGCGAGTACAATGCTGAAAATGAGGCTCAGAGAGCAGAGACTGTAACAGTTCCCCCTAGAAAGACTGGTCGATCTGTAAAGCCTGTGGTGCACCTCAGTTATGATTCCCCTGGGAGGCCGGTGGACTTGCCTCTCAATGTTGTCCATAAAGGAGTGTATGTGTCCCCGAGCTCTTTGCCCAAACTGAACATCAGTGCTAACTCCAAGTTACTTGTGTTGCCCTCCAGGTATGGTGCCCTTGCCCCATCCAGCCCCAAGGTAGCTGATAGGGAGGGCCCCCTCTCTTCAGGTTTCATGTACAAGAGGTAATAACCTGAGTAATGGTACAATGTGTGTGTAATACTGTGTTAAGAGTGATGTACTTCAAAGTTTCAGAAATGTGTTCCTGGTAAAGTGATATATTGACTGATGATTACATGTACTGTATGAGCCTAATGTGATCCTGATGCAAATGTATATGGTTGCAATTGAAACTTATGGGGGTACTTGCTTGACGGGGATGCCAAGTTTTTTCCAGGCCGGGAAGGGTGTCACTCCCCTGCACATGGGGGTTCCCAAAAGTCTTCCAGGAGCTTGTTTGAATGCTCCAAGCCTGGATGGTGTTCGGCGTCTAAGCCGTTTATCTGTGAGTGCTTTTAGAGCCTCTGGTACTGTCTCTTTAAGAGCTGTCTGCCTGCAGACATAATTAATTTGGATGGGAGTCTGTGTGTTTCCCTGCTTGAGTCCCACTCGAGCTGCTGCCAAATCGCTCCATTTCTACCATCACTAAGTGGGCAGAGTGAGCACTTTTCAAAGATATAACTGTTTGCCAGACATCATTTAGAGTAATAACGAAAATACAGTTTATCTAACCTGCTTTTCTCTGCAGTCAGAACCGTGTTTGCCTAGTCCCCCATTCTAGTTTTGAACTGCTGAACTGGACCAATCAGTGTGGGGGGACCTTTGAAATGGAGCCTGCTGCTGGCAAATCAGAACTTGGACTCTCACTGTGGAGCCAGCCACCTATGTACTATATGGCCAATGCTTCTGGGAATTGTGGTTTGGACTTCAGCACCTTTTTTCCACCAACAGGGGGAGTTTACTGTGAGTGACAGCAAAACCAGCCAACTGGGAGAAACTCAAAGGAAATGCCCGGCTCTGCCTACTGGAAAGATGAGATGAGTTGTGACTATGAAGAGTGAAGGAGCTCTGGGCTCCTGTGCTGTTGAGTTTTCACACGGGAAGCTCGTGTGGGGCCCTGAAGTTTGGCCTACAACTGTTTGTGAGTGCCATTGTGGACTGAATCAGAGTTGTAAGGAGAAAGAAGCACCAGAAGTGAGGAAACCAGGCTCACCCTGCAGAAGACTGGAGAAATTGCTGAATCGCGCTTGGTCTGTCAGGAACTGAATCTGCTGTGTGTTCTCCCAGCTATTGTGCAGTAATTGCGATCGGGATAGAGAAGCAGCCTGCCTGGTATAGTACTTTCCTTTTACATATAAATGTGTGTAGTGCTTGTGGGGAATCACGTTTCAAATCCCCTGTACAGTGAATAGAGTGCATGAAGCTGGAAGTAAACCCCAGCTTAATCCAGACTACATCCATTTGCTCTAAACTGCAGTAGGGTCCAGTCACAAGGACTTTGTCCACATGGTCTGCTCCTCCTGGCAATCCAGGACAATCTGCCTTCCATTCACTTTCAGCATTGAATTTGTGAGTACAAATCAGGGTAGCTCTCTGCCATCATCTAATTGCAAGTGTTCCATCTGATTACTTTTTCTTTCTTTCTTCACGAATTGAGCCTACCGGCTCCGGATTACAAAGTGGATAGTGTGCATGCATTTTCCATTCTCGGGGCCCCAACCAGCTGCACCAAATAGGCTAGCCTCTTATTGCCTGGGCATTCAGCAAGAGTGACATTTGGGACTCTGAAATATGTGCACGGTACTGTGATTATTAATGTGACTGAATCAATTAACCTGATTTCCCCCTGTCCTTATTTCTATCCCCTAAATAAATCAGATTTGGTTGTTTAGCAAAGTTACACTGCTTGAACTGTATGTCTATGTTGAATTACTGTACAGTGGTTATTGTATAACTGCATCTTACTTTACAGGGGGTCCCCAGAGTCAAGCTGATTGAACCAATCCTGGGGGTTAGCGTATACTGCAAGGGTACTGTGATTGACTTGTGTGGGCCACTAGTGGGAAGAAAGGGGGGTTGCAGTGACCCAGAGGGCTGTGACCAAGTCATATCAGACTGTCTTAACCCAGACCTCTGGGTGGAGGCACTCACCATCGGATCCAGGCCCCTCAACCTGTTAGTGGCAAATCAGGTAGGGGTAGTAGCCCTTGGGATAGTGCCACCTAGGGGTTACATGTATTTTTCTCAACTTCTACCTGTAATAGGAAATGGTTTGTGAAAATCTATTTCCCAAAGAAGAAGTCTGCAGGGATATCAACATATCTCTGAGCAAGAAAATCAAAAGGAATGCAGTATTTCAAAGCTCCTGGAAGACTTCCTTTGACTGGATAGCAGCAAGCAGGAAATGATCCCTGTATGCCTTTTGCAAAAGATGTGCTACTGGCATCAGTGTGAGCCACAGTGGAAGACATGATGTGCAGTGCAGCAGAGCTTCACAAAAGTGCCAAATGAATATGAAGCATGCTGTGGGGAAGAAACAGACACTGTTTTCACAAGAATAGAGTACAGAAAAAGTTGTCAAAGCTGAAGTGGCCTTTGTGAATCTTTTAGTAGATCACAACATGTCATTTTCTTGAGCTTACCACATCTTAACAATAAAACACTGTACAGATTAAGAGGCAGTGAAGGAGATGATCTTTGGGACAACAAAATCAGCATGCATTCCATGAGATGTCCTTAGGCCAAATTATCAAGAGGATGCAGCAGTTCAGTGTCACCTGTTGTCATTTTGCTTGTATACTGACCAGAGCACTGATATGGGCGATGAAAAACTGATGGTTATCCTGGTTGGTTTCTATGACGTGCAGATGGGAACAAATGCTATTCACTTTTAGGATAAGCCACCAGGTGTGTCTGGAACTAGGCAGTCAATGTTTGAGATTTTAATGAAAACCCTGGGACAGTTTACTATCCCTTTGCAAAACCTTGCAGCATTTCCCGCAGACAATGCTTCTGCCATGACTGGCACACACAACTCTGTGTTTTCATGACTAAAACAGGTCAACAGAAACATTGTAAACATGGGATGCCTTTGCCATCTAGTAAACATTTTTTCCAAATTGGGGGTCAAAGCACTGTCATCACCTGTGGAGGAGCTAATTTCAGACATTTATTGTCACTCTTCATCAAGCTAACAGTGGCAGCAACAGTTGAACAAATTTGCCATTTTTGTGAACGCTGATTCCTTAAAAATAATCAAACATGCACCTATGAGATAGCTCAGTTTGAGCAAAGTGGTTCAGCGAATGCTAGACATGTGGTCAGCTCTGCTCTCCTATTTTACGTTGTGTGAGCATAGAGGTGCCGAAGTGCAACTGATTGCTGAGTGCCTGAGCAGCCAAGAAATAAAAACAGCATTTGTATGCCGAATGTTTGCTTGCTGGCATTGGCATTAGTAGTGTAGAAGTTACAGAGCTGCATAATAGGAATGGCAGCGAAGTATTGAACTGAAGCCAACCCCACCACCACCCCCCTGCAGAGAGTGCTAGGCATTGGGGTGTGCCTTTGGGTCGTCAGGCATAACGACCACGCCATTTCACCACACCCTACCCTGCAGACACTGACAAGTGTCACAGTGTGCCTTGGGGTCTTTGGCCCTTATGCGTACCCCATTCCATCAGGAAATACGGTGAGATGGGTGCGGTATAGGAGAATGGGGTAATGTTTGGGCCCGAAGAGTCTGAGGCACACCTTGATGCCTCTCACTGACTGCAGGGTGTGGGTGGGCGTGGAATGGTATGAGCATTACAGGCAAGAATCTCAAGTCACACCCCTGATGCCTGTCATTCTCTACAGGGTGGGGCGTTATGGTCGGAAACCCTAACGCCTCAGGCATTCGTTGGTATTTTCACTCCAAATTTTCAACATGGTTTTTTTGTGACCCCCACCTCATGAACAGTGGCAATATCAGTTTGTTAGCCAAAACTGCTTTTGCACAGTGACTACTGACATTTGGCACCACAGGTGCAAAACACATTCCGAACAGGATGTGAAAAATGACAGTAGTACTGTTCATGGGGAGGTGTAAAAAATGGCAATGTTGAAAATCTGGTGTGAAAATCTTAAAAAAACTGGTGAAGTCACGAGCGTGCATAGAAACTGTGCAACGCACACCCATAATGTAACTAGTTTGGGGATTTTTATTTTACAGCAGATTGTTAACACAGGCATTTTGGGACCTCCGATCATGAACAGTGTTAGTGTGATTTTCTTTATCTATCCCAAACAATGATTTCCCACAGCAACCACGCATTTCTGTGCTGAAAGTGTGAAAACACATTTCGGCCATGTTGTGGAAAATGACAGCCGTACTGTTCATAAGGAGGTGTGGAAAAATGCCACTGGTGAAAATCTGGACTGAAAATATTACAAAGTCATGAACTTACGAGGGTGCGTGGAAGCTGCGTAATACTCACTCGTAACACAGTCATTTTATGGAGTTTTGTCACCAAATTTTCAACATAGCCATTGTAAGACCTCTGCTCATGACCAGTGTCACTATAATTTTCTTAATCTGTCCCAAACATTGTTTTCGCACACCGACTGTACCATTATGCGCTACATGTGTGGAAACAAATTTTAAGCGAGTTATGAAAAATGGTAGCTGTACTGCTCATAAGAAGTGTGGTAAAATGGCACTGTTGAAAATCTGGTGCAAATATTACAAATTGCAAATTTGCCAGCTACGTAGGAACCGCGAACGGCGCCCTAAAACAGTCATTTTGGAATTTTTCATCAAATTTTCAACATAGTCACTTTAACACCTCTGCTCATGACCAGTGTCACTGTGATTTTCTTAATGTGTCCCATACATTGATTTCACACACCGACTGCTCCATTGTGTGCTACATGGGCGGAAACACGTTGTGGGTGAGATGTGAAAAATGACAGTTGTACTGCTCATAAGGAGGTGTGGTAAAATGGCAATGTTGAAAATCTGGAGTGAAAATATTGAAAATTCACGAACTTACGAGCATGTGTAGGAACTGCTCAACGCACACTCGTAAAACAGTCATTTTTGAATTTTTCCACCAAATTTTGAAATAGGCTTCTTGAGAGCCCACCTTATGAACACTGGCAGTGTTGTTTTGTTAATCAGTCAAAGGTGATTTCACGCAGTGACTGTGAAATCACCCTTCGGGCCCGACTAACGCCATAACAGTGACAGCATTCATGAGAAGGGGTCCCAAAAACCCCATGTTGAAAATTTAGTGCAAAAATTCCAAAATGCCCGAGATATGCAGCAAAGTTGAAAAACCCTATCTATTACATTAAACAGCTTACCAGCATTTCTTCAGTCCGCGGTCGGCTTTGAAGAGTGCAGACGTGTTCCCGGTCCACCGAAGATCGTCGCGCCACACTCTAGAGGTAAGTGTGGGGTGAGGGGGGTAGGGAGGCAGGGTGAGCAGTGGGTGGGGGCAGGGAGACTGCGAGGACCGTTTTAAATTTACAGGTATTTTTTTTTTTAATTATTAAGATGATGCGGGACGTTTGCCACGCTGGGGTGGGCTCCAGCGTGGCAGCCTGGAAAGAATGTTTGGGGGCTGGAGCTGATGGGGATTGGGCACCCCCGGTCATACGGGCTAGTGTCATGCTGGGGTGGGCTCCCAGCGTGGCAGCTGGAAAGAATGTTTGGGGGGGCTGGAGCCGACGGGGGGTTGGGCACCCCCGTCCATATGGACATGTGCCACGCTGGGGTGGGCTCCCAGCATGGCAGCTGTAACGCTGTTTTGGCAGGGGCTGGAGCTGACGGGGGATTGAGCACCCCCGCCGGCCATACGGATGTTTGCCATGCACCAAGAAAGCTTTTTTGGGGGGGCGGTGTGGAGCTGATGGGGCTTTGGGCACCCCGTCTGCTATACTGTATGTGCGTGGGGGGGAGTGCGTCAGCACACAATATGCATGCATACGTGTTGAGGGGGGGAGCTCTGCTCACTGAAGCGGAGCTTTCCCTTTCAACTGTATGCCACTGCATTTTCAGCTCTCATAGACAGCTGGAGCAGTGATTGGTGCACTGTGACCGTGCCTGCAAACACACTGACTAAACTGGAAGAGGCTGACACACCGCTGGAAAACTCGGATGATGGCACTGTTTCTTGCACATGCGTGCAAGCAAACATAATGACTTTTCTGTTTGCCAAATATGCAATGGAACTACTCTGCCAGTTAAACAGAAAGCTACAAAGCAGAGACAGACAGCCAATGAACTTTCATGTGGACATTCGCAAAATCATTCAACTGTATGCAAGCAGACTTCTTCAATCTGAGATTGTTTACAGCAAGTAAAGCTGATTTTCTGGCAAACACTGTCAATTTCCTTCCCCTTCAGGAAACCCATGTTGGACCAGATGTTTAAGATTACATAAGAGGAAAAAATGAAGACAGTATTGTGCGTACTTCTGCTGAGCTAAATATCTACATGAAGACAAGGGCCTTCTTCTCCACAGTCCTTAAAAAATGCTGACAAAGTTCCTTCTAAACAAAAAGCTACTAAACAGGCATTTGTTAATGCTGGATGTATCATGTGTGCCACTGGTATAGAAGGCCTGGGGTACTAGGTGCTTTGTGGTGTGTGTGTGTGTGTGTATGTTGGGGGGGGAGAGTCAAGAGGCAGCAGAGTACACTTAAACATCTAGAGCATGACCATCAGAGGATGGGGGCATCACTAGACACCAGGGATGGAGTGCTGTTTTACAGGGTTGCACATAGGAGGGCAGGGGGGCACCACTAGACACAAGGGGTATATACAATATTTATGGGTACGGGAATCAGAGGGTGGGGGTGTCACTAGACACCAACGAAAGGGAAAATATTATAAAATATTACAAGGAGGGCAATTGGAGTGTGGGATGTGACAGATGACAACAGGGAAAAATATATTAAATATAAATAAAGGGTGGGGGTGCCACTTTATTTGATTTATTTTTTTATTTTAGCCTTTGGTAACCAGGTAAGGCCAACTAGGCACAAGTGCTTGCTTTCAGGGGCAACCTGGGAGCACTGGGTGGTTAACTGACTTGCTCAGAGTCACAGAGTATGCAAGTGGAGGTTGTGAGAATCAAACCCTGGTCTGCTGGATGTACCCAGCTTGTTGACAGCTCTTACTCTAATGTCTAGACTATACTGCCAGCCCCACTGGACACCAGGGAACAATATGTTAAATAAATATAAATAAGAAACATAAAATAATATTTTATTTTTATTATATTATATATATATATATATTTATATATATTACTTAGCTGCATGGTAGTGCAGCTACAGTTAGGGTTGAGTAGGCACTTTAATGTTAAAGCCTCAGATTTTGCACTTTTAATAACTTTGCAACCATTCATCTGATTTGCCTGAAATTGTGCATGCACTGTCTGCTACCATACTGTAGATCTCTAGATCTGGCAAGTTGTGTTCTGGTTGGATATGTGGTTGTGGAGCTGCGGAGTGCCAAAAAAAGTGCTGAACAAGACTTTTTTGGTCATTTTTGGCAAATTCTTTGCTTGCCTCTACAGCCTGAACAGTTTGTCTGTCTTTTCCAAAATTTTCAGATTATATCGGGACTGCATCAGGGAAGTGCCTTTTGAAGGTTTAGTGAAAAAATATTAATCTTTTCAAATGTTATTAAAGTTGAAAGTTTCCCATTATAGCATATGGAAAAAAATATATGTCGCCCTCGAAAGCACTTTTTACTTTCGAAAAAGCACTGTTTACTTTTACAAATGGGTTTGGTACTTTTGTGCTGCCACCATTTTGTTTTCAGTCAGTGAGGCAGAAAAAATATTGTCGTTCAAAAAATACTGGCCCTAGGTAAACACCAGCACTTGAGTTTACCTAATTGGGGCCCGAGGAACATTACCCTAGCATTAGTTTTTCACCAGAATGCCCAGAAATATGTTTATAAAGTTTTTCTGCCATCTTAGCCATGGAATGTTCACAAAAGTTCCACGGACTTTAACGAAAGTCCTGTAGGTACTTTTGCAAAAGTGTACTTTTGTAAAAGTCCCACTTCTACAATGGTGAGACTTCTGTGAAAGTTCCACAATACTTTTGTGAAAGCTCCCCCATGTAAATCAATGGGACTTTTACAAAATTCTGCGGCACTTTAATGAAAGTTCTGCAGTTCAACACCCCAAAAACACCACTTTCTTTGCCACTTCATAGCAAGACAAAGTTAGGACTTTTGGGCTAAAATTTTCAGGATGGCAAGTCCTTGCCCAACAGATGTGCCTTTTGCTGGTGTGGTAAAAAAATTTACACTGGTTCCAGAGTTACAGCTGTCCAAAGTTGCAAATTTTCCCATAGGATAACATTGTGGCGACTGTGTCGCCTTTCAGTGCATAGATCTCGAAAATGGTTTGAAATGCAAATTTTTTGCTAAGTGCAGATTAGTACACCTTTATGTGTACTAAGCATGTGTGGAGGTGGCCAGGTCATGAATACAACTCCGAAGGAATTTTTTCCAAAGTTGCTATGATTACTGAGATATTGTCACATTTGCACTACAAGGGTTACTTGGAATGCCTCTAGGCCTGCACTATGTGTACTTATAGGTTGGCAACCTCTATGTTGGCAAATAGGAGAAAGATGTGATTTTGAATGAAACTGTGAATTTGTTTTTCTCTAATCTCATTGTCTGGAAACGTTATATTGACAATGGCCCAGATATTCAAAAGGGTTGCGTCATGTGCAATAGGGTTGCGCCAGCGCAAGTCCAAAAATGCACCATTCTGCGATATTCAGTGGGAGGCAGCTGCACCCCCCAAATCACACTGAGTAATAGCGCAATGATAATGAATGTATGCACAACTGAAGGGGGAGGAACCATGCATAAATGGCGCAGTACGATATTCAACAACATGCGCCATGCACAATAGGGGAGCAAGCGGAAGTTGCGCCATAACGGAAACGAGCCAAAATAAAAAGGAACAATGGAGAGGCACAAGAATGCTACAGGGAAGCCACAAGTTGCTGAACTATAGCCAGCCACACAGGCAACACACACACACACACACACACACACACACAGGGCAGGACAGTGAAAGGGCACCTGGAACCCACAGGCTCAGGAAAGGTGTGGGGAGCCACAGCCACAGTGCAGAAGGGGGAAGTACCACACAGCACTGAGGCCAGCACAGTCAGGTGTTCCCGGTGCAGGGGAAGTAGCAGCCAGGACATTGGGGAACACAGAAACAGCTGCCGGGGGTGAACACAAGCCAGGGACATGGCCAGTGCCACCATCCAGATGGAGGCAGTAATGAGGGTGAGAAGGTGGGCGTGAGTGCGGCGTGGAAGGGCCCATCGGTGGTATGCCCCCAACAGGCAGTAATGAGCCCGCACCAGCTTCGAGCTGTACAGCGATACTGAGATCGTGGGCTGGTACTGCCTGAATTGGGCAATTCTGAGGTGGATCTGTGAGCTGTGCAGTGATGTGATGCAGGCACCCACACGACGGAGCCATGCTCTGTCAGTGGAGACTAAAGTGACAGCTTGCATGTGCTTGCTCACCATGGGTACCTTCCAGAGACCAACAGGGGACACCACAGGCATAACCCAGTCAGCCGCGTCATGCCATCTCATCCAATTCCTCAGCGCACTGCTGCCACATGCTGTGGAGTACATCCATTTCCCCAGCACACCGGCGGAGCGCACAGCAAACATACAGGAGTTCCACAGGGTAGCACATATGCCTGGTGTGCTAGGGGCAATAGACTGCACTCATGTGGCCATCCACACACCACGTGACCCTGAGGGGGCCACATACATGAATCGCAAGGGCTATGCTATCATCAACTGCCAGGTGGTGTGCAATGCCAGGGGGCCCATAATCAATGTCTGTGCCACGCACCCTGGGGGAGCACACGATGCCTTCATCTGGCACCAGTTGGCACTGCGCCACAGATTCGAGAGTGGGGACATCCCCACTGGCCACTTAGTGGGTGAGTATGCAAACCACACGGACAAACATAGGGCATGGGAGGGGCATGGTCAGAGGTGACATGGGTAGTGGCCTACATGGCCCGGGGCAGGACGATGCTGATCACCAAACTAACCTCCACCCTCTACACACAGGTAACAGTGGATACCCACTTCGTCCCTGGCTGCTCACACCATACCGGCGGCCCGTGACCCCATCGCAGCAACACTACAATGAGGCACACGCCACAACACGTAATGTCATCGAGCAGGTGTTCGGGATGCTGAAGGCATGTTTCCATTGCCTGGACACCTCCGGCAGTGCCCTACAGTACAGACCCTCAAAGGCCTGTAGGCTATTCCTGGCCTGTTGCATCCTGCACAACATGGCCAACAAATGTGGGATAGCTGTACAGGTCGAAGAGGGGGACAGCGATGGGGACAATGAGGACGCTGGTGACAATGGTGGTGGGCAGCCCCCCCTTGGGCAGCGGGATCCCCGACTGCTCCGGCTGGCACAGCTGCACTGGGACACCATCACGGAGGAGCACTTCAGCCAACCCAGGTAAGTCATGGAGCCATGTGCAATCACCAGTGGCAAAGGCACAACCCACAAACATGCATGGACACACACCAGGGGTGCATGCCATCAAAGGAAGTGGACGGGCATGGAACCACACACACCACCAGGGATGGGTGAGGTCTAACATGGCACACGGACAGACACACACACACACACACACACACACACACACACACACAACTCACCAGACATGCACAAAGGGTAGGAGGCACACCGACCCAGAATGCCATCCCTAGCCACACATATGTCCACAGACCACCACGCCCACTGCCTGTCATTGTGTGTGTGTCAGACGCTGGGCACCATTGCACATTGGCGTACAGTGCAATGCAGGAATCATCATGCACACACAACTGTGGACAGCAGCTGGGAGGGTGTGCAGATGGACTGCGTGTGTGTGCGTGCAGGGCTGGGTACCCAACCGTGCATTGCCCACTGAATGACACAATGCACACAGGGCAGCATCAGACAGTAGCTGCACTGGGAGACAGGTCAGTCATGCGCCACAGTGCCCCGGCCACCACGGATGCGTGGATGGCCCCGCCGAGACCTGCCAGCAGTGACAGGCTGACCACTGGCCTCATGGGGTGTCACCGATGGTCCCCAGGGTATCACTGCATGAAGCATAACCCGTGCTCGTGCGGGGATCTGCAGCACACCAAGCGTGCCTGCGCCAGGTGTGCTTGGGATGCCCACAGTTGAACCCGGTGTCGACAAGGATGGTGTTGCACAACACCGGGAACAAGGGGTGGACATTGCACTGCGCGGTGTCTGTGATGCATGGGCAAATAACTGTGTGCCCCCTGTGGCCATGGCAGCTGTTATTGTATATGTCAGCCTGTCAATGGCAGTGATCACATCCTCCCACATCCAGTCCATCCCTGCCAGGAGAAGAGCGGTTTCTCTTCTGCGATGCTCCTCTGCCTGCTCCAGAGCCTCACGCAGTGTATCCACCGCCGTCACAAGCCACATCTGCTGATTGACTGATGCTTGCAGTATGTGGGTGTGCTCATCCAAGAGGTCATCTGCCTAATCAGCATACTGTCCCTCAGGGTGTGTGCAGCCCTGATGCTCAGCACCCCTTGAGGGTGGGCGCTGCACACCAGAGCCAGGCCTGGGCATGTCCACAGGCAGTGCACTGACGCCGCCTCCTGACACTGTACCCCCATGCCCATTGGCCAACTGCTGATGCTGTCCCTCTGGCTGCCACTCCCCAGGGCTCAGTGGTGCTGCTGCAGTAGCCGCAACAGTCCCACTGTCCTGTACACACACCAGTGCTGCCCCACTGGTGCTGACAGGCACAGACTGGGACTGTGATGACACGCAGGCCTCCACGGTGGCACCACCCACTGCCATGGCCGCGATGTTACCTGCTGTGTGGCCATCCTGTGGCACACACGTGTCACTGCCCATGATGTTAGTGACATTATCATCGGTGATGGATCCGGCACCAGCCTGAGTCCCAGCATGCTGGCATCCATGGACGCTGGCACACTGGGACATGGGCAGGGCCTCCTCCGCACCTGCTCCAACAACATCAGTCTGGACATCCAGGCAGGCCCACTGTTGCACTGAGCCACGTATTCCTGTGAAGGTGGATGGGCCCTCCTCCATTTCCATCTGACCGGCCTCAGTGGAGAGGCCCACCACTGCTGACCCATGCTGATGCTCAGGAGCTGTAAGGGAAAACAAAGTCATGTTACTGCATGTGACCTACCCTGTCCCCCCCCAATAGACAGACCATGACCTACCATGCAGTGACGGGCTACCACCCATCTGGAATCCACCACCCCGAACACCCTCAATGGCACAACACTGCATGCTGCCAGCAACCCTCTCCTCCTGTGGGGTCAGGCGTAGCACCTCTGGCTGTCCCCCACCTGTCGCAGAGCGTGCTGCCCTGATGGCAGCCACCTTCTCCTTAATCCTCCTCCTGTCTGTGCCCATCTTCTTCTTGCACTCTTGCATGGAGTGCTGGTGGCTGCCATGCAGGTTTACAGCACGCACCACCTCCTACCATGCAGCAGCATGGGCCTGTGGTGTTCCCTGGCATCCGCTGAGAAGCGGCTCCTGGTCTAGGTAGGCCTCGAACAGGGCATCTGTCTCGGCCTTCGTGAAATTTGGCCTCCTCCTCCTCCCACAACTCTGTTCCTCTTCCTCCGCAACTCGCTCAGTCATGATTCAGCCTGTGAGAATGACAGGTATTACCTGTGACTGTGCAGTCCCATGCATGTCCCAAAATCCACAGTCCATACTCCCAAACAGCATGCAACTCACCAATAGACTGCAGTAACCAACTATGGCCAGTGCAGCCCAATGTCACACTTTTATAGCGCAACCCATGCAAATGAGGCGAGGCGCATCTTTAAGTGGATGCAAATGCAGTGACTGCACCATTGAATGGCTGATTAGCTGATTTGCATATGAGGGCTGAATATCGTGCTTTTGCACTTTGCACAATTGTGTTGAACGTGCTGAGCCAAGGGCGCAGTTCTGTGGCATGCGTAATACACACCTAACTAAGCATGCCCGGGTTGATGATGCAGGTGCCTGCCACGCTGCTAACAAACTGTGCATGGAAGACAATGCAGGGCATGGCCACCATTGTGCCAGTGGCGCTACAGCACTGTTCACCTATATGGCGCTGTGGCACTGGAGCGTCGTAGGTGCACTGGGGCAACAGCGTGGTAGGTCACTACAGGAGGTGGCACACAGGCACCCAATCATGCTAGATGCATTGGGTTCCAATCGCGCTGTGGCTGTCCGTGCGCCAGAGACCCTTGACCCTGTGCCTGACCTTTGCCCCCTAGATGCCATGTGTCAGGCATGGGTGCACCACTATCGCGCTGTTCGGTGACAGTGTGATAGGGAATGGCAGCGCTGTACCGCGCAACATCTGCACGTGGCAGAACCGTGCTGCAGAGTGCCATTTTGACTTAACTGAGCAATAGAGATGGCGGGGAGGAGAGCAGCACAGTGGAGCCAGGTAGAGATGCCAAACTTGGTTGCCATTGTGGAGCCACTTGTTGGCCCACTATTTGGTGAGGTACCCCTGGACAGGTCCAGGAGTCAGGTGTGGCAGGAGGTGGCCGATGCCCTGGAGGAGGCCACCGGTATGGGGCGGATGGCGGAGCAGTGCCGCCACAGATATGGGGACCTGAGGTGGAGGGACCTGGACCTACTTGCCAGCCTGCGGGCACATGCCAGGAGGGGCACGTTGCCATGGCCAGGTAGGTGCAACATCCATACACTTTCATCTTCCATACGGTATCATGGTTGCATGTGTCCAGCACATGGGGGGGACCATCTGGTGTTGGCTGTGGTGGTGTTATCAGGGTGTGGGGTGGGTGGGTCTGGCTGTATGGGATTGCACACACATGGGGGCAGGGGGACTTTGCTACAGGACTGTACTGATGTTCCTTTCTCCATGTTTGCATCATAGGCCCAGACGAGCGCCGGCTGGTGAGGGAGAGGAGATGCCAGCAGGAGGACCATCAGTCCGGGAGGGGCAAAGGTCCACAGAGGAAGACGGACCAGCCTGATGATGGTGAGTGCCTTACATCCATGATTACTATTACATGCTGTGTAACAGGGTGGGCAGCAGGGTATGGCCACCATCCATTGACACCACTGCCATGCACGCAACTTGTTACAGTCAGCACTGTCCAGTGGCACTGCATGTCTGGGAGTGTGTCAATGGTGGTCCATGCATGCACCGGGTACCTGGCTGTGCCATTGGCTTCTCACCACATAGCCATGTCACTGAACAGCCACGGTGGTGCTGTGCAGGACTTGGCCGGTGGGTGTGTGCAGCAGTCTGCATGGCTGTGTGCACCTAGGTGGGCAGGTCTTGTGGACGAGATCACTGTGGGTGGTCACACACCATCACAGAGGCATGTCCCATGGCCGTATGCCATGCACAGTGGGTGGGCTGCATGGGGCTGTGCATTCACATCCATTGACTCTGCTCCCTTGTCCTAGGTGGACGGCAGTTGCAGGCCATCCGGCAGATGCTTCAGGAGATACTGTAGGTGGCCAGGGCCTCCCTGGAGATATTGCAGCAGATAGACTGTGTGAGAGTCCGATGGAGGCATGGTGGGAGGAGGAGCAGCCAGAGCAGGGAGTGGGGCTCCTGCTAAGCATACTAATGCCCCTGATTTTCCCTACCCCCCTGGACCCACCCTCACACCCCTCCTTCCCTCTACCATTTGTTCACCCTGCCCCCACCCACCCCCACCTTGTTTGTGGCCCTCCCCCCAAACTTTTGTAAATATATGTAAATAGTTTTTTGTGACTTTTTACAATACATTTGCTTTGATATGCCTAATGTGGTGTCTCTGTTTTGCAGTGGGATATAGGTGCTCAGCTACAGTGGTGTGCATGGCGTCAGGGGTGGTGCAGTCATGTGTGTGTGTATCCGTGGGGAAGTGACTGTGGTGTGGGAGTAGCTATCAGTCACTGTCTGTGGTGTTTGTGTTGTTCCCTGTGCACTGGATGACTGTATGCAGTGATCCATGGTTCATGCTCTGTGTCCATGGTGCACCTGTCAGACCGTCCATGGCCTGTGCAGCTGACACCCTTGCATGTCTGTGACCTGCACGGTCCGCTGGCATGTCAGTGGTGGCTGTCCATGCAGACAGCCACTGTACCTGTCACAATGCTGGGTTGCCTCCTGTCACTGGTGTAGTGCATGTCTGCCTCGGGTGACACTGTGGCCTCTGCTGTTGTTGTCCCACCTCCATGCTGTGGCTTGTGTGTGTTGCAGGGGATGTGCACCACTGTCTGTCACTTGTGCTCCGGGCAAATGCTGGTGGTGTACAGCTCCAGAGTGCCTGCACAGGGTTGCTGGCACTCCTGTGCATTGGAGGAGTGCTGGCCGTGTGTACACGGTTTGCATGGCCACATGCTGGGGGCTTGGTTGCCCCGCTACTGTGTCCCTGTGTTGGTGTGCCCTTGGGTATGGGTGGGTGTTTGTCCATGCACTGTGTTGCATCCGGTGTGGTGCATGCTTCCATGCACCACTGTGGGTGTCTGCACTGGCTGTTGTGGCCAGTGCTGGGTCGGGGTGTATCCTTGGGAGGGTGTGCAGGGTGCTGTACCACTGGTGGTGGGGTCCGGGGCATGCCCTGTCACGTATGGAGTACCTCGTGTGCCAGCGCATGGTCGGTCTTTCAGTTGTACCTTGGGGGGGGATGTGTGTGGTGGCACTGTGTATGCAGTCGTTCCATCGCTGTGTGCTGCCACCCACTGATGGGTGCTCGTGGTGGGGCTGCCTTTCATGGTTCTGTGGTGCACAGGGTTGCATTGTCACAGTGGAGGTGGTGGCATGTGGATCCGTCCTAATTCCAGCAATGTAAAATACCGAGTGACGAAATCCCGAGAAAAATATCTCGATTAATCAAAATACAGAATGAAAAAAATATCGAATAACCAAATCCCGCCTCATTACATGTAAACCAGTAATAATGACTCACCAGACTCTGCAGTAAACTCCAGGCAGTAGTGGCATCAAATCCTCAGGGCAGCAGCAGCATCGTAATGTCCTCAGCAGCAAAATCAATCACTCTGGGCAGTGAAAGAACCTCAGCACCATCCCTCTGTTCATTTTATTTATACCATTAAAAGTTCACCTTGTATTTTAAGATTAAAAAAATGGTTACTGTTTACTCCCGAATCTCGGGGCAGCATCAGCATCTTCAAATAGGACATCGGCAGCAGCATCAAATCCTTGGGGGCAGCGAAAATACATGGGCAGCAGCATCAAATCCTAGCAGCCTTCCATTAAAAGTTCACCTTTATTTTTAGCTGTACAAAAATATGCATACGGTTTGTCTTTACTCCCAAATATCAGGTACATTTAAATGCTGAGATTGTGAGCTATCCCTCAAAGAAAATCTAAAGTTGTTCTTTGTTCTTTCACTATCACCACATTTTGAAATTTTTCCTCCCTTTTGCAGTACCTCTTTTTTGTTGGAGACCTAGGTAGACCGCAAAGTATTTTCTCACAGGTTGTTTCTGTGACCATTGCCTCTTTTTGTAGCTGTTCTATAAAACGGTATGTCCCAACATGAGCAGGCCCTATCAAAGCCCCTAGTCGTCGATGCCAAGCCTCGACTTTATTTTGTGTCCTTGGAAATCCCATTTCGACCTGATCTTGAACTGACCAAAATTCGGGAGGGAACATTGGAGGGTTTCTGATGGGTGCTCGGTTTCTCATTACTCTTCTGACTCTACCCAGAACGTAATGTTCCTCAAACCACGAAATAAGAGGGGCAGCATTGTCAGGCATAATAGCTTTCAATTCTTGAAAAGCACTACTAATTTCTCCCGATGGAAGAAAAACCAGAGCAACAAGGTGTCGTAATAGTAGGCTAAATTCCATGTCAGTGCCATACTGTTGTGCTAACCCGCATGCCTGTATCCTCCTCCACACAATCTGGCCCAGGTGGAAAAGACACCCTTTATTTATAGTTGAAGGAAACTCAATTTTGCATGCATTAATAACTGCATGCTCAAAGTCAGTTATGATGTACTTAGGGGCTAGTATTAAGTATGCCTCATCTGCCAAGTCTTGTAGATCCTGAAATAATCTTTGATAACTGCATTGGGACTTATCCGACATAATCACAAACGCCAAAGGTACTATCCTGCAAGTTTTCTCAGGTCCCACAGGGGCATGTATTGAGTAAAGCTGATGGAATATAGAGGGAACAGTCCTAAAAGTCCCATCCATTATCCAAAATTGTGCCCTGGACAACCGCTCAATATTAGTCCCAGTGCAGAACAGCAAGAAGCGTTCATCACCCACAGTGGTGTCTCGCAGCAACCACGGCTGACCATTCACTGACCGCAACTCCTCAGACAAACTAACCTCTTGAAGTGATCGTGGCTTGGGTGGTCGATGTGCTCTTCTTGCTCGCTTTATAACCTGAAGCAATGTCTGCTTCTGTGGCATGCTTTGGCTGAGTTCGGGGGTACAGAGGACAGTGTATCTTGCACTAGCTGTGAAGGGTTATTGTGAGTTTCTGCTGTGTGTTCCTCTGCCCATCTGTGGCATGGGTGGTGGGCCTCTGCATCCCTGGTTGTGCTGTTGCATTGCTGCCCTGCTGCTGGAGGGCATCCCTGGTTGCGCTATGGCACATCTGGACTGTTCAGCTGCACATCCCTTGTTGTGCTATGGCGCATCAGATATGCTCAGCTTCCCCTTCCTAGTTGCGCTATGACACAGGTAGTGTGATATTCAGTCATCAGCTGTAGGCGCATCTTGGCCTGTGCAGTTTTTGAATATCGCGCCTCTTATGCATGGGCGCAATGGACTTGTGCTTGCTCCTGCTGTTGCACACTTTTTGGGCACAGTTTGAATATCTGGGCCAATGCGTTTATTGTTTGGCAAGGTACACTAAGCAGTTTTGAGGATTTTCTGGTATTTCTGCATGTTACTAATCCTAACTTAAAATTCAGTTTCATGAGTAGTACTGACAAGATTTCATATCTTGATTTGAGAATAACAAAGAATGGGAAAAGAGGACTAGAAAGTGAAATATTTAGGAAAGCCACAGACAGGAACACACTTCTAAGGGCCAATACCTGCCATCCACCACATGTGGAAGTTAATATACCTACTGGTCAATTCCTTAGAACCAGACATAGCTGCTCGACAGTAGCCACTTTTGAGAGAGGGGCAGAGGAACTTACACATAGGTTAATGCAGTGAGGGTATAGCTACCACAAGATTGCTGAGGTCAGGGACAGAGCAAGAGACACTGATAGGCAAAGTCTATTAGCAACAAAGAGAACATACCTGCCACAGACAGTAGGTTCAGTTTTGTGATCGAATTTTTGGCACTGTCCTAAGAACTGGAGATAATTTTAAGGAGGCACTGATATGTCTTATCTGCAGAACTGGGGCTGAAAGAATTGTCTAGTGTACCAAGCAGGATGTGTTACAAAAAAGCACCAGTGCTAAGAGACCTACTGGTCCATAGCCACTTTATAGACAAAAACCCCAGTAATTGGCTTTCTAAACAGTAGTCTGTGCAAGCGATGTACTATGTGCATCCATATAGCACCCCAAAAGAGTTTCACTACCTGCAATTCTGTGAAAGACTATCAGTTTAGACAATGTGTTACGTGTGACTCCGAGGGGGTTATATATTTAGCTACCTGCACATGTCAAACATTGTACATGGGCAAGACCAGCAGCAGAACTCTTAAAGCTAGAGTTGGGGAACATTTGAGGGCTATAAATAAGAAAAAATATGAAACTTATGCAACTGCAGTGCATGGAATGACTTGTTTTGATCCCACTGTTCACAATTTTAAATTCACAGCTATTGATAAGGTCTGCAGGAATCCCAGGGGAGGTGATTTCAAAAATCTGATTCTAACCAGAGAAAATGTCTGGATCATTACTCTCTGAGCCATTAAAAAACCTGGGGTGAATTCCCATTAGACATCCAGCCCATTAAAAGAAGAGAAAATGCTGAGAATTTACATATTGTAGGATACTCTTTGGTTTATAGTGTTAAAATTATCTCTGATTAAATCCAGTTTGACTAAGATGTATGATTATTTTAACCATTTAACAGGGCAATTCCTTAGAAATTCTAATGCTTTTTATTGATAAGACAAACAGGTTCTAATCCCACCAGTTTCCTCCTAGTCCTTGTTCTGTTTGTTCCTCTCTTTTACTATTTATCCTCTGCCCCTCCCCCGACCCTGTTACTCTGCCCAGTTACGATGTTTGGTGCATCCTCAGTCTATCCCTGAGAAAGAAAAAGAAAGAATAATATGAATGTGTCATTTATAAACACAGAACTTTGAACATCATCATTTACTTCTGAAGCTCAGTTACCAAGCAATACAACTGTAATTGTAGGATATACATAATGAAATAGTGATCTGTTTATTTGGCGTTGTTATTAACAGGAATTTTTAACAGTTATTAGATCCATTTTCTCTCCCCCCCATTTGTTCCTGCTTTCCTCCATTCTGTATTTGACGGTTAATCAGATGTTGCATATTAATTTTAATATGGTTATGGAATTTTAGGATATGAAAATTTTGTGATATTTCACTTAGTGTGTTCTTTTTCGCTATATTATTAAAGTCATATGACATAATTAAAAAAAAAAGACTTCTTAACCAATCACATTCTGTAATGTCACAGGGTATGATTAAGATCACATGTTTATTAAAGAGTCACATGATGCAACTGGCTGGCTAGCAGCGTAGTTGTTGAGCTCTGGCAGATTTCTCCTCTTTTTTCACTTAAATTAGCTGTTCCACTGGAGACGACATGAACTGATACAGAGGTGGCTGTCAGACTAAGGAAGATTATACAGACTTTACAGCTGTAAATCCGGGAGATGGAGGTTGAAATGAAAGCAGTGCTCTCAAAGCATATGCCACCACCTACGCCTGAAAAGATTACCAAAAAATCCAAGGCCAAAGCTTCCACTGGCAGATGTGGAGCTACTTCTACCCCAGAGCAAACCCCACTGACCTTGGAGCAATTTCTTCAGGTGTTTCAGCCGTTCAGAGAAGAGTTCAGGTCACTAACAACCAAATTTAAAGCAATGGTAGGGGCACTGGAGGACTTGTCGAAAAGAATGGGAGATAATGAAACCCATCTGTTTTCACTGGAAAAGAAGTTTGATCGTCTAGATCCTGAAATCATAGCAATTCGACAAAAGATGAGCAAACTAGAGGCCAAAGTGGAAAATCTAGAGCAGGCGCAATAATAGTTATTTTTAGTCTTCCAGAAAAAAAAAAAGGAACAGATCCAGTATTATTTACCCAAAAATTGATCCAAAAGCTAGCAGGCCCATCACCATATGGCCCCACATACACCATTGAAAGGGCTCACATGGTCTTATGACCAATGCCAGCTTCAGTTTCGACTCCCCAGCTGTTTATCTTCCGAATTCTCAACTTTCTAGCAAAACAATACTTTTTAAGTAAAATGAAAGAATTACAAGAGGTGAAATGGGGGATTCCAAATTGAGAGTATCACAGGACTTACCAATCTCTGACCGTTTAAAATGAGGTACCTTTCACCCCATCGATACAAAATGAATCGCTGCAGGAATTAAATTTCAAATGGTTTAACCAGTGAAGCTCCAAGTTTTGGTGGCCGGTTCCTGGCTAAACTTTGAAGAGGCTGAATAGTCTGGGGAAGCCCTTAAGAAAGTGCTGTCAGACCTGTTCAAGAACAGATGAGAATAAAAAGGTCAGACTAAGTGATACCCCAAATGGATCTGAATTTTTGATTTAGACTGTATGAAGAAATATGGTTAAGGTCGGTGGAACTGCTCTCAGACTCAATCCCTCCCCTCTTCCCTTCCTTTCTTGTCCTTTTTTCTTGTTTGAGTATTTTCATTTAAAGTTGACCTCCCCCATCTTCTCGATTGTTCGCACTATGCAGTAGCTAAAATAATGTTATCCTTTAGACTGTCACCACGGAGGGTGGTTGATTTTTGTTTGCCTACTTGTAAGAACGTATCTGGCCTGATTTGAAGACAAGAGCTGATTACCTGGAGCTCAGGATACAGTGTAGTGTATATGTCATGCTGAACTCTGTGTAAGGGACTGGGCTATTTTTCAAGTACAGCAGTTAACTTGATTTAGTTTTTCCATGTCATCACTGGCATACCTTAAAGGGATCCATTGCATTACTTTGCTGTACTTAAAGGGTGCAACTCAATTTGGGCCAGGGGCTATATACTGACTTATTGTTAAGTAAGCTTGCTCAGTTGACAGTTTTAACCTGAGAGGGGTGCAATTTGTTTTGTCATATTTGTAAACTTTTATCTGGGATGGGACCTTATTAATGGGGGAATTTGTCGGAGCCGATGGAAGTGGGTGAGACGGTTGGCCATCATGGACCATAGCAAATATGATTTGGTGGGTGGGGCGGGGGGAGTTGAAATATTGGCTCTTTCAGTTTCCATCAAGGTCAAATGTCTTTGGGAAACAGGTGACATAGTTTCTAATTTGGTTAGAAATGATGTATTTAATGTTATGAGGGTCAGATTAATGCTATATTCACTGCAGACATTGTTGGGGTATATGTTTGTTGTGGGGGGGTGCAAGGTGTACTATGACATCAGCTGGTTTACATTTTTTTCTGTGCTTTGTTGCTTGTTATGATCATATCAAATAGAAGGCAACAAAATAGCTGGTTATTTCAATGTTATAACATGGAACGTCAAGGGTGCACCCAACAAAACCAAGAGATATAAAATGCTTAAACACATACAACATGTCAAAAGTAACATTTCCTTCTTACAGGAGACACCTTTTAGAGACTGAAGCCACACTATTTCGGAGGCTAAATATAGGTCAGGTGTATGCAGCCAGACATAGCAAACAGAGCAAAGGGGTAGCCATCTTAATAGCAAAGCCAATCCTATTTGTGTAAACAATGTATTCGGGACCCACAGGGGAGGTTCATTTTTATAATAGGTTCCCTGAAAAGGACTGAAGTGGTATTAGAGTGTATTTACAGTCCCAGTCTGGACACCCCCTCATTTTTCATGGAGTTGATAACCAGATTACTACCTTTCCTTCCTTTCCCGATCTTTATGGGGGGAGAATGGAACATTCCATTCTCACTGGCTCTTGACAGATCAGGGGCCAAACAATGTGGCCTCTCACTGGCTCAGAGAGCCATACATGATTTAGTTGATAAGCTAGGCCTCTGTGATCCTTGAAGGGTCCTGCACCCTGACTTAAAAGACTATACCATTAAATCCCCAGTGCACAGAACCTCTTCCCGCATAGATTACTTTTTAATAAGGAAATCACTTCTGGGGAGGGGGCTAATGGAATGCCGGATTAGTCCCAAGGTGATTTTGGACCACTATCTGGTAAAGGACACGATTTCACATTCACCCACACACAGCAAAGATACTATTTGGAAACTAAATAATCAGTTTTTAAAGGATGATTGGATAGTTAAAAGAATTGTCCAATGTATTGAGCAATTTACCGTAGATAATTTGGGATCAACAGGGAAAGTGGACATGGAATGGGGAGCTTTGAAATGCTGTCTAAGGGGTGAACTTATCTGCAAAGCCTCCACCAGAAAGTGTAGGAGGAAAAAGGTAGCATCAGACCTTCTTGCTAAGATCAGGAACTTGGAAGCCCACCTCTCGACTGTTTCCACAAATGCAGTTCAAAAGAAACTTGTTAAACTTCGAAGTCAGTACAGTGACTTACTAAAAGAAAAAGTGGAATAAGCAATTCTAAAATTCTGGGCTGCATATGTGGACCAGGGAGAGAAAGCTGGGTGTTTACTAGTTATGCAAGTCAAACAACAAGAAAATTCTAGGCTTACTAATGCCATTAGATCTTTAGGGGATGGGTCCCTTAAAACAGATCCAAAAGATATTGCATTGGAATTTGAGAGGTTTTACAGAGAATTATATCACCCCATGTCTGATACCCCTTCACTGGATATGGTAGATGACTACCTTGCCAATATCCCACTTCCTATTCTTACAGAAGATCAAAAAGCCCTGCTAGTCACCCCTTTTACCATGGCAGATATCAGGGGAGTGATACCAGCTTTGCCACTGGATAAATCTCCTGGCCCAGATGGGTTCTCACCCAATTTTTACAAGGTGTTGGCTGAGAAACAAATTCCCTGGTTACAATGACTGTATCAATATATTTTGTCCATGGAGGACCAGGAGAGCAGGTTGTTTAAAGCCTTAATAGTAGTACTTCATAAAATGGGTCGTGAGGCAGAAAAAGTGTTTAATTACAGGCCGATTTTGCTCCTGAATTACGACATTAAAATTTTAGCTAAATTATTAGCAGATAGAGTGAACAAGGTTCTTCCTTCATTAATAGGCACTGAGCAAGTGGGATTCATGGCAGAAAGATCCTCTTCAGACTACCTGCTTAAGCTGTCTCATGTTTTCTCTGTATTTGGGGACTCAGCACACCTTGTGTTGTTTGTGTCCTTGGACATGAAGAAAGCTTTTGACAGATTAGATTGAAAATTTCTGTTCAGAACATTGAACCATTATGGGTTCCCTCCACAATTTATACAATGGATATGAGCACTGAATAGCACACCAAGTGCACATATATATTGTAATGGGGTCCTTTCCTCTACACTCTTTCTATATTCAGGTAAGAGACAGGGCTGTCCTCTGTTGCCCTTGTTATTTAACCTCTATCTGGAACCCCTGGTAGTGCAACTTAAAAAGAACCCAGAAACACAGGGAGTACAGGTGGGAAACCATGAATAAAGATTTCAGCATATGCTGATGATATACTCTTCCACCTCATTAACCCCCAAACATCTATTTTAGCGGTCTAGGTATGATCAATGAATACAGTAAACTTTACAATTACAAATTAAACTTGGAAAAAACAACGGTATTTCTCCTGAATTTCAAAGTAAGTAAGCACGATATTGCTGAACTAAGTATATCATGGTCACAGAAATGTTTAAAGAATCTGGGTATAAATTTGGCAAGGGATGGAAAGTCTATTAAACAACTTAACCTGGAAGCCCTATTCCAGGTTATACAGCAAGACTTATCCAGATGGAAAACCATACCGCTGTCTCTTTGGGGCCAGATAAGTTTGATCAAAATGAATATTTTACCATGCCTCTTCTACCCTATTAACATATTAAACTTATGGATCCCACAGGTATGGTTCAAGAAATTGCATGCCATTATTACCAACTTCATATAGTTAGGCAAACCAGCTAGACGAGCCTATCACAAACTAGCAGCCTTAAGAATAAGGGTGGTCTTAGGCTCCCTCACTTTGGACTGTATTATTGAGCTAGCCAGTCCAGTAAATACTTGAGATGGCTGTCCCCAGCTAGTGCTCATGATTTCCTGCTATATAGTCCAATATGGTTAACAATTGAACAGGAATTAATCACTTCTTAAAGACTCTCCCCTAGAGCTCTATTGCATATCAATCCTAAATGTTTGCCGGATATTCTCTGCCAATCCCCAGTAGGGGGTTTCAGTGAGGGTCCACTTCCAATTATGTTCATTTCTGTCCTATAATCACACCCAAGATCCCAATCAACCCATTGTGGGGTAACCCTAACCTTAAGGTGGGGGGGGGGAACCTATCCCGCCCTTCTGGTTACCACAATTGAATTTGGTAAAAGTGGGGGACTTAATACTGTAAGAGATGGCATGTATCTGTCTTCAGGAGAAATAATCAAAGAATATAAGTTAGAGAGAACCTCCATCTTTAAAGTGCTTCAACTGATTTATTTATTTATTTAATTATTTCTAGGAAGTACCTTTTAGCAAAAGGCTCTTTTATGGAGGTTCAACATCATAGTAATACATGAGCATAACATCATTTACAATGGTTACAAGTACATAAACGGATACAAGGAGGTTCCATGATTTAGAAAAACATAAGTACATCAGGTTACAGAGGTCACATAATTATAATAACAGGGATTACATAAGTAAAATATACAGATACATAGTTTATAGCAGGCTAGGTTGACAAGAAGTTGAAGTGAACAACTTGAGACTCTACAGGATATAGAGTAAATCAGGAAGGGAACAGAGAATGATATAGTCAGTAAAATAACTAATGCTATATGCAAGGAGGTGAGAACTTGAAGGACAGCAGTTCTTTTGTCTTAAGTGCTAAAGAGTGTAGTCATAGAGGAGAGCTAGACTAATCAGGGAGAAAGTGCTGAGGCTGGGACCTGGAGCCTACTAGGGGAGTGTTAGTTAGCAAGACGAGAGGAGAAGGCAAGGGGACAGGTTAGAATGAGGGTAGCATGAAAGAGGAGGGAAGAGTGTGGGGGGGTTCAGGTCTCACAGTCACAGTTACTGTTTGTGGCAAGGGCCACTCAGAGTTTATCTTTAAGGGGGCCTATTTTGACCTCTTTCGTGATGTCTAGGTCAAGTGCATTAAGCCAAAGTGGCACCCAGTATTTGTAGGACTGTTGGCCTTGTGTGGTTCTACAGAATGGAACACAGAGGGCTGAGTTGTTTGTACCCTTAGTGCATCTGATAGAATTAGGTTGGCTAAAAAGGCTTTGCAGGCCTGGGGTGGTAAGTCCTAGCATAGACTTCTTGGCAAGCAGGCATACTTGATACTGGAGATGGCTGTCAAGGTTGAGCCAGTTCATTTGAGTGTACAACTCCCAGGTGTGAGTGAGACAGGGTACACCTAGGACTAAACGACACACTTTGTTTAGTGTCGTTTTGATACATTTCAAAGTGATTTGGGAGGCAGCCCCATATACTGCTAGACCATAGTCTATCACTGAGAGGACTGAGCTATTTACAGCAGCTTTTTAGTGCCTCAGACGTCAGGCCTTTTCGTTGTCTGTACAATAATCCTAGTTTCACATTTGACGACTTTGCAACTGCATCTATGTGTTGGTTAAATGAGAGGGTGAGGTCCAGTGTCAATCCTAGGTATTTAAATGTTTGAACCATCTCCAGGGAAGTGTTTTGATTGTTAAGAATGCAAAGTTGGTGGGTGCAGTGTTTGCTCTGTGATGATGTGAATAACATAATCTTGTTTGTTTTTTTATAATTGAGGAGCAGTTTTGATTGAAGGAACCAGTGTTCAGGCACAGTGAAATCAGCCTACATTTGCTTTTATGCAGTGACATTTAGGCATATGCTTGTGCAGAGCTCCCAGGTAGGGGAGAGAGGGGGAGAGATTTCTGCAACCTCTCTGCAATCTGGCTACCTTACCTCATGCGGTCTCTAAGATTTATGTCAACCTCTATGATAGGATCTATAGTGTAACAGATGGTGTACCTGACTACTGGCAGCACAATTTCCCCTACTATCAGTGGACTGGGAGAAAGTGTGGAGAGATAACTTATATATATATATATATATATATATATATATATATATATATATATATATCTCACAGGACAGATTAAGGCTCATGCAATTTCAAATCCTTAATAATATGTATCTCACTCCAGTAAAGCTTTTTAAAATGGGGAGGGTTCCCTCTTCCACTTGCTGTAGATGTCTCCAGGCAGAGGGATCCCTATATCATTTTTTGGGACTGTCCCAAAGTGGCTCCATTGTGGTCCCTTATCAAACAGAAATCTAACATAGAAACATAGAAACATAGAATTTGACGGCAGATAAGGACCGCTTGGCCTACCCAGTCTGCCCATTTCCCTACCTACTGGATAAGCTGCAGATCCTAGTTAACCAGCAGCCTACTTCTTCCTATCCCCACCCCCCAGAATTGCCTTATGACTATCCCATGCATGCTTGAATTCCACCACTGATTTTGACTCACAACCTCTTCTCCGGAAGGCCATTCCATGCATCCACAACCCTCTCTGTGAAAAATACTTCCTTAAATTACCTCTGAGCCGCCCCTCGATCTTCAAATTGTGCCCTCTTGTTCTTGCACACCTCTTTTTGAAAGATGCTACCCTCTTGGACTTTGTTGATTCCCTTGAGGTACTTGAAGTTTCTATCATGTCCCCCTCTCCCTCCTTTCCTCGAGGCTACATATTAAACTCCTTAAGTCTCTCTTCATATGTCTTCCGTGCAGACCCTGCACCATTTTAGTTGCCCTCCTCTGGACAGCTTCCATCCTGTCTATGTCTTTGCGGAGATTGGGTCTCCAGAACTGCACACAGTACTCCAGATGGGGTCTCACCAGCTGTCTGTACAGAGAGATAATAACTTCCTGTTTTCTACTGGTGATGCCTCTCCCTATGCATCCCAGTATCCCCCCAGCCCTCCTTGCTGCCCTCTCACATTGCTTGCCCACCTTTAGGTCATCTGATATGACTACCCCCAGGTCCCTTTCCATTTTTGTTGTTGTTAGTATCTCACCCCCCATTGTGTACTCTTCCCCTGGGTTTTTGTTTCCCAGGTGCATTACCTTGCACTTCTTAGCATTGAATCTAAGCTGCCATACATTTGACCATTCCTCTAACCTTGCCAAGTCCCTTCTCATCCTTTCCACCCCATCCTGTGCATCAACTCTGTTGCAGATCTTTGTGTCATTTGCAAAGAGACATACTTTTCCTTCCAGTCCTTCTGCAATGTTGCTTATAAAGACATTGAATCTGACCCTCTATTGGGTATTGAGGATTTATCTTTACCTGAAATTTGCTTGCTTGAGGACTATTCCAAAGTAGTAGTTAGGGAACGCAGATACTGCACTAATGACTATGTGGGTTAAGAAGCTAGCGTTATGGCATTGGCAAGATACTGACACCCTCACGTATACAGAGTGGTTGCAGGAACATCTCTTCAGTCTGAATACAGAGGAACTTGTTGCAAGTATTCACAATTGCCTGTCCAAGTTCAATAAAATATGGGGCAGACTGCAGGCACTTTATGTAACACAGAAGGGTTAGATCAAACCAACTCTTACGATACTGCCTCAATTAAGGAGTAGTTTACTGTTGCCATATAGGTATTTATGGGGTGGTTAGGGAGGGGTAGGGGGAATATGTTGTTTGTTGAATGTTTGTTTGTGATGCTTGGAACTGTTTATTTTAGATGTATATAAACTAATAAACGTTGACTTAGTCTAAGAAAAAGATCACATGTTTATGATAGACCTATATAAGTGTTGTTTGATGTGATGTTTTTTATCCTTTGAAAAAGGACATTAAGTCCAAAACATGCCAGGCGTTTGTCTGTCTGTACTTGTGTTTTAATAATAAATGTAGCTGTATTCACAACTTTGCTGTGGCATCCCTTTTTGGGTTAGTGTGTGCAGGAAACCTTATACAGTTTACTGTTTGGCGAGTTTCTTAGCACCACATCCTTGTGCACACTCTTTGGGGATTTGAGAAAAAAAAACATAACTAAAAGACCTTCCCTCTCAGGACAGCAATGATATCGTTTCACTGCACATGCAGAAAAGAGATAAAAGGCCAAGTGTCACAGTTACATGTGTTTGACACATCTCAATATGAGCAGCACATTCTCATATTGTCTTGCTCTAAAATATTTCAGGAACTAATTCCCAATAATTTGTTTTCCAGGCTGGCATCTCCTGGTTTTGAAATGTTTGACCAAAAAGGCATTATAGTGTATGGTGAAATGTTGTTCCAAACCGATTTTCATCTAAACTGAAACTCTGTCGTACCACAGTTTAAAGCTCATGGAATGCTGTTCAACCCTTCTGTGGTACAACAGTGTTCCAGCTCAGCTGAAAATCACATGAGCCACACTAACAGAAACCACAGGATCAACTGGATTAAATGATGAGGCGATGGCACCGACAGACACTTGTGTAATCACACAGATGCAGGATCAACAAGATATGGTAAAAAATAAGGATGAACCAGATATATTCAAAATAACTTAGGAAAATAGACTCCATTCCTCCACCTCCACTCACTCAGTGATACATATAGCCACCAATTTTTTTTAAAAGCCCACCCAAACCTGACCGACAACCAATGAGAGTGTGCAATGCAGACATAGGGAAGGTCTAGTTCCTAGCAACCACACAGCTCACCCTAGCAACCAGCCCTAATTCCTTGAACATGACAAGGCAGCAAACAGTTTGTTTTTGTATTTAAAAAGAAATTATGTACTTAACATGTATTCATATTAACTAGGAGGGCACCATACACTATAACAAATAGTGGATGGGCAACTCTATGCCCAACCAGTCTTTTCTGCCACCTTGGGGTTCTAAATTCCCATGGACCTCTCAAACTTTGCTCTCAAGGTCACAGGGAATCAGAACACCTCTGTGGCAGGACACACTGATTGTGCATGGTTGCCCATCCAGTATTTATCTTTTTGTTTTATTATAAAAAGGGACTGAGAAATAGAGTTATCTGATTGGTTATAAACATTCTATCAGCCCTATGTTAATCTTTGATTAACATACATGTACAGACTAATCAAATGCTGAACAAGGTTTAACACTATTTAAAAAAACATTATTATAATAGCAATAAGGCACTCTCAGGGGTTATGTTAATGGTCAGTTAATCACCCTCTAGGGGCATGTAGCACTCGACTATGCCTTGTGCCACATTACACACCTAGAGGGTGGTTAACAGACCATTAACATAACCCCTGGTCATGCCTTATTGCTTAAGTATTTAGAACCCTTACTGCTTAGAACCCAAGGGTGTACAAGTTCTAAATAAGAATTCAAATCAATGGGTTCTAAAAGGGTTCTAATCTTTTTAGGACTAGTTCTGACAATCCTAGTTAAAGCAGCAGTATTTGTTAGTCAGTGAAAAAAATTATCACATAGTTTTTTTTTAGCATAAATGTATTTCTGGCAACCTAAGATTCATGCTCAGTATATTTTGTTGTTTTCTCAGGTGTGTTACAACCTTTTTTATAGCTGATCTTGTAATTAATGACACGTAATTAAAGATGGCCACCATTCACCATTTAAAAAAATATCATCCCCTGGTGTTACTTGTTGAATGTGCATGCTAGATCCATGATGTAGTTGCATTAGAATGATTCTTCCACATGTTTCTGATAGTAAACAGCACAGCATATAAAACATTTTTAATGGTGGGTGTGGCATGGGCATGGAAAGGGTGTGGCATTGGTGTGGCAACTTTTAAAAACTTCAAGACTCCATATCTTGGTTCAGGAATGAAATAAAATGAAAAGAAAAATGTGTATCTTGATAATTTTGCCAGACAAAACTTATTACTGAAAAATGTGTATGTTTATTAACAAGCACTGCTGCTTTAATATCAGCAAATTGTTTCCAAGTCTATTGTTCCAAGTGCCAAATTCTGGAAGCCTGCATCACCTTTGTCTTATCTGGTTACCCTGCTTGAACCATGACAGTACCTAAATTGCAGAGTGAGCACAAAGAGCTGTTGTGGGAGGGGAGGGTAAAGTTGCAGATAGATGAGAGTTACACTGCTATTTCTGCAAAAGAAATACAAGCATTTGTTAATGCTGAATGTTGTTTTGCTTTCATTGGCATTGGTAGTGCAGGAGTTAGAGATGCATAATAGGTATGGCAGTGAAGTATGGAACTAACACCAACCCCACCCCACACTGCAGAGACTGACAGGCATTGAGGTGTGACTTTGGGTCATCTGCCATAATGGTCATGCCATTTCACCTCACCCTGCCCTGAAGACTCTGACAAGTGTCATGTTGTGCCTTGGGGTCATCGGGCCTTGCACTCACCCCACTCCATAAGGAAATATGTTGAGATGGGTGCAGTATAGGAGAATGGGGTGAACCTTGGGGCCGAAGAGTCCAAGGCACACCTTGATGCCTGTCATTTTGCACCAGATGTATGAAAACACATTTTGGGCAGGATGTGAAAAATGACAGCTGTACTGTTCATAAGGAGGTGTAAAAAAATGGCAATGCCGAAAATCTGGAGTGAATATATTAAAAGTTCTCGAAGTTACTAGTGTGCGTGGAAACTGTGCAATGCAGACTCGTAACACAGTAATTTCTTGGAATCTTTTCACCAAATTTGCAACATAGGCTTTTTGGTAGCCCACCTCATGAACAGTGACACTGTCATTTCATTAAATCGGTCCCTGAAAGTGATTTCACACAATGACTCCGAAATCACCTTTTGGAACTGAATAACGAAATGACAGTGACTGAGTTCATGAGGTGGTGTCCCAAGAACCCTGTGTTGAAAATTGTGAGCCAAAAGTCACAAAAATTGCCGAGATATCTATCTAAGTTGAAACCACCCACTGATGCCATTATACAGCTTACCATGATTTTCTTAAATTCCCGGGCGGCTTTTGAAGAGTTCATACGTGTCTCACTCTACCAAAGATTATCGTGCCGGGCTCCAGAGGTAAGCATGAGGTGATTGGGGGGGGGGTGCAGGAAGGTGGGGTGCACAGAGGGTGAGTTGGGGGAGGGGTGCTCTGACTCAACGATGGACCGTTTTCTTATTTTCAGGAATGGACATCGTGGGAAGGTTTTCTTTATTTGCAGGTGAAATTAAACAACTGTCGGGCACACGGCAGTGCACTCCCAGTGTGCACTATGACTTTGGGGGGGGTTATGTTGGCCACACTGGAGTGGGCTTCCAGTGTGGCACACAATGGAGGTGGGGTGGGGCTGGGGCAGAAATATGCAGACACAGTTGGCTTCAGAACACATGCAGGCATACTGGGGTGGGTTCCCAGTGTGCCACACAATCTTGAGGGGGGTTATAAACATGCCAACAGGGGGATTGGGCACCCCCAAAGTTGGCTTGCTGGGGACTGTGAGATGTGGATGGCGGCAACCGCCACCATGTTTACTGAAATGTTTCAGTAGGCAAGGCACGCCCTGCAATGATGGGATGCTCCCTCATTGCGGAGGCAAACTTCTTTCAGGCTGGTGGCATGCTTCTCAAGGGCTGTCATAGACAATGTGCTCATTCATTGGTGGCTTGGTGCCACAGGGACCAGCACAAAAAAGCAGTGGCACCATTGGCCACAACACGGCTGCACATCCACAACCTCCTGCTCCAGCAAGCTGTCACAAAATGTTGCTTGTGCTGCGCACGCAAGACAACATAAAAAACAGATTCACATAGTTAAATATTACTTTTACAAAACATTGCATATAAGATCACCAGAACTTGTCTAATGTTGCCCTCTTGTGTTGAGAGCTGGAACATGGAAAACTGTAATGATTTTTTGCTAACATAAAAACTGACCTGTCATTAGACAGAAGAAGATTTCTCCATAAGAAGAAAGGGACCTCCCTGGCTTCCCCAATCTTACTTCTGCCTATTGCGCTAGCTGGTGGCACTTTAGGCCATGAGTCACTGAGGGCTCCAGCCCATATATTTTGCAAATTGGGTCAGTGGACCCTGGTGTTCTTTGAGTTAGTTCATGGCTCTTGTGTCCTTCTAACTGAGTGCCCTACATATTATTTGGGGTCTGCAAGTGTGTAACCTTCACCCCTAATTTAAGCTCCTCACTGCCTATTTCATTTTTCCCTTAGGTCTTCTAGGGGGAACATTAGTTTTAACAGTGTAGCCCCCTTTAGGGCCTTGTCTTTGCCACTGATTGCCAGTGACTAAGGGTAGTGAACTTGTATCATCCTGTCATCATCTTCCTTTTGTCCTGTGAGTTTGAAGGCTATGTTCCTTGACTGTAACTGCACTTTGGTTAGGTTGAGTTTTATCTGAGTGTGGAGCCCTTGGGGTTCTGCTGCAGTTGATGCTTCTCTGACGCTTCTCTGACCTTTCTCAGATATCTCTGTGCTCTATGGCATATTTTATTCTGCCTATGTACATTATGGGATATAAGGAGGGGTGCAAAGGAGATCCTTCTGCTGCTTTTCTCAGTTGGATATTAACAGAGATATGAGGGCGTATCTGAATGATTTGGCAGAACATAAATGCTTTTGAACAGATTAGCCTGTAAACCAAAAAGATTTATATAGGATTTGGTTGTGACTCTTCAATCTTTTTGTATTAGAGCTAGTTGAGCCAAAACAGGCAGACAGGAAAATAAGGCACATTTTAAAGAGCAACTGTCTACTATAATAAAAAGCTTAAAAACAATTGATTTACATGAGTTATGTTTTAACTTTGTTGATTTCTAGTCACTTTTTTTTTTTTTTACTTTTCCCTGCCATTGGTTTACTATATATTGTAGGTAATGCAGTACTTATTTCACTAAGCCTTAGAAAATGTATCTGACTCTCCCTGGCTAACCACACAATAGCTGTTTTGTGACATCACAGTCTGTTGACATGGTTAGCACTATGATGTCATAAACAAAGGTATTGTGAGATTAACAGGGGAGAGGCACATTTTTTTTTTTTTAACAGACCTTGAAAAGGAGCATTGGAAATAAAAAAAAAATATTCACTAGTAAATTGTAACAGCTGAAACATTTTATTTATGAAAGTATATGCTGAAGTGCAGAGTTGCCCTTTGGGAAGTAGTCAGTTGTAATTTTTATGTTGTCTTGCGCATGCACAAACAACATGTTGGGGTAGCTTGGAATAGCAGGTTTTGGAGGCACGGTCATGTTGTGACCAGTGGCTCCACTGCTTTTTTCATGCTGGGCTCTGTGGCAGGTGGAGAGCTGGGCCAGCTGGGGGACAGGAGGGGGGAGGGCGGATTGAGGTTCTGGGGTTCAGGAGATGCCCTGGGGCAAAATGGGGTCAGGATAGAGGTTATTCTTGTCTTGTCCCCATACCCAATGGTTCCGATTTTAATGGACAGGTGCCGAGGTTTTTCTCTAAAGCTCATTCCACCTTGGCAGTGTTATGCAATGCCAGATCTATTAAAAACAAGACAGCTATTATAGCTGATCTTGTTGGATCAACTGATCTGGCTTGCATCACCGAGACCTGGCTGGATGAAAATCCAGGCCCTATATTGGCCTCCGCAATTCCAGCCGGGTTCTCGGTGATACACCGTCCAAGGTTGGATCGTGGATGACGTGGGTGTGGCCATTATGTTTAAGACTGAGCTGGGCCTGTGGATGTGCCATTGGGAAGTACCAGATCCTTTGAATATATCCTGGGAGAGGGTGTAGGCTGTGGGATTCTTCTTGTCTACTGTTCTCCAGGTAATGGTGGAGAATTCCTGCAGGAGATAGCAAACTTCGTCGTCGACATGGTGTTGAGGTTCCCCAGACTGATAGTTCTGGGGGGACTTCAGTGACTGGGTTGACGAACTCTCACATTTTGGTTAAAATCTCCTACAGCTGATGATGATGCTGGGCCTAACACAGGTGGTTACCTCCTCGACCCATGTAGGGGGTCATTCATTGGATCTGATCTTTCTTTTGGGTATGGAGATCACTGATCTGGGGGTGGAACCAGTCAGCTGGTCTGACCATCACACCATAAGGTTCAGTTTCAGGGCACCCCCAATAGGTCTGCCCCTACGAAGATGGTTCGGTACCGCCCTTTAAGGGGTGTTAACCCCAGTGACCTAACGGCAGTACTGGATCTATTGGGCTTGTTGGGTGAATGCCTGAGTCCAGATAATCTCGTACTAGCCTATAATAAGGCTGTGGGAGATGCTCTGGACAAAATTGCTCCTGTTCGTGTTCGGCCTCTCGCCCTCCGTCCAAGGAGCCCTTGGTTTGATGGCTCCTTGAAGGAGTTAAGGCGAGTTGGCCGAAGGTCGGAGACAGTCTGGCGGAAGTCAGGCCATGATGCTGACAGGCTTAGGTTGATAGCACATTATGATGGCTATCAATCAGAAATCATCTGTAAGAAAGCAGAGTTCCTGTCCCGGGAGATTTCTGCTGCACAGAATTGACTGGCTCAGCTTTTCTGGACCGCGGACAGATTGTGCAATCCAATCTGTCTCCAGCCCAGAGAAGCTTTTTCTCAGCTAAGATGCGAGGAGTTCACTTGGTTTTTTGCAGATAAGGTTGCCAACATCAGGTCTGGCATCGGTCCGACCTCCCCTGTGGGGGGATTGCAGTGGTCGACAGGAAGTGGCATGTACTCGGTCTGTCTGGTCAGATTTTCACCGGCTAGAGTTCAGTGACATTGTGAAGATCATCCAAACATTGCGACCAACTAGTTGTAGTTTGGATCCGGGCCCTACACCTCTCTTAGTAGGATGTGTAGAAGTTATCTGCCCAGTCCTTGCTGACATTGTCTGGAAGTCTTTGGCGGGGGGGTCTTTCCTGACCCCCTCAAGGAGGCGGTTGTTCGACCACTCCTTAAAAAACCCTCCTTGGATCCAGATTGTTTAGCTAAATACCGGCCTATCTCTAACCTGCCATTTGTTGGTAAGGTTATTGAAAAGGTGATTGCGTTGCAACTGGATGATCTTATAACTCACAATGTCTATGATACTCTCCAGTAGGGTTTTAGGAAGAAGCATAGCATGGAGACTGTCCTTATCCAGGTTTTGAGTGACCTCCTAATGGCTAGAGAGCAAAAGGCATGTACCATTCTTGTCCTTCTCGATCTCTCTGCTGCATTTGACACTGTAGACCATGGTGTGCTGTTGGAGCGCCTGTGGGTTTTTTGTGGGCCATCTGGTACAGTCCTCAAATGGTTTCATTCTTACCTCATGGACAGGTCCCAGAGAGTTGCCACTGGAATTTATTCCTCTGGCGCTCACTCTCTGCCTTGTGGGGTACCGCAGGGCTCCATTTTAGCTCCCATGTTGTTTGCAGTGTATATGCTGCCATTGGGAGAAATCATCAGGTGATACAGTTTGGGTTTTCACTGCTATGCAGATGATACTCAGTTGCATTTGTCCTTTCTGCCTGGTCAGGATGATGCACTCTCCGTGCTGAATAACTGCCTTGCGCGGAGATCAGACTTTGGATGAGTTCCAGCTGGCTGAGACTGAATCCGAATAAGACTGAGGTATTGGTAGTGAACCCAGGTCATCCGGGGGTGGGTTTGGGAGCTGGACAACCATCAGCTCTGTCACTTGGTGGTATACCGCTCTCTACCTCTGATCAGGTGCGAAATCTGGGCATTATTTTTGATGACGGTCTGACCCTAAAATCTCAGGTGTCAGCTATCGTCAAATTCTCTTTTTACCATCTGAGGAATATCGCCCGGGGTGAAACACCTGGTTCCTCCGGGTGATCTTCCAACATTGGTCCATGCCTTTGTCACTACCCGTCTTGATTACTGCAATTCCCTCTACCTAGGGCTATCTGGGGTTGATATCCACCGCCTGCAGCTGGTGCAGAATGCAGCAGCCAGGCTTTTGACTTGGACTTCTAGAACCAGTCACGTTACACCTGTGCTCCGTGAACTGCAGTGGCTGCCTGTTTGGTGGCAGATCACCTTTAAGGTTGGTTTACTAACCTTTAAAGCCCTACATGATCAGGGACCCGGTTACCTGAAAGATTTCCTAATTCTCTAATGCCCCCTCCATCCTCTCCGTTCCGCCAACAAGGGATTGCTGGAGATTCCCAGTGTTCGATTAAAGACATCAGGATCCTGTGCTTTTGCTTTTGCAGCACCAACCCTGTGGAATTCTCTACCTCGTTGGTTGAGAGAATGCCCAACCGTTGATAGTTTTAAAGTTGGTCTAAAAACATATTTATTTAGTTTAGCTTTTACTTAGTTATGGTTGATACGTTTTAACGTTTGTTTTAATTTTTATCATCATGTATGTGTTCTTATGTACAGTGCCTTGGATTTGAAAGACGCTATAAAAACAAAGTTGATTTGATTTGATTTGATGAATTAGATTGTATGCAGTCTATGACAGCAGTGCAAAAGCATGCCACCAACTTAAAACAATTTAGCTGCTGCAATGAGGGAGCTCCCCTCATTGTAGGGTGTGCCTTGCCTGGTGTAACATTTCAATAAAAGATGGTGGTGGCTGTCACCGTCCACCTCACAGTCCCAATCAAGTCGACGTCGGGGATGCCCAATCCCCTATTGGCATGCCCCCTTCCCAGTTCAGTTTGCCGATGGGAAGCCCAATCCCCATTGGCATAATGACCCCCATATCATTTAATTTGTGTGCTGAGGGGGTGCCCAATCCCCCTTGGCATCATGTTCCCCCGACACATTTCTGTGCCGACAGGGGACCTAGTCCCCATTGGCTTTGGTCCCCTTCCTCCAAAATACAGGTGGCACAATGGGAGCCCACCCCAGTGTGCCAAACACACCTGCAAAATAAGAAAACCACCCCGTGTTGTCGTCATGCCTTTTTTTTTTTACTTGAAAAATGAGAAAATGGTCCCTCAACATGTCCAGTGCCCCTTCCCCAACCAGCGCCCACACTCTGTGTACCCCACATCCCCACACACACCCCTCACCCCATACTTACCTCCAGAGCCTGGCGCGACCATCTTCCGTGGACCGGGAACATGTCTGCACTCTTCAAAGCCGACCATGAACTGAAGAAATGCCGGTAAGCTATAATGGCATAAATGTTTGGGTTTTTTTTTTCAACTTTGGTGCATATCTCACCCATTTTTGCGAATTTTGGCACCAAATTTTCAACCTGTGGTTCTTGGAACACCACCTCATGAATTCAGTCACCGTCATCTCGCTATTCGGTTCCAAAAGGTGATTTTGCAGTCACTGTGCTGAATCACCTTTCGGGACCGATTAACAAAATGACAGTGTCACAGTCATGAGGTGGTCTTCCAAAATGCCTATGTTGCAAATTTGGTGAAAGAATTCCAAACAAGCATTTGTCAATGCCGAATGTTGATTGCTTTGCTCCGTTGAGCTTGCTCAGTTCCCCTCCCTCACTTGCTCGTTCTGTTTCTCCTGGCCCTGCAGGCTGCCCTTTTGTACTGAACTTCTGCCTGCATTGGTGCCTGTGTCTGCCCAGAAAGAAATCCTCAGCAGTCCCGACACAGTTCAGTTGAGCTCGGTCACTCCCCCTCTCTCACTTGCTCGATCCTAATCTGTCCCAAACACTGATTTTCAAACGCGACTGCGATATTCTGCACCGGAAACGTGAAAACACATTTCGGGCAGGATGTGAAAAATGACAGCTGTACTGTTCATAAGGAGGTGTGAAAAAATGCCAGTGTTGAAAATCTGGCGTGAAAATATTACTAATTTGTGAAGTTACAAGGGTGTGTGGAAACTGCACAACACACGCTCATAACACAGTCATTTTATGGACTTTCGTCACCAAATTTTCAACATAGGTATTTTAGGACCTCTGCTAATGAACAGTGTCACTGTGATTTTCATAATGTGTCCCAAACACTGATAGAAACATAGAATTTGACGGCAGATAAGGACCACTTGGCCCACCTAGTCTGCCCATTTTCCTACCTAACAGATAAGCTGCAGATCCTAATTAACCAACAGCTTACTTCCTCCTAACCCCAGCTAGGACTGCCTTATGTCTGTCCCATGCATTCTTGAATTCCCCCACTGTTCTTGACTCCACAACCTCCTCAGAGAGGCTGTTCCATGCATCCACAACCCTCTCTGTGAAAAAATACTTCCTCACATTACCTCTGAGCCACCCCCCCCTCTATCTTCAAATTGTGCCCTCTTATTCTTGCACATCTCTTTTTCTGAAAGATGCCACCCTCTTGGACTTTGTTGATTCCCTTGAGGTACTTGAAAGTTTCTATCATGTCCCCTCTCTCCCTCCTTTCCTCAAGGGTATACATATTAAGCTCCTTTAGTATTTCTTCGTATGTCTTTTGGTGCAGACCCTGCACCATTTTGGTCGCCCTTCTCTGGACAGCCTCCACTCTGTCTATGTCTTTGCGGAGATGGGGTCTCCAGAACTGCACACAGTACTCCAGATGGGGTCTCACCAACTGTCTACACAGAGGGATAACAACTTCCTGTTTTCTACTATTGATGCCTCTCCCTATGCATCCGAGTATCCCCACAGCGACCGTGCTATTCTGCGCCGGAAGTGTGAAAACACATTTTGGCCAGGATGTGGAAAATGACAGCTGTGATGTTCATAAGGAGGTGTGGGAAAATGGAAATTTTGAAAATCTGGAGTGAAAATATTGCAAATTTGCTAAGTTACAAGCGTGCGTAGCAACTGCGCAACACACGCTTGCAAAACAGTCATTTCTTGGATTTTTAACACCAAATTTGGAACATAGCCTTTTTGAGAGCCCACTTCATGACCACTAGCACTGTCATTTCGTTAATCGGTCATGAAAGGTGATTGCACACAGTGACCGTGAAATCATCTTTCAGGCCTGAATAACGCCATGACAGTGCCTGAATTCATGAGGTGGGGTCCCAAAAACCCCATGTTGAAAATTTGGTGCCAAAATTCCAAAAAATGCCTGAGATATGCATCAAAGTTGAAAAAAACCCTCTTTATGCCATTATACATTGGGGAATTTCCTCAGTTCATGGTCGGCTTTGAAGAGTGCAGACATGTTCCATCGAAGATAGTCGCGCTCGGACTCCGCAGGTAAGGGAGGGGTGAGGGGGTGGGAGGCAGGTCACAAAGGGTGGGTGGGTTTGGGAGGGTAGGGAGACAGCGAGGGACCGCTTTTCTTTCACAGCTTACTTAAGAAAAAACCATCACAGGACTTTTTTTTTTTTTTACAGAATCATTTGGCATGCTGGGGTGGGCTCCCAGCATGCCAACACAGTGTTCACCTGATTCTCATTCTCCTCATGTACTGTTGATCGCAGTGACCAATCAGAGACTGAAATCACCTTCCTTATTCCACAAGTTGGGGCAGGTTGCCAGTATAAGTCTAGCATAGTTAGCTCCTGGCCAACAGCTTCACATCCAGAACGTCTGGCCACTCCCCTTCCTAACAGTGTTTAGGTAGTGCAGGGAATCACCTCAGTTCATAGGTAGGGATCCATCATAAAATTAAGGGTGGGCTTCAGATGCAAGAATCCAGAGACCTTCTGCCCAGTGTCTGCATCCTGTCTCGTACCCTGGGATCCAGCATTGGCCCAGTGTCTGCATCCTGTCTTGTGTCCTGTAGTCCAGCTTTGGCCCAGTGTCTGCATCATGCCTTGTGCCCTGGAGTCCGGCTCTGGCCCAGTGTCCACATCCTGAATTTCCCTGAAGCCAGTTTCGGCTTAGGGGTCATCCTCAGCAGTTTTGTCTTTCTCATTTCCTTGGGGTCTTCCACTGACCAGGAGCTCCTTCACCTTCATCGCATTGGGTGCTTCAGCTTCCTCTCAGTATGATTGACCTGGAGCCCTATTGAGCCAGAAGGCTTGCATAGCTGGGGTTCTTGATCATTTCAGTCCTTTCACCCTTCATTTTTTCCAATCTAACCAAAAGCCAGCCAATGGAACACATCGGTGGCCACCGTTCCGGACTTAGAAAGGACTTTATGTTCTTTTGGGTTACTGCTCACAGTTTGTATGTAATCAAATATAGTATAAGCATTATTACAGAGTGTAGAACATAAGGCTTCCATATAGTATAAGTATCATTATAGAGATGTGGTAGAATAAACCAAAGCTAAGCTACATTAGAGTCACAGCATACTGAGTGATAGTGTATATCGGTTGTATACTGCTTGATCTCCTTTGTGCCTCGCACTCAGTAAACCTGCTTTTATTCCCGAGTTTGTCTCCTGTCTCTACTTTCTCCAACACAGTTACACCAACAGTGAAATGAGACACTTGTGCTCATTACAATATTGGCATCACAGGCAGGATTAAAAGGAGTCCAAAGCAGGCAGTGGATCATCCAGAATGGAAGCCAGAGAATCAAGCAGTATTTTGACAGCCAGCAGAGGATCTGGGGAGGGTCCCCAAACACACTTGGGCACACCATTCACCATGCCCTATTACTTTGGTACACCTTGGTTACCACGGATTACCAGCGATACAACAGACCCCGCGTCCACCAACCTTAGAGAATTCCAAAATAAGATCCAATGTTTCACCTCTATGACATCCATGAACAGCAGAAAGTGGAGACCTTAATTGGACAGTTGGGAGGAGCAACACACGGAGAGGTCAGTACCTGCCCAGAAGGAGAGAAGACCACAGTGGCCCAAATCTTTGCCCGATTGTGACGAATGTTTGACACCCGAACTGTCTATGACTTGAAAATGAAATTTTTCTCATGCATTCAAGGACCCACTGAAACCCTCAGAGAATATGAGCTCAGTCTTCAGGAGGCATTAAAGGCTATACCTCAGATAGACCCAGAAGAAGTACGAGACTCAGACCAGGCATTGAAAGATCATTTTATTGAGGGCGTCAGAAGTGATGTGCACCACAGAGAATTATGATTATTATCTAGACAAGACCCAGATGAAATCTTTATGAACTTTAAAGAACAGGCAATTCAGCTGTTGTCTGAAAGAACCCACCATGGCATGGTGAATTCCCAGCATTGCAGCAAGGAGAAAGAGAAGGACCCCTGGTGCCGACCTCGTGAGATGCCAGAAGCTGAACCAACCCGTAGAGACCTGAAGAATCATGAATCAGAGTTGACAACTTACATTCTGAGCGAGATGAGGTGGGAAATCCCAAACTTGAAAGATGATCTCCGTCGTGAAATCCAAGGATAGGCTCATTCTGGTAATTTGGATTGGCATCAATCTAGAATCCCTAGTCAGAGAACTAATATGGGGCGGAGGCCTACTGACCAATTTGATTCACAAGGGTGGCCGATGTGTCGAAGGTGTGGCATCAGAGACCATGTGGAATGGAGATGCTCCCAGTCAGTCAGAAGTAGAGAGATGGTTTTAAACGGGGAGTCCCTGGAAGAGAGGACTGAGTCCTGGGATATCAGACAGTAGGTCCACGAAAATATTCGGAACGGTTGAGATTCAAGGGTAGCTGCCCGACCGTTTTGATACAGATAAACTGAGTAACCCTACCTGCCCTTCTTGACACTGGATCCCAGGTGACCGCCATCCAGAGTGGGAAATTCTTTGAGCATTGGTCCAGGGATCAGTTACTGCAACCCCCCGAAAGCTGGATCAATCTAGTCACCAGCAATGGGACGAGAATTCCGATCATTAGATATACCGAGGCCTGTCCTCTATGAAGATTGGGGACAGTGAGCACAGCCAACAGGGTATACTTGTAAGCAACACCCATGACCCTTCTGTACCACCCATCAACGTGGGGATGAACGTCCTGCAACATTGCCAGAATGCAATGATGAATTTGATGAAGGAGCAGACCCAATCTATGCAGATGCAAGAAAGGAAAGTCTGGCAGACCATGCTCCAATACCTCCAAAAGTATCATAAATTCACCAATGGGCCGGCCCAGTGGCACTGAGGGTTGAGGCACTGGTTGCTACACCTCACGCCACGCCAGCGACCCGTGTTCAGGAATGGGCATGGGTTGCCGGGGGTCAGCGGGGAGGAGATGGATTGAGCATCCGGAGGACTGCTCTCCATCTCCGGGGTGGGGGAATCGGGCTGCCGGTGCTTGCCTGACCCCTAGCGGAGGCTGGGGATCGACAGCACACAGCCGCAAGTCAAGGAGGGAGGCGGGACGTGGCAGACGCTTGACTAGTGTGTGCACGGGAGCGTGCGCACACTCAGTCATTGGCGTCATTGCACGCCATACCCACCGGGAGGAAAATACAGAAAAAAATGGAGCCCGGCAGCACAACGTCATTCCCCGGCGCCATTCCCGGAGGACGCCTCCCTGGCATGGATCCGTTGGGGTGGGTTGAGTCGCTCCCCACCACCCTGCCGCAAAGGGTAAGTCAAAATGTGCTGAAGGAGGGTCTCGTGTGTCGGGATAGGCGCTGGGGAATGACGGAGTGCGGGGGTTGTAGTCGGAGCTCCGTGGAGAAATAACATCCACAAAAAAAAAAAATTCACAATGAGCAAGGGGAGGTAGGAAAGGTACAAATGATGGATCGCTGTCCCATTCAACTGGAACCTGGTACACAGATGCTGTTGATGTGTAAGACAAAGGTGGGCATTGGAGGAAAAGGCTATGTGGCTATGGTGGAACCATTTTGGACTTGAAAAGGAGACCCATTGATGGCAGCCAGGAGTTTTGTGACTGTCAAAGAGGGGAGAATTCCTGTCCGCCTATTAAATTATGGTTCCTACCCTGTGAGACTGTACAAATGACAGGCAGTGGGATGACTGGTCAAAATAAACTGGGACAAAATTGTCACACCGACTAAAGAAGAAACAAACCACCACCCCTACCTGCAAGCCAGCATCAGTGAAAATAACACTGATGACCAAGAGGAAGCATGGGTATGAGAAATTGATATGGAACAGCAAAACAACACTGCAGACCAGAAGGCATAACTCACGGCACTAATCCGACGCCATCAGCAGGCATTTTCTCACCACTTCTTAGATTTTGGTTGTGCCACTCATGTCAGACACCACATCAGAATGGAGAACCACCCACCGATCAGAGAAAGATTCCATCCCATTCCACCAGCACTATACCAACCAGCCAAGCAATTAATTAAAGAGATGCTGGATGCCGATGTCATCAAAGAAAGTCATAGTCCCTGGGCTGCACTGATCGTGCTTGTAAAAAAGAAAGATGGCAAGATCAGATTCTGTGTGGACTACCGCAAGCTAAATCAAATCAAGTCACAAGGATGCCTGTCCTCTGCCCAGAATTGAAGATGCCTTAAAAGCTCTAAAGTCCTCCACCTTCTTTTCCACTATTGACTTGGCGAGTGGCTACTGGCAGGTCCTCATGGCTCAGGAGGATCAACCGAAAACTGCGTTCATTACCCTGATGGTCCTGTACAAGTTCACGAGGATGCCATTCGGCCTCTGCAATGCACCTGGGACCTTTCAGAGACTAATTGAGTACTGTCTGGGGAGTAAAAACTTCGATACGGTGCTACTCTACCTTGATGACATAATCATTTACTCCAAAACATTCAAGGCACACCTCAAGCATCTAGATATCGTTTTCGGGAGCCTGACACAGTATGGACTCAAAATCAAGCCATCAAAATGCCACTTCTTAAAAGAACGAGTAAATTACCTGGGGCATGTAGTGTCCTCAGAATGAATGTCACTGGACCCCAGTAAGGTGGAAGCAGTGAGTGACTGGCTTAGACCCACAGCCATACAAGATGTGAGACGTTTTCTGGGGTTCGTAGGGTACGATCGAAGATTTGTGAAAGACTTTGAGAAGATTGCTTCATTTCTGCATGAGATACTGAGATATCCTAAAGGCAGAAAGCTACCCAAGACAAGTATTGTGAGGTGTCAAGAAGCGTTCGACCTGTTAAAGAAGGTATTGACGACGGCACCCATCCTGGCCTATCCGGACTATACGTGTCCAATTCATCTCTACATGGATGCCCGTAACCGTGGTCTTGAGGCAGTCCTGGCTCAGGAACAAGATAAAGTCAAGAGGGTGATTACCTACACCAGTCGAGGCCCGAGAGGATCAGAGAGGAATGACAAGAACTACAGCTCATTCAAATTGGAGTTCCTGGCCCTAGTATGGGTGGTAACTGAAAAGTTCAGGCACTATCTGGCAGCTGCACAGTTTATGGTTTATACAGACAATAATCCCCTCACTCATCTTGGGTCGGCCAAGCTTGCAGCATTAGAACAACAATGGGCCTCCCGCTTTACCAGTTTCAACTTCTCAATAAAGTACAGATCAGGAAGGTCAAATGGGAATGCTGATGGATTATCCCGACTGCCTAACACAGATGAGCCAGAAAGAAGCAAGACAGATACAGGAAAATCTCGAAATGCCACCTTTCGTGCAAGTACCTGCTGAAATAGTCAGAGTTTGCTGTCAAAGCCAAGTAATTCGCAAACCAAATACAGATCTCCCAGGGTGTCCTATGTCTGATGGGGGAGAAGATATGTGGGAGCAACTCCAGAACCAAAGTCCAGTTATGATCGAACTAAAAGAGACTGAAAAAAAGATAAGTAAACAGGATAGAATGAGCCTGTCCCCAGAGTTGGTTAAATTTCTATGACATTGAGAGTATTTGAAAATTGAGGATGGCTGACTAGTCCAAGTGACCCGAGATCCTACCAGCCATAAAGAACGTAGACAAATTCTAATCCCTCGTCAGGAAGCTGATCCAGTGTTGGAAGCCTACCACAATACATCTGGACATTTTGGAACTAATAAGACAGAGAGTACCATTTCACAGCGGTTCTTCTGGCTGGGCATGAGAGAGGACACTGAGCGCTGATGCACAGATTGTATGGCGTGTAACCTAAAGAAGGGTGCTGGAAATGTTCTGAGAGCACCTCTGCAACCCATTTCCACCAAATCTCCATTAGAAATTGTAGCCATGGATCACTTGAAAGTTGAGAATAGTCACAGTGGAATCAACTAACTTCTTACTGTAGTAGACCATTATTCCAAATTTGTGGTAGCCATGCCAGTGAAAGAGTTATTGGCAAGATGCACTGCTGAAGCTTTCTGGAAATATTTTGTCAAGCCATATGGATACCCCACTAAAATCCTAACCGATCAAGGAGGAGCATTTGAATCCCAGTTGTTCAAAGACTGTGTTCTCTGTATGGATGTCACAAAATGTGAACACCCCATACCACCCTCAAACAAATGGATTATGCAAATGAACCAATCGTACTTTAATCAACATGCTACGAGCACTGTCTACACACCAAAAACCTCTATGGCCTGATTTATTACCAGAACTCTGCTATGTATATAATAACACAGTGCATTCCTCCACAGGTTTTACACCTTATTTTCTGATGTTTGATGAACATGTATGATTACCCATGGACATGGTGATGGATGTCAAAGTTGAAATGCAGAGACATTTTGGACTCAAACCAACGGGAAGAACAGCATCACTGGCGCCTTAGAAAAACAGGCAACCAAGTGCAATCAAGAATGAAACAAGCCCATGCTCAACAGAAGGAATAATATGATTGCAGAGCTCGAGCTGGACCATTGTCAATTGGAGACCGTGTCTTGTTAAAGAATCAAGATGTCCATGGGCACAAGTTAGCAACCAGGTGGAAACCAGAGCCATTTGTGGTAATAGACATTCCTTATGATGATCTGCCTGTATATTGTATCTGGTCAGAAACCGATAGACACTTCACTAAGGTAGTGTATCGTAATCCAATCAAGCCATGTACATTCCAAACTGCAGACCTGGATAAGTCAGAGGATGAAGAAGACTCCGTAAGTGAGAGACAGGAGACCACTCCCTTTGGTACCCCTAAAGATAACTCCATTCTAGAATGGCCTGGCATGCCTGGCATTGGTATATACAGCACTTCCTTTACTAATTCTGCACCTAATGCATCTATCAACTGTTCTGAACCTTATGGTGAAGCTATCAGAAGGTCCAATTGCAGTAATAAAGGTTGACCTCCCAGAGGCTTGGTAGAAGAGTCTGACTAAAAAAAAATAATATATCAAAACAGTAGTTAGTAATGCATTACAGAAATAAATGTAAATATGTAGTTATATGATTGTTTTCTTAACACGTAAAGTAAAGAAAAATAGATATAGTAAAAGGTAAATAATACTTAAGAAAAAGGTTTTGGGCCATACATGGGGACATGTATGTTTAAGCGGGGCCTAATACGTAATGCCCCAATAATATTATTATAGGGCTTTACCCAGTCAGTGCCCATGTAGCCAGTTAGTCCCAAGTACCCCCTGTAGTTTGTAAATGCACCCTGATTTTAGTGATAAGCCAGCAGGGAGTAAAGGGGAGTGAGTCAGACAGTAGCCATCCCCTTCCCGTTCAGTAGCCACATTCGTGCCCAAGGGCTAGTAACCCCTGTAACTTCCCCATCACCTCTAGTCTGGGGAGGGACAGTTAGGAAGGGACTCTTAGTGCTTAATCTAATCAGATTACCTTTGCTATAGGGTAATTTTTCCATTAGGTGCCTTCAGAGCTTATTACCAGTGGGAAGGGTACAGAATGTATACCCCAGGGTCCCCACATAGCTAGCCCTTAGCTTTTGGTGGGTTTTTCCCCAGTGTATTCCCTTTCTAAAATTCCTGCCAAGAATGCTTCTGTGTAATACTAGGATTACTAAAAAAAGTGAAGCACTGTAGAGACATAGAGACTGTGTTTTACAGAGACAGTACCTGAATCCTATGATATAGCTGGCTTTTCCTGCTTAAACTGTTGTGCTGCAAGGAATTATTGGATTAACACTACATATGTTTTGCTTATATCGAAATGTTCTGCTGGTTTTCTTCCACTGGATTATGCTAAGAGACTATGGGATCAATTCTGCACTAGTGTCTCCGCCCAGGAACTGCCTTGCATGTTACTGAACTGCCCGCTCGTTCAAGAATTGAACTCTCTAGCCTGATGCTAATCATCTTCACCTGATTCTCATTCTCCTCATGTACTGTTAATCACAGTGACCAATCAAAGACTGAAATCACCTTCCTTATTCTACAAGTTGGGGCCGGTCACCAGTATAAGTCTAGCATAGTTAGCTCCTGGCCAACCGCTTCACATCCAGAACGTCCGGCCACTCCCCTCCCTAACAGTGTTTAGGTAGTGCAGGTGATCACCCCAGTTCACAGGTAGGGATCCATCATAAAAGTAAAGGTGGGCTTCGGACACAAGAATCCAGAGACCTTCGGCCCAGTGTCTGCATACTGTCTCATACCCTGGGGTCCAGCTTTGGCCCAGTGTCTGCATCCTGTCTTGTGTCCTGTAGTCCAGCTTCGGCCCAGTACCTGCATACTGTCTTGTGTCCTGGAGTCCAGCTTTGGTCCAGTGTCTGCATCATGCCTTGTGCCCTGGAATCCAGCTCTGGCCCAGTGTCCGCATCCTGAATTTCTCTGAAGCCAGTTTCGGCTTAGGAGTCATCCTCAGCAGTTTTGTCTTTCTCATTTCCTTGGGGTCTTCCACTGACCAGGAGCTCCTTCACCTTCATCGCATTGGGTGCTTCAGCTTCCTCTCAGTATGATTGACCTGGAGCCCTATTGAGCCAGAAGGCTTGCATAGCTGGGGTTCTTGATCATTTCAGTCCTTTCACCCTTCATTTTTTCCAATCCAACCAAAAGCCAGCCAATGGAACACATCGGTGGCCACCGCTCCGGACTTAGGAAGGACTTTATGTTCTGTTGGTTTACTACTCATAGGTTGTATGTAATCAAATATAGTATAAGCATTATTATAGAGTGTAGAACGTAAGGCTTCCATATAGTATAAGCACATTTATAGAGTGTAGATCGTAAGGCTTCCATATAGTACAAGTATGATTATAGAGATATAGTAGGATAAACCAAAGTTCAGATACATTATAGTCACAGCATACTGAGTGATGGTGCATGTCGGTTGTATACTGCTTGATCTCCTTGGTGCTTCACACTCAATAAACCAGCTTTTATTCCCGAGTTTGTCTCCTGCCTCTCCTTACTCCAGCACAGCTACACCAACAGCGAAATTAGACATTTGTGCTCTTTACAGCTGTAGGAAATTAACATTCCGAACAGATTAATGAAATTACAGCACCACTGTTCATGAACAGAAGTCCCAAATGCTTTCATGAGGTGGGGTCACAAAAAGGGCATGTTGAAAATTTGAAGTGCAAATACCAACACACACCTGGGGCATTAGGGTTTCTAACCTTAACGTCCCACCCTGTTCAGACTAACAGGCATTAGGGGAGTGCCTTTGGATTTTCAGCTATGATGCTCATGCCAATGCACCCCCACCCCCACCCTGCAGCCAGTGACATGCATCAAGTTGTGTCTTGGACTCTTCAGCCCTAAAGTTCACCCTGTTCTCCTATACTGCACCCATCGCAATGTACTTCCTTATGGAATGGGGTGAGTGTAGGGCTCTACGGCTCCAAGGCATGATGCGACACTTGTCAGAGTCTGTAGAGTAGGGTGAGGTGAAATGGCATGAGTGTTATGGCCGACGACCCAAAGGCACACCTCAATGCCTGTCACTCTCTGCAGGGCAGGATGGGGTTGACATTGGTACCATACTTCACTGTCATTCCTATTATGCATCTCTCCAGTTCCTGCACTACCAATGCCAACGCCAGCAAGACAACTTTCGGCATTGACAAATGCTTGTTTATTTCTGAAGTGTTTTTCTTTTTCCTTTTGCTCATTAGGAAGCCTTTTCTATGATACTGTTGTGCTTTACGTGCAGAACAGTTCTTAGCCTAGAAGCTGACATATCAATCTCTCTTACCCCCGGTACATCAGCAGCACTGTGACCTCACTGACAGTGGCATCACAGGTGATTTCACCTGGCGGCCACTAAGTGGCTATTCCGAGGCAGCAGTAATATTATTTCATTTCATTTTTATTTTTATACTTGTAAACCAGATGGACAAAAACTGCCCGTTTTCACAGGTGACAAGTCGCATCTAAAAAACAATACATATTGATAACTCAGTAACTTGGAGTTAAGAACTGTCAGTGAGATCACAATGCTGATGATGTAGTGGGGGGGGGGCAAATAGAGTTAGATATGTCAGCTGCCAGTTAGAGTGCTGTCCCGCACATCACACCTACTAACATCAGGTGAACAATCTTCGAACTAAACAAGGGAAAATGAAAAGTACCTCCGATACAAAAGGTAATGGTTGGCTGTTTTTAAAAACTAATATTACTTGTTTATTGTGACTTTATTCTTACTTGTTGAAACTCAATAAAGCTTGTTAAATTAAAAAAAAAAATTGAATATTACTTTTAGGCAGTAAACTAGCAGTTCTGGAATTACAAGGAGCCTGAGGGGGCTGGGCCCCCCCCTTACTTTTCTGGAGGGCCGTCTTACTTCTGTCTAATTCAAAGGCATTAAGGGAGCCATGTTTTGCCTTCTAACTTCTCGATGCTGTTATAATTATGTGAATGTAAAAAGCTCCAAGCAGACAATTTATTCATTTACTGAAATGCTTCACCAGGAGGTCACACTGAACAACAAGTTGCTCATCTCATGGTGCGACCTGGGGGAAGGATTACATAGGGTTGTGAAGGATGATCAGTTACAATAGTATGTGCGTAATACAAACAATACAATATTGTAAGGTTGTGCAACAGTTGGAAGACAAGGTATTGTACAACAAACAGTAGTGGAACATTGGGTGAATTACAGTACATGTCCAAAATCATACAAAAGAACATATAAGCATACAAAACAGTAATAATGTGATAGAAGCATTTATAGTGCATGAGTGTACCAGGAGCAGGCTTCAGGTAGTATGCAAGTGCTGTTGGAGTAAAAAGGATGGGGTTAGGTTGTGCACACTACTGACCCAGAAGGGCAGGTGGAGAAGAAAGGGGGGAGAGGCAAGAACTGAATATGAAGAGAAGGGGTAGCCATTTCCTGATTTCCCCCCCTTCAGGATGTAGAGAACCCTGCCGGGGGGGTCACGGTAGGAAGGCAGAAATTGGGGATAGATATTAAGATGGGTCAAAGCAGGAACAGCTGAGGGGAAGGTAGTTGTGTAGGGCAGAGGTAAGGGAGTATTTGGAAGAGGAGTGTCATATTTTGGGGAGGGAATTCCAGATTTTAGGAAAACGATGGGTGAAACCAGTCTGACCGATGATGGTGGAGCGGTGCGGGACAGTCAAGGTGCGGGCATCATTTGATCTGAGAGAGTGGGAAGGGGAGGTGGAGTGGAAAGAGAGGATGAAAGATAGAAGGTGGAGCACCCCAAACCAGAATTTGGAGATTAGTTTGGCACAGTGAGAGATGCGTCTGTGAGATGCTGGAAAGAAGGTTAGAGAGCGATAGAGTTCATAGTGGTGGGATCGGGAAGGGGAGTCGATAGCAAAGCGGCAGAAGAAGTTAAAGAGTGTGTCCAACTTGGTCAGAGAAGATTTAGGAGCAGACAATAGACTATGTCACAGCAGTCAAAGATGGGGAGTATCATCTTCTGGACAATTTTGCATCTCGCAGTCAGTGGGATGCAACTACTACGATTCCTGTACAGAGCACCAAGCTTGGGGCACAGTTTCTTCAGGATAGCATCAATATGCACAGAGAAGTTGAGGTGCTGGTCCAGCCAAACTCCCAGATATCTAAATGAGGAGGTGTCCTCCAAGATCGTCCCATCAAGGGTGTGGAATCCACATGACAGATTGGGAAGTGGGAATTTTGAACCAGCCAATCATGGAGCATTGCGTTTAGCATCAGGCATGACATTCTAGCTTCCAGATGACAAGAACTGACACTTGGCAGTTAGAAATCATTGGCTTTGTCTTTTCAAGGAAATGAACATGGCAAGATTTTTCTGGAATACCCACTTACAGGGTCAATGCTTTGTTATCGTATGGCTGCATACGATGCATGTGTTGACAAGTGAAGCGAATACTTATCTCACATGACTTAGCCATACTGTTGGCTTTCTTTGAAATGTGCAGAAAAGGATAAAAGTCACTATGAGAACCATGATTACAATGAGTATCATTTGGTTTGTAAAATAAACTAAGGGGCCTTCTTTTTCCATATGTTTTGTGATTAGTCTACTTCCCTTAATCAGTGGGTTTGAAGCATGATGTAGGTCGCTTATAAAAACTTTAGCCTACGCTTAAGCAATGTGGTGAACTTGTGAACTGTGCTGTGAATTTAATGAACATAAGTTTACATTGCACGTAGTTCTGTTCTATACGTATGCTGGTGTCACATGGTAAATGTTCCCTATGCCACTTTTTTGACATGGATAGACTACCATATAATAGACCTTCTCCCCACAATGGTAGATCATCCCTCCTTCTGCCGATTGTCTTGCAAGACAGATAGAAAGATACACATACAGAGATATGTTGATAGCAGACAAACAGGAAAGTATGTATATCCAGTTGCACACACCAGGACATTACAGTGCAGTACAGCAAAGTACATGCGATTATGCATAAAAACATCTTGATTTCTTTAATAATCTGAGCTTTTACCACTGAAACACACATTTCTTTTTCAAGCTGTCCCCTCTAATAATAATACTATGAAGAAGAAGAAGAAGAGAAAGAAGAGGAAGAGGAGGAAGAGGAGGAAGAGGAGGAAGAATGAAATATGTTAGCATCACCCTGGATGGTCCTGAAGATTCAGTTAGTGGACCTTAATTTCTTCTACAGCCACATCAAACAGTGTAGATGACACCTCCTTTCCAAAGATTTGATTATTTACTTAGTGAAAGAGATGGAAAAGAGATGTATAATTGGCTGGTATGCAGTGATGGTATGCTTGGCTGTTCTATCTGCCATCACACTAAAGTATTTGCTGACAAAAGCCAAGGGGCTCAATTTATAAAACAAAGACACTGATGCAAGGTGTCTGCACCAAATGGGTATGATGCAAGTGGCACCTTGCATCAAAGGTTGTGACCATCCCAATTTTCGATTGCTGGCTGCATTGAAATCAGGATGCCATGTGCAGCAAAGTCCCCCCATACCACACTTGTGACAAAAATTCCCTTGTGCCAGGTCACAAGGGTGGTTGCTCCATGGTAGGACTGCACCATCCCCTTTTTTCTGATTCCAGATGCCCTGTTCACAAGAGGAGGCTGCCTTTAGAGCAGCCAGGAGGTGGTCTAAGGACTATGCACTACTGTTGAACAATGTTGCAATTGGGTGGGACCTGCCAGGAGGGGACCAGGGGCAGAAGGCACATGGGGGGTGCCCTAGGGGCCTCAGAGAAATAGAGGCTATGTTAGGGTGATGAGTTGACACCCAGCAAGAGTGCTATGTACAAGGGCAGATGGCCAATCTGCCCAGATAGCAGGGGGATGGCAGGGACAAACCTTGACTTGGCTCCAGGTGGGCACAGTCCTGGCACCTGCCCCATAGGTGCCAAAATCCCTAACCCTGTAGGTGAGAAGCAGTGGCTGCAAATTGAGGGCTGCTAGTGGAGGGGAACATTATCTGGGTACCACAACAGTCCCCTGGTACCCCCTCATGTTCTGACAAGCTGCCACCCATCAACAGGGTTGGAGTTTTGGCAACTAAAGGGCAGGTGCCAGGACTGTGCCCACCTGGGGCCAGGTCATGTTCTGTCCCTGCAAATCCCCCACTGCTTGGGTGGATCAATCATCTACCCTTGCACATGGCACCCCCACTGGGTGCAAGCTCACCACCCTGACATAGCTGCTATTTCCCTGATGCCCCCTAGCACACCCCCTGTGCACTTGCTTCCCCCAATCCCCATCTTACAGCCATATTCACTCCCCACCTTAATGGCCTTTTGAGTATTGCACCAGGTGGGGGGTTGATCCTTCCATCAAACCCTGCAGGTGCACCACTTCTGTGACACAACCTTGAAGATGCAGCAAATCATGGGTCTTGGGCACAGGGACCCTCATTTTTTTTTTAAATACAGACCAGGGTACCTCACAACCCTGAGAGTGCTGCAGCCCTACATTGCCGCAACTTGCAGCAATCTAAGGGCTCTTTGAAAATCGAGCCAAAGGTGTCCACCTTTCATCACGGTGGTGCAATACTCTAGTGGAAGCAAAGAATGACAGAAAGCTGAAGGACAAGATTTACAAATACAGAGATTCACAAGCACATACGATGTCAACAAAATGCTTGGAAGCATGAAAAAGTGCTAGATTGGAAGCATACATTACAGATATCCAGTCAAAATAATTCAATGAAACTGTGCACGTGTTTCAAACAGCTTATGCCATTGCCAAACTTAATATTCCTTTCTCCAAACAACCTAATCTTGTGAAACAACAGCAACTAAATGGAGTCAACATGGGAACTGTTCATCACCTAGACCACAGCTGTGCAACCATTCTCCAGCATACGAACATACAACATAGAAATTGCCAGCAGATACAGGTCATATGGTCTATCTAGTCTGCTCAAAAGTGCAGCACTTCAGCCCATTAGACTGCAGCTGCCCCCCTCCCATTAACTCTTACCTTCCCCTACTGCCCCCTGGTATGTACTTTCCCCTTTGAATTTGTCCCACCCCCTCTTGAAGCAACCCACAGTCTGCAATGATACGAGTTGCTCAGGCAGTGCATTCCACTCTGTTACCACTCTTTCAGTGAAGTAGTGCTTCCTCCTTTCCCTCCTGAATCTGCCCCCCTTTAACTTCAGGGAGTGCCCTCTGGTATCTCTTCCATTCTGGAGAGTGAACCCACCCTGGAAGCCTACTCTGTTCATCCCCTTCAGGTACCTGAAGGTCTCGATCATGTCCCCTCTCTCTCTCTCTCTCTTCTATCCTTCAGGGTATACATGTTGAGCTCTTTTAGTCTTTCCTCGTAAGTTCTGTCCCCCAACCCCTGGATCATCTTTGTTGCTCTTTGCTGCACTGCCTCCAGTAGTTTGATATCCCTTTTCAAATACGGGCACCAAAACTGTGCAGTACTCCAAGTGAGGCCTCACCAGGGACCTGTACTGTGGCAATATGACTTTGCTACATCTGGATGTAATCCCCCTTGCTATGCATCCTAGCATCCTGTTAGCCTTAGATGCTGCCTTCCTACAATGGATTGAGTGGTTTAATTCCCCGGTCACCAGCACCCCCAGATCCTTCTCCTCATTGCATGTGGACAGTTTGACACCATCCATCCAGTAGCTGTATCCTGGGTTTTTGGCTCCGAAATACATCACCTTGCACTTCTTGGCATTGAACTCAAGCTGCCAGGTGTGCGACCACTCCGAGTCTTGCCAAGTCCTCCTGCAGTAATTTGCCACCCTTCTCCCCATCCACCTCAGCACAGATCTTTGTGTCATCGGCCAAGATGCTGATCTTAGTCTTGATCCCAACCGTTATGTCTGCGATGAAAATGTTAAACAGGACTGGTCCCAGTACTGATCCCTGTGGGACACCAGTTGTCACTGCCCTGGGCTCTAATGCTTCTCACCCAACAACTACCCTCTGTTGCCTGTCCCTCAGCCAGTTTTCTACCCATTGGGCTAGCTTCAACCCTATACCAAGACTCCTGAACTTGCAGGTCAACCTTCCATGTGGCACTGAATCGAAGGCCTTGCTGAAATCCAGGTAGATTACATCTACCGCATGGCCCTTGTCCAGTGCCCTTGTGACCCAGTCAAAAAAATCAACCAAGTTTGTCTGACAGGACCTACCAGCGATGGACGCATGCTGTCTGTCATCTTGCAGATCATTTTCCTCAAGAAACTGCACCAGCTTTCCTTTGAGGATAGATTACATCAGTTTCCCCACAATTGTGGTGAGGCTCACTGGTCTGTAGTTCCCTGGTTCATCCCTGGGCCCACTTTTGTGAAGAGGTACCACGTGTGCCTCCCTCCTATCTCTAAGCGTACATCCTATATTTAGTGAGGTGTTGAACAGATCTGCCAGTGGCTCTGCCAGGATTTCTGCCAGCTCCCTCAACACCCTGGGATGTATCCCATCTGGCCCAGGTGCCTTGTCTACCTTCAGGAACCTAAGGCCCTCCAGCACCCTTTCCACCATGATGACCCCATCTGTGGTTGTCTCATCCCCATGCCTGTACCCCCTTTCCCTGCAAGAATGGGTCCATCCCTCTCCCTTGTGAACACTGAACAGAAGTACTCATTAAGTACTTTTGCCTTCTCTGCCCCCTTGTCTACCCATCCACTGCCTTTCCTGATCCTAACTATTTGATCCTTGCACTTCCTCTTTTCCCTGATATACCTGAAGAAATCATTTTTTCCTTCCTTAATCCCCTGAGCTAATTTCCTTTCCTTAACTGCCTTAGCAGTCCTGATCGCTGTGCTCACTTCCCTGGATTTCCTCACATAGTTCTCCCTATTCTCTGCCCTGTTGGTTCTCTTGTAGGTTTGGAAGGCCCTTCTCTTATCCCTCACCTTCTCTGTTACCTCTCTGGTCATCCAACTTGGATGCTTGATTCTTGATTTCTTTCGTTGGTTCTTGACACAAGCTTTAGTGGATTCAATCAGCCCTAGTTTTATGATTGCCCATTTCTGCTCTGCGTTCATGTCAGGGTGGATGCCATCTATGTGTGTTCTCATTAATTGCCCCATCCTGCCAAAGTCTGCCTTTCTGAAGTACAGAACCTTTGTTTTTATATTGTGGGTCTCTGTACTCAAACTGATAGAGAACCACACTGTGTGGTGATAACTCCCAGCCAGTGGTTCCTCCACCCTTACATCTGTGACCTGTTCTCCATCCTCCAGTACCAGGTCTAGAATATTTTCTTCCCTTGTTGGCACTGTCACCCTTTGGGTCAAGAAGCCATCCTGGATTGCTTCCAGGAGGATCTGCTCCCAGGTGCATGTGGTGGCTGGGATGCTCCAATCCACCCCTGATAAATTGAACTCTCCCACCACCACAGTGCTTTCTTTGCCACAGAGTCTCCTTAGCTGCTCCATATCCAAGCATATTGCTTATTACATGAAAAAGAGCTGTTGCACAGCCATCAAAAAACAGGAACCATGTGTGGCTATTATGCCGGATGAAGCCACACTCTACAATGACAGTGTGGTTGTGCTATATCTTCCCTGCAGTCTTGAAGATGACCCTCAAACCTTTGGTGCGGGAAACATTTTCCTGAGACTCTTAGAAATAAGAGAAGGCATGAATGCTATAGGCAAAATGAGTATTATTGAGGAGGAGCTAGGTCAAGCAGGATTCAAAGAAGCCTGGCTTCAAAAGAAATTGATAGAATATGCACAGATGGAGCATTGTTGACGATGGGGCACAGTAGAGGATTAGCCGTGCAGTTTATGGAGAAGTACGGCAATAAAATGTATTAATTTCATTGCCTGGCCTATTGGCTTGAGCTTGCTATAAACAATGCATTAAAGTCTGTCATGTCTGCTAACTACATAGAAACATAGAAGCTGTTGGCAAATAAGGACCACAAGGCCCATTCAGTCCACCCATTTCTTCTTCTACCTTATAAATGTGCCACTGGCCTTTGTCTGTCAAAAGCCTATCTATTCATACTCATCCGTAGTGCTCCCTTATGCCTATCCCATGCCTGTTTGAAGCCCTGCACTGTATTCATATCCACCACTTCCTGAGGTAGGCTGTTCCATGTATCCACCACCCTTTCTGTGAAAAATAACTTCCTCACATTACCCCTTAATCGGCCTCCCTCTAATCTCATGCTGTGTCCTTTTGTCCTGCTATTTTTCTTATATTGAAACATGTTAGACACTTTCACCTTGTTGATGCCCTTAAACTGTTCGGCTGATGGAGCCTCCAGGACAGTGGATGGAAAGGAGTTCCACAGGGATAGCCCAGTGACACTAAATGCATGGTCACCCAAGATCTTGAGATGAACCCTGGGAATGACCAGGAGGCCCCTGGTCAAAAAATGGATGGAGTGGACTGGGGTGGCAAGTGAAAGGAGCTCAGCCAGGTAGTCAAGACCCAGTCCATATAGGGCCTTGTTGGTGAGCAAGCCCACCTTGAAAAGGACTCTCCACCTGATAGGCAGCCAACGCAGGGCCTGCTGGACCAGGGTTAAATGACTGGACCTAGACAGGCCAGTCAACAACCTGGCCACTGTATTCTGCACAAGCTGCAATCGGCCCAGGGTCCCTCCAGTGACCCCGAAGTAAACAGAGTTACAGTAGTCGAGGCTAGAGGTAACAAAGGCATGCACTAGTATCAGTAAGTCTTCAGGAAGCATGAGGGGCTTGATCCTGGCAATTTTCCTCAAGTGGTAAAAAACACTCTTTGCAACAGATGACACCCGAGCCTCAAGGGTCAGTCTGCTGTCCAGGATCATGCCCAGATTTTGCACCTTCGGGGAAGCCCTCAATTGAACAGACCCCAGGAATCCTGTGCTCACTCTGGAGGCATTCCCATCATGTCTGCAACCTGGCTCGATCACCAACACCTCTGTCTTGTCCCAGTTCAGGCGCAACCAGCTGGAGGACATCCAGTCATTGATGTCAGCCAAATAGTTGTTTGTCACAGTTTCGGAGTTGTACTGTATGTTACAGGGGAAATGGACAAATACAGTTGGGTATCATCTGCATAGCAGTGAAAGTCCACACTGTATTTTCGAATGATCTCACCAAGGGGTAGCATGTATACCGTAAATAGCATCAGCGACAAGATCGACCCCTGTGGTACTCCACATGACAGGGGCATGGGGGAGAAGGAGGAGAAATGCCCCATCACCATCCGCTGCACCCTGTCAGACAGGTAAGACTAAAACCAGTTGATGACAATACTGACGAGTCCACAGTACTCATGGAGATGATTGAAAAGCTCAGTGTGATCCAAGGTATCAAAAACTAACAAGAGATCAAGGAGAACAAGACTCATCCTGTCTCTTCTACCGCTAGCCCTAAGGAAGTCATTATGCACCCTAACTACTGCCATTTACATGCTGTGTCTAGCCCTGAAACCCAACTTGAATGGTTCATAGTTGTCAAAGGACATGAGGTGATCTTCAAGCTGTTGTGCTGCACTTTTCTTGACAACCTTGCTTAGAAATGGCAGGTTGGAGATGGGACAGTAATTTGCCAGGACATCAGGGTCAAGAGATGGTTTCTTCATGAGTGGTCTCACCAGGGCTTCCTTCAGGGCCTCTGGGAAAACTCCATCTGACATCGAACACTGGACAATCCCCACTAACACTGGGCTGTCAGCCCCAGCACGTCTCATCCAGAAATGTGTCAGGGCTGGGTCTAGTTTACAATATGTGTGCTTCAGCTCTGATATCACCTGTATGACCTCGGCCATCTCCACCGGTTAAAACTCCTCCCAGATTGACAGAGTTCCTCTGTTTCCTCTAGCCTGATCACTGAGAGGCAAAACTCACCCCAGTGATGGAAGCCCCGACCTAATGGAGAACACTCTGTCAGAGAAGAACAGAGCAAACTCCTCACATAAAGTGAGTGAAAAAACTTTTTTTTGGCTGCAGGCAGACTGGGTGAAGTAGCCTATCCATAGTCTGAAAAAGCTGAGATGGTCTGTTTCTCCCTGCAGCAATATCCCTGGACAGGAATTCTGCCTTCTTATGGGTAATTTCTCCTGGTACCCAAAGTAATGTGCACACAGGATCAGCTTGTCCTCCTCAGACCGGGTCTTCCGCATGCAATGCTCCAACTTCCGACCCCTGATCTTCATCGCCTTGAGATCCCAATCACACCAAGAGGATCTCAAGTGAGAGGATCTAGGTTATATAAGAACTGATGCGAGGGCCTCAAGCACTTTGGAAACCATTTTATTATAGGTAGCCCCAGCCTTCTGACACCCACCGCACATGCTGCCACCACCCTAGGTAAGTCAGCCACTGCAAGCAGTCTCTCTGGGGACAGACCCCATAAAGGGCGATAGCTGACCATCTCTGCAGGGGAGGGACTTTTGGGGAGGGGAAAACATGAATCCCACTGTACAATGATCAGACCAACTGACCTTATCAATCTTAAAGGTATTAACCCCAAGACCTAGCTGAAACACCAGGTCAAGCGTATGGCCGTGGTGATGTGTCACAGAGGTAACTACCTGTGCTAGGCCCAGTTGGAGGAGGTCATAACCAAATTGAAAGGATTCATCAATGATCCAGGCATTGAAGTCCCTCAGGATAAAAAACACCTAGGGGACTCTAGCACCTAGTTGATGATGAAGTTCACAGCCTCCTGCAGGAAATCCCCCCTGTCCCTGGGGGGAGCTGTTAAGTGAGCAGGATCCTGCAGCCTGCACCTGGACCTCCTTGAACAGCCACACACTCAAAAGACCTGGCCATTCCAACTGGCTGTACGTTGAAACCCAGGCAGGATCTAAAAACGATGGCCACACCCCTGCCTCTGCATTCCCTCCTCGGACAGTGCACTACAGAGAACCCAGAGGAGACAGTCACCTCCAGGACTGGCCCAGCATCATCACCCAACCAGATCTCCATAAAGCAAGCCAGGTTGACAGAGGAAATCAAGTCTGCTATAATTGCGGTTTTGTTCCTTATTGACCTGTCATTGCATAGCACTGTCCAAAGGGGATTTGAGGAGGCTGCAGGCCCCTCAGCTATCAGCCCACTTGGTCCAGTGGAATACCTGGGAACAGAGACCAAACACATCTGGCCTCTCTCAAGGCTCCATCTAATCCCAGGACATCTCCTGCACCTAACCAGTCCTATCCTGCTCACTTATGCTACGCCTACTGCTCCCTGCCACCGTTTACCTCAAGGCCCCCTAATAATCCCAACATTTCTGCAACACCGTGCTGTAGTAGCAGAAACTGGGAGGTCAGAAAAGGGGTGGAGGTCACAAAGTTGGGAGGCAGTGTAGGTGAGTTGCAGAGGGCCATAACTCTGACACATTCCAGTCTAACTGAGAATCACTGACACTTTAAAGACAGCCCAACTAACCTTGCCTTATAAAAGCAAGGAAAGTGCTAACCTGCTGGACTGAATTATTTACAGTTATTACCCTCACACACAAACACTCATCACCTTCATAAACCAGTCACATACCTGATACATACAACCCTCTCCCAAAACCACAGAATTCCCACCCAACAACTAAATGTTACCACCCCCTACCCCAACAGAAATTAAAACAAATATTGGTGAGCTTTTATAAAGTGCGGTGCAGTGTAACATTAGACTAATCCACCAAGGGAAAAGAAATGGAAAACAGTTTGAGCAAAAAATTAATTCCAGAGCAAGTACTAGCACTCAGTCCACTCCTGGCAAAAGATCCTGTAAAACCAATTTCACAGTCTCAGAGAAGGAAGCAAGGGCACTCACACTACCAAAACTCAGGTATAACACAGTAGACAGCTAACAAACAGTGTTTTGAGGACAGAGTTTGAGGGAGCTTAACTCGGCACTCCTCTCACAGGTGCCGAGTAACAGCTCACATAGATCTTTTAAAGCAGACTATTATCCAGTACCGCTAACAGTTTTTTCTCAGAAAAGTTCCACTCTCACCAGAAACTCTACAAACAAGCATTTGCCAATGCCGAATGTTTGCTTGCTGGCATTGGCATTGGTAGTGTAGGAGTTAGAGAGCTGCATAATAGGAATGGCAGTGAAGTATTGAACTGAAGCCAACCCTGCCACCACCCTGCAGAGACTGACAGGCATTGGGGTGAGCCTTTGGGTCATCAGGCATAACAGGCATGCCATTTCACCACACCCAACCTTGCAGACACCGACAAGTATCACAGTGTGCCTTGGGGTCTTTGGCTCTTATGCTCACCCCATTCCATCAGGAAATAAGGTGAGATGGGTGCTGTGTAGGAGAATGGGGTGAACTTTGGGGCCGAAGAGTCCAAGGCACACCTCGATGCATCTCACTGCTGCAGGGTGTGGAATGGTATGAGCATTACAGGCGAGAATCCCAAGTCACACCCCTGATGCCTGTCAATCTCTACAGGGTGGGGCGTTATGGTCGGAAACCCTAACGTCTCAGGTGTTTATTGGCATTTTCACTCCAAATTTTCAACATGGGTTTTTGTGACCCCCCCCCCCCACCTTATGAACAGTGGCAATATCAGTTCATTAGACGAAAGCTGATTTTGCACAGCAACTATGCCATTTGGCACCACAGGTGTGAAAACACATCTCAAACAGGATGTGAAAAATGACAGCTGTACTGTTCATGGGGAGGTGGAAAAAATGGCAATGTTGAAAATCTGTAGTGAAAATATTAAAAAAACTGGTGAAGTCACGAGCGTGTGTAGAAACTGGGCAACGCACACCCATAATGCAATTAGTTTGGGGATGTTTTACAGCAGATTGTCAACACAGGCATTTTGGAACCTCCACTCATGAACAGTGTCACTGATTTTCTTCATCTGTCCCGAACAGTGATTTCCCACAGTGACCATGCATTTCTGTACTGGAAGTGTGAAAACACATTTCGGCCATGGTGTGAAAAATGACAGCTGTACTGTTCATAAGGAAGTGTGGAAAAATGCCAGTGCTGAAAATCTGGACTGAAAATATTAGAAATCCATGAACGTACGAGGGTGCGTGGAAACTGCACAATGGCCACTCGTAACACAGTCATTTTATGGACGTTTTTCACCAAATTTCTAACATAGCCATTGTAACACCTCTGCTCATGACCAGTGTCACTGTGATTTTCTTAATCTGTCCCGAACATTGATTTCGCACATGCCATTGTGTGCTACATGTGCAAAAAAAATTTTGGGCTAGATGTGAAAAATGAAAGCTGTACTGCTCATAAGGAGATGTGGTAAAATGGCAATGTTGAAAATCTGGAGTGAAAATAGTGAAAATTCACAAATGTACGCGTGTGTGTATGAACAGCACAACGCATGCTCGTAAAACAGACATTTTGGGGAATTTTTTCACTAAATTTTTAACATTGCTATTTTAACACTTCTGCTCATGAACAGTGTCACTGTGATTTTCTTAATGTGTCCCGAACATTGATTTTGCACACCAACTGCGCCATTGTGCGCTACATGCGCGGAAACACATTTTGGGAAAAATGTGAAAAATTACAGCTGTACTGCTCATAAGGAGGTGTGGTAAATGGCAATGTTGAAAATTTGGAGGAAAATATTGAAAATCACAAACGCATTTAGCCGCATGCGTAGGAACAGCGCAACACGTGCTCGTAACACAGTCATTTTATGGTGTATCATCACTAAATTTTAAACATAGGCATTTTAGGACCTCTGCTCATGAACAGTGCCACTGTCAGTTTCTTAATCTGTGCGGAACACTGATTTCCCACACCGACCGCGCTATTCCGCGTAACAAGTGCGAAAACACATTTTGTCCAGGGTGTGCAAAATGACAGCTGTACTGTTCACAAGGAGGTCTGTAAAAAAATGCAAATGTTGAAAATCTGGGGTGAAAATATTGCAAATTCACAACATTACGCAGCATAGCAACTCACAATTATTTAGCAGTCATTTTTTTGATGCCTCTGACTAAATTTGCAACATAGGCTTTTTGAGATCTCACCTCATCAACACTGGCACTGTTTTGTTAATTGGTCCTGAAAGGTGATTCTGCGCAGTGACCACAACATCACCTTTCGGGTCAGATTAGTGCCATGTCAGTGAAAGAATTCATGAGGAGGGGTCCCAAAACCCCCATGTTGAAAATTTGGTGGCAAAATTCCAAACAATGCCTGAGATATGCATCAAAGTTGAAAAACCCTATTTAGTCCATTATACAGCTTACCGGCATTTCCTCAGTTCACAGTCGACTTTGAAGAGTGCTCCCGGTCCACCGAAGATCATCGCGCCGGACTCCGGAGGCAAGTATGGGGTGAGGGGGTGGGAAGGCAGGTGCGCAGTGGGTGGGTGGGTGGGTGTGGGTTGGGTGGGGGGCAGGAGACCACCGAGGGACAGTTCCTTTTACAGGGGTGAAAAAAAAAGACTTCACGGACCGTTTTTTTTGATAGAGTATGTGGCACGCTGGATGGGCTCCCAGCGCACAATCGAGTCTTACTTTGGGAGGTAGCTGTAGCTGACAGGATTGTGCACCCCATCAGCAAACAACAAAAGGGGAATTCCTTCTGCCCACAGGGATTGGGAACCCTGTCAGCAGACAATAAAACAGGGGGAGGGGGGTTACATTATGCCGACGGGGAGTGGACTCCCCCATCGGCAGATAAACATGGTGTGGGGGAGGTAATATTGTTTGTGAACATGGCAGAAGGTCGCCGCCATGTTCACAAACAATATCAGGGTTCCTACATCCCACCCTGCAATAACAGGTCACGCCCTCATTGCAGTGAAAGGCTGACTCTGCAATGACGAGGTGGCCCCTGATTGCAGCAGCTAATTTCTCACAAGTTGGTGGCAAGGTTCCAAACTACTGTCACCGGCTGTGTCCCCCATTATTGGTGGACATCACACACACACACACCCCAAAATGCCGTGCCAGTATTGGCCTCAATAGTGTCGCACCTCCAGAACCTGCTTCAGCACCAAGCAGCCGAAATATGTTTCTTGCACTGCATGCAAGCAAACAAAAAAATGGAAACCTCCAGAACTGATGCATTTCTAGGTTAGGATGTACAGAAACTGTGAAGGAAAGGGGGAGTAATCACGGCACACAGCATTCCACAGGAGAGTGAGGTCAAAAGGTGGGCTGCTCTTCTCCTCTCAGAGAGAGCTCCTCTCCAACCCAGCGAACAGCTGCAATCCAAACAACTCCAGCACAGGGTAATGTGGTGGCTAAGCAAACAGGGTCATCCCAGGGGGCAGTGGAGCTCTGTCCTTCACAACAGTGTAGCCAGCACCTCTCTGAGCTCCCTTAGCACCTTAGAGTGTACTGCGTCTGGACCCATTGCCTTGTATGCCCTTAACCTGCTGGCTCAGCAGGTAGCACACTCACCTCTGAGGCTGTGAGATCAGAAGGCTGTGGGTTCTATCCCCACACCAGGCACTTGGGTTAATATCCCAATACTGACACTGTAGTGCAGCATGATGGGGGTGGTGCACTCCTGAGGTGCCGTCTTTCAGATGAGCCATTAAACCGAGGTCCCATCTGCCTGTTCTGGTGGTAGTTCAGATGGATGTTAAAGATCCCATGGCACTTATCGAAAAGAGTAGGGGAAGTTTCCCTGGTGTCCTGGCCAAATTTTCTCCATTCACTAAAATAAATACCACCAACAGCTTAATCTAGTTCAAGGTCAGTTGGCATTCATCTGTATCCCCCTCTCCCGGGCTGGGCCTGAAAATAGGCAGAATTGTTCTAGTGCACTTACCCAGTCAACAAAAACTAACTAACTAACCTGGACAGTTCTTTAAGGACCCTTTCGTCTGTAAACAGACTAGTGTCCACCTCCCGGCACTTTATGCCCTTTCTATGTAACACCAGACCCTTACCTTCCCTATCCTCCATGAAAACTGAAAAGAAGTAAGTGTTCAGTAAGTCTGCCTTCTGGTGATCCTCCTCTACTGGAACCTCCCTCCCCCCTTCCCCTAACAGTCTCACTATCCCTGGTTTGGACTTCCTTTTCTCCATGATGTATCTAAAGAATGTTTTAGCCCCTTTCTTTACCGACTTGGCTCTCCATTCCTCTGTATCTGCCTTTGTCTTCTTAATTATCTGCCCTGCCATTCTCAGTTTCTCCTTGTAATTTATTCCATCCTCTTCCTTCTGCTTACTTTTGTACCTCCTGAAGGCTAGTTTGTTTCCTCTCACTGCTCTCATTACCTCTCTTTGCAGTTAGATTATTTATTATTTATAGACATATACAATACATACATGCAGAATCCAGTGAGATACTACCGAGAAATAATATGGGGATGAAATTACATTAATCGATAATACATAAAAAAGAATGGAAAAGGTTTATAATGTATTGGTCTACAAATTAGGTAATGACCTGATCTTCCATACACTAAGTATATAATATGCATTGTACTTTGCAAAAAAATAATAGGAAGAAAAAAAGAATACTAATACAATGAAATACTAATTTTATATCTAATCTATTAAACTCTATATTCATGGAGACAGTTGCACAAAAGGAGGTAAAGCTATAATATAGAATGAAATTGATTAAGAAATATAAATGAGTCTGACCGAACCTATTGCACAGAGTTTTGTATGTAGTTTAAAAAATCCTGCCAACGGAGCCTGAACTCATTCAGTTGGTCTTGTGCTAGATATGAGAGGTGCTCCAAAGTGGCTGTGTGTAAGGTTATTTAGGATGTCTGTCAGTGTAGGTGTTATTTGGGATTTCCAGCGCATTAAAATCAATCTTTTGGCTTGCATGAAAAATATTTGCAGTCATCTATGCTGGTATTTTGATAATTTAATGCCCTCATTTGTAACACCTAGCAGAAAGTATCTAGATTCGAATGGAATGGAACATCTTATAATGTTGGAAGCTACCTGGTGGATAGAGTGCCATAATTTGGAAATTGGATTACATAGCCAGAGTATGTGAAGTAGGTCTCCGTCAGGTGAGCTGCATTGCCAACACTGACTATCAGGGATCAACCCCATTTTATAAAGTACAGATGGCGTTCTGTACCAAAAATGAAGAATGTTATATTGAATGAGCATGCTACATGCATCCTTGAAAGTGTTATGGCAGAGTTTCCAGTATTCATCCCATTGAGAGTCTGTCATGTTCTCTTTAAGCACTGAAATCCATTTGTTTTTGGCAGAGAAGGACTGACTCGGTAGGGGTCTCTAATTAGTTTGTAAATTTTTCTGACCAAGCCAGATGAGGTACTGATCCATGTTTTGATGTGGGAGGAGGTGGGCAGTGTCCTGTTAGATTGCTGTATAACAGAAAAAGTAGCAGTACAAACTTGTAAATATTTATAGAATTCTTGTCTGGGTATATCCCATTTGATTTGTAGGTCACTGCAGGAGTCCATTGCATTATTTGTTTTAGATAGGATATCTCCCAGAAAGAAAATGTTTCTGTATTTCCAAACTGAACTAAATATTGGTTTACTTTCAAGAGAGATTTTAGGGTTTCCACAGATAGGAATATAAGGCATGGGGATGGGGTTGGTTTTAAGCCATTTATGCATTTTGAACCAGTAATGTGTCAATGTAGAGATGGTGGGATGTTTCCTTAAGGCTGTGGTAGTGGTTTGAAATATAAAGCTGGTTGGAATCTGTCCTGGGGTCAAAGAGGCTTCCATGTCCAGCCATAGAGGAGAGTTGTTACTGGGTCTGGAAAACCATTTAATAGTCTGAGAAGCTCTAAACGCCCAGAGGTAGGCAAGAAACCAGGGTAGGCCAAAACCACCTTGAGACCAGTGAGAGTGTAATTTTATACAATATAATCTAGGGATGTTGCCTTCCCACAAAAAATCCCCTATAATCTTATCAATTTTAGAGAGAAGAGAGAAAGAGATCGTTAATTGAATGTTTGCGAATAGGTATAATATCTTTGGAGTAACATTCATTTTAATAGCTGCAATTTTACCTGATAGAGACAAGTTTAAAGTTTTCCACCTTTCTAAGTTAGTTTTAATGTCTGATAATTAAGGTAAAAGGTTTATATCCCAGATTTTATCAAAATTTGGTGAGATTTTTATTCCTAGATATGTGATACCTTGCGGGGCCCAGAGGAAACCAAGAAGGTTATTCATGGTGGGCTCACAGTGTTCATTTAATGGTAATATCTCACTTTTTTGGTAGTCAATTGCCAATCCAGAAAGCTTAATGAATGTATTCAATATATGGGTAATTGGTTGGGCAGCTGACTTTAAGTTGTCTAATAATATGAGCAAATCGCCTGCATATGAAAGTGAGATATATTGTGTATTGCCTACAGAAATGCCCTTAATTTCACTGTTTAAACATACAGCAGCAGTTAAGGGTTCAAGGGCTAGGATGAAAAGAAATGGGGATAACGGGCATCCTTGTCTAGTGCCTCTGAATAAGTTAAAAGATTGGGATAGTGTGGAGTTTGTAAGCACTCTAGCTGAGAGGAAAGTATAAAGAAGTTTAATCCAAGAGCAAAAAGCATTACTAAAACCAAAGCAGGAAAGCACCAGATATAGAAAGTTCCAATGTAAGGAATCGAAAGTTTTTTCGAAGTCCACATCTATAGCTGCTGCAGGGGATTTGAGGTGTTTGACTTTATGTATTAAATTAAGTAAGGAGCGAAGATGGTCAGAGCCCACCCTCCCTTCAACAAAACCAAGTTGGGATTGATGCACTAATTTTGGAATAAGTGGTTCTAGTCAAGCAGCTAAAAGCTTTGTGAAGATTTTTCCATCAGTATTGATGAGGGATATAGGTCGGTAGTTAGAGGGAAGTGTTTTATCTTTATCTTTCTTTGGGAGTACAGTAATAACTGCTTCTGTCATAGATTGGGGAAGTTTACCTATATCAGAAGATTCGTGAAACACTTTACATAGCATAGGACAGAGTGAGTCAGCTAAAGATTTATAGAATTCAACCGGAAATCTGTCACCACCAGGGGAACGTCTAGACTAAGACAGAAAAGTGCTTGTTGGACCTCTTCAGTAGTGAATGGCTTATTGAGGGATTCTGCCACTTCCTGAGAAAGACTAGGAAGTATTAAGTTTTCAAGAAAAGTGTTTATATTTAACTGTGAGGAGGAAAAGGGGGAAGAATATAAATTTTTATAAAAGGACGTCATAATTTTGTTAATAGAGGGGTTATCTGTATGAATTGTCCCTGATGTATCTTTTAAGGCAGCTATATATTTTTCCATTTGTTGTGCTCTAAGCTGATATGCTAGTATTTTACTCCCTTTTTCCCCACCCTCCCAGTACTTGTGCTTGATTCTTAATAAAGCCACTTCCATTTTGCGAGAAATTAGCTCATTGATTTGCATACGTAACTGAAGGATTTCATGATGTATGGGGGAGGAAGGGTTATGGTAAGGGTTGGCTAGATATTGTGCCTGTTTGGTTGTAAGAGAGTCTTCAAGATTATGGAGTTGTTGCTCCATCTTTCTTCTATGTGTGGAAAAGCTAATGATTCTACCGTGAAGGGTAGTTTTAAGAGCTTCCCAGGTTGTGCCCATAGAGGTATCTTTAGGATCATTGTGGGAGACAAAATCTTGGATTTGTGCTCTAATGTAGGGAAGGAATTCCAGATCTTTTAGTAATAAATGATCAAGGTGCCAAGAAGGAGATTTTAAGGGAGGGAGCCCCAGGTCAGTTGAAGTTTAACTGGGGAATGATCTGGAATAATCAAAGGAAGAATGGAGGAATTCTCTATATTGGCTGTGAGTGTAGGGGATGCTAATCAGTAATCTAGTCTACTATATGATTGATGGTGTGAAGAGTAGAATGTATACTCCCTCTCTCTGGGGTGAAAAAGCCTCCATACGTCTGATAAACCAAATTTTTTCATTAAGAGACAAAGCAGCTATGCTTCTTGGGTGGGCATCTTGTGAAGAATTGCTTCTATCCAAGTAAGCATCAAGTGTAAGGTTAAAATCACCTCCAATCAGTATACGGGAGTTAGCCACATTTTGTGAAGTTAAAAGTTGAGCCAGATTATGAAAATATAAAGGGTCGTCGGTATTTGGTGCATAGACGTTAACTAAAGTTAACGGACCCATATTGGTTTCAAAGGATGTGATTAACCACCTGCCATCCAGGTCTCTTGAAATATTGGAAAGTTTCCATCTTAGGTTTTTATGTATTAAAATAACAACACCTTTTTTTTGGAGGGAGCAGATGCCGCATATACCTGACAGACCCAGTCACATTGTAATCTGTCATTATCTGCATCAAGTAATTTAGTTTTTTGCAAAAAGGGCAATATGCGCCTTGTGTTTTTTAAGATGGTTAAGGACTTGTTTACATTTACTAGGCGCATTGAGTCCCTTGACATTCCACGTATAAAGAATTAAATTAGCCATATATCCTAAGCTTTATAAACAGTAATTGGAATGACAAGGGACCCCCAATTGCCAGATGTCCTAAATATTTCTGTGCAGATTAGATAGGCAGATTTAGTAATATTAAACTGTCTGTAGGTGGGATTATAAAGAGTATTGACAAAAACATAATATATAGGAAAGTTTAGTCTCCATATGTTGCAGCTCTCCATTAACATAGTAACTACACTATTTGTAAACAGCAGAACTATAAAACAGCATAAATATAAAGCCATCTGAGAAAAAACAGAGAATAAAAGGTCAGTCCGAAAGAAAAAAATAGAAGGGACCAAGACCACTTCTTTGTTCTCTAGAGCATGCAATAGAAACCTAAAGAGGTTGGATATTACTATAAGTAAAATCCGATACTCCTTTTCGATAAGTTATCGTCGTAAAGTTATGTAACTATAAAGAGAAAATTAGAACAGTTTAGCCAGAAAGAATTTCTAAACAATGGGAAGTATATCAAAGATGTAATATACTTCTCATCTGTCTGTCAAACTAGGATTGATTGATAACATTTAAATTTACCAATCTGTTATCATCTGAATGTTAAACATAAAATAAAATATGTCTATCTGAGTACCATAATACAACATAATCTATTTAAGTTGGTAGAGTTTAAAAGGTATAGCGGGTCCATTAACCCCATTTGATAAGTATGTCTGCTACAACTCTTTTATGCAACAGATATACCTCCATGGATTAATGGGCATAATGTACATTTTAACCACTGCCCTAATTAGTTGTGTCTTATTAAAATACACCACCAGGCTCATCACAGTACTGGAACTTAGAAGACAAAGGAATGGAATAGTGTTCCGAGTATGGACATTACCAGTAGTGATAGAAATATCTGTACAGAGGTACCAATAAGGTATTCCACAGTTAATAGTAACCCATACAGACTATATCAAGAAAACCTCAAGATATTTTGTATTGAAATATTGGTGCAGTTTACAATGAAGCCATAATATTTCGGGGACAAGCCACATGCTTAGTTTATGTTTGAAAGTACCCAAAAAAGCATTAAACCTAATTAGGGCATGAGTAGAATAACCTCATTTCATAACTGGGAGATTAAGTTTACAGTATCACTTTTGGAAAATGTTGACCCTTTTATTATTATTATCGCATTTATATAAACCTACCTTAATTAGTAGCTCCTAAAGTATTTCTGGAGGGCAGATCCTGTAAAGCCTTAGGGGTGAAGAGATGGAGTTTGAGATGGCATAGTCTGTACTGCTGTGAGCACTCGCATCTATTTCGCAAGACTGTCAAGCATCCCACAAGTACTGGAAACTAGCTGTGAGTGCATTCAGCGCTAGAAGGCAACAAATGCCCATGTTACGCCACAAGTCGCTAGAGTGGGAGAAAATGCCTGCACAGACACCGTGAAAACAGATACGCATTGCTTACTCTAAAATTCAATGGCTGTCCCATGCCATCTATAAGGAAATCGTTACCTTGTCCACACCCCAGAACCCCCCATTTCACTACAACCCCGCACATTCACAGCACCTGAGATCACATACATAGCATTCTGTAAAGAATCGCAACGCATAACCACAAATACATCGGGGCCATGGAAGCAATCAGTGTCTCTCCTTCAGCTAGTCCAGCCACAATCTGACAAGCAGGAGATCAGTTTTTTGGTAAATTGGAAAAGTGTATATATTAATAGGACTCAAGGATGTTTAACAGACATAGTGTCCCCTTTATGTTTTCCTTTGCTTTGGTGCTTCTTCTTCAGTGGGTCATAGGCTTTAAAGGGTGAGCTTGCTGCTATGTCAGCCCACGAGGAGTTCGCTGAAGTACAATCCATCTCAGGAGCCCCCGATGCATCTTCTTTGGTTAAAATACCACCGCTTTGGTCTTGAGAGACTGGAACATCTTTAAGCAAGGCATACCTGTTGTGAAGAGGGATGTTATTTATTATTGGGTCTGAAATGATGTGGCTGTGTTTTGGAATATTTATTTGTTTCTTTTCCGGGCTACAAGAACAGGGTTTTAAATGGTCTGAAGTAGAAGACCTTTCTTGGATCCGAGTAGATTGCCTTCTTGGTAGCTCAGTCGGGTCCTCAGAAACAACGGGGGCAGTCCCATTCGAGGCAGTGGTGGTATAATGTGTATCGGTCCCTTTAGTGACTGAGATCGGGAAGGATGACACTGGGTGTTCCATAAAGGCAGCAGGCTCATTAAGGTGAGTTGAGTTATAGTTGTGCAAGAAACTCATTAAAGATTCTGGGGTACTAAAATCTTTGTATGAGCTTCCAATGAAGACCCTCATAATTGCAGGGTATCAGAGTGAGAAGCGAAGACCTTTTTGGTGCATTAACTGTCTTGCTGGAGTGAAGGCTTTCCTTTTTAATGATAGCTCTTTAGAGAAATCGTGGTAGATGTAGATCCTATGATCCTCCCATGTAAGTTGGCCAATTTCTCTAGCTTTTTGCAGTACTAGGTCTGTGTTGGTAAAATTTTGAAATCTGGCAATAATTGGTCTGGGTCTCTGTCCAGGAGGTGGTTTGGGGACTAACGAGCGATGTGAGCACTCCATAATTAGGCCTTTGTCGGAAGTTTTAGAATCTGTGGCAGAGCATGAAGAAGAAAATCTGAGGTATTCTTAAGCTCCACTTCCTCTGGAAAACCAAAAATGTGAAGATTATTTCTCCGGCTTCTATTTTCTATATCATCAATTTTGTTTTGTAGGTCTTTGATGGAATGATCTTGCTGTCTTTTTGTGACTTTTAGATCCTGTACTGTTGCTTCATTTGCACATGTGCTATTTTCTGTAGAGGCTAGGTGAGAGTCAATAGTTTTTAAAGTTGAGGTATTTTGTTGAGTGGCAATCTTAAGATCATTCATGTCTGTAGTTAGCTTGTTAAACATAGCTTCGATTTTGTGCAACGAACTAGTCTGGTTAACTGGCACAGCTGTGGTACAGGGCCTGTAGATATTAGTTTTGGAAGTTTTGGATACTGTCCAGAGTCAGTAAACAGGTTGCTTTTAAACCAGAAGAAAATCTTATAATCTTGTTGTAGAATGTCTCATAAATTGTAATTTATCCATAAATCTTCATATGCAGCTTTAGATGGCTACAGATAACAGATTATAGTAAGTGTTGAAGAGCTGTAGAATCAGACATCCATGCTGTTCAGTGACAGGCCACGCCCCCCCATTACATCTCTGGAGAACCAAAGTGGCCTCTTTCTTTTTTAACCTTTGCTGATCTGTCTTAAGCATTATTCTGTGGCTCTTTCAATTCCCCCTTGATTGCAGCCCACTGTTACTCAACTCCCCCCAGTTTCTCAATGTCTGCCAGGGCTTAGCCCTCAAGAGAACAGTGGGACTAGTAAACATCTGATTAGAGCTTATAAAAACTCTAACATGCACTCCAGGCTATTTAATCTTCCACTGCTACAGCCCTGCTCAGATATCAGCTTCAGGGGATGCTTGGATTTGTAGTTACAGAAAATGTTAGCTTCAAAGTCAGCAGAATCAGTGTGATACAATCTAGAATACTGCAGTAAACAGCAACATTGGAGAAGATATAAATGGTACATTAGTACTCTTTGCAGATGATACAAAATTGGGAGGCAGAGAGGATACTGAGGAACATGTCGGGAGCCTTCAGGCTGATCTAAAAAGGATCGAAACATGGTCCACAGAATGGCAACTGAACTTTAATGCAAAGAAATGCAAGGTGATGCACTAGGACAAAAATAACCCCAAAACTGAATATTGGTTAAATGGAGTCAGACTCGTCACTTTGTCTGAAGAAAAGGATCTGGGAGTACTAATCTCAGAAACCCTGAAAGTAGCCAATCAATGCAACTTTGCATACAGCAAGGCCAGCAGAATGTTGGGGTGCATCAGCAGGAGCTTCGACAGCGGTGTGGCAAGGCTTCTGGATGTGGTGTGGCTTCTGATACAGAAGGACACCAGATGTAACTTGTCCAGGTGCCTCTGACACTAAATATATTGGAAGCTTAGGTGAGGAAGCATGAGCAGTCCAGGAGAAATTGTAGAAAACCATAAATGGAGATTCATTGTACTAAAACACAAGAAAAAAAATAATCTAACTGGAAAACATTTCAGCATCTCTCATCTAGTCTCTCTCTCTCTCCAAATAATTTTTTCCAGCAGGACATAAGGCAGCCTGTCCCGGCTCTGCTGAAAATCCATATCCCCACACATCTTAGCAAGACAGGCTCCTCAAGTTGCTGGTTGCTAGGCATAAGATTGCGACCCATCTAGCAGCTATTTGTTGCTAGGCCTTACACTGTGATGCATCTTGTAACTGGCTAGAACATTGTGACAGATTACATTAGTTTGAGGTCACACTCTGTCACAGCTGTTTCTATTTTATGTATCAGGGAACCCAGTGGCATACAAACCGAAGCAAGTTAGAAATTAGGAATTAGAGAAATTAGAAGATACAGCAGGTAGAGGTAATTGATTGTGCAGTCTAATAGAGAGTTAGAAAAGACAGAGATAGAAGAATCCTTGCTTTCGGTTCTACCCTACATAACACAAATGGGACAGGGTCTAACTTAGCTCTGTCACAAGCAGGATCACAGTAATGTCATCCTACCTCTTTACAGATCATTGGTGAGACCACCTATGGAGTACTGTGTCCAGATCTGGGGACCACATCTTAGGAAGAACATCAATAAACTGGAGACAATCCAGACAAGGGCCACAAAGATGATATCAAGATTACACAACCTACTGTAGAACAAATTTCTGAAGGAGCTGAATCTGTTCTCACTGGAGTCTAGTAGGGAGAGGAAGAACATGACTGAGACATTCAAGTACCTAAAAGGCATCAACAAAGTTCCCTACTCAGAGTGGTTTACAAGTTCGAATAACACTAATAAGAGAGGACACAGCAGGAAGCTCAAGGGAGGGGATTTCAAACGCCATATCAGGAAACACTTTTTCTCAGAGCAAGTGATAGGACCTTGGAATGGCTTATCCTCTAAAGTAGTGGAGGACAAAACGATTGCTTCATTCAAACTAGGATGGGACAGGACTTACATGCAACATAGGGTTAGGAAAGGGGCCTTGCCTACAACACAAATACTAGACTAAACAAATTCTAGAGTAACAGACTCAGGGGCCCAAAAGGGGTCCCTGCAAATCAACGGGCAGACTAGATGGACCATTGGCCTCCTTCTGTTGTCACCCTTCTATGCCCGTCTCTATGTCTTCATGTTTCTATTCTTTGACTGGGTCACAATGGCAGTGGATTGGAGGCAGGCAGTTGATGCGCTCTATTTAAACTTCAGCAGAGCCTTTGATTCAGTGCTACATACAGTAGGAGATTTTATGGGATTAAATCAGTGGACAGGGAGGTCACAAGTAGGGAGTCACTTGGGTCAGTACTTGGTTCTGTCCTGTTCAAAATGTTCACCAGTGACATTGGCGAGGGAGTCCTGGGCAAGATGTGTCTGTCTTTTTACAGATGACATAAAACACTGTGGCAGGATAGACAGTGAAGAGGGGGTCAAGGATTTGAAAAGAGACCTAGAGAAACTGAAAAGGTGGTCCAAACTCTGGCAGTTGAGGTTAAAAAAAAAAAGTGCAAAGTAATTCACACTAGTAAGAAGAACGTATGCTGGGATTACTGGATGGGAGGGGTTCAGTTACCTGCAGTGACAGAGGAAAGGGACCTGGGGTTGATCATCTGCAAAAGTCTCAAAATCTCAGATTAGTGCAACAAGGTGTATAGCAAGATGACCAGGATGCTCAGATGTATGGGATGGTGATCTGATAGCAGGAGGAGGGAGGTGATATTGTCACTATACAGGTTCCTGGTGAGACTCCAGCTGGAATACTGTGCTGTGTTTTGGAGCCTACATCTGAAGAAGAACAGAGACAGGTACAGGCTAGAGACAGTACAGCCCCAGGGTCATCAAAATGATCTAAGGACAGCAGGGTAGATTATATGAGTAAAAGGCTGGCAGGCAGATGTATATACATAATTGCATGAGTTTCGCCTTCACCCACATGGAAACCCATCACATAAAGGAGTGTTTATAATGGCAAACACATGTGGGCTTCCCTCCCTTTGAGCATGCATCACCCGCAACTCTTCCAGGTTTCTCGCTCACTACCCTGCCTCCTTGCCAATGCCACACCACCATTGTAACATGGACAGAAGTAAGTTACTTTTTAAAAAATAAAACTACCCTGCACTAAATATGTGACAAGAAGGAGGGAAAGACAGAAAAAAAATAAGTGCTATAGAGCGATCTCACTAAAAGCGAACTGGACCACGGCCGCTCCAGAAGGATACTTGTTTTATATCACTACTGTGACCAGAAAGCAAAACTCAGCAATTATATAAAATAAAGTATGGGGGGGTGTAAAACTCACGTTTATTACTGTTCCTCTGTGTTAAGAGTTTAAATAAACCCCTTGAGCTTCACTCTCGGGGTTTATTTGGCATCCAACACCTCGGGTGTGTGTAAAATTCTCATTACACACACCACCCCATACTTTATTCTATATATAATGAATGGACAGTGTCTATTAACCCATTTTCGATCAGTTTATAACCTGATAATCCCATCGTTATGACATCAGTATGCTGTAAACCTTGCTTAACTATGTCATAATAATGAGATTATAGGATAGGGTAGCACGTGAGGTGGGTGCCCGAATCATGGTGCCGTCCGAAATGGTGACATGATATGGGTGAAACCCCAATAGGCGAGAGGGCAGGGAGGGTTACCGAATGTGGTAGGTTGGGTAATTCTAGCGACAGGATGTCGCTATGTGTACGCACGCGCGAGGGGAGCGAGCACGGCGAGCGTGGCCTGGGAGGGGGTGGAGGGGATGTAGGGGTGGCACTGTGGTCAGCTGCTGAGCTGCGCAGTGGCATCAGGGGTTGGCCTCCGCTCACGGTGCTGGGGTTCCGGGTTTGGGTCTGGGTCTGGGCGCTACTGTGCTTTTCTTGTGCCCGGCCCAAAATCTTATTTTTTTACTTTTGCATCCCCCGACATGCACCCCCTGGAGCTGAGAATCCTTAAGTAGGGAGGTGTGGGGGCTGTGGGGTGCAGCCCCAGAAAGCAAGTATTTTTAGTCTCCGGCGCCATTTTTCCGTGCGCCAGGGTTGTCAGGGTGGCAAAATTGTTTTCGCCACCCTGACGTCGTTCTTCTGTGGGTCGCCCTTTCGCAGTCACCAAGATCACATAGAACCCAGGATAGAATGTCACCATCTGTCGAAATTCTTGGAAAGAAAAGGTGATCTGCTGCTTGGAGAGTCAGTCAAAACACACACATTCCATTCAGACAGTTACAGACCCACTGCAGTATAGTTCACAATGGCTAATTTCAGCACTTCAGTTGTTCAACATTCAAATCAGAAGGCATACATAGCCGAGCAGGAGAACAAACACACATTGAAAAATACTGTATTTTTTTTCCTATAGTGGCTAGTTTTTCCATATGCTATAAAATACAATGTCTGAGTAACGGTGGTCAACCACCACAGAAGTAATCACCTCTTGCAGTTGCCATGACAACTGTAAACCTCTCGAGCTGTGCTCTCAGGGTTTACTTGGTTGTTCTGGCAACTGCTTGAGGTGACTACATTGTGGTTAACCACTGTTATTTGTCTGAACATGCAAACATACAAAGAAGCCAGCAGAAGAAGGCCAGACTGTCAAGTCTGCTCGTATTGAAGGGTCCACAGCTTGAGTTAATGTCCCTGCCCTCCCTCCCTCCCCACTCCTCCATCCTCACTACCCATGATCCTTATCTTCCCCCATGCCTATAACTCAGGCATTATCATACATCTACAGTATCTTTCTATCTATCTAGGTACCAATATGCTACTCGAGACACAAAGTGTGACATTCAAGTTCCAAAATGTGTTTGAGCCAATTGTCATAACCATATCATATTTACAGTGGGTACATGTGATAGTATTGCAGTCCCCAATATAAAGATAGTTTATAGTTCAGAGGTCCTAAAAAATGAGATTAAAAGTTCCTACAAGGTCAGTGTAATGTGAGTACCATCATGTCCTTGACAGCAAATTTGCCATATTATCAAACATATATTTTTTGTTATTACTAAGTCTATGGTATCTATTTAGGTAGCATAATATTTAACTTTTTATTTTTTTATCATAAACTTAACTTGTTGATAATTATGCCACAATATGTTTCCTGATTGCAGTATGCCCAAATCTGGACATGTTCAAGTTTAGCTACCACAGTCATGTCCTTGATTTTTTAGCCCATTGTTTTTTTGCACAACTATATTACCCTCATATGAAAAGACAGAAACCACTGAATTTTCAGAAAGTGAATTATACTTTATTTACAAGGGTTTTTTCCACAGGATGTCACGTGAGTAACACAGACTCCATAGGACATCATGTAAGTAACACAGACGACACAAGAAGTAACATGGACACCAGAACAACAGTAGTATTAGCATCATACCAAGTGTCTCACTAAGTCATACCAAAAGTTGTTGCTAATGTTTAGCCAAAACATTATTGTCTTACTATGGATATTTGGTATAAAATATTTTTAACATTTTGATGATTGTACTGTAGTCACAACATTATATTGACTTAAAATATTCACAAATGTGTTATGTTACACAGTGTAGTACAGTGTAGTATGGACTGAATCTCACCTGGTCTGTCTTTTACATATACTAGCTGGACCCAGGCCTACAATAAGAGAGTGGGAAACCAACCTATATCTCTCTGAGATGAATGGGGGTGTTTGGGAGTAATGCATTCCCTTGCTGCTGGTGATATTCAAGGCTGAAGGCAAATCACCAGAAGTGTATTAATGACTTATAACATGGGGTAGATAAAGACAGGTGAGTGGTAAACAGTCATCAGGTGACCATTGATTACACCACAGTATACAATAGCTAGTGGTGAACCACCCCATCAAGAGATCAGGCTGTGTTTCTGTTCTGATCTTGTTATAGTGCCAAAATTGCAGTCTGTGGTGCAGCCATTACTATCCCTGCTTAGTGAGCTAGAGCTGAGGCCTGTCATGTAGTCTCAGGCAGTGCAGCAACAGTGGCTGCAGTGTTCAAAGTTTGTAGTCTTGCTTCTTACCCACCCACACACCTAGGAATCATCACAGCAAAACCACATTTCTTGTCTGTCTCAATCTCTCTATGATGAGGACAGCACAAAGAACAGGTGCCAGCCCGGCAGCCATTAAAACAACCCAAGTGAGTGATCAAGAGTGTTGCATAAGGCATTTTCTTGTTCTATGTGGGACTTCCCAGGGGACAGAGAGAGACACACCATAACATTTTATTCAACAGCAGTACCTCTGTTGTCTGTGGACATGTCCTGTGCCACAATGGTTGTCCTCACTGTGACTCCCCCCCATTAGATCACAGAAAGATAGTAGGAATTTTGGGAGTGCCTGTCTGTGTATGGTACCAAGGAATCAGACAGCAAATAGTTCTTGTCCATGCATTATTCTGTCCGTGATCACACAAACACCAGACTATCGAACAAGTGCTCAGTGTGCCAGATGGGTTCAGCCTGTAGCTTGTTTTTCCCTCTGTATCCCATGTGCAGTACACAGAAGTACCACATAGCAACATCCACTCCTCATGGGCAAAAGGAACATCTACAGCATGTGTGTCTGCTGCTCTGCCACTGTCAGTGTCACTTTACATGATGACAGTGATAGAGAAAGTGAGAGACCCACTACAATGCAGGAGCAGCAAACAACATCTGCAAGAGTGAGCAGCAAATTGCCAGCAGCCCCCTGGTTCCACTGCTGACTGTCTCTATCTTAACTCTGTGCCATTGGGAGAGAGAGAGGGAGAGGGAGAGATGCACAGCAAGGGGAGCCAACAGGAACCAGGGACAGCATTAAATGAAACTTGACTTAGTGAACTTGTCTGTTTTGCTGTCTCTGTGCCAGAGAGATTCAAGTGCCAATGTAATAAGCTTGTCCCCAGAGTGAAGTGTGTGGTCCCCATGGTCATTTTTCTGTTGGACAGCCAGACTGACAGGTAAATCCCATAGTTGTGGCATAAAGTCAGATGGAACAGTGTGAAGAGAGGGAGACCCCCCCTCCCAATGATGTAATGCTCTGAAAGTGAGCTTTATGCTGGTAGACAGAGAAACAGAGTGTCCGCAAGACCTGCAGGCTCCGAGTCCCATTACTTGCCATTTCTCAATTAGTAGAATGCAGTCTGGTAGACTGTGTGACTGCACTGCCGGGGAAAATGTTTACTTGCTTGCCATGCATTAATGTAACCTCAGACAGAGAGATAGAGCAGCTAAGCCAGTGGAGGTACAGACACCTTGTCTGTACCACAAGAGGCAGCTTCATGTTTTGCACTTCAGACTTACTGTACTGTCTCAGAAAGCATATCATGCACAACAAATGTCAGAGAAAGAAAGCATAACAACACATTCTTTTTGACATTTGTATGTGCATGACAGCAGTTTTGTTGGAGACTATTTCTCTAGGCAGCAGAATACAATAATTTGTTTGCCTTTTGTAAAAGCAGAAAAACACATATGTTGCTTTCTCCTTGTTTTGTAGTGCACCCTCTGTTATAAGTGTACTAGCCCACTCCAGGGTGTGCGGTTAATGGGGATTAATCAACACCCTCTGTGTTGTGAGGACACTCAGCCAGCAGCCTCGTGCCTCACAACACACTCAGGGTATTGATTAATCCGTAATAACTGCACCCCCTGGAGTGGGTTACTGCCTACTAATAGAACTATGCCCTTGAATCTTAAAAAATGAAAATGAAATGAAAAACTGACTTCAGGGGCAAGATCTTCAAAAGCTTGCCCATGTGCAAAGCCTAGTTTTTGTACCCAAACCCAGATTTGCACAGATGTCCATATTCCAAAGCCCCTTTCATCATGGGCAAACAAAGTTTGTGCCCAGGAGATTTTCTGAGGTTGGCACAATACAAATAAAAGGTCAGGGACCGGAAATCTGGTGAAGTCCTGTAATCACAGTGTGCCAGGTCATTTTGCATGGTCCCCTTGTATGGTGCGGATATACACAATTATCCCTGTTACTAATGGTGCCATCCCCCTGATCACAGCCACAACTGAAGACACAACCCCCCTTCCTGTTGTCAAATGCTCCCCTCCGTGGTCCCCTCACTCACTGTGTCCACAGCATGGTCCTGCAGGTGCATATGGCAACCAGCACATTTTGGGGGGGGGGGCACTTTTAGGCTTCTTTGGCTACTATAGTGAATGTCGGTAATTGTTTGGTATGCCATGCTAGGCCCTCAGCCTATCATGCAGCACATGGCATACCAAATAATTACTGTGATACACTGCAACAGCAAAGCAAGCCTACAAGTGCACACCAAACCTGAATGCAAAAAAACCCACAAAAAACAGAACAAATGGTAACACTTTGGCAGTCACCGACAGCAAACATCCCAGTAAGGAAAAAAACAGTGTTTTACTTCACGTGTACTGCCATGGAAGCCATGTTAAGCATACCATGCAGCATATAGCCCAGTTGCTGATATACGCTGCAACAGCAACCAAATGAGTTTAAAAGTGCACAAAAACAATGAACAGAGTTGATGCTGGTGGCGACTGCAACCCGGTTACCATCAGTTACTGTCATTCTCCATCCAGTTTTGGTGTTTGTGCCCTTTTAGGCTCGTTTTGCTGTTGCAGTGAATCTCAGTAATTGTTTAAAGTGCCATGCTAGACTCTCGGCCTAACATGCAGTACATGGCACACTTAATGATTACTGAGATTCACTGCAACAGAAAACGGAGCCAAAAGTGTGCAAAAAGACACAAGTGATGCAAAATTACTAGAAACAATGGTGCCACTTTGGCAGTCACTGCCAGAAAACTCTCCAGTGGAAAAAAAAACAAACAATATTTTACATCATTTATACTACCACTGAAGCCATGTTAAGTCTACATGCAATACATGGCCCAAACAATTAATGAAATACACTGCAACAGATAAGCCTAAACATACAAAAAACAATGAAAATTATGTAAAATTACTGCACTAGAGGGTGACTGGGTGGCAGCACCACGTGTATCTCTCCTAGTAAGAGAACATTTCTTTACATCGCATTTACTCCCACACATGCCATCCTAGGCCACAGGGCACACCAAACAATTACTTTTACTTCCCATATTTTATATTCCCTAGTAAACATTAACACACACTGAAACTCAGAATCATGGTATACAATATGATTTTTCTTTTGTTTCTTTTTTTTTCTTTTTGCTTCTTAAAACTCCATTTAATCTTTGTGCCATTATGCTCCTGCTGCCTTTCTATTTAAGCCCCTTGTAAGCACGTTTATGTTTTAAGCCTATAACCGCCCCGACACCACCACTAGACTTTACTCATGAGCAATATTTTAAGTGTACTGTATAACATGTCCTATTTCAATTTCATGTCAGTTTAGTATCATTAAATGATACTGTACTGTATATAGGTCAGAAAAAAACACTGTACTGTATTATAAGACACCCCCCCCCCCCACTACCAACCCGCAGGACCATAGAGGACTGCACAGAGAAAAATAAATATGATATTAACCAGGATTTCTTTTTAAGCTTAGCAGATAAGCAAGTAGTTTAAAAGTAATTCTGCTGTTCTGATGCCTCCCGCACAACATAAGCCCCCAAAGAGATCAGGTCTACACAAACTGAGCAGCTGCAGAGACCAGGTCCTATTCATTTACTCCTCCAGTACTGCATGTATTTTATTTCTCATTTCAGAACTCTCCAAACAGTAGTTTTGGTGTTCTGATGCCTAATGCAAAATGAGCCCCAGCACGAACGAGCTCCAATTGATAAACTCCCCAAAACTGCAGGTTATTTTGCCCAGAACAAAACAAACTATTTAGCAGCAGTAACATTAAAGGAGCCCCTAATAGAGAATAGGATCACACAAAATGCCCCCCTGCAGGGACCAGGCCACACAGGATGATCCCCATGTAGAGACTTGGTCTATAGAATAGGTATACAAGTATAACCATTTAATCTAGGAAACCTGCAGTTGTTCAACTTTAAAATGCTTTATAATCAACTCTCTCTGCCCCTACCCCACCTTTTAACCCCCGAGTCCAGCATCTTGGGACCATGAGGCAAGGTCCGACTACATTTCTCTGTGTTTCCCAAAAAGCAAATATGTACCTTTACAATCTGCAGATGTTTGACACACCGGGGAACAGAAGAGCAGCTGAGGTGCACAAAGAATAGCCTACTGTAGTGCCGTAATGTGCATAACTCCAAACTTCAGGAGGACAACATGTCTTGTCCAGAATAAAGGTGGCAGTAAAAAGAATGGAGAACCACCAGCTCCATGGCTTTAAAGAGCCATGGGGTGATGACTGATGGTGTCAGCATGCATTTCTGGTTCGCAACATTCTGGGCCAGTGGAGGAACCAGTAGTAATGTGGGTTACAAAAGGACACAAGAATACCATGCCATGAGAAAAGAGAATTTTCTGAATAAATGAATTAAAACAAACTGCAAGGTTTTGGCAGCATGTCATTAACCAAAAAAGGTCAACAGCCACAATAATGCTTTTGGACCACAGTCCATGCAAATTAAAGGTGCAGTCTGCTTAGGATGAGGTACTAGATGGACACCACATGTTATGAATGTTATAGCTGTATAAAATGATTTAATAAAAGGCAAAAACTTTTATTCTCTACAGGAAGTTCATGGGGGAGGCTAAAATGAAGTACACATTAACAACAGTTGGGTTTCTAGGGCACAACAAAGAGCTGTATTTAAATACTTAAATTGGAACTGGAAACAATGTCACAAAATGAAGCCCTATTTGAAAGGTTAAATAGATGTCTGTGATAAAACTGAAAGAACACAGTGGAACCAAACTGGGTCATGTTATATTTAATATTTCCCCTACTGTGGCACTACAAATTAGTGGTGTGATGTGAACCTTTTAACTATTTAGCAAAAAGTTACAGGGTGTCAATGTACAGTAGGTACTAGTCTCTCGAATACTGTATTCATGCCTATCTATATATCTATATGGTCAATATCCTCCGTGATTACCCATGCCCCAGTGTATTTGCTCTGGGGTTCTTTTGTAGTTCTCTTGTCTCCTCTCTCTACTTTGGGCTGCCCACAACCTAAACAAATAAGATCCCCTATAGGCTGGCTTCCTCTCCCTGAGCTAAGATACAGATATGGCACACCGAAGAGTCCAAATGAGGACAAAACACATGTCTGTATCTGCTGTTCTCAGCCTTTGCTGATTGAACTGTGAGGCCTTCTGGCACCATGCAATTTTGCTTAAAGCTGAGCCAGTCCAAATTAATTCACAGGCATTTGCATATGATTCCCATGATGTTTTGCATTATTGGGTAGGTGCAATTTGTATACATATATATATATATATATATATATATATATATGTGTGTGTGTGTAATAGGTAACCCACTTTTAGGGTGTGGTTGCACTGTGATATATGCATGCCTTGGTGTGCGTTGTACACACGAAGTCACGGCTGAGTGCATCAACCACCCAAGGCGTGCGTATATCAGAGCGCGACCGCACACCGTACAGTGGGTTATCTATCTTATAAAATGGCAAAATTTATTTTTACGGGGGTAAAAGTGCAGGTGTGAGGTTGCGCTCTGATATAAGCACTGTCATGTGATGGGATCCAACAAATCAGTCATAATTTTTCCTACCCATTTCATAAATAGATTATATATATATATATATATATATATATATATATATATATATATACATATACACACACACATATACACACACACCAGGAGAGAGAGCAAAAGGAGGGATCTGATTGAGATTTACAAGTTCCTGAGGGAGATAAACACAGCTGACAGTACAGACCTGTTCACAAGGAACAGAAACACAGTGATAAGACAGCATGGGTGGAAACTAGTTGGAGAAAATTTAAAAGAGATGTTAAAAACATTTTTCTTCACCAAAAGCATTGTAGGACAGTGGAGTAGATTGCAGAAGTAGGTGGCAGATACAGGGTGAGATGGGGGCCAATGGAGGGTGGGGTGGTGGTTGCTAAAGCTGAATGGGTGGGCTGGGGGTGGGAAGGCATTGAATGTGTGTTGTTGATCAGGTAGGGAAACAGTAGACTACAAGGGCTGAGTGTTAAACAACATTAGAATAGCAGTGGCGCATTGCACTACACTACACTACCAATGTTGTGATTACATATGCTCGGACCAGTGATCGGGGTGGGAGGAACACTACAAAAGGAGGGTTACTAGTGGGGTACCGCAGGGTTCAGTACTGGGACTGGTCCTTTTTAATGTCTTTATAAGTGACATTGCAGAGGAACTGGAAGGAAAAGTATGTCTCTTTGCAGATGACACAAAGATCTGCAACAGGGTTGATACACAAGGTGGAGCGGAAAGGATGAGAAGGGACTTGGTAAGGTTGGAGGAATGGTCAAATGTATGGCAGCTCAGATTCAATGCAAAGAAGTGCAAGGTAATGCACATGGGAAACAAAAACCCAAGGGAAGCGTACACAATGGGGGGTGAGATACTGACAACAGTAAAAATAGAAAGGGACCTGGGGGTAATTATATCAGATGACCTAAAGGTGGGCAAGCAATGTGAGAAGGCAGTAAGGAAGCTGGGGGGATACTGGGATGCATAGGAAGAGGCATCAATAGTAGAAAACAGGAAGTTGTTATCCCTCTGTACAGACAGTTAGTGAGACCCCATCTGAGTACTGTGTGCAGTTCTGGAGACCCCATCTCCATAAAGACATAGAACAGAGTGTAGGCTGTCCAGAGGAGGCAACCAAAATGGTGCAGGGTCTGCACCAGAAGACATCTAAGAAAGACTAAAGGAGCTTAATATGTATACCCTTGAGGAAAGAAGAGAGAGGGACATGATAGAAACTTTCAAGTACCTCAAGGAATTAAAGTCCAAGAGGATAGCATCTTCCAGAAAAAGAGTTGTGCAAGAACAAGGGGGCACAATTTGAAGATAGAGGGGGGATGGCTCAGAAGTAATGTGAGGAAGTATTTTTTCACTGAGAGGGTTGTGGATGCATGGAACAGCCTCCCTGAGGAGGTCGTGGAGTCAAGAACAGTGAGGGACTTCAAGTATGCATGGGACAGGCATAAGGCAGTCCTAGTGGGGGGTAGGAGAAAGTAAGCTGTTGGTTAACTAGGATCTGCAGCTTATCTGTTAGGTAGGAAAATGGGCAGACTAGGTGGGCCAAGCGGTCCTTATCTGCCGTCAAATTCTATGTTTCTATGTTTCTACACCAATGCTGTAATTTAATGTACACAGACTAGTGATCAGGTGGGTGGAGAAGAAACTACTAGACTAACGGATTGCTTTAAACAAGGCAGTATGGTAATGGGAGGGGGGGTGGCCTTGATCTCTGTTTGTTCATGGCCCATAATAAATACAAAATGATATACAAATAAAACATAGAAGCAGTCGGCAGAAAAGGACCTCCGGGCCCACCTAGTCTGTACTAAGGTCCCTACCTAGTGTGTTACCATATACCCTAATTGGTCTGCAGCTTTACCCCCACCCCCAGCCCTGTTACCAAGGTCCCCTTTTGTCTATCCTATGCACGTTCAAAACCTGTACTATGGTGTCATTCAAGTTCAAGTTCAAGTTTATTGCAGGAAAACTCCATTGAGCAAGCTCATTCACAAGGAGGTCCTGTGACATGAACACTTAAAGTACAAACATAGATAGGTAGGTAATAACAGTATATACATGAAATGCACGTTACATGATACAGGCTGGATATACATACAAGGGTACCACATAGGGTGACCGCAGGTGGTAAACATTAATACGACACAGGGAAGCGACTTACAGGTTGCATACTGATAAATGAAACATGATGACTGGTGTGTGCAATACATATATTTTGGCAGCTAGAACAAACAGACTACAACTGATATGGGAAGGAGGAGTGATTTGATAGAGTAGCAGTGGAGCATAAAGCATAGATAAAGCCAGGAGTAGAAGGGGAAGGGAATAGGAAAGTTTGAATACAGCAGATTGATCAACAGGAGCGAATACCATTTGCCAGCTCCAACAGCTTTTTTGCTCCTGTCACTCTTATAGATCCCTACTGGCTACAGACCTAATATGGCTACTGGCTAGTAGGGGGTTTTAGTCTGCCAGGTGCAAACAAGTTGGTGCCTGCCTTCTTCGGACAGTTTATTGCAATACGCTTTTAGCAATTATTGTGTGTTTCAAGCATGTTCCAGTACACACCTATAGTTTGTTGCAGGCACTAATTTGCTCCTGGAAAAAAACTTTCTATGAGCCCAAACCAAGACCTTTGAATACCTTAGCCCATGATGTTGTTGACAGTCTGACCCAAACAGGCTACCATCATGTCCAGTGTAGGACTGCTCTGTGGTTTAATCTTGTACTTTCTTAAGGATGTTAATTTTGCAGCTAGGAGGTCTAGCAAGACAAATGGTAAGCAAAAAGCCACATAAACTGAAAAAGAGAACAACACTGGGAAGAAAGGTAACTTGAGCCAGTCTTGGTTTCTGGTAAAGCCCCACAGTGACTGTAAGATCAGAATGTCACGCGCTGAACTCGTGCTGTGGCTGTATATTTATTTTCTATCTCATTGCTGCTTTTCATGCTGCTGGTTTTCTGAAGTCACTTTCACTACACAAGTACATAGGAATGTAGCCCCTCCCTTCAGAAAAATGGCAACATGCCAGCTCAGCCAGCTGTAGTTTCCGTTTCCATGACGTGATGCTGCCAAGTGCCATAATTCATAGTCACCGCCTTTTGAAAACAATTTAAGTGTATCCAAATGTGACAAAGTGCATAATCGGTTTATGGAAAGTTAAAGGAGAGTTGGAATCTTCACTCCTGGGTGCTGTAACACTAGACACTTGTTCCCCTGAAGTAGCTCTTCAGTAAATGCCAAAATGATTCTGTCCCTGATTTTTTCACCAGGCAGCTGGGGTGTAGCCAAGAATTTCCAGCTTGTACACACTATACCCATGTGGTGCAAAACACTTTATTACATGGCCTGTTCAGTGCACTGTATTTATTTATTTTATTTATTGAAGGAATCAGAATTATAACCTTTGAATCAAAGACTCCTTTGCAAAAGCCCTACGTCAGATGTACATATATTACAAGAAATGACAAGATATATAATAATAAATATACAGAGAACACACCAGACTACATACATCGCAAGTTTTGAAACAGTATATATAATAAGCAGCATATAGTGAAGACAGGTTACAGTTCAAGGGTGGAATGGTCAAACCCGTGTCAGACCATTGTAAGTCTAGCATGTACAATAACAATATACAGAAATCAAAAGGTTATTTATTTTATTTATTTATTTCTAGGAAGTACCTTTGAGTCAAATGCTCTCTTACAGAGGTTCCACGTCACCATAATACATAAGCGTAACATATTTACAAAGGTTACAAGTACAAAAACGGATACAAGGAGGTACCATGCCTTACAAAAACATGAGTACCTCAGGTTACAGAGGTTACATAACTACAATAACAGGGATTACATAAGTACAAATATACAGATACACAGTTTCTAGCAGGCTAGGTTGACAAGAAGCTTAAGTGAGCAACTTGAGGATCTACAGGATACAGAGCAAATCAGGTAGGGGACAGAGGATGATATAGTCTGTAAAATAATTAACTAATACTATATGCAAGGAGGCGAGAACCTGATGAGCAGCAGTTCTTTTGTCTTAAGTGCTAAAAAGTGTAGTCATAGAGGAGGGCTAGACTCATGGGGGGGGGGGAGTGCTGAGGCGGGGGCCTGGAGCCTACTAGGGGAGTGTTAGTTAGCAAGAAGAGAGTAGAAGGCAAGGTCATAGTCACAGGCAAGGGGGAGAAAGACTAAGCACAGTCACAATTGGAGTGGGGGAGGATTTCAACATGGAGAAGGGGGTTACGGGACTGTAATCATCATTTAAAATTCATCTTCAAGAAACCATCTGCTATAGCAGTGCTTGGTTACAAGAACGTTACTGAAAAACTCCAATGTTTCTTATTAAACCTCTGGTTGGCAAGCTACCTTGATGTGGTACAGAGGCTTATCAATCTTTCAAAAGCAAATGTGCACCTCAACATCTACTTTGTAAACACGCTGTATCATGCATTATAAAAAGAGTTGGAGAAATATAGCTTTCTGATTGAAAATTGGGCCCATAATGTTTATAGCCAAAGAGTTTGGAATGATGCAGAGGACTAGCATCAAAAGATTATGATGCAAGGGGCACCTTGTGTCAAAAAATACATCAAACAACTTTCTAATGCAGCGTGCATCAAAATCTACTGCAACAAAGAGCCTTGCATCCAGGTTGCACCAAAAAATGTGATGCGCCATGTCGCAAAGCAGATTGTGCAAAAAAAAATGATATAAATGCTATGTCCCCTTTTTTTAGAATTTTAGAAGGTGTAGCTCCCACACTTGTGCCAATGATTTGATGCACCTCTTAGACCAGGGTGGAGTTGGTCTAAGGCAGACCACAGCATATAAATAGGGCAATGTTAGGAAGTTGGAATGTGAGTCACTATTGAGCTACTACAGCAGCAAAAGCACCACAGGTGTGACAACACAGAATGCCTGGGTTAGCAGCCCTACTACCCATTAGACTGGCAATCTGTAGGTGGTGTCAGTGTACCTGATGGCAGCCCAACCACCACCGGGCAGAATGTTATGCCCCAGCTGAGAGGGAGAGTAGAGGGTAGCGGAGGTATCCTGTATGGGTATACAGGAGGTAGGTATTATTTAAGGAGTTGTCAGAGGAACAGTGCTTGGCACAATATTGTCTTCCCTGTGATGCCATACAGGAGTTATGTGAGGAGGTGCAGGGGGATCTGCAGAGCCAGACCTGGAGGGCGCATCTGATTCCAGTTGAAAGGAAAATGTCTGCAGCACTATGCTTCTTTGCAATGGGAACCTTTCAGACCCAGATGGGTGACACAGTGTCATCTCAGTCTGCTGTGTCAAAATGCCTGAAGAAGTACCTGGAGACCCTGCTGGGTAGGACTGGCAGATACATCTCCTTCCCCAAGGAGGTACAGCAACAACTTGCTGTAAAGCAAGGCTTCTATGGCATAACGGGGGTTACCCCGTGTACTTGGTGCCTTGGCATGCATGTGGCAATAGGTGCACTGACTGTGGATGCGGATGTGTATGTTAGTAGGAAGGGGTTCCATTCAATGAACATCCAGGTCATGTGCAACAGCTAGTGCCTCATCCTCAAAATGGTCTGCAGTTCCCCGGCTCTTGTCATGAAGCATGCATTCTTAGACAGAGTGGGCTGTCTGAGGCCTTCACATGTGGAGACATCCAGAGAGGCTGGCTTCTAGGTAAATGCATGACCAGGGATGCAAGTGAGGCGCATGGGGCAGTGGAACAGCATGTGTGCCTCTGTCTGGTGTGCTGCTGGATTCCCAGTGCAGGGAATATGGTAGGAAATGGCACAGCTGATCCTGATGAATTGCTGCCTTACCTGGCATGCAGGACACATGCAGTCCTGATTGCCTGGAAGGCCAATGGAGCTGTAAGTTGGCAATGTGTGAGTGATGTGACCCATGGGGTGGGGGGAGGGGCCATTGCTAAGGGGGATCCGCATATGGTGAAGGGTGGATAGTAAGACAGAAAGTGGTATGACTAAGTGACTATGCCTTTCCATTTCTACAGGTGATAGTAGCTACCCCCCAGCAGCCGTGGATGATGTTCCCAGTGAGGAACCCAGAGACAGAGGCAGAGGTCAGATACAGCAATGCTGAAGCTGCCACCAGGTCCATCACTGAGTGTACCTTTGGTCTTCTTAAAATGAGATTCTACTGTCTTGACCTGTCAGAAGGAGCCTTGCAGTATGCACCCTGGATGGCACACTGGATATTTGTCACCTGCTGCATCCTCCATAACATTGCACTGGCACACCATGACATCATGCCAGACATGGTGGAGCACCCTGATCCAGAGGCGGAGGATGATGAAGTTGAATGCCCCGGGGACTCTGGATCTGGCCAGGTGATGGGAAGAGTGAGCACAGCAGCAGTGCGGCTTTATGTCAGAGTGGACCTTATTAGGAGCCAGGACCTTATTTGGAGCCATTTTGCCTATCACCATACAGTACAGGACAACAGACAGTCCGCAGAGTGTGCATTAGGATGACATCAAGCACACAATGTGTGCCGAGGTTATGTAACAGCAAAGGATCCCAGTGCCAGGGGCAGGCATCTGGGAGTGGTGTTGTGTCACATGTCAGTACACACACTGCCTGGTGGTTGTCCAGGGTGAAGGGTGGAGCAGCATTGGGGTTCAGTGTGGGGCTCCTGCAGACACTGGAGGCTGGTGGTGTTCCGGCAAGTTGAGGCAAGGGGAAGCAGGTGTGAGTACCCAAACACAGACAAGGGAATCACGAGGGAAGGTGACTGTGCAGGGCAGTGAGGACTGCAGGTTGGAAGTGGGTGCAGCTATGGCCCAAGGGCAACAAATGACAGTGCCATAGTGACAGGTGGTGAGGGTCTCCAGTACCCAGAGCATATAGGGAAGCAGTGACTAAGTAGGGGAAGGTTGGCTGGTGGTTTGCCATCTGGTGGCAGCAAGTGGTTAGGCACACAGTACATGGGGAACATAATTGCACCATGGACTGGGAGGGAGGGGGTGCATGCAGCCATCTTGGGGGATGATGGTGGAACATTGGCGTGTGTTTGTCAGTGTTGCATAATGTGGTGGCAAGGTGTGAGGGACTTGTACTGCTGGGGACAGAATGCCAGTGGGTATCGCAGATGGTATGCTGTGGGGTTGCAGACAGCATGTCCACTGGACAGGATTGGGAGAGCAACATTTTAAGGCTGTGATGTTTGTGGGAGGCATGGGCAGGGGCCATAGAAATGTCTTATCATGGGCTATAGAAATGTCTTAGCATAACTGGGACAGTACATGGGTATTTCCAGGAAGCACTGCTGGAAGTCACAGTTTGAGACGCATGTGTGATTTGCAATACGCTGGGAAAGAGGCACCATGGTAGTGTGTGTGTGTGTGTGTGTGTGTGTCATCACCCAATGGTACTTTCTGCCAGGGGCTGCAAGTGTGATGTCAGGTGGGACATCATGGCCCTAGAAGGCATCTAGTGTTCCGGGGACACAAAGCTGGCAGATGTCGGGGGAGGGGGAGGTGGCAAGGGGAGGAAGTTAGGTGAGTTAAGGAGGGTGGAGTGCATGAGGGTACACAGGAGGGATACACAGTGGGTCTTGAGATGTGTGTCAGAGGGGGGGTCCAGGGGTGACTAGCCTGAAGCAATGTTGCAAGCTTCACAACTTCAGAGGGACAGGAAACAACTGTGGCATTTTGGCAAGATTTTCACACAATTTGTGGCTATTATTGAGGAAGATACTGCTGCATTTGGCATCAAAGTGGAATTTGACATAAACTGATACATACATGTAGCCACAGAATGTGGAAGTAAACTTACCCACCACATGGTGTTCCATGGCATGCAGCAGGGCAAAGCAAAAATGGTCTGGCCTGTAACTGGTAGTGCACTCAGCACCTACAGAAACACTTCAGTTGATCTAGTTTAAGAATGGCAATCTTTTTTTTTTTGATAGTTGAAGTGGCTGCACCACGGGGGAAGGCACCTAACTTCACAGAGCAGATGGCCATTCTGGTCTGCTCTCTTGAGGAATGGGCCTGATTGCTGCAGACAAATGGCAGCATGCAGAACATCCCATCTGAGAGGCAAAAGGGTGTTACACATCATTGCAGGTACAGTAAACTGAGCAATCTGTCTGGGGTCAGGAGAGCAGATATACAGATACAACATAGATGGAATGACCTATACTTGAGAAACTCCACCTGTCTGCAGAGGCTGTAGGACATTTTTAGAGAGGTGGACATTTGTGGATTTGGCATTAGCCACAAGAGCCCTCCGATATTTCCCCTCCTCCTCCCAAATGGACCTATTGTGATGTTCTGTTTCTGCTTGTGTCTCTATCACAGACATTCTCACTACCCAGGAGAAGGAGGCCTCTGGATCAGCACAAGTGCCCACACCAGCAGAGGAGGATGGTGGATAAGGTGGCAGACAAGGTAAATACCATGTGTGGTATATTTCTCATGGGATCAGCACTCACTCATGTGTCTTATGGACATTGACACAGCATCACATGCCTGTTATCATTGTAGATCAGAGCTATCATGTTGGGACACTCCCATGGTGGTTCCTGTGAAATAGGCACTACTGCACTGTGGCTACTGTAAGGCCAACAAAAAGTAGTTGTGTATTGTGGGATAGCTCCAAGTCCCCCATCAGACAAGGCAAAGGGTAGAAAAACTGCCTGCCCTGTGTACCTGAGTGGGTGAGAACAGGGGGACGTAGACATGAACATTGGACCATCATGTGTACATACGGGGAATTTCAAGCAACAAGGGGGATGGTATATGGAGCATGCGCCACTATGGCCAACAGTGCTGCAGAGCGGATGGTGGCGGAATAACATATGCCTGCTGTGTGCAGTACAGTGGCATAATGTGGACAGCTTTGGGATTTCTGTTCCACTGTTCTAGTGAATCTAAAGGATATGTCAGAGGTCAGCAACACATGTGCTGAGACAGCCCTGCCCCGGTGCCGTAAGTTGATATAATAGAACCCTATTAGGTGGTTGGGGTGGTGCCTGTGGCCTTGCATATCAGAGGAGGGAGTAACAGTGCACATATGGATGTTGTATGATAAGTGGTACTGAGTGTTTCACATGGCACCTGCTTCCTGCTTTGTGAAGGGGAGAGGAGCCATAAACAGTGGGGGGTGGGGGGGATGACACGCACTGTACACAGGTTGCTCCAGACAATGGGTGTGTGAAGGAGAGTTGTCCATTCGTACCTGGTTGCCCTGTCATGCAAAGTCCCCCCTGCAAGCCCAGAACCATAGTAAAGACCACTTACACAGTGGCACCAGGAACTGTGAATGCCTTGGCTTTCAGCAGTACTCGGGTGATGGCAGCAGTGACCAACCACAGAACACAGTGATGTCGATGGTCCTGTAGGTGGAACACAAGGCCAATGCAAGTGACATCGCGTAATGCAGCATGACACGAGTGGAACAATGTGAGCGCGTTGCACCTTATCATTACATAGAGGACTCAGACCAGCAGAAAGTCGATCTGGGATGGAACTCACTGCAGATGTAGGTGTTGTGGCAGATGCTTCACCATGATACCTGGGTGTTACCAGGGGTCCACCATTGGTGTCCCCAGTGAAGTTTACTCTAGAGTGCTCTGTAGGAAATGGGGTGGGGGACTTGTGTGCACTATTGCATGTGTACTGGAAGCACATGAGCCACAAGGTGAGTCCATTGTGCAGCAGCACTCACAGAGGGATAGGGTGGTTCAGTGTGAGAGTAATATACAGTGGCGTGAAAAAGTATTTGCCCCCTTTCTGATTTTCTCTATTATTGCATATTTGTCACACTGGATGTTTTCAGGTCTTTAGACAAAATATAATATTAGATAAAGGGAACCTGAGTGAACAAATAACACTTTTTTTTTTTACTTATTTCATTTATTTAATGAAAAAGTTAACCAACACCAACTGGCACTGTGTGAAAAGTAATTGCCCCTAGTTAAATCAACCCAATTAAAGGATAATTAGAGTCAGCTGATTGAACACAGCCAGGCTTGATTACAGCCAGCCCTGCTCAATATAAACCTCACTTATTTTGGCCCTACCATCAGAGTTAGTTGCCAGCACAAAGATTCAACAAGCCATGATCAAAGGAAGTTCTGAAAGATCAGAAAAAATTTGTTGCCCTCTATCAGTCTGGAAAGGGTTACAAAGCTATTTCTAAGGCTCTGGGACTCCATCGAACCACAGTGAGAGCATAATCTCCAAATGGAGAACACTTGGAACAGTAGTGAACCTTCCCAGGAGTGGGGCGGCCTGCCAAATTACTCCAAGGGCACAGTGTAAAATCATCCAAGAAGTCTCAAAGGATCCTAAAACAACATCCAAAGAACTGCAGGCTACTCTTGCCTCAGCTAAGATCAGTGTTCATGACTCCACAATCAGAAAGAGACTGGGCAAAATGGGCTTCATGTGAGAGTAGCAAATGAAACCACTGCTAACCAAGAAGAACATAAATGCTCATCTCTCATTTGCCAAGAAGCACCTGGATGATCCACAAGCCTTTTGGGAAAATGTTCTATGGACAGATGAGTCCAAAGTGGAACTTTTGGACAACATGGATCCCATAATGTCTCGTAAAGCAAACACAGCATTCCACAGTAAGAACACCATACCAACAGTCAAACATGGTGGTGGTAGTGTGATGGTGTGGGGATGCTTTTGCCTAAGGACCTGGATGACTTGCCATAATTAAAGGAACCATGAATTCTGCTCTGTACCAGAAAATTCTTAAGGAGAATGTCCAGTCATCCTTCCGCCAGCTGAAGCTGAAGGTGAGTTGGGTCATGCAGCAAGACAATGATCCAAAACACAAAAGCAAGTCCACATCAGAATGGCTAAAAGAAGTAAAATTAAAGTTTTGGAGTGGCCTAGTCAAAGTCCAGACTTAAACCTAATAGAGATGCTGTGGCAGATCCTGAAAAGGCAGTTCATGCTCGAAACCTACCAATGTTACTGAATTAAAGCAGTTCTATGAGGAAGAGTGGGTTAAAATTCCTCCACAGCGATGTGAAAGACTGATATTGAATTATAGGAAGTGTTTGGTTGCAGTCATTGCAGCTAAATGTGGCATAACCAGTTATTAAGTGTAAGGGGGCAATTACTTTTTCACACAGTGCCAGTTGGTGTTGGTTAACTTTTTTTCATTAAATAAGTGAAATAAAAAAAAAAAAACAAGTGTTATTTGTTCACTCAGGTTCCCTTTATCTAATATTACATTTTCTCTAAAGACCTGAAAACATCCAGTGTGACAAATATGCAACAATAGAGAAAATCAGGAAGGGGGCAAATACTTTTTCACGCCACTGTAAGTGGTGGTGAGATACATGGGGGGGCCACCACCAAGGCAGGTTTGGCCATCACTGAGATGCACAGGAGGTGTCATAAGGGCAATGCAGGGGAGCTTGAGGAGGGGGTGCAACCACAGTGCATGGTGCACAAATTACAGGTAACTTGTTGGCTGAAGAGTCCATCTCCCAGTGAGCAGGCATGATAATGTGCTGGAGAGCTACAGGTGGCATCTGCACCAGCTTGGTTGAGGATGATGACATGACTGACATGGTGCTGTCTATATGTAGTGTGGGTGTTGTGTTGCTAGGTGACCTGATAGCCCATGGGGAATGGTACATAGGGATATACTTTCACACACAGTTGAGCACCACTTCACCTTGGGAAAGGTTACCAGGAAGGCAAGGGTGCTATCAGCAAATGGTGGACCCATGGTACAGTGCATCCACTCATTTGTATGCCTGCAAGGGGAAGGGGCACAGCAAGACACCCACAGCAGAGTTTGTGAGGGGTGCACCACTGTATGCTTTAAAGGTTGGGGGAAGGGGAGTCCAAGGGATGTAAAATCTTGCCAGATAACAGTACACACAGGACTCTGTGGCACAATGCATGGCTGATGTATGAGGCCCCACGCTTCTATTGTTCAGCCCCAGAGTTGCACCTTGCAGAGCATTCCAGATACCCCTCAGCAGCAGTGCCAGTGATGTCATAAATGTTGGATATAGAGATGGTGAGCATGTGGGGAATGTTGACCTGGGGTGGGTGGTACTGCCACAGCTACAGGCCGTCATGTTGTGGGGATTGTGGCTTACATGATGAGACACATGCATGACAGTGCCAACTCTGGTCCCCAGACACATGTCCCTCTCGGTTCCGATAGTCAGTGTCAAGCATCACATGTCCATTTGTGGCAGGGCACACAGACCACCATGTGAGAGGCTTGAAGTCATGGAGGCCCAAGTGGCTTTGCATCTGTGGAGGTTAATTGAGGACCTGCGTGGGGGACCCCAGAGACATGCATTGCATGCCATAGTACTATGCATATGTGAGAAATGTCTGCCATTCTCCTGTGCAGATTTACCTCCCCCCTGGCCACAGTGTGCCTCTGTCTGAGGTCTCAGTCATGGTTTCCTCTCAGCATGGTATCCTTCTACAGTATGTAAGCCTCTGTGGTGGACATGAGCAACTAAGAAGTGCCTTGTCGGTACATGCATAACAGTAGTGCCACCCATCACGGTGGTCCGATCCTGTCATGTCATGCCCCAGGTAGGCACAGTAGTGATGGTGAAGAGGTCTTGGGCAAAACTTCCCCTCCCCTCCCCCTAACCATGACATAACATGATACTCCCTTCCACCTCTAGGTTTTCTTCAACTGTTGCAACCAAGGCTGGTCCATGCCATGCATGCTTCCCATGGCTTTGGTGGTGGGTTGTTCCGGGGTTGCACATCCCGTGCCGCACATCTAATAGCAGAACACAGGCAGTCACATGGCCATTACAGAGGTGTTGGACACATGCTTACTCCCAGCATGGCATGTGGGCAAGGCACACATGCCTGAGCTGTGGACGGCACTCCAAACCCGTCACCATGTGTTCTACACCAGACATACTTCCCTGGCCTGGCAGTAACAGGATATCTGTGTTAGTGACAAGATCATGCCCTTGGAGTGCATGCTTTTCACCTGGGCACCTCATGAACCTGTGGTATTGCCTAGGTATAAGACATCAGTGCTAGGAGTAGCACCTGCACCCCTGTATAGCCCACATAACACAAGATGGTGCACTGGCACCCCCACCCACCTCCCTTGCAGATGCTGCAGTCAGACATCCCACACTGCACTGTTAGGCCATCCATCAATGCGTAGCACAATGCATGTCAGGAGAGTCAGGCTGTGCTGCTCACCCTCACCCACCAGTCACACATGCTCCAGAAGATGCAACATGGGCCTTGCCATCATGAGCCATGGCCACGCTGGCCATCACAACATGGTGGGATACTGGCAGCAGACATGAAGGCTATTGCCATAACTCTCCTGGCCTGCATGTGAGTTCACCTCTCACCCTGCCATTGACAAGCACCATCCCTGTAGATGCACACCTGCACTGCACTAATGGCCTGCATCTCTTTTCCCTACAGGTGGTGTCCAGAGTTGTGGGAGGAGACCAGCCCCCCAATCACCACGGCAGCATGCACTGGAGTGGATAATTAGATGCCTTAAGAGGAGGGAGGCCCAAGTGTACACTGAGTGAACTCATCACCAAATGGAGGCAGTAACCATGGCTACAGCTCAACATGATACTGAGGAAAGGCCCTCGGAACATGGAGAGAAAGAGGGCCTGTAAGAACAACCACAGGCCACTGATGATCTGGATCTGCCTCAGCAGCCTACCAAGCCAAACCAGCAGATGGGGCCAGAAGCACAAGGACAGAAGGGACCAGCAGCACTGATTCTGGCAGAGGAGGGGGATGAGGAGCCAGGAACAGGGGACATTCAGGAGGTGGAGGGTGCAAAGGGAGCTGGGGGGCCCCCGGATCTTGAACAGCAATCCCTCCAAGGGGAAGTGGCAGCAGACGTGGCCCAACCTCCACAGGACAGATTGTCCCACTTCACGGACATTATAGCCACCAAACTGCAGGCCCTCTCATTGGACCTTCAGAGGATACAGGACACAGTTAACATTCTGGAGGCTGTGTGGGACTTTAATAAGAGAGCACATCAGGTGGCTGAACACCACGTTCCTTGAAGTGCAGAAAGCCCTTGTAAATGGTTCTTACTTCCCCCTTTTTATGTTGCCTGTTCATCGTTCCTCTGGTTTTACTGTCTTTTATTGCTCTTGTTATTATCCTACCCGTACATAGTTTCTGTGTTTACTGTTACTGCTGTTTTGAAAGTTATTCTGTGTATAGTTTGTTATTGTTCTCGTTATGCCCATTGTTCCCGTTACAATTCGTCTTCCTATTTTCAATACACCCCTGTTAAAAATGTACTAATCTGTGTGGTCCCTTTTAGTGGGTACAGGTCCAATGACAAAGGGTGAGTGTGGGAACCACTGAGTTAGGTGACCATGGGGACAGCATACCCTACGGCAGTGCATGTCTCTTGAGGGAGGCATGCTGCACCACTTCTGGTACTTCTGTAACACTAATTCAGTCCCCCCCTGCCTAGAGCCAATACCAGGTGAATAGTGGGTCTCTGACCCCTGAGTCAGAATGGAATTGTGTGAGGTGAACTCCGCTGTGCACCACTCATGCCTCTGTGGGATGACAGATGGGCTCACGGTGTCCACCCACCTTATCTGCCACTGTGGTCCCCCCCATACTGTGCAGTTAAAGCACACCCTATGTGCCCCCAAGTCCTTGACTCAGCACCGTGATACTGTTCTCCACACAGTGTCCTATGTAGGAGTCCCCTGCATGTGGTTCCTGAGGTGGATACTGCCAAGGTAGCACAATGTGGGCATGTAATGATTCTGTGAAGTAGTAACAGGACGACACACAAGGTATTAGGCATGTAAATCTTTGTCACAGTGGAGTTGGTGAGGTCAACACGTTCATATTTACAGATTCATAGGTACATACTGGCATGCCAACTCCCTCAAAGTCTCCCAACCTTACCCAACACCCCCCAGCTTTCACTATTATAGTAGCTGTCTTTGTCCCCTACCCTGGCACCCCTACCATAATCCCCATAGCAAATGATTCTATGTTGTGCTGAGTACACACTGGCCCCTTAAGACTTTCCTGCCGTGGTGTGGAGGTATACATGATCAATGTCTTGGCCAGCATTCATATGTAGGGACAGCAAATACACCTTCTACACCATGCTGAACACGTGATCCTGTGGTGACCCTGTGGTAATCCTCCTGTACTGAGCATCGTGGTGGGCATCTTTACCCCCCCCAAAAGGACCCCCCTCAGATCTCAAGGTCACCCTTCTCAGCCAAGTACTCTGCCACCTGCAAGCTGCCTCTGCCTTCCACTTCTGCCTGGGTGTCTGCCATCAGCATATTCGGTGGCAACACATGGCACTTGACTTCCACAGTCTTCTTGGATGAGGATGGACTGCCTTCCTACTGTGCGTACTGACCTCCTCAAGGTTGGCATATTGCCCTGCATGGTAGTGTCACCATACCTGGTTCTAGCCCATGTGCACCCTTTCCTCCATCCTCTCCATCAGGGTGGGCCACAGCCATCATGTTTACTACTGCCATCACAGTGGCTACACCACTCATGCGACACACTGTGGTTGGGACAGGCACAGACATGTCACCCCTACCACTCCCTGCAGGGCACTCAGTCGACTGCTGCTGTGTCCCCACAGGGAGTGCAAGGGTGGTGCATGCATGTGACTGCAGTATGCTGGTGCCCTCCATGGAACCCACACTCCAGTCCACAGTGCTGCATGTCATATTATCACAGTGTGGGGATGCGGGGCAGGGAAGCTCCACCCTGTCCTACTGAGATGTCTGTATTGCCTCTACTGCCATCCCACTTGTGCTCCCATACTGGCTGTTGACATTAGTAGTGACCCCAGGGGGGTGTGGAGCCTGTTGTGTCACAGTACCCCAGGGTGCTCTGGAGTCAGTCACCACAGCCACATGGGGCCATGATAGAAAGGATGCCTTTAGCTCAGACGTTGCAATTGGTTGATGTTGAGTGCCATCACACTGCCTGCAATCTCAGTGCTGGACCTGTGTGTCACTGCCATTGCCGCACAACCCACATGTAATGGTGGGGTGCATCAGGCCATGTCCTTGACTGGGCCACGGTGGAGAAGCATGTCCCGTCATGTCCATGCCATATCCCTGACCACTACATGTTGTACCACCTCCCATGCAGTGGCCAGAACAACTATGTGTGTCTGCCCCTCTGTCAATCTGGCTGGCTTCTCCTCTTGTGTGTGGTGCACTATGTGCAGTGGGGGAATGGTGTACACTCCCCAATACTGCATCAGTATGATATGGGGCAGCTCCAGGGCTGGCGTACTGCTGTGTCCCATGCAAGGCAATATGAATAAGGTCTTTATTACTGGCAGTGTGGTGGGAGTTCTCCATCAAGGTCTACTGATGCTATCACCTCATGCTCCGTACAAGGCCAGGCAGTGCCTGCCAACTGGAGTTGGCCTAAGTTCTCCTGCAGGGCTACCACGCTGTCCATTGTAAGAAACACATGGTCCAGTATGGCTGTCTGTCACTTGGCCAGTGCCTGCAGTCCCTTCAGGACAACTGTCTGCTGTGACTTGTGGGCTGCCACATGCTGCAGGACAAGACTGATGGTGTTCTGCACACCACTGGTTGCACCCTCCACATGCTGATGATACTGTGCAGTACTGTGATATCCCTCCATGGCCACGCTGATGGCACTTTGTTCCCTGCCTAGCACTACCTCACTGTCAAGCATGCTTTGGCAGAGGCAGTCCACATCATTCATGTCTATGTCCATGGAGGTGGTGCCAGGAGCTGCCTGTGCCACTATCCCTTCCTCCTGGATAGATGGTGTTAGTGTGAGTTCCTGTGCCATGTTTTCCTGGATGGAGTCTGCTGTGCTGGTGACACTGCCATTATGATCCAGTTGTTCTCCCACTTTTGGCTATGCCCTTTCAGTACTGTCTCTGCTCAGCTCTGGAAGATTATGATTCATAGGGCTCTGTATGTGCTGTGTCTCATCTGAGTGCATCTCACTTCCATGCCCTGAGATGCAGTCAAATTCAGATGCTGTTTCCACACCACTTTGTGAATGTGCCATGCATCCACTGGGCCTTGCTGTGGATGTATCTGACATGCTAGAGCTACCTGGGAAGAGTGTGGCACATGTTCATTTTCATAAAGTCCAGGAACAGAGTCACAGACACATGTTGCTCACCTCCCCCCATCAGCAATACATACTGTGCCTCCCTCATCCCTCAAGAGTGCCAGCTGTCTACCCAGATATGCTGGACAACAACCCTTGTAGCCCACATGGCTAACACTGGGTCACTACCCTAAGTAGTATTCACAGCAATGTTAGAACCCTACTCAGTGTGGTACTGGCCCTGTTCATCAGAACACAGCATCTGTTGTGCAGTACCATACACTGGCTCCTTTCAGGGTACATTACAGTACTTCACCCACAGGCCCCCGTGGGGCAGCTGCATGCTACACACTCTCTTGCCTGGCCAATGTGACACATGATAGTTGCACATTCATTGCAACCCCTCATTGTGATAGGGGCCTCCCATGTGGCATGGCAGTCACTCACTGTTCCGCTCCTGAGACCCTTCATAACATGTGTCATGCTGCACAGAACCTCTGACGCTCCCAATGCATAGGCTTCCACATGAGTCTTCATAGGACTGTCCCTAATGCCTCAGGTACATCCTGTTCCACCTGGCCTGGCATGAGACCTTTGGAGCCATGTAATGTCCTCCCCCTGTGCAGACCCTGATGTAGACTGCATTACCAAAAACTGCCTTTCTACCAGGTCACCCCACCACCACATCAGTCCTTGCCCCTCCAGCATGCCTCCTGCTCCATCCCATACCCAAGTACTCAACCATCAAAAACACAACAGAACCACCCCAACTCAGTGCCTGCCCCACCCCTTCCCCCACAGGTCATCAACATTCTCTCTCCACCCACCCACAGTCCACTATTGTCTCCCTCTGCACATCACTACACCTAGGGACTCTGATGGCATATCCCAGATCATCTTCAACACGTGACTGCAGCCGCATGCACAGCCTTAGACTGTGGGTTGCTGTGTACCATCTAGCAATTATTTTCTGGCAGCCTTCACAACCCCATGCCCTCTGCCTCACCCCTTCATCTGTGCATCTGTGTCAGCAGTGCCAGTCCCCTGCTCCACCCCCAAACAGTTGCATGGCCCAGCACCCATGTTCAGCACCAAGGATACCTGGCCAAGTACCCTCCACACCCACAACACATCATTCTGTGTGCTGCACCCTCTGCTCTGTTTTCCCCCTGCCTTGCACAACTTTGTGCATTGCATGTGTCCCACAATCTGAGGCCTCCTTCACTGGTCCCCACCAGTTCTTTTGCACTGCGACAAAATGCCATGCAGTGGGTCCTCAGCACCTACACCTTCTGGGCATTGCCACTTTCACCCCCCTTACAAAAAGTTCTTCGGAATACCACTAATACCACTCTTTTGCCATTGCAATACCACTGTGATTACAATTAAGGTTTTCATGGTATCACTGTGGTTTGTTTCAATTCCATTGTGATACCATTGTACCACTGTCCCACCATATCAACAAAAATAATCAAAATTTATACTACCATAGTACAACCATAGTACCACTGGGTAGTACCATTGCACATTTTGTAGCTCACCACTGTGTTGCCATGGTGTTGCCATTGTGTCACATTTGGTAAGGGCCACATCACAAAAGCACTGCTGTGCCCCCCCCCCAACTACAGAGTGCTATCTCAGTGTCACCCTGACATACCTTCCACCTGCCTCACCACCCTCCTACCCAGCATGCCTTGGACACAACATTAACATAGCACAACCCACTTCACACCATCAACATACTGCATCTCAACCATCTGTCTCAAACTCACCACAAACTGTACTTGTGCAGTTCTCTACTTACCTGCTGTGCTCTGCAGTCTGAAGATGTCTAGGTTGCTGTCCCCCTTTATGGTCCTGGTGCTGAGGTGGGAGGCCACACACTCCTCCAGGCTGTTAAGTCAGATCACCTCCCATGGTCCTCCTGTGGCCATGGCACTCTGCCTGTTCAGTGCCATCCTTTCTTTGGATCTGCACCTCAGGTCATGATAGCACTTCTGTAGCTCATGTACAGACCTTTTCATGGGGTCTACAGCATTCACCCAGGTGACTACCTCTTTCCATGCCCTTCTCTGATGGTGTCTCAGCTCCATCTTCCCACCTGTATGAAGGAGAAGGTTCACCTGGGTGTCAGCCTTCTCTATAAGCATGTTTGCCTCCTCTTAGGTGAAATGTTTCTTCCTTAAGTGCTTGCCTCCCTTGGCCTGAGACATCTCCGCTGGTAACTGCTCAATTACCTGTGATAATCTGTGTAGTGACACAGCTTGTGTCAAATGGGCCCAATATGTCCCTTTTTATGACACAGCTTCCAACTTGTGTCAAATCTGTTAAGATTTATGCAATTTGTAGATTCTGCATGGACATGTTTGTGTGATTTTTATTATGTAAAATATTTATAAAAAGCATTGTGGGGTAACTGCAGTTGCAGAGTTTGGTGATATTTTGTAGGAGGACTGAGGCCCAACTAGCAGTCATTAAGCTTAGTTTGTTTCGTGTAGAATTTGATGTTGTCTCATGTATGTAAAAAAAAAAAAAAATAGAACACTGTCTTATAGAAAAACATTAATACAGAAACTCCATTTTGGGGTACATGCTATAACATAGGACTGAAAAATGTAAGCCCTTTCAGTTTTAAAAAGTAGGCTCTTCTTAATGCCGTACCTGACATGTCTAGATGGGGGTGGGCTGGAGTTTTGGGAGTAGTTTTGAATAACTTTCCTAGTTTAAAAAGGGGCCATGAAATCGTATAAAAACCTTACTTCCCTACAGAGTCTTGATTCAACAAAGAAAATACCCTGCACTATGTTACTAGTTCTGTTGGTATGCTTGTCTTGTCTTTAGGGCTACTACATAGGAAGGTCATGGGTTCTAGTCCCACACCAGGAACTTAGGATACTATCCAGTACTGACTCTGTAGTACACTATTATGGGGCATTACACTGTTGAGAAACAAACCTTGGCTAAGAGTGCCTTTCTAGCCACTCATATGTAAATTAATAATGTGCAATATTTAGTTCTTAGTAATGTGCAATATTTTATATAAACTTAATTTTCTAAGATGCCTTTCCTTGCTCTGACTTTATCAGGAGTTACTGAGTTAATACTGATAAATGTGTGTGTATTGGGGCATAACATGGTTCTCCATAGATTTAGGTCCCCAGAGGCATCAGTTTTGCTGGGGGCCCACAAACCTGTAAAGCCGTATCTGCTTGAGGGAATGGGATCGATGGACCTCTTGATCAGTTGGTTGTTATGCAGAGTGAAGAGCCTATGAGGGGGCTTGAAGTGAGAAGAGCTGGTCTGGCTTGGGAATCTGGCCTGCTGATGTGGCTTGTGGGGGAAGTGGAGTGATGGGCCTCCTGGTCTGTCTGGTGGGGAGGGTTTGAAGTGAAGGGTATACCTGTGTGGCTAGGGGTCTGTATTGTGGGGGGGGCATTGTGGAAGTAATTGTGTCTATTGGTATTGTATGTTTGAATTCGAGGGGCTTGGAGTTGAAGCCAGGCTTGCTGGTGGCTTTTGGATCCATCCCAAGTGTGGCTTTGGGGGTTGGATTGATGGACCTCCAGATCGGTTGGGGGAGGCCGAGTGAAGAGCCTACTTGGGGGGGGGCTTGAAGCAAAAGGAGTTGGTCTGGCTTGGGAATCTGGCCTGTTGGTGTGGCTTGTGGGGGAAGTGGAGCAATGTGCCTTCTGGTCTGTCTTGGGAGAGAAGTTTGGAGTGAAGGGCTTACTGGTGTGGCTAGGGGGGGTCATTGTGGAACCAATGGTTCCTACTGGTGGTGGTGTGTGCGTGTGTGTTGGGGGGAGGGAAAAAGAGCTTAAGGCTTTCTGGTCTGGTTCTGGGATCTGCCCTGTGAATGTGGCTGGGGGAGTGAACTGGACTGATGGATCTCCTGGTCAGTTGAGGGTGGAGTGAAGTGCCTACTGGTGTGGCTGGGGGAAGATACCTGAAGTGAAAAGGACTACTGGTGTGGCTTTGGGGGGTATTTTGGAGTGACGGGTCTATTGGTCTGGCCTGAGGAGCAACCAAGCCAGAGCAGCAGGCCCGTCACTCCAAGCCTCCCATAAACCATGGCTCTTCACTTCAAAAGCCGGGGGGGAGTGTTATAATAACATTTGTGTGTGGGGAGTGGAGACAGATTTAAAAAATGATGTTTGGGGGTGATAAAATGAATGTTGACTTTCTGTGGTCCTGGTGGTGGAAATTAACAGCTCAGATTAAAATGGAGCTGTTGTGGGGTTGGGGTCCATAGTCTTAGAAGTGTTTTTGATTTAACGGTATGCTGCAGTGTGTGTTCCAGACAGGGTGGGACAAATCAGGTAGCCAATGGACACCAAAAAATAGTGGTTTGGCTACCAGATTTCAAAAGTTACTAGCCAACTAGCTACCTGCCCATGGAAGGGATTTTTGAATCTTTAAAAACGATGGACATTAATAAAAATATTGATTTGACTACCAGTTTTTAACAGCTAGGGGCCAAGCTGACCACCAGCTCACAAACTGATTTGTCCCACTCTGGTTCCAGACTAAGGGTACTGCTGCTTGTGGTGGTCGAGCAGAGTGGGGATAGGAGCAAGGACCTTCTGGTCTGGCTTGGGAATGCCTAAGCCTGACCTGGCAGACTCTTCGCTTCAAGCCCTCTACCTCCAGCTCTTAACTTCAAAAGCCAGATCATCTTAGAATGAATCTAACTCTTTAAGATGGTTTAAAAAGTGACATGTTTTCTGAATATTGTCTGAAACATGTGCTTTTACTAATTTGTGGTGCAAGACTTTGTTTTCTAATTTTTTTATTTCCATCCTATTGTAACCCCCTTCAAATGGGGGTTCCTAAAAGCCTCCTAGGAACTTGCTGAAGTGTTTCCCTTGCCTGCTCGCGTTCGGCATTTAAGCCGTTAGAATGGCACTGTGAGTGCTAGTAGAGCCTCCACATACTGTTCTTTAAGAGCTGTCTGTTGCAGACATAACTAATACTTTTCCGGGGCGGCTGTTTCTCTGCTTGAATCACGCCTGAACTGCAGAGTAAATCGCTCCCTTTTGCGGTCGCTGAATGCGCAAAGGGAGCATATCTGAAAGATGTAACTGTTAGCCTGTAATCAGTTAAAGCCATAGTAATATTGTAGTTTGTCTAACCTGCCTTTATTTCAGATGAGGCTTTGTGTGTGTTGCCTTTCCATTTTGGACCTAAACTGCTATACTGGGCCAATGGAATAAAGGGAGCTATAACATGGAGACTGTTTGGACCAACCCGAATTCGGACTCTCCTGGGAGCTGGCTTACAAGGGGAATGTATAGCTAATAATTCTGGGAAGTGAAGTTTTAGACCTTGGCACCTTTTTGCACCAACTGAGAGAGCTTTGGGGTGATTGACAGCTGAGTTCACCAACTGGACTGGGTGGCACCCAAAGAGAATGCTCTGCCCTGCAACTGGGAGATCAGATCAGTTGTAACCATGAGGAGAGAAGGAGCTCTGTGCTTCTACGTTGTATAGTTTCATGCGGGAAGCACGTGAGAGGCCTGAAGTCAGGCTGTTGCTGTTGCAAGCTCGAATCAGACTGAATCCGAGGTGACTGAAAGGAAGGAAGGCTGAAAAGTGGAAACCAGGCTCACCCTGTAGAAGACTGGAGAAATTGCTGAATCACGCTTGGTCTGTCAGGAACTGAAGCTGCTGTGTGAACTCCCGGGTATTCGGGACCTAGGAGCAGCTGCCTGGTATAGTAATTTCCTTTACATATAAATGTGTTGAATGCTTGTGAGGAATAGCTATTCCAGTTCTCTTGTCACTGTGAGGTGTAAGCTGAAAGCCGAACTGAATGTAATCAGACTAAATCCATCTGCTAGTCAAAGCAGTTGGCCTGGCCAGTAGAATCTCATCTCCCTGCCTTGTTTGTCTGGCAATCCAGAACAGCCATCTGCATCAGGTTCTCAGCTTGGGGCAGTGCGAGTACAAATCAGGGCTTCTCCCTATGACCTGTTAATCACCAGTGTTTCATCTGATTTTAGAGTAAAAAACCACTATGGTTCTCAAAAGAGGTGGCAGGGAAGGTTAAGAAGAAAAAGGTTGCATTCAGAAAGTATAAGGAATCACAGAAGGAGCACGACAGGGAACTATATCAATTAAAGCAGAAAGAAGTGGGGAAGGCAGTCAGAATAGCAAAGGCCCAAACCGAGGGAAAAAATAGCCAACTCAGTTAAGAAGGAGGATAAAACCTTTTATAGGTACATTAGGGAGCATAGAAAGGTTAAGGGAGGAATAGTGAAGATTAATAAAGGAGAGGGAGGTGGGCAGAGGGAGACAGTGAAAAGACAGAGATACTGAATTAATACTTTGCTCAGTATTCACAAAAGAAGTTGAGGAGGAGTTACCTAAACCAGACAATAGAAGCACTCTGGGTGGGGGGTTGACAACAGACCATTTATAGAAGAAAGAGTCCTGAAAGAACTCCTAAAACTCAAGGTGGACAAAGCAATGGGGCAGGGTGGGATTCACCCCAGAATCCTAAAAGAACTAAGGGAGGACCTAGTAACACCACTGACCACACTTTTTAACAAATCATGGGAGGATAGGGTGGTACCTGAGGACTGGAGGAGGGCAGATGTGATTCCCCTTCACAAAAGTGGGAGCAAGGCAGAAGCAGGAAACTACAGACCTGTAAGTTTGACCTCAGTGGTAGGGAAAATGATGGAATCACTTCTGAAAGAAAGAATTGTTGAGTACCTACAGGCCAGCGGGGCATAGGACCCAAGGCAGCATGGATTTACAACAGGAAGGTCACGTTAGACGAATCTAATTGATTTCTTTGACTGGGTGACCAAAGTAATAGGCCATATCCACCGCCCCACCATGGTCTATCTAAACTTTAGCAAGGCATTTGACATAGTCCTGCACAAAAGACTAATAATCAAGTTAGCCAGCCTGGGAGTGGGTTCCAGGGTGGTAGCCTGGGTAGCAAACTGGCTGCACAACGGGACACAGAAGATAATAGTGAATGGAACACATTCAGAAGAAAGGGGGGTTAATGTGGAGTACCTCAGGGCCCAGTACTGGGTCCAGTCCTCTTTAACATCTTTATAGGTGACATTGCAGAGGGTCTGGAGGGAAAGGTATGCCTCTCTGCAGATAACACAAAGATATGTAACATAGTTGATACACAAGTGGGGGTAGAAAGGATGAGAAGGGACTTGACAAGGTAGGAGGAATGGTCAGACATATGGCTACTTAGATTCAATGCAAAGAAGTGCAAAGTAATGCACCTGGGAAACAAAAACCCAGGAGAAGAGTACAGAACAGCAGGGGAGGTACTAACAGCAACGAAAATGGAAAGGGACTTGGGGGTAGTCATATCAAATGACTTAAAGGTGGGTAAGTAATGTGAGAAGTCAGTAAGGAGAGCCAGGGGGATACTGGGATGCATAGGAAGGGGCATCACAAGTAGAACAGGCATTTGTCAATGTCGAATATTTGTTTGCTGGCATTGGCATTGGTAGTGAAGAAGTTACAGAGCTGCATAATGGAAATGGCAGTGAAGTACTGAACTGAAGCAAACCCCACCACCACCCTGCAGAGAGTGACAGGCATTGGGGTGTGACTTTGGGTCATCAGGCATAACGGCCACGCCATTTCACCACACTCTACCCTGCAGACACTGACAAGTGTCACAGTGTGCCTTGAGGATTTGGCCCTTATGCACACCCCATTGCATCAGGAAATACGGTGAGATGAGTGCGGTATAGGAGAATAGGGTGAACTTTGGGGCCGAAGAGTCCAAGGCATACCTCGATGCCTCTCACTGGCTGCAGGGTGTGGAATGGTATGAGCATTACAGGCAAGAATCCCAAGTCATACCCCTGATGCCTGTCATTCTCTAGGGTGGGGCATTATAGTTGGAAACCCTAACATCTCAGGCATTAGTGGGTATTTTCACTCCAAATTTTCAACATGTTTTTGTGACCCCACCTCATGAACAGTGGCAATATGAGTTTGTTAGCGAAGCTGCTTATGCACAGCGACTACGGCATTTAGTACCACAGGTGCAAAAACACATTCCAAACAGGATGTGAAAAATGACAGCTGTACTGTTCATGGGAGGTGTAAAAAATGGCTATGTTGCAAATCTGCAGTAAAAATATTAAAAAAACTGGTGAAGTCACGAGTGTGCATAGAAGCTGTGCAATGCACACCCGTAATGTAATTAGTTTGGGGATTTTTTACAGCAGATTGTCAACACAGGCACTTTGGGACCTCCGATCATTAACAGTGTCACTGTGATTTTCTTTATCTGTCCCGAACAATGATTTCCCACAGCGACCACACATCTCTGCGCTGAAAGTGTGAAAACACATTTCGGCCATGTTGTGAAAAATAACAGCTGTACTGTTCATAAGGAAGTGTGGAAAAATGCCACTGGTGAAAATCTGGACTGAAAATATTACAAAGTCATGAACTTATGAGGGTGCGTGGAAACTGCGCAATGCTCACTCGTAACACAGTCATTTTATGGACTTTTGTTACCAAATTTTCAACATAGCCATTTTAAGACCTCTGCTCATGAACAGTGTAACTGTGATTTTCTTAATCTGTCCCAAACATTGCTTTTGCTTACCGACTGCACCACTCAATGCGCTACATGTGCGGAAACACATTTGGGGCGACATGTGGAAAATGGCAGCTGTACTGTTCATAAGGATGTGTAATAAAATGGCAATGTGGAACATCTGGAGTGAAAATATAGAAAATTCGCAAACTTACGAGCGTGCGTAGGAACTGTGCAATGCACGCTTGTAAAACAGTCATTTTTAGGAATTTTTCCACCAAATTTTCAACATAGGCTTTTTGAGAGCCCACCTTATGAACAGTGGCAGTGTTGTTTTGTTACTCCGTCCTGAAAGGTGATTTCGTGCAGTGACTGCGAAATCACCCTTCAGGCACGATTAATGCCATGACAGTGAGAGCATTCATGAGAAGGGGTCCCAAACACCCCATGTTGAAAATTTGGTGCAAAAATTTCAAACAATGCCTGAGATATGCAGCAAAGTTGAAAAAACCCTGTCTAATCCATTATACAGCTTACAGGCATTTCCTCAGTTCACAGTCGGCTTTGAAGAGTGCAGACGTGTTCCCAGTCCACCAAAGATCATCGCGCCGGAGTCTGGAGCTGGAGGTAAGTATGGGGTGACGGGGGTGTGGGGAGGTGAGGTGCGCAGTGGGTGGAGTGCGGGTGGGCGTGGCAGAGACTGCGAGGGACCATTTTCTTTTCTTTTTTTTTTTTTTAAAATGACGGCAGGGGCGTTTGCCACGCTGGGAGTGGGCTCCCAGCATGGCACAAGGATAACTGGTGGGGCGGAGGGGCATGGAGCAGGCGGTGGATTGGGCACCCCGTCGGCGATAGCATATCGTACCACGCTGGTGGGCTCCCAGCATGGCACCCTGTATTCTTGGGGGGGTCTGTGGAACCAGTGGACCGATGGGGTTGGGCACCTGTCAGCTACTCTGGCGATGTGGCCACGCTGGGGTGGGCACCAGAGTGGCATATGGAACACTGTTTGGGGGCGGCACAGCTGACGAGGGATTGGGCACCCCTGTCAGCTACACAGAGTGTGCGTGGGGGGGGGCTGAGCATGCAGTATATGTGTGTGTGTGTGTGTGTGTGTGTATGTGTGTGTAGGGGGAGCACGCATGAGCAGGCGATATCTTAGTGCTGCACACTGAAGCGTAGCTCCCCCTTTCAACTGTACGCCACTGCCTTTAGGAGCTGTCATAGACAGCTCAAGCAGGCATTGGAGAACTGCGGCCGCACCTGCAAACACACTGACTGAATTGGAAGAGGGCTGCCACACCTCTGAAAATTCGGATGATGGCACTATGTTTCTTGCACATGCGTGCAAGCAAACATAAAAAGGGAAGTGGTTATCCTTCTGTACAGACAGTTGGTGAGACCCCATCTAGAATACTGTGTGCAGTTTTGACCCCATCTACAAAAGGATCTAGACAGGATGGAAGCAGTCCAGAGGAGGGCAACTAAAATGGTGCAGGGTCTGCAGCAGAAACCATATGAAGAGAGACTGAGAGAGCTTAATATGTATACCCTTGATGAAAGGAGGGACAAGGGGGACATGACAGAAACTTTCAAGTACCTCAAGGGAATCAACAAAGTCCAGGAGGGTAGCATCTTTCAGAAAAAGAGATGTGTAAGAACAAGGGGGCACAATTTAAAGATAGAGGGTGGACAGCTCAGGGGTAATGTGAGGAATTTTTTTCACGGAGAGAGTGGTGGATGCATGGAACAGCCTTCCAGGGGAGGTTGTTGGGTATAAAACAGTGGGGGAATTCAAACATGCATGGGACAGACATAAGACAATTGTAGGGGAGGGTTGCAGGAAGTAGGCTGTTGGTTGACTAGAATCTGCAGCTTATCCAATAGGAAGGGAAATGGGCAGACTGGGTGGGTCAAGTGGTCCTTATCTGCCCTCAAAGTCTATGTTTCTATTTTCTTTCATTCTTCAAGGACTGAGCCATCCGGCTCCGGATTACAATTGGGCATTGTGCATATCTTTTTCCTACAGGGCCCTATCCATATGCACCTGCCAGGCAACCCCGGGCAACGGACCTGGCTAGCCCCCCCAACCTGGGTACCCAGAGAGTGACTTTTAAGACCCTGTATGAGTGCACAGTACTGTGACTTAATTCTGCCAATCAACTTGATCTCCCCCTAAATAAACCAAATTTGATGTTATTGACTTTAAACTATCTGAACTGTCAATACCTATATAGCAGGCATTGCATTGGTTTGTGTATGTTGTTCAACCTTATTTTACAGGGGGTCCTCAGAGACGAACTTCAGAATCGGTCTCGAGGGTAAGTGGTACCTTATGATTGAACCGTGTCTACATGCGGGGCATTGGTACAGTAATTCTTGTGCATTGTGTGGCTCATTAGAGGGAGTAAAAGGGGGTCTCAGTGTCCTAGAGGGCTGTGACCAAACTAGACCAACCATCACACACCCTGACCTCTGGGTGGAGGCACCCGCCATGGAACCTAGGACCCTTAACCTGTTGGTAGTCCAGCAGGCAGGGGTAGTAGCCCTTAGGATAGCACCACCTGGGGGTAACATCTTGGAGGCACCACTGGGATTAGTGTCCTCTAGTGGTCACATGAAGGAATTACCCCATTATGTTTAACTTAAAGGAAAAAATGGAGTGGAGTACCACGCCCAAGTTAAAACTTGACCCCCTTAAGTTGATGGTGCACAAATTGATGGGGTGGTGCAAAGCTGAGGAGATGGACTCCCAAAAGGCTATTCTATTGCTGGATGTCCCCCTGGAGATTAAAAATGTTGACATTGTGTCCACGGTAGAACATGTTAAGTGTGTGGGCAAAGTTGAAGTAAAGGGGCGATTTGAAGACTTATTCGAACAAACACTGCAAGTGCTGCTTTCATGCAGTTCCCCGATAGACCCTGAAAAGATGCCCCTGTGATTTTGCCCGAAGGTGCCCCGAAGGGATGGAGGGTGATGCACATATGTAGTGGTCTGGCTACCCCGGGTGGGTCCGCTAGTACCAATAGCTTTAAAGAAAAGCTGCTTAAGTTATTAGCCTCAGAAGGGAGAACTGCTTAGGAACTGGTAAAGATATTAGACCTCTCAGGTGACCACACACCCCTGCATTCCCCAGGTATCTTCTCCTGGGTCTCCCAAGAGCTCCATACTAGCAACACCCCCATGGCAATTCCCCCCATTCAACTGGATTCCTATCGGAGGTTGATACTTTTCTCTGGAACTGTCCCAGTGCCTTCGGGGGAAGATGATTTGGAGACCTGGATGGACTATGCTACCCCTTTAGTACAAGAATGGCAGTGTTCTGAGGGGGGAAAGAGGATGCGCTTGATGGAAATCTTGAGAGGCCCTGCCTTGGAAGCCATTCGATTCCTACAGACCACTAGTCCGGAGGCCACTGCTGCAGAACATCTTTTCACCTTAGAGGGAATATTTGGCAGCACAGAAACTGGAGATGATCTATTATGGAAATTTAAGTCAGCTAAACAGTGGAGAAATGAGAAATTGTCTGCTTTTGTTACCAGGATAGGAAGGGTTTTGCAGAAGGCCCGCCGAAAAGGGAGAGTGCCTGCCAAAGAGTTAAACCAGCTCAGATTATACCACATATTGAAGTCAGCAATATTTTCGAGTGTAATACTACTTAAGCTCAAGTTGCAAGACAGAAGGGCCAGTCCTCCAGAGTACTGCCATTTGATGAAAAAGATCCGTGAGATTGAAACTGATGAAGAGGGCTGGAAACCCTATGCTGGGGCTGTGAACATTTGTTAGACCCCTAAAAAGAGTGAGCTAGATGAGGCTCAACAGTTGAGGGTTTAATTAAGGAATTGACTGAGGCATATAGAGAACCAGACCTGTAACAGGCTCCCACTGAGCCCAAAAGTGGAGTGGGAGTGCATGTTGTTTCCCCTGAGACCCAGATTGTGGGTAACCTGAGAGCAGAAATAAGGGACTTAAGAGAGATGGTGGGGGAGCTGCAAAGGGTTGCCTTCACTCCCAATAGAAGTGGAGATCCAGAAGCCCAACGGTATAAGACCCCAGTTCAAGAAGAGCCCAGCAGGGCTCCAGAGGTGCCCCAACAGAAAAGAGACCCCCCTCTCTCCAAGAACACTAGAGACATTAAGTGCTGCTACCATTGTAGGGAGGACAGACATTTTCAGTCTGCTTGTCGCCTGCCAGAGAACTTGAGAAAAGTTACCAACAGGTTAGTGCCCTGGCATCACAGAACCTATGCCGGGTCACCAGGGGGAGCTACCTGGAAAAGTTTTGCCACCAGGACCAATGCCTGATCGACATCCTAATCAATGCCACCAGAATGGTCCGAAGTGGTGGGTCCCTCCATGGAGACTACTGTGCAAGTGAATGGAGTACCCACCCGAGCTGTGTTAGACAGTGGCTCCCAAGTGACAATTATGTTCCAGGACTGGTATCATAAGCATTTGTCTAATGTACCCCTGCAACCATTGGAAGGAGTACATGTTTGGAGTTTGAGTGAAAAGGCCTACCCCTACTCTGGCTATATCCGAATTTGGTTGTCCTTTCCTACCTCTGTGGCTGGAGTGGCAGAGCAAGTGGAGACCTTGGCCTTAGTGTGTCCCCTTTCCGAACTGTATGATGGGGTTCCATTACTGATTGGAACTAATGCACATATGTTTGGGTGGCTGGCACAGTTGTGTTATGAAAAACAGGGGTCCCGGACTGGTAGAGCTCTAAGAATTCTGGCCTTAATTCACAGGGCCTACGATGCCCAGAAGCATGTTGACAGAATGGAACCAGAGGAGCCGGTTGGAGTTGTCTGGAAAAAGGATCATGAGTCTCTGATTCTGGCACCAAATGCCCAATGTATCCTACAAGGAGAGGTTCATATAAAAAAGGATGTCAAGAATAAAATATTAATGCTGTATGTACCAGGAGATGGAAAATCGCCAGAGGGGCTGCTGGTCTAGCCAAGTCTTCTGCCTGCTAGAGCCCATGCTTTTGCCAGAAGAGTAATGGTTCAGGTTCATAACGTGTTTGACAGGGAGATTCGAGTAAACAGAGGTTGCACCCTGGCTAATGTGCATTGTGCAGATACTGCTGTGCTACTCAGTAACAAGAGTTTGGGAAAAAGTGATAGAATAACGCCTGACTTGTTCGATTTTGGTGACTCCCCATTGTCAGCTGAATGGAAAGTGAGGATCAGTGAGAAGCTTGCCCAGAAGGACCAGGTATTTTCTTTGAAGGAGTGGAAAGTAGGCTGCATACAGGGGGCTGAGCACCATATCCGGCTGCATGATGATAGGCCATTCCATGAGAGATCTCAACGCCTGGCACCTGCTGACATAGATGATGTGAGTCAACAACTACAAGAGATGCTAGCTGTTGGTGTAATACAAGAATCCAGAAGCCCATATGCTTCCCCCATTGTGGTAGTGAGGAAAAAGAATGGGACAGTAAAGATGTGCGTAGATTATCACACCTTGAACCGGTGGACTAACCCTGATCAGTATACAATGCCACACATTCAAGATGCATTGGACTGCCTGAATGGTAGCAAGTAATTTTCTGCGTTAGATCTTCGCAGTGGGTACTACCAGATCCTGATGGCCCCGGAAGACTGTGAGAAGATGGCCTTTATCTGCCTGCTGGGTTTGTATGAGTTCATGAGGATGCCTCAAGGGATTTCTGGTGCCCCAGCCACTTTTCAACAATTGATGTAGTAGCTTGGCAGAAGACACCAGGAGAAAGAACTGCTGTGTGACTGAACTTCTCTACTTGGACTAAAGAAGCAGAACTCTTGTACTTGGACCTTTAATTTAGGGTAAAAATAAAAACAACAAAACAAAAAAAAAGTGTGTATTTGTCTGAGTTAACTGAACTGAATGGTTATCTGAAAGTTATCTAGGTGTAAATCTCAGGTGACTGAAAGGATAGCTGTGAGGTTTAAATTACTTGTAGAAAGATCTAGTAAGTAGGGAGAGTGGCTTAGCTACAAGGAAGCTACATTTAAAGACTGTCTTAGAAAGATTCTGTTAGTAGCTTAGCAGAAGGGATTTCTGGTGCCCCAGCCACTTTTCAACAATTGATGTAGTAGCTTAGCAGAAGACACCAGGAGAACGGACTGCTGTGTGACTAGACTTCTCTGCTGGGACTATATTGCACTCCTTCCCTCCCACCCAAAGCTAGTTCTACTTTTATAGGCACAGCAGGATTTGACTAACAGGAACTTTCTGTTTGGGAGCAGGAAGTGAGTGATCACAGAGCCACCAAAGACCCACCATCCTAGAAGGGCAAGAGTAGCTCTCTGGACCCCTCTAGCTGCTGGAGGTCTGCCTCTGAGCAAGTAAGGGGTCTACTGAGAAATAAAGGATATTCTTGTCTCAGAACAGGACAATCAGAAGCTTAAAGGGCACACAGGCAGAAAGTAAGGAGAGAGAGAGAGAGAAAAAAAAGAGGAAAGAGTAAGGACTGCAAACAGTTAAGGGGCCAGAAATAAGACATGATGGGAGTGGTGCAGTGCAGTGGCTGTAGAGCAGCAGTCTTCCAGGAGACGTTCTGGAGGATGCAGTGTTGTCCCATCTGCAGGCACCTCTCTGGGCTGAGGGAGGAGGTTGCTCATCTCCAGGCTGAGTTGGCTAGGATTTGTGGGACCTCCTCTTCCATCCAGGGACCACCAGTGCCACTGCCGTTGCCTCAGAGGTTGCCAAGAAAGAGGAGCGGTTGGACCACAGTGGGCTCAGGGAGGGTAAGGGTGGTGGAACAGAGGCACATTCCTCTAGTTGTACCTCTCCACAATTCCTATGACATTCTAGCAAAGTGTGGTTCCTCTATGGAGGCACCCATAGTGGAGATCAAGGAGGATGCTGGGAACCTCCACAAAGGAGACCCACAGGAGGGTGGCACAGAACCCAGCAGGGGAAGGAAACAACTCCAGGTGGGGGACTCCATTATTAGGAAGGTAGAACTGGGTTAGGAAGGGGAGAGGGAGGTAAGGTTCCTGCTTGGTGCCATGGTTTGGAGGGACAGGGAGCGAATCCTCAGGATTGCCAGAGCAGCTGCACAGGGGAGGGAGCTGGATGTCATTGCCCACCTAGGGACAAATGACCTGGCTAAGAAAGGGATTAGAGAAGTGTAGGAAGAGTTTGTGGAATTGGAGAGGGGCCTTAGACAAGTAGCACACACGGTAACCTTCTCGGAGGTGCTACCCATCTATGGCATAGGAGAGGTTAGGGTGTTCTGCACCATCGGATTCAATCAGTGGTTGAAAAACTGGTGTGGAGCTTAGGGATTTGGCTTCATTGGGGACTGGGGGTTCACCTGGAGTGATGCAAGCCTATACTGGCATGATGGGCTGCGTCTGTCCAGGAGGGGAACCAGGATCCTAAGTGATAGGTTTAAATGCTTCATTGGCAAGCATTTAAACTAGCCAAGGGGGGAGGCACAGGAAAGGATCAGGGAAATCCTAGCCCCCCCCAAAAAAATCATGGTAGTAAGTGCGGTAAACACCAACATAGAGGTGTCGATAGGGAGAAGGGCAGGGGTAAATGGAGAAAATGACAAAGGCAAGAAGGACAGGGATGGGGCAAAAGGAGTAAGGCCATGAGGAAATGGAGGGTAATGAGTACAATGCCTGTAGTCTAGGCAACAAGCTCCCTGAACTGGAGGCCTTGATGGAAGAGGGATGCCTGGATATCGTAGCAGTCACAAAAACATGGTACACAGAGAACCATGACTGGGATGTTAACATACCAAAGTACATAACCTACAGGAGAGACAGGCAGGGAGAGAGGGGAGGAGTAGCCTCTATGTAAAGGAAGGGATAAAAGCAACTGAACAAAAGAGTAAACAGGGAGAGAGAGGAGGCACTGTGGATCACCTTGGAGACTGGAAAGGGCACCACAATCCGCACAGGGGTTGTGTACAGACCCCCATGTCAGGTGGAGGGAATGGACAAGGATATGATAGAAGGCATTCTTAGAATGGCAGAGAAAGGGGAGATACTGTTGATGGGAGACCTGAATATGCCAGATGCTAACTGGAGCAAATTTGCTGCAGCCACATCCAAGAGCAAGGCCATTCTTGATGTCCTGCAGGTGGCAGTTTCAGAACCCACTCGTGAGGGAGCAATCTTAGACCTCATACTCTCAAACGGGGGCAGTGAGAGGATCTCAGATCTAGAAGTGAATTGCTATCTGAGAACAAGTGACCATCAAACAGTGTGGTTCACGTTAAACTCAGCTACAGAGTCAAGCCATGCAAAAGTGAGGGTACTGGACTTTAGGAGGGCTGACTTTGGCAAGATTGGAGAGTGCCTCAGAAAAGCACTAGCAAACAGGCTAGGAGGAGGTGTGGAGCAACAATGGGGAATCATCAAAACTGCCATCACAGAGGCAACAAGCCTTTGTATAAAGCAGAAACAAATCAAAATGAAAGAAAAAGCCACTATGGTTCTCAAAAGAGGTGGCTGTGAAAGTCAGGAAGAAAAAGATAGCATTCCGGAAGTATAAGAAAACACAGAAGGAGCAGGACAGAGAGCTGTAACAGTTAAGGCAGAAGGAAGCTGGGAGGGAAGTCAGAATAGCAAAGGCCCAAACTGAGGAAAAGATAGCCAACTCTGTTAAGAAGGGGGATAAAACCTTTTATAGGTACATCAGTGAGCGTAGAAAGACAAAGGGAGGGATAGTGAGGCTGAATAGAATGAACGGTGGGTGAGCAGAGGGGGACAGTGAAAAAGCAGGGATACTGAATGAATATTTCTGCTCAGTATTCACAAAAGAGGAAGGGGAAGTGCCTAATCCAATTAACAGAAGCACTCTTGATAGGGGGGTCGATCCCAGTCCTGGGTTACCAAAGTAGTAGATCAGGGAGGGGTTGTAGACATGGCCTACCTAGACTTTAGCAAGGCATTTGACATAGTCCCACACAAAAGATTAATATACAAGTTAGCCAGCCTGGGAGTGGGTCCCAAGATGACAGCCTGGGTAAAAAATTGGCTGGAGAATAGGACACAGAGAGTAATAGTAAATGGAGTCCTCTCAAAAGAAAGGAGGGTTACTAGTGGGGTACAGCAGGGTTCAGTATTGGGTCCAGTCCTTTTTAATGTCTTCATAAGTGACATTGCAGAGGGACTGAAAGGAAAAGTATGCCTCTTTGCAGATGACACAAAGATCTGCAACAGGGTTGATACACAAGGAGGTGTGGAAAGGATGAGAAGGGACTTGGCAAGGTTGGAGGAATGGTCAGAAGTATGGCAGCTAGGATTCAATGCAAAGAAGTGCAAAATAATGCACCTGGGAAACAAGAACCCAGGGGAAGAATACACAATGGGGTGGGAGGTAGTAACAACATCAAAAAAGGAAAGGGACCGAGGGGTAATCATATCAGATGACCTTAAGGTTTGCAAGCAGTGTGAGAAGGCAGTAGGGAGGGCTGGGGGTATACTGGGATGCATAGGGAGAGGCATCAGCAGCAGAAAACAGGAAGTTGTTATCCCTCTGTACAGACAGTTGGTGGGACCCCATCTGGAATACTGCATCCAGTTCTGGAGACCCCATCTCTGCAAGGACATAGACAGGATAGAGGCAGTCCAGAGGAGGGCAACTAAAATGGTGCAGGGTCTGCAAGAGAAGCCGTATGAGGAGAGACTAAAGGAGCTTAATATGTATACCCTTGAGGAAAGAAGGAGAGGGGAACATGATAGAAACTTTAAGTACCTCAGTGGAATCAACAAAGTCCAAGAGGGTAGCATATTTCAGAAAAAGAGATGTGCAAGAACAAGGGGACATTTTAAAGATGGGGGCAGTTCAGGGGCAATGTGAGGAAGTATTATTTCACAGAGAGGGTAGTGGATGCATGGAACAGCCTTCCTGAGGAGGTTGTGGGGTTTAAAACTGTGGGAGAATTCAAGAATGCATGGGACAGACATAAGGCAATTCTTGTGGGGGGGTAGGAAGAAATAGGCTGTTAGTTAACTAGGATCTGTGGCCTATCCTGTAGGTAAGGAAATGGGCAGACTAGATGGGCCAAGCGGTCCTTATCTGCCGTCAAAGTCCATGTTTCTATGTTTCTATGATGGAGCGTGCAGTGGGGGACATGAATCTATTAGAGTGCCTGGTGTATTCGGATGATGTTACTGTTTTTGGCAGCTCGCTGGAGGAAGATGAGGGCAGATTGTTCAAGGTGTTGGACCGACTGGAAGACTTTGGCCTGAAGTTGTCCATCGATAAGCATCAGTTCTTCCAAACATCCGTAGAGTATGTAGGACACATAGTTTTCACCGAAGGGATGGAGACAGACCTGAGTAAAGATGAGGCCCTGACCACCTGGCCACAGCCCCGCAATCTAAAAGAACTGCAAAGATTCCTGGGTTTCTGTGGTTACTATCGGCATTTCACCAAGGACTATTCAAGAATGATCCATCCTTTAATTATTCTTACTCAAGGGTACCCTCCAACCCACAAAAAATACAAAAATGCAACGTTCTCTGAGACTGAGAGAGTGCATTTCCATCCAAATTAAGTATTTGGGGCCTGCTGGACACCCGATTGTGAGACTGCTTTTCATGAGATTATATATCAACTTACCCACACTCCTGTATTGGCCTATGAAAATCCAACAAAACCTTATGTCCTGCACACTGATGCTAGCTTGCAAGGGTTGGGGCTGTGTTGTACCAGGAACATGAGAATGGTCTGACACCCATGGCTTTTGCCCCCAGAAGTCTAACTCCTTCCGAAAAGAACTATCCGATACACAAGTTAGAATTCCTAGCTCTGAAGTGGGCCATTGTGGACCAATTCCATGAATACTTGTATGGGGCTAAGATACTGGAACAAACTGACAACCCCTTTACTTATGTTCAGACTTCAGCTAAACTGGACACCATTGGCCACAGGTAGCTCTCTGCATTATCCACATATAATTATGCTGTCGAATACAGAGTCGGCCTGTACCACATAAATGCTGATGCTCTCTCCCGGAGGCCTGCTCCTCGAAATGACTGGGTCAGACTGTCAGAACCTGATATTTGAGCACTCTGCCAGAAGTTTGACTGAGAGGAGCCAGCAGTTCCAGACCCAGTGAACTGTTTGGTGGACTTTTTGGGGCCCTCTGAGAATTGCATACCTGCTGCTTATTGCCACTTCTCTGCCTTAGACATTGGTGCTTTGCCTCAATTCGACAATGACAGTATTAAGTGGGCTCAATCCCAAGATCCCATGATTAAATCAGCTTTAGAAGCCCTCCACACAGGGAAAGATGTGTCCAAATTATGTTCCACTGATTTGAGAACTGCATTGTTGTACAAGGAAGGCCCTAAGTTGAAACTGATCAATAGACTATTACATAGAGAAGCAGTAGAAAGAGGGGGGACAAATAGTCAAGCAACAGCTAGTTTTGCCCACTGCCTTTTGAGACTTGGTGCTGAGATCCCTACTTAACCACATGGGTTACCTTTGTATAGACAGGACACTTGACTTGGTAAGATTCAGATTTTATTGGCCTAAAATGTGGGCTGATGTCAAACACCACATTAGAACTTGTAGTCGCTGCTTACAGAGGAAAGCTTTGCCACAGAGGGCTGCCCCTCTTGTTAACATCACCACCAGAGCCCCCATGGAACTGGTCTGCATTGACTGAGTTTGGAGCCAGGTCAAAGAAATATTATTAATGTGCTGGTGGTCACTGACCATTTCACAAGATATGCCCAAGCTTTTCCCATCAGGGACCAGAATGCCTCCACTGTGGCCAAAGTGCTTATAGAAAACTTCTTTGTTCACTATGGGGCACCACAAAGAATCCATTCTGATCAAGGGAGGGATTTTGAGTCTCGTTTGATCAAAGAGATGCTTTCTCTGTGGTGAGTGCGAAAGTCCAGAACCACCCCTTACCATCCCCAAGGGGAACCACAGCCTGAACATTTCAACTGCACTCTGCTAGATATGTTGGGCACCCTCCACCCTAAGGACAAGCCTAGATAGGGCCAACAAATCAGCACCTAGGTACATGCCTACAACTGCACCAAAAGTGATGCCACTGGGTTCTCCCCCTACTGTTTGATGTTTGGAAGAGAATCTTGACTGCCGGTAGATGTGTGTTTTAGAGTTTCCCCCTGTTGGGGTTCTAGCTGATAATCATTTACACTATGTGCAGAAGTTAAAGGCTCAATTAAATCATGCGTATCAATTGGCTTAAACCATGGCTGCCAAAAGAAATCTGGCCAACAAGGAAAAGTATGACAAAAAAGTGAAAGCACTGGAACTCCAAGAGGGGGATCGGGTGTTGCTACGAAATCTGGGACTGCATGGCAAACATAAGATTGCTGGTAGGTGGCACCATCTCCTCCACATCGTGGTAGGCAAATTAGACAATCTGCTTGTATACAAAGTAAGACCTGAAAATAATTTGAAAGAAGTGAAAATAATGCATAGAAACCATTTACTGCCCATTGTCCAAATCTTGATTGAGTCTGAGCCCTCAGAAAATACTCCCTCTGGACCAGTGACTAGAGCTGCTGCAAAAAGTGAAAACAAAGAAAGTCTGCACCTACCAATGTTGAGTTACAGTGTTCCCCACCAATAGCCCCAGTTGAACAGGACTGTCAGTCCATGTCAGAGGAGAGAGTGCGACCTTGAATACTACCGTTCTTACGAACTGAGTCAATTGTTTCAGGGCAATCCCCTAGTAAATTCTGGAGATGAAGCTGGGCCTTCTGGACTGTCTAAGCCCCCGGCTTTATCCCTGGAGCCACTACTCCCCGAAAGTGAAGTACCAAGTATTGAGTCAGATGACCTAGAATCACTGTGCATGGTAGAATTGTATGAGCTGCCAAAGGAGGAAAATGTTGAACTAGAACAGACTGGTGATATACCAGAACAAGAGGAGTATTTTGAGTGCCTGGATGATTCACTGGCAGTGTCAGAAAACTCTCCGTGTGAACTAAGTGTTGTGGACTCTGAGCTTGCCACTCTTGGAGCTGAAAGTGCTCCAAGTTCTAGCCCCTCTACCCCACTGGAAGTCCCCCTGACGAATGAAGACACTGCTGAAGGCGGGGATCAAAACACAGAGACTGTCAGTTTCCCCTAGAAGGACTAGTTGAGCTGTGAAGTCTGTGGTACATTTAAGCTACAAGTCCCTTGGCAGACCCATGTACCTGCCTCTTAATGTGGTCCATAAGGGAGTGTGTGAGACCCCGAGCTCATTGTCCAAACTAAGCCTGGAAGATAATTCCAGATTACTTGTCTTGCCTTCTGAGTATGGTACCCCTGCCCAGTCCAGCCCCAAGGTAGCTGATAGGGAAGGGTCACCTCTTTTCCAGTTTCATGTACAGGAAGTGGTGACCTGATGCTGAAATGTTATTGTATATGTAATGCGGTAAACCTGTAGTAAGCTGTGAAACTCAGAATAACTGCATATGACCAAGGGTTAATATGAGATGTGATTTAAAGGATACAAATCTAATTGTTAGTGATCACTTTAAAATGTATAAGGGTATCTACTTGACGCAGACATCAAGTTCTTTTTAGGCCAGGAAGAGTGTAACCCCCCTGTAAATGGGAGTTCCTAAAAGCCTCCTAGGAGCTTGCTTAAGTGTTTCCCTTGCCTGCTGGCGTTCGGCGTTTAAGCTGTTAGAATGGCACTGTGAGTGCTAGTAGAGCCTCCACATACTGTCTCTTTAAGAGCTGTCTGCTTGCAGACATAACTAATTCTTTTCCCGGGGGGGGGGGCTGGTGTTTCCCTGCTCGAATCCCACCTGAACTGCAGAGTAATCGCTTCCTTTTGCAGTTGCTGAAGGTGCAAAGGGAGCCTATCTGAAAGATACAACTGTTAGCCTGTAATCAGTTAAAGCCATAGTAATATTGTAGTTTGTCTAACCTGCCTTTATTGCAGATGGGACTTTGTGTGTGTTGCCCCTTCAATTTTGGACCTAAACTGCTGTACTGGGCCAATGGAATAAAGGGAGCTATAACATGGAGACTGTTTGGACCAACCAGAATTCGGACTCTCCTGGGAGCTGGCTTACAAGGGGAATATATAGCTAGTAATTCTGGGAAGTAAAGTTTTGGACCTTGGTGCCTTTTTGCGCCAACTGAGAGAACTTTGGGGTGATTGACAGCTGAGTCCACCAAGTGGAATGGGTGGTGCCCAAAGAGAATGCTCTGCCCTGCGACTGGGAGATCAGATCAGTTGTGACTGTGAGGAAAGAAGGAGCTCTGTGCTTCTACATTGTATAGTTTCATGTGGGAAGTGCGTGAGAGGCCTGAAGTCAGTCTGTTGCCATTGCAAGCTCGAATCAGACTGAATCCAAGGTGACTGAAAGGAAGGAAGGCTGAAAAGTGGAAACCAGGCTCACCCTGTAGAAGACTAGAGAAATTGTTGAATCGCACTCGGTCTGTCAGGAACTGAAGCTGCTGTGTGAACTCACGGGTATTTGCAGTAAGTGCGATCTGGACCTAGGAGCAGCTGCCTGGTACAGTAATTTCCTTTACATATAAATGTGTTGAATGCTTGTGAGGAATAGCTATTCCGGTTCTCTTGTCACTGTGAGGTGTAAGCTGAAAGCTGAACTGAATGTAATCAGACTAAATCTGTCTGCTAGTCAAAGCAGTTGGGTCTGGCCAGTAGAATCTCATCTCCCTGCCTTGTTTGTCTGGCAATCCAGAACAGCCATCTGCATCAGGGTCTCAGCTTGGGGTAGTGTTAGTACAAATCAGGGCTTCTCCCTGTGACCTGTTATCAATCACCAGTGTTTCATCTGATTTTCTTTATTTCATTTCCTCAAGGACCGAGCCATCCGGCTCCGGATTGCAATTGGGTGTTGTGCATATCTTTCTCCTACAGGGCCCTATCCATCTGCACCTGCCAGCCAATCCCGGGCAATGGACCTGGCTAGCCCCCCCAACCTAGGTACCCAGAATGTGACTTTTAAGACCCTGTATGAGTGCACAGTACTGTGATTTAATTCTGCCAATCAGTTTGATCTCCTCCTCCCGTGTTTCACTCCCCCTAAATAAACCAGATTTGATGTTATTGACTTTAAACTGTCTGAAGTGTCAGTACCTATATAGCAGGCATTGCACTGGTTTGTGTATACTGATCAACCTTTTTTTTACAGGAGGAACTTCAGAATCGGTCTCGAGGGTAAGTGGTACCTTATTATTGAACCGTGTGTACATGTGGGGCATTGGTACAGTAATTCTTGTGCATTGTGTGGATCATTAGAAGGACTAAAAGGGGGTCTCAGTGTCCCAGAGGGCTGTGACCAAACTAGACCAACCATCAAAAACCCTGACCTCTGGGTGGAGGCACCCGCCATAGAACCTAGGCCCCTTAATCTGTTGGTAGTCCCTCAGGCAGAGGTAGTAGCCCTTGGGATAGCGCCACCTGGGGGTTACACTATTTATCATCCTTGTCTCAGTTTGTATTTGGGAATTGGTTTGCTCACCCACCCAGCCCTTCAATTCAACAGCCAGGAGAGCGGACTTGGAAATGCACAGCCTGCTAATGTGGTTTGGTTAGATGTGTGGAGTAATGAGCTTCTTGGTCTGGCTTTGGGGTGTTTGGTTCAAAGGGCCTGCTTATGTGTCTTGGGGGAGGATTTGAAGTGAGGGGCCTATGCTCTAGCTTGGAGAATACATGCTCTTCTTTCTCTCCAGATCCCCTCTTCCAACCAACAGGCCCTTCACGGCCCAAGTCAGACCAGTGTGCCGTTTGCTCCAAAAGCCAGAAGTCTGGGCTTTGAGTAAATGGCATACTGGTCCGATTTGGAGGAGGGCTGGAATGATGTACAGGATTGCCTAACTTGGGAACTGTGTGTAACGCAGTGATGACCTGGGCTGGCATGATAAAATGACAACTGGAGTGTGGTTCCACTGATGCAAATTAATAACTAATTCTGAAACATAATTCTGTCTTTAAAAATCCAATTTATGTCATGAGAGCATACATGTTTGCTGTTATAGAGAAGGTACCAAGGGTTAGTATTGATGTTGTTTCAGTTTTGTTTTAAGTAAGAAATTTTAATGCAGAGATATGTGTTTGAATGCCATGCTGTTTGTAGGAACATGTCCAGGAATTCTTCTTGTGACTGTTTGCGTTTAGTGTGTCCTATGTTGGATGTCATCTAGTTCATATTCCGTGTTGCTCTGTTGAAATATCATCATTTGCTTAATGCTGTACTGACTTTGCATAGTCTTGCTTTACAAGAATAATACCTATGATGGTCTGAATTTCTAATTAAATCTGGTAGCAATTTCAAACAGTCAAGGTGATGATTTCTTCAGTGTTGGGGGGGGGGGGCTTTGGTTCATGGTCAGAGACTCCTCATAGCAGCACTACACCAGTATTCCCACAACCCAACTTGTATACTGTGCGACTCTGAAAATAAAAAAAAACTAGTTATTTTAATAGTTATATTGGTTGTTTTGTGATAAGTCAAAGAAGGCTTTAAAAGCAACCAAATATTGTCAAAATTACCCTCAAAATGCACCAGAAAGCATCTAAAACCTGATAACTTTTGGGGGCCAAGGCAGGCCTCAGACCTCCAGCCTTTGGGTACTGGGAGGATCATGGTTCTTAGAGACCCCATACTTCAAAAGTTAGCACTACGTCACTGGTGATACAATCAAAATGTTTAATAAAGGTACACAAAAGCAACTGTAAAACCCATTCTGAAGCTGTACCCGAAGACTCTGACTTCAGCAAGTAGACTACAGCTGGACAAATTCATATCTAGCAGAAGTGACATACTGGGGGAAAGTGTGGTCATTATTAAGTATTCAGCTCATATACAGTTAGCACTGTGGCCCCACCTGTTCAGTCTTGGTGTTACTTTTTATGTTTGCTTGTGCGCATGTGCAAGAAACATATTGTGTCAGCTTGCTTGTAGTAGCGAGTTGTGGAGGTGTGGCAGTGTTGCAGCCAGTGCTAGCAGTCCATTGTGGGGCTGGTCTCTGTGGTGCCAGTAGAGGAGCAGGCTGTCCACGACAGCAGTAGTGTAGCGTGCCACCAACTTGAAATAAACTCACCATTGCAATCAGGGAGCACTCCATCATTAACAATCAGCTGTTTTTGCTGCTGGGGCAGTCCCTGATTGTAGCAACGAATTACAGCATGCCTTGTCTGGTGTCCCCTTTCAGTAAACATGGTGGCAGCTTTCCTGTCCATCTCTCACAGTCCCCACAGAAGTAGATGGACAGCCACCACCTCGTACTGTCCCCATGAAAACAGACAGAGGTGCCCAATCCCCCTGTCGGCATGCCCCTTCCCCAGTTCATTTGCTGACGGGATAGCCCAGTCCTCATTGGCATAATGTCCCTACGCTTGTGTTGTTTTTTTGGCTGTTAAGTTTATTTTCAAATAAGTTTTTTTCTGTACAATTCATGAGGAAAGAAAAAATGATAACATCTGTTACATACATCAACGTGGTTGTTTACTGCACATAGCAACAATTAAAAAAAGGGAAAAGGGAAAATAAATCCAGTCAACATCACTCCCCCCCCCCCAGTCCCATAACCAGACATGGTCAATGATTACTAATAATGTCACTGAATAAAATTTCAGGTTTTGGAAAAAAAATCCCATATGCCAGATTGCAAAAGCAAAGGGGGCAGGGGTGGAAACTTTTTATAGCAAAAAGTGTGTGGGGGGGGGAAGGTTGATAGGAAAATAGGAACTTGCTTCAATATCCAAACTTATCACAAAGGATGGAGAAGAAAGAACCCCAACATTTCTGAAATTTCTTCCAAGAATGATTGGCATTAGCCACACACCACTCTGCATTTAAGGCAGTGAGAAATTCCGCCCACCATTCAGTAAATGACAGCTCCCAATCATCTTTCCAATGTTTTAGGATTAACAACTTGATAACTAAAGAAACCATTGTAAACTGCACTTTTTGGGGAAATGTAGGGATGGAAGAATAAAATCCCAGAATACATGTATCCTCTGAAAAATAAGGGGTTCATTTTAAATATGGTGCCATATTTGTCTTTATCACTTCCCAAAATTTAAGGATCTTAGAACAAGACCATAATTTAGGATATAGTGTGGCGTTATCAGATCCACAGTCTTTACAAATGGGGGAAGGTACCTCGCCATTCTATATAGTTTACTGGGTGTGAAGTACATGTTGTGGAGTAAATTGAATTTAGTATTCCTGAGACAGTCTTGTTTTGTTAGGGTGTAGATATCTGTCCAAATTGTTTTCCATGAATTGTTAGGAAGGTAATTAGAAAGGCTATGTTTCCAGTAATAAGCCACAGGAGAAAGGATGGTCCAAGGGCAACCAATGAGTTTGTGATACCATTTGGAGACCGGTTTATGCTTTGTAGCTATGTTAATAATGATGCTAAAAATGTTTCTGCTTTATCAGACCATGGAGGGTTACCCAGGAAACTTTTTATACAATGGCGGATCTGTGAAAGTTGAAGTAAATGGTTAGGAGGGATATCAAATTTCACTTCTGATGCAGAAAATGAAAGAAGTGATTGCTCTTGTATGAGGCCACCAGCTCATAGGGTTAATAATTGTATTGGCTATTTTCAAATTAGGATTATTGAATAAGGGTTGTTTGAGACCTTTTCTAGTCCAGATTTGAGTTAGGATGCACAATTGCTGGAATGCTTTGCTGTTCCACCCTACTGGGGAGCCCCACAACTCTTGTGGGACCACAGACCCAGAGTTGAATAGAATTGCTGGTAAGGATACTCTATGACTCTGTGTCTGGTTTAGGTCCAGATATACCCAATCTGGGTGGGAAATGAAATTCGTATTAAGGACTGTCCAGTGCAAGAACCTGCTTGCATAGATGGCCAGATAATAAAGGTAAAAATCTGGGATTTGCAATCCTCCAAAAGCTTTGTGACAGGTAAGTTTCCAATAAGCATGTCTAGGGGTCTTTCCATTCCAAATAAAGTCAGAGCAGCTTCTTTGAAGTGTTAAGAAGAAGAATCTGGGAAGGTACAGATTGAGGTTGTACAGTGGATAGAAGAACATAGGTAATCTAACCATTTTTAGGATATTAATTCTGCCCCTTAAAGATAGTGGCAGTTTTTGCCACCTTGCCAGATCTTCTTTTGTTGACTTCAGGAATGGGTCAAAATTAAGTTCCTTGAGCTTCCCTATGTCTTTAGTGACTTTAATGCCTAAATATGTTATAGCCTTATTCTCCCATTGTAAACCTAGAGCTTCAATTTGTGCTTCTTTCACTAGAGTTGATAAAGGATAAACAGTTGTTTTACTTCTGTTGAGTTTATAATTGGAAAACTCACCAAATTGGGTAATAATTTGAAGTGCTGTAGGGAGAGATTGGCTGCTGTTAGAGAGGTGGAGGAGCAGATCATTAGCAAAAAGGGTTAATTAAATTATGTTTCTTCCAACCGTATACCCTTTAGATCTTTTTCTTGGTTATGTACTCTAGCTAAAGGCTCAATATACAAGTTATACAGATAGGGGGAAGGGGACAACCCTGTCTGGTGCCACTGCACAATGGGAAGGGATCTGATAAGTGGTTATTGCACATTATCCAAGCAGATGGACACTGATACAGGATACAGATGCAGTGAATAAAATTGTCAGGAAAACCATATTTAACTAATATGGCCAGGCCGCTTGATCAAATGCCTTCTCCACAGCCAGGGACACCAAACCTGCTTGGAGGGCAGGGACCCGGGATGCAGAGAAAAGATGGTAAAGTTTGCGGAAATGAATTGCAGATGATCTACCCTCCACAAATCCTGTTTGCTCTGGTCCCAAGAGTCCAGACCATATTCTTGCCAATCTATTGGCTAAAATTTTAGCATAGATTTTGACATCTACATTAAGTAACAACATTGATCTATAATTGCCAATTATAGTTGGGTCTTTCTCAGGCTTGGGGAGGAGGATTATTCTTGCTTCAAACATAAACAAGGAGGTCTCCCAGTAACTGAATAGCTGATGCAACAGCAGGATAAGCTGAGCCTTAAAGGTTTTATAAAGGAGGCCACAGAACCCATCTGGGCCAGGTGCTTTATTGGGTTTTAAGGAGTCAATAGACAGAGTTCTCCTCGGTAGTAATAGGGTCAGTTAAGAGAGACTGATGCTCTCTAGAGAGGCAGGGGAGATTTGCCCATTGCAAAAAGTTCTGCATCTTTTATTTTTGAAAGGTCAATAAAGGAGTGGAAGAATACAAGGATTAATAAAAATCCTGGAAGGACTGTAGCATTTGTCTGAGATCTGTAAGGAAGCTTCCAGATTGGTGATTTTTGATAGCTGCAATCCAGTTTGCTGCAGAGCGCTGCTTTAGCTGCCAGGCAAGTAACTTACCAGCTTTGTTACCCTGCCCTATATAAGTAGCTTTGGTAAGGGACGCTGCCTTGTCTACTTTCTCGAGCAGTAAGCTTGAGTAGTAAGACCTTAAATGGATGAGTTCCTGCTGGACTGTTTTAGTTAGCTTGTCTAGTCCCTTATCTTCAAGAGCCTGGATCCTCTTAAGACATAAATTAAGGTGATGTAGCTTTTTCTTCTTTGTTACTGTTGCTATGCGAATTAACTCTCTCCTCCAAGTGGATTTTAAAGCTGCCTATATCAGTCAAGAGAATAGAGTTAAAATTTTGTTGGATAGAATTTTGAAGAAATTGTTTGAATCTTGAAGTAATCTGGGAGTCCTTAAGCAAGGAGCTGTTAAGAGACCAAGTGTGAGGTCTAAGGGGATAGTTGGGAAATCTAATGCAACAGCTATTGGGGAATGATCAGAGATTACATGTGCATGAATCTGAGAGTCAATTACTGAGGAGGCCAAGTGCTGACTTAACAAGAAAAAAAACAAACAAGAATAATTTTTATGCACTGGTGAATAACAACTAAAATCTTTAGTCAGGGGGTGTGCAAGTCTCTTGGGGTCTATCACCCCTAGGGAAGACATTAGTTCAGTCAAAGCCCTTTGTCCTGGAGATGCCCCAGTACCTGTGCAGTATGTACAGTTTAGTTCACACGACTGCACTGTGTTCCAATCACCTCCCAGTATGGTAGGGTATTGCAAAAGAGGGGCCAGAACTACAGCGAGATGAGTGAAAAAGGACGGGGTCTCTATGTTTGGTCCATAAATGGATCCCAACACCACATTTACATTGCCTAATTTACCATGGACTATCATATATTGGCCCTCTGGGTCACTGACTGTTGATATATCTGTAAAAAGCCATCCTTTTGCAATTAATATAGCTAACCTCCATTTCTGAGGACCAAAGCCTGCTCCAAAGACTTGGCCCACCCAGCATTTTTGGAGGAAGCCTAACTGATTAGAAGGTAAATGAGTCTCCTGGAGAAAGACTATTTTAGTATCGTATTTTGCTAAATGATTAAGCACAACATATTTTTTAGCATTGTCCTTCCCTCCCTTTATGTTCCATGAAAGAACTGTGAGATAAGTTACCATATATTAGACAGGCTGACTTGTTTACATGCCTTTACCCTGGTTATGAAAGTGTTGGATCCCACCCCCCTCCCTGACTTAAATTTCCCTGTAATATCCCTTTCCCCCACTAACAAAAGAAAAGAAAATGACAACTATGTAACTATATAGATGACTCATAACCCAGGCCTAAGCCCGCTCCCTATACTACGGACCATAACACTCTTCAGAGGTTGGGGAGGGGCTACCACCCACTCACCAGGCTATCTATAATAAGCATAATAGGCTTCAACACTGACAGAACTAACAGGAACGGTATCCAATGGCCCTGTTAATATTTCTGATCGGGGAGATAGGTAAAAAGGGAAAAGACTCATTACATACTTGGTCTTTTCAGTGTCTCCATGCTGTAAAATCAGGGCTAAAAAAAACAGAATAGCATCTAAAGTTATGTTCAATATCTTAACTATAACTGTTTACATCTAATGGAATTATTGTTATAATGAACCACAACATGCAAGAACAGGAGAAGTTGGTAATGAATAACAAAGTGAGGTAAAACCAACCCATAAAGAATATGGGAAGTGAGTTGGGTAAATAACACATCCAGATTGAAACGTGGCTCAGCTGCAATGTTTGCAAAGTAAATTAAGCTGCAGCGCCCTCTAGTGAATGTTTATCATATTCATCAGTATAATAGAAGGAACCAAATACTTATGCCATAAATTAGCTTTTCTCTTTGAGGGGCTTTATAGTAGAGAAACATGAAAAAGTCCAGATGGAACCACGTTATCTCTTGCTTGAACTCATCTTCCCCAGTTACTAACCATCTGGATCCACGGTAGTAGTTCAACTGAAAGTCAGTTGCGTGTCCCATACTTAGAGTTTATACAATGTTCACGAGATCGAGTAAAATTCAGTATGCCCAGACTGGAATCCTTATGGAGTTCACATTCTGCTCACCCAGTGAAAAGATTTGGGAAGGATTGCTGAAGGACTTGCAGTGCGTCTTCCACAGAATCAAATCGTTTTATACCATCTGTAATGGTCACTTCTAGTCGTGCTGGGTAAAGCATGCGGTGTTGAATACTCACCGCCCAGAGCTTTGAAGTGATGGGACAGAACGCTGCACAAAGCTGCCGTGTTTTATAAGTAAGATCGGGGGCTAATCTCAATTGTTTGTCTTCCCACAGAATCACTTTGTTTCCTGGCCTCTTTTATGATGAATTCTCTGTTCAGGTAATTGAGCAGTTTAAAAATAATTGGTCTCGGTGGCTCAATTGGGAGAGGTTTAGCTCAAAGTGACTAATGTGCCCATTCAATAACAAAATCTTGGCCATTGCAGCAAGGCCCCACTGTCTTTGAGGAAATGTTGAAGGAATTGAATCGTGTTAGAGCTCGCCTCACCTTCTGGAAGCCCCAGTAAGACAAGGTTATTCCTTTGATTTCGTCCCTTGAGATCATCTGTGCGCTCCTTCAGTTTAGCAAAGTTTCTCTTAAGTATGACTACTTCGGGCTCCATTTTGTTCTGTTTTGTTTCCACTGAGCCTACTTGCACTTCAGTGCCAGCTACTCTCCTGGATAGCTGAGTGAGGGCTGGCTTGTTATCTGCCACATCTTCCACCAGTTTGAAAACCTCTTTTATTGATTCAAGCTCCAGGTAGATTTGAGCTGAGGAGATCTCTTCTACCTCCAGCGGGGGTGGGTGGGGAGGGGGTGCAGCGTGGGCGCTCAGCCTCCGACTCCTACAGTGCTTCTGGTTCATGCTGCTTATTCAGAGTGTCTTGAGGCAGGACAACTTCCATTGAGGATTGTACATATCTACAAGTTCTGGCTAGCTTCTGTAGCAGGTAAGTGGTTGTTTTTGTTAAAATATAAGTATTTTTGCCATGTTTTCTTTGATGGGCTTGACAGAGCAACTTCCCAGACATCTCACCTCTGCTAGAGCATCACATGACCTGCCCTGCTCTTGCTTTTAATTTCACTTGGTGGCAGCTATCACTGTCTGCCTTTCACAGTTCCCATAAAAGCTGAAGGGGATGCTCAATCCCCCTGTCAGCATGACCCTCCTAAATTCATTTCCCAATGGGGGAGCCCAATCCCTGTAGGCATAATGCCCCTCCATTTGTTGTGAGCTGAAGGGGTGCCAAATCCCCCTCAGCTCATGTGCCCCCCAACACTCTGTATGTGCTGACAGGGGTGCCCAATCACCATTGTCTATAGCCCCCCCCCAATAAATACTCAGATGGCACACTGGGAGCCCACCCCAGTGTACCAAACCACCTGTAAATAAAGAAAGCCTTCCTGCATTGTTTTTCTTTTTTTTTCCTAACCAGTAAAATAAAAAAAAAGTCCCTCACTGAGTCCGATGCCCCCTTCCCCAACCCACACCTACCCTCTGTGCACCTCACCTCCCCATACACCCCCTCACCCCATTCTTACTTCTAGAGCACAGTGCAATGATCTTCGGTGGACTGGGGACTGAAGAAATGCCGGTAAGTTGTATAATGGCCTAAATGTTTTTTTTCAACTTATGTGGCTATCTCGTCCATTTTCACAAATTTTAGATTCCAAATTTGCAACACGGTAGGGAAACAGTGCAACAAGGCAGCAGGTAAAGCAAATACGATATTGGGATACATAGGCAGAGGCATCACCAGTAGGAAAAGGGAGGTCATAATTCCACTGTACAAGACACTAGTGAGGCCCCACCTGGAGTGCAGTGTATAGTTCTGGAGAGGAGGGCAACAAAGATGGTATATGGATTGCATCACAAGTCCTATGAGGACAGGTTGAAGGACCTGAATATGTACTCCCTGGAGAAGAGGAGGGAGAGAGGGGATATGATAGAGACATTCAAGTATCTTACAGGGAGGAACAGGGTGCAGGAATACACTATTTTTTAAGCATAAAAGATGTTCCAGGACTAGAGGGCATTGGATGAAGTTGGAGGGAGGATGATTCAGAGGAAAAGTGAGGGAGTATTTCTTTACAGAATGGGTGGTGGACAAGTGGAACACCATACGAGAGGAAGTGGTGGGGGCTGAAACAATCACGGGATTTAATAATGCATGATATAGACAAAGGAATTCTGGAGGTCATGGGTGGGTGGTAACAGACTTCTAGCAAAATAAAGTGAACTTACAAGCTCAAATGGACAGACTGGGTGGGCCATAGGCCCTTATCTTCTGAAACAGTCTATGTATCTCTGTAACATGGTGTCCTTGGCACCCCATCTTATGAATTCAGTCACTGTCATCTGGTTATTTCATGGTCACTGTGCGGAATCACCTTTTGGGACCAATTAATGAAATGACAGTGTCACTGTTCATGAGGTGGGCTCCCAAAAGACTTATGTTGAAAATTTGGTGAAAAAATTCCAAAACAAGCATTTGTCAATGCCGAATGTTTGCTTGCAGGCATTGGCAGTGGTAGTGTAGAAGTTACAGAGCTGCGTAATAGGAATGGCAGTGAAGTATTGAACTGAAGCCAACCCCACCACCACCCTGCAGAGACCGACAGGCATTGGGGTGTGCATTTGGGTCGTCAGGCATAACGGCCAGGCCATTTCACCACACCCCACCCTGCAGAGACTGACAAGTGTCACGGTGTTCCTTGTGGTCTTTGGCCCTTATGTGCACCCCATTTCATTAGGAAATATGGTGAGATGGGTGCGATATAGGAGAATGGGGTGAAGTTTGGGGCCGAAGAGTCCAAGGCATACCTCGATGCCTCTCACTGACTGCAGAGTGTGGAATGGTATGAGCATCACAGGCAAGAATCCCAAGTCACACCCCTGATGCCTGTCATTCTCTATAGGGTTGGGCGTTATAGTTGAAAACCCTAATACCTCAGGCATTCGTTGGTATTTTCACTCCAAATTTTCAACATGTTTGCTTTGGACCCCACCTCATGAACAGGGGAATATCAGTTTGTTGGAAGCTGCTTATGCAAAGTGACTACGGCATTTAGCACCACAGGTGCAAAAACATTCTGAACAGGATGTAAAAAATGACAGCTGTACTCTTTCATGGGGAGGTGTAAAAAATGGCTATGTTGCAAATCTGTAGTAAAAATATTTAAAAAAATGGTGAAGTCACGAGAGTACATAGAAACTGTGCAACGCACACCCGTAATATAATTAGGTTGGGGATTTTTTACAGCAGATTGTCAACTCTGGCATTTTGGTGCCTCCGATCATGAACAGTGTCACTGTGATTTTCTTTATCTGTGCCGAACAATGATTTCCCACAGTAACCACGCATCTCTGCACTGAAAGTGTGAAAACACACTTCAGCCACGTTGTGAAAAATTACAGCTGTACTGTTCATAAGGAAGTGTGGAAAAATGCCACTGGTGAAAATCTGGACTGAAAATATTACAAAGTCATGAACTAACGAGGGTGCGTGGAAACTGCGCAATGCTCACTCGTAACACAGTCATTTTATGGAATTTTGTCACCAAATTTTCAACACAGCCATTTTAAGACCTCTGCTCATGAACAGTGTAACTGTGATTTTCTTAATTTGTCCTGTACATTGATTTCGCACACCAACTGCGCCATTGTGTGCTACATGTGCGAAAACACATTTTGGGCAACATATGAAAAATGACAGCTGTACTACTCATAAGAAGGTGTGGTAAAATAGCAATGTTGAAAATCTGGAGTGAAAATATTGAAAATTTGCGAGCTAATGAGCTTGCGTAGGAACTGTACAATGCACACTCGTAAAACAGTCATTTTTTGGAATTATTATACTAAATTTTCAACATAGCCATTTTAAGACCTTTGCTCATGAACAGTGTCACTGTGATTTTCTTAATTTATCCCGTACATTGATTTCGCACACCGACTGCGCCATTGTGCGCTACATGGGCGGAAACACATTTTGGGTGAGATGTGAAAAATGACAGCTGTACTGCTCATAAGAAGGTGTGGTAAAATGGCAATGTTGAAAGTCTGGAGTGAAAATATTTAAAATTCACGAACTTACGAGCCTGCGTAGGAACTGCGCAATGCACGCTCATAAAACAGTCATTTTTGGGAATTTGGCACCAAACTTTCAACATGGGGTTTTTTTGGGACCCCCTTTTCATGAATGATGTCATTGTCATGGCATTATTCAGGCCTGAAGGGTGATTTTGTGCAGTGACTGAAATCTGCCGGGCCCCAGGATCTCGCCATGACAGTGACATCATTCATGAGAAGGAGTCCCAAAAACCCCATGTTGAAAATTTGGTACAAAAATTCCCAAAAATGCCTGAGATATGCAACAAAGTTGAAACTCCCCTATCTAGCCCATTATACAGCTTACCGGCATTTCCTCAGTTCGCGGTCGGCTTTGAAGAGTGCAGACGTGTTCCCGGTCCACCGAAGAGCATCGTGTCAAGGTCCAGAGGTAAGTACGGGGTGAGGGGTGTGGGGAGGCTGGGTGCACAGTGGGTGGAGTGCGGGTTGTGGGAGGGGCTGGGAGACTACGTTGGACCGTTTTTCTTTACAGGTAAAACTACAACAAAAGGATGGCGTGGGACGTTTGCCACGCTGGGTGGAGCTCTCAGCATGGCACAAGAATGTGGTTGTGGGGGCGTTCAGCCGACGGGGATTGGGTACCCCGTCGGCCTAGAGATAGATTGCCACACTGGGGTGGGCTCCCAGAGTGGCACTTAGTGCTGGGGGGACTGTGGAGCCGACAGAGTTAGGCACCCCGTCGGCTATATTATTCATTGCCACCCTGGAGTGGGCACCCAGTGTGGCATTTTGGAAGCCTTTGGGGAGGTGGGGGAATGCAGCACAGCCGGACAGAGATTGGGCACCCGACTATACAGTGCGCGCGCGAAGCGCGTGTGTGTGTGGGGGGAGCTGCGCGCGGGCAGGCGTTTATCGCTGCTCACTCAGCGTAGCTCTCCTTTCAACTGTATGCCACTGCATTTTGGAGCATGTCATAGACAGCTCCATCGTACCAACACAGGGGCTGCGCCTGCCAGCACACTGACTGAATTGGAGGAGGAGGTGACACACCTCCGAAATCTCCGATGATGGCACTATGTTTCTTGCACATGCGTGCAAGCAAACATAAAAATGACTGTTATAAGCGTGCATTTTGCAGTTTCCATGCACACTCATAACTTCATAAATTGGTAATATTTTCACTCCAGATTTTCAACATTAACATTTTTTCATACCTCCTTATGAAGAGTAGAGCTGTCATTTTTCACATTCTGGCCAAAATGCGTTTTCGCACTTCCAATGCAGAAAAGTGCGGTTGCTGTGAGAAGTCAGTGTTTGGGGCAGATTAATAAAATCACAATGACACTGTTCATGAGCAGAGGTCCTAAAATGCCTGTGTTAAACATTTTGTTACAAACATCTATAAAATGATCATGTTATGAGCGTGTATTGCACAGTTTCCTCGCACACTCGTAACTTTGAGAATTTGTAATATTTTCATTCAACATTGTCAATTTTGCATACCTTCTTACGAACAGTACAGCTGTCACTTTTCACATCCTGCCCACTCTGTGTTTTCACATATCTGGCGCAGAATGGCACAGTCGCTGTGGGAAATCAACATTCAGGACAGATTAACAAAATCACACTGCCAGTGTTCATGTGCAGAGGTCCCAAATGCTTTCATGAGGTGGGGATCACAAAAAGGCCATGTTGAAAATTTGTAGTGTAAATACCAACAAACGCCCAGGGCATTAGGGTTTTTAACCATAACTTCCCCACCCTGTACAGACTGACAGGCATCAGGGGTGTGCCTTTGGATTGCCGGCTAGAATGCTCACGCCATTCTGCCCCTGCCCCCCACCCTGAAGCCAGTAACAGGCATTGAGGTGTGCCTTGGACTCTTCAGCACAGGGGTTCACCCCATTCTCCCATACTACACCCATTTCAACATATGTGGTTATGAAATGGGGTGACTAACACCCCAAGGCACACCTTAACACTTGTTGGTGTCTGCAGGATAGGGTGAGGTGAAATGCCATAGGTGTTATGGGCAATGACTCAAAGGTACACCCCAATGCCTATTCATCTCAGCAGGGTGGAGGTGGGGTTGGCGTGAGTTCAGTACTTCACTACCATTTCTATTCTGCATCTGTCCAACTCTTGCATGTCCAATGCTAACATCAGCAAGCAAACATTTGGCATTGACGAATGTTTGTTAGTGCTGTGGTCTCGCTCAGTAATTAAACAAAAATACAATGGTTTTGTAAGACACTCGCTAGTTGTCTTTAATCCTGCCTGCTTCTAAAGCTCTCCTACCCTCATGTTTCCTTCTCCCAGCATTTCTTTTAATTTTATCTGTACAACACTTGAGCGCCTGATGTACAGAAACACTGGAGTCCCCTCTGTGTTTCATACCTCCTAAACTCAGACAGGAAAACTGAAGTCTCCCCCTTCCCCTCGATGGTCTAATATTGCGTCCGGTGGGGTTCCCTCACTACAGGGCTTTCGGTAATCATTCATCGCAAGCTGCTGTAAAGTGAGTAAACTGTCGCAACTGCATCAACCCTTCTGGAATGGTGCAGAGTTGCATCAAGGGACTTTGACGCAGTTGCGTCAAACTGCGATGGACAGAGGGCATGTCGCAAGCCCTGTTTCCACCTTCTGGTATTGGGGCCCAGGAATTGAATTTACAAAAAAATATATTTTATATTTTTGTTTGTTGACTCAGTGGCCAATGATCAGTGGGTGTGTGCTTGTTGGGGTCTGGCTTGGGTTTCTTTATTTCAACTGTGGCCTGTGATCGGTGGGGGGGGGCACTAGACACTAGGGAATTAAGATATATTTATTTATATTGTGGCTGGCAATTGGTGGGGTGCAGGGTCCACTAGACAGCAAGAATTTTATGACTTGGGGGGCGGGGAACTTTTAATTTGACCATTTTTTGTTTTTTTAATTACATCCCCCCCTTCCCAAATACGAGTAACAAATACCCGAATATTTGGGCCCCCTGAATAGAATATTCTGCTGAATATTCAAAATAAGGTATTTTGCACACCCCTAGATTACAGCATTGAAAATTATGCTATTTATGAATGTTTATGTATCCCAACTAGAACACAGTATTCAGTCTACTTGCTCTTTAAATGTGAATCTTCCCAGAACTGTAGATGGAGCTGCCACAATATTGTTGGACTTGGAGTGCTGTGATCAAGTTCTGAGGATTTTCTTCTTTATCTAGCTTACTCTGCTGGGCTTTCTCCTCATTTGGGTTCTTCAAGTTATGGTTGATCCTCCAGAGTAGAAACACAGAATCTGACAGCAGATAAGTGCTGCTTGGCCCACACAGTCTGATTATTTTTGCCTACTTTCATTCTCACCAGAGACCCTAGTCAGTGCTGTGTTTACATAGATAGTGCCCATGGGCTTGAAACTTCAGGTGCCCCCCCTCCCACCACCACTGGCCCGTGGTGCACCCAGTGTGTGACCCAGGAGTGACACACACACACACACACACACACACACCTACCTCAATTAAGGGGGGGGTGGCAACATATATTCATGTTACAAAAGAAGAGAGTAGAATACAGACTTAACTCAGTTTATTGAGGTTTTACAAAATACTGTATTACATATTCTACTTGCCATCTCTGAGCCTGGCTGGTGCAGCTATCTGCTCCTTGGATTACAGACTATGAAAGCACACCAAAATTAATACAATTGTACACAAAAACAATGTGATGCATGTCCATATATTTTATATTACATATTCTACATCTCTGACTGGCGCAGCTATCTGCTGCTTGGATTACAGACTAAGAAAGCACACAAAGATTAATACAATTGTGCACAAAAACAACGTGATGCATGTCCATATACTTTATATTACGTACTCTATATCCCTGGCTGGCACAGATATCTGCTGCCTGGATTACAGACGAAGAAAGCACACCAAGATTAATACAACTATGCACAAAAATAATGTTGTTCTGTCCATATATCATTAGACTGTCACAGTGGGCCTCCACTTGGAAAAATAGCATATTATTTTACACAGCCCACTTGCTGTTCTGATTCTTGAACCATTGTTACCCCTTGCTGCAGTACCTTGATAGGTCACACTGCTCCGTTTCTCCTCCCTCTAGAATAAACCTCCAACCCACCTCTGCCTCAGTCTCCTCACATACCCTGCTCATAAGCAACTTCTCATGGGTCCTTTTGCTCCCTCCTATTCTTGCTCCTAGTACAGTGCCTTCCTGCATTACCTTTGTAACTGGCAGTTAGTTCTGCTATCCATCAAATTGGTCAATTGTTACCTTACCTCCCATTTGTCCATTTTTCATAGCCATACTGTGCACATCTTCACATATTTTACCACTACAAAATAAACACACCACTAATATATGCCAAAAAAGTTTGTGCAGCAAAGTTGGCAGATAGTGGGTGGACTGTACAATACTTTCAGACTTGCTTGAGCTACCCTCCCCTGGAACTGGTTTAGGCCTCCCCAGGAATGCAGGCCTCACCGTTTGAGAAATCCTACCATGCATGTACCCAATGTAAAGGTTAGCACACCACTCCTTAGCAATCTGAAAACAGACAGCTGTGCATGCAAGACAAAAAAGATGCCATTCAAGAAATACTGACTGAACAAATTGTGTACTAAAAAGAAAGCTTGTTAAAAGACTCGTGATTTTTTCAATGCAAATTCATTAATAAGGTCATCAGACTATCTTTGCAACAATATCATGTTCTATTGACATTACTGACAAAGCAGTCAGTCGATCTTGACCCATGGTAGAGCGCATAAGATTTTCAATTATTTTCAGAGTCGAAAACGACCACTCCCCAGAACAGTCTATTGCTGGTGTACACAGAAATATGCGTAGAGTGGTGTCTGTATTTGGGAAAGTGGAGTCCAAGCCTTTTGATCTTATAATCTGCAAAAGATCCATCAAAGTTGCTTGCTTCGTTTTTGCTCCAGTTGTAATGGGTAGTGGAACGAAGCTCATGAAATGAAGGCATTCATTACCAAACAAATCATCTAAATCACTGTTGTACAGATGAACAAGATTTTGTGCACGGTGTTTAATGTCTTGGGCATCCATTTCTCGAAGTAGAGTTAATAACCCAAACCTAGCATGAAGGGACGTGTATGCAGCCTTCTGTCTGTTAAGTTTGGCTATAAGAGTATCAAGCATGATATTGACCTCTGAACGCATTTTAGTTTGTCCAGTAAACTGATTCTCAGTGTCTTCATCCAACTCGTCAAACTGCCTCTTCCTTGTTCTCTTTCGCTTGAAGTCAATTACATAACCATCAGTTCCCGGCAACTTTTTTGCTTCTTCCTCATACTAAAGAAAGCCATCTCGGACTCTCTGAATGTATTCTCTTAGTGACTTGAATAACTCCACTACTGAACCAAGATCGAGTACTACTGTTTGCAATAACTTATTTGTAACCTCAAATCTCTCCATCACGGCACTCCAAATTAATATTGTAAAGGCAGTTACAAGCAGTTTTAAGTTTCAAAGAAGTGCATTGGCTTCATTCTTTGTACTAGGAGGCTGCGTTTTATCTTCAGACAACTCTCTCAATGCAGACTGAAATCCACTGTACCCTTTCTTTAAGGCTTCAGCAGCTTCTGCATGTGCTGACCACCTTGTTTTTGATAGGCTTTTTGGCACTTTACAGGATTCTTGATTCAAATGCTTTTTCATCACAGCCCACCGATGGGTTGAGGCTACAAAGAAGTTGTACAGCTCTTGTAAAAAGCCCAAAAAAGAAACTGCAGTAAGACATTACTCAGCTGCACATGTGCCAACTAAATTAAGAGTGCCCAGCACATGGAACAAAAAATGCAAGACTTTTTCAACTTTTATTCTGGTTTGCAAGCCACTGTACTGTCCAACCATGTTGCTTGCATTATCATATGACTGCCCTCAGCAGTCTGTGATGTTGATACTAAACTTCTCAAGTGTCTTAAGTACAATGTCTGCAGTTGCAGCTAAAGTATGGCTAAACATCGGTAGAAACAACAGAAATCTTTCTATTGAAATCCATTTTCAAGAACATATCTCAGTATAAGTACAGTACCAGCTGATCAGTGTGTGCAACATCAGGTGTGGAATCCAGAATGATGAAATAGTATTTAGCATTTTTCAGTTCAGAAACCATGAAGTTTATAACTTTTTGTCCTATTAATGCAATGAATTTGTCACATGCTGTGGAAGACAAATACAAAGCATTTCCTTTCCCAGGGGTTTCCATGCTTTGTGATGTATTCTGCAAGGAATGGATCAAACTGTAATATCAGTTCCAAAGCTCCTAAGAAGTTACCATTATGAGGGAAGCCTAGAACTTGATTGGTCCCATGAATTCCCAACCCCCTAAAAGAAAGAAATGTTATTGTGGCAATAACTCTTCTGAGAACATTTTTCCAGTATTCTTTGTTGGTTAAACACTGCCCTGCAAGTTCTATATCAATTCTTCCAACAGTTGAGCCTCAGGACACAAATGCATGCACAGCTACTCTATGGTCAGATGACTGCTCATGCTTTATTAGCCTTTGAGAAGCATTTTTCCAGTCATTGACCCCTGTTCCCTGTCCAAACGCATTTTGTGAATTTCCAAACAAAGTGCAAGGAATGCAATGAACAGATCCATTTTTAGGAGAATATAATAACCAATCTCTTAGCTTAGTTTCTCCATTCACTAGCTTTTTTTGAAAGAGCTCCTTAGTGGCAAAACATTTTTGATGGGTGTACTGCCTTTCTGATCTGAAGAAATCACAATTAAGATTTTGCTTTGGTGGATGCAAAACCAAATACTCTGCCAATGAACTATCTTTTGGATTCCAGTCTGCAGGATCACTGCTAAAGGTGTTTGCTTGGACCTCACCTTCTGCAAATCCATCATGTTCAGGTGACTTGGTGGTGGTGGTGCTTTCACAAATTGCCTCCAAGGTTCTGCCAAGACACACTTCACAGTCATCTGCTTGCATCATATTAGAATTAATTCCTCCATCTGTCAGTGGTACTGAAGTTGTAGTAGGTTCAAAGTTGGTCGTCATGCTAGGGACACTTTCAGACCCACATGCTGCACCAGTCAAAAAGTGATGCAATTTGGGGACTTTTTCCAGTAGCTTCTCTTCTTTTGCTTGTTGCTCCTTGGCTAACGTCAGTCTTTGGGCACCACTTTTTTTCTTTGGAATGGGAATATCTAAGATTCTGTAATAGCGTGAAGGGAGATGGTGAAATAGGCTTGATAACTTCCATTTTAATAGTGCACAGCATGCATATGCAACACAGATCAACAGCTCCACGCCTTACAGCACCCCCCACCCCAGACATGCTTCCAAGCAACAAGGAGATATGTATGGGGAATAAGATGGACTCTTGCTTAACAGCATCTTCATATGCCCCTACTGTTTTTAAACAAATAAGAACACTGGACGCCACTCAGATTTCAGTCTGTGATTTCTGAACTCTCAGAAAGGAGAAGTGAAATACTAGTCCAGGCCCAGCTTGGCGGTTCCCCCACCCACCTAGCCACCCACTGGCAGATTTAAACATAATTCACCCCCCAAAAAATGTCAAACAACTAGCCCCACAATGCAGATTCAATTCTCCGTACATACTTAATGTTCATAGGAGACATTCCTTTTTTCCTCTTCCTTCTTGTCCCAGGCCCAGCTTGCCAATAACCACCTACCCCTACAGCATATGACATCTGTGGAATGGGCATGTTCAGCCTGTGAGATAAAGGAAACAATATGTACAGTATATTTAAAAATTTAGGAGGTTAACAGATTGCATACATGAATACTGACCCAATGTACATTTCCTTGTTAAATAAAAACTTGAGTAAAGCAAATTAAGAGGTTTTGGAACTGGCACACTGGGCCTGTGGGATAAAGGTAACAATATAACAGCACATGTAACATATCTAGGGGATGTGGGTTGTCAGGGTAGTAGGGTAAAGAGTACAATAAATGCAGCTGGTTTAAAAATCTAGGAGGTTATGAAATTGGCATGCTGGGCCCATGGGCCATTATCCCACATATGCAGGGTACAATTCCATAACCCATTAGAAATTTAAGCATGCTCCATTTCTTGCACTCCATATCCCAAGGTCCAGCTTGCCAGTTCCATACCCTGTCCCCCACCAAACAAAGAAATTACTGAACTAATTCCTTCCTCACCTTGCAGGTCTGATAACTGTTATTGCTGCTCAGTGATCACTGTTTGCTCCACCTTCTGAATGGCTTAGTAGTCTTCGGCTGCAGACACTGGAAGACTAATGTGGAGTCTTTGTAGAGGAGAAGGTTGAGTCACCAACAATTCAGCATCTCTTCTGGTCTACTCAATGGAGCCCTGCTGTTTTGTGGGTCTTCTGGAAGCATTGGAACTTATGCTCTGCTACAGCTGCCATCCCCCCGTGTGCCCTTTTAAGCAATGAACTATGCATCAATTCAACTTTTTAAATGTGTAATAAATGTTATCCCTAGCACATTATGAATGACAGGACATTGTTTTTGCAAAGGTTCTTTTTTAAAATTCTTAGACGGAATGAACTGTCAGTGAATGTGATTGAACTTGTGTGTACTGGGATGGAAACTGGAAAATTAACTAGGCAGAGTGCCATTGATTTAGCTCAAGTTTGATACTTAGTCTGGTATGTAGCCCAATATAGAGGCCCCGGGATTAAGAAATAAACTACATAGTTTATATGCGACTCTTGGTATTTGCCTTGTATTTTTTTACGTTCGCTTGTGCGCATGCGCAAGGAACGTTTTGGGAGAGTAGCACACTTGAGTGGTGTGCCTCCGTCCAATGCACTGCTCCCTTGAGCAGCATGGCGGTCCTGCACCAATGGGTGCAGGAGCTCCAATATGACAGTGGTGTTCCTCTGCTTCAAAGGAAAGCACTGCTGCCATACTGAGTGCGCGCCATCCTCCCTTGCGTCAGAGCTCCCCCGCACAGTGGCGCTGCCCCTAAAGCTTTCATGCCATGCTGGGGCCACCCAGCTTGGCAAATGTTTACCGATGGGGTGCCCAATTCCCCATCGGCTCCATGGCCCCAAGTCATCCTGATGCCACGCTGAGCCCACCCCAGTGTAGCAAACATTCATTTGTTTTGCCGACAGGGATGCCCAATCCCCCGTCGGCTCCTCGCCCCCCCCACACATCTTCTGCCATGCTGGGAGCCCACCCCAGCATGGCAAACGTCCCACGTCATCTTTTTTGTAAACCTGTAAAATAAAAACGGTCCCACGGCGAGTCTCCCAGCCCCCCTCCTGCAACCCGCACCCACCCACTGTGCACCCAGCCTCCCACACCCCCTCACCCATACTTACCTCCAGACTCTGGCGCGATGATCTTCGGTGGACCAGGAACACGTCTGCACTCTTCAAAGCCGACCGCAAACTGAGGAAATGCCGGTAAGCTGTATAATGGGCTACATAAGGGGGTTTCAACTTTAGTGCATATCTCAGTCATTTTTTGGAATTTTTCACCAAATTTTCAACATGGGGTTTTTGGGACCCCTAATCAGGAATGATGTCACTGTCATGGCATTATTCGGGCCCAAAGGGTGATTTCGCAGGCACTGCGCAGTCACTGCATGAAATCACCCTTTGGACTCGAATAACACCATGACAGTGACATCATTCGTGAGAAGGGGTCCAAAAACTCTATGTTGAAAATTTGGTGCAAAATTCTAAAAAATGACTGTTTTATTTAGGCATGCATTGCGAGTTCCTACCAGGCTCATGAGTTCATGAATTTTCAATATTTTCACTCCACATTTTCAACATTGCCATTTTACCACACCTCCTTATGAGCACTGCAGCTGTCATTTTTCACATCTTGCCCAAAACGTGTTTCTGCCCATGTAGCGCACAATGGCACAGTCGGTGTGCGAAATCAATGTATGGGACACATTAAGAAAATCACAGTGACACTGTTTATTAGCAGAGGTTTTAAAATGGCAATGTTGAAAATTTGGTGAAAAAATTCCTAAAATGACTGTTTTGCGTCGTTGCACAGTTCCATACGCCTTCGTGGGTTTGCGAATTTTCAATATTTCCACTCCAGATTTTCAACATTGGCATTTTACCACACTTCCTTATGAGCAGTACAGCTGTCATTTTTCACATCCTGCCCAAAACGTGTTTCTGCCTATGTAGCGCACAATGGGGGTAACAAAAAGGTCATGCTGACTGTTTATTGTGCAAATACCAGCAATCACACAGGGCATTAGGATAAAGCACCATATATGCCAAACACCACTACAAATACCTGCAAGCGAACGTTCGGCATTGACAAATGCTTGTTATAACTTGTGCAAGGGAATTTATTTAAAGTAGCATTTTACAGCTATTTGCTGCCACAATCTATTTGAAATGATGAACAAGGTTACTTTTTCTAGGAGGAAAGGGATGGCTCACTTTCTTCTGGTTGGCTGGGAGTTGCCTGAAACCAGACTTGCTTGCACCTCTGAACCCGGCATGCATATGTGCGGCGTGTCTGATGAAATGCAAATCCTTCTCCCATACCCAGAGCAACAGCTTCTCCAATACCCATCAGGGCTAGAAATTCATTTTAAAAAGCGATATTCACAGAATACCATTACCCAAGATCTGGCATTCCATCTTGAAAACTGGTACACAAACCCATTTTTGTGTACCATGCTGTCACTGTTGCATTATATGCAGCATGTTGTGTTAAGGTTTTTTGCAGTATTGCCAAAGGAATACAAAAATCTACACAAGTATAGGCTTTGAGCCGGTCTGTGTAGAAAAAAATATAATCGGGCAATAATCACCGCCCAAAAGTGAAAGAACTAAAGCCAACAAAGATGCTTTGTTAAGAGATTAACTATAGTTAAAAGGGTGGAGGCAGAGCTGGATAATAAAGGCCAGTTGGGCAAAACAGAGTTGAGTGAAAGTCAACCATATACACATTTAAAAAAAAATTCTCAAAACTCTGAGTCTGAGGGAATCTCGGGGGGGGGACTAGATGTGGTTTATGTTATGGGCTAGGCAGGCAGTAGTGTACTAAGCAAAGCAGAAACCCTTGGCTAGTGTGCTGCATGCCTTTTTGCATTAGAAATTCCTCTACTAGTGGGAGAAACTTTCCTGATAGTAGAATTACCAGACTACACAGTCAATTGTAAAATAATGCTGTTTTTATTTATTTCAACCTTGTACTGTACTGTATATACTGTATATACTTTTTCTTCTTGTATATTGCTTTTTGTATACCTGCTTCTGTACTGTACTTTGATGTATTCATGCCCAGGTCCACCTTGCAAATGAGCCTTGCTCAATGGTGCCCGCCTGGATAAATAAAGATTTTGATTGATTAATTGATTGACATAGAGACCTCAAGAATGATTGTGGGAACAAATCGAATGGCTGTAAATTAGTCTGCACAGAGACTCCTCTAATATAAGTGAGGACAAAGATGAACCGGCATTCCTTAGGAATGACATTAGATACAGTTTAAAACAAACAACGATTTTCGTGTTCTTCAATATTTCAGACATATGGCTGAAATGCTGGCATTACGTGCTACTGAAACAGAGAATGATGAGGATGAAGCTCAGTTTGGGTACAAGTTATTGGGAGTCTGACTAAATTCTACAAAAGAAACTTCAGTCCAGCTGACACATCACACTTGCAAAAGAAAAACTGAAGGCACTGGCAATTGACAAGTGCATTTTAGCATGTACTCAAACAAAAAAAATAATACTCGTTTGGGAAAGAGGTTCTCAACCCTCAATATTCACTCCTGAGACAAGTTACATTTTTGCATTCCTTGCTCAGTTGTTCACGAGAAAGCATAAAATACCATCATCCCTGTATAGGACAGGGTCGTCCTAGTCATTAAAAAAAAGAAGAAAAAAATGCACACACACACACACACACACACACACACACACACACACACACACACACTGCTGTCCCAGATGCAGCCAATATATTAAACTTTGTCAGTCCCTCTAATCTTGCTTATTCATACTAATAGACAAGTCCACTGTAATATTGATGATTACTGAATAAAAATGTCCAGCCCACACCCCACCACAGGCTACAACACAGCCATGAACATGTTTGTTTTCACAGTTAAGAGTTTATTTAAAAACAATTATATATTCACCTTCTGTAAATCTTAATTGTCACAGACTAAAGCAATGACCAAGAGGGGCTGGAGGACTGCTGAACAGAAATACCACCAGGCCACCACACACACTCTCACATGCTCACATTAACATTAACATTTGGGTCGTGCCCGAAAATAGTCATTTCGTGGCTAGTGCACCCACCCGGTTAACAAAAACTATATAAATAAACAACTACGTTTTTTTCCCCACACAGTTTGAGACTTGTAAACATCACATTCTTTGATTCTTTCTACTGGGCCAGGACAAGACAGAGGTCTTGGTCTTAAGGATCAGGGCAACTGCACAGTCTGCACAACAATAAAATTATATTTGTGACAAGCAAAAACATGAGTTTATGTTTGTTAATATAGTAACTAAAATATTTAAATACAAACTCAGATGATGATGATGGCTAGTTTAAATCCATTTCTCACTCTTCCTCTTTGCTGGCTTGCAAAGAGACCCCCCTCAAAGACAAATTTACTTACAAGCACATCCAACATCACTATTTTCTCTTATTGGCAATTTACCTCATTACATTACTGGCAAATTGGAATTACATTCACAGCAATTCTTTAGTTTGGTATCTGGTCTTATGTTGTGATATTCCATGATATTCTTTCTGTGGGTGAGTTCACCCCCCAGGTACACAGATGAAGTTTTATTCCCGCCCCCGGGGTGCGAGGGGAGGAGCGTCCTCACAGAAAGAAGAAGATCATAGAATTTAACAAAACAAAAAGTAACCTTGCAACTACTGTAGTTAGGCAGATCTTCTTTTACCTCTGCCTGTTTGGCAGCCTGTCGCATTAGAATGTGGTCCAGCAAATTGTGTTGAATGGGGACGTTAACAGTCTTATTGTAATTCTTGTAATGGGGCACTGCGCCCCAACCCCACGGCAATAATTATGAAATATCAATTAATGTAATTGATGGGGGTGTGGGGGCAGAGCCCACTAATTACAAGAATCTCATTAACAAGCAGCATTATTTTCAACACAGGCATGTACTTCCATCTGATAACTGTCTTCCTGATGGGGGGGTGTTGAGCTTGCATTTCAGCAGGTTACCAAAAGTAATCAAGTGCCAGCAGTCGAGTGTCCTCCAAACACACCAACTAATGGACTGGCTTTTAGTTACAAGCCTTTGTACCACATCTAGGTAGCCAGTCACACTGCATCTATACCACATCAAAAGTAGCTAGTCCCACAGAGGTCCATTCACAGACAATGTTAGCCATTCTATCATCAGCAAGTGACAAGCATCCGACTAAGACTGGCTTTTTTAGTTACAATGTTGCATTGGGACAAGCCTTTGTACAACATCAAGGTAGCCAGTACCACGGAGGCTCATTCATGTTAGTACATGTACTCATGCACGGGGCACCAGATAAGATTTTTTGGCATGAGTACTGTGCTCCTTGTTTTGAAAGAGGAGAGAAAGCTAAATTCAGATGCCTATATGTCTGGACAGTGGACTGAGGAGAACATTTAAAAATGATGTAGATTTTTTCTAGGTAAGAATTGTTGAAGTGCCAATAATACATGAGATAGTGTTGGTGGGTACAGTATGAGTATTTAAAGTAGCAGTACTACGAAAAACAAATTTTGCTTTTTTGACAGTTTATTCCCTGCGCCCTGCTAATTATATACCTGGTACTCTTTATTGCCAGCATTGTACTGTTGCTGAGTAATTTGGTCAGTTATTCTCTGCTTTTGTTTACATTTCTGTCACTAAGCATGTTGCACTGGAAGCCCCTCTGCTGCCAACTGCACAAGTGTATGACTTGCAGAGACATCAGGAATGGTTAGCAGAGGGTCTCTCTGCTGTTGTCAAGAGACATGATGTGACCGGCATAAAAAAGCGCAGCTGAAAATTAGTCAGCCGCCATATTTGTTGTAGTGCTACAACAATTCAAATAAATTGCAAATATCTAAAAAACTAAAGATGACTGGAAAAAAACATTTACAGGTATGGAAATGAACTTTGGCCACATGCTTACAGCTGAAAAACAGAATTTTAATAACTCGCTTCCTGATTTCCTAGTACTGCTTCTTTAACTTAAGTTTTAAATGAGTGAAACAAAATTGGGATGAACCCTGCTCCCCCAGGTCAGTCAGTACTGGGCAGTGGGCACAGACCTTAACCATCCACGCACATACACACATGTAACTCTCTGCCATGTCCTGCTGAGTTACATCGACACCACAGAGTCCCTTGCATGGTCCCACTTATACTCTTTTGAAAGCTAAACTAGGATAAAATCTTTCCAGAATATGAACATTTTTACAGACAGTCAAAAGTGTTCAAATGAGTTTTAATAAATGGTTTACATTTATTTAGAGGTTGGAAAAAAAACAGTCTATCAGGACACAAGCAAACAAACACTCATTTATGCATTTGATGTGAACAAGGCCAAACAGTGTGCATTCTTCTTTTCACATAAAACACTGCTCAGTCATTTTTCTTTGAAATGTATCCAATAATCAAAATAGGGTGCACCTTACAGAGACTAAAAATCACACCACACTCCAGAAGGAACTGGTCAGCGCTCCATAAGTATTCAAATCGCAAAGTTCTTTTAATGTTTAAAATTGTACAACAGCAGCAGCAGCAGCCATTCAAGAATGCTGGTAATAGGCACTTCATTAAGATTTAGTCTCATAGCAGTTTAACAAATAAAACTTTTAATTTAAATTACCCGAGGACTTTTGGCCAGCCAAGCATTCTAGTAGCTACACATTTACATTTCTTCGACACAACTGACGCCTTCCTCAGAACATGTGTGCATTCTTATTAGAGTCTCTCTAGTTAGAAAAACGTAATGCACTGAACAGAACAAAAACTGTCACTTTTACGTAAATGTTCACTGCAAGTCATTCAGGAGTAGCATTTCAAAGCTAAAGTTAGTGTTGTGACAGTCTAGACAAGAAGCAAGAATAAATTCACTGCTCAAAACTCCCTGTTTTAACTTCTTTAAGAGTTAGAGAAAAAAAATCTGCAGATCAACGGGGTAGCATTTTAAAATGAAGGCTAGTAGTTAAAAATGTTTTTATCCAAGTGTCCCGAAGGTCAGGGGCAGCATTTTGTTACCATGGGTGGTGGCAACATTATTTAACAATGAAAGCATTGCAGTGCCACTGTACCAGTCAGTGTCTGATAACAGAGAAAGAGTACCTGTGGATAAATAGTCTGAACTCTGAAGCTGCTGCAGTTATTAATTTAACACAGGTGAAAAAATCCTTAAGTTCAAATTCACTGCCGGTCATGGGGTTGGGGGGAGGGTAGCATGCATCGTAAACTTTCTAAAAAATGGGTACACTGCACATCAGACAGGGGCAGCATTTATTTTTGCTACCACAAATAAAATAAAATAAACTTCAGTCAAACTGTCTTAGATGACTGTTGTGTGCAATAATAAAGCAAAATGGTACCTGATATGCCTTGAAGGATTCTGTAAGAAGGGACTTGTAAATAGTCCAGGAGAAGTTGCAGGCAGCAGGTATCCTTGACCTTATCCAGAGAATCTGACCAGCAGGACAGTAGGGAGAACCACATCCCAATGCCGGCAAAATGACTATCCCCGACTTGTGATTCATGGGCCAGCCTGCATTGATTTGGAACACTGACTCTGCTACTCACCTCACACACACTCTGGCACTGCTCGCTCAAAAAAATGAACAGCTCTTTCATGAAATATTAGCGAACAAGTGTGGGTCGGGTGCTGACTGTGCGAGTCTGTCTCTCTCTCTCTCTCCCTCTCTCGGCTTGCCTTCAAACTTCTCCCCAACTGCAAACCAGAACAGCCATGACCACTAGGCTGGCAGCATACTGGGACACTGCACTCACTGCCTGGCAACTCAAGTGCCCTTGCGCTCTCAGTCTTACTCTTTGCTCTCCAGTCCAACTCCGTCCTCCAGGCTCCATGCTCGCTCAGTCAGGTCAGGTGCGAAGAGAGGATTTCGATTTCAGTCCACACTAGTTAGTTAGCTGGAAAGACAGAAAGTAGCTCTGTAGCTGGCCTGGCTGCTCCGGTGCCACTGCTTGCTTCTGAATCCCGTGCCACTACTAGTTCTCTTGGTGATGGCATGGACCGGTGACTCTCCCAGACCCAGCCAGTGAAGTTAGACTTGAAGACACAGCAACAGTAGCCTGGTAGTGGCTAGCATCTCTCTCTCTCCTCCCCCCCAAATCCAGCTGGCAAATAGTGCTCCTTCTTAAAGGCCAGTTCGTGTCTGTGCATGGCTCACTCTTTCCAACTGCAACTCGAATTCTCAAAGTACTTTGCTGTACTGTCTGGGGCTATTTAAACTTGCCGCCCCTCACTAGCCATGCCTCTTACTTTAAACAGCAACCAAATAAGGAGGATGTACAGCACAGTATGCGCACTACACCCACCGTGGATGTGATTTAAATCCTAAGTTAAAAGGTCTGCGGGGCAGCTGAGGAAGATGGGGAGGGGTGCTGCTGAGGAGGATGGGGAGGGGCACCAACAGTCGGATTGCATGTCAGCATCACGGTCAGCCATTGCCTAAGGGGCGAGGCAGCAAAGAACTCATCAGCATGACAGCAGGACTCTAGAGTGAGCAATACTTGCTGATGGGGGACCTGAATATGCCAGATGTTAACTGGATGACATGTACTGTGGCCACATCCAAGAGCAGGGTCATTCTCGATGCCCTGCAGGGGGAAGGCCTTAGACAGCTAGTGACAGCTAGTGTTGGAACCCACTCAGGAGGGAGCAATACTAGACTTGGTACTCTCAAATGGAGAGAGGATCACAAATTTAGAAGTCAGTAGACATCTGGGAACAAGTGACCACTGCACAGTGTGCTCCACAGTAAGCACAACCATGGAGACAAGCCATACAAAAACAAGGATACTGGACTTTAAAAGGGCTGACTTTGGCAAAATGGGTGAATACTTGAGGAATGCACTAGCAAATGGGCAAAAAGGAGGGGTGGAAGAACAATGGAGAAAAATCAAAACTGCCATCATAGAGGCAACAAGCCTTTGTGTGAAACGAATAAAAAAAAACAAAGCGGAGTGAAAAACCATTGTGGTTCTCAAAAGAAGTGGCAGGGAAGGTTAAGGAGAAAAAGGCTGCATTCAAAAAAGTATAAGGACTCACAGAAGGAGCACGACAGGAAACTGTATCAATTAAAGCAATAAGAAGTGGGGAAGGCAGTCAGAATAGCAAAGGCCCAAACTGAGGAAAAAATAGCCAACTCAGTTAAGAAGGGTGATAAAACCTTTTATAGGTACATTGGGGAACATAGAAAGGTTAAGGGAGGAATAGTGAAGATTAATAAAGGAGAGGGGAGGTGGGCAGAGGGAGACAGTGAAAAGGCAGAGATACTGAGAGAAAACCTTTGCTAAGTATTCACAAAGGAAGAAGAGGAGGAGTTTCCTAAACCAGACAATAGAAGCACTCTGAGTAGGGGGGTTGACACCAGTCCATTTACAGAAGAAAGAGTCCTGAAAGAACTCCTAAAACTCAAGGTGGACAAAGCAATGAGGCCTGATGGGATTAACCCCAGAATTCTAAAAGAACTAAGGGAGGACCTAGTGACACCACTGACCACACTTTTTAACAAATCATGGGAGGATGGGGTGGTACCTGAAGACTGGAGGAGGGCAGATGTGATTCCCCTTCACAAAAGTGGGAGCAAGGCAGAATAAGGAAACCACAGACCTGTAAGTTTGACCTCAGTGGTAGGGAAAATGATGGAATCACTTCTGAAAGAAAGAATTGTTGAGTACCTAGAGACCAGCGGGGCACAGGACCCAAGGCAGCATGGATTTACAGCAGGAAGGTCATGTCAGAAAAATGTAATTGATTTCTTTGACTGGGTGACCAAAGTAATAGACCAGGGAGGGGCTGTGGATATGGTCTACCTAGACTTTAGCAAGGCATTTAACACAGTCTCGCACAAGAGACTAATAATCAAGTTAGCCAGCCTGGGAGTGGGTTCCAGGGTGGCAGCCTAGGTAGCAAACTGGTTGGACAACAGGACACAGAATGTAATAGTGAATGGAATACATTCAGAAGAAAGGGGGGTTATTAGTGGAGTACCTCAGGGCTCAGTACTGGGTCCAGTCCTCTAACGTCTTTATAGGTGGCATTGCAGAGGGTCTGGAGGGAAAGGTATGCCTCTTTGCAGATGACACAAAGATCTGTAACAGAGTTGATACACAAGGAGGCATAGAAAGGATGAGAAGGGACTTGTCAAGGTTGGAGGAATGGTCAGACATATGGCAACTTAGATTCAATGCAAAAAAGTGCAAAGAAATGCACCTGGGAAACAAAAACCCAGGAGAAGAGTACACAATAGCAGGGGAGGTACTAACAACAAAATGGAAAGGGACTTGGGGGTAGTCATATCAAATGACTTAAAGGTGGGTAAGAAATGTGAGAAGTCAGTAAGGAGAGCCAGTGGGATACTTGGATGCATAGGAAGGGGCATCACAAGTAGAAAAAGGGAAGTGGTTATCCCTCTGTACAGACAGTTGGTGAGACCCCATCTGGAATACTGTGTGCAGTTTTGGAGACCCCATCTATGCAAGGACATAGACAAGATGGAAGCAGTCCAGAGGAGAGCAACTTAAATGGTGCAGGGTCTGCATCAGAAACCATATGAAGAGAGACTGAGAGAGCTTAATAGGTATACCCTTGATGAAAGGAGGGACGGGGGACATGATAGAAACTTTCAAGTACCTCAAGGGAATCAACAAAGTCCAGTAGGGTAGCATCTTTCAGAAAAAGAGATGTGTAAGAACAAGGCGGCACAATTTAAAGATAGAGGGGGGATGGCTCGGGAGTAATGTGAGGAAATCTTTTTTCACAGAGAGAGTGGTGGATGCGTGGAACTGCCTTCCTGGAGAGGTTGTTGGGGCTAAAACAGTGGGGGAATTCAAACATGCATGGGACAGACACAAGGCAGTTGTAGCGGGGGTTGCAGGAAGTAGGCTGCTGGTTAACTAGAATCTGCAGCTTATCCAATAAGAAGGGAAATGGGCAGACTGGGTGGGCCAAGTGGTCCTTATCTGCCGTCAAAGTCTATGTTTCTATGTTTCTGTGTTTCTATTAACATTTATGTCTGCCAAGACATAGGGGAGAGGGAGGGCGGGGACCAATTGTTTAAATGAGGCAGGAGTCTGGAACATCTGTTTTTGCAAGACGACTTACTGGCTTGTCAAGCCTAGCACCATAGACAAAGCAAGCAGCCAGCCCAGAAAAAACATTTTGTTTTTATTTTTGCTGCCTCATTCTGCAGGTGCCCCTAAATGGCTGGTGCCCCTAGGCTGCAGCCTGGTTAGCCTATGCACAAAAACGGACCTGCTTCTGGAAAGGGGAGTAGGAGTAGGGGATACATTCCCTGTAATTTCTTTACATTTGACCACTCCCAGCAGAGGGGATTCTTCAGATATAGAGGCAGAAGGGGTACAAGGTGTGGTAACACAGCTCTAGCACCCAAGCCCCAGACAAAACAGAACCTCTGACAAATTTGCACCAGTCACCCAACCATTGCAAGTATGGGGAAGACTGATTCATTACTTCCAGGCATGGGAAAGAATTCTCACCTACACATGGGTCCTGGAAATAATGAGCCAGGTTCTGACTCTGCAGTTCAAAAAATTCCCAAAACTGCAGGCTCACTAAACCTTCAGACCTTCAACTCCAACAAAAAACTCCTGTTGGAGTGTGAGGTAAAGAGTCTGACACAAGCAAATGCAATAGAGAGACCCCCCCCCAATAGTGGAAGAACTGGCTTTACTCAAGATACTTCCTTACCCACAAGAAAAAATGAGGAGCAGTGACCCATTTTAGACCCGAGATACCTGAATAAACACTTAAAAAAGGAAAAGTTCAAGATAGCTACACTGGGATCAGTAATTCCATCTCTGCAACAAGGAGATTGGCTGGAGTCACTGGATCTGAAAGGTACCTACTTTCACATCCCAGTCAGGCACCCTCACAGAAAGTACCTCAGACTGAGGGTAGGGAGTTGTCACTACCAGTTTAAGCACTACCATTCAGCCTATCTTCAGCCCCAGAGTGTTCACAAAGTTCTTAACCATAGTAGCGACAAATTTGAGGAGCAAGGGGTAGTGGTCTTTCCCTTCTGAGACAATTAGCTAGTCTAAGGAAAGTCACACCAGGAAGCCAAGTCCTCCCTCCTTCTCACCCAGCATACTCTAGAGGACCTGGACTTCCTAATAAATCCCCAAAAGTCCCAGAGATGACCTATATAGGTTCTGAACTTTATAGTTCCAGAACTGGATGCCCACCAAGGAAGGCATTCCTCCCTTGAGAAAGACTGGTAAACCTGATAGTGCTGGCAAGGTTTTTCAAGGCAGGGTAACCCAGACCTGGAAGTGACTTCCTCCAGCTGTTGCAGTATATGTCCTCTTCCACAGCAGTAGTTCCAGGTGCCTGTCTCCGAATGAGGGACATCCAGTGCCACTTGGGGTCCAATTGGTCCCAAAGTTGAGACCACTCTTAAACCTAGTGCCTGTGTCTAAGTGCCTAATAAGGGCACTGGAGTGGTGAAAGGAAGAAGGCAACCTCAGACAGGAGGTTCCCTTCCTCCAACAATCACCTACAGCTGTGTTCACTACAGATCCCTCTCACTTGGCCTGGGGTGCCCATCTAGAGGAGTGAACTATAAGCTGGATGTGGAGCCAATTCGAGTCTCAGGAGCAGATAAATCTTCTGGAGCTTGGCGCTTGGAGCTTGGAGCTTGGAGCACTGTATCTGCCAATGAAGGCTTTCTCCTCCTACATCAAGGTCAGTTTGCCCAGGTCAGGACAGACATCACCACAACGATGTATTATATGAACAAACAGGGAGAAACAAGATCTTCAGAGCTGTGCACAGAGGCAATGAAGATTTGAAATCAAGCCTATTCCCTAGAGGTGCAACCATCAGCAGTTCACCTGCCAGAGAAAGACAATGTGTTGGCAGACTGCCTGAGCAGAATCTTCCAGGGAAATCATGAATGGACCCTGTGCAAGCTGCTGCTGGCTGCAGTGTTCAGAAGGTGGGATACACCAGAGACAGACCTGTTTGCATCCTGAGAAGGCAACCAGCTCTCCCTGTTCTGCTGCAGACTCCCCTCGGTGGGGACAGTCCCAGTGGATACCCTAATCCTTGGTTGGGCAAGAAAGTTGTCCTGTGCCTTCCCTCCATTTCCACCATTACTAAGGGGGCTGCTGAAACTGAGGGGAGTGTTTGTAACCATTATTGTAATAGCTCCAGACTGGATCAGGTAGACTTGGTACTCACTGCTCTGTCTCTTTCCATCAAGTATCCTATCAATTTTCCCCTGATGTCTAATCTGCTAACCATGTCCCAGTGCAAGATAACATTCCCAGACCCAACAACCCTGCATCTCAGGGTATGGTACTTGAAGAATTAGAGTTCTTGGGACTCAAACTTTCTAACAGGGTTTTGAAAGTGCTTATGGTTTCCAGAAAACTGAAATAAGGAAAACCTATGCTTCGAAGTGGAAACAATTTTCACTGCAGTGCTCCTTTAGGCAGCTCAGCCCACTTCAAGCAGACCTTGCTAAAATTCATAGCTACCTGGTCCACCTTCAGCCCTTGCATCTCAGGCCTTCAACTCTGAAGGTGCATTTGGTAGCAGTTTTAGCAATGATTCAGCTGGCAAAGAAGTCGTCAGTGGCCTCACAGCCCATTTTAAAAAAGGCCTTATCCACCTGTATCATCCAGTCAGGGATCCAATTCCACCACTGGATCTGAATCTTGGCATTGCACTGTGTGAAAGGGTGTCCCCCCCAATTTTTTGGAATGCAGTATGCTAAGGAAGGTAATGTGGGCATACCTGGGTTGTGAGTGTCCTGTGTTATATGCTGTACTGTGTTATATGTTTTGTTTGTTGGGCTGGCCACCCACTTTCTTTTGTCCATTTGCACCTATAGGTTTTATGTTCACAGACCTGGGTTTTGCCACTACTAGTTAGTCAGCTTTTATGTGCAAGCCAAGGCACAGCGTGGAGTTACTGTTCCAACTCTCATTTTAAAATGCCCTTAAAAGTTTTGCCCCTGAGATTCATTGACATAAGGGCCTGGATATTCAAACTGTGCCAGGCTGTGGCACAAGCCTGGGCGCAGCTCAACTTTGTTGTGTAGGGGCGTGGCCTGGGCGATATTCAAGTGAGCTGCACTATAGTGCACCAGCTTTGAATATCGCACTCTGGCCACCCCCACTGTGCATGGCGCAGTGGCACTGTGCCAGCGCAAGTGGCCAGAGTGGAGCATGGAGATGCGCTGGCGCAAGTGCCATTGCGCCAAACACAGCACCTGCGATATTCAAAAGGGGACATGCAAATGGGGCCATAATTTATGCAAGGCACACAGGGGGCCATTTGCATCTCATTACGGCCCCATCTGCATGCCATTAGCATGCAGGTGCACCGATTCCCGATGACTTGTGCCTGGCGCCCTGCCAGGCAGCAGCCATCAGGGATCGACTCTCCCTGCAGCCCAATCTCAGGCATTCCTGTAATATATAAAAAAAAAAAAAAACATCCAATATTCCTGGTGGTCCAGTGGACCTCTATGTGCCCGATCACGGGCATCAGTATAGTACCCCCCCATCCAATATCCCTGGTGGTCCAGTGGACAGATCACGGTCATCTGTAACACATAACAGACCCCTACCACCCTGGTGGCCTAGTGTCCCCCCCTCCCCACCTGCTCACTGAGCCCCACCGCCCGCCTCCCCCGTCAGCCAGCGGGCGGTAGCACCCCACCCGCCTGCTGCCCCACTGCCCGCCGACTGACAGCTCGGTAGGCTGCCCATTGGTTCACAGCATGAGCCAATGGGCATGCAGCCCATACCATTACTCAGTCCAGATATGTGAATCACATATCTGGACTGAGTAGTACAGTATAGGCTGCACACCCATTGGCTTACGCTGTGAACCAATGGGCATGCAGCCTGCGAGCATGCAGCCCTGCAGGCACCCACCTGCCTGCTGCCCACCAACTGACAGCTTGGTAGGGCTGCCGCCCGTGGTTCACAAGTGAGCCAATGGGCGTGCAACCATACTGTACTACTCAGTTCAGATATGTGATTCACATATCTGGACTTGAAGTAAAACGGTTCATGCTGTGAACCAATGGGCGTGCAGCCTACTAAGCTGTCTGTCGGTGGGGCGCAGGCGGGTGGGTGCTGCTGCCTGCCGGCTGACGGGGAGCGGGATGATGGGGTTCAGTGGGTGGGTGGGGAGGGAGGGACACTAGACCACCAGGCTGGTCGGGGTCCATTATGTGTTACGGATGCCCATGATCAGGCAGCGATCGGTCCACTGGACCACCAGGGATATTGGACGGAGGGGGACTACACTGATGCCTGCAGTCGGGAACACAGAAGTCCACTGGACCACTAGGGATATTGGACTAAGGGGATTTCACTCCAGGGATGCCCATGATGGGGTGGGGAGGTGCTGCCAGGTGCAGCAGAAACCTGGGTGGCCACCCACAGGTGGCAGCTGCCTGTTGTGCCCTGCAATGTGGCAACTCACCTGTGGGTGGCCATCCCTTGTTCCTTTTTTTTTGGCTTAACTTTGAGCAGGCACATGTGGGGTTGATGCGATGCATGACTCTGCACATCCCGGCTGAATATTGGGTATGCAGGTTATGCATGGCACGCCTCTCTACCTGTGCCTGCATACATTACTGATGCACTTCGGCGCATCGGAATTTGTGAGACGCACTTTTCCCTTTTGAATATTGCGCCAGGGCGCATCAGTGTGTTGCTCCATGCACAACCCTTTTGAATATCTGGGCCAAGGTGTGACTTTAAACTTGTAAATTATCCATATTGTTAATGTTGTTGCTATTTAAAAAGAATCCTGGTCCAGGAAAAGCAAGCTACAAGCTGTTTTCTAACTTTTCTCCTCAGCTGTACTGCTGTTTGCAGACTGTAAAATTCCCCAGTCTCTGCCCTGCAGAGCCATGACTGTACGCATATTCGCACAGCTCCTTTCTGGCTGTTTGTTTCAGCTGTTAAGCCGAAGTGCTGCTTTTGTTCCCCCAGGTACCCTAAAGCATGTAAGCAGAAAAACAGTGGCTTTAGGTACCTCTAAAAAAGCAAAGCCACAGCCAGACAAAGCCTATTTTCTGCACAAACAAGCAGCCTGGGCTCAAAACTAAAGAGAAGCAAACGCCTGGGGCTTGAAGTTTGTTTTTAATCTTTCCTCAGTAGGGTGGCTTCTCAAGCTCTTCCCATTTTGTGTACAAGTGGTAGTTTGAAGCACCACTCCTTTAAACAGTGTTTGGAGCACAGCTCCTCTAAAATAACAAAATAGGCAGGAAACAGCCTACAGAAGCATTTGGGCACATATTCTGAGCTATTTTGTTAAAACAGGGAATTAAAAGTAAACGTTTACCTGTAAAATGTTTCTCAGAGTGTTGCCTGGCCTGTGGAGGCAGCCCCCCCTCCACTCTATGTTTTTATAGAGCAGGCCGTCCTCTCCCTTGCTAGATTTGTGTAGGAAATGGCTTGGGGAGGTGCTTAGTGTCACAGAACAAAGAAATTGTTTGGTGCTTAAAATTATTATTATGGTTTGAATGCCCTAGACCCTTTATTATGATGAAAGAATGTGAATAATGTGTTGCTTGATAGAAAATATGTTGTAAATAAAGAATTTAAAGCAAAAAGAAGTACTAATGGGTGGATCTAGCCATCACATGGGTGCAAAGCCCTATACAAGACAGATCAGAGCTAGCAGATAAATAGCAGCAAGATAAACACCTAATACAACTAGCCTAGTTGATGTATGCATATAGACTGGATTTTTGATTTGCCTCTTTTTATTTTGTCACCTAAGTTGGCTTCTTTTACCTATTATTATTATTCTGCTGTGAAGAATAAACATTGATTTTGAACTTCTGTCACCTCATTTGCCTTCTCAGTCCATCTCTACACACAGCCTGTGACACACTGCTCATGGAGTCTCCTTTTGAGTCCATGGCAACTGCTGATTTGAAGCATGTCACCTGGAAAGCAGTTTTTCTTTTGGCTGTGACATCTGCCACAAGGGTGAGTGAGCTGTAAGCCCTCAGCACAGATCCTAACTATATAATTTTGCACAAGGACAATGTAGTCTTAAGAACCAACAGAAAAACCCTTCCCATTCCCAGAGTGGTATCTGAATTTCATTTGAACCACTATATTGCACTTCCAGTGTCCTTTACAGCAAAAATCCAACTCAGGAGAGCAAAAACTCCACAGTTTGGTTGTTAAGCGATCACTGAGCTATTATTTGGACCACACAAAGGAGGTAAGGTCCACCAAATATTCAATTGTTTGTTGCCTATGGTGAAGAGGGTAAAGGTAAGCCAGCATCCAAGGGAACAATTTCTTATTCAATAGTCTCCTGCATGCAGTTCTGTTATGGCAAAGATGGAAGTTGCCACCTCAAAGCTTCAGGGCACATTCCACACACAGCACCTCTGCCGAGGTGGCAGCATCAAGAGATATTTCTTTACGTGCAATTTGTAACAGAAAATTAGTTATGTTGCTGTATTGGTCCTTGTGACAAAATATCCAGAACAAAAGAGATGGTTTGACACCTTTTATGGCACCAATATAGATGTTACAAAAGTAAATGGGTGCATCAGCTTTAGGAATACATAGAATCCTTCATCAGAAAAATAACAAACCAACTGTTATTTTTCTGATGAAGGATTCTATGTAATCTGAAAGCTCAAGCACCTATTTTCTTTAACATCTATGTTGGTCCAATAAGAGGTATTAAATCATGTATTTTTTTCTCTCAGTAATTTGTAAAGCAGCTGTCCAGAAAACGGTACACACTTTCACAAAGTGCTGTTGTCTGGAGATATAGTCCAGAAAGGATGCAAGCCTTGGCACTGCTGTTTTGTAGAACTTTTCCCCCTAAATAGGTTCCTTACCCAGCCTCTCAAGATACTGCTTTGTAGTCTGTAGTTATTAAGCTTAGTGAGGGATTCTTTGGGTTTTAAGAAAAAATGACTTATTGTAGTAAAGTTGTTTCTTCCATGGGACCCCTCACTATGCTTAATATTCCCATTCCTGCATCCCCTTCCAGAGCATGGAAAAGGTTCTTGCAAGAATCCGTTTGTTTCAGTTTGCTTGAGCATTACTTGTTACAGTGCTTTGCAATTACTACTATGTGATATAATATTTTAAATTTGTTCTGACATATTTCTGGGTCTCCTAAGATGACTCTTTTGAATAATTTTTTTTTGTAGTCATTTAGTTAGTTTACTAGCCGCTGCTCACCCTAGCTTCAGGAATTAATATGACCTTAGTAGGTAGAGATGAGCATGACCTCATAGAATAAAACTCTGCTAAGATTCCATAATTAGCAGAACATTCTGAGCTCTGGGGCAGCTCAATCCAGGGGAATGACTGCAGTTGTTTAGCATAGTGAGGGATCCCTTGGAAGAAACATTACTACAGTGAGTATTTTTTTTTCTTTCACCCAGTGCTAATTATCTGATCAGCCTCCCAATTGCTTCCCCATGCCCCATCTATAAAAATAAACTCACATCCACTGTCAAGTATCCCACTCACCTACCAGTCACTTCCTCTGTGCCCTGTTTTCCTTGTGTTAACAAGGAACATCTAAGCCCAACAAAAGGGTCGGTGAACAAGGGAAAAAGCAGTGTTCATTCTGTGAGTGCTATAAGATGCCTGGTTTGCTACCTTGTCTCACTTATGTCTTACACAGTATAGCTTTTTCTTGGCATAGTGCCATTTTATTAAGTTCTTATATATGTATCTGCATTGGCAGCATCTTCTCTGTCTGGGTGGCATCTTTCCTATATGGGGATGATGAGGCATGAAAAACATTTATGGGAGACAATGAGGGACATACCTTATAATGTGGGAATTTGTAGAGGTATGGTGGCTGTGTCCTCTATTGGACCAGTATGACTACCACAGGCTGCAGTATGGTGCATACAGCCAACCCTGGTTATGAGGAGCATTGTTTGCTCCTCATTTTATAATATGGTTATAATGCTAAACAAAACTCCTGTGTGCCCCATCCATGGGGAAAGTGGTTATTTGCATATCATGATTCCATTATGGGATTGTGTGACTCTAGAGCAAACAGCTTTGCCCTGTGCAAATGTTTGTTTATTCTTGCAACTCTGAGGCCTGCCTCTGCCTTTCCAGCAGTTGTCACTCCCTCCATGGCCAACAGAGATCTCTGGATGTATTTTGCTCCTTCATCTCCCTGTGCTCCTATAGTAATATGATGGAAGAAACTTTGGGGGTTATCCTCAAAAGGCTCAAAAGGTGCACAGTGATTTGCGTCCAATACGAATGACACAAGTAGCACCTTGCACCAAAAATTGTACCCAGAGCCATTATCAAAAGCATCCTACAACGATACACAGTCTGCTTGAGCCAAACAGGACTTATGGCATCCTTGTGCCAAAAACTGGGATGCGACATGGCTCAAGTCAATTTACAGCAGCAGCAGATCCCTATTCTCAAAGGATGGCTGCTACATCCCCTAATTTGTAATTCTCAAACAACCCCCAGAGGACAACAGTCAAAGCACGTTGACACCAGCTAGTAGCGGTGTGAAATTAACTATATCCACAAATGGTTGCGCCAAATGTGCTCATCTGATCCCCAATAGTTCATGTCAGTCCCCCAGCCTGACCCCCGGGATACTAATAGTAATGATTCACAGGTAGGCTAGTGCCCCAGCCCCAAAATAAAATGAAATATATATCCCTGGTGGGCTACTGCCCCTCTGCCTCGATCCACAATCCCCAAAATAAATCCCCTGTTACTTTAGTAAAAGTTGTTGTATGGAATTGTTTTACTGTAGCCCTGGTGGTCTAATGGACTCTCACCTCCCCACCCAGTAATGCCCCACCAGCCCGCTCACCCCGAACCCATGCCCTGTCGTGGACTGGCACAGCACACCAGTCTCCACCACGGCCAGCTACCCACTGAGCTCTGTGAGTGCATACTGTCTATATTATGTGCTCAGTGAATGACAGCTGCTGCCATTCACTGAGCATATACTATATACAGTACAAGCTCACACAGAACTCATTTGGTAGCTGGCCACGGTGGGGAGTGGTAGGCTGTGCCAGTCTCTGATTGGGTGTGGGTCAGGGGCAGCAATATGATAGGGCAGTGTTGTAGTAAAACAATTCAATACAATAACATTTACTAGAATAACTTGGGACTTATTTCAGGGGATTGGGGCTGGGGGGCTAGCCTCAGGGGACTATTATCTTTTCATTTGGGGATGGGGTTGGGGCACTAGCCCACCAGGGTTTGATTACGTTTAATTTCAAAGATTTTGGCTGGGGGGGGCTTGCCCACCAGGAATTCTTTACTATTTATATCAGGGATCGGGGCTGAGGGGATCTGATAGCCATCCAGGGATATTAGGCATCATTATTGGGGATCCAGGCTGAGGGGGCGTTAGCACAACAGGGCTTCCTTCTTACTGCTATCGGGGATTGGGGTTCGGAGGACATTTGTATCCTTTTATGGAGGAATGCTGAAGGCTTGCAGCAATCTATTCAGGTGTGCCCTCAATTTGATGCACAGCTTGGGTTGCCATAAGCTGCAGGACTCGGCTGCTGGGATTCTCCCTGACAGAGAATCAGGCACAGGATCCCCATTGCATTGGCATTTGGTGTAAGTAGCTTTGGTGTGACTTGCACCATGCCTTTGAGAATCGACCCCCTTGCATTTTCAAACTTGACTCTGCACCTGTTCCATTATACTGCTTTGTGCATGTCAGGCAGCTTTGCTTCCGGTAGGAGATTTTGCCGTCTGCTTTGCTCCAGCTTCAAAGCATGTTTCTCTCTGCCTTTTCTATTGTAGCCTCCCTCCATAGCATGATCCCTTCACTGCTCCAAATATCATTAATTTGGAGACAGCTGTTCTTGAGACCCTAGATTCATAATTTCTAAAGGGGAGACCATTTGCAGTTCACATCCCATCTAACTCAATCACCCACTCCCATGGTTCTCCACTGCATTGAATGTAATAGTGTCAGTATGCTGTCAGAGTGATCAGGGCATGCAACTTGGAAGTGACACATGGAGCAGTTTGCATCACTGATGTTAAGCAGACTGAGATTGGTCAATCTGCCTAGCTTCATCAGTGCTGCAGACTTCACTGCCTTCTCCACACCTGCATTCCCTACTCACTGTATAATTGCATCTTATCTACAGTGTGAGATGCTGTGCAAGGTGGTTGACTGAGCTCACTGGGATATGAAATTCTGATAGTCCCCCAGTCACAAATCATGGACTGCTTGTCTCCATGAGAAGCAAAACATCTAAATGAGAACTAAACTCCACCTGAGGGTCCTGCTCCATAACCTACAGCAACCCTTTCTAATGCATTCTCACTTGGTCGTCTGACTGAATTAGTGCATGTGTGTGTGCTATCCAGAGAATTGAAGCAGCCTGATTATTGATGATACTGGGAAGAACAACACACTCCTTCTGTCAGATGACTTATTGAAATCATATTGTATTTGAAAAGTGTGTTATGTGTTAAGAGACAGAACTGACTTAGCTATCCAGATTTTGGGTACTGACTCCTGTCCTCACATCATGGATCAGGGGCCAGGATAGAGATGCATCTTGCTAAAACTTATTTGGGGCCTGGGGAGGTTGATTTTTAAAAAAACACTACTGACTCGCAGTACCAGCTGCAAAACATTTTTTGTTTATAGTAATCTGTGTAAGAAGGGGGGGAGCGCAAAGTGTGTGTGTGTGTATGTGTGTGTGTGTGTGTGTGTGTGTGTGTATATGCGCATGGGGAAGGGCGGTGACCGCAGCACTAGTTCTGGTCACCTGTAAGGGCTAGAGTTTTGCTTTCATTTTCCTTTAATTTTTTGGCCAAGATATCATGTACAGTGGCACCAGCCAGGATGGAATGCAGTAATACTGCAGTATACTGCAGGGAAGAGTGTAATTCAATGGCAGTTAAGCCCTTTTGTCATGCAATATTTTGTGACATGTTGTATACTGCAAGTTATTGCATTGCACTGTGGCTTGTTCTGCCGTATGTGCCTATGTTGAGTATAAATACTGCCAAGTATATAAGAAAATATATGGAAATAGCCTACAACTGTGTTTAACCTCCTAATATGTCTTTACCACTAGTACGTTCTACTACAGTATAAATGGCAAAGTCTGATCAACTTTAATTTTAACAGTACACTGAATTAATTTTTTTTGCATATTTTTATGATGTCTGAATAAACCTTTTTTTTTTTTTTACTTATGCTCAAAGTTGCAGATGAATTCTCGTTTTCAAATAACATGAAGTCTTGCTGTATTCTGACATATACAGTTAGCCCCAGCACTTGAACTGCCCTGGAGAGGAAAGGGTTAACTCTATGTATAGGCATAGAATGTTGAGCTGAAGCTCAGTTTTCAAACCTCTGTCTGTGGTGCTTCGGAGTGCAAACATCAGATTCTTTACTCCACCTAACTGTGAACTCGTTCCGGAGATTGCTCCTTCACTCAGTCCGGTAAAGTTTCAAAAAAAGCATCGGTTTTCAAACAGTTTGTTGTTTTTCTGCTTCAAGTCTTTGTCTATGGTACAGTAAGTAGCATAGATAGGTAGTGAACTGTTGTTTTTTTTCTGTTACTGTGGAAATTGTAAATCTTCGGTTCCCTAGTGGTTGGTCTGGTTGCGAACCGGCCGTTTTCATGTTTATTTCAAATTCTGGGATTTTAGTAGTTGTGTCCAGTTCCTATTAGTTAAAAAAAAAAAAAAACAGACTTTTACTGGATTCTTTCCACAACCCATAACATGGTTGGTAACCGATACGAAAGTGTTACCTGGTGTAAAGCTGAAAGGCTAATTTTGATAGCCTGGCCATGTCTGAGAAACCCAAGAAAAAAACAAACGAGCACACTGGGTTTCAACACTGTACTGAGTGTGGGGATGCCTTTGCCAAGGCTGACCCCCACCTCATCTGTGTTTTTCTGGAGTTTGATCACCTCAAAACAGACTGCCAAATTTGTAAAAACTTTCCCAAACCCACTCCGGTGGGGGTTGAGTAGGCTGAAGGAAAGGGAGGCCGAGAAGTCCGCTAACCCGGATGGCCAGCCCAGTTCGGTTGTGGCTGAACCTAAATGGGGTGCCCACTGACCTAGACGATACCTCCTCGGGCAATAGGAGATCTGACTCGGAGGGGTTGGTTCCGGTGAAAAGAAGAAAAATCAGCCAGCTTGGATCCAGAACCGCATATTCCAACTGCTGATGAGATAGCCAAAGTGATAAGTGTTGTACAATCACTTCAACCAGTTCCATCCAAATCGGCACCGCCAGTTAGAAGCTCAGTTCGGTCGGATCAGACTCCATTGGATTATGATACAGATGCTTATTATGAATTGGAGTGGGAGGGGGATGAAGAGTTTCCAGATGGTGATGACTTTGAAGGTCTACATGTGTCCATTAAACCAGACATCTCCCCAGACAGACCTTCCAATGTCTCCCCTCCTAGGCCTTCTGAGTCCCACTCTCTATTTGTTCTACAAAAAGGTGGCTTAAACCCTCCAGCTCCTTATGGCAGAAGCTGTTGAGGAGGAAGAAGAGCCTGATTTTGTTGAAATGATGGACATCCCAGAGTCCAAGAGATTGTCTATCCCTCTCCACTAATCATTGGGGAAACGGACAAAAAAGATTTTACAGACACCAAACTCTTTAACTCCTGTGGACAAAGGGATGGATAGGAGGTGCATGTTGTCAGGGTCAGGTACAGAGTTTTTGTACAGTCATTGCAGCCATGTTGAGGTAGTGCAGGCTGCAGCCTGTGACAGGGTTAATATACCTTTGGCTTCACCCCCCCCCCCAGATAAAGACTCCAGGAAGGTAGATTCCATGGTCAAAAAACAATATTTTGCATTTGGGACTCAGGCAAGCAAATTATATAGCCTATGCAGCCAGGTACCAGAAGTCCAGGTGGGATGCTGTTCTGGAACAGGCTAAACAGGCCTCCCCCAGCCAGCCAAAGAGCTGGAGGAGGTGGCTGCTGATGGAATTGAGGCATCCAAAGTGCAATTCCATGCTGCTGTTGTCTCAAATGATGTGCCATCATGAGCCATGGCTACATCTGTGGCTCTCAAAAGATTTGCTTTGCTCATATGTACTAGCCTTTTGCAGGCTAAGGCCATGGATTTCTCAGCGGTGGGTAACTCTGTCTGGGGAGCAGACAGAGGCTTACATGAAGAAAATGGATGAGTACAGGACCACTTACAGGAGTGAACAGGCCAAGGAAAGGCAAGCCACTTCACAGAAGCAGCAGTCTAGGGGTAGGGGCAGGCCTTTTCACAGGCTTTTTACCAAGCCCAGGCTTCCTCTTCCTTCCCACAGAAGGGGGTCTTCTGAAGGAGAGGCAGGAGGGGGATGAGCAGGGCTGCATCCTCGTCCCAGTTCAAAGCTCCTGCCAAGCAGATACCCTGATGTGTCGGCCCGGGTTGACTCCCCAATCCCAGTAGGAGGCAGGCTGGCTTAGTATTTCCAGGTCTGGAAGTCTGTTACCTCAGACAAGTGGGTCCTGGAGGTAGTAAGCAAGGGACTGGCCTTCAGTTTCAAACAATTTCCAAAAAATGAGGGTCAGGTCTTTCTCATCTGCAAACATCTCCGAAACCATTGCTTTAGAAGTAGAGGTTTCCTCTTTGTTGGCTCTCAGAGCTGTGTAGAGAGTTTCTACTTCACGTAGGGGCAAAGGTCTGTACTCCAGATATTTCCTTACCCCAAAAAAGACAGAGGAGTGGTGACCCATCCTAGACTTAAGGTTTTTGAACAAACACATCTCAAAACCAAAATTCAAAATTGTGACTCGGGGAGTAATTCTTCCCTCTCTGAGGCCAGGGGATTGGCTAGCATCCCTGGACCTCAAGGACCTATTTCCACAGTCCTATCAGGTGCTCCCACAGAAAGTACCTCAGGTTCGAGTTGCCTTCAGGCCATTATCAGTTCAGAGCCATGCCCTTCAGCCTAACGTCGGCTCCAAGGGTGTTAAAGTGCCTTGCAGTAGTAGTGGCCTTCCTCAGAAGAAAGGGGTTTTCTCTATTTCCATACCTGGATGACTAGCTCATTGTAGGCCAGTCCTCTGACTAGGTCAAATCAACTCTGCAAGTCACACAAGACTTGTTCACTTCTCTGGGATTCCTTCTCAATCTGCCAAAGTCAGTTCTCGAACCAGTATAACTCCTCACTTTCATAGGGCTAGAGTTAGATACTGTTCAAGCAAAGGCCTTTCTCCTCTTAGTGAGGGTAAAGGCCCTTACAGATCTTGGTTTCTCATCCAGCAAGACACTTTCTTCAACTCCTAGGCCACTTGGCAGCTTCCACTGCTGTGGTGCAAGGAGCCAGGTTCCAGATGAGGGACATTCAGTTTGACCTAAGGTCTTTTTGGTCTCAGAAAAAAGATCCTCTAACCAAATTGATGCCAGTGACTCAGACTCTGGTCCAAGCTTTTCAGTGGTGGTTGGACCAGGACAATCTCAGATAGGGTGTCCCATTCCTCAGTCAGACTCCTTCAGTGGTTCTACCACAGATGCTTATCTCCTTGGCTGGGAGCCCATCTGGGAGCCCTCACAGCTCAGGGTGTTTGGTCTCCTCAGGAGTCTCTCCTTCATATCAATCTTCTGGAACTCAGGGCAGTATTACTAGCCCTCCAAGCCTTTTCATACTCAGTAAGGGACAAGGTGGTTCAAGTCAGGACAGACAACACCATCACCATGTGGTACATCAACAACCAAGGAGGCACTCAGTCCATGGCCTTGTTCATGGAGGCCATGAAGATTTGGTTTCTGGCCTACTCCCTTCAAACTTCTCTAATAGCAGTCCACCTTCCAGGGAAGGACAATCTGCTAGCAGATGCTCTAAGCAGAATCTCCCTCAGGGCCATCATGAATGGGCTCTGGATCCTTTCATCTTGAAAGTAATCTTCACCAGGAGGGGCACTCCAGAGACAGATCTCTTTGCAGCTCCAGACAATCACCACCTTCGCCTATTCTGCTACAGACCTCCAGTCCTAGGGACTGTTCCTCTGGATGCTCTGATATTGGATTGGAAAGGCAAGTTCCTTTATGTCTTTCCTCCCTTTCCTCTGCTGTTCAGGGTTCTAGTCAAGATCAGGTCACAGCCCTGCACATTGATTCTAGTGGCTCGAGATTGAGCCAGACAACCTTGGTATTCTCTGTTATCCCTAGCAGTGTGTCTCTCCCCCATCTCTACCCAAGAGTCACAATCTCCTAACTTCTTCTCGGGGGAGAATCTGGTACCCCAATCTCCAGTCTCTCAATCTCAAGGCCTGGCTCTTGAAGAGTTAGAATATGCAGGCCTGCATCTTTCTCAGGGAGTGTTCGACATTCTTAAGGTTTCTAGGAAACCTGTTACCAGAAAAACCTATAATTCCAAATGGAAAAGATTCAGCATTTGGTGCGCATAAAGAACATTCTACCAGAGGCTGCAGGCATTTCTACAGTTTGGGATTATCTGGTTCACCTTAATGGCTTAGGCCTTAGGCCAGCAACCATAAAAGTTCACTTAGCAGTTGTCTCTGCTTTCCTCTCAGCAGCGAAGGACTCTTCCCTGGCATGTCACCTTGTTTTTAGCAAATTCTTTAAAGGTCTGGTTCATATTAACCATCCATTGAGGGAGCCTACTCTGGCTTGGGATCTCCATATCTGTATTGCTCAGCTTATGCAGCCACCCTTTGAACCTCTGGCTTTGGCTGAGCTTAAGTACTTGACCTGGAAAACTGTGTTCTTAATAGCTATTACTTCTGCCAGGTGAATTAGTGAGTTACAAGCCCTGTTAGTTGAATCTAATTTTATCTCATTCCATAGAGATAAGGTGATCCTCAGAACTAATAGAAGGTTCTTACCTAAAGTGGTGTGAGATTTTCATCTGAATGAGTCTGTTTGTCACCTAGTGTTTTTCGCTGATCACTCTTCTTCAGGAGAAAGAAGATTACATAGTTTGGATGTTAAAAGGGCACTTAGCTACTACATAGATCATACTAAGGCACACAGGAATGACTGTCTCCAATTGTTTCCCACTTATGGTGAAGTGGGGAAAGCTAGGCCTGCTACTAAAAGAACTATTGCCAGGTGGATTGTCTCTTGTATACAATTCTGCTATGCCAAGCTAGGTAAAACACCTCCCCCAGGCCTGAGGACCCACTTGACTAGGGGTACAGCTGCTTCTCTGGCTGCTGCCAGAGATATACCCTTGTTAAATATCTACAAAGCAACCACCTGTTAAACAGTTCATATATTCACCAAGCATTACTCCCTGGATATCCAGGCTAGGAATGATGCTAGGTTTGGTACAGCAGTACTGCAGAGCCCATTACCAAAATAGGTTTGGTACCCTTCTCCGTGGAGGTACTGCTTGGTAGTCTGCATATGTCAGAATACAGCAAGACTTCATGTTGTTTGAAGAAAAAATTACTCACCTTAGTAATTGTGTTTCTTCTAATAGAGTCTTGCTGTATTCTGACCTCCTCCCCCGCCTCCCCTCTCAGAACCTAGTTTTTGGGATGTGGACTGGCAGGTACAGTGCTGCACCTCAGGGGTGTACCCTTATACCCCTCTTCTCCAAGGTAGGGTAGTTGTTGTAGTGTTTTGTTTTTTATATTTTATATACATGTTGTGTTCACTACCTGTTTTTTCTTGGGTTCTCGACTTGAGTCTTATGGACCCAAGCTGTTGCCATTTGGCTTATGTTCTTACAATTTCCACACTAAAAGTGTAGTTAGTTAGTTTGCTCATAAGAATCTGACAGTTACACTCTGAAGCACCACAGATAGAGGTTTGAAAACCGAGCTTGAGCTCAACATTCTATGCCTATGCATAAAGTTGACCCTTTCCTCTCCGGGGCAGTTCAAGTGCTGGTGCTAACTGCATATGTCAGAATACAACCAGACTCCATTAGAAGAAACACAACTACTAAGCTGAGTAATTTTTTCTTCTCACTTCCTGTGGAGACATTTTATTACTGTATGTAAAATTTCACATCTATTAAAAATATGTAACATTCTTTTAGGCATAGCGGATAAATATATAAAACATAACAAACTCAGGGAATGCACTGAAAGAATATAAACAAGCATTTGTCAACGCCGAATGTTGATTGCGTTGGTCTGAGGTTGCTCAGTGGCCCTCTGTCAGTGGCTCAGTCTGTTTGTCCCGGTGCAGCTGGCTGCTCTTTTGTACCAGGCTGCTGCCTACGTTGGCACCTTGTTCTGCTTAGGAAGAAATCCACAGCTGTCCCGACAGAGGTCCATTGAGGGTGCTCACTCCCCTTGTCTCACTCACTCAATCTGGTTCTCCTGGCGCTGTAGGCTACCCTTTTGTACTGGGCTCCTGCCTGCACTGGTGGCTTTTTTGGTCAGAAAGAAATCTGAAGCAGTCCCGACACAGCTCCACTGAGCTTGCTCACTCCCCCTCTGTCACTCTCTCATTCTGTTTCTGCCAGTGCTGCAAGTTGGCCTTTTGTACTGGGCTTCTGCCTGCATTGATGCATTTTCTGCCCACAAAGAAATCTGCAGTAGTCACACTAGAGCTCCGTTGAGTTTGCTCACTACCGCTGTGTCACTTGCGCATTCTGTTTCTCTTGGCGCAGCAGACTGCACTTTTGTATGGGGCTCCTGGCTGCGTTGGCACCTTTGTCTATCCACAGAGAAATCCGCAGCTGTCCCGACAGAGCTCCATTGAGGCCACTCAGTCTCCCTCTCTCATCGCTCATTCTGTTTCTCCTGGTGCTGCAAGCTGCCCTTTTGTACGGGGCTCCTGCCTGCATTGGCGCCTTTTTCTGCCCACAAAGACATTCCAGCAGTCCTGATAGAGCTCCATTGAGCTCAATAAGTCCCCTTGTCTCACTCGCTCATTCCGTTTCTCTCACTGTTGCAGGCTGGCCTTTTGTACTGGGCCCCTGCCTGTATTGACGACTTTTTCTGCCCACAAAGAAATCCGCAGCAGTCCTGACAGTGTTTTGGTGAGTTTGCTCACTCCTCCTCCCTCAATCGCTCTCTCATTCTGTTTCTCCCAGTGCTGCAGGCTGTCCTTTTGTACTGGGCTCTTGTGCTGGGGCCTTTTGTCTGTCCACAAACAAATCTGCAGCAGTCCCGACAGAGCTCAGTTGAGCTTGGTCACTCCCCCCCTCCCACTCGGTCGATCTTAATCTGCTCCAAACACTGATTTCCCAGAGTGGCCATGCTATTGTCCGGCAGGAGTGCAAAAACATATTTTAGCCAGGATGTGAAAATGACAGCTGTAGTGTTCATAAGAGTTAGAAAAATGCCCCATTGAAATAAAGGTGACAGTATTACAAATTTCATGGGTTACAAGGGTGCGTGGAAACAGTTCAATGCATGCTTGTAACAGTCATGTTATGGAGTTTTGTCACCAAATTTTCAACATAGGGATTTTAGGACCTCTGCTCATGAACAGTACCACTGTCATTTTCTTAATCTGTCCAGAACACTGACTTCCCACAGTGACCACGTTATTCTGCGCTGGAACTGTGAAAACACATTTCAGTCAGGACATGAAAAATGACAGCTGTACTGCTTATAAGGAGGTGTGAAAAAATTGCACTGTTGAAAATCTGGTGTGACAATATTACAAATCTGCAAAGTTACAAGGGTGCGTGGAAAGTGCGCAGCGCACACTTGTAACAGTCATTTTATGGAGTATCGTTACCAAATTTTCAACATATGCATTTTAGGACCTCTGCTCATGAAAAGTATCATTGTCATTTTCATAATCTGTCCTGAACAGTGATTTCCCACTGCGACTGCGCTGTTCTGCACCAGAAGGGCAAAAACACATTTCAGCCAGGATTTCAGCAATGACAGCTGTACTGCTCACAAGGAGGTGTGACAAAATGCCAATGTTGAAAATCTGGCATGAAAATATTGCAAATTCTTGAAGTTATGAGCGTACGTAGCAACTGCACAATGCATGCTCATAAAACAGTCGTATTTTGGATTTTTTCCACCAAATTTGCAACATCGGCTTTTTGAGAGCCCACCTCATGAACACTGGCACTGTCATTTTGTTAATCAGCCCCGAAGGGTGATTCCGCACAATGACCGAGAAAACCACCTTTCGGGGCCGATTAACGCCATGACAGTTCAAGAACTCATGAGGAGGGGTCCCAAAAACCCCATGTTGAAAATGTGGTGAAAAAAATTCCCCAAAATTCCTGAGATATGCACTAAAGTTGAAAAAACCCTGTTCATTACATTATGCAGCTTACCGGCATTTCCTCAGTTTGTGGTCTGCTTTGAAGAGTGCAGACGTGTTCCCGGTCCACCAAAGATCATTGCGCCCAGCTCTGAAGGTAAGTATAGGGTGAGGGGGGTGTGGGGAGGCAGGGTGCACAGTCAGTGGGTGCAGATTGTGGGAGGGAGGCAGGGAGACTACGAGGGACTGTTTCCTTTATTCCAGTTAAAAAAAAAAAGTTGCGGGACCGTTTTCAGCTTTACAGGGGCATGTGGCATGCCGGGGCGGGCTCCCGGCATGCCACCAAGGAGTCTTGCTTTGGGGGCAGCTGTAGCTGATAGGGAATTGGGCACCCCTGTCAGCAAACAAGAAAAGGGGCATATGGCATGCTGGGGTGGGCTCCCTGCATGCCACTATGGAGTCTTGCTTTGGGGGCCAGCTGTAGCCAACAGGGGATTGGGCACCTCCATCGGCAAATAGGGCAGGGAATTATTTTCTGCCAGTGAGGAGTGGGCACCCCAATGGCAGACAATAAAATGGGGGGGTGACAGTATGCCGATGGGGAGTGGGCTCCCCCCATCGGCAAATAAACATTGGGGGTAGAAATTGTTTGTGAATATGGCAGCAAGCTGCTGCCATATTCACAAACTATCAGACATCCTACATCCCACCCTGCAATGACGGGTCACTCCCTCATTGCAGCAGATGGCTGACGCTGCACTGATGAAGCGGCCCCTGATTGCAGTGGCTGATTTTTTTTTAGAAAGTTGAGGCACGCTGGCTGAACTAGTGTCAGCAGCAGCAGCATGCCATGGCATTGGGGGATGGGGACAAGCCTTTGCAGGCTGTGGGGGCATTGGGCACAGCAGTACCACACCTCCACAACCTTCTTTTGGAGAATGTAGACGCAACATGTTCCTTGAGCATGCGCACAATCAACATAACAAATTACCATTATTACTTCATAAATATGAAGAACAGTTGCATTTGAAATTTGTATTGACACATAACAATCTAGTAATCTATAGAGAAAAATAAAATTACACCATGTTGCTCCTTATAAATATAGATAGTTTATTTACAATTGGTAAACTGTACTTTAGGGAAGTTTGCATACTTCCAGGGCTTACAAAACATAATTAAAAACATGGCTTTTGGAAAGCTTTCAAACAAATTACACAGATGTAGTAAACCATAACTCAAATCAGCACCAGACAATATTGGCACTAAACACAATCTGATAAATTATTATAAATACCATACTTAAAATTATTTTTAAAAACCATAGTAACTTCAAGAAATTTAAATAATTAGTTACATACTATTTTACGCTTGCTCACTTTGCAAGATATGTATCCTGTTTCACAAGTGAAATTTTGGAAACACAGTTTTCAATGGACAGGAAATATAATGCTTTTATTACAGTACATAATAACAGTTTATTTTGAATGCAACTCTGAGAAAGTACCCAAAAGTTTATCCCAGTGAGTAAAATATGGGGCATAGTTTAACCTGAAATTCACATGATGGAGATCATGATGTAGAGCCCCACCATACAGTCCAAATGGTACCAGTCTGTGAGTTGACCAGGGAAAATCATAACCCGGGTGATCTTCTACCGACAGCCAGATGTTGGTGATGAAGAAGATGATTTCTGTCATGGGATGGCACTGCAGAAGTACCGAATTGGTTGCAGCAAAGAATCCTAATGACAGAGTCTCCCATGCACTGGAATGCTCTGTGGTAAGTGCAAATGTCGCTGTGTATTTGTGATGAGCTTTGTGGAATGTCTTGTAAAGCCATGGGATCCTGTGATGAAGCAGATGCCAGATGAAATACTGGAAGTCAAAAAGAAGCAGGCATGCAATAACATCCAACACAACTTTTCCAAGCTCCGGGGCAATGGGAGGCAGATTCACTGGTCTCCAGTACCAGTGGGCAATGGTCAGAGGAGAAATAAAGACAATGTGGTTGTAGACAGTCTGAGTCAGACAGGCTACCATCATGCTGAGTCTGGGATTGCTCTGTGGCTGAATCTTGTACTTTCTCAAGGATGATATTTTTACAGCCAAAAAAATCCATCAAGGTAAATGGTAAGCAGAAAGTTATATATACTGCAAAAGAGAAGAATACTGGGAAGAAAGGTGACTTGAGCCAGTCTTCATGGTTTCTGGTTAAGTCCCACAGTGGCTGTAAGATCCCAGTGTTAAGTACTGTATTCATGCTGTGGTTGTATATTTCTCTCTTCTCAGTGCAGCTCATGTTGCTGAATTTCTATAGGCATGTTCACTGCTTCAGGGCTTTATATGACAGTAGCTCCTTGCATCAGAATAATGGGGAACTCCAGCTCAGTCAGCTGCACTTTCCTTTTCCATTTAGTGACTTTGTTTTGAAGACAATTAAAGTTTATCCAACTATGACATATTATATAATTGGTTGGCGAAAGTTAAAGTTGTGTCAGAGTGACTGACAATATCTAAATGTGGTTCCACTCAAGTCACTTTTCACTAAATGCTAAAAAGACAATCTCCCTGACATTAACATTAGGCAGAGATTAGATGGGCTTCAATTTACTCTCTTCTTACAGTCTGGAAACCTGCTTGATGCGGTACCCCACTTCAAGTATCTAGGGTTGTGACTGTCTAAAACCTTTGTTCATCATCCCATGTTGAAGCCATACATCAGAAGCTCTGCTACAAGATTGCTGTGCTGTTCTGAAACAAATCTTGCCTTATACTCTGTCTGCTGAGAAATCAAAAAGCTATGAAAGTGGAAAAAAAACAATTAAAACGAATGAGCCTATTGCGAGCCCATTCATTTCATTTGCTTGTGTATGCACAGCAAACATATTGTTACAGTGGTGAGCTTCAGAGGTGTATCAGTGTCATATCCAATGCAGCTTAGGATGCAGGAGGCTCGACGGCAAAAGGTCAATGATCAGCTAGGCTGAAATGATGATGCTGTTCTGCAGGTAATGGGTTGAAACCTTCTGTAATTGAAAGCAGGCAGCCATGCCTGTCAGAGAGAGGCTGCATGCTTTTATCTACAACACATGCCCAGCAGCCAGCAGAGCACCATCATAATGATAGTTTACTGACCTGGTAATGGTGATTGTGGTACTGTATATCCATGGCACTCCCAGATCCTTAGGGTTATGGACTTCTGATAGGCTGCTGATGCACATGTGACCTAATATCAGATTTCGATCTACCACCAAGCCCCTCCTCCACCCTTACTGTCTTCAGGTTCGATACCTCCAGAGCTGTAAAGTAACTTATTAGGTGTATGCACAGACAGTAAATATTGCTCTAGAGACAGTCTTTCTGGAAATGTATAACTACTTAATGATTACATATTGTATTTGACTTATACGCTTAAAACATTTCATATAGATATGGTCATATTGTCATTGTTTGGTTGCTTAATCTACCTGTGATACCTGTAATTGTGCTCCCTTGGGAGGGATGGAGTGCCATGGATATACAATATCACAATCACCTTTATCAGGTGAATAAACTACCATTGTGTTGCCTGTATATCCATGGCACTCCCAGATCCATTACCTTAGGGTGATTCTAAAGCAGTACCCTACTTTTAGGGAGGGGGGAGCATGAGTTTTATATGCTTGTTAAGGTGGTGGTTTTTAACACTTTATGTCTGAATGAACTTTCCTATGGAATTTCAGTGTCTAGTCTATAGTGTCTCGTAAGGTTATGAATAGTAGACCAGATGGCTGCTGCACAGATTTTCTGTGCCATGGCAGAGTTTCGTTCCACTCAAGTGGCGGCCACAGCCCTTGTGGAGTGGGCTTTTACCCCCATTGGGGCAACTTTGTTACTTGATTTGTATGATTCTGTAATTGTTATTTTTAACCATGTTGCTATGGTGGCCTTGGCTGCCATGGTTCCTCTCTTGTGACCTGATGGGATGACGAACAGTCTCTCTGTCATTCATACTTATGTGGTTCTTTCTAGATACACAGTGACTGTCCAGGGAGTGGAAAGTCCTCTCCCTGCTATTTGTGTGTACCTCATAAAAGGTCAGCAGGTCTATTGGCTGGTGCTTATGAGATGCGGAGTATACCTTGATAATGAATGAGGATACGGTCTGTAGGGCAATTCCGTCTGGTGTGAATGCTGTGAATGGTTCCTTACACGATAACACCATCAGTTCTCTGATACAGCGGGCTGAGCATATTGCCACTAGGAATGCTGCTTTTAACTCTATCCAGTAATCACTGATGTCTGTTATGGGTTTGAATGGTGTTCTGGTAAGGGCATTGAGTACTAATGTCAGGTCCCTCCCAAGGCTATCCAGGGTGGTGAAGTAGGAAATGGAGGGGAGTCTGGACAGGTATTGTCCTGTGCCGAAGGTCATAGTGACAGTTTTTTTTTGCATTTGGGGGAGCTGATGTGAGCTAAACCTTTGCTGTACCTTGTTGAAGTCAGCTTGGAGGTTTGATTGTACCATATCAAGGGCAGAGCTTGAGTAGTAGAGTATGGTATCATCTGCATACATATGGATTGAGGAAGTAGAGCAGAGGAGTGACAGATCATTTAGGAATATAGAGAACAGAATGGGACCAAGAACCGACCCCTGTGGGACACCAGTAGTTAAGGGAAGGTTGGTGGAGATCACATTTGAGACTCTAACGGATTGAGTTCTATCAGAAAGGTATGATCTGAACCAGTTTATGGCAGCGACAGAGAGGTCTGATTCAGCAAGACTCAAGAGCAATATGGGATGGGAGACGGTGTTGAAGGCTTTTGCAAGGTTGACAGAAATGGCTGAGGTGATCAGTCCACTGTCGATGCCTGACAGAATAGTGTCTGTAAGCCTTATCAGGGAGGAGGTGGTGGAGTGTCCCTTCTGAAGCCTGACTGGAATGGTGTGAAGAATTTGGAGTCAGTGAGGAAGGAGGTAAGCTGGGAGAGTACAAGGTGCTCTTGTAGTTTTGCTAGGGCTGGGAAGAGGGAGGTAGGGCAGTAGTTTGAGGGGGGTAGGGGCACCTCCTTTTGGCAGAGGGATGACAATGGCATGCTTCCATGCTTGGGGGATGGCAGAAGCAGCAAAGGATAGGTTTAGGAGTTTGGCAAGTGGAGTTGCTATAGCGTGGGCAGAGAGGTGTAGAAGTTTGGGGTTTAATCCATCTGGAGATTTGCCTTTTGAAGGGTTGAGAGAAAGAAATGCACCTAGGGCCTCAGTTGCAGAGATGTCTTTGAAGGAAAAGGAGTGAGGCCTATTCTGGGTCTTTATGTCTGAAGGCAGTGTGAGAGGTGTAGTGTTGGGCAGGGAAGAGAGGAGAGTGGCAGCACAAGTGGAGAAGTACACATTGAACTCAGTGGTGACTGCTGTGGGCTCTGCTAGGAGATAGTTATTAGAATTTAGCATTGGAGTGGGATTGGCAGCCAGAGGGATGAAAAGGGAGTGAAAGACTTTCCAGAACTTTGAGGGTTTATTTAGGTTTGACTGGAGGGAGCTGCTGAAGTATTCTGCTTTTGCAAGACGAGTGGCTCTAGTACATTTATTATGGAGCATGCGGTATGTGGAGAGGTGTTGTGGAAGGCGTGATGATTTATGCATTTTCCAGGCTTTGTCCCATGCAATTTGACATGCAATCAGTTCTTGAGTGATCCAAGGCAGGTGGTTTCCTTGTACTCTTGTACTACACAGTGGGGTGTGTGTGTTCCGGATGCTGAGGAATGTGTTTTTAAAGTGTAGAAAGGCAGCATCAATGGAGATCGTAAGAAGGGCAGGGTCCCAGTTTGCTAGCGTAAGGTCATCTAATACAGGGGCTAGATTGAGGGATTTATAGGAGTGTTGGACTACAAATTTAATGAGGGATTTTGGGCAGTGGATTTTATGCACTAAGAAGGTTATGTGGTGATCACTGAGGGAGTCAGGAAGGATACTGGCTTGTTTGACCTGTTGGGGTGAGTGGTAAGGACCCAGTCAATGAGCGAGTGGTTACCAGATTTTAGGTTAAGCTGAGTGGGATCAGTAATGACTTGTGAGTTTAGGGTGGAAATTTCAGTCCTGGTTTTGCTGAGGGCAGAAGCTAGCCAGTTGTGGTTAAGATCACCCATAATGCAGAGTTCCCCTGTCGTGGTTAGGCAGGAGATTTGCTTGAGGAGGTCAGTGACAGCAGAAGCTGGTGTACCAGGTTGGCAGTATATCCCAGCAATGTAGATTGGTAGTGAGAAGGGAAGAACAAGCTGAATTAGTATTACTTCAAGGACTTTTGGTTCAGACTTGGTCAGGACCACTGAATAGTGCAAGTCTGAGTTTACGTAGATGGCTATTCCACCGCCTTTAGAGGCTCTATCCTGGCGGGCCATAGTGTAGCCAGGGATAGCAACAGAGGAGTCGTTGATGTTTTTGTTGAGCCAGGTTTCGGACAGGGTGAGGATTTGTGGAGCATAGTGGGCGGCAAGAACCTGAAGGGAGTCAAGGTTGTGGACAAGGCTTTTTATATTTAGGTGCTGGCAGCACAGGCCACGTGGGAGAAGGTCCCCAGAGTGTTTAGAAGAAGAGGCCAATGTTGGAGTGGGGCATGAGGGGGGATAGTATTGGGGCAGGGGTTAGGGTGGATGTCACCTGCAGCAAGGAGCAGGAGAGTGAGAGTTAGGTAGTGAACGAATAGCTGTATATGACTGACTGCGAGTGGTCATCTCATAGATTGATGGTGTGTATGAGCTGGGCATAGGGGAATAAGTTGAAAAATGACCCATGGGAGTGATGGGTTAAAAAGAAATGGGCTGGGATATGTGACAGAGTGTGGCCATGCTTGGGTGAAAAGGAAGGTGGACACCAGGCAGGGAGGGTGGGGGAGCTCATCGAGGTTTGGCAGGATTTGGGAGGAGGGCATGGGAGAGGTGGGTGGCATGTTGGAAAGGAAGGGAGGGAGAGAGAAGAGAATAGGGATGAGCAGGGTTATGTGGTCTGGTAGAAGGAACATGGGGTGGATCAGGTGCTAGGAGGACCCTACTGCTGTGGTTACTTAGTTGGGAAGGTAGGTGCTGTAGTTACTTAGCAGAGATAGTGGAGGGCTGAGATCCGGGGCAGGGAAATGATAGGGACCTGTAGGGACTAGGAACCAATGGGGGAGCAGAGGGAATGAGGGTTTTAGTTAGCCAATGAGGGAGAGAGCAGAGCTGCTAGGTTTATTGGCCAATGGGGGATCGAGTGCTGCTTGGCTTACTAACCAATGATGGAGTGAGAGGGAATGTGAGTGGGAAATAGGTGTATTTAATCAGTGGAGGGTGGGTGGGAGGGCCGAAAATCCTTCTATTAGACACTTGAATTTTGCTTAGTTGCAGCTAAATCTATGAAAAGTGCCAGGTCGCAAAGCAGGGAAAAAAAGTCCTGGCTAATCACAGCGGGTTTGCTGGAAGCACCCATTTTCCGATTAGCTGTGCTGTTGTCATACCTTCCAAGGAGCTGCAGTCAGGCGTCCTGGTCTCAGTCAACAGCTGGCTGGGTGTCGACTGACTGTGGGGGAGCTGAAGCAGCCCTGTTCAAGGGCAGACAGCTGTTGAGTAGAAAAATAGCAGGGGTTAAATAGCGTAGAGGCAGGACAGGTTTAGGCTGAGCAATTTAGCATGACAAAGGAGAGTGAGACTTTTAGGCACCAAGGCAGAGTGCTTGGATGGGGGGGGGTGGGGGTGCAGGTGCAAGGAAACAGAAGAGCTGTAAGCACTTCAAAAACAGTGGTAGAATTTACAATCCAGCTAATACAGTTGAAATCCTTCTATTGGACACTTGAATTTTGCTTAGTTGCAGCTAAATCTATATGTAAAAAGTGCCAGGTGGCAAAAGCAGGGGGAAAAAAGTCCTGGCCAATCAGAGCAGGTTTGCAGGAAGTGCCCATGTTCTGATTGGCTGCGCTGTCATCGTACCTTCCAAGGAGCTGTAGGTGGGCATCCTGGTCTCTGTCGGCGGCTGGTTGGGTGCCGACCGACCATGGGGGAGCTGAAGCAGCCCTGTTCAAGGGCAGACAGCTTCAAGGAGCTGCAGGAGGGCATCCTGGTCTTGGTTGGCAGCTGGCTGAGTGCCGATCGACTGTGTGGGAGCTGAAGCAGCCCTGTTCAAGGGCAGGCAGCTTCCAAGGAGCTGCAGGTGGGCATCTTGGTCTTGGTTGGCAGCTGGCTGGGTGCCGACCGACTGTGTGGGAGCTGAAGCAGCCCTGTTCATGGGCAGGCAGCTTCCAAGGAGCTGTAGGCAAGTGTCCTGGTCTCAGTCAGCGGCTGTCAGGGTGCCGACCGACTGTGGAGGAGCTGAAGCAGCCCTGTTCAAGGGCAGGCAGCTTCCAAGGAGCTGCAGGCGGGCATTCTGGTCTCAGTTGGCAGCTGGCTAGGTGCCGACCAACCATGGGGGAGCTGAAGCTGCCTTGTTCAAGGCAGGCAGCTTCCAAGGAGATGCAGGCAAGTGTCCTGATCTCGGTCGGTGGCTGGCTGGGTGCTGACCGACCGGGGAGCTGAAGCAGCCTTGTTCAAGGGCAGGCAGCTTCCAAGGAGCTGCAGGTGGGCATCCTGGTCTTGTCCTGGTCTAGTCATGTACCTAGTACCATTAGTTATGTTTTGATCATAAGGATGGTTGTAGTAGGAGCCAAGCTGCATGCTTCTGAACTGTGCTGATGTCATCCCACAGTGTAGAAGCAGTGGTATAGCAGTGTTATAAGGGATGCTCTGTTGGTGACATGTAGTGTATAATCAGTATGCCTTGACCTCACTTTGGGTGCTAAGATATATGGGATGGACCTTCTGAAGGGGTCGAATGAGTCCATCTATTCTAGCGCCTGTCCCTGTATTCAGTTCGACTTCTGTAACCATTATGGTTCTGTGCAGTACTTTAGCCTGTGTTTGGGGCAGTGTTATGCTGCCTTGCCCACAGCTGTGGTAATAGTGCTGCTCCCAATGTGTGTTCCCCATTTTCTATTGATTTTCAAATCGTTGCCTTTATATTTAATTATTCACATTGTGGTCTGCTGTTGCAGGTCAGTTGGTGCGTTTAACAAACACCCTCTGTGCTGGTTGGACGTTTGAGCATAGATGCACTCTTCACAAGATGGTGGCAGTGACTCTTAGTCAATTTACACTGTCTGGCAGCTGCCTACACCCTTAATCCTACCTAGATAAGGGGCGAGTGGAGAGCTTTTCCAAAATCGTAGCAGCATGTCTCGAGATATTATTTCTAGTGGCTGCCGATCTGGATAGGCAAGTTAGGTTAGTCTCACAGTGCTCATCTTCCTCACGAGACCTACTTTGTTTATGGTTTTTCGGTCAGGTAGATGATAGAGGAGTTTCCTTTACCTTTTGTTAGAACGTAGTGCATTTAAACAGCATAATGTTTCAGAGACTGCTGTGTAGTGATGTCTTGAGTGAGTGCTTCAGATGCTGCTATGCTTGTAATGGGGAACTGTGGCACATTACTTAGTATTTTAGAAGTCCTGGATGCTGGCAGAGTACCCTGGATGCTTTAAGGTGGCCACTTGCTCATTTAATAATGGGTAGACTCTGGAGCTGCTAGCAGGGACTCCAGGTCATTGGACACCTTAGTAAGGTGGTATGCTTGTTCTGAACAGCATGAAGGGGAACTCAGTATATATGCCCAATTAAGGAATGAGAGCCTTTAATTATTTAGTTGCCTCTGATGTACCGAGCTTCTGGGACCACTGGTAGGGGTTTTCAGGTAATTGTGGCTGTGGAATCTGCTTGATCATCTGTGAAAGATCTCAGACCATACATGGCTCTGTTAGCATCCTTTACATTTAGCATCCCTTAAATTTTTATAATGTGATAAATGATCTTGTTCAAGCCCTTTTTTATTAAATTAATAGGGCTAAGTTATGCATTCACAGAAGTATGCATTGCTCTTGTTCCACACAGTACATAGTAGCAGCTCCTTAATGAATATGTGACTGTGCCTTAAGAGAGAAAAACAACTGTGAATATCAGTGAAAGAAATGGCTCTATTAAAGTTCACTATTTCCAAAATCATTATTTTATTTTAATCAAACCGCCTTGTATGTTGATCTAATATAGTACAGTGCTGGGTATTGTTTGTGGCCCCTTTTGTATGCCCTGGTTAGTTCTGGGATAATGTAGACATGCACCTTTAAGGAGGAGATGGGCAGACACCTTAGCTAGTCCTTGTCTTGGCTGTGGTAAACTGAGCGAGGAATCGTCTGCATTGCTGCTTGTGTATTAGGACACAGTTTGGGGCAGAAGGATTTTTTTGTTCTTTAAAACATGTTTCTTCTGTTCTCCCTCATAGTTAATGTTAAAAGTTAGGGGACTTAGGCTTGAGGAGCTGTAGCAATTGCTAGCTCCATTCTCCATTACAAGATATGTTGGATTTAGCCAAATCTCATTTGTTTATTCTCCTCTAAGATAGTGGCCGAGATCGCACGAGAGCTGAGAGCCAGTCAGCTTGCAACTCTCATGTAGTAGGAGATTTGGAAACTAGGAAGAAGCAGGGAGGCTGGCCATGCTGCTAGGAGCTGTTTGATAAGCTGGGGCCCCAAAATAATATTTGGGTACCTCCACTTTGATCAGCAGAGCTTCCTTTTCTCTGTGGGAGTGTTTTTGAGTAGAAAATAGCACAAAATGGTTGCGGGTGCTTTTATTTAGTGCCACTGAAATCCAGAAATGTCTGAATGCAGTATGGGGTTTTTAATCCTTTTCCAGTGCAAGGAGACTTTTCTGGATAATTTTGTGAGTACCTTTTTATAAGTTAGTGACACTAGCAGGGTCACCAGATTCTTGTTGGTGATTAATACAACTGAGGAACTGCTGGCAGGGGAGCCAGGTTGATTATTTATTATATTACTTCTTGTAAATCATTGCACAGATTCTGTGTTCATTTATGTGAGTCAGATATTTAGCTCCTGGCACCGCTAGCAGGGGTGTTCAGATAGCTAATCTCTTTGCTTGTACAATGCGATAATGCTCATGATTTGAATACTGGGCTGGCAATTTCTCAGCTAATATTTCTCTAGACAATTTATTCTAAGTGCCTCTGCTAACTTGTAGGGTGACCCTGTACTGGGTCCTGGGCAGTATAAGTTGCTTCTAAGTTGGTATGTAATTTTAGCAAGTCTGGACCTTTAAATGTCAGCTTCTGATCCCTGGCTGAAATGCTGGCCCTTTAATTTCAGTTCTGATCACTGGTGTCCTTATTTATTGATGCTCAGCCAATCTTGGGCATAACCTTTTAAATGAGCATTCTTTTGGCAGTAATATCCCAGACATAATCTGCCGCTTGATTTTATTTCAGCCATTGTTGATACAGTGAGATCGAGCGTTGTCACGCCTGCGTGAGCTATACACACATGCATGTCCTTGCATGCCCCTAAGTAAAATAGAGCTGGGTGGCATTGCGCATGTGCGATTACTGTATCCCCTCCACGCATGTGCAATAGGTATAGAGAGAGCATGCACGGGTGCCTATTTGCGACTAATGGCCGAGAAGATGGAGAGAAACAACAACAACAATAAGTCATACCCCATTTTATGAGACCCCCCCTTCGATACTTCATAGCTCAAGCAGCTGAGGCCACCTTCCCCAGCATAACAGGTTAGTTTAGACAACAGTAGGAAGCATTCTGATAGCACGAACCAGCGCTATGGACCGGGGGGGGGATTGATCAGTGGTTCTATGTTCCAGGGGAGTCATTAATGTGTGTGGTGAGGCACAATGCTTTATCACCCCACTTCATAAAGGGAGGTGACAGGCTAGCAGATATTCAATAGATGCATCCCAAGTGTGAGCATTTCAGGGGTGACTTCTACTTAAAATTGTTGTTGTTGTGCCTCCCTCATTATGCAAACACTGAACAGGGATTGCATATGAGGCTGTGGCTGTATATCCTCACTCAGAAGGGAGGAGACAGGCTGGCTGTCCTTTTGAGCTAGCTGCTGGCTCTTGCTTCTGTTCTAAGTTGCACTATAATTCCTGCTATCTGGTAGTGCAGGGCTGTATAAGTGCGACGCTGTATGATGCAGGTTAATTTTGTACAAATCATAACATGCTCGTTCTACATCTGTTCTACCTTTTACTTTGTTTAAAAAAAAAAAAACACATTTCCTTGTTTTACTGTTATTTTAACAATGCAATGATACTGTCTATGCCATAATAATGAAATCCTGCAAATACCTTCTGTTCGTTGTTGCACTGGACCTTGGAAAAGTGCTGCAGCCTGTATGAGATGCACATATTAAATTGAAGACAGTAAGGGTGGAGAAGGGGCTTGTTGGTAGGTTGAAATCTGATCTAGGTCACATGTGCTTCAGCAGCCTATCAGGCATACATAATCCTAAGGTAATGGATCTGAGAGTGCCATGGATATACAGGCAACACAATCAGCCTTCTGCTCCTTCTCCTAACCTTGCTGCGTGTTGTCTCCCCCAAATCCAATTGCTTTCCCAGTGCTCCCTCTGTAAAACAATCCCACCCTGTGCAGTTTAACCAGCCCACCGGCTGCTTGTTTCCCTGGTGCCACTTTCTGTAACAATAAACTTCCACCCACTGCCAAATATTCAGCCCACTTTCCGATCCCTTCCCCAGTGTCTGTCTATAAAAAAAACTCACGCCTAAAGTCAATTTTCCAACCCATCTCCTGATGGTTCCCCCATGCCCTGATTTAAAAATAAAATCCTCCCACTTTCCAATTGCTTTCCTATGCCCTGTTTGTAAAAATAAGTACTTGCACACTGCCAGTCATCCCACCCACATCCCGATGACTCCCCCATCCCATTTGTGGAACTAAATTCCCACCTGCTTCCAGTTATTGTGCCCCCCTACGGATTGCTTCCCCATGCCCTGTTTGTAAAAAATGATCTCCCACCCACTTCTGACCACCTCCTGATCGCTTTCTTATAAAATGAAACATCCACTCACTGCCAAGAATTCTGCCCACCTGCCAATCTCTTCCCCTGTGCCTCATTTGTAAAAAATTAACTCCCACCCACTGCCAATTATCCCACCCACTTAATGATCACTTTCCCCATGCCCCGCTTATAAAATAAACTCCCACCCACTATTAATTATCTGATTTCCCACTGATTTGTCCCAGTGTGCTTTACATGTAAGCCGAGAATGACATCCTGCAATAACTTCTGGCACCCAACACCCCCAACCCAGTCACCTTTTCAGTACCCATCATCCCACCCCACACCCACACCCTCATTTAGCTATCTGGTCCACCAGCACATACTGCTGCTTCCACTGACATGTCCTGCTTCTTTCAATGCTGATTATGAATATCTTATAAAATAGGAAAGTTTGGTTATTGACTTTTTAATATGTTTTAAACTTTTACTCATAACTTTGCCATTTATTATTTTGATAACAAATGTTCAACATAACCTTTTTTGGACCCCACCTCATGGAAAGGGTAGGTTTACTTTGTTGTGACTACCCCCCGGTCTCTTGGGGTCACGAGGCTCAGTTCAGTGGCCTCCCCAGCAGCCAGGACACAGCCTCGTGGACCCAATTTTGGCAGCTAGACTACCCCCTTGTCTCTTGGGGGTCACAAGGGCTCAGTTCAGTAGCACTCCCCAGCAGCCCAGCAGGACACAGCCTCGTGGACCCAATTTCAGCGGCCAGACTACCCCCCGGTCTCTTGGGGGTCACGACAGCTCAGTTCAGTAGCCCTCCCCCAGCAGCCCAGCAGGACACAGCCTCGTGGACTCAATTTCGGTGGCCAGGTAAATTAGTTGTAGCTGAGCCTTCCTCCCTGGAGCTGCGGTGCACTTTCTAGGAAATGAACCCGGACTCACTCCCTGCCGCGGTGCAGCTGCCCCGAGGAATTCCTTTGGCGCCAATTTCAAAGTGCCTGAACCTCTCCGGTCGGCGTCAGAGAAAAGGGGACTGCCATTTGAAAAAGTGAACCTCCATTCTGTGCTTCATATGCTCTGCTTCCATACAGCTTTAACAGCACACCCTAGGAAGACAGAGCAACTAGCATGTTAATTGATTTTTGCCTAAGTGCTTAGTTTGTTTGGAACCATAGAAGTGAAAATCTAGTTCTACTAATTTGCTTTCCCCACATACTTACTTATATCAGTACTGCATGTCTTGTTTCTACTGGGGAAAAGTGTTGCCTGACTAGCAGGAGCCCGTCCCCCGCGCCCTACCCTTTTGTCTCCTGCAACCCGCCCTCCCCCTTACCTTATTTAATTCCTTGTGGTCTCCTCCTTTCCACAGACTACCCCCCGGTCTCTTGGGGGTCGCGAGGTCTCAGTTCAATAGCCCTCCCCCAGCAGCCCAGCAGGACACAGCCTCATGGACCCAGTTTCGGCGGCCAGGTAAATTAGTAGCATCTGAGCCTTCCTCCCTGGAGCAGCGGTGCACTTTTTAGGAAACGAACCCAGACTCACTCCCTGCTGCGGTGCAGCTGCCCCAAGGAATTCCTTTGGCGCCAATTTCAAAGCGCCTGAACCTCTCCAGTTGGCGTCTGATCACTAGCCCCGCCGCCCCCACCACCATGCTTGGTCGGCTCTCTGTTAAATAGGCTGTGGGGGGCCATGTGGTGTGTGGAAAATAACCTATCAGCCCTGTTTGCCATCTGCAGGTTATTTTCTCTCACCACTAGTGGCTGTACTATCAGCCTAGCACACTCTCACCCATTTGTAAACCACACATGTCTAGCTCAGCCACTTACTTTTCCTCCCTTGTGGTACCAAACTCCCTGTGCTTTGCCTGGGCACCTATACAAAATAATTTACCCCTCTCCTTCCTCCCTCACTAGACAAATCCCCCTAACTTCCAGCCCATCTCTCTGGTTCCTTTCTTCTTTCATCCATCCTGTCCAACTGTAAAGTGTCCTATTTCTACAGTCCTTATATATCCGACACCAGAGCTAGTAGGACCCACTTAGGGTTATGGCCTCCCCCCACAGCACGCTATCTCCCCCTTCATCTCTTAACCCCCTCCCAAGGCTCTCCTCAAAAGGGCTCAAAATTACACACCTGAATGTGCGTAGCCTCCTACGCAACCTAGCCAACCTCACAGCATAGGTCGCCCATCATAAGCCTGATATCCTGGGCCTCTCAGAAACCTGGCTTAAGCCCCATATATCTGATGCCCAGTGTGCCTTCCCGGGCTATAACCACTTCAGACACAACAGACCAGGTAAGAAGAGAGGCGGCAGGGTGATCCTCTACTACAAAATACACCTAAACTTGTCCACCATTGACCACTCTCCTGCCAACCCTCCTGCATGCGAGTTTCTGCACGCTCTCCTCCTGCTGGGCCATACAAAGAAAATCCACCTGGTATGCACCTACATCCCCCCTAAGGATGGTCTGACTGGTCTCTCCTCCCTGCTTGACTACATCGGCACCAAAGTGGGTCCCAACAAAACCCTACTTATAGGCGACTTCAACCTCAACTGGCTGGGTACCAACTGCAACTTGTACGAGCCTCTGCTCTCAGGTCTTGCACTAACCCAAGTCATAACCGAACCCACTAGGCTCACCTTATGAGGGAACTCAGGCTCCCTTATTGACTGGATCTAGTCCAACAGGCCTGCCAATATCATATCCTCAGGAACCCTCCCGGATGCCATCTCTGATCATTCCCCTACCTAGTGTGTCTGGGGCATCTCTCAGCCTAAAATCCCTAGCAAGGTGATTGAACTAAGGGATTACTCCAAATTTAATACCCACGACTTCCTGTCTGACCTCCGAGCTATTGACTGGATGGGGGTCACTACCTCCAATGACCCCTCACGAGCTCTGGATTTATTCCTAGCCAAGTTTGTCCCCCTTCAGAATAAACATGCCCACCTCACTAGGAGGAGGGTGAGGGGTACCGTCACCAAATGGCTAAATGGGGGCCTATTCTCCCTTATGAAGACCAGGGACAAATGTTGGGCTACATACAAGGCCTCCCAAAACAATAATGATCTGATGGCTTACAGGCACCTCAGAAACTCCTGCAAAAGGGCCATCTGCTCAGCGAAAAGCGAGTTCTGTAAAGCCGCCTTACTCTCCTCCGGCAGCAACACAAGGAGTTTCTGGCAAATTATTAAAAACGCTATTGGGGGCACAGGTCACTGACTTACTTGTTGATGGGGTCGGCTGCAATAACCCCCCACACCATAGCAAACACCTTCAACTCCTTGTTCTCCAATCTGCCCACCCTTCCCCAGTCCCCAGTCGTCTTTCCCCCCAGTGCCCCCTCACCCGGTCTCCACCTGCGGCCCCCCTTCCAACTGAGACAAGTTTCACCTAAGGAGACCCAGAAGTTACTCTCAGGCCTCTCCCCTCACACCGGCACAGGATATGACAGCCTCGAGCCGAAACTGCTCAGACTGGGGGCCCACCTCCTTGCCAGGCCCATCTCGCACCTGTTCAACACCTCCATTAACTCTGGGCTCATTCCCAACCTGTGGAAGGTGGCAGGTGGCCAAGGTCGTCCCTGTCCCAAAACCAGGAAATCCCAAGGATCCTGGCAACTACCACCCATTGCCATTCTATCCACCACCAGTAAACTTCTCGAGAAAGCCATTGCCTCCCAGCTCTCCCAATATATCCAGGACCACAACATCCTCTCTCCTGCTCAGCATGGCTTCAGGAGAGGGCACAGCACATCCACCGCCCTTGCTGTGTTCACTTCACTGATCAGGACAGGTGCTGACCTAGGCAACCTCACTGGAGCCATTTTTGTGGACCTCTCTAAAGCATTTGATAGGGTGGATCACTTCCCGCTTGGCTCCAAGCTCCTATCCCTCGGATTTTCTTCCTCCACACATGCTTGGTTCATGAACTACCTCTCCAACCGACAGCAATTCACCTACTTCAACAGGACGACCTCCAACCTCTTACCAGTCCACTGTGGGGTCCCTCAAGGATCCGTCCTTGGTCCGACCCTATTCTCATTATTTATCAATGACCTACCATCCGTCACTGTACATGGTCACTCCACCCTGTACTCGGACGACCTTGTCCTCCTGGTTAGCTCCCGGGACATCTCCACTATAAACTCCCACCTGAATATCGACTTTGAACGCATCCAAACTTGGCTGGGGGACCACAGGCTCACCCTCAATCTCAAAAAAAACCAATCCATTCTGTTTGGGTCCCTGAACAAAATAAAATCTTGCCCTGCTCTCCTGCTGATCCTCGGGGCAGACGGCTCGCCCCTTGAGACGGTAACTTCTGCCATGTACCTGGGCGTCACCTTGGACCCACAGTTGGACCTTACCTCACACATCCGCAACGTCTGCAAGGCCACAAATTGTAAGCTTGGCCTAGCTTACCGAGCCAATAACTGCCTCACCCCCGCTGCTCACTTGGCCCTAGCTAGGGGGGGTCCTCCTCCCCTCACTCTGCTACGGACTCGTAACATTTGCCCCAGCTCCCAAATCCAACCTCTCAAAATGGGACACGGCCTACAATAATGTCTGCCGCTTTGAGCTTTCCACCCCTCCCCTCACCCACCGTTGAGACTTATACAGCCACCTGGAGTGGCTTTCCCCCGAAAAACACTGCTCCTTTGTTCTAGGTAATTTCATTGACAATATCATCCACTCTGGCACCCCTCCAGCCTTAGCCCTTCCCCTTAAACCAGGTGCCCCATCCTACCACATAAGATCTGGGACAAACCAGGGACTCCTGGTTCCTAGAACCCACACCCTCGTGGGGGATCGGGCCTTCTACATATATGCCCACATACTCTGGAACTCGCTCCCTGAGTCCACTCAGTCCTCCTCCTCCCATCCAAGCTTTAAAACCTCCCTCTGGAACTTCCTGAAACCTCCCTCTCCCTATTCCTGCTCCTTGTAGCCCTACTCCACTGCCCCTCTCCTCCCTTCAGTCTGGTAGGGTGGAGGCCTCAGCGTTACTTGCACTTCTTCTTGGTAGCTGGCCAGGAATCCTGGAATAGACCTCCTGCCTAGGGCTCCTCCCCTTCCCCTGCAGGCACGTACCACTGTCTTTGCTTCTGTTTTACTCCATTGTCCACCTCCCAATTACATCTCACCTACCCTACTCTATTGCAATGCACTGTGCCAACCTTGCCCTAGAGCCAGCCTTCAAATGCCTGTTATTTCTGGTATTTTACAGACTGCTCTACTGTCCATGTACGAACATGGTGCCAACCTTGGTCTAGAGTCAGCCTTGAAATTCCTGTTTACTCCCTATGTAACTTTCTCCATCCCTCAACTGTCCATGAATGTACTTTGTGCCTACCGTTCTCTAGAGCCAGTCTTGAATTGCCTGTTGTTCTTAGAGTCAGTCTTGAATTGCCTGTTGTTATGCTATGTATTTCTTTTGATTCCTCAATTGCTAATGTATGAAGTTGTCCTCTGTAACTCTCCCGGGTCACACCTGAAAATAGGCACTTGGCTGTCTAATGTACTTACCCGGTTAACAAAAGCAAATAAATAAATAAATAAAGAAGGCCGAGGCCCATCGAGATTGCCCCCCACCACACTGGTGGGATAATTAAACCCAGAAACTATTAGCTTCCATCCATTGATCTAAACATCTTTTAAAAGACTGGATAGAACTACTATCTACTAGTTGCTGTGGTAGTCTCTTCCATAGTCTAGGCACTCTTATAGTAAAGTAGTGTTGTCTTTTGTTTGTTTTTGCTTTGGCCACATCAGTCTGTTTTCTGTGGAGTCTTGGAGCCCTCTTTCTCTTGGAGAACTCTAAGCCACATTGGCTCATTAGCTCCTGGGACTTGGAAATTTTATGTAACAGTAATAAGTCTCCTCTTATTCGTCTATGGAATGCACTGCCTGGTGAGCTGGTTCGGAGATCCACAGTGGAGGGCTTCAAGAGATGGTGGGACAGACACAGAAAGTGGATGTATCAGATGATGGCCTGTTCCAGGAGGGTGGGGATGGATGATAGGGGTTTCTGGAGCACAAAGGATGGGAGGGCCTCGGCACCCAACTAAGGATCTACGGTTCGAGCAGACTCGATAGACCATAAGGCCTAATCTGCTGGCAAATAGTATGTTAGTATTTTGTAAAGTGTGTAGTCCAGTTTCTTTCAACCTAGTATTATAATTGCTGTTTGAAAGTCTGGGTACCAATTTTGTTGCCCTCCTCTAGATCCTCTCCACTCTATCTATATCCTGTATGAGATTTGGGCTCCAAAATGGGGACTCCTAGTCAGAATGAGGCCTGACATGTGTCCTGGAAAGAGGGATAATGCATTCCTGAGTCGTGGAAACGAATGTTTATTTAATTTGTGTCAATAGTGCATTTCAGGTTTTTGATACCTTAATAAAGTGATCTGTAAAGGATAATTTGTCAATAATGATTCCCAAATCTCTCTCTCATATGTTAATGTTTTAAGGGGTAAATTATTTAGTGTATAACCCTGCCTTGGATTGTTTTTCCCATAATTGTAGGACAGTACATTTGTCAGAATTTAGCTCCATTCCATTTTGTTTCCCAATTTTCAATGATTCTTAAATTATTACTTAGGGTAAGCCTATTTGAAATCGTGGACACTGTCCCCCCGCCCCCAAGTTTGGTGTCATCAGCAAATTTAACTAAGAGATTATCAGCTCCGATTTGCATATCACTAATAAAAAGGTTGAATAAACTAGGTCCAAGGACTGATCCCTGAGGTACCCCACTTGTAACATAGCCTACTTTGGAAAGGATGCCATTAATCCTCACTTGCTGCCGTCTATTGGTCAACCAGCAGGATACCCATCTAACCAATGACTAAGAAAAACCCTGTTTTTGTAGTTTATCTAAGAGTTTACCAGGAGGCACTTTGTCAAAAGCTCTACTGTAGCCAAAAAGAATTACATCCATAGGTTCCTCCTATCAAGTCCTTCACTAATATAGTTATAAAAGCAAACTAAGTTTGTAGTACAAGAAAGACTCGATCTAAAGCCATGTTGCGTTTTATCGGTTTCGTTCATAGTGATTAATTTCTGGTCTAGAAATGTTTTGATTATTTTTTACATTAATTTACTTATTACCGAAGTTAGGCTTATTGGAAGGTAGTTTTCTGGATTAGAGCGATTACCCTTCTTGTACATAAGTATGACTGTGGCGTTAACCAAATCATGTGGGATGTAATCTTCTTGGAGGGACATATTAAAAATGAGTGTTAAAGGTTGAGCTATAGCCTCAGATGTCTCAAGCAAAAATCTAGGGGTTATATCACCAGGCCCAGGACTAGAATTTATTTTTAAAGTTCGTAAGGCTTCAAGTGTGTCAATATGAGATATAACATAATCCAACGAAGTACTTGCTGAATGCATTATAAGTTTGGGCACTTCTTTTTTTGTAAAGACAGAGCAAAACTTCTCATTAAAAGCATCTGCAAGCTCCTTGTCAGTTGTTTTCAGTGAGTCATTAATAGTCAGGGGTCCCATATGTCTATTACTGTTTTTTTTTACTATTAAGGTATGAATATAACGATTTGCAACTGTCTTTTCAGTGTGCCAAACTAAACTCTAGGTTTCTTTTGGACTGCAAGATGGTATATTTCAAGTGTTTTACAGTTTTGTGTTTGTGTAATAATTGATCTTTATTAGTTGCCTCATTCTTTTTTAGTTGTGAGAATAACCTTTGTTTCTTTCTGATTAGTTTTTTTATATTTATATTTAGCCATAAAGGGATCTTCTGTTTTTTATTATGTTTCTTCTTTATAGGGACAAATAATTCTTCTAGGTGGTAAATAGTTGTTTTAAAATAGTCCCATGCTTCCTCCACAGATGGAGGGAGTAATAGTTCATCCCAACAAAGATTATTTAAATGTTCATTAATAATGAGAACGTTTGCTATATCATTTTTAAATTCTACATGTCTTAAATTTAGTAACAGATTAATTGTTAAAGCAAATGTTAAGGAAAAGTGATCACTATTGCCCAATGGGACACCAGTACAAATATTTGTTATAATGTTTCCTAAATTGAATATTACTAGATTAAGTATGTTAGTGCCCCGTGTTGACACAGAGATATATTGATCTAGTCTTAAATCCAATAGCAATGAAATTAGTTATTTTTCATCGTACGTTTTTCCTGTCAAAGAAGTCCAGTTTATAGATGGCATGTTAAAGTCTCCCAAAACCAATCTATTACCTTTGTTTGCCATATTCGAGATTTCATGAATTAATCTTGAGGTATAGTCAGCATTGGATGATGGGGGTCTATAACATGTACCAACTAATAATTGAGGTTGTCCCTTTAGTTGGACATTTACCCATAAGGACTCTATACCCTCAGTCTGGGGTAGTTGATATGGGATTATGTCCTCTCTGATGTATAAACAACCTCCCCCCCCCCATTCTTCCTAGGCGATCCCTATGATATAACTTATAACCAGGTAAATGCTTAATCCATTCTGAATCAGGGTCCCACCAAGTTTCTGTTATGGGTATAAGTCCATAATTGGCCATGCAACATTTGGCTTCAAGTTCTGCCATCTTAGCCTGATTTAGTGATCTGGCATTCAGTAAAAGGACCTCACAGATGGTTTTATTTCCATCTGGATTTTTTAGAGAACAGGCAATAGTCCTGGTCTCCCCCCAGCATCTAGTTTAAAAGTTTACTAATTGCTGCTACTACACTTTTACCCAATACAGAACTGCTCCTTCTGCTGAGATGTAATCCATCCCAGTAGAATAAGGGGTTTCTCTGATTGAAATGTTCCCAATGTGTGAGACATAATATACCCTGTTGGAAATATCATCTCCTAAACCTGTTGTTAAAGGCTTTGATTTTGGTGGTAATAAAATGTGTTGCTCTAGGGACAGGCAGGATTTCAGAAAAGCAAGCTAAACTATCTTTTTCAGCCAGTATATTAATAAGAGCAATGATGTCTTGTTTGAGTTCATCTAGGCTGGCTCTATTTATGTCGTTGGTGCCAGCATGTATAATAAACATTGGATTATCTCCTGTTCCTTTAATTCCTTCCCTGGCTACAGTGGTTATATCGGAGACTCTTGCTCCCCTTAAACTGGAACATGTCTGGTTGGTTTATCCTCATTGCAGACCAAACGGTCAATATGTTTGAAATAGAGTCACCAATTACATAAACTTGTTTTGTTTTGTGTGTGTGAACAGAGTCTATGGTTTGGGTAATCATAAATGTATCCCCTAGATTTAAATTTAGGGTATCAAAAATGTGGGTTTTCTTGTTTTGTTTCAATATGGGGGATTTTTGTGAAGAACAAGGTGCAAGGGTATTCCCTGTGGGGGTGGTTAGGTTAACATCATGGGAGAAATCTGTGTTTTCAACAGTGAGAACCTCATACTTGTTAGGTATTAAGGGTACACTGTGGAATACCTGACCTCCCCTTCATTTAGTTTTATGACTGGGGACTACTGTCCAACTATTTGAATCATCAAAGGAATGTGGGTGGGGGGAGGTAATGGTAACAGTGTTTTCTTGTGGTACAAGGGTCTTAGTTCAATAGTTGGATTCTTCCAAAGTTTTTACCTGCTCTAACATTAAATCAATGTAATCTTCCAATGCCTCAGTCTCTGGGCTAGCTGCTCTTGACGTTTGTAAGTGGATTATCTCAGCTTGTAATGTCTGGAGCAACAAACATCTATGGCAGACAAAGTCTGCAACCTGTGGGCCTCTACCAAACATTTCACATGAAGAGCAATAATTATGTGGTTCTTCCACTGTAATGTTAAGAAACGAAAACTTACAACGTCTCAGTTGCACATCGGAAGATCCCTTTTCCCTGCTATCTCAGCGGACACAGCAGACACACACAGGCGAGGGGTCGAGATCTCCACGGGGTGGTGTTCTGGCACTCCACCCAATGCACGAACCGGCGGAGTGCCTTATCTAGGGTGCCAGTGGCTGAGTGACTGGAAACCAGCTGTAACAGCCATGTGCTCCCTCCAGTCACCGGTGCCAGACATGCTGGTGCTGGCGGGGGATCATCAGACCCCCACAGAAAGGTGCCTCTGTGGTCGGGGGATGGAGATCGGGCCAGGGCAGGTGGCTAGCACATGCCCCCCCGGCTACTCTGCTGGTGCTCTATGCACCCCCGGCTGGTTGGCACCTTACTGGTGCAAGGGATCCATTGTGGGCCTGGGTTGGGCAGCCGATTGACTGCCGCCTGGGATCACATCCCCACCCATGCACAGCTCTGCACCTGGGGGGGGCAGAGACACAGAAGGTAGCTGGGCGGAGAATGTTACTTCATGAATGTGGTCCCCAAGTGGTTCTGCCTTGGGTGCAGAGCTGCATGTGCCTTGCACACTTGCTCCATATCCATTAGTGAATAGGCCCCAGTATTGCTATAGCAATATGTAATTCAATGCAAGTTGCCTAAAACAACATTTGGAAATATAATGACTGCTCAGCTATGGCACCTGACACAGTTCAATGATGTCAGCATCTTACCTTGATATCTGGTGATACACATTACATTTCTCACCAATTTCTGAATCAGCTGTCTCTGCCACATAGGTATGGTCATGGTCTTCTGTTGCTGCACTTCTGTGGAAATCAGACAATGCATAACAATGACCACCAATAAGGCTGAAATTTTGTGATGAGGTGCACAAATGATGGCATAAAACTACATGGCGAGCAACTTTGAAAGCAAAGAACCAACAGCAGAGCATTAAGTGGCAAAGAAGAAACACTCAGAGTACAGTTTCTTTGAGAAGTAACTACCTGCAGATCATTAGGCAAGAAATCAAAATTACTAGTACATCTTCATAAATCAATGCCAAGCAATGAAGTGATTAATAGTCTATGGCAGAACAGCACGTACAATACAGCAACGAAATTAGGAAAAGTAGTATATTAACTGTAGTGCTGGCATGTAGAGAAAAGAATGATGATTAGGTCAGAGTTCTGTATAGCCATAATGAGTTGCCAAGGCGTCAACACCATTAGGTTGTGGATGTTCATCATCTGACATTTGCTCCCGCTGTGACCTAGAATCACAAAGTAGCATAACTTAAAAATGAAATTAGACATTGTGGAAGGGCCTCTGTAGTCTATCCACAGGTCTTCCTGGAGGGTTCCCTTGTTTGTGTTACTACCTTTGTTTTCTTTTATATATAGTCCTGTCTGTTTAATCTGTGGCTGCCTTACATGGACTGGCCACCCATGTATCCCCTTTTTCACATTTGGTTCTTTTGTTTATTTACCCCTCCCCCCCTTATTGGCAACAACCTGTTGGTTAGCATACTTTATACATCGTAATTTTGAAAGTCCTTTTGAGGGACAGAGGACAATAATTTAGACTGTATAGGGTTTGTGCATCAGTGAGCTAGAATAGCCACATTTGTAATGTTTTTAATTCACTGTTTGTATTCAAGATACACATGTACATGGGAATTATTATTGCATAGTACACCCGAGTGAAAGCCTTAAGGAATAAATGTGGATTAAAGTAAAACTGATTAAAATAAAAGGGAAACCACCATAATAGGTACGTTTGGTACTGTACATAGCGAGGCTATAAATGCCGTTTTCTTGTTGGGTTGGTTAGGGAATTTAGGTAGTAACAAAACCAACAAGGCGCCAGGGAGCATTTCATATATTCACTTTGTTGCCCCTGTAATTATAGGCACTTTTGGACTGTAGCAACAGTCTTAATGAAACTTTTTAAATGGTGCAGTTTGCCCAAGAACGGCACAAAGGTCCTCAGAGTTATAGCAGTTGCAACCCATTGCCATCGCACTTCATAGGAACACTTGGGTTTTGCAAGATGCTACAAAAGCTTGGGTTTCTTTCTGTAGAGCTTGCTGCCATGCACCTCTGTTCAAGGAAAAAGCATGTTTTGTGCTGCAATGGTACTCTGTTGTGCGAGTACTTACATAATTGTAGGAGAGGTCTTCTGTTGCTGTTCCTTGCCCTCAGCTGATCACTCTAGGAGCCAGCTGGCCTCATTGTCTCTACTTTTATTCAGAGCTCAGCTGAAGGAGGGACATTCAGAACACCTCTTGGGTTAAAAACTGGATCCGGTGCTTAAAAACATGTTACAACATAAAGATTCCCCTCTGATAATTGTTACGTATACCTATGTTCTTTGGAAATAATAAAAATGAGTCCTATAGTGTATAACATATGTTTATTAAAATGAGACTTGTGTGACAAACCAAAACGGACCTATCCTGAGCAATAGCTTTCTTTGTATGCTCAGCATTGAGAAAGACAATTCAGATTTGAGTTGGGTGTTGAAGGTGAAGCACTCACTGAGACAGGTTTTTGCTAGTCATTTTGGATATATACTTTGCGACTGTTGTTGACTGGAAGCCATCTTTAGTTGTTATTTTTCTCTTGTTTTATTTTGTTATTTTATTTGATGAATGGAGACCGCTTAATTTTTGTTCTATAAATAAAGAAGAAATTGCCGTTCCAAGTTGGCGTATGTGTCCATCTGTTACCCACTTTTACCTCTCACAGACATGATGGGGTATGTGGTACACAATAGTTCATGCTTTGATTGTAGGCATAGTGAGGCACAAAGCCACAAGCCTAGGGCTGGAAGTCCTACAACAATGTGTCATACATCTGGCATACCCAATTCACTGTGATCTCTCATTCCCATTTTAAAAATGTAACTGTCTTGTAAAATGAACTTTCTAGATTCATCCATGCCATAGGCACTTGTAAGGCACGGCATGGGTAACATCTAATATGATTGCTTAAAAATCATGTCACCATTTTGTAAAAAGTAATACAGCATGTTACATTACAGACAACATCTCATTAGCATCACACTTGCCAAGACTGTGCTGAGATGCCACTGAGATCTGTTGGTGGCACACAATTGTTGTGAATTGGTGTTGTCAGCAATCTGGTATTAATAGTTCCTTTTGTGGACAGTAGCGTAGAATACTGCACTGGCAATGGGACCATGGGTGCATTACTAGTCACTTCTTCAGATACTAGATTGAACCTAGTAAATGAGGATGTAGACAGAAAAGAGAAAAATGTTGATAAAAGGTACTACTATTAAGATAGTTTTGGCTTACAATCAAGAGCATGAGTACTAGAAAAGAGGAACAAATGAAACAGAAATAAATCAACAGTGTTTTGCATGTGGAAAGGGTGACATTTATTACATGACAAATAAGTCACAACACTATTTGACATCACTGACGATGACAAAGTTGACTAATGCATTTACAACAAGTAACTGTATGTACACAATGCATAGCGCTATTAGAATCGAAGATGTTAGAATTGCAAATGAGAATATAAAACTCACATGTCGAGCAGCATTCTAGCCAGGTCAGAATAAAGTTCAAGCTTAAGCGACTGCTTCAGTGTCACCCAACATTCCATCTGTGAGCCAATGGCAATATGGCATTTGCCACACTTAGCATCATGATCCTTCTTTTTTCTTTACTTTGCAGATTCAGTGACAGTACATGACCTTCCACGCTTTGGGTTTATTGTACTCTTCACATTCTGTGTCTGTAAAGCTGACATGGTCAGCTGGGGAAGAGCTAAAATGAAAGCAGAAGTACACATTGGACCACTGGACAATGTGACAGTTGTTACAACCACTGATGCACGTGTACTGACGACGACAGCAAATGTTGATTGGTGACCAACAGTCAGTACCAGTATGCATCACTGTACATATCAAAAACTTCAACATGATATGGAGTCAACGCTCCTTGTGCTGTGTCCGTTTTATGAAAAGTTGCAACAGGTGTGTTGGCATTCTCATAATAGGCATTTATGTACCAAAATATAAAGACAATCACAATTATGAGAGGGCGCATCAAATGTCAGTGATTCTATCACTCGTGGATGCACAGATTAAAAGCCCTCTTAACATGGTCACAGTTGCACTGCAGCAACCCTTAATCATGGGTTGAACCATTGCAAATGTTACTGTGTGGACATGTAGCAGAACATGTTAATCCAATTGCAAATACATTACAAGATTCCATGGCAAGCTTGGAGTGCCAAGAGGAGCGAGCAGCTTACAGCGGCTTCAGTAGCTGTGGTATGTGTCGCCACAAAACTGTGTTTAAAATAAATGACACCCTTGTGGCCAACCAGGGTGCTGTAACTGCTTAATTTAACTCCTACTATACTCTGTGTGCCACTGAGCTACTCAGATACCTTCTCCTACCTACATACCTTCCTTCATACCCTTACTCCTCTCTTCTCTCCAATGGTACCTCTCATCCCCCTTCTCCCACCCCTAATATCCTTTGATACAGTCTCCCAAAATAACATGTTACAAACCCTCCTCACTATCAACCCATCAAAAGTCTCCTACCCAGATGGCCTAGACCAACAACTTCTCTCTCTTTCTCTCTCTCTCTCTCCTGTAGCCATTGCCTACACCCTTTCTCCAATTCTAAACATATCATTTTATAATGTTTTGGTCCCTACCCCCATTGAAACATGCTGTGGTCCTGCACCTTCCCAAAGTCGGCAACCCATCTTCCACTGGAAATCACCATCCTATGTCTGTCTCCTCCCTGCCTTGGCTAAATTACATGAACACCTTGTCCTTTACCAGTTTACCTCATTTCTAACTGACACCTCCTACTTCACCCCTTTCCAATCTGGCTTCTGAAATAATCACTGCACCATTACCTACAGACTTCAGTTCATTGACTCAATCACAGCTTGAATGGTCAATAGTAAAATTACCTCAACCATCTTTGTAGACCTTGCCAAGGCCTTTGACACTGTTTCACACCGCTGTAACCTTCACTACTGATCAACAGCTTGCAGATCGCCTTCAGCCACTAGCTGGTTCAAGGCCTACCAAACTGGCCTAACACCGACCACAGGTTAGAGTCATCCACAAAGAGGCTCACCCCTATTCTCATACTACTTCTGATTTCACAGATATAGGCATTAAACAGGACTGGGCTCAGCACCAACCACTGTGAGATCCCACTTGTGACTACTCAGGAGGATGAGACCTCCCACCCACCTCACACCCTGTACCCGCCCTACTAGCCAGTTTCCTATTCACCTGATTTTCTGCCCCCATATCCCCATATTCTTCAGCTTCCCCAGTAGCCCATGATGAGGCACAGAGACAAATGACCTACTGAAGTCCAGAAAGTGGACCTCCACTGACTGACCCTGATCCATGCTATCATCACCCCTTCATAAAACTCCACCAGCTTGGTCTTACATGATCTTCCATTAACAAAGCCATGCTAGCGATCGCCCAGGTGAACCTGTGCTCTCCAAACACCCCCATCCACTCACTCAGGATGACTTCCTTCACTTTGCCCACTACTGATGTCAGGATAACCAGACTATAGTTACCCAGCTATCCACGTGAGTCACCAGTGCGAACAGGCACGAATGTGGGCCATCCTCCAGTCATGAGGTAACCCCACAGACTAAAGGGAGGAGTTAAAAATGTGTTCTAGGGGAGTGGCCAGGGTATCAGCCAGTTTCATGAGTACCCAGAGATGAATCCCATCTGGGCACGGTGCCTTGTCCCCTCTTAGGGTATTGAGGGCTTCCCACACACTCCCTCAGGGTATTTTAGCATCCAGAACTCGCACTTCATCTGCCGGTCACCCTGCCCCCTCTCCTAACCATGCCACCCCCACAGTCCTTTTTGATAAAGACCAAGGCAAAGAAGTAATTTAATACCTCTTCCTTATCCTTACCTCCTCCACCAACCCACTCCCTATCATAAGCTGAATAATATGACCATTCATTTTTACTTGTTTGCCTGTTATACCCGAAGAACATTTTTTTCAACAATCTAATCCCCTGATCCAATCTTGGCACCACCACCGCCTTTGCAGATCTCACAACCCTGGCGACCCTCCTGGCTGTCTTATCATAGTCATCCTCATACAGGCAACACGGATGAAAATGAACCTTTTAGTTCTCATTTATAATTAACTAAGGATGACAACATTGAGTACAAAAGATGTAGCGATGGACAGTGCAGTGCTGGCGTGCATGTGCAAAGGTATGAGAAGCAGAAGGCAAGAGGTGTTGATGACATTGTTCAGAATACTACCACTGCATCACATACGGTAATGTGTTCAGTTAAGGAGGCAACAACATCTTAGGACATTGACCAGGTGGAGAAATGACAGAGAGAGATAACTAGAGTTGGAGTGGCCCATGGTAGAGGATTTGCAATAGAAAAAAGAATTAGTGGAGACTAAAGGAGGTCATCAACGTGTGGGTGCTGTAGGACAGGAGAGAGGAGGGCCATAATTAAAGTCTTGATGTACCTTAAGGGCATTACAAAGTGGGGTGGTGTGAACACATCTGCACATATAAGTGATGTACAAGAAAGGTGGGTGGTAGAGGGACAGATACAAAATGGGAAGCGTAGCATGATGCTGGAAAAAAAAATTGCATTTCTTCACAGAGAGAGGGTCAGACAAAGCAACAAGGTAGCCTGTAATAAGAAAGATTACAAATGAGTGACTGTAGAAACAGGTGGTCATTTATAACGATATCAACATCAGCTACTTTGCAAGGGTAGTGATGGTATAGCGAGTAAAGTCACCGGTCGTGGAAGGAAAAGGGAGGTGTAGGATAGGGATAGGTGGGAGGGTTTAGATTAGAAGGGGATAGTGCTGCAGCCAAGATAGCCTTGTGGTGTGGTGGTGAAGGGTGGCTGGCTACAGTGCAGCAGGAACTGTGTTTGGGACTGGTGAGGGGAGATTGTTTGCCCCTGCTTTTGGATGCCTGTTTTTTTTTTACAGTGCTGTGTTTTTTTTTTTTTTTAGCTTCCTCGACATGCACCCTCACCCCCCAACCCCAGATTTAGCAATCTTAAGTCAGGGGCTGCATTTGGCAAAGTACCCAAGAAGGGGAGTGGGTGATGTGGCACTGCCCACAGCAGTATAGCACAGTGGTTTAAGGATCTGAGCTGCAAACCTGGTGACTTGGGTTTGAATCCCACAGCCCCCACTTGCATACTGTGTGACCCTGAGCAAGTCACTTAACTTCCTTGTGCTCCCAGGTTACACCTGTAAACAAGCTTTCAGCTTAGTGTGTCTCTCCTGGTAAAAAACAAAAATAAAAAATGATGGAAGTCAGGTTATTGAGTTCTATATATCTTCAAAATTCCTTTGGGCAATATACCCTCACTATGATAGCGATCGCTATATTGAGATTGCTACCAACACATGCAACCAGTGAAAAACAGTTGTACTTCAGGTATTGGTGACAAGTACAGTGCAGGGTAAAACATGGGCATGGAACAAGAACAAGTGTTTGAGGTGGTAGGGATGGGTGACAAGACATTGACCTGGTATGGTCGGGGGTACTAACTAGTGTTAGATAGATACATAGACACTGTCAGCAGATAAGGGCCTATGGCCCACCCAGTCTGCACATCTGAGCTTGTACGTTCACTTTATGTTTTCCTAGAAGTCTGTTGCTCCTTACCCCTGACCGACAGAGGCCCCTTGTGTGTATCCCATGCATTCTTATATCTCATGATTGCTTCAGCCCCCTCCACTTCCTCTGGCAGGGTGTTTCACGTGTCCACTAACCTTTCTGTGTTGAAATTCTTCCTGACATTTCCTCTCAGTGGACCTTCCTCCAACTTTATCCCAAGCCCTCCAGTTCTGGAATATCTTTTTCATGGAAAAATAGTGTATTCCTGCACCCTGTTAATCCATGTATGATACTTGTATGTCTCTATCATATCCCTTCTCTCCCTCCTCTTTTCCAGGGAGTATATATTCAAGTGCTTCAACCTGTCCTCATAGGACTTGTGATACAATCCATGTACCATCTTTGTTGCCCTCCTCTGAACCTTCTCTACCCTGTCTATGTCCTTATGTAGGTAAGGTCTCCTGAACTGTACACTACACTCCAGGTGGGGCCTCACTAGTGTATTGCATAGTGGAATAATGACCTCCCTTTTCCTGATGGTGATGCCCCTGCCTACGCATCCCAGCATCCTTTTGCTTTACCTGCTGCCTTGTTGCACTGTATCACTACCTTGCTCATCGGAGATAACACCAAGATCCCTTTACTGCTTGCTGCGTGCTGTATCCTAACCCATCAAGTGATATGTTCCAGGGTTTTTGTGCCTCATATGCATTATCTGGCACTTCTTTGCATTGACTTTCATCTGCCAAACCCATGACCATTGTTTAAGTTTCTGCAGTCCATCCTCATTCTGTCTACACCCTCTGGCGTGTGCCCAGTGTTACAGAGCTTTGTGTCATCAGCAAAGAGGGAAATTCTGCCTTCTAGGCCCTGTGCAATGTCACTGATGAAGACATTGAATAGGACTAGTCCCAGCACTGATCCCTGTGGTACTCCACTGGTCACTCTTCCCTCTGTGGAGTGACAGCCAGTTACTACCACCCTCTGTGTCCTGATTCCCAGCATGTTACCTACCTGCTGCACTACTGTCCTGATATGCCGCCAGTTTGTATGTTTAGATCTGAAAATAAGCACCACAAACAGTGGCCATACAAAAAAACATGAATACCATAGATGTTGCTGAGAGAGTACTGGTATATGGATGCCTCCATTCATAGCACCTGAAAAGAAGTGTGTCCCCTTCTATAGTGTTGTGGCACTGCTGCATGACCGTGTGGGGTACAGAAGGAATGCACTGATGATTGGAAAGGAACTAGAAAAAAAATACGACATGAGACTATCTCAATTTCTGTGTGCTGGCAACACAATAAAGTTTTGGTGCGGGAGGTTTGAGCACAAGGATGTGCTGAGAAATATGTGACAATGTCCAACACTTTATGCATTCCTATGTGGGATCACCTTATGCACAGCTACTTTTGAAAACTGGTGCTGTATGTATACCGACATCAAGGCACAGTAACAACTCAACATGCACAAGCTTAGTGGTAATAACATTTGCATCAACCACAGACCAGCACGGTCCGATATAAAGAATGATGCACTGTGCAGTGTACCAGGTATAACAGGCAGTGTTGGCTGCATTATGCACTGTCTGATGTAGCCCATGCAATATGTGTGGTTCAGTGTTTCACGATCTTGCTCACACACACAAATGAATGAACACAAACTGAAGCAAAACTAAGAAAAAAAAAAAGACTGAAAAATGCAGTGAGTTCAGATTTGAGTTCCATCAGTTGGCCCATTTATGTCATCTTCGTTTGGTCTGGGGCACTGTATATCGGCAAGAATTTGACACGTTATGCAGTGTGTGGCAAAAATACGAAATTTAAAAGTGGCAACAACAGAAACATCAATGACTACTAACACTACATGAAGCCCACCATGGTTACTGGCTCATGCTTAGGGCATTAATCTCAAAGCAGTTGCTAAGGTGGTTGAACAGGAATCAGGCACCCTTGTATTCACCCTGTAGGTCTAGATGTGTGTGTGTGTGGGGGGGGGGGTGCAATGGCCACAAGTGACATGCTCCACTTTGGAAACCTAACCTCTCTTATATCTGCATTTGCCTATAGCAATACTTGGACTGCCTGTCAGCAATCAACAGCATACATGCATTGCTGACTACTGTAGACTTGTATCGCAACACTGTTCGTTGGTCTGAAAAATGAATTGCAAATGAGACCAAACAAGCCACCTGACAAACATGAACATCATGCTAACTGTGCCTCAGATTTTGTTGACAGCTGGAAAATATAACGAGGGTTGGTTGCTAAGACACACTAGTAGTAAAAGACAACTAGTACCTTCAACTGGATCTTGGGGGGGTGCACAAAAGATGGTATCAAAAGTGCCCTTTCAAGAAAATAGTATGAGTACATTGTAACAAGACAAAAATCATGTCACTATTAAACACAGATTAGATTGAAAGCAACTTTTATTATCATGTTTCATGCATCCTCTCAGTGCTGAGTGAATTAACCATTGAGCTTTTTGTACCGGTGTGGATTGCTGCTGTCTCGCCATTATAAAGGCTCTATTGCCTGGTGGCACTTGTTCGGGGGGTGGGGGGAAGCTATTTGACTAGTCCATGCCACACACAGGGGAAGGGAGAAAAAAGAATGCACAAGCTCTTATGGATGACAACTACTGGTTGGATTCATGATAGCGACACTTGCAAGCAGCAGAAAATATTGGAGGCATTATGTAGCATAACAAAAAAAAAGTATAATCATGGAACATCGGGAACAGTACCATTCCTCTGTTTTGCTTTTGTTGCATGTAGGAAGTGAAAACAGTAGCATTATGTAATTTCACAATGACCATAGCCACACTGAAACAAATTCCTGAGCGGGACACGGAGGAAAAAACGTAATAAATGTCTACTCGGAAAGGGAGATTGAGGTAACAGCTTAGGTACAAGCATAAATAACAGGTGGCTTGTTATGACAATCGCAATGAGTCAATGAAAGACTGCCCGAAACTTAGAACTGGCTGGTATTTATGCAGCTGACCCATGGACCGCTGACTGGCCAACCTGAATCATGAGCACACAATGCATGCTATGCATTTTTTTTTGGGGGGGGGGGGCATAAGAGTTCAGGTCACCAGTTATGAAAATGGACTATGGGAGACAGGAAAAACCAAACTGGTTGATATTTTAAAAAATTTGCCAATGCAGGGTCCAGGCAGGAGTACTAGTGCCTCAAAAGTGGCAGTGTCACCTCCGTATTTTGCATCAGCCAATACACGGCATGGCAACCAGGAAGGGCAACAATTAGTGTACTTAATCACCCCACAAATAGTTACTCAACAGCACATAGTACATGACTGAAAAAAATAAACACTGCACAAACATTGATGCGGGATGCAGGGTTTTGCACCACAGCTTGACTCAACATAGACCTAACAAGTCGCAGATAGTATGTAAATGATGACCTGTCACTGAATTATAATGATCATTTTAACAAGTAACAATTGCACACATTTTAGGGTGATTCCACACAAGCACTGAATTCCTGCGAAAAAAAAAAAAACACACCCTACTGTGATAGACATGGCCAGAGCATAACACTGCAGCAGGGCTTACCTGCTGAAACAAAAGGCAATGCCTGAAGATCGGAACTCACACTGCGGTGCTCCAGTGTGAGTAGGACAACAATTGGGATTGGAGTAAAGGATCAGCTATCCTAAAGCATGCAGGCTCTTTCAAGGTGGGAGGTCCAAATACTGTCCTTGCATGGCGGGCAGTCCGAGTAAAGACAGTATTTCGGGCAGGTCGCCATGAAATTGAAAGATGTTATTTACCACCACATGAATTATAGTTACGGGCAAACTGAGAATGCACAGCGTAACCAATGGGTTTTTGGCACATAAATGTGACACCACAAATAGGGGTTAAATATTGCCACTAAGAACCTGACAGTGTCCTGTTAATATACTCATCTGACCACATGGCTTTATCTACCCTCAGCTTTGTGATGTCTTCTAGAAGTGTCTCCACTGTGAATGGACTGGTGTCCACTATTCCCCCTTCATTGCCTCTGCCACCCAATTGTGTTTCTTGACCCTCCCCTTCCTGAGTATTGAAAAAATTTCATTTTTCAGTATTTCTGCCTTGTCTAGACCCTATTCATTACACTCTCCCTCCTCCTCTTTAAGCATCACTATCCCCTCACTATTTTTTCTTCTGTCGCTGATGTACCTATAGAATGTCTTGTCCACTTTCTCCACCATCTGTGCTAAACCCTACTCTGTTTGTGCCTTAGCTATTCTCATCACAGCTTTCCCTGCTTCCCTTAAACATTCAAGGTACACCTCTTTGTCCTCCTTCTCTTGGGTCCCCTTATATTTTCTGTAGCTCAGTTTTTTAGCCCTTACTTTGTCTCAAGTTTATTTAGAAAACCATACTGGTTTCCTTCTTCTTTTCCCTTTTGCCACTATCCTAACACTTTGGGTTGTTAACTCCACTATGTCTTCATTTAGTTTCATTATAGTTACTCCATGTCCCCTATTACCTCACTCTTTCCCAAGATTATTCTTATACATCTAGTCATCTCCATGAAATCTACCCTCCTAAAATATAATATTTGTGCCCTTGTGTTGCTTACTTGCGTCCCTATCTTCATGCTGAACCACACCATGTAGTAGTCTCTGAAAACCAGCTATCCTCCCACCTACATTCATTTGACTCTGTTTCCGTTGGTCCATACCATGTCCAGAATTGATTTGTCCCTGGTTGACTCATGCAACAGCTGCCTGATACCAACCCCCTGCAGGGTTTCCATGATGGCTTTGCTCCTGGCTGAAGCAGCCACCAGGGTGGTTCAATCCACATTGGGCATATTGTAATCCCCTATTAGCAGGATATTTTTTTTTTTTTTTAACCAGGAGAGACACACTAAGCTGAAGCTTGCTTACAGGAGTGACCTGGGAACACAAGGAAGTTAAGTGACTTGTTCAGGGTCACACAATATGCAAGTGGGGGCTGTGGGGATTCAAACCCAGGTCTCCAGCTCAGAGTCTTAAACCACTGCACTATACTGCCTCCTAAGTCTTTAGCTGCCATGTTGTGTATGTCCTCCACTAGTTACCTGTCTGCCGCATCCATTTGTTCTGGTGGTCTGAAGATCACCCCTGTGCGTATTGCTGTGTCATTACCTGGCTCAAGGGTGACCCACATTGTCTTGACCTTCTTTTGTCTTCCCTGAGCGTCTGTATCTTTTATATCATCACTGAAGTTCAGGGTCAGCCCCCACTCTTTTTACCCTCTCTATCCCTCCTAAACAGTGTATAACTGGTACATTGACATCCCAGTAGTGATTGGCAGAGTAACATGTTTATTTATTGAGATATCAGAATTACAAACTTTTGAGTCACAGACTCCTTTGAAAAGGCTCCATGTCATGGAAGCACAAAGCAAGAGAAATTGACAATACAATGAAAGGTATTATAAATGAATGCAGAGGGTAAAACAACCCAGAGTCAAGTATGGTACAAAGGTCATGTATTTGTTATTACTACTAAGTCAAGATCAGCTTCCATCAACAAGGTCTTCATGACTAGAACTTTATTTCCCAGGTCCTGAGCATTTTCTTTTTAACATGAGCACCCATTGTTTGCAGTCTGCTCTCCCACTGCTCCTGTTGTTGCTCACTTGCCTCTTACCCCCACACTAGTTTGCTTTCCTATGTGGTCTGCACCCCATTCCTGTATCGCCCCCTCATACACTCTTCATCTGCATGTCCCAGCCTATATGTCTGATTCAGCTTTTTCTGTTGAAAACTGAAGTTCCTGCAGGCTATCCTTCTCATAGTTATCCACTTGTGCTTTAAGACATTTACATTACTGCTACTGTACTTGAATTTAATCTGACCAGACTATATACTACAAATACTGCATTTACTTTCCCTCCCTATCTTACAAATATACAAACATCTTGATCTGTGAGCAGAAGCAGAAGTTGCTTTCACTGGTGAATATGTTTTTAATTTTTTTTTTATTCTACGACTTTAGTGGGTTGTATTTTTTTCATAGTTTGTGGATTCTAGATGTTGCAGACTAAAACTTTTTGCATGGCTAACTGCATGATATACTACATCACAAAGGTACAAGCTAGCCCTTAAGGGTTTCTGTTACTCTTTACCCATTGTATAATGTGGCATATTACGCAGTGGTGTACCATGACTGTGCAAGTGTATTTATGTTATGTCATCTGGATCCATGATGGGTCATCGACAAAATATTTGTTGAATGACCCGACAGCGAAACCAGCAGGTCAACTGCATTTTGCAGTCAGCTGCTGGTTTGCAAACACAAATGTTTTCTTCAAGGGGCTTCTCCCCCAAACCTTTCACATGGAGGGCAGTGCCCCCCACATCCCTCCACTTAGGATTCTCAACTCTGAGTTGGAGCTGAGTCGAGGGTGATGCAGGACCACCTACAGACAGTGTCAGGTACCAGTGGGTTTCCTACATGACATGGCACTGTCATCATTGTAGGGAACTCAGCTGTTGACATGTCGACTTTGGGGATGTATAACATGTCATCTCAGCATAGTAAAATTATTCATAATTCAATCTGACTGAAGTGTTTGCATACATAATAATAATTAATTCCTGTGATTGTTTTCTTTCAAAGGTGCGCATGTGCATGCTGTGGACCAATGAGGACTGTGGAGGAGTCAACATATTCCCATGAAGCTGATCCAGTTGTAGAGCATTTGGCTGACCATGCATGCATAACCAGGCATCCAGGGTTTCAGATGGTATGCATTGACATAGGGATTTTACAGACCACGTACTTTGCTTACAGACAGCAGTATAATGCATTTAATGAGTCAGTGTCAGTGGCTCAGTAGGTAGCACACTCGCCTCTGAGGCTGGGACATCAGAGGGCTGTGGGTTCAGTTCCGACATCTGGCACTTGGGTTAATATCCAAGTACTGACACTGTAGTGCAGCATGAGAGGGGTGCTGCACTTCTGAGGTGCCATCTTTTGGATGAGACGTTAAACCGAGGTCCCATCTGCCTGGATTGGTGATAGTTCAGGCGGATGTTAAAGATCTCATGGCACTTATCGAAAAAGAGTAGGGGGAATTTCCCTGGTGTCCTGGCCAAATTTCCCTCATTCACTAAAAAAAAATACTACCAACAGCTTAATCTGTTTCAAGGTCAGTTGGCATTCATCTGTATCCCCCTTCCCCAGGTCGTGCCTGAAAATAGGCAGGATTTGTCTAGTGCACTTACCCAGTCAACAAAAACTAAATATAAATAAAAAAAATGATGGACCCATTGACAAGTAAGTAGTTCCCTATTACTGTTTTGTTGTGTTGCTTACATTGATTGTGGTTTGGTTTTTCTGTCTTGATTGGTTTGAGGTGCTTGTCAAATATCTATTACATCTTCAAATGGTCAACTGCCATCTATGGAAACCAGTATGCATCAGAAACTATTCATTCTCATGAATTTTAATGCTGCCTGTATTTCAGCTACCATTCTTTTGTATTGGAATATCTGGATACTGTGCATATGTAGAATGACAATGACTACAGTAGTTAAAACAATCATTGCCTTAGTCATAGTGAGAGCTCAGTGCAAGTCCATAGTACTACTAAATTTGAATAAGTAATCTGTCTTGCTTTGATATAGTACTCAAAACTACCACTGAGCATGGCTAATGCACAGTTTCAATACACAGATTGCAGCATGGTTTTTATTCACTGCAATCTGGATGTTAATCAGTTTTAACAGAGTTAAGAAGTGTAACATACACAGTGCCTGCATCCAGTGCACTATATTATGCATAAACAGGTTGCAAATATAGTAATGCGTAAAATCATTTTGAATTTCATAACAATAATTCTATCCCCTCATACCCCAACACCATCCTCTCTTGATACCACAAGCCAGAGCTAGCCTCATGGGTCACTCATTCAGTATACTGTGTTCTCACAAGAGTTGTACATCTCACACCACTGTCGAAAGGAGCACGCAATAGTTGCAATCAGAGGTGCATGTTCCTACATTAACCTTTAGCATGAGTGTAACTCAAAACTGAACATTCCACCTGATGCCAATTGTTCTGCCCTCTTCCTGATCATGTCTTCAGTGCCCTGATAGATTAGAAATTGGTCTCACTAAGTGCAAATCAGCCCATCATTCTACTGGCCATGCATCTGGTATCTCGTCTTAGCAAAAACAATCTAACCTCCTGCCAAACAACCTGCTCCCTACCACACTATGGTGGAATGCTGTTATGTATGGAATTCCATGCCTGGAATATGATTTGTCTGCTGCAAGAATTACTTCATTATGTTGTTCTGCTGCGGTCATGATAGCACTACTACAGCAAAACAACCTGGAATGCTGCCTCTTAGTTCCTTTCCTCTATCCAGTTAAGCTGAAAGTTGTTTTTTTTTTTAACTTGAACTTATAGAAACATCTGCAGCACACTGTCAGGTAAAAAAAATGTTAAAATGTATATTCACTGTCGTCTTCATTGTTTTTTTGCATGACTTTCTATGCTGTGACTGTTCATACACTATAAAAGATTGTATATGAGCAATCCTACACAAACAAGGACATTCTTGTATCTAAGGGTTCTCTTTGTAACAGAGCACCTATCAAGCTACATTCTTGAGGACATCTGTTACCAGGTAAACCTTTCAATACAATAATATCCTTGTTGCGTATGACTGTTTCTACACAATCACCTAAGTCATGCATGCCTTACCAAAAAAGAACCAAGGAAGCAAGATCAGTTGTCCTCCCATGCCATTGCCCAAGTAGTGTGTGATAAACAGATGAACTGACTGGTCAGGCCAACGGTACATTAGGCAGACATGGGGGCAGGAGGAGGTATAAGCTAGACAACACTGTCTATTGCTGAGACAAGTGAGAAACTGCTCCTGAATGTGGCAAACTCAGTGATTCAAAAAACAGTTAATCAAAAGTACATCTATTTTTATTCTGTGACTAAAATATTTTTTTCTTGTATTATAGTATTTATAACTTGGATTATGTACTGTATTTGTGATTCTGAAGCAGCATTCTGAAACTGTTCGTTGATGAACTATTTTATTAAAAATCTCCCTCTTAATTAGGAAAACATTCAAACAGTAAACTTTTACACCTTTATTTTTGAACATTGTATATAACAGTAATAAGACATTCAAATAAGTTAGTTTAACAGTTAGTTAATTACCCTATAGGATCAATAATGCAATTGGCTGTGCCTTGTGTCACATTACACAGCTATAGTGTGATTAGCATATGAACATATGAAACTGCCAGCAGGTCTAGGCCACACGATCTGTCAAGCCTGCTCTGGTGTGCAGTTAGCCATCCACTTGCACTGCAGCTTCTCATCAGTCCCATCTCCTCATACCAATGGCCATCCACCTCATTCTGTGGAGGGGGCACCATGTAAGTCATCCTCCAGTACTGGGGAATGCACCCCGTACTCAGAGGTAGTGAATAAGTTAGCTACTGGCTCTGCTAGGAACTTCATCGACTCCTTAAACACCCTCAGGTGTTTGCCATCTGTGTCTGGTACCATATTCACCTTCAGTGCCTTTAGAATTTCCTGTATCCTGTTCACTGAGATTGCCGTGTCTTTCTCCAGTAAGATGGTAAAAGTGGGTGATTCGATAACTTTGATTTGCTATACAATAACTTACAAAACACACATTTTCATTATATAAAATGAAGATTGCATATCAGCCAGTGTCTACATAAAAACACCTGGCTGATCTGCCTGATGAATGGCTTTGTTGATGCTAAAAAAATAATTTGATTTTTTGAATCCCAGGTTTGTCTAATAAAAGCTATCAAATCACGCACGTGTTGTGTGTTGTTGAACAATGACCATCACATTTGCAAATCGTTCTCCAGTTTTCAACTGGTAATGATATTTTCGATACGGCTAGCAAATTAAAACAAATGACAACCATTGAGTTCAAATGGTTGTCTCTCAATATGATATCTTCGTCAAAACAGTCAAATTTCACTAAACATCCACTATACAATAACCAAATGGTTAAGAAAGGTCTGCTTGCAACATCAAGCTACTGTTATTTTACTTTGTTTTGAAATAGCCCCCACAACCTGGAGAAGTCAAAAATAATGCTAACTTCCCTTCTGGTCTGCCAATGTTCAACAAGATTGCCCTTTCCTCTAAATCAAAATCTCTGTCTCTCTGTCTCTCTGTCTCTCTGTCTCTCTGTCTCTCTGTCTCTGTCTCTGTCTCTCTGTCTCTCTGTCTCTCTGTCTCTCTCTCTGTCTCTCTGTCTCTGTCTCTCTGTCTCTCTGTCTCTCTGTCTCTCTGTCTCTCTGTCTCTCTCTCTCTGTCTCTCTGTCTCTCTGTCTCTCTGTCTCTCTGTCTCTCTGTCTCTCTGTCTCTCTGTCTCTCTGTCTCTCTGTCTCTCTGTCTCTCTGTCTCTCTGTCTCTCTGTCTCTCTGTCTCTCTGTCTCTCTGTCTCTCTGTCTCTCTATATATAACACCAAACCATGTTTCTTAAATCTGAATAATGATTGAGGATTTGATATAGCACTTGTTTACATACAGTGAAGCCAGCCAGGATGAAGCACCGTGTCACAGGTTTCCTGCATGACAAATGGGGGTAACTTCTATTGAAATTGTATTGTTTGCTGTAATAACTCTACTGTAGAATTCTGCATAGTTGGGCTTCATCATGGTGGGCTTTACTGTATTTACAGTAAGCACCACCCAACACCCAACCAATCACACACTTCTCACCAGTTTGAAATGAGATTATAATAAATGTTCACAGGTTTCAACCCATCATTCACTGAAGTACTGAGCTTGACATCTGATTACTATTTCAATGTATACTTCAAATTTTTCTTTCTTTTTTTCTTCACCGGCAGTACTGATACATGGCATATTGCCAATGTGTTCGCTGGTGTTGGAGTTACTTGGAAAGAGAGGTCAGGGTCCCAGTACCATCACGTGCAGTCAATCGCATAAGAGTGGCATTCCCTTCTGTTGAGTACAGCAGGTTTAAGTACCCTGATATTTAGCAGCAGTCGCATTACTGTTCACGTCAAGTTTGTCTGTTCTACAGTTTTGAGTTTTTGTGTTACTGAGTGTTGTTAGACTTTTGGATTATTGCATCCAATTTGTTAGTGTTTATCTGAAATGTCATAAAAGTCCCAAATCAGATAAATTGCTTAGGAAACAATGTGCAGACCACAATGCATGTGGCTATTGAATGCTGTACATTATAAACATAGACCACTGACCCCAATGCTGAATGTAGATTGTGATTTTCCAAGTGTTTCAGTTTTAAAGCTTGCATTATTAAATTGAGTATGATGAGTCTGTTCAAATACATTTTATTCATCAAATCTTACTGTCCATTAAGTTTAGTAGTATAAATATTTGATGAGGATCAGTGGATGGAGTTTATGTGGAGTCCAATGGGGAAAAAAAAAAAACGTGATCTACTGTAATTCTTATTACCCACATAAACCAAATGTCAACATTTCATTTTGAGATGATATGTTAATGACGACAACACATGAGTAAGTAGTAAGTAGTAGTAAGTAAATTTTATTTTTAAGCACTTTTCAAAGCCAAAGCGCTGTACAATTAAGCAAACATTAGAATTTACAAACTGACAAAAACAATAACAATAAAATCACAATAAAATTCACAGTAAAATCACAATAAAATCACTCTCCATATGCTTTTCAGAATAAATACGTTTTTAACTCTGACTTAAAACTCTCGACGGTCAGGCAGCTACGTATCCGACAAGGTAGAGAATTCCACAGGGTGGGGGCAGCGTAAGAAAATGCACATGCCCCAAATGTTTTTAAACGTACTCTGGGAATCTCTAGCAATCTCTCGTGAGTGAGAGGGACAGTAGGGAATAAGGAGATCTTGCAGGTACCGCGGTCACTGTTCATGTAGGGCTTTATAGGCCAGTAAGCCGACCTTGAAGGTGATCCGCCACTGAACCGGCAGCCAGTGCAGTCCGCGCAGCACAGGCATAACATGACTGCTTCTGGATGTCCCAGTCAAAAGCCTGGCTGCTGCATTCTGCACCAGCTGCAAGCAGCAGATATCAACCCCCGGTAGCCCTAGGTACAGGGCATTGCAGTAATCAAGGCGAGAGGTCACAAAGGCATGGACCAGTATAGAACGTCAGCCAGAGAAACTAGGTGTTTCACCCGGGCAATATTCCTAAGATGGTAAAAGGAAGATTTGACAACGGATGACACCTGTGATTTTAGGGTCAAACCGTCATCAATAACAACACCCAGATTACGCACCCGGTCTGAGGTTGGGAGCTGAGCACCATCAATCCATATGCCTCGAAGGAAGCCCAGCCTTGCAACCCACCTCAAGGCGACCTGGGTCCACCGCCAACACCTCAGTCTTATCCAGGTTTAACCTCAGCCAGCTAGCACTTATCCAGTCCTTGATCTCGGATAGACAGCTGTTAAGTATGGAGACTGCATCTTCCTGTCCAGGACTAAAGGACAGATACAGCTGGGTATCATCTTCATAGCAGTGAAAACCCAGACTGTATCGCCTAATAATGTCTCCCAATGTCAGCATATAAACAGTGAACAACATGGGTGCCAAAATGGAACCCTGTGGTACCCCACAGGACAGGAAGATGGCATCAGAGGAATAAATTCCAGTGATAACCCTCTGTCTCCGACCCGTGAGGAAAGATCGAAACCAATGCAGAACTGTACCAGACAGTCCACAATAAAGCCGCAGGTGTTCCAGAAGCACACCATGATCCACAGTATCAAATGCGGCAGAGAGATCAAGAAGGACTAGAACAGTACGAGCCTTTCGATCTCTCGCAATCAGGAGATCATTTAAAACCTGAACAAGAGCAGTCTCAGTACTATGTCTTTTCCTAAATCCGGATTGAAGAGTATCATAGATATTGTGATTTGTAAGATGGCCATCCAGTTGTAGCACAACCACGTTTTCAATAACCTTACCCAAAAAGGGCAGGTTAGAGACAGGTCTGTAGTTAGCTGGACAGTCCGGATTCAATGAAGGCTTTTTCAGGAGTGGTCGAATGACCGCCTCCTTTAGGGGATCAGAAAAGACCCCCTGCTCCAAAGATTTCCAGACAATTTCAGCAAGGATCAGGCAGATAGTATCTACGCAACCTAATAGTGACGTTGGGCCCGGATCCAAACTACAGCTGGTTGGACGTACAGTCTGGACAATCCTCACAATATCCATGAATTCTGGCTTACCAAAGTCACACCAGGTGACACAGGTGTTTGTTTCCCCTCACCAATCACTGCAAACCCTTGAAGAGTGAGCCTGGCCGATATCCGACCTAATGCCAGCAATCTTATCTGTGAAAAACCGAGCAATCTCATCACACTTTATTTGTGAAAAATCTTTTCCAGACTGTAGACAGAGTGGGTTGCACAGTCTGTCGACAGTCCGAAAGAGTTGAGTTGGTCGGTTTCGCGCAGCAGCAATCTCCCTGGACAGGAATTTTGCCTTCTTACGGGTGATTGCTGATTGATAGATACCGTAATGATCCATCAACCTAAGTCTGTCAGCATCCAGGTCAGACTTCCGCCAGGCCCACTCTAGCCTTCACCCCACTCTCCTCAGTTCCTTCAAGACTCATCAAACCATAGAGTCTTAGGGCACTGAGTGAGTGGTGGATTTGATGAGCAACTAGGTCCAGGACCTCGCTCACTGCCTTATTATAGGCAAGAACAAGGTCTCCTGGACCCATGCTCTTGCCAGAAATACCCGATAGGTCCAGTACCACTAAAAGACCCTCTGGGGTAGCTCCCTTAAAGGATGATACTGAAGCATCTCCGTAGAGGCAGGCCTATTAGGGAGCACCCCAAAGCTGAATCTTATGGTGTGATGGTCTGTCCACACATTCAGTTCCACCCCCAAAGGTGTGATATCCAAATCCAGTAGGAACACTAGATCCAATGAGTGACCTCCTATATGGGTAGCAGAGGTAACTAACTATGACAGGCCCAACATAGTCATAAGTTGGAGGAAATTCTTTCCAAAATGCGAGAGTTCATCGTCTACCCAGCATTGAAGTCACCCAGTATTAACCATCTGGGCGACTCCAATGCCATGTCAATGTAAGTCTGCGATCCCTTCAGAATTCTCCACCATCACCGGGTGGACGGTAGATGAGGAGAATCCTAAACCCTGCACCTGCTGCCTGGATACACTCAAAGGATCTAGTGTTACCCACTGGCACATCCACAAGATTCAGATCTGTTCTAAAAAAGATGGCTACTCCCCCGCCCCTACGATCCAATCTCGGGCGATGCATCACCGAGAACCCAGCTGGAACAGCAGAGTCTAATATAGGACCTGCATTCTCATCCAGCCAGGTCTCAGTGATACATGCCAGGTCAGATGTTGCAACAAGATCTGCAATAATTGCAGTCTTGTTCCTAATGGACCTGGCATTACATAGCACCGCCTGGGTTGGATGGGTTTTCAGAGAGGAGCGCAGTACCTTCCCACAATCTGCGGAGCCCTTGGGTATGGGAATCAGGCAGGGAGGACCCCTCTCCTGATCCCATTTTGTCCCAGGGCATCTCCTCGTCCCAACTACCCCTATCTGCCCACTCTTTTCCAGTCTCCCACTCTGTCCAGTCCAACCATCCTTCAAATGCCTTCTCACTATCCCCGCTGCACGACACTTATTAAAGACATCAGCAGACAACTGGGGACAGTGAAAAGGACGGGGGCTCCGGAGCAGAGCGGGAGAATAGTGCCTGACCATTGTAAGGGCCATCCAACACATCTTAATTAACCAGTATCTAACAAAACTAACTTAACTTAAGACAAACCTATTTTAAATAAACAAGTAATGTTATACTAAAACAAACAAAACATGTAATAAAATAAAATAATAAATTATATTTAGAGTTTAAACTATTAAGCCGGCATCAAGGTTTTGACTCAAATAACATCATAAAAGGTCTATATAACCATAGAAAGGTGGGTAAAGAGACTACAAAACCAGAGAATGTAAAAATTTTTTTTTTTTTTTTTTTTTTTTAAACTCAGCAGAATTCTCACTGCGGTGTGAGAGTAGATGCAAGCAGTCACGGTCTTTTAAACCCCACAACTCTCACTACTAAGAGAGATAGGGCATATTCAGAGTCAAAGCATAAAACTTAAAGCATCCAGTATTCCAGATTTAGGAACTCCAGTCTATCTAAAACCCAGGCGATCAGAGTCAGGCTGACTTGTGAGCAGAATAAAACTTTAGACAATTCTAGTCCAGGAGCATCAGTATCGCCGCAATCGTGTGAGGGAGAGTAGCTACCCCAAAGTGGACCACTGACCCAGGCTGGACCCAAGCGATGACCCCGGAACAGTGTCCACCCACCGGTAGACCCCCTCCGGTAAGTCCAGGAGACCCTGGCAACTCACACCCGCCCTTCAGCAGGTCAAAGCCGACGTCACCCGCCCGAGCCCAGCCAGCATCAACCACCCAGGCAACTATCCCACAGCACACCTCCAAACTCAGATCACCATAAAATCCACAGGCACAAAATCATCTTTAAATCTCCTCACAGTCAGGCAGCAGAACCGGGAGGCCAAAAGATCACACTCTCCTCCCCAAACTCTAAGAGCCTCAAATGCCCCAATGTATCAGACTGTTCAATGCTGTAATAATTCACCCTAGTGATCCGATAGTTCCACTTAATTATCCGTTGGGGGCTCAGATAGCAGCCCAGCCCAACTCCCAAAAGCCCGGTACAACTCACGGTTTAATACAGTTCACAGATTGACACTGTGGTTGTTACTCTGAAAATCGAGAGTGTTCTGCTTATTATCCTACTCATGGCACGAAGAGCAGCCCAGCCCAACTCCACCAACAGCAGACAAATCCTCATCTAACAGCATGAGATGGTATTGAGGATACAAAATCATATTAACAGCTGGTCACCAAGTAGTGGGTCAAGGAAACAAACTGATCATAATTTACTTACAGTCAGATATTAGAAAATTGTTAACAAAAACAACGGTTTAAGTGCAGGCATCGAAAAACGTATGGACCTTGAGGTAAAATTGAACACTTTTTAAAAAAAATTTCCACATTAACTGACCAAATGCTTCAATAAATACATTCAGAACATAACTGCACTTGCTTTTTTAAGCCTTTGTAGTAGGCTGAACATCATGCTTATGTTTAGAAAAATGAAATGACCAGTTTGCTCACATCACTCTTTTTTATACAGAATATAGATGAGACAAACTAGCACACTACAATGCCGTGATGTAACCCTTCAATACTGTTTAATCAGCTATAATTGAAGCTGCGAGTAGTGTTATCAGCTGTTATGATACATGTCTTAATTTGCATGCGTATTGCCTTGATTCAGTTCAAACAGCAAAGAAACATGAGCTATGGGATGCAACTGCAATGTCATTATCAGGATGCTCAGATGAAGAGCTCAGAAAGTCAGGTGTTGTATTTAACATTGAGATGTCAATGTCTTCGTCTGAGAGTCCCATACATGTAACCAGCACTGCTTCCATGTGTTCATCCACATATTCTGTAAAAGGATGCAAAACAAGACATTTAATATTTGTTAATAAAAATGGGGCCCTTCACAGCTGTTCTAATTTAACTGGATCTAATTTTTAATGTGAATGGAAGTGGGCAGAGGTGGTACCGCTTCACAAGGGGGGGGGGGGGGAGTAAGTATGAGCCAGGAAACTACTGCCCCGTTAGTCTTAGCTTCATGGTGGGAAAAAGAATGGAACCCCTCATAAAGGAAAGACTAGTATGACACTTGACAGTACAGGAGCCTTATTCATAAAAAGTCAGCATGGGTTTACTAGTGGAAGGTTATGTCAGAGTATCCTGATGGAGTTTTTCCAAGGGTGTTATGGAGGTGTATGACCAGGGAATGCTGGTGGGTTTGAGGGGTGACTAGTAGTGTTCCACAGTGGTTGGTGCAGGGACACATATTGTTTAATGTATACGTAGGTGACTTAGCAGATGTTCTAAATGGAAAAGTGTGCCTGTCTGTGGATGGCACGAAAGTCTATAACAGAGCTGACAATCCGGGGGGTGGGTGTGGAGAAAAAGGGGCAAGATTTAGTCAAGCTGGAGGAGTGGGAGGAAAGGTGGCAGCTTCAATTCAATGCAAAAAATATAAGATAATGCACATAGGTTGCAGCAATCCCAGGGCAACATATTGACTTGGGGGTGGGGACACTGCAGGTGCAAAAGATCTTGGGATTTTCGATTTCAGATACCCTAAAAGGTATCAGTGTTATTGGGCATCAGGAAAAGCATCAAGAAGGCTAGCGTGCATAGGGAGGGGTTTCACCAGTTGGAAGAGAGGTGATAATGCCACTCTACAGAGTGCTGGTCAGGTCAAAGCTAGAGTATGACGTGTAGTTCTGAATGCAGCACTTGCAAGGAGGCAAAGATAGGATAGGATAGGTAATGTCCAGAGGATGGCGACCAACATAGTTCAGGGGATGCAGTTTAGGTCATTTGAGGAAAGACTGGAAGAAGTAGGTCTATACATGCTAGAAATAAGAAGGGGGGGGGGGAAATGTTGTGGAAACCTTCAAGTATCCGAAGGGAATTAACTAACTAAGTGAGGGGTGGCAGCCTCTTAAGGATGAGTGAAAAGACAATCTCCAGAGATCATGTTTTCAAGATGGAATTGGTTAGATTTAGGGGGGGACGTAAGAGGGTATTATTTCTCTGAGAGTGTTATGGGTCCATGGAACAGATTACCTGAATGGGTTGTATGGGTGGATATGGTGGACAAGTTCAAAAGAGCATGGGACAGATATATGGTCTTAACCGGAAGAGGAGGGATGGGCAGAGAAGAAAATGCTAGGGTAAGGGGGTTGGCCATTTCTCGGGCAGGCTATATGAACCATGCTTTCATTTTCTGCTGGCAGAATTATGTGATTCTATGATACATTCCCTATTCTTCTCACTGAACACTTGATTAGAATAAAAAGTGATAAGAATTAAATTGTGAAATGCAACTTATTCTATCTAAATATCACTTACATATAAGTGTTATGCTGCAGTATTTTATATTTCGACAGCACTAATATGATGATATTGGTAATTAGTTATGGATGGCACATTTCTTTATTAAGCAGTAAAGATAGTATAGAGGACACTCAGATTTGAAAAATGCATTTATGTGGTGCTGGGAATAGAAGATTAAAACAGAATATTCACTATGTGATGACACTTCGGTTACACTGTGTAAAATGTGCCCGCCTTTTTTGTATTTTGGGTAGTGCAACGAGTAACATTTGACACCATCTGCCATTGTAGCTTGTTTTCTCCTGCAATTTTTGTTGAAATGGTGAGTAGCCAACAATGCTCTTGCAAATGTGAAAGACCAAAAAAAAGATACTTCCTGCAAAAGGATTCACTTGCATGACAAATTTACAAATACAATACATGGTAACTACCTGCATTTCATCCCATTGTATGACAATACAACCATTTTTGGAGCAAATCGAGTCTGCAAACTATGAAACACCTCTAGCTCTGAGCTCTGATATCATGCAGATAGTATTGTGACATCATTACTTAATCTGGCATTGCCAACAGTATTTTCAACATTGACCGCAGCCTTTGAAGCTGTTATTAAAAGAGTTAAAAAAAAAAAAAAAATTTCTTTAATATGTTAACTGTTGTATGCTGACACATTAAAGCCACTTGGCATTAATACAGTACCAGTACTCAGAGGATGGTACCCAGTTTTCCTTTCTGCCTTCTGTAGGTATGCTGCCATGTGCACAGTGTGGAAAGTAAGTGCTTTTGTCAGAATGCACATTCTGAATGTGTGAGGCAACAGACTTCCACTTGTCGACAATGACATGGTCTTCGCCTACTGTGCTGGAGCCTAATGACCAGTCAAGATGATTTATCATACTTGGTATTCACTGCCATAAAATGTCACAGTCCTTGAGCTTAGCAACAGCCATTAGCTTTTTCTTGATGCCTGAAAAAAAAATGTAAAGCTTATTTATCTCATCGACCATCCAAGTAGATGCCACAGTCATAAGAGTACACTGTACCAGCACACACACACACTGTTTTAATGTTCATTTGATTTTAACTTGACTTTGGATGGTTGAGGGATAGTATGAAGAACAAATAGATTATGTACTTATAAGGCAAGACATTTAAAGGGGTTGTGCCTGGTGCAGAGTTGTGCCAACATAACCCCAAAACTGTGCCACAGGGAAATATTCAAAAAAGGGAAATGTGCAGTACAATTCCCAATGCACCGGGGCACAATGATAATGTATGCAGCACAATTCAAGGAGGCGTGTCCATGCATATGTGACACATCCTGATATTCAGCCTGGAATGTGCGGGGCATGTGCTGGCACAACCCTGCGATGTGCCACATACTGTGACTCAAAGTTGAGCCCATACAGAATGACTCAAGTGCAGTCCACCTATCAGTGGCTGGCTGTTTTGCAGTGCGCAACACAGAAGCCACTGGCCATGGCTGGTAATCTCCCCCAAACACTGTGCACAAGCATACACAATGGTGGTCCAGTGGTCCCCTCTCCCCACCTATAGTACCGATCACCACAAAAACCTATGTAGAACAACCCTGGCAGTTTAGTGGCATCCCTTCCCCATCCTGACCCTCCAATCACCATCATATTTAAAATTGAGATCTCTCTGGTGGTCCAGTGGTTTCCCCATCTGCCCATGCATCTGAGTGGTGACCTGTACCAATCTGAATAGCCCTGTTAGTCTAGTAGCACCCCCACCCTGCTGTACCCATGATTGCCTGTAGTGATGTCCAAAACAACCCCCTGATGGTCAAATGGAATCCTCCACCCACACAGGACTCCCAGCTCACCCAGCCCCCTGGTCATCATCGGGCAGTATACCTGCCTGCATACCACTGCAGCTGCCCGCCAAATGACAGGCTACAGTAGGAGCTGCAAGCTCATTGGTCCACAATGGGACCAATGGATTTGTAGTGCACACTGTACAAAGTCACAACTTTGTGAATGAATGACTTCATTCACAAAGTTGAGACACAGCACAGTATGCACTGCAAGCCCATTGGTCTCAGTGTGGACCAATGAACTTGCAGCTCCTACTGTAAGCTGTCATTCAGTGGGCAGCCACAGTGGTATGTGAGCAGATATGCTGCCCGCCGATGACCGGGGAAGAGCTGGGTTGGCTGGGGGTCCTGCGTGGGTGCAGGTACCATTGGACCACCAGGGGGTTGTTTTGGACATCACTATGGGTGATCATGGGTACTAAAGGAGGTGCCACTAGACCACCAGAGCTGTTCAGATTGGTACAGTTCACCAATCAGCTGCATAGGTGGGGGGGTACCACTGGACCACTAGGGATATGTAGATTTTAAATATGACGGTGATCGGTGGGTCGAGATGTGGAGAGGGGGTGCCACTAGACTGCCAGAGCTGTTTTACATAGGCTTTCACAGAGATCAGTGCTATAGGAGGGGGGTCATTGGACCACCAGAGCATGGCATTGTAGTGCCTCATGGTGATCAGAGGCATAGGCGGGGGGGACCAGTAGACTACCAGGGCATCTCTTGGGACACAATTACTGTGCTCGGGGTTACAGGTGGGGTGGCACCAGTAGATGTCCTCCGACAGCACCGCATGGTGTGCAGAGCACATGGCGCATTTTGCCGGCCAGCCCTGCACAACTCATGCAAATGGGGCCATAATGACATGCAACTGGCCCCATTTATGCCATGCATGCATTATGGCCCAATCTGCATATTGGTGGCTGAATTTCAGTAATTTGCAAACAATGGGCTGGATATTCAAAAGGGTTGTGCATGGCTCAACAGGGTTGCACCTTGCGCAACGCAACATTGTGCCCTGGTGAGATATTCAAAGGGGCAAGTTGCGCTGCACAACTCTCGATGCACTGGGGTGCATCGGTAATGTATGCAGCGCAAGTGCGAGGGGTGTGCCCATGCATATGTGGCATATCCTGATTTTCAGCCTGGGATGTACAGTGCATATGCTGGCACAACCCCACCTTGCACCACGCAGGGGGGCGCAAAGTTGTGCCTGGTAAAACCAGGAACAAATCCTGGTCACCCACAAGTGAGCTGCCATATTGCAGGGTGCAACACGGCAGCCAGCAGATGTGGGTGGCCACCTGCCCACCCAGAACACTGTCCACAAGCTCCCTGACCCAGGAGCGACATGCCCCTCCCATCGCCTGATTTGGCCTGACTTTGGTCCCTGACCCCACCTGCCACTTCCCCCATCTCCAGGCTGCCCCTCCAGATGAAGCCGCTGAGCAGGTGACCCCCTCCATGAGAACGTGGGTCATGAAGCCCTGGCTTGCCCCAAGGGTGGGGTCATGGGAGCGGGACTCACCCAGCGGATAACGATCTGAGTGGAGAGCAGCAGCAGAGCCGGGCCATCATCTGTGGCCTGGATTCTTTTTTGTGTGGTTTTTCTCCCTGGGGGCGGGGACATGCAATGATGCCAGTGTCTACCTCGTCCCCCTGAAATGTGTGGTGCCAGCTGTGAGGGACCCCCAGCCTTTGCCAGTGGTCTTCATTGTGCTGTGCACTCTACCCTCTTCCCCCCAGAAAAGGAGATCAGTGCACAGGATGCTCAATTCCTCTCTCCCCAGCTGGCCCTCCTACTCCTGGGTCTGTCCCCAAACCTGGAATGTCAGCATCACAGATGGACGTATTGCCACTGTGCTGGCTGGCCGTCTCAGTAGAGCATTGTTCTATATAGAAATCCATCCTTTTCAAAATGCTGTTGCACCACAGTTCAAATGTCATGGAATATGATTGTGCCCCTCTGTGGTAGAACAGCATTCTAGAACCTCTAGATACTACACAAGTCAGTTTCATGGTTAAACAGAAAAAAAAAAAAACTCAACGCACATACTTCACATAATACTATGCACTATAAAAATACAAGATGAGTGACTTTATCCATAACCAGTGTGTTCTGCCACCTCGGTATTCTGATTCTCATGGACCTCTTGAGCTTCGCTCTTAAGGTCAGAGGGAATCAGAACCCCTTTGTGGCAGAACATACTGGTTGTGCATAGTTGCCCATTCAGTATTCTCTGTATAATTAAGGGTTTCCACATTTGGAGACTCATGATAATAGTGACACCATTTATGTGAATAGACAGACTCATAGCTATCTGTTTACATTTAAAAGAATATGAGGCATGTCAGTAATTATTGCAAATTACACAGATTTAGTGGCACTAAGGGTTGGGTGGGGGTGTGGGGTATACCCACTGTTATGTTGGTATGGGGGGGGCAATTTTTAAACTGTACATGATTCTCTCAAGCAGCTTTTGCACTATGTGTGACATCTGGAATTGTTGTGGGAAACATTACACTGCCAAGAATGGCATACATGTATGCTATCAACATTGGTGACATCAGATATTGGTGATTGGGTCATGGACTGTAATTCTAATTGCAACCAATATCTGAAATGAATGGGTCAGGAACAATGCATGGACCAATAGGAAAGATAAAATTCAATACACTGTAATTTGAAATAGATCCATTGAGTATATATTGTGGCTTTGGCAATGTGTCAAATATCAAACTGATGCACTTGATCTGTCATTGTCTCCCACACACATTTATGCACTTGAACATGATGGCCAGTTATCAGTTTGGCAACATGCAGTCCATTTTCTTCCATGACAGATACACATCTCTGTAGTTCTTCAAGTTCTGTATTGAAGCTTCTTCCGCATTCATTGCTCTGTGGAAGCATAAAATACCTTATGGTGTGTCACAGGATGAATTTTCATTAATTGTTAGAATCCCACACTATCTATAATAACAAATTATGATATTAATTAATAGGTGATGCACAAGAGGTAGTCAAGGTTATGTTTTTTTTCTTTTTTTGCATAGGGCTAAGGGAAAGGGGGCATGGCAATATACTTTATGTACAGGAGGGGATAAGGTGCATAAGGGAAGAGGAGGAAGGGGAAAAGGCAGAACAGAGGTCCCATGGATGCAGTTTTAAGACTCAAAAAACAGGACTGAGGGATGTGATGAGTGGGGTGCCACAGGGATCAGTATTGTGACCGGTATTGCTCGAGATATTCATATCGGATATCTCCCACAGGGTCTGAAGTAAGATCAGTCTCTTTGCAGATGACTCAAAGAGGAGTACCATGGTGGATGATATCAAATGGTGGAGGAGGCTGCAGGAGGGCATGAATAAACTACGTGAGTGGTTGGATGCATGGCAGTTTGAGTTTAATGCCAAAAAGTGCAAAGTCTTGCACTTTGGGGCTAACAACCAGGACAGGAGCTATCACCTGGGGGTGTACAGCTACAATGCACAGAGGAGGAAAAGGATCTAGGGGTGCTTATAATGAGAAGTATAAACAACTCCGGTCAGTGCATGAAGGCGGCAGTGAAAGCCAACAGGATGCTGGGATGTATAGTGAGGGGACTCTCCTCCAGAAATAGGGAAGTGATCCTGCCCCTCTATAGGTCACTGGAGAGGCTGCACCTGGAATAATGCGTACATTATTGGTGCCCATTCCTGAAGAAGGTCATCAGATTGTTGGAAGGTGTACAGCGGAGGGCGGCAAAGATGATCCAGGGATTAGAGTGATACTCCTATGAGGAGAGGTTGGATGAGCTGAACATGTATTCCCTGGAGGAGAGGAGGGACAGAGGGGACATGACCGAAACCTTCAAATATTTAAAGGGGATTAACAAGGCTAATAAAGAAGGTATTTTCCAGATTAGAAGGTGGGTGGTCACGAGAGGGGCACCAGATGAGATTGGAAGGTGGAAGATTCAGGAGGGAAGTCAGGACACATTATTTCACTGACAGGGCGGTGAATAAGTGGAATACTCTGCTGCAGTAGGTAGTAGCCTGTAGCATGGTAGATGGTTTTAAAAAAGGATGGGGCAGAGTTGGGGGGGGTAATTGTGAGGAGGGGAGGGTGGATTAAAAAATCTTAAACTGAATACATCTCCTGGTCCAGATGCTATCCGTCCAAGAATTTTGAAAGCTATCGAACCTTGATTGGTGGAACCCTTGTACATACTATTTAATATGTCTTTGGAGTCAGGTGAAGTTCCAAATGAGTGTCACCAAGCAGTGGTGGTACCGATCTTTAAAAATGGTGACCGTAGTAATACAATCAACTATAGACCTATTAGTTTAACTTGTATTTTGGGAAAGACACTTGAGTCTATAATTAAAGACAGACTGGAAGCCAAAATGGTGTCCAAAAACTTGTTGGATGATTCACAACATAGCTTTAAAGCACACAGGTCTTGCCTGACTGCAAACCTTGTTTTGTATGATAGAGTTAGTGCACTTCTGAAGAACCATAAGCCTGTGGATGTTGCCTATCTTGACCTCTGCAAGGCTTTTGATAAAGTTCCCCATGACTCTTTGAAAGTATGAAAAGGGTACAACGTAACAGGACACTTATAACTTGGATTGAAGCATGGTTGGGAGATAGGAAACAGTCAGAATATGATGGCATTGTTCATATAAGGGATATGATACTACTGGAGTCCCACAGGGTTCTGTTTGGGGACTGATCCTGTTTTCTATTTTCATTTCAGATCTTAATAAAGATTTAAATAGTTTTGCAAGTAAGCTTGCTGACAACACCAAACTAGTATCTGATATTAGTATGATGGATGGGTCCCATAAACTGAGAGATGCTCTTTTTAAATTGGAAAGATTGTCCAGGATACATGGTATGATCTTTAGCTCTTAAAAATGTGTTATCATGCACCTAGGCAAAACCAACCCATGCAATGATTATTGTATGGATGGCAAAGGACTAAAAAGTGTTAGCAATGAAAAGGACCTCGGGGTCCTCTATAGTAATGATCTTAAGTTTAGTAATCATTGCACAGAAGTAGCCATGAAAGCTACTAAACTTATAGGTTGTATAAAAAGGTTGATTTCTTCTAGAAATAGAGCCTGTATTATACCACTGTACCAACCATATGTTCACCCAATACTTAATGACTGTTCCCCTTTATGTAGTCCTTACCTATGGAGGGACATCAATAGATTGGAAAGTGTGCAAAGCAGAGTCACCAAAATGGTGCATGGCCTCCAACATATGACATCTGATGAAAGACTAAGGGAACTAAAATGATTTCCATTAGTGCTTAGAAGATTAAGAGGTGATCTGTTACTAACGTTTAAAATCATTGGGGAAGAGCCCCTCTTATCGGAACTGGGGTTTAGAATAAACCACAGGGAAACTAGCTGCAGAAGTCATAGATTTCAATTCACACTTACAAATCCTAGAGGACTTTTGAAGTGGTTTCTTTACTCAAAGAATTATCCCCATATGGAATTCTCTTCCAAGAGATATTGTTGAAGATAGTAGTTTTGATACATTCAAATCAAAATTAGATAAATCCCTTAACAAGTAATTTGTTTTGGATCATTAACCTATAATATGGGAGAAGGGCACCATGGCCTATTAGCCTTCTGCATTTCTTAACCCTCCTAGTATGAATCCTTGTAGTATGGATGGGGCAGCTGAAAGTTGAGGGGCTAGCTGCACAATTGAGCAGACTCAATAGTCCATGAGGTCTGTTCCTGCAGGTGTATTTGTATGTTTGTAGTAAGGATTAGGAAGGGGGGGGTGGAAGCAGGGGTGATTAGACAGGAATGCTAAATGGTTTCTTCTGCTCAGTATTTATGAAGGAGATGGGGGGTGATACCCAAGGGGGGTGGGAGGGCAGGAATGGATGGGGAGAGGGTGATGGATGGGGAGATCATTGAGGGCAGGGTTCTGGATGGTTTGAGAGTACTGAGGGTGAATAAGGTGTCAGACACACATGGCAACCTCCCCCAGGGTGCTGAAGGAGCTGGCAGATGGCCTTGTGGGACCTCTGGCAGACCTATTCAATGCATCACTACACTCAGGGTGTGTACCTGAGGATTGGAGGATGGCTTATGTGGTGCACCTCCACAATGGCGGTCCCAAGGATGAACTGGGGGAACTACGGTCCAGCGAGCCTCACATCCATTGTCAGTAAGTTGATTCATTGCAGACATATCATTGGGCATTAAGAGCAAGACCAGTCAGTTTGCTGATGACACCAAGATGGGTGCAGTGGTGGAAGACCTTGAGGGTTGCATGATAATCTGGCAAAGCTGGAAGCCTGGTCGGACACCTGGCAACTGGGATTCAATGCAAGAGAAGTGCAAGATTCTGCATTTTGGGGTGAAGAACCCAAGTAGAAGTTACCAGATAGGGGAAGTGCAGCTAGTAGAGACAGAGGATGAGAAGGAACTGGGGGTACTCATTACGGTATCAATGAACAGCTCAGTACAATGTATGAAGGTGACTGCAAAGGCCAACAAAATGCCGGGTTGCATTGCAAGGGGTATATCCTTGAGGATGGGTGAGGGGAATTTTGCCACGGTATACATCATTAGTTAGACTGCACCTGGAGTACTGCATACAGTATTGGCACCCATATCTGTCATACCTCTCAACCTTTTGTCCCCCAAATGTGGAACATTGCCTGTCAAAATGTGGAACAAATAGGCAAAATGTGGAACACTTAATCAAATCTTTACCTAAGAAGCTCAAAACACAGTTAACATATTGCATTTATGTTCAGAACATCTGTTATGAATTGAATTATATATTTTTTGCATCATTTACTATGGATTTTTGCTTTAAAGTGTTGACTTTGAATGTGGAAAAAGTCCTCACAATGTGGAACAGGGAGCTTTGGGGAAGTAAAATGAGGAACATTCCTCATAATGTGGTACAGTTGAGAGGTATGATATCTGTAGAGAGACATTAAGTTACTGGAGGCGGTGCAGCACAGGACAACAAAGATGATCCACGTGGTGGAGGACTTACCATACAAGAGGAGGCTGAGGGAGTTGAGCATGTACTCAGTAGAGGAGAGGAAAGATGGTGGGATATGATTGAAATCTTCAACTACATGAAAGGAATAAACAAGACATGTAAGGAGGGACTGTTCAAAGTAAGGGAGGGGAGAGACACCCAGGGCCATGATATGAGACTGGAGGGAGAAAGGTTCAGGAGGAAGATGAGGAGATGCTGTTTTACAGAGAGAGTGGTTGCTGTGTGGAATGCGTTACCAGCAGAGGTGGTATCCAGTAGAACAGTGGGCTGCTTCAAAGGGGCTGGAACAGGGTGAGGGGGTCAAGGGCGGGAGAGTGGGGAGGGTGTGAGGGAGGGGCAACTACAGAATAAGGGGTGCTAGTGGCACATTCAAGCAGAATTGATAGACACCTAGGCCTTTATCTGCTGGTAAATTTCATATGTTAGTATGAATGTGTGGACCTTTCATTGAAAAATGCTTCCATTCTAACTCTGAATACAGAAACAGTAGACTCTATTCTGTTAACCAGTGGGTAACTAACAACATAAAACATAATAAAAATTGTGTGGCACACATTTGTATAAGACATCAGGAGTGTTCCACAGTAGTAGAAGTTTGCACCGAATGCCAACATCATGTGTGGTAACTGTGGTTTGGGTGGCTGAAAAAGGAAAAATAAACAGCGTTTCAAGTGTATAGTACAATAAGAGGTATGCTTCATTTATACGTACCATATATGATAATGTACCACCCTCAATCAACCAGCATCGATTCATAGTAGTTACCATTCATCCAAGCTGGAGACCAGGTCCAGTCATAGTGGGCCTAGGCTTCAGCTAAGATTGAGAGAGTGATTGCAGCCTTTATTCATATTAAAAAAAAAAAAAAAAACACATGAATGAGGCCCTAGAAATGAAACGCAAGTTAAAGTACATATAAGAAGTAACTAAAGAACCTCAATATGTACTCACTGAGGGCGAGGAGAGTATGGTAAGACATGATAGAGACATTCAGTAACCTCAAGTGTAGAGGTAAGGTGGAGGGGGGGCATATTCCAGTATAGAAAGAGTACACAAACAAGGAGGCATTATACGTAACTAGAAGGGGAAGGTTGAGGAGAAATGCAAGGAAATGTATCTAATCAGAGAGGGTATTGTATGCAAGGAATGGCCTGGCACAGGAGGTGGTGGGAGGGAGGGCAGTGGTATGATTTAAACCTGCTTGAGTCAGGTATAGGAGAACCTCGGAGGTGTGGAATAGTGGGAAGAGGCCAGTGATCAGGTATGGTCAGTAGTTACCAACGTGTAGCACTGCAGACAGACTGAATGTTCCCAGTGGGCATTATCTGCTGGCAATTCAGATGTTTCTATGTTTCTGAGGCAGCCAGTGCAGCATGGCATAGCATGGGGTAAAAAGGCCAGAAGATGCATACAATCTGGCAACCTCACAGCTATATGGCACAACCCACACTTATGCATAGATAAAAGCACTATGAGATGGAGGAAATAAGATGACATGGGAATCACAAAAATAAAGGTAACTAATTCTCCATTACATAGTTACCACAGACTCCTTTAAAGATCCCCTAACATGATTAGAAAAAACTTGAAACAAATGTGTGATTTAGACAATTTGTTTTATATTTCATGTTTTCTATCGTTTCCCTTTTTTCTTTATTACTGAGGACAGTTGTATGAAAGGGGATTACTTTCCCTTAGACTTTATCTGCCCTTTCTGCTTGCCTACACCCATCATAATTCTCTGTTTATGACATCATAATTATCTCTATAGCAACAGACTGTAATGTCATAAACAGAACTGTGATGTCAGGTGTAGGCAAGCAGCCAGAACAGATAGGGTAGCAATTATGTTTACATGCAAATATCCTTAGTAATGAAGAAGTAAGAGTGAGAATTACAGAAAAAAAAAAAAACTTTAAATATAAGCTAAATTGTGTCTAAATATTAAATTATTTCAAAGTTGTCACAATGGAGTCAGGGACTCTAAGTGGTTCCAGAGAAAGCTATGCCTTGCTAAAAATGACTTCTGGAGGTATCTGGATCAAAATAAATTTATACAATGCATGGCGCCATGACAGATATACATGTGAAACATATTTTTGTGCCCAATAGTTACACCCTTTCTATTGCCCTTATTGAACTTGGAACAGTAAAGTAAGGGCAGGCTGGCAATATCCACAAAAAATTTTGAGAGACATAGCTAATGATACCTCTTTCCTGGCATGAGTACACTGGTAGGATATGATGCATTAGCAAATCTCAGAGAAAGAGTGGATGCATTATTGGTCACTAGAGCACAGGGCATGTAAATGTAATAGGGTCCTCACAAACAAAATCAAGATAGTACATGTCTAGTATAGAACCAAAATACAACTAACAGTCTTGAGGACCATGTAACAAGACAGCTGATGGAGATGTAGTTCCAAATGAGCTGACTTACTGTGCATTCTCTGTAACTGTCCCTCTGACTATGCCCCTTTGTGCAAAGATGTGAATGGGATGCTCACCAATCCCACAGTCTAATGTGCCATCATCGGCATAGCTATGGATACCAGACCTTACTTAAAGGCAGCAGAGTATACCCCCCCCCATACCAGCAGAGACAGCTACTCCAGGCATCTGTAGCAGTCAACAGATGAGTGCCGAGAAAGTGGTGCACCTGAACTATCCTCACTTACAATGAATGCAAAGTTATACTTATAAGTTAAGTTTATTGGCAGAAAGACTCTATTGAGCACGCTCATTTTCAAGGAGGTCCTGTAAGGACAATGTTAAACAACGGTGTGCAATAAAAGTGATGACACAGTATACAGGCACAATAATTGGCAGAAAAAAGTGCGTATATGATCAGTAAAAATAATAATAAAACAGATTGGAATCCGGTTTCTGGTTAAGTTGCAGTGACCCACCATAAGGTAACAATAATTGGTAGGAAATACATACAGGGTCAAAGAAAAGAACAACAGTGATGCATTCAGGAACTAATTCATATTAAGAGGGAGAACAAAAAAATAGTATCAGTAAGAACTTTATTGCTATCAGCTAAGGGTGGAGATGGACTGGGGGTGACAGGGGCCAAGGTGGTTAGGGAGAAGGATACAAGAAGTCAGAAGGTACTCACTTGATAGCAGTGGTAGGAGACTGGCACGATATGCTAGGATCTATGGCAGTGACAGACTATTGGGAAGAATTTGCAGGTCAGGGCGCTGAAGAAATTTAATGAGACAATGCTGGTGAGCCTGAGTGAGGTCTGGACGAGATTCCACGCTGATGAGATGGCGTAGCTAATGGCACCCTTTCCAAGGGAGGTACGCGTCCAGGGTACATAAAGGAGGATGTAAGCAGATTTCCTAAGGGAACAAGAGCAATGGTAAATATTAACAAGTGAGGAGATATAGGTTGGCAATTTGTTTAGTATACTTTTGAGGGTCAAGGTACCTAAATGGAGTAGCCGCCGGGTGGCGAGGGGTTGCCAGCCAACTTCTTTATATAAGTCGCAGTGATGCATTCTGAACAGTGCTTTAGTAATGAAGTGCAGAGCCTGATGGAACAGGATATCGAGCTTGTGAAGGTTGGAAGCAGTGGTACAGCTGTAGATGTCACCGTAGCCTGGGAGTGGCAGGAATGTGGCCTGTATTAGTCTACGTCTAATGTCAGGGGGAAAGAGCACTCTGTTCCTGAAGAAAAAGCAGAGTCTTACTTTCAACTTACTAGAAAGGTAGTTGCTGTCCACACTGAAAGAAAGTTTACTGTCTATCCAAACACCCAGATATCTGAATCGATCACCCACATCTAGTGATTCACCTAGGATAGTCATGATGGGTGCAGTTGACATACTGTGCCGAGAGGAGGGCCTATTGCTACTGGTTGCAAAATAAAGGACCTCGTTTTTTTCATGTTGAGTAGTAGCTTGAAGTTGAGCAGGTTACACACTAGCTGTGTGAAGTCAGCTTGAAGTACATCACATACTTCGGATAAGGTTGGCTTAGAAGTATATATAGCGGTATCATCCGCAAAGAGATATAATTTGCAGTTGCTGATATTGGAATCTAGTGAGTTTATGTAAATAGAAAATAGTATAGGACCTAAAATGGAACCTTGCGGGACACCTCGCTTTATGGGGAGGAAGTTGGAAACCTGACCGCTCACTTTGGTTTTCTGAACTCTACCTGTAAGGTAGCACGAGAACAATTGAAGAGTGGTGTCAACTGTGCCTAGTTTACTGAGACCACTGAATATGAGGTTATGGTCAATGTTATAGAATGCCTTGCTGAGATCAAGGAATATGGCACATGTGACTTGTTTGGAATCGTGTGCGGTCAGCCAGTCATTGGTGACTTTAGATAAAGCAGAGGTGATATTGTGTTTTTGTCTGGACTCAGACTGGGAAGGGTTGAGAAGTGAAAACTTTTCATCATGGTCTTTAAGCTAGCGATGGACGAGTTTCTCTAGCAGTTTGAATAAGACAGGAAGGATGAAAATGGGCCTATAAGTGTTTAGGTTGCTGGGAGTCACCTGATTTGAGCAAGAGCAAGATATGAGCTGATTTCCAACAGAAGGGAACCGTAGCTGAGGAGATGGAGAGATTAAGGATATGAAGGACGTGGTGCAGCTAGATAATAGTAGCCTAGCTTGATTAAGATGGGATTGATGCTGTCTGCTCCACAACCTTTACTGATGTTGACTTTACTAAGGTGGTCCTCTACTTGTTTGTGGGTCACAGGGTGAAGCTGTAAGATATGAGGAGGTGGAGGCTCATGAGTGGTGGGGTGGGGTGGGGTGAAAGGTGTGGTAGCCCTGGGTATGGGGAGGAATCAAATGCGAGACCAGCAGTGGTGAAATGGGTATTCAGTTTTTCTAGGATGAAGTCATGCTCGACATATTCTACTCTGTTAATGAGTAACTTGGTGGGGATGGACAGGGTTGCTTTGTGGCCCTCAACTGTCTTGATTGCTTGCCCCATGTTGGCTGAGTTGCCTTTGGCATTTTCAAGGGATTCTACAAAGAAGTTAGTTTTGGCAGATCATATTAGTTTAACACAAGCATTCCTGGCAGTTCCAAATGCCTGCCAGTGGGCCATATTCTTTGTGTACCTTGCAGGGGCCCAAAGTTTATCACATTTGTACAGAGCAGCTTTTGGGTTTGGAGTGTACCACAGATGGGAATGTTTATGGACCCTGGATCTAATGAAAGAGGCATGTTTATTAGCAAGCTGAGTCAGTGTAATGTTAAGAAGGGTGACCACCTCGTCCACTGATTTGGTGAGATAGAGATCTTGCCAGTTTACATATTTTAAATCCGAGATGTAGTTTCCGATGTTGAATTTGCAGAAGCTGCACTTGGTGACAAATGTAGAGGAAGAGGGGGGCTTATCGTGGTTTCTGGTGCATGCTGCAATACTGTGATCACTAAGATCATTATGGAATATGGGCTATATGGCTGTATGCCAAATTTTGTGGGGATGGTTTGTGGTAATAACATCCAGGATAGAGCTATTTGCATGATTTTTGGCATTGAGTCTTGTTGGCTCTGTAATGACTTGGGACAGTCCAAGCTCATCACAGAGTTCTTTTAGGACACATGCCTTAGGCGAGAACCAGTCAAGGTTGAGATAGCCTAGAATAATGATCTCATTGTTGATGGGTGCAGTCAAGCTTTTGAGGGTTGAGATTAGCTCAAGAGCCGCTGAGGGGGGCCTGTAGCAACCTATGATGTTGAGAGCATATTGGAGCCAAGAATCCCAGAGCAGAGTACTACCTAGGTGGAGTCCGAATATGTACATCAGAAGAGGAGAAGAACCTGGTAGTGATGATCACTAATGGTCTGAAGCACTCCACACAGTGAAAGAAAGCAGCAGCAAAGGCAAACAAAATGCTGGGATGAATATCTAAGGGGATTAGTAGTAGGAGAGAGGAGGTTATACTGCTCTTGTACAGGTCCCTGGTAAGGACTCATCTAGAGTATGGGGTTCAGTACTGGTACCCACATTCAAAAAGGACATTAACCTGCTGGAGAAGGCCCAGAGGAGGGCTACAAATATGATAGCTGGCCAGCAGGGTAAGGCATATGAGGAAAGGTTGAGGGCACTGAACATGTAATCCTTGGAAGACAGGAGAGAGAGAGAGAGAGAGAGAGAGAGGGCATGATTGGGACCTTCAGGTACTTGAAAGGGATAAATAAGGTGGATAAGAAGAATCTCTTTAAACTGAGTAGCAACCATTACACGAGGGGGTACAGTCTTAAGCTGGAGGGTGGGGGTTTAGGAGGGAGGTGAGGAAACACTTCTTCACAGAGAGGATGATGGACACTTGGAATGTGCTGCTGGAAGATGTGATCTCATTGAAGACAGTGAAGAGCTTTAAGAGAGACTGGGATAGACATGGGGGGAAGGCAAGGATCATGGGTAGGGAGGATGGGAGGTGTGGGAGGGAGGGCAGGGACAGTAGCTCAAGCTGTGTACCCTGCAAAACGAGCAGACTAGATAGACCAAATGGCCTTCTTCTGCTGGCTTCTTCGTATGTTCGTATGCATGTTTAAATGTATGCAGGCAGTGTAATCATTAGCATCTCTATAACAACTTGTCAGCAAACACATCTGAAAAGTTTAGAGATGAGTGGGGGTCAACATGTTAAATAGGTCCAAAAAAGTGCTATTGGTAACATTTCATTTCCCAATGTAGGTATGTAGTGATGATAACCACTGTAAATGAGTGACTGAAGAATGCACTAGCAAATGGCCAAACAGGAGGGGTGGAAGAACAATGGAGAAAAATCAAAACTGCCATCATAGAGGCAACAAGCCTTTGTGTGAAACAAATAAAGAAAACAAAGCGGAATACAAAAAAAAAAAAAAAAAAAACCACTATGGTTCTCAAAAGAGGTGGCAGGGAAGGTTAAGGAGAAAAAGGCTGCCTTCAAAAAGTATAAGGTATCACAGAAGGAGCACGACAGGGTACCGTATCAATTAAAGCAGAAAGAAGTGGGGAAGGCAGTCAGAATAGCAAAGGCCCAAACCGAGGAAAAAAAATAGCCAACTCAGTTAAGAAGGGGGATAAAACCTTTTATAGGTACATTAGGGAGCATAGAAAGGTTAAGGAGGGATAGTGAAGATTAATAAAGGAAAGGGGAGGTGGGCAGAGGGAGACAATGAAAAGGCAGAGATATTGAATGAATACTTTTGCTCAGTATTCACAAAAGAAGATGAGAAGCAGTTACCTAAACCAGATAATAGAAGCACTCTGGGTAGGGGAGTTGACACCAGTCCATTCACAGAAGAAAGAGTCCTGAAAGAACTCCTAAAACTCAAGGTGGACAAAGCAATGTGGCCTGACGGGATTCAGCCCAGAATCCTAAAGAACTAAGGGAGGACCTAGTGACACCACTGACCACACCTTTTAACAAATTATGGCAGGATGGGGTGGTACCTGAGGACTGGAGGAGGGCAGATGAGATTCCCCTTCACAAAAGTGGGAGCAAGGCAGAAGCAGGAAACTACAGACCTGTAAGTTTGACCTCAGTGGTAGAGAAAATGATGGAATCACTTCTGAAAGAAAGAATTGTTGAGTACCTAGAGGCCAGCGGGGCACAGGATCCAAAGCAGCATGGATTTATAGCAGGACGGTCATGTCAGACGAATCTAATTGATTTCTTTGACTGGGTGACCAAAGTAATAGACTAGGGAGGGGCTGTGGATATGGCCTACCTAGACTTTAGCAAGGCATTTGACACAGTCCCGCACAAAAGATTAATAATCAAGTTAGTCAGCCTGGGAGTGGGTCCCAGGGTGGTAGCCTGGGTAGCAAACTGGCTGCACAACAGGACACAGAAGGTAATAGTGAATGGAACACATTCCGAAGAAAGGGAGGTTACTAGTGGAGTACCTCAGGGCTCAGTACTGGGTCCAGTCCTCTTTAACATCTTTATAAGTGACATTGCAGAGGGTCTGGAGGGAAAGGTATGTCTCTTTGCAGATGACACAAAGATCTGTAACAGAATTGATACAAAAGAGGGGGTAGAAAAGATGAGAAGGGACTTGGCAAGGTTGGAGGAATGGTCAGACATATGGAAACTCAGATTCAATGCTAAGAAGTGCAAAGTAATGCACCTGGGAAACAAAAACCCAGGAGAAGAGTACACAATAGCAGGGAAGGCACTAACAACAACAAAAATGGAAAGGGACCTGGGGGTAGTCATATCAGATGACCTAAAGGTGGGTAAGCAATGTGAAAAGTCAGTAAGGAGAGCCAAGGGGATACTGGGATGCATAGGAAGGGGCATCACAAGTAGAAAAAGGGAAGTGGTTATCCCTCTATACAGACAGTTGGTGAGACCCCATCTTGAGTATTGTGTGCAGTTTTGGAGACCTCATCTACACAAGGATGTAGACAGAATGGAAGCAGTCTGGAGGAGGGCAATTAAAATGGTGCAGGGTCTGCAGCAGAAACCATATGAAGAGAAACAGAGAGAGCTTAATATGTATACTCTTGATGAAAGGAGGGACGGGGGGGGACACGATAGAAATGCTCAAGTACCTCAAGGGAATCAACAAAGTCCAGGAGGGTAGCATCTTTCAGAAAAAGAGATGTGTAAGAACAAGGGGGCACAATTTAAAGATAGAGGGGGGACAGCTCAGGGGTAATGTGAGGAAATCTTTTTTCATGGAGAGAGTGGTAGATACATGGAACAGCCTTCCTGAGGAGGTCATTGTGTCTAAAACAGTGGGGGAATTCAAACATGCATGGGACAGACACAAGGCAATTATTGTGGGGGGTTGCAGGAAGTAGGCTGTTGGTTAACTAGAATCTGTAGCTTAGCCAGTAGGTAGAGAAATGGGCAGACTGGGTGGGCCAAGTGGTCCTTATCTGCCGTCAAAGTCAATGTTTCTATGACTGTCAAAGGAGACAGACTCATTTACAGCACTATCCAGTTGGGCTACCCTGTAAAGGCAGCAACCCTGTGCGACTTTAGGGGAAGGGGAGGGATAGAGAAAATGGTTTGTGTGGGGTAGCGTGCATGGTGCAGCCAAGCTAGTTACATGGTGTGGTGGTGAGAGTGGCTAGCTCTGGTACAGCAGGTACTGGGTTCAGGGCTGGGGACTAGGGGGAGGCAATTTTGCTGCTGTCTGCTGATGCCGTGTTTTTTTTTTTTTTCCCCCCAGTGTCACCACTACCCAACATGCACCCCCTCCGGAGCTGGTGATCCATAATATGGGGGGGGTGCAAGGGCAGAGTCCACCCCCCTCGCATAATCACTTAGTTTACTTGCTGGATGTCTGTTCGCTGGCATGTGTAAATCACCAGTTTTGCCTTTCAGCAATATACACTCACCATAAGAGCAATCGCTATTTTGCAATTTCTGTCATGACATGGAACCTCAATGACGTACTTATGGCTCCCTGATAAGGAAATGATGGGTGGACAGGGGGAGATGAAATACTGTTTGACTCAAATCACATGAGTCATGTACGTCTTCAGGAGATATGTAACACTAAATAAATGGGCACTGTAAATAAATGTAAGATTCAAATCCAGAGACAGTATGTCTCATCGAAGTGGAATACAGATATGGAAGGTCACCCTGTGGCCTTCCATACTGATTTTCAAAGTCGGTCCCAGTGCCAACTTTAAATGTAGGCCAACTATATGACATTTCGAACATGTCATCATACAGAACTTACATTATGGCACTGATTATGTGATAACACAAAAGTTCTGTGCAGGGCCAATGTAGTATAGGTAATTCATATCACTGCAGCTTCAACCCCACACCCTTCCACCCAATCCTCTGACCATACCCCTGACTTCATTACACCACCACTTAACATTGTCCACTGTTCTCAGTTTGATTAACTACTCCGGAAGTGCATTCCACCCCACCACCACCACCACCACTCTCCCTGAGAAGTAGTGCATCCTCATTTCCGTCCTGAACATCTCCCACTTCAACTTCTGACTATGCCCCCTTGTGACCATACTCACATTCAAGCGTAACAATCCTCATGATCTGACTTTGTTTATGCCTTTCAAGTAGTTAAAGATATCTATCATGTCCCTCCCCTTTCCCTTCTCAATTCCATAGAGTACATGTTGAGCTCCATCATCCTTTCCACATAAGGCATAGGCCATATCCCCATAATCATTTTTGTAGCCCTACGCTGCACTCCGCCAAGTGATAACACATCCTTCTTTAGGTATTGGTGCCAGTACTGTACACAGTACTTCAAATGCAACCTCATCAGTGTTCTATACAAGGGCAGGATGACCTCTTCCTTCCTGGAGGTGATCCCTCTGGCAATGTACATCATCCGATTTACCCTTGCTGCCACCCTACTGCATGATGCTAATACCTTCATGTCCCCCATGACTAGCACCCCCAGGTCCCTCTCCTCCTGTGAAGCTGCTACCTGCACTACCCCCAGCAAATAGCTGTTCCTGGGATTTCATGCTTCGAGTTGCATGACTTTACATTTCTTAGCATTAAACCACCTCTGATACTATTTTGATCAGTGTTTGAGTTTAGCTAGTTCCTCCATGAGTGCCTGCATCCCTTCCTCACTGTCCACTGTTGCAGAGATCTTAGTGTAATTGATGTACAGGCTGATCTTACTGTCGACCGCCTCTGCGCTGTCTTCAATGAAGACATTCAGCAAAACAGGGCCCAGCCCTGAATCCTGTGGTACACCACATGTTACTTTTCCTTGGCTTGGATGTCTCCCCCCTGTCAACTACCCTCTGCTGTCTGCACTGTAGCCAGCTCCCAACTGACCCCCCAAGTTTCTCCCCCACCCCCCATGTACATCAGCTTGCTTAGTAACCTCCTGTGTGGCACCTAACTGAAGGCCATGTTAAAGTCCAGATACAGGACATCAAAACCATGGCATTCATCAACCACCCTAGAGACCCAGCCAAAGAAGTCATTTAGTTTACTTGGGCAAGACCTTCCCAAAACAAACTCATTCTGCTTCTCATCCTGTAGACCATTTCTATTAAGAAAGTTTATGGTCAAGTGAGAGCTACCAGAATAGCACCACACTATGCGGTACTAGTCTGGTAAGCGCTCACATGGACATCAAGTGGGGTTTTACAGTGCTTGCTGTAAGCGCCTCCCTGGTCACTGTCCATGGTCCTGTAAAAAGGACAAGGGCTGCAAGGAACTGGAGGCTGGCTGAGCTACTCCTGTGGCATGGAGGGCTGGGGTATAGGACAGCTCGGCCAGTGGCAATGGAGACCAGTGTTCTAATTCTTGTCTCTGACATTTGTAACATATTGGGACTTTGTTTTTTACATGGGGCCATGGAAACAGTATTCCACATCCCCACAAATTTTAACTTTCCCCGGGATCTGCTCCCCTTGGAGTGAGAATCCTATAGAGGGGGTGTGTGGAGGGCACGGAGGGCACGGAGGTCAGAGCCCCCACAAAAGAAAAATCAATGCTCTTTTTACAGCACACTTCTTGCCAATGCTATTCTTGTTGGCACTCTTTGGACCCAGTGCCCCTTCAAAATGATCTCCATCAACTTCCACACTATAGACATCAAGCTTGCAGGTTAGTAATTTTCTGGTTCGTCCTTGGGTCCACTCTTGTGGAAGTGCACCATGTGAGCCATCCCCTAGTCTTTGGTTACATTCCCCGACTCCATGTAGGTGTTAAACAGGTCTGACAGAAGGACTGCTAAGACCCCCACCAGTTTCATTGGGACCCTTGGGTGCACACCATCCAGACCAGGTGCCTTGTCCACCCACAAGGCTTTGAGGACCTTTATAATGCTATATTTTTGTATGACATCTATTATCTTTGCCCTCCCCTCCACTATTCCACTCTTTCCCTTGTGGTATTTCAGCCACCCCTTTCTTTTGTAAACATCAAGCATAACATATTCTATTGTGTTTATGGAAATCACTTCAGTCTGTCTTACTACCATGTTGACAATTATAATTTCTCTGTCACATTCTGTATTTCCGTGATTCTGAATGCCAGACTAGTCATCCTTCACACAGCCCCTTGCTTTACCTACCCAGTCCACTTCATCCATTATCCCCTCAACCTGAATCATTGCCATTGATATAAAAAAAAAAAAAAAAAAAAAAACAAACACACACTATTACGTGCAACACTTGATTATCACCAAAGTTGTTCGATCTCTATGCGGTGGACTGTTTCATTGCAGTTAAATGAGATCTGCAGATAAGTGTACCAATGGTGTTATTAGCTATCTGATGAAGAGGTTGTCCACATAATTCTTACAGCAGATGTTGCCCACACACTTATCTAACTGTAGCAATCATCCATCATAATTCATTGCACACTACACAGCCAGCCAGTGCTGCCACTGAGGGGTTCTGATTCTGTTAGACCTCGAGAGCGAAGATCAAGAGGTCACACGGAATCAGAGCCACAAGATGGCAGCTCAGGTACAGTTGCTCATTCAGTAATTTTTTATAGTTTTTAGGGACCCCTTGTTCAAAAAAAATAAAAAAATAACTTTGAATGATTTCAATAAACAGTTCCCTGTTCTCGGCATTTTATGTGCTCAACTATGAGCCACTTTAGGAAAAACCACTGCCACTATCCTGTCAGACAATTTACGTTTGGAGTTGTGAGATGTGCATGCAGCTATTTCCCTTTAATTCAACTGCTGTCTCGTGCACTCTCAAAAACAGCCAAGATGTTGTTGTACCAGAGTGTGGTATTACTGCATTCCAATAACTTTGAACTGTGGTACAACCACATTATAACTGCGATCAATTTCTATGCAGATCAAGGGATCGCCATACACTACAATGGAGTGTGCTGTCACATGACATGCAACATGGTATGCCCACGATGTTTTGATCCAAATAGCAGTGGATGGTGTCATAACCAGTATTACACGCAACATATATATAAAAACAAAATATATGCACCTTTGTGGTGTCCGAATGACAACGTTTGTCTCTTCTGTGAAACAAAGTTTTTAAGCTGATATGTAGTTACCTGTGTGGAACAATCAATAACTTGAGTTTTATCTGTTTGTGTTTCTACAGAGTTGGATATGTCAATCGTGGGTTCAACTTCTACTTCTTCAGAAGTACTCTGGTTGGTATGATACTCATGTAGCATTTCCTGTAAAACCTGAAAAATATTTAAAAAAATTAAAAAAAAGATTACTAACACAAGCACACCACATACATTACATAAACAGTGAACACAGCACACTTGAAACATTCACACCAAATACTCAACACCACCCAAACATTGTAACATACAACATATACATGATAAAAAAAAATACATGAACCTGATGATACTCTCTTTTTGCAGCTGCTGTAGATATTTTTTGGTTTCTTAGGGAGCTGGCTGATGCTACCAGAAACAATAGGCTGTTTAAAAATAGTTGATGATGCATCTGCAGGTAACTGGGGGCAAACGTGACCAGTCTGTAGTCCAAACTGTTTAATGAGGATGTATTTGGTTTCGAATGACTCAGGCAAAAAATGAGCACTGCATAGACTACTGTTTTCCAAAACACCCTTCCAGCCTGCAGGTGTACATCTAATAGCTGAATCCCACTTTTGATCAAATATCCTGGTCACAAGGAAACTTACAAAGGCTGATGTTATTTTTGAGTATTTTAACACCCATAGGCTACACAACGATTTGACATGTTAGTAAGAAATTATGAAGATGAAAAAACAGAATATACACACAACCTTTGCAACAAAGGAAATTAATTTATATGCCAGACACAAAAATATAGGATATAAATAGAATTTTAGAATATAATTATTTATTTAATAAAAATAAAGTAAAGAATTATGTACTGTCAGTAATGTGTTTCATAGTCACACTAAATTGAAGGAAAATAAAAGAATTTACTCGACTCCATTAGAAAAAAATAAAACCGCATACTGTCCCTCTATGTCGTTAAAGCAAATGAGGCATCAGTAATAGGCAGTTTAGCAGATGTCACCCAAGATTAGATATACAACACTGTTCGTCTGGGGACAAAACAAGTCCAAGTATAGTTTGTCATGCATTGACAATATATGTCTAGAATAAAGAGTAAGGTGTGTGTGTATAGTAGTTCATCCTGCTCTTTTTCTGTATGTATACTAATGTCTAACAGACTTGTTTAAAAATTGAACTACTCTTTAACATACTGACTCAAATTAAAAGAATGTCAGCGTGCAATAAATTACCATTACCATCTATTATAAATATTAACCCTAACAGCTTTCTGTGATTTTTAAATTTGTTATATCACATAACCAGTACCACTGTTTCAAACTTGTAGTTCATGTACGCTTTTGAAATAAGAACAGCAGACAGCCTGTGAGAAATCACACTGCTTGTAGACACACTAACTCAGCATAAATTACTACAAGTAGGCCATTAAGATTATCAAAACAAAGAAAAAAAATAAAATGAATTCTATGAATTTTACGTGGGAGTTTTGTGAAGTTGTTCAAGCTGTGTTGACAGCGTACAGCTACTACACTGAGAGTATGCAAATATAAAATGGCAGCCTGACAGAAATCACTTATCACGTACATAGACTGAATGGGATTACACAAACAAGCATTTGTCAATGCCGAATGTTGCTTGCTTCTATGTGCTGTTTAGGTATTTGGAAGTCATTGGAGTGTAAATATTGAAAATTTGCGAACTTACGAGCATGCGTAGGAACTGCGCAATGCACGCTCGTAAAACAGTCATTTTTAGGAATTTTTACCAAATTTTCAACATAGCCATTTTAAGACCTCTGCTCATGAACAGTGTCACTGCGATTTTGTTAATGTGTCCCATACATTGAGTTTGCACACCGACTGCGCCATTGTGCACTACATGGGCGGAAACACATTTTGGGCAGGATGTGAAAAATGACAGCTGTACTGCTCATGAGGAGGTGTGGTAAAATGGCAATGTTGAAAATCTGGAGTGAAAATATTGAAATTTCGCGAACTTACGAGCCTCGTGAGACTTCGCATTGATACACACTCATTAAAACAGTCATTTTGGAATTTTGCCCAATTTTCAACATGGGTTTTGGGACCCCTTCTCATGAATGATGTCACTGTCATGGTGGTATTCAGGCCAAAGGGTGATTTCGCAGTCACTCGCGAAATCACCGCTGACCTGAATAACGCAACAACAAGACATCTCGAAGGTCCCAAAACCTATGTTGAAAATTGGTGCAAAATTCCAAAATGCCTGAGATATGCAACAAAGTTGAAACCCCCTATCTAGCCCATTATACAGCTTACCGGCATTTCCTCAGTTCGCGGTCGGCTTTGAAGAGTGCAGACGTGTTCCCGTCCACCGAAGATCATCGCACCAGAGTCCGGAGGTAAGTATGGGGTGAGGGGGGTGTGGGGAGGCTGGATGCGCAGTGGTGGGTGCGGGTTGTGGGGTCCGGAGATGCCGCAGGACCGCCTGCTTTTTCAGGTTAAAATAAAAAAAAAAAAAAAAAATAAACAAAGACATCGTGGATTGTTTGCCACACTGGGGCGGGCTCCCAGCGTGGCACAAGGACATTAGGGGCATTCAGCCGGCGGGATTAGGCACCCCCGTCGGCCTTTGGATGATTGCCACGCTGGGGTGGGCCCAGCGTGGCTACCTACAACTGGGGAAAGAGACGCAGCTCAGCCAACGGGATTGGGCACTGTCACACAAGTATATGCAGGCACGATGCCTGTGTGTTGGGGGCTGGGGACACGCTTCATCTCTGCTCACTGAAGCGTAGCTCCTTTCACTGTAGGTTACTGCATTTTGGAGCGTGGTCATAGACAGCTCCAAAATGCATTGGCTTACAGGGGCCGCGCCTGCCAGCTCACTGACTGAATTGGAGGAGGAGGTGACACACCTCCGAAATCTCCGATGATGGCAGTATGTTTCTTGCACATGCGTGCAAGCAACATAAAAATGGCAGTGAATCAATGAAAATCACAGACAGCTTATGACCAGATCTTGCACAGCTGTCTGTGGTGATTATCCCCATTTATAGTAGAAGAATAACATTTTTATGATTTTGCCAACCTCTTCAACTATCTATCTATTTGAAAACTGGGCTGAAAAAAAAAATACCAATCACTCCAGAATCATTCATTTGTTAGACAGTACAAGGAAAAAGAACATAGCAGAAAGTAGAAATGCCATAAGATACAGTTAGTTATTATTTGTTTATATCACACGTGCTGACATGTTCTTGACTGGCAGAGCAGCATTCCAGTACTGAATCTGATGCCTGTACTAATCACTCGGTCCTGCCCATTGAATCCTACCACACTTGATGTCAGCACGCAGAATGTCCTGGACTGAAACCGCAAAACCGAACATAAACGCACAGTAACTGCAAAAGTTGAAAATGAATGAAAACTAGAAAAAATACAAATGAAAGATAAAAATATGTACAGATACTTAAAACCGTATATCATTTGGGCGGTGACAGTTAGCCTGAGACTGCTACATGTCAGCAGCTCTTTAAAGCCAGCAAATAAATAATTCCACCCCTCTGCCATAGGAACTAAACAATAATCAAAATCAAAGTATTTTCCTGATCCATACAAACACAGGAACATAGGACAGAAGATGACAGCGGATATGTAGCTTTCAGACCTGACCAACTAACTGTCATAGTCAAATAATTACTTTTGACTCCTTATAGTTTTATATTGCCACAGACTGACTACAGCTACAAGCTGACAGCTCAGTAGAGACCTGTCCACACAGTTTGTGAAATCCTGTGTTAGATATCCCCTTTTGTTGGCAATTAGACTGGGAGGCAGACCTGTATTAGTGTTTAAGGAGATGTGACAGGGAAACATGGTTTGGCTTTACTTTTTCTTAATTTTTTTAATTTTACAGTACCACTGTCTCATCATTTACGAGCCAACAGATCAACAGAGAGCCCTTCACACATAGACAGTAATAAAAGCTGTTTCTCAATTAACTGATCTGGCAATATTAAATCATATTCATAGCACCCAAACAATGATATTGTGAGAAATCATGTTAGATATTCAAGTTTTACAATTACAGTGGCAGGCAACACTGTCAGTGTTGTAGAAGTAACAGTGAAACAAGGTTTTGCTGTTATTTTTTATTTTTTTGCATTGCCATGGTCTGACTATAGTTACAAGTTGACAGCTCAGTAGGGATCCCTCCACACATTGGCCAGGATATTCAAAGCAGTTGCGCCAACGCAAGTACGGACTTGTGCCAAGGAGCAATATTCAGCGGGAGCCATTGTGCAGTGTAAGTCCCATTGTGCCAATGCACAACTATAATGAACGATTACACAAGAGCAGGGGGCGTGCCCATGAATAATGGGAGGCAGTGCAAAATTCAACCATGGTACCATGGCTCAAGTGTGGAGCAAATCCTGCATGCACTGAGCAGATTTGCGCCTATAAATACAGGGTGCAAGCACACAGTCAGCACTTGTGCCAGGGGAGGGGGGGGAAGAGAGAGAGGGAGAGAGACACAAACAAGAGACATTGGACAAACAGACAGAGCAAGGGAGACAGCGCTAGTGAGAGACAGAGAGAGTGTCACAGGCAGCCACAGGAATAGAGGGACAGAGGTGGCAGTGGAGAGTGAGCTAGGGGCTGAGACAGCAAGAGGAACAGGCAGGCACAGTGCCACGGAGTGCACCAGAGTGGCACAGTCCGCAGCAGCCGACTGCCTAGGGGGAGAGAGGACATCAGGGGCCATGGATAGTTTGCCCTTCCTAATGGAGGGCATAATGAGGGGTGCGAAGTGGCAGGAGGAACAGCGATGTGGCAGAGGAAAGACCCATCGGTGGTATGCCCGGAACAGGTGGTACGATGCTGCACCATCTTAGAGAACTACACAGACACAGAGATTGTGGGATGGTACCACCTGAACAGGGCCATGCTGAGGCAGTTCTGTGAGCTGTACAGTGAGGAGATGCAGGCACCCACAAGACAGAGCCATGCAATGTCTGTGGAGATGAAAGTGACCACTGTCAAGTGCCTTCTCGACACAGGCACCATCCAGAGACCAACAGGGGACACCACAGGCATAAGCCAGTCAGCTACATCATGCCTGCTCACACAGTTCCTCAACACTCTGCTGCCAAATGCTATGGAATAAATCAATTTCCCCAGCACACAGGTGGAGCATACAGCAACCATGCAGGACTTCTGCAGGGTAGAACGTATGCCTGGAGTGGTTGGGGCCATTGACTGCACTCATGTGGGCATCCACAAGCCACCTGGCCCTTAGGGTGTGGCATATATGAATAGGAAGCAGTTTCCTAGTGTGAACTGCCAGGTGGTGTGCGATGCCAAGGCGTGCATCACCAATGTCTGTGCCACACACCCTGGGAGTGCACATTATGCATTCATCTGGCACAGCTCTATGCTGTGCCACAGGTTCGAGTGTGGGGACATCCCCACGGGCCACCTAGTGGGTGAGTATGGGATGGGCAAGGGGAGCTGGGTAGAGCAGGCCATGGGATGGTGGAGGGCAGGGTGGGTGTGCCAGCGAGGGCACCAGGGATAGGCAAGGGGCACAGCAAAGGATGACACAGGGCTAACTATGTCATTATCAACACATGTGACAGCACCTATTCACAGAGGCCCTGGCTGCTCACTCCCTATCGGCACCCATCATCCTCAGCAGAGGAACGCTACAATGAGGCACACGCCAGCATGTGAAACATCCTTGAGCATGTATTTGGAATGCTGAAGGCATGGTTCCATTGCCTAGACAAGTCTGGCGGTGCCCTACATTACAGCACCTTGAAAGCCTGTGGCCTATTTCTGGCCTGCTGCATACTGCACAACATGGCCATTGACTGTGGGATAGCTGTCGAGGATGAAGAGGGTAACAGTAGTGGGGAGGACAATAGTAATGGGCCGGAAGGTGGTAGACTACCCCCCCACTGGGCAGAGGGATTCCCAGCTACAAAGGATGGCGTGGCAGCATAGGGACACTATCGCACAAGAGCACTATGGTGCATGCAGGTAGGTGGTACCAAAACCATGCAAAGGCCACACACACACACACAGGTACAGCACACAGGCAGGGGTGTACATGGCAATGAGCATGCACACACAGAGGAATGGTGCAGGGGTAGGGGTGGCAGTGGCACACAACCCCACACAACTGCACACAGCAACACACACATGCACCCACGCACCCAGGCGCTGGCAAGTGGCGGGGATCAGATGCATTGCACAACCAGTGCAGACATGCCCTCATCACACCCATGCCATATGGGCCAGCGGCCGGGCAGGCATGCACACAGGCAGCATGCAGTGAGACACACAGGTGCCACACCAGTGGTATGCACACACGCACATGCCACCCATGCGAGCACAGGGCAGCTGCTGCAGACTGCAGTCAGGGCAGCATGCACATCAGGACCACTTTGCAGAACCATGGCCACTGCATCCATGGGGTGGCCACACAGGGGTCTGATTAGCAGGCATAGGCTGCTCATCAGCCATGGGGGTGTTTGCAACAGCTCCCCAGGGGTTGTACTGTAGAACCATTACTGGGTCTGTGCAGGGGTTTGTAGGTGTCCAAACAGGCCTGCCCCAGGCATGCTTGAGATACCAACAGCAGACCCAGTCAGTGACAGGGAGGGTGTTGCCAGACACCGGGATCGTGGGGTGAACAGTGCACTATGTGGTGTACATAGTGGCCGGCCATGCCCTGTGGCAGCCAGTAGTGCAAGGCCATCCATGATCGCATTGGCGATGTGATCCGGGAATGCGGTCGTGTCCTCCTGCAAGTGCTGTATAGCCACAAGGAGCTGTGCAGTGCGCCTCTCACACTGCTCGGCTGCCTGGCACACCTCCACACACAGTGCACACACCCCAGCAGCAAGCAGCACCTGTTGCTCCAAAGAGGCTCACAGCAAACGGGTGTGCTCTGCCAATGGGTTGGCACCCAGGGGAACCTGGATGGGGCGCTGACCCTCCTGCAGAGAATGACCATGCTGCACAGTCCCCTGCTCAGGTGGATGCTGCACAGTGGGGTCCCCATGGGGTAAGTCCCTATCAGGCGACCCGGCAGCAGACCCCACATTCAGCTGCCCTGTGGCCCCTACTGCCTGCTGCCATTGCCCATCCAACCTCTGAATGCTGCCCAGAATCTGCATGGCCACACCATCACCACCACATGGCACTGCTGTAGCAGTGCACTCATCAGCACTGCTGTCTGGCCACTGGGCATGCTGCCTGTGATGGTATCTCCCCAAACACCACCCATGCTGTCCAGGAGTATGGTCAGGTCGTCATCTGTCTCAGACCCCGCCCCAATCTGTCTCTCCATGCAGAGGACACTGAGACTGGCATCCTATAGAAACACATCCAGGGCCTCATCCGACCCCATGCCCAGGACAACTGGCTGGACAGTGGTGGTAGTGTGCTGCATCCGATCAGGCCCCTGGATGCCCATGGAGGTGGATGGCTGGTCCTCCGGGGCTGGGACTGCCTCTACAGCTGCTGCTGGTGCCCCTTCCTCTGTATGCAGGGGTGCTGATGCTGAAAGAGAGAACAGATGTGTCAATGATGCAAGGCCCCATCCCCCCAGACCCCCACACCCCAACACAGCCACTGCATGCTGTGCGTGCCTGACATACATACCATGCAGTGATGGTCTGCCACCCACCTGGAATCCTCCACCTGGCACACCCTCCACAGTGCTGTGGTGCATGGTGGCTGCCACCAACTCCTCCTGTGTCATGAGGTGTGACATCAGCAGGCCCCCCTCTGGTGGCGTTCCAGGCTGAATGGATGGCCGCCACCTTCTCTTTGATGTGCTGCTTATGAGTGCCCACCTTCTTGCAGTACTCCTGCACTGAATGCTGGTGGCTGCCCTGCTGGTTGGCACATGCCACCACTTCTTCCCAGGCCCCATCTCTGGCCTGTGGTGTGCCCGTGGCACCACAACACTGGCTCCCTGTCAAGGTAGACCTCAAACAGGGCCTCTGCCTCTGTGAAATTGGGCCTACGTTTGCGAGCAGGCCCATGTTCCTCACCCTCTTCACATTCTGACATGTCGCTTCCTGTGGACATGGAAAGCACAGTATGTCAGTGTCAGCAGCACCCCACTCCGTCCCCTCTGCTGTGCTGGCTGAGCTTAGTGTGCCCCAGTAGCATGCGCAACTTATGTCAGATGGTTGCAATACTGGTCCATGGCCTGTGCCAGTCAGTGGCGCTTTTATAGCGCAATGCATGCAGATGAGCATTGGCACAATGGTAATGACATGTTAATTTCCCCAGTGTGCCACACATTGGCTGATGAGCTCATTTGCATGTGGCAGCTGAATATTGTGAATTTGCTCTATGTGCAATGAGCTTGCTCCAGGGCAAGTCACGGCGCAATGCCCAAGCATGCACACTGTGCAAGACCACAGTGCACATGCTCCAGTCGGTGTGCTCCTGTCTATTGCGCACTGTGCACCTACTGTGCGGTAGAGACCATGGTGCATAGTGCACCATGCCTGCTATTGCGCACAGGTGCATTATGTGGCAGCTGACCCCTGGTGTGATCCCCTGACCCATTGTCACTCCCCTGCCATGTTCCAGTCTAGTCATGCCTATGTTGCACATTTCCGGCATTGCAGAATGGGTGGACACAGCGCATGTACCCGGCGCATGTTGTGCACACATGCACCCCCAGCTGCCATTTTGCTTCCCCACATCATGGTTGGCTCTATGGCACAGTGTGGTGTTCAGCAGGCAACCAACTGGTGAACCTGGTGGTGTGCATCCTGCCACACACCCCCACAGCTCTTCAGACAGCAGCCCCTGCAGCAGCCATGGGTAGCAGTGTGGCAGGGAATTGCTGCCAGGATGCAGCAAGCCACTAGGGTGGGCCAGACAGGGGAGCAATGCCGCCACAGGTATAGGGGCCTTGTGCGACTGGATCCAGAGTGCCTGTGATGGCTGCACGCATGTGTACAGTGGGGGGCTTTGCCACAGTGAGGTAAGTCAGCCCATATTGCATGTGTGCCCTAGTGCTGTACTGTGGTGTTGGCTAGGCTGCCTGGCATGCCCTGCAGTTGGGTACATTGTCATCGTGCGCATTGTGGAGTGACATTGCCAGCCACAGCTTGCATTGTGATACAGCCATGCTGGCCATGTTGGTCAGGGGCACACCCTTTACACTTGGGTGGGGGTGGTGGGCAGCTGCTGTGTATGTGTCCTGGTCTTTGTTCCATTCCCAGGCCCTGAGGATTGATGCCATGCGGGGGCAGTGAGAGTGGCAGGAGCTGCACAGCAGGCTGCAGCGGGCCATGGTGGTGTTGCCAGAGCAGGACCAGCACCAGCGGGACCACAGAGGGCAGGTAGGCACTGTCTTGGTCCTGCACACTTCAATTGGGGTGTGGCAGGGTGCGAGTGTGGGCATGGCCACCTGTGCCATGTGCCATAGCAGCTGTGTGTGTCGCACTCTGCATGGTGCAGTTCCATGTCAATTCAGCAATTTAAATTACAGTGAATGCAAATTCAGTGGAAATTATAAAGTGATGGCAATTACAGCGAACATCCATTACAGCGAATGACATTTCAGCTACAATACATGCCAAGGCAATTGGGGAGCACACATCCAGTATCCCAAAGCCATTTACAATCCAGGACAAAGTAGGAGGCAGGAACATGCTGCTTCCAGTTTCAGCACTTTGTATCCAGGGTGCCACATACCTATTCACACGCTGCACACCACTGGGCAACCAAGAAGAGAATGAGGAGCAAAAGAGGAGACGGAGACTGCAACTCCCCTGGTACTGGTTGACATGTTTTGAGATGCTTCCCTGGACCATGCAGGTGAGCTATGTAACCTTGCACGCCCCTGGGCGGCTGCGCCCCTGAACCCCCTGCTATTTCTAAAATAACATCCTCTGAGGTGCACCTGGATCTCAGAGGTAAGTTATTTCCATCGATTTCGCTAAAGTTGTGACTTGCTGATATTCAGCACTCGCTGTTATTGCTGTCGCTATAAAATGACTCACTGTAACTGAGTGGCTGAATTGACATGCCAACGCATGGTGCATGCCACTGTGGGGTGCCCATTGCACATGTGTGCTAGCTGTTGGTGGGGTGGATGTGCACCCAGTTGACGCTGTTGTTGCTGTGGTACTGCTGGTGCACTGTGCCATGTGACTGTCATTCCGCAGTTGGGTGGCTATTGTGCAGTAGGGACCACCTCTGTGCATTGTATTGGTGTGCCGAGTTGCTGGCAGGTGTTGGCCCATCCCCCTGTTGGTGGCCGTGGTGGACACTCCAGGGGTGTGTGTTCCTGCTGCTCATTGTACATGGGTGGGCATGGTACCTTGGGACATTACACTGATCACCTATCCTAATTCTTGTCATAGGTGTCCAGTGGAGGGGGTGGTTGACTCTGTACTGCCGGCTGCTCCGGCAGTTGATTCTGGTGTCATCTGCAACCATGGAGGCAGTCATTCAGATGCATCACATGGTGTTGGCTGACCAAAAACAGAGAGGGCACCAAGGGGCAGCAGGGCATGGCTGCCATTAGATTTAGCTCCAGCATTCCCCCGTTTCCTCGCTGTACCTCCCCCATCTGTCCCACTTTCCACTGTACAGACTCAGTTCCCTGTCCCCTTCCCTTGCTATCCTACCCTTTCCCACCCCCTTGTTGCTGTACATAGTTCTTTTGAATACATTTCTATTTTCCCTTACCTGACTGTGTCTGCTTTGCAGGTGGCGTGTAGAGCCATGCTGCAGTGGCCCAGTGCCTGTCCGTGTGGTGTGCATGTTTTGGAGCACATGTTGTGCGTGTGTGGATCACTGCTGTGTGCTGCTGTGCATCCCACGGTGGTGGTGTCCCTCCCCTCGGTTGCTGGCTGTGCCTTGGGGTGCCCTTGGGGTAGCTGTCAGGGTTGTGTGGCGGGTGCGTCTGCTTGGCTGCATGGTCCTGGGTGTGGTGTGGCCTGACCTGGTTTGGTTGTGCAGGGGGCATGACCTGCTGCCTGCCAGGGGGCTCCATTGGTGGCCCTCTGTCCTCCATTGGCACCCACTCTTGCCTCCTGCCTGTGCCACTGTTGTGTTCTGGGGTGGGTGTCTGGGTGCCTGTGTACACCCTGCTATGCCCTGCAGGTGGTGGCCTCCTGTGGACTGTCACTCCACTGCCCTGGCTCTGTCCCTGGGTCTCCACTCTGTGCCATGCCCCAATCGGTTGCTCTGGTGCTCCGCTCCCATGCTTGTCCTGGGGCTTCTGTATCTGCCCATGGCACACCCACTGTAGCACCATGGCACATCCACGGTTGTGCCATGGCACAACTGTGCCATATTCAGCTGTGTTGCACTGGCATAGTTTGGCATGTGCAACCTCTAAATATGGCACTTGTTGCACCATGGCGCATCAGTTTTGCACTGTGCTGGACTTGTGCTGGCCTTTGGTGCATTTCTGAATTTCTGACCCATTGTGTGAAATCCTATGTTAAATATTCCCTTTCTTTGTCAATTTGGCTGGCAGGCAGAGCTGTACAAGTGTTTATTGAGCAGTGACAGTGAAAGTATTTAATTTTATTTTATGGTATCACGATCTGTCATTATTTAAAGAGCCAATAACTCAACTAGGTCCGATTACAAAATCTTTGCGTAGCCAGCAAAGATCCTACTAGTAAAAAAGTGAGTCTTGAATGTGTAATATCAACTACAATCACTATTCATGTGTATAAGATGTGTAGATTGGCCCGGATTAAGCTTACAGCTCTACAATGTATAAAGACAGCGTTCTTGTATAATAGAAAGAATGCCAAACTGCAGCTTGCATGTCCCACCAATCGCAAAACTACTGAATAGCTAGCAGGTGTCTTGCAATTTAAATATTGATGCTTGAATGATTAATATCTCAGACACATTCTTTGTTAGTGTGTAATGTGTGGCAGGATCTCTTTTGAGCTGTCAACTGCCAAGTGACGACAGGTCATGATACTGTAAAATACAAACAGATAGAGTTAGTAACTGCAACTACCATCCTTAACTGCTCCTATTTTTTAAAACAAATGCAAATGTTCAATGGAGCCAAACATCGAGGTGCACAGAAAAATAGTGACTGCTCTTGTATTAGGTTCCTGTATTGCTCTAGTCACAGTAGTAAAAAAAAAAAAATAAAAATAAAATAAAATATAAGTGCTCAGATAAATACAGTGGCCCAGATATTCAAAAGGGTTGTGCATGGCGCAACAGTGTTGCGCCATGCGCAACCCACTAATGTGCCCTGGCATGATATTCAAAGGGAAAAGTGCGTGGCACAAATCCCGATGCACCGGAGAGCATCAGTAACGTATGCAGGCACAGGTGGGGGTGTGTGCATATGAATAACCTGCACAGCTCGATATTCAGCCCAGGATGTGCAGAGCCATGCATGCGCAACCCTTACCTGCGCCAGCACAAAGTTATGCCCCCAAAAAAGGAACTGATGACCACCCACAGGTGAGCTGCCACATTGCAGGGCGCAACACAGCAGCTGCCACCTGTGGGTGGCCACCCATGTTCCGGCTGCACCTGGTGGCACCCCCTCCATGCCTGAATGCGGGCATTTGTAAAAAAAAAAAAAAAAAAGACAACCCCAGTCCTATATCCCTGGTGGTCCAGTGGACCGCTCATCTGCCCGACAGGAATCAATAAAAAAATTCCAATATCCCAGGTGGTCTAGTGGACCCCCACCCGCCCACTGAGCCCCACCGCCTGCCCCACTGGTCAGCTGGCAGGCGAGGCACCCCACCCGCCTGCCGCCCCGCTGCCCGTCAACTGACACCTCAGTAGGGCTGCACGCTCATTGGTTCACAGCGTGAGCCAATGGGCATGCAGACCCTATCATACTACACATTCCAGATATGTGAACGGTGGGACAGCAGGTGAGTGGGGTGCTGCCGCCCACCAGCTGACCGGGGGGGTGGGTACCACTAGACCACCAGGGATACTGGAATTATTTATTTATTTTTTTTTTTACACTGATGCCCGTGATCAGCAGATAGTGGTCCACTGGACCACCAGGATATAGGACTTGGGAGGGGTCGGTCCGATGGCTGTTGCCTGGCAGGGTGCCAGGCACAAGTCATCAGGGATCAGTGCACCTGCATGCAAATGGGGCCATAATGACATGCAAATGGCCCCATGTGCACCTTGCATACATTATGGCCCCATTTGCATGTCAACTTTTGAATATCATTGGTGCTATGCATGGCGCAATGGAACTTATGCTAGCGCATCTCCATGCTCCACTCTGGCCACTTGCACTGGCGCAGTGCCACTGCACCATGCACACTGGGGGTGGCCAGGGTGTGATATTCAAAGCTGCTAAGCCATGGCGCAGCTCCGTTGAATATCGCCCAGTCCACACCCCTGCGCAGCCATGTTGAGCTGCGCCCAAGCTTGTGCCACAGCCTGGCGCAGCTTGAATATCTGGGCTAGTGACTATAACAACGATCATTACCAGCTCCTATAATTAGACACAAATGTGAATGCCATGCAGAGCTATAAAACAAAGTGCACAGATGGATAAAGTGAGTATAACAGCAATTATTAACTGCTCCTATATTAGAAGCTGTACAGAAACATTACTGCACTCAGACCATAATGTGAATCAATGCCAAGAGCCAATTCAAAATTAAATGAATTTAATAAAGCCAACTTGGCAAGAAAAGGTACATAGATACATAGACAGTGTCAGCAGATAAGGGCCTATGGCTCACCCAATCTGCCCATTTGAGCTTGTAAGTTCAGTTTGTTTTCCTAGAAGTCTGTTGCCTCTTAACCCTGACCTCCAGAATTCCTTTATGTCTATCCCATGCATTCTTAAATCCTGTGATTGTTTCAGCCCCCACCACTTCCTCTGGCAGGGTGTTCCACTTGTCCACCACCTGTTCTGTGAAGAAATTCTTTCTCATGTTTCCTCTGGATCGTCCTCCCTCCAACTTCATCCCATGCCCTCTAGTCCTGGAACATCTTTTTCGCTTAAAAATAGTGTTTTCCTGCATCCTGTTCCTCCCTGTAAGATACTTGTATGTCTCTATCATATCCCCTCTCTCCCTCCTCTCCTCCAGGGAGCACATGTTCAGTTCCTTCAACCTGTCTTCATAGGACTTGTGATGCAATCGTGCACCATCTTTGTTGCCCTCCCTGAACCTTCTCTACCCTGTCTTTGTCCTTACGTAGGTATGGTCTCCAGAACTGTACACTGTACTCCAGGTGGGGCCCTCACTAGTGTCTTGTATAGCAGAATTATGACCTCCCTTTTCCTGCTGGTGATGCCCCTGCCTATACATCCCAGCATCCTATTTGCTTTACCTGCTGCCTTGTCACACTGTTTCCCTACCTTGAGGTCATCAGAGATGACAACCCCAAGATCCCTTTCCTGCTTGGTGCATGCTATATCCTCACCCTCCAAATGATATATTGTGCCAGGGTTTTTGTGCCCCATATGCATTATCTTGCACTTCTTTGCATTGAATTTCAACTGCCAAACCCCTGACCATTCTTCAAGTTTCTGCAGGTCGCTTTCATTCTGTCTACACCCTCTGGTGTGTCTACTCTGTTACAGAGCTTTGTGTCATCAGCGAACAGTGAAATTCTGCCTCTAGGTCCTGCGCAATGTCACTGATGAAGATGTTGAATATGACTGGTCCCAGCACGGATCCCTGTGGTACCCCACTGGTCACTCTTCCCTCTGTGGAGTGAAAGCCATTTACCACCACCCTCTGTGTCCTGCCACCCAGCCAGTTACCTACCCACCACACTACTGTCCTGCCCACACCCATATTTCCCAGTTTGTGTAATAGTCTTCTATGTGGCACAGTGTCAAAGGCCTTGCTGAAGTCCAGATAGGCCATGCCCACTGCTCTCCCCTGATCCACCTCCCTAGTCACCCAGTCAAAAAATTCAATGAGATTGGTCTGACATGACCTCTCCTGGTGAAACCATGCTGCCTTGGGTCCTGTAGTCCATTGACAACCAGATGTTCCACCAATCTCTCCTTCAGTAGTGCTTCCATGATCTTCCCCACTACCGAGGTGAGGCTGACTGGTCTGTAGTTCCCTGCTTCCTCTTTGTTCCCACTTTGTATAAGGGACTACATCTGCTGTCCTCCAGTCTTTGGGTACCTCCCTGTTTCCAGTGATCGGCTAAACAGGATAGCCAGAGGTTTAGCCACGACCTCTCTTAGTTCTTTAAGGACCCTGGGTGCACCCCATCTGGCCCCATTGCTTTATCAACTCTTATTACTTCCAGTTCCCAGGACCCTTTCTCGTAAAGGGACTTGTGTCCATTTCTGCACCATTCTCACCCTTGTACTCCTTCAGACCCATTACCCTCCTCTTCCTCAGTAAAGAATGAGCAGAAATACCTATTCAATATGTCAGCTTTACTGTGGTCATCCTCCACGTGGCCCCATCCTCCCCTTCAGTCTCACTATCCCTCCCTTTGTCTTTCTTTTTTCCACTTATGTACCTGTAAAGGTTTTGTCCTCTACCCACTGATTTTGCAATGTGTTCTTCTGTCTGAGCTTTGGCTTCCTTACTGACCTCCCTGCCTCCCTTTGCTTCTCCTGGTACTTCTCCTATCCCTTCTGCCTGTGTCTTTTTGTATTACCTGAATGCAATCCTTTTGGCTTTCGCTTTCTTTGCTACTTCTTTGGAAAACCATAATGGTCTCCTCTTCCTTTTCCTCTTGCTAACCTGCTTAATGCATAATTCTGTTGTTCTTGTAATCCCCATTTTAAATACTGCCCACTGTTCCTCAACCCCTGATTCCTGTCCCATTCCCCTTAATGCCTCTTTCAAGTTTCTCCCCATTTTCTCAAAGTCTGCCCCCCTAAAATCCAGGATACGTGTTTTTGTGTGGTTTGGTTCTGCTCTTTCTGTGATTTCAAACCACAATGACTGGTGGTCACTGTTTCCCAGGTGCTCACCCACTGTTACCCCCATCACACTGTCCCTGTTTGTGAGCACAAGGTCCAGTGTTGCCTTCTGCTGAGTTGGTTCCATGACCAGTTGCTTGAGGAAGGCACTCTGAAGGAAGTCCAGGATAAATCTGCTCCTAGTTGATGTGGACTGGAGCATCCCAGCTGCAGCATCTGGAATATTGAAGTCTCCAACCAGTACTACCTCACCCTTGTCTGCCATCCTTTGGATGGCTAGCAACAGCTCCCTATCTGTTTCTTCCTCCTGGGCTGGTGGTCTATAGACCACACCTGTGCGGATGGCTGTCCCAATTTTCCTTTCCAGCTTAACCCACAGTATCTCTCCCCCATTTTGTTCCTCCTTGATCTCTGTGGCCCTTATGTCATTTTTCACATACAGTGCCACTCCTCCTCCCTTCCTGCCTGCTCTGTCTCTTCTGAATATGTTGTAGCCAGGTATGGCCATCTCCCAGTCGTGGTTATCATTACACCAGGTTTCAGTGATGGCCACAATGTCCAGGTCTGACTGTACCATGACAGCCTCCAGATCTTCCATCTTGTTGCTAAGGCTCCTGGCATTTGCACACACGGCTTTCCATGATTTGACCTCCCTAGACTGTTTCACTGTTCTACTCCAGCCCCTTCCTTGGTTGTCATTTATCCCTAGTTCTCCTTGCTGTCTGCCCTTCTGCTGATCCACCTCTTGGGCACTAATCTCCATCTTTTGCACACTGCTTTGCAGAGATAGCCACTCCTCTGGTTCACTGGTTCCACTGCTAGCTGTGGGGGTGAGCAAGTAGGTACCTCCTGCTGGCTCTGCCACCCCTTTGCTAGTTTAAATGCTTGTCAATGTAGCATTTAAACTTATCATTGAGTGCTTGATTCCTCCAGGATGGATGCAGGCCATCAGGCTTGAACAAACCTCCATCCCTCCAGGTGGGTCCCCAGTCACCAATGAATCCAAATCCTTCCTCACAGCACCAGTTTTTCAACCATGAGTTAAAGTTCCTGGTGCATGCAATCCTATGCTCTCCCTTGCCTCTCACATGTAGTACTTCTGAGAAAGTGACAGAAGTAGCTACTTGCTTGAGACCCCTCCCCAGTTTCCTAAACTCTTCCTGAACTTCCTTTGGCTTCCCATTTGCCAGGTCATTAGTACCTGAGTGGATAATGACATCCAGCTCGCCCTCCCGTCTTGCCTTCCCAGTGATCCCCAGGATCTTCCTTCCATCCCTCCATGCCGTGGCACCTGGTAGGCACTTCACCTCCCCTCCCTGTCCTCCCCCCTCCTGTGTTCCTAGCTGTATCCCTCTTATGATGGAGTCCCCCACCAGGATCTTCCTCCTCCTCCTCTGGGGTCCACTGCTTTCCTGCTGAGGTCACCTCTTGGCTAACCTCCACATCCTTTCCTTCCACTTCTCTGGGTACTCTATTTGGTTGTCCTCATTTGCCAGTGTGGCATATGAGTTCTTGAGTGGAATAGGATCTGGGATGTGCCTCTGCCCTGACTGCTCTAACCCTCCCTGAGCCCACTGTCATCCAAGTGCTCCTCGTTCTCGGCATCCTTTGAGGCAGTTGCATTGGACTGGTGGTCCCTGGATAGGGGTGATGGTACTCCTGACCCAGTTTACTTCTGCTCCGAGGTCTGGCTACCTCATCTCGCAGTCCAGAGAGATGCATGCAGATAGGGCAGCACCTCAGTGTCCAGAAGGTCTGCCTGAATATGGCTGCCCCACAGCCACTGCATTGCACCACTCCCCACATTATACTGCAATTCCACTACTTGTCTGCTACTGAAGCTCTCCTAGTTCCCTTTTTATTAATTTACTGTACTAAAAATCCTGCCACTGATCCTCAGATAAAAAAAAAAAAAAATTAAGAAAAGAAACCAATAAATAAATAAATGAGTCAAAACACTTGTCGTGCTGAGGGTGGGCTTCTTCCCCCTTATGCCCCTCCTACTTCACACCCCTTACTATACCCTGTGTTTAGCTCCTGTCAATCAGATTTAACAGGGCATATAATTAAGAGTTGGGGAGGGAGTGGGGCTGAAAATTTGCAGCAATTAAAGACAGCACAGAATTACACCACCACTATGTTTTAAATTTTCAACAGCCCAAAAACAATTATAAGTAAAGACAACAATGAAAGTATAGTGTCACTAAAAGCCCACAATCTAAGTTTAAAAGAAAAATAGCAATTACCAGTTACTCTAAAGCACTGAATTGAATATGTTTCCTTCCTTCCCCTTCTGGCTTCTTCATGTCATCTTCATGTCATGTTCTTCAGGTCATGACAAAAGACACAGAAATACTCCCCAGCGCTTCAACTCGCTAAGGAGTCTTCATCAGGGGGTGGAGCTGCTTGTTATTGGGAAACTCAAATACACAAATCAGAGGTGCATATAATAAACAAATGTGAAGTGCAACTTTAAAAATTGTCCTTGTTGCTATCTTATCATTATCATCCACTAGATGGTGCTATTACTTGATTCTGGCATCAATGCTTCTAACTACACAAATTACATACATTTCATAATCACCTAGTATAAAAGCAAATATAAAGTAGTCATTTTTAAACAGTAATTTAAATCTATAGTAATAAACGCAAAATTCACATTTCAGCCAGTACTAAATAATCATTTCATTTTATGAACAGCACATAAAGAATATGCTCATCATTGTTATTTTTGGGCTTCAAAAGATAGAAAAACAAAGAAAAGATGTCCAAACCACTCAAGGTAGCCAAGGCAGTGGTGGCACATTCATAAGGCACCTCTCATTGTAATGAGGGAATTTTTTTATTCTGGGACCTCCTAGTAATTAAGTCCAAAACATGAGGAAAAATATGGAGGGTTTGGGCATGAAATTAGGAGTTGAATACCTGAAAAAAAAAAAAAGAGGGAAGACAGAAGGAAAGGAACAAAAGAGAAAAAAAAAAATCACTGTAGATCACAAAAGAATGTCAATGTAACCGCGTCATTATTTTTCATTCCTTTCATTTTTTTTTTTTTTAAAAACAAAAATGGCTTAAGATCCCATCTGTCCTTTAAACCCCTAGGTTTCACACTCTCAAGTATGTAAATCCATTGACTTTCACATTGAAGCAACAGATTAGATCCATCACAACCATTTTTTGGTGGCTTCACCATTACAATCCCCACAAACTTCAAACACCTAGGGTCAGAACCATGAAAACTGGCAAAAGGAGCTCCTACTGGTGTGTTCTTTATACCATGTAAAATGGAGAGGACAGTTTCTTGTATTCTTTGTTTCAAAGGCCTAACATTTTTTCTTACATAAATAAGTTTACAACTGTGCCACAGTACATAAACTGCATAAGATGTGTCACAAGTTATAAGTTCTCGTATATCTACTTGAACATTCTCGAAGTTTGGATGTTGAAAAATTGCTGTATTGCTCCTATATTTGCACACATTACACCTCATGCATTTAAAGAAACCAGCAGGATGCTTCGGTCGCCAAGTTGACTGGCCTGATGCTTTCTCTAGCAGTTCTACTGTGCACTAGTTTATTATTAAAATTCTGAGCTCTAGTGAAAGTAATACGAGATTTTTCACCTACTACTTCACCAACATCCGAGTCACTTTGTAAAATAGGCCAATTTTGATATATAACATTGCCAATAAGTCCTGCTACATGATTATATTCGGTAATAAAGGTACATGGTGCTTGTTCCAACAGGGTTTCATCTTTTTCCTCTAACAAAGATTCTACTAATTTCAATCAACTCTAATCTCTTTTTTTTTTCCAAAAGTTTTTTTTATTATATCCCCTTGCTTCAAATCTTTCCATTAACACATATGCTTGTGTTTTGTAATCATCATCTCTGTTACAATTTATGTGAATGCACAACAATTGCCCATAAGGTATTGAATTATTTAACCTTGGAGGGTGTGCACTGGTTGCCTGCTACAGGGAGTTGGTGGCTGTGGGCTTCCTATAGCTTTTAGAAGTCACACTATGGCTAGAAGTATCACCTGTAATGGTTAAATCTGAGGAAAAAAAAATCAAGTGATTCAGTGCCTGTGGTGTCTGTAAATTTCAAGTTAAAGTTATTATTGTTAAGCCACTGTATACATTCTAGTAGAAGATCTCTAGTACCATCTCAGATCCATAGTTTATCATTTATAAAATGGTACCACCCTCTAATATGAGTAAAAAAGGGATTCTTCATTTCATTGTAGACAATAACTTATTTTCAGTAGCCTAAAAACAAATTTGCATAACTGGGTGCCACATTTTTGTTTGAAAAATTGATCCTTGAACTCAAAATAATTATGTGTTAGGATATATTCTAAGTTGTACAATCAAATCTTGTGGTGTGTGTCCAGTATCTGGTATTTTATTAAGCCAATATAATAAATAGATGCTGTACCTTTGTCACGTTGTATTGAAGTGCAACTAGATTCCACATCTATACCTACCCAGGTAAATTTGTGTTCCCATCTAAAATCATTTAGTTTTCTCAAAAGGTCTTTGCTATCTTTAATACAGGATTTTAAATCCTGAACAAAAATTTGAAGAAAGAAATCCATTAATTTACCAATATTTTGTGTTATTGAATTACAACCAGACACTATAGGTCTACCTGGGGGATTGTACAAATCTTTGTGGATCATTGGTAAAGCATAGAACCAAGGGACAACAGGATGCTCTGGCCATAAATAGTCATATTCTCTATCTGAAATATCACCTTGATTTAAGGCTCCTTTTAAAATACAAAACAAATCCTTTTTGAAAGCCAGTGTGGGATCAGCATGTAAACTTTCATAACTGACACCATTATTCAACAAGCACATTACCATATCCTGGTGTTTAACTTTGTCCATTATAACAATGCTACCCCCTTTATCAGCAGGCTTAATTACATTATGGTCCTAGGTAGATTTTCCAAAGTGGACCTCTCTTTTCTGTTTAGATTGAAAAACCTAGGGGAAGAATGACTTTCCAAAATAACTTTCACCTGCTTATTCACAGTTTTTTTTTTCAAAACTTTGTATAGCATGATTACAAATAAAAGGACAAAATATAGAACCAACGATAAATTTAGATTTTCTTAATGTGTCCAGTGGTTCCTTTAATTGTAACAAACTGTTACCTGTCTTTGATCCTGCATAGATCAGAAGGTCACTTTCGCCCAGGTTTTCATTTAAAAGTTCCTCTAATGACTGTATGTTTTCAAGTTCAGTGTTAAAATCCCAAAATGCTGCTGCCGTTACATCAGATGTAGAGCCCATCGATTCAGTGTTCTCAAAGTTCATATTAGTCACCGCTTCAAGTAAAAATCCAAATCTTCCCTTTGGTTTGATGTAATCGTCTCAGGTTGTTGTCCCATCTCGTTTGTTGTAACTGGTTGCTTAGAAAACATTAACTTTAATCTCAATTTACGATAGAATTTATATAAATCCACAAAAATCTTAACCTCATTAACACTGGGTTTAGGAACAAAGCTCAGACCCCTTTCCAGTACTGACATTTCCGTCGGGGCAAGGGTATATTCCAAAAGATTTATGATCTGTAATTTATTTATTTCTTTTTGGCCCTCAGTGAGGCTCCACCCCTCCTGTTGGCTCTTCCACCCTCCTGCCATGATGTGTCCTTCGTTTTCTTTTCTGTTGCTATGCCTCTGATCTCCGTCTAAAAAAGGTTGTTGTCCCCTTCTCTGATTGCAATTACTCTGTGTGGGTGTTTGTCTATCCCTAGAATGGTCTGATATCTGAAAGCCTACTCTTGATCTACCTCTGCTCACTGAACGATACTTGGGCCACTTAACAATATGTCATTTATTGCAATCATTCTGATCACCTGTTAGATTTCTATTCTTTTTTGTTAATGGTGCTAATTAGGTGTCAGTGTGGCTCAGCTGGTAGCACATCCGCCTCTGGACCAGAAGGTCGTGGATTTGTGTCCCACACCAGGATTGTACTTGCACCTAAAAAATCGCTGGCATCCGAGTGCAATGGTGTGGGGTGCTGTACTGCTGTGGTGTGCCGTGCTTCGGATGAAATGTTAAATGGAGGTCCCTTCTGCCCATCCTGGTGTTGTCCAGGTGGAAGTAAAAGAACCCAGGGCACTCTTCGCAAAGAGCAGGGAACATTCCCCTTCCTATAAACCAGTTCATGCAATTATCCAGGCTGTGCGTGGGTGATGATGTACGATATGGCCACCAACACACATTCAGTCGCTTCATTGCCAGTCTAGCATTGCTTGTAAAGCACTTTGGGATACTGTGTATGAAAAGCCCTATACAAATGCCGATTCTTCTTCTTCCCCTTCTTAATAAATTCTTGTTCATATTTATTTAATTTAGATTTAAGTTTAGCATCCAACTTTGCAAATCAAGTGTGTGTCTTAAAGTTTAGAGCTTTCACTTTGATTTCCTTCAGGTTTTTTCAACAACTCATCTACTTTCAAATTATCTGATCTAATCAAAAGTTAGATAAAGATTTTAGAACACTCACTTGCTGCATTGACCCAATCTTCTTTAAAGGCAAAATTTTCGATTCCACTTGAGGGAACCACAATAACTTACTGACCTCACGGTGCCAAGCCTTTTTCTAAATAAATCTCTAGAGTTGATACATTGTAAGTCAGATCAGTTTCTTTTGGCAAAAGTTTATCCAATTCTGCAAATACAGACTTAGTGCCATCAGGACCTTCAGACCCATTCTCATAGGTGTCTCCACCACATAATGGTTCTCTTACTCTCCTCCTTCTCTGATTAAGGTTATCCAAGTGTTCCCAATCAAAACCGGAGTCTGATGCAGTTTGTACCATTGCTATTTCTGCTTGCTGCATATCTGAAAGGCAAAAAATTAAAAGATATCCACTGGTTTAGAAACAAGCGTTTTATATTGGTACAGTCTCAGGCTACAAAATGTGTTTTTGCTGCGTACTAGTTAGACAAATAAGGATGAACGCAATTTAATGAAGCAAAGTCTTCCACACGTATCACCGTCTGCAGTATCAAACTATGCCAAATCAGTAAAAAAAAAATGGAATGGGTGCTGCGATTAGATTACGTTCTGTGTCTAACTGGTGCAGTAAATCAGGAGTGGTCAATTCCCAACAAAAAATCACAAAATGTACAGAAACATTACAGCACTCGGACCATAATGTAAATCAATGCCAAGAACCAATTCAAAGTTAAATTAATTTATTAAAGCCAACTTGGCAAGAAAAGGTCATGGCAAAAAACACAGAAATACTCCCCATTGAGTCTTCACCAGGGGGTGGAGCTGCTTGTTATTGGGAGACTTAAATACACAAATCACAGGTGCATATAATGAAGTGCAACTTTAAAAATTGTCCTTGTCGCTATCTTATTATTATCCACTAGATGGTGCTACCGTGGCACATTCATAAGGCACCTCTCATTGTAATGAGGGATTTATTTTGTTCTGGGACCTCCTAGTAATTAAGTCCAAAACATGAGGAAAAATCTGGAGGGTTTGGGCATGAAATTAGAGTTGAAAACCCGGAAAGAAGAGAGAAGGAAAGGAACAAAAGAGAGAGACAAAAAATCACTATAGATCACAATATAAAGTCAATGTAACTGCGTCATTATTTTTCATTCCTTTCAATTTTTTTACCAAAAATAATGATGCAGTTTCATTGACATTACATTGTGATCTGTAGTGATTTTTTTCTCTCTCTCTCTCTTTTGTTCCCATGATCAAACCCTCCGGATTTTTCCTCATGTTTTGGACTTAATTACTAGGGGGTCCCATAATAAAAAATCCCTCATTACAATGAGAGGTGCCTTATGAATGTGCCACGGTTGTCTTGGCTACCTTGAGTGGTTTGGACATGTTTTCTTTGTTTTTCTATCTTTTGAAGCCCAAAAATAACAACAATGATGAACATATTCTTTATAAAATGAAATGATTATTTAGTACTGGCTGAAATGTGAATTTCGTGTTTTATTATAGATTTAAATTACTGTTTAAAAATGACTACTTTATATTTGCTTTTATACTATGTGATTATGAAATGTATGTTATTTCTGTAGCTAGAAGTATTGTCAATACCAGAATCAAGTAATAGCACCATCTAGTGGATAATAATAAGATAGCAACAAGGACAATTTGTAAAGTTGCACTTCACATTTAAGTCTATTATATGCACCTGTGATTTGTGTATTTAAGTCTCCCAATAACAAGCAGCTCCCACCCCTGATGAAGACTCATTAGCGAGTTGAAGCGCTGGGGAGTATTTCTGTGTCTTTCGTCATGACCTTTTCTTGCCAAGTTGGCTTTATTAAATTCATTTAATTGGCTCTTGGCATTGATTTACGTTATGGTCCAAGTGCAGTCATGTTTCTGTACAGTTTGTGATTTTGTTGGGAGTTGGCCCCTCCTGAGTCACTGCACCAGTTAGACATAGGACTTCATCTGATCTCAGCACCCATTCCTTTTTGTTTGAACTGATTTGGTATAGTTTGTTACTGCAGACGGTGATACCTGTGGAAGAGTTGGCTCCATTAAATTGCATTCATCCTCATTTGTCTAACTAGTACGCGGCAAAAACACATGTAGCCTGAGACTGTATGAATATAAAATGTTTTTTTTTTTCAAAACCAGTGGATATCTTTTTATTGTTTGCCTTTCGTATATGCAGCAAGCAGAAACAGCAATGGTACAAACCACATCAGACTCGGGTTTTGATTGGGAACAGCTGTACAACTTTAATTAGAGAAGGAGAAGAGGGAGAAAACAATTATATGGTGGATACACCTATGAGAATAGGTCTGATGGTCCTGATGGCACTAAGTCTGTATTTGCAGAAATGGAAAAACTTTTGCCAAAAGAAATTGATCTGAATTACAATGTATCAACTCTAGAGATTTATTTAGAGAAAGTCTTGGCACCGTGAGGTCTGCGAGTTACTGTGGTTCCCTCCAGTGGAATCGAAAATTTCGCCTTTAAAGAAGATTGGGTCAAAGCAGCAAGTGAGTGTTCTAAAATCTTTATCTAACTTTTAATTAGTTAAGATAATTTGAAACTAGATGAGTTGTTAAATAACCTGAAAGAAATCAAAGTGAATGCTCTACAGTTTAAGACACACAATCAATTTGCAGAGTTGGATGCTAAACTTAAATCTAAATTAAATAAATATGAACAAGAAATTATTAACAAAAAGAATAGAAAATTAACACGTGATCAGAATGATTGCAATAAAGGACATATTGTTAAGTGGCCCAAGTATCGTTCAGTGAGCAGAGGTAGATCAAGAGTATGCTTTCAGACATCAGACCATTCTAGAGATAGACAAACACCCACACAGAGTAATTGCAATCAGAGAAGGGGACAACAACCTTTTTTAGACGGAGATCAGAGGCATAGCAACAGAAAAGAAAAAGAAAACGGACACATCATGGCAGGAGGGGTGGAGCCTCACTGAGGGCCAAAAATAAATAAATAAATTACAGATCATAAATCTTTTGGAATATACCCTTGCCCCGACGGAAATGTCATTACTGGAAAGGGGTCTGAGCTTTGTTCCTAAACCCAGTGTTAATGAGGTTAAGATTTTTGTGGATTTACATAAATTCTATCGTAAACTGAGATTAAAGTTATTTTCTTCTAAGCAGCCAGTTACAGCAAACGAGATGGAACAACAACCTGAGACGATTACATCAAACCAAAGGGAAGATTTGGATTTTGTGCATGAAGGGGAGACAAATATGAACTTTGAGAACACTGAATCGATGGGCTCTACATTTGACGTAACGGCTGCAGCATTTGGGGATTTTTATACTGAACTTGAAAACATACAGTCGTTAGAGGAAATTTTAAATGAAAACTTGGGTGAAAGTGGCCTTCTGATCTCTACAGCATCAAAGCCAGATAAGTTTGTTACAATTAAAGGAACCACAGGACAAATTAAGAAAATCTAAATTTATTGTTGGTTCTACATATTGTCCTTTTATTAATAATCATGCTATACAAAGTTTTGAAAAAAAACTGTGAATAAGCAGGTGAAAGTTATTCTGGAAAGTCATTCTTCCCCTAGGTTTTTCAATCTAAACAGAAAAGACATGCTCACTTTGGAAAAACTACCAAGGTCCATAATGTAATTAAGCCTGCAGATAAAGGGGGTAGCATTGTTATAATGGACACAGTTAAATGCGAGGATATGGTAATGAGCTTGTTGAATAATGGTGTCAATTATGAAAGCTTACATGCTGATCCCACGCTGGCTTTCAAAAAGGATTTGTTTTGTATTTTAAAAGGAGCCTTAAATCAAGGTGATATTTCAGATAGATAATATGACTTTTTATGGCCAGAGCATCCTGTTGTCCCTTGTTTCTATGCTTTACAAAAGATCCACAAAGATTTTTACAATCCCCCATGTTGACCTATAGTGTCTGGTTGTAATTCAGTAAGACAAAATATAGGGACATTCGTGGATTTCTTTCTTCAAATTTTTGTTCAGGATTTAAAATCCTATATTAAGGATAGCAAAGACCTTTTGGAAAAACTAAATGATTTTAGATGGGAACACGAATTTACCTGGGTAGGTATAGATGTGGAATCTCTTTACACTTCAATACAACATGACAAATGTATAGAGTCTATTATATTGGCTTAATAAAATGCCAGATACTGGGCACACACCACAAGATTTGATTGTACAACTTACAGAGTATATCCTAACACATAATTATTTTGAGTTCAAGGATCAATTTTTCAAACAAAAATGTGGCACTGCCATGGGTGCAGCTATGGCACCCAGTTATGCTAATTTTGTTTTTAGCCTACTGAAAAGAAGTTATTGTCTACGATGACATGAAGAATCCCTTTTTTACACATATAAGAGGGTGGTACCGTTTTATAGATGATATACTATGTATCTGAGATGGTACTAGAGATCTTATACCAGAATTTATACAATGGCTTAACAATAATAACTTTAACTTGAGATTTACACACACCACAGTCACTGAATCACTTGATTTTTTTTTTTTTTTTTTTAGATTTAACTATTACAGGTGATACTTCTAGCCATAGTGTGACTTCTAAAAGCTATAGGAAGCCCACAGCCACCAACTCCCTGTTGCAGGCAAGCAGTGCACCCCCCCCCCAAAGGTTAAAGAATTCAGGGCCAGATATTCAAAACTTTGCCCAGGGGCTAAATTAGCACTGCCCGGCAGGCAAACTTAGCCCGGAGCACAGAGCGAGCTATATTGAAATGGAAATAGCACGGTGCTAATCCTGCTGAATATTGCAGGCTAAGAAAGCCTGGCAAACTGGTCTAGGAGTGCAGGGCAAAAATAGCCCTGGAATAAGACAGCACTGAATAAAGCAACCAGGAAGTGCAACCCACAACAACAACACAGTGCACAGCAACGTGAGGGGAGGTACAGACGAACTACATGGTCAATGTGTGTGCCAGTAAATGTATGGACTCAGTACAGCTGCAGGAAGCAGCAGATGTGAAAGAACAGTGATCAAAACTATATATTATACCCCGTACCGTTAGCGCCGCGCTAACACATTAGCACAGCATTAGCGCGGAGCTAAGCAGTTAGCCCGGGGCAAACACCTTTGCCTGGAGCTAAAATGTGCTATATTCAAAAGTGCCATGCAAATGAGCCTACTTAGGCAGTCTGTGGGCAAACAACCAGATTAGCATCTCATTATACCCTGATTTACATGCAGTTTGCCCAGCATTACTGCAGGGTCCCACAGAGCCACCTGTAGGTCAGTCTGGAAGTACAGGGGCTGACCAGGTCCAACCGCAGCTCCACCTGTAGGTCAGTCTGGCAGTGCACGATGATACCTGCAGGCTACATGTAAACAGTACAGCATAGCATAGCATATTGTACCCCAGGGGACAAGACAGCATAGGCACAGGTGGTGGTGGTGCTGCATGCAACTGTCACACTGTAGGGAATGCTACAGTGCACAGCAGACACTACAGTAGCAAGGGGGCCAGTAGTGTGAGGGACACAACACTGCCTATGGTGTGTAGGGCAGTGATGCTGACTGCACTGTACACAGTGACAGGCCCAACCTGCAGGTGTTTACTGACAGTGAACATTACTGTTACACTGTTGTGACCCACAGATGCTGTACCTGCAGCATCGGATGCTCACAGTGACATGTACATTTCTGGCTTTGTGTGTTGTGGCAGTTGTACAGCTGTGTGGTATGTGGCCGGGGGGGGGCATATATTATCTGAAAGGCACACTAGTGTTGGGGGTATTCCCAATACTGGCCCATGTGCACTGCATGATGTGTCCCAGCCTTGTAGCCACACCTGGTCTGTGGCACAGCCTCGCCACCCATACACGCTCCCCTCAACATCCTCCATGCCCACAGTGCTGCATGTGTGTGCTGACATCTGTTTGTGTCCACAGATGTGTGGTCCGCAGGTGTGTGCTGTATGACCACACTGCCATGCTGTCCACTGGTGGCAGGGTCACCACTTACTGCCTGGCATGGCTGGGACTGGTGGCAGATGATGGCATCATTGTGATGCCATCAGTTAGCAGCATGCTTCCTCTATGTTTGGCTTTATCTATGTGTCATATTTATTTAAGGTCACGCAAAACCCGCGCTAAACCCACGCAAACACCGTGCAAAGCCAAAGTGTCGCGCAAAGCTGATTGCCCAGGGTTAAGACAAGCTTTTCCTGGGCGGTAATTTGCACCACGCTAAGTGTTGCGCTAAGTCGCGCAAAACCACTTAGCGCGGCGCTAGTCACTGAATATAGCATTGAGCCTGTATTCATGTTAATTTGCCCCTTGCATACATTGTAATCTTGCCCAGCACTAATGCAGTTTGCCTGTGCTATTTGGCCTTTTGAATATAGCAGACCCACGCTAATCCCACGCAAACGATTTTTGCCAGGCGCAAAGTTTTGAATATCTGGCCCCCCCAATACCTTATGTGCAATTATTGCGCATTGGTAGAAATTGTAATAGAGAAGGTGATTACAAAACACAAGCAGATGAGTTAATGGAAAGATTTGAAGCAAGGGGATATGATAAAAAACTTAAAAAAAAAAAAAAAAAAGGATTAGAGTTGATGGAATTAACAGAGAATTTTGTTACTGGAAAAAGATGAAACCCTGTTAGAACAAACACCATTTACCTTTATTACCGAATATAATCATGTAGCAGAGCATATTGGCAATGTTATATCAAAATTGGCCTATTTTACAAAGTGACTCGGATTTTGGTGAAATAGTAGGTGAAAACCCTCCTATAACTTTCACTGCAGCTAGGAATTTTAAAAATAAACTAGTGCACAGTAGAACTGTAAAAGAGAAAACATCAGGTCAGTCAACTTGGCTACTGAAGCGTTCTGCTGATTTCTTTAAATGTATGAGGTGTAATGTGTGCAAATATAGGAGCAGTACAGCAATTTTTCAACATCAAACTTCGAGAATGTTCAAGTAGATATACGAGAACTTATAACTTGTGACACATCATATGTAGTTTATGTACTGTGGTGCAGTTGTAAACTTATGTAGGAAAAACTGTTAGGCCTTTGAAACAAAGAATACAAGAACATGTTCACTCCATTTTACATGGTAGAAAGGGCACACCAGAAGGAGCTCATTTTGCCAGTCTTCATGGTTCTTACCCTAGGTGTTTAAAGTTTGTGGAGATTGTAATGGTGAAGCCACCAAAAAATGGTTGTGATAGATCCAATCTGTTGCTTCAATGTGAAAGTCAATGGATTTACAGACTTGAGAGTGTGAAACCTAGGAATCTAAATGACAGATGGGATCTTAAGCCATGTTTGGTAAAAAATTGAAAGGAATGAAAAATAATAATGCAGTTACATTGACATTATATTGTGATCTATAGTGATTTTTTTTGTCTCGCTCTCTTGTTCCTTTCCTTCTCTCTCTCTCTCTCTCTCTTTCAGGTACTCAACTCTAATTTCATGCTCAAACCCTCCAGATTTTTCCTCATGTTTTGGACTTAATTACTAGGAGGTCCCAGAACAAAAATTCCCTCATTTAAATTACTGTTTAAAAATGACTACTTTATATTTGCTTTTATACTATGTGATTATGAAATGTATATAATTTTTGTGGCTAGAAGTGTTGTCAATACCAGAATCAAGCAATAGCACCATCTAGTGGATAATAAGATAGCAACAAGGACAATTTGTAAAGTTGCACTTCACATTTGTTTATTATATGCACCTGTGATTTGTGTATTTAAGTCTCCCAATAACAAGCAGCTCCACCCCCGATGAAGACTCATTAGCGAGTTGAAGCACTGAGGAGTATTTCTATGTTTTTTGTCATGACCTTTTCTTGCCAAGTTGGCATTATTAAATTCATTTAATTTTGAATTGGCTCTTGGCATTGATTTACATTATGGTTCAAGTGCAGTAATGTTTCTGTACAGTTTGTGATTTTGTTGGGAGTTGTCCTCTTGTGATTTACTGCACCAGTTAGACATAGGACTTCATCTGATTGCATCATCCATTCCTTTTTGTTTGAACTCCTATATTAGAAAGCAAATGTAAGTACTAAACAGAGCTGTGTGAAACAAATTATTGTACAAAAGGAATAGCAAGAAAAATATGAGGGGCAAAAAGGGATCTGGGGTGGCATCAGTGACCCAATGTTGCTCCTTATGTAAGTACTTAATGCACATGTTGAATGGAGCCTATAGACTCAACAATATAGCAAATAAGTGGAGTGGGGGACTAAAACAAAGAAACAATACATTTATTTAGTAAATGCTATTATAAAGTTTTAGTGAGGGCATTAATGCTGTGGCTCCTTTTGGAATGTAGGCACTAGTAATTCCAAACTAGTTTTCACTGCCCCCCCCCCGTTCCCACTTTCTCTTCTACCCTCTTTATTTTCTTTGTTGCCTCCCTGTTATATGGTGTGTATTGTTGGGTCTATAGGCTCCATTCAACATGTGCATAATGTAGCTAATAATATAAATAATTTTGTATTGGCTCATACATTGATAAAGTGAGTGTTGCATGTGTCTGGTTTTTTTAAGAATTTTGGCACTAGCAATTCCATACATTTTCTCTCCCCCCATCACCTTTTCTTCCTTCATCTTTTTCCTGTCTGTTTTTCTGTGCAATTATATGTTTCTCACACTTCTGCTTAGTATTTACATTTGTGTTCTAATATAGTAGGAGTTCACGGTTATGGTTACAGTTGATTTATCCATCTGTGTACTTTGTTTTATAGCTCTGTGTAACATTCACATTTGTGTCTAATTGCAAAAGCTGATAATGATCACTGTTATAGTCACTGTATTTATCTGTGCAATCAGATTGTTTTATGCATGGTTTGTAATGCCATTGTTGGCACTACTGCAACTAGAGCAATACAGGAACCTAATTCAGGAGCAGTCACTATATCTTTCAGTGCACCTCAGTGTTTGGCTCCATTAAACATTTGCATTTGTTTTGACAAAATAGGAGTATTTGCACTTACTAAATCTATCTGTGTATACTGATCTTTTTTACAGACTCCCTGTCTACAGTTTACTAAATCCAGCTGTAGTTCATATTTAGTGCAATAAGTCAGTCTGTATCCTCCCGCCACTGAGCTGTGTTATTTTGAGTCAGAAGGAAGGAAAAAGTGAGGTATAGTTTAAACAAAGATGGGAGAAGCAGATAAAGGAATACCACTGTGATAAATGGAGAGGAAGCAGAGAGATGTGAATGAGCTCTACTCAAAACACTCAGGGGAAGAAGATAGTCTAAGTATCAGGTCATGTGCTTTCACCATCCCTTCTCTCTCCTATGTCACAGCAATACATCAGCATGGCTGCACCCATGCAGCTGTAAAAAGGTGATCATTTTCACCTCCAGTTCAAATAGTGGTAGTCAGTCACCAAAGAAAATCTTGGTGACAGATATTGACTGAAGTCAGTGACTTTATAGTACTTTGCCTGAAAAGTTTTCTGAAAATGATACATGCCCACATCTTTCAATAAACATGGTCACCACTTTACCTCCTCTTATCAGTGGTGGACATGTTAAAGTCCATAAGCCTCTCCTCGTATGTCTTGCCTCCTTGTCCATTGATCATAGTTGCTGCCCTGCACTGTACTGCTTCCACCTTGCTGTGATCTCAGTCTCTATTCAGGATTGTGCTCCCATAGTTTGTGCAGTATTTCAGGTGTAGTCACATCAATGACCTGTACAATGGGAGGACCTAGCATTCTCTTTGTCTTGCCTACAGATTTATTACAATGCACTGTTGTTTCTGGGCTTTTCAATATCATGATCCTGCCCAAGATCCTTTTCCTCCATGGTGCTTTCCATCACCACTCTATACTTCTCAGATTGCACTCTTGGGTTTGTCTTCCAAATGTGCTTCACTTTACATTTTTTTTTGAGTTGCGGTCCACCTAACATAGCCATAACAAACTTTGCAACCTGCCCTGATCATCCTTAAGTTCCAATATGGCTTCCTCTATATCCACCCTTATGCAGGTCTTTGTGTAATCTGCAGTCAGGAACATCTTGCCCTTGATGCCTCACCCTCTGTCACAAATGAATAAATTGAAAAAGACGAAGCCCAGCACCAACCCCTGAGATACTCCACTTGTTACTTCCCTTGCCTCTAAAAACTCCCCCTTAACTAATATCCTTTGTTATTCTCCTTATCCAATTCTCCACCAAAGTTCTCATTTTTTTTCCACAACCCATGATTCCCCAGTGACAATGTTCTGCATTGGCCAGAACTGAGAGGCTCCAGAACTACTACATCTTGGTCCTTTCACTGTTGGTGAGCACCAGACCTAGCAGAGACCCTCTAAACAATCCACCAGTTTCATTTCATTCACTTTTTAAAATGTGACATTAGATCCTGAATAATAACCAGAAATTCTGTTTCATTCTCAGCTGAAATAATTTTTAAATGTAGCACTTTACCTTTTTTTAATCTATTTCTAATCTTTACCAGGAAAACCACACTAAGCAATATAGTTGGTTTTAAGGTATAGCTGTTGCTAGCCTTGCTTGTAGAGCAGAAAGCAGCTAACTAAAAAAAAAAAATCTATATTTTTCTTATTAATTTAAAAATTGTATCTCAGCAGGAGTCGGTGTCTGAGATTAAGTAGAAGTATACTTTATTAGAAGTAGACAGGGACTTATTTAGGGTTTAAAAAAAGAAAGGAAAGAAAGCTAGTGTGTGTTCTGTGCTGGAAGGGTACTGTATCAGCTGACTTTGCTAAACCAGTAGGAGGAAAGAGAGCTTAACTGGGGGTGTGGCTTAGACACCATAAAAGCAGGTGACTCAAATTACAAATTCCTGCTGCTAGCCTTTTTTCTTACTAATTGCCCTCCATCCCACCCACCCAAAGCCAGTTCTACTTTTATAGCCACTGGATTTGACTGTCAATAGGAACTTCCTGTTTGGCAGTAGGAAGGGAAGGATCATAGAGAAACACTGATTTTTGTCAACCCTAAAGGAAAAAAGTAACTGTCTCCCCCTCTAGCTGCTGGTGATCTGACATTGAGCAAGGAAGAAGGAGGCTACTGAAGAAGATGGGAAGTTGCCTTCCCAGAACAGGAAGGGTGAGAGTTGTAAGGAAAGGAGACAGTAAGAATACAGAGAAACAATAAAGGGGGCACAAAATAAGACATGATAGGAGTGGTGCAGTGCAATGGCTGTGGGGTGGCAGTGTTCCGGGAGACATTCTGGAGGCTGTGATTCTGCCCTATTTGCAGGCACCTCTCTGGTCTGAGAGAGGAGGTTGCCTGTATCCAGGCTGACCTGGCTAGGATTCGTGAAACCTCCTCCCCCACCCAGGGACCACCAGGGCCAATGCCACTACCTCAGAGGTTGCCAAGAAAGAGGAGAGGCTGGACCAGGGTGGGTTCAGGGAGGGAGAGGGTGGTGGAACAGAGTTGCATCCCTCCTGCTATACCTCTCCACAATTCATTCACTTTTCTGGTGGATAGTGGTTCCTCTATGGAGGCACCTGCAGTGGAGACCAAGGAGGATGCTGGGAACCTTCACAAAGGAGACCCACAGGAGGATGGCATGGGACCACAGGGAAGGAAACAACTCCTGGTGGGGAACTCAATCATTAGGGGGTAGAAATGGGGAGGAAAGGAGAGAGAGGTAAGGCAGTCCTGGCGCCACAGCTTGAGAGATGGGAAGCGAACCTCAGGATCGTGGGAGGAGCTGCACAAGGAGGGAGCTGGATGTCATTGTCCACCTGGGGACAAATGACCTGGCTAGGAATGGGATCAGAGCAGTGCAAGAGGAGTTTGTAGAGTTGGGGAGGGGCCTTAGACAAGTAGCGCATACGGTAACCTTCTCAGAGGTGCTGCCTGTCTATGGCAAGGGTGATGCTAGGGCACTCCACGCCAGAGAATTCAATGAGTGGTTGAAAAACTGGTGTGGAGCTTAGGGTTTTGGCTTCATTGGGGACTGGGGAGCCACCTGGAGGGATGCAGACCTATACTGGTGCAATGGTCTGCATCTGTCCGGGGAGCCAGGATCCTAGAGAGAGGTTTAAATGCTTCATTGACAAGCATTTAAACTCAGCCAAGGGGAGGCACTGAAAGGGAGCAGGGAAATCCCAGCCTCTCCCACAAAACATGGTAATTAGTGAGGTAAACACCAAGGCAGAGAAGTTATTAAGAGCAGAACAGAGGTAAATGTAAAAAGGCAAAGGCAGTAAGGACAGGAATGGTGCTAAAAGGGGTAAGGCTATCAAAAAGTGGAGAGTGATGAGTACCAATGCCCATAGTCTGTGTAATAAGCTCCCTGAACTAGTGGCCTTGATGGAAGAGGGTTGCCTGGATATTGTGGCAGTCACAGAAACATGGTACACAGAGAACCATGACTGGGATGTCAACATACCAGGATCCACAATCTACAAGAGGGACAGGGAGGGTAAAAGAGGAGGAGGAGGAGGAGGAGTAGCTCTCTATGTAAAGGAAAGAATCAAAGCAACAGAACTAAAGAGTAAACAGGGAGCAGATGAGGCACTCTGGGTCACCCTGGAGACAGAAAATGGCACCACGATCCGAATGGGGGTTGTATGCAGACCCCCATCTCGGGGGGAGGGAATGGACAAGGAAATGATAGAAGGCTTCCTTAGAATGGCAGAAAAAGGGGAGATATTGTTGATGGGGGACCTGAATATGCCAGATGTTAACTGAGCACCTTTGCTGCAGGCACATCCAAGAGCAGGGCTATTCTTGATGCTCCTACAGGGGCATGCCCCAGACAGCTAGTATTGGAACCCACTCGAGGCAGCAATCTTAGACCTGGTACTCTCAAATGGGGATGGAGAAAGAATCTCAGATTTAGAAGTGGGTAGCCATCTGGGAACAAGCGACCACCAAACAGTGTGGTTCACGATAAACACAGCCATACAATCAAGCCATACAAAAGCAAGAGTATTGGACTTTAGGAGGGCTGAATTTGGGGAAAATGAGAGAGTGCCTCAGAAAAGCACTAGCAAACAGACAAGAAGGAGGAATGGAGGAACAATGGGGAGTAATCAAAACAGCCATCACAGAGGCAACAAGCCTTTGTGTAAAGCAAATCAATAAAACACAATGAAGGAAAAAAATGCTGTGGTTCTCAAGAGGTTGCAGGGAAGGTTAAGGAGAAAAGGATAGCATTCAGGAAATATAAGGAAACACAGAAGGAGCAGGACAGAGAACTTTATCAGTTAAAGCAGACAGAGGCTGGGAAGGCAGTCAGAATAGCAAAGGGCCAAACCGAGGAAAGGATAGCCAATTCTGTTAAGAAGGGGGATAAGACCTTTTATAGATACATTAGGGAATGAAGAAAGACCAAAGGAGGGATACTGAGGCTTAATAAAGGGGAGGGAATGTGGGTAGAGGGTGACAGCGAAAAAGCAGGGATACTGAACGAATATTTCTGCTCAGTATTCACAAAGGAAGAGGAGGGGGAGGTACCTAAACCAAACAAGAGAAACACTCTAAAGATGGGGGTCCATACCAGTCCATTTACAGAAGAAAGGGTTCTGAAAGAACTAATAAAATTGAAGGTGGACAAAGCAATGGGGCCTGATGGGATTCACCCAAGAATTCTAAAAGAACTAAGGGTAGAACTAGTGACACTGCTGACTACTCTCTTTAACAAATCATGGGAGGATGGGGTGGTACCTGAGGACTGGAGGAGAGCAGATGTGATTCCTCTTCACAAAAGTGGGAGCAGGACAGATGCAGGAAACTACAGACCAGTTAGTTTGACCTCAGTGGTAGGGAAAATGATGGAATCGCTTCTGAAGGAAAGAATTGTTGAGTACCTAGAGGCCAGGGGGGCACAGGACCCAAGGCAGCATGGATTCACGATGGGAAGGTTGTGTCAGACGAATCTAATAGATTTCTTTGACTGGGTGACCAAAGTAGTAGACCAGGGAGGGGCTGTGGACATGCCTTGCTAAAAATCTAGGTAGGCCATTTGATACAGTCCCTCACAAAAGTTTAATACACAAGTTAGCCAGCCTTGGAGTGGGTCCCAAGGTGGTAGCCTGGATAAAAAATTGGCTAGACAACAGGACACAAAGGGTAGTAGTAAATGGAGTACACAGTGAAGAAAGGAGGGTTACTAGCGGGGTACCGCAGGGTTCAGTACTGGGACCGGTCCTTTTTAATGTCTTTATAAGTGACATTGCATAGGAATTGGAAAGAAAAGTAGGTCTCTTTGCAGACGACACAAAGATCTGCAACAGGGTTGATACACAAGATGGAGTGGAAAGGATAAGAAGGGATTTGGCAAGGCTGGAGGAATGGTCAAATGTATGGCAGCTCAGATTCAATGAAAGGAAGTGCAAGGTAATGCACATGGGAAACAAAAACCCAGGGGAAGCGTGCACAATGGGGGGTGAGATACTGACAACAGTAAAAATGGAAAGGGACCTGGGGGTAATTATATCAGATGACCTAAAAGTGGGCAAGCAATATGAGAAGGCAGTAAGGAAGGCTGAGGAGATACTGGGATGCATAGGAAGAGGCATCACTAGTAGAAAACAGGAAGTTGTTATCCCTTTGTACAGACAGTCGGTGAGACCCCATCTGGAGTACTGTGTGCAGTTCTAAAGACCCCATCTCCGCAAAGACATAGAGTGGAGGCTGTCCAGAGGAGGGCAACCAAAATGGTGCACGGTCTGCACCAGAAGACATACGAAGAAAGACTAAAGGAGCTAAATATGTATACCCTTGAGGAAAGAAGGGAGAGAGGGGACATGATAGAAACTTTCAAATATCTCAAGGGAATCAACAAAGTCCAAGAGGGTAGCATCTTTCAGAAAAAGAGATGTGCATGAACAAGGAGGCACAATTTGAAGATGGAGGGGGGATGGCTCAGAGGTAATGTGAGAAAGTACTTTTTCACAGAGAGGGTTGTGGATGCATTGAACAGCCTCCCTGAGGAGGTCGTGGAGTCAAGAACAGTGGAGGAATTCAAGAATGCATGGGACAGACATACGGCAGTTCTAGTGGGGGGTAGGAGGAAGTAAGCTGTTGGTTAACCAGGATCTGCAGCTTATCTGTTAGATAGGAAAATGGGCATACTAGGTGGGCCAAGCGGTCCTTATCTGCCGTCAAATTCTGTGTTTCTATGTTTCTATGTAAGGTGTGCCCTGGCATGGAGGGGGGGTGTACTTTGAGTAGTTTTATTGACATGGGGAATGTTGGCCATGACATTGGGGAAACTAACATTCTCTTCCTTGATCTGTGCAATGTGATCTTTACCTTCAGCATGGACAGTGACCAGAGACGGGTATAAGGGACCACAGTTTAATGTCTCATAAAAAGAATAGCACCTCAGTGCCTCCACCACTGTACTGCAATACAGTGTCAATTATCAGTATTACTCCGAATATACGATGTGGGCCTAGAAAACACAACCTTCAGATGTTGCACACTCAGAAATGAGCATGCTAGCAACTGAGCTACTGTGAAACTGAAGATCATAGAAACATAGACCTTGACGGCAGATAAGGACCGCTTGGCCCATCTAGTCTGCCCATTTCCCTACCTACAGGATAAGCTGCAGATCCTAGTTAACCAACAGCCTATTTCTTCCTACCCCCCCACAAAAATTGCCTTATGTCTGTGCCATGCATTCTTAAATTCTCTCTGTTTTAGACCTCACCACCCTCTCTGTGAAAAAATACTTCCTCATATTACCCTGAACTGCCGCCCATCTTCAAATTGTGTCCCATTGTTCTTGCACATCTTTTTCAGAAAGATGCTACCCTCTTAGACTTTGTTGATTCCACTGAGGTACTTAAAACTTTCTATCCTGTCCTTCCTCTCCCTCCTTTCCTCAGTGGTATACATATTTAGCTCCTTTAGTCTCTCTTCATATGGCTTCTCTTGCAGACGCTGCACCATTTCAGTTGCCATTCTCTGAACTGCCTCTTTCCTGTCTATGTCCTTGCGGAGATGGGGTCTCCAGAACTGGATGCAGTACTCCAGATGGGGTCTCACCAACTGTCTGTACAGACGGATAACAACTTCCTGTTTTCTGCTGGTGATGACACTCCCTGTATATCCCAATATCCCCCAGCCCTCCTTATTGCCTTCTCACATTGCTTGCTAACCTTAAGGTCATCTGATATGATTACCCCCAGGTCTCTCTTCATTTTTATTGTTACTACCTCCCCCCAATTGCGTAATCTTCCCCTGAGTTTTTGTTTCCCAGGTGCATTATTTTTCACTTCTTTGCATTAAATCCAAGCTGCCATACTTCTGACCATTCCTCCAACCTTGCCAAGTCCCTTCTCATCCTTTCCATGCCTGCTTGTGTATCAACCCTGTTGCAGATCTTTGTGTCATCTGCAGAGGCATACTTTTCCTTCCAGTCCCTCTGCAATGTCACTTATAAAGACATTAAAAAGGACTGGACCCAGTACTGAACCCTGTGATACCTCACTAGTAACCCCTCTTTCTTCAGGGTGGACTCCATTTACAATTACCTTCTGTTTTCTGTTGTCCAGCCAGTGTTGTACCCAGGCTACCACCCTAGGACCCATTCCCAGGCTGGTTAATTTAACTATTAATCTTTTGTGTGGGACTGTCAAATGCCTTGCTAAAGTCTAGGTAGACCATGTCCACAGCCCCTCCCTGGTCTACTACTTTGGTCACCCAGTCAAAGAAATCAATTAGATTTGTCTGACATGACCTTCCTGCTGTGAATCCATAATGCCTTGGGTCCTGTACCCCACTGGCCTCTAGGTAAACAATACTTCTTTCCTTCAGAATTTATTCCATCAATTTCCCTACCACAGAGGTCAAACTGACAGGTCTGTAGTTTTCTGCCTCTCTCTTGGTCCCACTTTTGTGAAGGGGAATCTCATCCGACTTCTTCCAGTCCTCGGGTACCACACCATCGTTCCACAATTTATTAAAAAGGGTAGTCAGTGGTTTCACTAGTTCTGTCCTTATTTCTTTTAGAATTCTGGGGTGAATTCCATCAGGTCCCATTGCTTTGTCCACTTTCAGTTTTAGGAGTTCTTTCAGAACCCTTTCTTCTGTGAAAGGACTGGGATTGACCCCTCTATCCAGAGTGCTTCTGTTAACTGGATTAGGCACCTCCCCCTCCTCCTCTTTTGTGAATACTGAGCAGAAGTATTCATTCAGTATCTCTGCTTTTTCACTGTCCCTCTCTGCCCACCCGCTGTCCATTCTATTCAGCCTCACTATCCCTCCCTTTGTCTTTCTAAGCTCCCTGATGTACCTATAAAAGGTTTTATCCCCCTTCTTAACTGAATTGGCTATCTTTTCCTCAGTTTGGGCCTTCGCTATTCTGACTTCCTTCCCTTCTTCCTTCTGCCTTAACTGGTACAGCTGTCTGTCCTGCACCTGCTGTATTTCCTTATACTTCCTGAATGCTGTCTTTTTTTTCCTTGACCTTCCCCACCACCTCTTTTGAGAACCATAGTGGCTTTTTCTTTCATTTTGATTTGTTTATTTGCTTCACACAAAGGCTCGTTGCCTCTGTGATGGCAGTTTTGATGTTTCCCCATTGTTGTTCCACCCCTCCTTCTAGCCTGTTTGCTAGTGCTTTTCTGAGGCATGCTCCCATCTTGCCAAAGTCAGCCCTCCTGAAGTCCAGTAACCTCACTTTTGTATGGTTTGACTCTGTAGCTGAGTTTATCATGAACCACACTGTTTGGTGGTCACTTGTTCTGAGATGGCTACCCACTTCTAGATCTGAGATCCTCTTACTGTCCTCATTTGAGTGTATGAGTCTAAGATTGCTCCCTCATGAGTGGGTTCCAAAACTAGCTATCCGAGGTATGCCACCTGTAGGGCATCGAGAATGGCTCTGCTCTTGGATGTGGCTGCAGCAAAGGTGCTCCAGTTAACATCTGGCATATTCAGGTCTCCCATCAATAGTATCTCCCCTTTCTCTGCCATCCTAAGGATGCCTTCTATCATATCCTTGTTCATTTCCTTCTCCTGATATGGGTTCTATACACAACCCCTGTGCAGATTTTGGTGCCATTTCTAGTCTCTAAGGTGACCCACAGTGCCCTGTCTCCTCCCTGTTTACTCTTTCATTCAGTTGCTTTTATCCCTTCCCTTACATAGAGAGCTACTCCTCTTCTTCCTCTTCTCCCCTCCCTGTCTCTCCTGTAGGTTGCGTACCCTGGTATGTTAACATCCCAGTCATGGTTCTCTGTGTACCATGCTTCAGTGACTACTACAAAATCCAGGCGTCTCTTCCATCAAGGCCACCAGTTCCGGGAGCTTGTTGCCCAGACTATGGCCATTGGTACTCATTACCCCCCCATTTCCTGATGGCCTTACCACTTTTTGCCCCATCCCCGCCCTTATTGCCTTTGTCATCAGGACATCGGATATCAATGCAGAAAACATCATCATAATCGTATACCTGGACCAGGTTGTCCCTCTGAAGTTTCTTCACCATCACCTGATGTCTCTTGTTTTGGTTGATGAATAGCTGATAAAAAAAAAAAAAGAATATAATTAGATCAACAAGAGTACTTTATAATTTGATATACTGTATATGTTTCAGTGTATCAAAAGAAAAACAGCAAAAAAGAAATTCTGTATTATTGAGCAATCAGGACCCTAACTCAGGAGGGGGATTAAATCCAATACAGATTGCTACTAGTGAGGGCAGATAAATGGAAACATCAACTTTGACATCAGATAAGGACCACTAGGCCCACCCAGTCTGCCCTTTTTTCCTATCTATATTATTACAGCAAATATACTTGATCTACAGTTATTCCTCCCTCTCCCTTCCTTTTCCCTATGATTTTCTTGTGCCTACCTGATGCATTTTTGAACCCTGCCACTCTCTTTGCCCCATCACCTCTGCTGGAAGGTTGTTCCAGGAATCCACCACTCTTTATGTGACGAAGTACGTCCTAACATCTCTCCTGAATCTGCATAGGTGATGGCAATGACTATTAACCTTTCTCTCCAGAGCAAGAAACAAATTCAAGTTACTAAAACAGCAGTTTCATTGTTCCTCCATTAAAGGTCTTGATTACAGCCATGAAAGAAAATGGAGGAGTGGAGACACCAAGGTTTAGCATAAGGTTTCAGAGCTATGGTTTGAATCTGCCTCAGATTAGTAAGTATCTAAAATGTGTATTTTTCTTGACTTTTATTATGAATGTAATGTCTATGAAAGAGATCAGATTGACAGCACCGAAGTATTGAATGGTCATTGAGTATGAATGACCCCGTCAACCACTAGAGGTGGTGTCTCCAACAAAAGATTAAATGCTGGCACCAGACTCTGGGCTGCTGGAGGTATCTGACTGGATGGCAGCTGGTGGTGGCTACTTACTGCAAGCTTCTTGTAAATGGATCTTCAATCTTCCCTCACCCTGCCAGCCCACAAACAACCTGAGTCCATTCCAGTCCCTGGGTCACCACTGTGGCAGGAGGAAGGTGCCCAGTACATCAGCCCACCTTGCCACTGGGCTAGCATGCTAGGTGCATCTTGAGGATCGTTGACCTGAGGCTCAACCGAGAGATTGACCCCTAGTAATCCAGGGTGCTAGCCACTGGGCAAGAGTGGGGGGTCAAGCTCCCTGTCCTGCTACCAAATGGAAAAAGAGCTCCCATTTGAAGGCATAGCACTGACAAGTCGACACCTTTAAAGAGACCTCTACATCATGAAGGCTCTTGTCAGAGAGATCAGAAGGCTAGAACTCCAGCCACTCAGGAATTGAGATGTGTGAAGTCCACGAAATTCACTCCATGAGTTAACTTGCGGATTTCGCAGAATTCGGCAAGTAATTTTGCAAAATTCACAGGCGACTATGCTGCGGAGCCATGAATTTCATGCTTCTTTTGTGAAATTTACATTTCACTGTAAAAATGTCGAATTTCATCAAAACGTTTGCTCAAATCAAGCGAATCTAAGTTTCAAAGTTTGTTCAAAACTCCACGAATTCTGCAAAGAGTGGATTTGTGGCACTTTGCATGAACTTCATGGGAGAAGTTTAACTTTGCAACATCTCAACTCAGGAACCAGCACAAATGGCAAAAATGGCAGACTGCAGATAATTGCAAAAGATGCAAATCATGTGATATACTCCTATCATCACCATTGTGTTCCTTTGTTGTCAATAACAAGAAAAACTAATGCTATTTGGTGTGTATGTATGTTCTCTTTAAAGGGACTGTAAACATTGCAGGGGTCATTCAAATTGTGAAAGCCCATAAAGATATTTGAAATGAGACACTGTACTTCCTTGCAGGTGTCAGTAGTCCTGAGATATGACTATCTAATCTGTAAATCAAAACAAGGCATCAGCCATTTCAAAACAAGAAGGGATGTCACTGAGGGACAAGCTGCATGTTGTTAATTATAGCTTGCCCCTCAGTGACATCGCTGTTGGTTTCATGATTCAGTGAAAGTGCTGCTGCCTTGTTTTGATTCACAGATGATTTATGCATGCATAACTCAGGACTCCTGACACTTACAGGTAAGTCCAATACCTCAATTGAAATAAATTTGTATGGGCTTTCACCATTTGAGTGACACCTGCAAAGTTTACTGTCCCTTTAACTAAATTATCTCTGTTTTAATGTGGCTCTGTAATATGGAAGCTGTAGTAAATCATAGCACTCACCATCAAAATAAAAGGAGTTACAAATGTTTACATCTTCTGTTATTGCAAATCCCAGAATCTCCTCCAGCTGGCCTTAGAACAGTAAGTAGCAGTGAGAGGTTCAGTAGCTTGCATTGTATATTAGTTTATATAAGTTCATGGAGTGGGTCCAGCCCAGCCAACCTTGGAATAAAAGAAATGTAGTTTAAATGGGAGATGCCAGTACCAATCAAGGCAACCTGGAGGTGAATCCGGAGTTAAAGGGATGTGCACGAATGGTGGGTCAGGTGCTCCTCATAGAAGTGTGTGTGTGTGTGTGTGGAGGGGGTGAAAGTTACATTGCAGTTCATATATGAAAACAAGGCTAACCAATGATGCTTAGTAAAATAAAATGTGTAAAAAATAAAAAAAAAAAAAAAATTTTTGCAGGCAAGCATGTTACCAGCGTATATGTTTTATAACCGGTACATCAGGGCTTCTGCCTAGGGAAAGTGCACATTTATTCCTCCTCTGTTGCTTGCATTGTACTGTATGATAGTTGGTGTGTACGTTCCCTTTAACTGAATTAGCTGTTTTAATGTGGCTCTGTAATTTGCAAGTTGTAGTAAATCGTAGCAATCGCCATCAGAACAAAAGAGTTCATCAACAGTTTTTTACATCTTCTGTTACAACAAATCCCAGAATCTCCTGCAGGTGGCCTTAGAACAGTATGCAGCAATGAGGGATTCATTTGCCTGCATTGTATGTTAGAGTTTATATATGTTCTGATATTTTGTTTGCTGGTCCTGTCATCCTCCCTGGGCCATGCACAGTCACACAGGGATGATCTAACTGGAGATTAAACAAATGCTCTATCATGCACTATGGGCTATTGAATCTCCCACTGCTGCCTACTGTTCTGATGTAGCTGATAATGCAGCATCCCCCCACACACACACATCATAGACCCATTCACAGCAGTTGTTTTATGATCAGTATAATTGTTTGAGTCACTTCAAAGAAACATGACTTGATTCTGTGTTTTCTTTTCTTTTTCCTCCACATTCTACTTGAAATGAATGGGGGAAAAAAGTCACAATTCAAGCAAGACAGTCAGGCACAGTGGGCAGAACAGTGGGTGGAAACTTAGGAAGGAATGTGGAGTCCCTTTACTCATCCTAAAAGCCAGTTGGGCACAGTGGGCAGAACAGTGGGTGGCAACTTAGGAAGGAATGCAGAGTTACTTTACTCATCCCAAAAAGTCTGCAGGGCTATGTCTTCTGTAGCCCTAAAAAGGACTAGTGTGGTCCCTAGCTTATTCTCTGCAGACCTCTATGATAGCAGTCCACCTTCCAGGGAAGGACAATGTGCTAGCAGATGCATTCAGCAGGATCTCCCAGGTCCATCACGAATGGTCCCTGGACCCTCCTGTGTTGAAAGTGATTTTTTCAAAGTGGGGCACTCTAGAGATAGATCTCTTTGCAGCCCCAGGCAATCACCAACTTCCTCTGTCTTGTTGCAAACCCCTAGTCTTGGGCTCAGTCCCTCTGGATGCTCTGATCTTGAACTGGAAGGGGAAATTTCTATATGTCTTCCCTCCTTTTCCTCTACTGTTCAAGGTTCTGGTCAAGATAAGGTCACAATCCTGCAAAGTGATTCTGATTGCACCAGACTGGGCCAGGCAGCCTTGCTACCCCCTGTTGCTGTCCCTAGCAGTCCATCTTCCCCTGTCTCTTCCCAGGAATTACAACCTGTTAACCTCCTCTCAAGGGAGGATTTGGTACCCCAATCTTCGGTCTCTCACTCTCAAGGCATGGCTCTTGAAGAGTTAGAGTATGCAGATTTGCATCTGTCCCAAGGAGTTCTGGATATTCTCAAAGCCTCTCGAAAGCCTGCCACCAGAAAAACTTATAACTCCAAATGGAAAAGATTCAGCATTCGGTGTTCCAAGAAGCATATATCCCCTGTGTTCACCTCCCTCCCTCCCTCTAAAGCTTCTGTTACTGTTTAGTGGCCCTCCCCTTCTCCTTTCTCTGTGAACACTGAACAAAAGTATTTGTTCAGGATGTCTGCCTTCTCCTAGTCCCCCTCTGCACAGCCCCCCCTTTCCTATTTTAACCTTACAGTCCCACTACTGGTCTTCCTCATTTCACTTATATACCTAAAAAAAAAAGTGTCTTGTCTCTTTTTGTTACTTCCTGGGCTATTATCTTTTCATTTCATGCCTTTGAGCTCCTTACTGCTTTCTTCGTTTCTCTCTCTGTTTCCCCGATACACCTCCCTATCCTCTTCCTCCCTTTGCATCTCCTTTTACCTTCCGAATGCTACCCTTTTTGCCTTTATTTTTCAGACACATCTTTTGTGAACCAGCGAGGTCTCTTTTCCTCTTGATTTTGCTCACTTGTTTGACGCAGGAGTGAGTTGTCTTTACTATGCTCCCTTTTAGCTTTGACCACTGTTCCTACCAGGTCCAGTATTGCCCAATGATAAGTGGGTTTACTGACTAGATGCATGAGGAATGCCCCCTGCAGAGAGTCCAGGAATAATACAAAAGTGGTGACATAAAGGCAGACAAACACAACAGTGCACACACTGAAAAATAAATTATCTTGAAAAACAACACAGTTTACTGGCAAGTCTACCAGCAGAGGGACTACTTGACCCTCTGCATCTCACATTCACCACTGTTCCTTGCACCAATCCGTATCCCTTCCATAGCTTGAGGACAGGCACCATGCTCATCGTATCAACACTAAATAAATTCTGGTTTGGTTCCTTTCTCTCTTGCCTCTCCACCTCACTCTTCCTACTCCCACCAACCTTCCACTCCCTCATGAGCTCAAACGTTTGCTCCCTGGCAGTCCCCTGTGCTGCAATAACAATCAGACTAGCAGCCTTCAGCCATTGTTTCCCCAGGCTCTGAAATTCTCTCCTTCTCACTATCTGAAATGCCCCCTGATCTCAAACCCTTTCTTATCTACTCCATATCCTTGCCCCCTCTTCTTGCAATTGTTCCTAATATCTCCCCCCTCCTCCTACACTTTCTCTCCCATCCACCTGCACCCCCTCCCTTTGTACAGCAAATTATTATGTGATTATCAGTATATTTACACTTAGCACCTACACACTTTGACCTCAGTACAGCTCATAATTATACAGTGTAATTATGTAATTGGATAACAGACGTAATGCTTACAAAATTTCCTACAATGTTATTTTGTAATTGTATTCTTGTATTGTCTGCAAATTCATAAACTGCAATATCCACCTCCCCCTTCCTCCCAGGATGCATCTGGAAATGAACTTCTAGCTGTATGCCTTTCCTGGTTTCATTTTTTTACTTCTTAGGTTGAGTGATTTTTAATTGCTATTGATTTTTTATTAAAACTCATTTATTTATTTATTGCATTTTGTTAACCAGGTAAGCATGCTGAAAGTTAAAATGATTTTTTTGTGGTGACTAGGAATTAATAACACAGACACAGTGTACAACTAGCACAAGAAGTAAAGTAGCTAGTACAGAAATGGATAAAAAATTTAAATACACATTTTCTAAGTAAAATAATACACTCCGGGGTGGACAGCAGTAAAGCCCCTGAGGTAGGGGTATAGCCCGATAATACCAACACTGTTGCGTGTTTTAATTACATTACAGTGTTTCATGTTTAACAGGAATAAAAGTACAGTATACTCAGACAGTACTGACAGTGTTTTCAACCCTGCTCCAGTGTCAACACACCACCCAAACTTTCAAGAATGTGGCTGTCCCCACATTGGAGGTCATACCACTGGTGCTTAATTTGTTTAATACTGTGCTCCAGATGCTTTCCTTCATGGGAGAGCTTCACGTCAATAGCAGTCCAGACTTTTTCCCTCAAGGGGTAATCAAGCCTCTTCTCACCAAAGAGGTCAGCTGCATTTTTGCTCACCTGAGTGACCAGAATACTGGTCTACTCCATGCAAAATGTTGCTGACAGTACCTTGGCTTTGCTGGTGGTATTGGCGGCACCTTTTCTCACTCACCATGACTGATGCTTACTTCTACAAGTTTTAAAACACTCTCCTGTACTGTAAACAAACACATGATGATATGGCGGAACTGTGGAAAGCAATACCACAGATAACACTATCAAGTCCACTGTTTACATTAATCACTGTTTAAGAATCATGGAATAGTATTCCAAAGCATTAAAAACATCAACAATGTGAGACAGAATAATATTCCATGGTTCTAATGAACTGCAGAATACAATTCCACAGAACTAAATGTGGAAATACTATATGGTTCAAATTCAACTTCAGGTGCTCAGCACAACTTTAGGGACCCCAGATAGATGTATCCAGTTCATTAGGAATTAATTGAGTGCATTTTCAATTAAACTCATCCAGTTGAGTCCATGGAAATTGCAAGCAATGGTCATGGAATGATATCCCCAGAATAATGTTGTTCAGTGGAATAGAATTCCACAGATCACAGCAGATGGAATTCCAAAGAAAAACAGCAAAATTATGATGGAAATTCAGCTGGTGGAATGATCATTCTGCACTATTTCCACCAATGAAATTTTCCATTCCACATAGCACTACCTTTCTCCTAGTGTTTTTCATTGAAACACACTCCTCCTCCTTTTCAGATTCTATGACTGATGTATACTTCTTTCAGTCAACTGAATCATGAGAGCCTGGCTGTGGCCATCCCTGAGGTGGCTGTCAGCTGTACAACCCACCTCCTCAGTCTTTCTCATTCATCTCTGACTGACATCAAGGGACAGATCTCCCTCTCTCTTCAGGGCTGAAACTCAACATCTCATTGTCTAATTCCCTGCTGCTGGCTCCTGGGGATTTATGGGGATTAGTAAGCCAATTGTGGCACTCCTTGTACTTCTCCCATGATGTGTGGCACCCCTAAAGTCCACTGGGGGCAGCCATGTTTGTTTAGAGTTTATATCTTTTATATTTGACTGGTGGCCATCTGCTGCTTTTCAGGTTGCTGATAATGGCTTGTCTTAACCCCATTGTCATTCCTGGGGCCAGGACAGGGTTTCTAGAGGCAGTTGAGCACCTTGTTTCATTCTTGAAGTTTTGACTCCAATATAAGGCCTGCTGTGCATGTGCGGAGGCCAGCTGAGGCTGTCCATATGTTTGGTGCTTTTACTGGCTGAACTGCCAGTTCTGGGGTTGGGGATCACTTTTTCTTTTCAAAGTCACACTGTCAGGATTATCTATAGTGTCCAACCAAATTCCCAAGGAACCTACACTCTGAGACAGAAATAAAAGAAAAAAGCTAATAGCACTCTTCAGATGAATATGCCATATTTTCTTGCTACATCAATTGTACACTAAAACTCAACACTTTGACTAGGAATACATTTTTTTGATTGGGTCTGTTGTGTCACAGTTCCATTTATTCTTTTGGAGCTTGAACTGTTAGGCGAGTGCAGGTGTACAGCCACATTTAAAAATGGAATGTTGGCTCCTTCCTGTGCATGAGTGCACTTGGTCCATGGTGCTATAGCACCACAGCTGCTGCAATTGATCCTGCTTCAGTCCTTGTGGCCAGGAAGAAACTGAAGAGGTGCCTGACTGTGTGGAAGAAGGTAACTCCCAGTCCTAATTCCCAGTCCTGATCCTGCTTTCCAGACCTAGGGCTAGGATCATGGGACAAAAAGATAGTGTTAGCCACTTTGCTCTGGAGGAGGATCCAAGTGCACCTCCTGCCAGTGCCACTGATATGGCATATACCCCTCTACCAGTAACCACCTTTCAGTCTTATGGGGACCAGAGGGTGAAGACCTTCCAGGAGTTTGCTGGGAACAAGCAACTGATGGCCTAACAAGACCACTAGGTATAGTCCCAGCAAATGGGGGTCTTATATGTCTCTTCCCAGATGACACTAAGCTCTGTGGTAGGGTAGACATTGAGGAAGGGTTTAGAGAGCTGCAGAAGGACCTACAAAGATTACAGAGGTGGCTTAATGTTTGACAGATGAAATTCTACACCAAAAAGTGCAATGTGATACACACAGGGAACAAGAACACCCAGAAGGAATACTGGATGGTAGGAGTTAATTTATTTATTTATTCATTTATTTCAAAAGTTTTACCAGGAAAGACATACTGAGCTGGAAACAACACATTTAGTCAGTGTTAGTGGCTCAGCAAGTTGCTCACTCACCTCTGAGGCCAGAAGATCAGAAGGCTGTGGGTTCAATCCCTACACCAGGCACTTGGGTTAAAATCCTAACACAGACACTGTGGTGCAGCATGAGGGGGGTGCTGCACTCCAGAGGTGTCGTCTTTTGGATGAGAAGTTAAACAGAGGTTTCATTTGCTTGCTGTGGTGCAGTTCAGGTGGATGTTAATGATCCCATGGCATTTCTCAAAAAGAACAGGGGAATATTTTATTATGGTGCAGAATAAAATAATACATGTTATTTGACACATAAGGAATATACAAATAAAAAGGTCTTAAAGTAAAAATTATATATTATATCATACATTCATATGTTTAACCTTAAATCGTAATCAATAAACAAATTCATTTTAACCAAACTCTTGAAACAAAGAAGTATTGATGCATTCTACCTCTTATTGGCAGAAATAATGCATTCATATAAAACCAAAACTTTTTTTAGTGGAAAAGTATTACATCAATTTTAAGAAAAATATAAAGAGAAATGAGAACGAAAAGTGTGTGTGTGGGGGGGGGTCAAAGTAATCTATATTTCAAAAATCAATATATCAAGAAACCTTATTCCCTTATTGTTATAGAAACATAGAAACGTAGAAGTTGACGGCAGATAAGGACCACAAGGCCCATCCAGTCTGCCCATTTCTTTTTCTACCTTATAAATGTGCCATCGGCCTTTGCTCTGTCAGTGACCTATCTATTCATAGTCATTTGTATTGCTCCCTTATGCCTATCCCATGCCTGTTTGAAGCCCTGCACTGTATTCATAGCCACTACTTCTTGTGGTAAGCCATTCCATGCATCTACCACCCTTTCTGTGAAAAGAATTTCCTCACATTCCCTTAATCGGCCTCCCTCTAATCTCATGCTGTGTCCTCTTGTCCTGCTATTTTTCTTATATTTAAACATGTTAGACTCTTTCACCTTTGTTTATGCCCTTAAGGTGTTTAAATGTCTCGATCATATCACCTCTCTCCCTCCTTTGCTCAAGGGTATACATATTGAGCTCCGTTAATCTGTCCTCATATGTCTTCTGATGCAGTCCCTGCACCATTTTGGTTGCCTTCTCTGGACTGCCTCAATTTGGTTAATGTCCTTGTGAAGGTGTGGCCTCAATACTGCATGAGTACTCCAGATGGGGCCTAACCAATGTCTTGTACAGAGGGATTATTACCTCCCTCTCGACTTGTGATTCCTACTAATCACACCCTAGCACCCCTAGCCTTACCTTACTGCTTTAGAGGTCTGCTTGATGATTTTAGGTCATCAGTGATGATGATGCCCAAGTCTCTTTCTTCCTTTGTGACTGCTAGCAACTCCCTCCCAGCCTATAAGTGGCTTCAGGGTTTCTCTTCCCTATGTGCATGATTTTGCACTTCTTTGCATTAAATCCCAGTTGCCACTCTTCTGACCATTCTGCTAGTTTATCCAGATCTCTTCTCATTCTGCCCACCCCATCTGGATCATCTACTCTGTTACAGATCTTGGTGTCATCTGCAAACAGACAAGCCTTACCCTCTAGTCCATCTGCGAGGTTGTTAATACAGTAATGCATAGAATATATATAATTCATGAAACTAACTTTCTAAGAGTAAATTCCTTATATTATTTCAAAAATATATATACTGCCAATCATGCATATCATAAAATTAAAGAAAAAAAACTAGGCCAAGTATTAGTTAAAAAGGGAACTTGTTTCCAACCTACATCTCTAAATGTTATCCAGCCATGAGGTGTGTCTCCACCATTTCTCAAAAAGCTCCGTAGAGTATTTTAAATTTTCTGAGACTCTAATATGGAGAATAGCCCTGTGTAGTTTCCAAAATAGTTGTTCAGGGGGATCTATTTTTATTGGAGAGTTAACTGTACTCTGGTATGCCAAATGTGGTATTTGAAATGCAGTAATATTAGATGTATAGTGTTAGGGTCATACTTGGTCCAAGAGTGTGAAAGGATGCCAAGAAAAAGGATATCTTTGGTCAGTAAAGTGAAAGGGGCCCCTTGCCATTTCTGATATAGAATATTCCAAAAGGGTAAAATAAAAGGGCATTCAAAAAATGGTGATCCATTGTTTTTAATACTCAAAAGCAATATTCATTCTTGGGGCATACCCATTCTGAGAGATCTGTATGCTTTAAGTTTCATTTTACATTTAGTTTGCCATGGGTACTCTACCAAAGGGTGTCCTGCATATGTTGTGGGGTTCTTACTTGTGTTAACATGGATATTGTTTGGCTAATGTCTGAAAAGAGTCTGTCTATAAAAATGGGGTTGGGCAATAAAAAGTGTTCTTGTATGTATGTATGCATATAATCCTTTCTTTCTTTTATTTAAAATAAGTTGTTTTGGAATATGACATCTTTTTTTAATTTAATAAATACTTCTTGCATTTAAACAGGAAGACCAATTAATGATTTTTGCCTAGGTATACTGGAATCATTTCTCCAGGAATGTAACCAAGGTAATATTTGACCCATGGTCCATTGTAACCCATAAAGTTTGTTCCTTTACTATAAATGAATATACTGAAGAAAAAGATCAATAGGGTTGATCATATTTAAACCTCCTCCTTTATTAATGGGCAGGTAGATGATGCCCCTTCTAATGGGGTTCAGCCAGCTACCCCACACATATTGGAAAAAGCAGCCAAAAATAGTTGTCTCAAGATGCCTTGGAGGGAGGGAAACTGCACTAAGATAGAGGAACCTGCTTAAAAGTAACGTCTTTATAATGTAGACCCTTTTTGTTTTGGTCATGTACCAGGAGTTCCATTTAGTTATTTTTTTCTTTGCATCTTCTAAAAGTATGTTCCTATTATAGGAGCTCATATCTTCTTTTCCAAAATGTAACCTCAACATTTTACACGTTTTGTTGTATTGGCACTCCCATCACAGTATCATGAGTGGGGTTAGTCATTCCAATTGTTAGACATTGATTCTTATTGTAATTTATGGTAGAGCCAATACCTATGGAGAATTCTGTCAATATTTTTTCTGTTTGTATACTAGAGGAAAAATCAGCCAGAACAAGCCACAAATCATCTGCATAGGCCATGGTTTTTATCTCATCAACTGAACTAGATAGGGAAAGACCTGAAATTTCATTATTATGGTTAATTTTCTGAATAAGAGGTTCCAGTGACAAAATATATAGGAGAGGGCTTAGGGGACACCCCTGTCTGACTCTTCTGGTAACCATATATGTTTTCCCTATCCATCCATTTATCAGTGGGGCAGCTATTGTTTGGAAATAACAGGTTTGTATCCATTAAATAAATTGATCTGGAAATCCAAATCTCTTCATATATTCCCATAGGTATTTATATTCCACGTTGTCTAAGGTTTTAGCCAGGTCTAGTTCCATTAAGAACCCATCTATTTCCCCAATTTTTTCCCTTTTCTAGGATATCCCTAATTAATAAAAGTCCTTGTCTGATTTTCCTCCCAAGAATATTACACAATTGTGAAGGGCGTATAATTGTGTCTAATACCATTGAGATTCTATTTTGTAATAATGTTGTGATAATTTTTAAATCTGTATTGAAGACAGTGATAGGCCTCCAGCTGGACAATATAGATCTATCACCTGATTTGTAAGATAAAATTAATATACTATAGTACCTACTAGGAGTTAGTGTGTTATTTTGAAAACAATCATAAGCCTGAGATAACTCAGTATTGAGGTGAGAAAATCTTTTTTTTGAACAATTCATTTGGGATACCATCACTCCCTGGCGTTACTCCATGTCATAAACTTGTGACAACTGATTCATTCTTGGAAAAAGGGGACCTTAAAGCTGGTATAAATTCTTCAGGCATTGTTTTAAAAGGGCAATCCTGTAACCAGTTTTCTATTTTCTCATCAGAAATATTAGATGTATGGAACATAGCTGAGATATAATTCTCGACTTCTGTTAGTATTTCTTTTGGGGTGTCCACTATTTTATTGTTCTCTAAAGTAATGAATTTAATTTCTTTTTGTTTTTTTTCTGATTTATGCATGTTTCAAATGGATTAATTTGAAATTGTGTTCGAGTGCTGTTCTTTTGTTCTTCGATTTAAGTTTTTAAATCTACCATGTTGTATTTGTTTCATCTGTTCTTTAAACTTGAAAATTTGTTCTGTGTAACAATGCCACCCTGTATATTGAAGTGACTGTGGTTTAAATAACTGTTCCTTAAGTTTGTCATAATGTAGTTTTTTGTTACTTTTTCCTTCAATTCTTCCTATTTCTTGAAAATACATTTTAATATCTTTTTTGCTATCTTACCATCATTTGAGTGAGGAATCATATAATGTAAAAATCAGTTTTCTAGCTTCCAAAACATACTGGAAGCCCTGTGTAATGTTTGGGTCATCTAGTAATGACATATTCATCTTCCAGTAACCTGGACCTGTAGAAGTATTTTTATAACTAGATAGTTTTAAACGAAGAAGGCCGTGGTCTGAGGTAGTTATGGGTTGTAAAGTGGCAGAATCTATAATAGGTGTAGAGGTTATAAACCAGTAATCAGGACTGGTAGATGTATTTCCCCTTAAAAAGCTTAGTGGAGCAGGGAGTAGTAGGAGAGAAAAGGGTATCCACTAACCCAGTTTGGGAAATAAGTTGGTTGCAGTTTAAAGCATCACAAAAAAATGTTTTCAGTTTGTAAGCCCCAGTCTGCTAAAAATCTACTAATATTAAAACTGCCTCCTAATAATGTGTTTAGCTGTGTAAAGGTATGGTTTAATTTTGTTTAATAAAGCAATGTGTTCTTTCCTAGTCTGGGGTGTGTATACATTAATTAGATGAAAATCTACTTTATTTACTTTGATATCCAACAGTAAGGTATGACCTGGATCAATGTCCACTGTGTGAGTAATTTTAATTTTATAATCTGTGAAGCCTACCCCCACACCACTACATAAATCATCACAGATTGACCAAACACTAGACCCCCAAATCCATGCTAAGGAAGGCTGATATATGTCCTGCATCATATGGTGCTTGGTATCCAGCAGGAAAATCACATCATATTTATAGGTGGAAAAAAGATCAAAAGCTGCTAGCCTTTTCCTGTCAGAAGATATGTTATTAGTATTGAGACTAGCAACTGTTAAACTGTAGAGGGGGGTGTGTTTGATCATAAAGGATCAGGATTTTTTTCTCAAGCTTGACTTTTTTGTGTTGCTTGCATGCATGTGCAAGAAACACATTGCATCAGTCAGCAGTTAGGGAACAGGCCACAATGCATCAAGAAATTTGGCCACATCACCATGGAATCAGCTGTTTTGGTGCATTACAAGCTACAAAAACAGCTGATTTGCGTGGTGTCACCATGGTGGTGTCTTCTCTGTCAGCCTTTAAATCCCTTCTGGAAGCTGGACGGAAAGTCAGCTGCCCACCATTCAGTGTGCCTTCCTGGTGAAATATTTCCGTAAATAAATAAAAAAAAAAAAAAAAAGCCGATGGGGCCCAATCCTCAGCATAATGCACCCCCCGTGGCTCATGCGTGCCCCCCAGCACACTGTATGGCCTACAGAGGTGCCCAATCTCCTGTTGGCTCCACTGTCCCCCCCAACAAACTTCCATCTGCCATGCTGAGATCCCACCCTAGTGTGGCAAGTCTCCTTGTTCAATGGGGTGCTCAACCCTCCCCATCAGCTCCACTGCCCCCACCAAAGAAACTGACGGCTGCCATGCTGGGAGCCCATCTCAGTGTGGCAAAAGTCTCCCATCATCTTTAAAAACCTGGGGAAGGTCCCTTGTTGATTCTCTCTTGCCCCCTCCCCACCCGTGCCACCTCTGGCACTCCCACCACCCCACACACCGCCTGACCCCAAACTTATCCTGGTGCCCAGCGTGATGATCTTCAGGGGACCGGGAACACGTCTGCACTCTTCAAAACTGACCGCAAACTGAAGAAATGCCGGTAAGCTGTGTAACAGCATAAATGTTTTTCTTTTTTTTTTTTTCAACTTTGGTGCATATCTTGGCAATTTTTGGTAATGTTTTCACCAAACTTTCAACATGGGGTTCTTGGGACCCCAGCTCATGAACTCTGTCACTGTCATTTTGTTATCCAGTCCCAAAAGGTGGTTTCATGGTTACTGCGCGGAACTACCTTTCGGGACCAATTAACAAAATGACAGTGTCACAGTTCATGAGATAGGCCCCCACAAACCCTATGTTGAAAATGTGGTAAAAAATTCCCAAAAATGACTTTTATGAGCGTGCGTTGTGCAGTTCCTATGCACATTGGTAACTTCGAGCATTTTTAATATTTTCACTCCAGATTTTCAACATTGCCATTATACCACACCTTCTAATGAACAGTACAGATGTCATTTTTCACATGTTGCCTGAAATGTGTTTTCGCACATGTAGCACACAATGGTGCAGTTGGTGTGCAAAATCAATGTTTAGGACAGATTAAGAATATCACAGTGACACTGTTCATGAGGTAGGCCCCCAAAAAAACCCTATGTTGAAAATGTGGTGAAAAAAATCCCCAAAATGACTTATGAGAGTGCATTGTGCAGCTCCTATGCACATTCGTAACTTTGAGCATTTTTAATATTTTCACTCCAGATTTTCAGCATTGCCATTTTACCACACCTCCTCATGAACAGTACAACTGTCATTTTTCACATCTCACCCAAAATGTGTTTTCACACAAGTAGCACACAATGGCATGGTCAGTGTGCAAAATCAATGTTCGGGACAGATTAAGAAAATCACAGTGCCACTGTTCATGAGCAGAGGTCTTAAACTGGCTATGTTGAAAATTTGGTAACAAAAGTCCATAAAATGACTTTGTTATGAGTGTGCATTGTGCAATTTCCACGCTCCCTCATAAGTTCATGAATTCGTAATCTTTTCAGTCCAGATTTTCAGCATTGGCATTTTTCCACACCTCCTTATGAATAGTACAGATGTTATTTTTCACACCCTGGCCGAAATGTGTTTTCACACTTCTGGCGCAGAATAGCACAGTCACTGTGGGAAATCAGTGTTCGGAATTGATTAAGAAAATCACAGTGACACTGTTCGATGAGCAGAGGTCCCAAAATGCTTATGTTGAAAATCTGCTGTAAAAAATCCCAAAACTAATTACATTACGGGTATGCGTTGCACAGTTTCTACACACTCGTGACTTCACCAGTTTTTTTTTTATATATTCACTCCAGATTTTCAACATTACCATTTTTTTATACCTCCTCATGAACAGTACAGCTGTCATTTTTCACATCCTGTTTGAAATGTGTTTTCGCATCTGTGGCACCAAATGGTGCAGTCGCTGTGCAAAATCACCTTTCCGCTAACAAACTGATAGTGTCACTGTTCATGAGTTGGAATCACAAAAAGACCATGTTTTGAAAACTTGGAGGAAAAATATCAAGAAATGCCCAGGGTGTTAGGGTTTTTGATCATAACGCCCTACCCTGTAGGGAGTGACAGGCATCAGCGGTGTGACTTGGGATTGTCAACGGTAATGCTCATGCCATTCCACCACCCGCTGCAGCCAGTGGCAGGCATCGAGGTGTGCCTTGTACCCTTTGACCCCAGAGTTCACCCCTTTTTCTTATACTGCACCTATTCCAATGTATTTCCTTCTGGAATGAGGTAAGTGTAAAGCCTGAACACTTCAAAGCACACCTCGACACTTGTAAGTGTCTGCAGAGTAGGGTGAGGTGAAATCTCATGACCGTTACAGATGACGACCCAAAGGCACACCCCAATGCCTGCCCATCTCTGCAGGGTGGGGGTGGAAGTCAGTTTAATATTTCATTGCCATCCTACACTGCATCTGTCTAACTCCTGCACTTCCACTGTTAATGACAGCAAGCAACACTTGACATTGACAAATGCTTGTTTCTGCAGCAAGGAATACCCAGGTACTGCTTCTGGGACCGGGTTTGATTGCTGGTCTCAAAAACTTATTATTTTCAACTTTTGTGCAGCTTCAAATTTAACCTCCCACTGGAGTTGAGAATCTATATTGAAGAATCAGGGCACAGCACCCATAATGGTGGTGTTGGAGGTGGAGTCCTCCAAAAAAAAAAAAAAAGGCCTATGCTGCATGGAAACAATCATGCTGTATTGGCAACAAGATTTTCCTATGTGGCATAATTTCTTGGGGCATAATGACCCTATGATGTGAGGGGTATAACCTGAAAGAACATCCAGATGGGGTTAGTTTTCAATACAGCATATTTTGTCCAGAACTATTCCAGGAGTTCAGGAGATCTAAAGCTAAAATCAAATGTTTGATCCTCTGGGGTGAGTATAAGTGCATAAACCTGAGCTGGAGAAAATTTCAGAGATTGTTTTAACAGGAATTTCCCCACATAGTCTCAGTCTGGAGGGAGTTCCAGACCCTCCAAGTAGCTCAGCCTTATGGCATGGCGTCTTTTAGCAAGGTCCATTGTTTTTTTTGTTTTTTTTAAACCATCATAAGTCTGGTTAGGTTTGTTTTGTGGTGAAGGGCCAGAGGTTGGTATTTCTTGCTCAGCACCAGAGGTCGGGGCAACTGGCTGTCCTGTGGCTGCATCATAAAATACTCCAGAAAGAACTTCAGTAACAGTCATTTGAGAAAAAGGTTGTCGTACCTGAGTTCTGTTGTGGAGGTGTAGCTGTCTCATCTCTCGTTTTGAGGGCAGGTTGCTGTTCCATCATCCATAGCTGTCCCTGGTATCAGGATAGAAGGATATGGGATCCATATCACATCCTTGTCTAAGATCCATCCTGCATTACCGAGTACTGACTCAGGTGTCCAAGTAGAAGTATTTGGAGATTGGTCCTTATTTGTAGTCATTGGGTCTTGCAGGTTATTTTTATTCTGGCCTGAGTGTCCAAAAATGAAAACTTTTGCCATTGCCATTTCATCAGTCTGAGGTGAATTATTTAGGCCCCACTTATGTTTCTTTTCCCTCATTTAGTCTGTCCTTAGCATCTTGAAAAGCTTTTTCAGAAGCAAGTTTTCCTGCAAAGTCTTTCTGGTCTGTAGGAAATCAGACTACAGCTCTTCTTCAGTCTGGTTGACAGCCATACTTTCGGACATGTTTGATGCCTGTACTTCGGTAATGACTGCACCATTTCCATAGGTAACCTCTGCCCCTGCCATTTACACACCTCTAGCTCCTCCAGGCTCCAGCTTAGCACTGGGCTCCTCCATCCTCTCTACAGAGAGACAGAGCTTCCTGCATTCACTTCCTTCTCCTTCTCTGTCCAGCTCCGAAGAGCAGGGGAATTTCCCCGGGGTCCTGGCCAAATTTCCCTCATTCACTAAAAATCCCACCTTAATCTGGGTCGGTGCCAGTTGGCATCCATCTGTATCTCCCTCCCCTGAGACGAGGCTAAAAATAGGCAGAATATGTCTAGTCTTCCTTTCCCGGTCAACAAAAACTAAATAAATAAACATTTTCAGATGCATCCAAGGGAAAGAGGAAGGGGAGAGTACAGTGTAATTACACAATGCAATGTTCAGAAAACATAATAAAATGTAAGTAAAACAACAAAATGAGCAAATTCACAGGCAATGTTAGTGTGCAGAAAATATACAATGCTAAGTGAATAAAAACTTAGGTGGCTATGCACGAATGGGTGCAAACAATGCCTGAAATGGTAGTAAGCTCACCACAGAGCTATGTGGCGTGCTTGCCAGTGGTACCACCTGGTGTGCATGAGTGGCCCCAAGGGGAGTGTGCACTCTGGGGGCTTGATGTCAAGGCCTGTGTAGTATGGTGCGCACCCTTGGGAGGTGGGACCACAGATCTCGGCAGTGCCCCTTGACCCCACCATATAAGGGTATTGCACATGCCCAGTGCAGCGGCACAGAAGTGAATGCCATGTTACAAAGCCAAGTGCACTGAATGGTGGAACTGGAGGGAGGCACAGAGGGTAGACCCCACCACAGGAATGGGAGGAATGTGCCACTGGCCATAACGAGATGCACCACAGCTGTGTCCACACACATGGCAGTTCATGGCCCAGAGCCCCCAACTTCATGGGTGGCCAGGTAGTGGCAGTGGTCACCAACATCTAGCAGCACTGCAGCTGGCTGTATGCTGCATGGGGCTTGACAACTCCTCGAGGTGGAGGCCCCCTCCAGCTGAATATACAGGTTGGTGTCAATTCCTCTGTGCCTGAGGCCTACACTCTAAACACCATTAAGGATAAGAGATGGGACCTGCATGACGTGGTCAAGAAGAAAGTGGCCATGGCCACATGGGCATGCCTGGGCACAGGTGGTGGTGCACCAAACATCAGCACACAGCTAACACTTCTGGAGAGGATGGTGTCTGAGACCCTCACCAAGGTTGCAGTTCACAGCGAGGTCAGTGGTGTGGATACCGTGATAGGTAGGACTCACCGACAGGGTTAGGCACACCTAGGGACCATGAAACACACTGTGACTAGCTGTATAACCTTGTGCACACAGAGGGGGCATCCAGGGCATAGCCATCTGCAGTTGTGTCCACACAGACCACATCCATGGCAGAGATGCAGCAGTCACAGGAGTCCCGCAGCCAGCAACCAGATGCTTCAGGTACCTACCCATGGCAATGGAGATATGGCGTATGGCAGGTATGTGTCTGTCAGACAAAGTATTAATGTGTACCCTCTACTCCCGCAGATATGGAGATGGAGACAGAGATGCAACTGGATAGTGAGATGGATGAGGAGAGATTTGTGGCATACCACACAGAGAACACAGCATCCAGAGGAAAGTCCCATGCCAGTGCCATGGAACACCATGCATTGTGGTCCACCACCACAGCCTTCTGTGTGGCACTCTGCCTGATGGTGAGCTGACCTGGTGAGCAAGGTTGGACACACGCACCGCACTGCACATGGGAATGGACATGGGGTCAGAGGCTGCGTACACAGGGCTGGCCAATAGTGGTGATGAGGGGACCTCAGAACAGCAGCCATGCCATTGCAGGCCATCGCATGCACAGGCCTACATGGATGTGCAGTACCATGTCCTCCAGCAGCTGGTGCAGAACAGGCTGGAGGCACATAGGCAGAACATGGTAGTGCTCCTGGCCCAGACTGCTGAGGCCCATGGTATACGTGGCTACATACAGCAATGAGCAGCTGCATAGGAGTCCATGCTGCAGCACCTCCAGGGACACCATGCGAGAGACATACCATCAGCACATGCACTACCTCACATGGTGCATGTGTCCACCCAGTGGTCCCACCTGGTACCGGCCCCTGACCAGGACCAGTTGGATCCCCCAGCAGACACACCACAGGTGGATGTGGCACACCATGCTGTACCCATGGAAGACACCTTCCTGGATGTACACACCTCACAGGTGGCTGACTGTGAGGTGGGGTAAGGGGGGGTAAGGGAGTAGGTGCAACCTAGCCAGAACAAGTGGGCAGTTGAGTGGTGGGCCAGGTGCTGAGATTACTTTTGACACAGGCAGTGGACTGGAGGAGAGATGGACTTACGGAGTTTGGATTTGAAGTACCCTAGGCGTTGAAGTTCGGTGATTATGTTTGAACGCTCGTTTAGCCAGGTAGAAGCCTGATAGTTTGTGATTGAGCATTGAGGTAGGAGTGGACCCAGTTTAGAACAGTCACATTAAAGCCAAAATATATTTCAAGCAGAAAAACAGGATTTTATGGTTGATGATGTTGAAAGCTGATGAAATGTTTAGCAGCCCAACTCTGAGAAGAATATCATTTACTTCCCACAGGAGGGCTGTTTCTGTCTTGCATGCACCCTGAAAGCCTGACTGAAATTTAGTCAGAAGTTGATCTGAAGTAAGACAGGGTGTTAATTTCTAGCTTGTTACTCTATACAGCATCTTGGAAATGAATGGCAGCTGAATGATTGATCTACAGTGAGAGAGAAAGAGTGTCAGGAACCAGTGCGGGTTTTCTGAGGATGGGCAGAACTAAAACTGTCTTGAAAGAGGTAGGGAACACACTAATGAATAAAGAAAAGTTAATCAAATTGGTGATAAGTGGAATTAAGATATGAAGGCAGTTTTTAATAAGCCATTTTGGGGCAAGAACTAATAAATTTGGAGATAGAGCTCTAGTGTCCAGGGCTGCTACTGCTACCTGGAATTCACTCCCTCCTGCTGTTTGTGAAATATCAGAACATTCATCATTCACACAGGTTATTAAATATATGCTGTTTTCCACTTGCAAGTGTCACTAAACATGTTTAGTATTTATCACTACGTTTATGTAAACTTTTTCTTAATGCTTTTTTAAAGTGATTTGTAAAAACACATTCTGCCCTGTTATATCAATCAAGTTTATTTCTTCTATGTGTAGCCACTTAGATCAATTTAATACATGACTGCCTTGTAAACTGGACAGTAAAGTCAAAATGACATGTGTTTCTGTATAAAAAGAACATTTTATCTACCTACCTACATAGATCCAAAGGAGATGTCTTGTTACCAGAGTTCTACAGTAAGGTGAAAGTATCAGCTTCAGTAAGGAGGCTAAAGGATGTTAGAGATGAATTGTAGATTTCAACAGCATCTGGGTCCATGAGTAGACTGAAAGATGTTCTGTGCAGTGCAGTAGTGAGGCTGATTTGGAACTTACAGATCTAGAAAGAGTGTTTGTTGTTTGGAAAAGTAGTCTCAGGTTTCCTTTTTAAGCAATGGTAACTTCTTCATAGTAACTCTTTTTAGCCTCTTTTCAAAGTTAACTATACTTTTGGGACTGTTCTTAATATAACTTTATGTCAAGCAACCAGGGCCGAATTAAGGCATAGGCAACATAGGCACAGGCCTAGGGCCCCCAGCAATCCCCAACATATATTTACTATTATATACTCTTCTTTTTGCCTGAGCTGCATTTTGTTTTGTTTTGTAAAGAACTCAGCCACTGAGTAATCTGAGCAAGACAGGATGAACTGTGAAATGACTCTCGCCTCCCTGATTAGGTGTTAAGTGCACATGATAGTTTAAGGGGCCCTGGCCAGGCTGACCTTTAAGGTGTGAACAGGCCCATTTCCTTTGCTTTGTCTCCCAACCCCATTTACAATCCCCACTTAGAATCAAGGCTTACTCTTAAATATAATAGATTAACAGTACAATTCAATGGGTGTGCTTTATAGTTAAACTCTTTCCTAAAATTAAGAAATCTACAATGCATTTCAGGGGTACAATTAAAAATGTTACTCTTGTTTTAATTCCCTCATCTCACTCGTATTGAAATTCTGGCCTTGATATAGCTCTGTTTTCAGGATGAATAAAAATAGAAACATAGAAACATAGACTTTGACGGCAGAAAAGGACCGCTTGGCCCACCTAGTCTGCCCATTTCCCTACCTACAGGATAGGCCGCAGATCCTAGTTAACCAACAGCCTATTTCTTCCACAAGAATTGCCTTATGTCTGTCCCATGCATTCTTGAATTCTCCCACAGTTTGACCCCACAACCTCCTCAGGAAGGCTGTTCCATGCATCCACTACCCTCTCTGTGAAAAAATACTTCCTCACATTGCCCCGGAACCACCCCCCCATCTTTAAATTGTGTCCCCTTGTTCTTGCACATCTTTTTCTGAAAGATGCTACCCTCTTAGACTTTGTTGATACCACTGAGGTACTTAAAAGTTTCTATCATGTCCCCCCTCTCCCTTCTTTCCTCAAGGGTATACATATTAAGCTCCTTTAGTCTCCTCGTACGGCTTCTCTTGCAGACCCTGCACCATTTTAGTTGCCCTTCTCTGGACTCTCTATCCTGTCTATGTCCTTATGGAGATGGGGTCTCCAGAACTGGATGCAGTACTCCAGATGGGGTCTCACCAACTGTCTGTACAGAGGATAACAACTTCCTGTTTTCTGATGGTGATGCCTCTCCTATGCATCCCAGTATACCCCAGCCCTCCTACTGCCTTCTCACATTGCTTGCTAACCTTAAGGTCATCTGATATGATTACCCCCAGGTCCCTTTCATTTTTTGTTGTTGCTACTACTACCTCCCCCCCCCATTGTGTAATCTTCCCTAGGTTCTTGTTTCCCAGGTGCATTATTTTGCACTTCTTTGCATTGAATCCTAGCTGCCATATTTCTGACCATTCCTCCAACCTTGCCAAGCCCCTTCTCATCCTTTCCATGCCTCCTTGTGTATCAACCCTGTTGCAGATCTTTGTGTCATCTGCAAAGAGGCATACTTTTCCTTCCAGTCCCTCTGCAATGTCACTTATGAAGACATTAAAAAGGACTGGACCCAGTACTGAACCCTGTGGTACCCCACTAGTAACCCCTCTTTCTTCAGAGTGGACTCCATTTACAATTACCTTCTGTGTCCTGTTGTCCAGCCAATGTTTTACCCAGGCTACCACCCTGGGACCCACTCCTAGGCTGGTTAATTTGACTATTAATCTTTTGTGTGGGACTGTGTCAAATGCCTTGCTAAAGTCTAGGTAGACCATGTCCACAGCCCTTCCCTGGTCTACTACTTTGGTCACCCAGTCAAAGAAATTAGATTTGTCTGACATGACTTTCCGCTGTGAACCCATGCTGTCTTGGGTCCTGTGCCCCACTGGCCTCAAGGTACTCAACAATTCTTTCCTTCAGAAGTGACTCCATCACTTTCCCTACCACAGAGATCAAACTGACAGGTCTGTAGTTTCCTGCCTCTGTCTTGGTCCCACTTTAGTGAAGGGGAATCACATCCGCCTTCCTCCAGTCCTCGGGTACCACACCATCCTTCAATGATTTATTAAAAAAAGTAGTCTGTGGAATCACTAGTTTGCCCCTTAATTCTTTTAGAATTCTGGGGTGAATTCTATCAGGCCCCATTGCTTTGTCCACCTTCAGTTTTAGGAGTTCTTGCAGAATTCTTTCTTCTGTGAAAGGGCTGGGATCGACTCCCCCTATCAAGATTGCTTCTGTTAATTGGATTAGGCACTTCCCCCCTCCTCTTTTGTGAATACTGAGCAGAAATATTCATTCAGTATCCCTGCTTTTTCACTGTCCCCCTCTGCCCACCCACCATTCATTCTATTCAGCCTCACTATCCCTCCCTTTGTCTTGCTACGCTCTCTGATGTACCTATAAAAGGTTTTATCCCCCTTCTTAACTGAGTTGGCTATCTTTTCCTCAGTTTGGTTCTATGCTATTCTGACTTCCCTTCCTTCTGCCTTAACTGGTATAGCTCTCTGTCCTGCTCCTTCTGTGTTTCCTTATACTTCCTGAATGCTATCTTTTTCTGCCTGACTTTCCCAGCCACCTCTTTTGAGAACCATAGTGGCTTTTTCTTTTGTTTTGATTTGTTAATTTGCTTCACACAAAGGCTTGTTGCCTCTGTGATGGCAGTTTTGATGATTCTCCATTGTTGCTCCACCCCTCCTTTTAGCCTTTTTGCTAGTGCTTTTCTGAGGTGCACTCCCATCTTGCCAAAGTCAGCCCTCCTGAAGTCCAGTACCCTCACTTTTGTATGGCTTGACTCTGTAGCCGAGTTTAACATGAAATACACTGTATGATGGTCACTTGTTCCCAGATAGCAACCCACTTCTAGATCTGAATGTATTTACAGGATCCTATCAGTAAATATTGCCATTTATTTATCCTGGCTTACTTATCAATAGCACATTTTTGATCCTGGTAATGATTTTTTTCAACAATTACTCGCTTTGAAATATAATCTCTAAAGTTCATGACTCCTCTAGTAAACTACCAACTTAATTCCTACGCCACTTGAGGACTTAGCCTCTTTTAGAGATGGGTCTTTATCCTACCCCCACAAAAGCCACACTTGCTGGTTCATAATACCTGACAGGGCACAGTCCAAAGAAGCAGCTGCTGCGACTTGCTGGGATAAGGTGGTGTGCACACAAATAGGTGGCCAGCCCAAATGCTTAACAAGCTCCAGAACAGTGTAGCACTATATAGTAACAGTTGAAAACATTCAAACAACTGTAGATTAAATTTCAAAACATTTATTTTGTATTCAAGTTCACAGCACAATTTGTGGTTCTATGGTCCAGGGGGCTTCCATAGAGTGCTACACTGTTCTGGACCTTACCTGACTGGACAAAATGATAACACCCAGACTGCAGCCACATTCATGTATGTTTGGGGGGGGGAGTTAGAGAAGTGCACATCATGATAATTCACATCCAAAAAGGTTTTTACCAGGCCAATTAGTAATTACGTTCTCTAAATGATCAAAACTCGGACTTTTATTACATTTCCATACTGATATTATTAGTTTTCATTAATTTCAAAGCATTTTAGTTAGGTTATTTTATATTTATGCCACATGTAAGGGACAGTAAGAACATAGGGAGGGGCATAACCAGCAGAAAAATGGAGGTAATGTTATCCCTGTATAGATCGATGGTACAGCACCACCTCGAGTACTGTGTCCAGTTTGGGTGGCTGCATCTCTGGAAGGACATAGATAGGATGGAGGCAGTGCACTAGAGGGCAACAAAAATGGTGCAGAGCCTGCATCAGAAGCCTTACGAGGAAAGATTCAAGGAATTAAATATGTATTCTCCAGAGGAAAGGAGGGGAAAGGGGGGTATGATAGAAACTTTCAAATATCTTACAAGTATTAAAAAGGTACATGAAGGCAGATTTTACATAGAAAAAGATGCTCAAGCACAAGGGCTCACACTATGAAACTGGAGGGGGGAGACTCAAAGGAGATGTGAGGAAACACTTCTTCACGGAAAGGGTGGTGAACACCTGGAACAGCCTCCCTGTGGGCATGGTGGGTGCTAAAATGGTAACAGGATTCAAGCATGCATGGGATAGACACAAAGGGGACCTTAGAAGTAAGGCAGGATGGGGGGGCAGAGTGAAGACCAAAGAGTGAGTAGGATCTGCAGTGCCACAGTAGGTAGGGAAAATAGGGCAGATTAGGTGGGCTAAGAGGTCCTTCTCTGCCGACTTCTGTGTTACTATGTTTATATTTTTCTTTGAGTTTCAGTAACTGATATGCAATGACCAAGGGGTGCGGTTACAGCAAAGGGACACAGTCATGGTGAAGGTTTGTGGTTGTGGTGAGAGGGGCCCCAAATTTCTCTCGGGCCTAGGGCCCCAGGTTGCCTTAATCTGGCCCTGCAAGCAACTGAACCATGCTTCCTCCATTTTATTTCTAGTTGACGGTGTTTCCTTTTTTTTCAGTAGAGGGCGTTTTGAGAACCAGGAGTTTATAGAATAGGAAAGAACCTTGAATTATCTCATATGAGCAAGTTTGTCCAGAACTGAGGTAAGGGTGGTGTTGTATGCTGCAGTCACAGCCTCAGGACACTCAATAGGTAGAGGTTCGCTAAGACAGCCGGTAAGAGTCATGCTGAATTAACAAGAATTTTAAAAACAAGAGGAACATGTAAACGAGTGGTGCTTGAACTGAAACTGGCAGAGGTACAGAGGGAGTCTTTATTTACTTATCGGAGTCTCGGATTACAACCTGTGAGCTAATGGCTCATTTACATAGGTTCCACATCAAGTGCATAGGACAAATGACAAACATGGGTTTACTAATGAGTAAGCATTAGCATAAGTGTGGCAACACTGGTATCAAGGAACATTACACATTTTACATATTGTTGATTAGGTAACATACATCAATTTGTACATTTTGTCAATGGGAAAATCCAGTAGACACAATTGTTTGTTTGTTGTTTGTTTATTCGCTTAACGGGTAAGCACACTGGAAACAAGTTCCTTTTACAGGTGCGACCCACATATATTGCATACAGACAATACATAATCAAACATACATATACAATACAGCAAATTGCAGACAAAAATGTCTGTTACGTATAAAATTCATAAAAAAAATTCATAAAAAACAGTTACAATTAAATTGAGATTCAAAATACATCCTTAATGCATCGGCAAACTTTTTGACAGAACACAACCACCTAATATCTTGAGGAATTTCATTCCAAATGAATGGAGCAATATAACAAAGGATCTTTGTCCACTTTTAGATTTCATAAAAGGAATCTCGAGAAACCTACTGTCTGACCTATGTCTAGAATAATGACCATCAATATATGGTCTCAAAACTTTGAAATACTATGTAGAATTCCAGAGTCCATAACTTTTATATGAACTTGGCCACACAGTATTGGAAATTTAATGAAACCGGTAACCAGCCCATTTCTTTCAAAATCACACAATGATGAGATGACTTAGAACAATTTAAAGCAAACTTAGCTATCAAGTGAAGTAAAGTGGATTTCTTTGACATCACTGTCGCAGAAGCAGTGTCAGTAATCATAGCTGCATAGTTCACAATAGGAAGTAAGCAGCAATTAGAAATAACCAGCCTAGACTCAGGAATAAGAAATGAACGGATTCTGTACAAAGAACCTAATCTACAATGTATTCTTGAGGTAACCCTCAAAAATGAGATTCATAACTTAGATGAGGATCTAGTATTACCTCAAGATATTGAAATGTATCAACATAGTCAAACAGCAATCCATCAAGAGATTTAACTTCCAAAGTACCAACCTCAGATCTCAGTCTAGGTGGGTACCAAAACCATCACCTTTGTCTTAGATTTGTTTAAGAGTAATTTACAGGCCATAAGTGAAGACTGAAAATTGCACATTTCCTCTATTAAAGAAACACCTAGATCTCCAAATGACAAACCCTCGTATAAATTACTGCATCGTCCAGCGTAAAGTGTTAGAAAAGCATTATTAATCACACTTACTAGTTGATCAAAAACAAAGAAAACAAAAGTGGCCCCAAAATAGAACCTTGTGGAACCCCACACTTAACCATTACAGAGTCTGATACAGCACCCCTATATTTAACCCTTTGAAACCTATTTGTTAAATAATCCCTCTTCCAGTCCAAGAAAGACTCACCAACTCCCAATGACCCAAGTCTAGAAATCAACAATTGGTGATCAACTGAGTCGAATGCCTTGGTCAAGTCCACGAACACGGCACCCGTCAGACACCCTTTATCCATGCCATTAAGTACCGCGTTCGTGAACTCGACCAAGGCAGTCTCAGTACTCCTTCCCTTTCTAAAACCATGTTGGTTCTGAGACAATAATCCAAAGCGATCCACATACCCAATCAACTGATTGTAAACTATTCTTTCCTGAACTTTAGCTAAAGCAGACAAGATAGAAATAGGTCTGTAGTTACAAAACTCATGTTGTGAACCAGATTTAAATATAGGAGTGACCAAAGTATGTTTCCATATATTAGGTATAGTACCTGTAACAAAAGACAAGTTGAAAATAATACTAACTGGAAGTGCTATAACCGAGGCAGCATCCGCCAATAAACTAGGACATAAGCCATCAGAACCAGCTGAGCTGTCCCTCTTAATACAACGCAACAACTTCTCAACCTCCTTCGGAGTAGTAGTCCTTAAGTACAGTTTAGGATTAACTGTAAAATCTTCAGTCAATCCCAAGTAGTTCACCTTGGACTGGTCACTTAAGGAATCAGACAATGTAGTAAATTTCAAATTAAACTCATTAGCTATCTTCAGTGGACAAGACAACAAGTCACCATTCAACCTCATTGAACCTGGTTGACAAACATTAGGCCTTATGAAATTATTAATTGTTTTCCAAAAAGTAGTAGCATTAGATAACCCTTCACATTGTTTATGACGCGAATATAGTCTGTTTTAGCCTTCCTTATCTTAGCCTTACATTGGTTCCTTAAAGTCCTATACGCATGATAACCAGAAGCAGAATGGTTCATTTTATACGTTTTCCAGGCCTTGTCTCGTTGTCTCATAAGTTTAATCAAAGGAGGTGTTAACCACCCATAAGTTTTCCTCGGACCCTTCTTTAACAAGGGGAGCTAACTGGTCCAAAACATGTGTAAACTCAGTAATGAAAAATGCAATGCAGAATCCACATCAGGGATAGAATATAAAAAGACCAATCTATTTTACCCAACTCTGTACAAAAGAATGTACATCAAATTTAGAAAAGATCTGAAATCCTTATAATTGGCTTAGATTCTTCAGTCCCCCATGCTTCCAAATACAGAAGACTGGATGATGATCACTTAACGAATCAGAGGTCAAACCACATTTTATCATATTAATAGGTCTATTTGTTAATATCCAGTCCAGCAATGTGTGATTTCCTGATCTATTATTGTGTCGAGTGGGCAAAGTAATAATCTGTTGTAAACCAGACTGAGACAAGACCGTATTTAACTTTGTTATATCTGAACCCATCAATTTAAATTAAAATCCCCCAGTAGTATTAACTCTGCAGAAACCCCAGTATTCAAAGCATTTACAAGTTCTTGTAAGCCTGATTTGCTACCATTAGGTGGAAGATACACACAACAAATAGTTAATTTTTGACAGATCCCAACAATAACTGAATAGTAATATGTTCACAATATTCCAAATTACTGTTAAATATAGTGGTCTCATTTACCATTAAATATTCCTTAACATAAAACAAAACCCACCCCTCTACCAGTGGCACGATCCTTTCTAAAAGTTTGTAAGCAGGTATACAAAGTTCAGTATCAAGAACAGGTAAGGTTAACCAGGTTTCAGTCAGTGCCAGAACATCCGGATTATATAAACTAATCCATGACTCCACCTCATGAAATTTAGATGTTAAGCTTAATACATTAAAATGCATAATTTTGAGGCCATATGAATGCTGCAAAAAAAAATCACTATCTGCCATATCGTTTGCTAAAGGACCAGGGTTGCTTTCAACATTGCCAGATCGAATTAGCAAGAGAAAGCAATGTAACCAGGTTCTTATGCAAACAGGCAGAACACATTTCCGTGTCTTATATTTCCTAACACTGTAACCCAAGTTATAACACATGTATTTAACCTTTACACCAAATAAATGACTATAATTAGGAATAAACAGTTGAGTCTGGAACTCCAGAATCTGATTATTTTCATATGTTCTAGAGTCATTATTAACACACATAGAACAAAATAACCCATCAGTACACAAAACAAAAGTGTATAGGCTACACAACAATATCCCTCTGTTAATCATAACTAATCTATAGGTACAAACCCAAAAGAAATGATTAACTCTAAGCAAGATATTACAAACTCTAGTAGCCCAGTCCGTCCCGGTCTGACTCGGTCAGACTCCTCTCTTCACTTTGCCGAGTCCCTTAGCTGCTGCCTGTGTAGAAGGCAGCCTTTATATGAAATCGCCCCCTCCACTTCCCAGAGCTGCCACCATCTGGAAAAATGTGGAGACCAGAACAGAATTCAATGAAAGCAGGTGATAATAATGCTGCAAGCAGGTCAGGTACTGTGCATACCTAGCAACCCAAGTCAGTCACAGCTCCACAGAACTTTAGCATATACAATTCTCAACAACAGATGACTCATGTGCAGACTCAAACAGCAGTCTATGCAGCACACTTCAGGTCCTGTAGCAGCTTCAATGTGATTAAAGTTAAAATCAGTCTACGAGTTAAGGGGGAGGGGGGTAAAACAGGTCAAACACAGCAATTCAGGTTTCACTCACAGGCTTGCAGGCTGTGAAATTGTAATTCACAGCAGTCATTGGTAACTCACAGATGGCAACACTGACAGATAGAGTGTTATCAGCAAAAGATAAGAGGAAATAGCCAGTCACAGAACCTGCCACACTCCGGTCAGACTCCTCTCTTCACTTTGCCGTCGCACTTAGCTGCTGCCGCTTTGACAGCTGAGAAAGTGCCATTACTCAAATCAATACATTAAAGTGACAAAATTCAGGCTGAGCAGCCTTGAGACACCTATGGATAAGGAGAGAAAGGGATTATATGAGGAGCAGAGGGTAGAGTGGGGAGGGATGGTTTGTAGATTTTGGGGGAGTGGAGGGCATTGTAGAGGTTACCAATAGAGGAGGGGGAGGAAAATTGAGGCATGAGTCATTGAACAAGAAAAGGTTTGTGAAAGGAGTACAGCAAGGAGAGCAGTGAGGAAAGTGGGTGGGAGACAGTACAGGTGTACAGGGGAGAGGAGGGCACAGAAATTGATGTCGTTGGGTACCATCATTGATGAAGTTATAACAAAGTACAAGCTGGGGGTAGGGCTAGGCCTTCGGAGTGGTTGCTAGCTTAAATGAAGCAGCAATACTTTCTTTGGCTGTTTTATGTGAGAGAGGAGTTTTAGCTAAAATAGGCCAATGCTGGGGATCTCTAGCAGGTCCAGGGGAAGAGAGTTTATGGTGAGTGGGGCCCAGTATCCAAAATATCTCTGGCCCTGCGAGGTTTTGCAGAATGGGACTTTGAAGTTGCTTCTATTATTAACTCTGGTTGGTCTGGTTGTTGTTGCTGGGCAGAGCGTGTTCTGGGTGCCGCCCAAGATTAGCCTGAGGAATGATTTTTTTAGCCTGGATACATGTTTGGTACAGAATCTGATTAAGGTCCAGTCACTCAGTTTGTGCATAGAGGCCACATGTATGGATTAGTTTAGGGGCACTAAGCCAAAGTCTGTACGCCTTATTTAGTGTGGCGGCAAGACTTTTTAGGGTTGTATCGATGGCTGCACTGTATACGATGAGTCCATAGTCAATGAATGAGAAGACTGAGCTGGTAATTGCTAGGTTAAGAGAAGCATCATTTAGGCAGTGCCTATGCCTGTAGAGCTGTCCAAGTTTCGTGTTAGCATTATTTGCAATTTGGTCGATATGGAGGGAGTAGAAGAGTGTGATATTGAGCATGATGCCAAGGTATTTGAAGTGTTTGTCCATCTCAAGTGATTCCTGTTGTTTATTTGTTATTGTTAGTGTTACAGATTTGTGTTTGTTATGCGTGGAGGCAAATAATATGGTCTTGTTTTTTTTTTGTGATTTAGTAGCAACTTTGCATTCAGGAACCAATCTTTTATGTTTTTGAATTGTGACTGTAGCTGTTGTTCAATGATGCTAGGGTCATGGTGACTTGTGTATAGGCCTGCATCATCGCCATACAAGAGGATTTCTTCATTACGTACTTGGGCAGGAGTTGATTCAGGAGCAAACTAAATAGCAGAGGCCCTAGGATGGAGCCTTGTGGTACTCCGGTTGTGACTCTTTGGCTGTCGGATAGAGTTTTGCCTATTTATACTTTTTGCTCCCTCCTAGTTAGGTAGTTACTGAACCATGGCAGTGAGTCAGCTGATATGCCAATACTGCTTAGTTGTATAAAGAGGAGACAGTGGTTGACTGTATCAAAGGGTTTGGTGAGGTCAATATATACTGTGCCCACCAAGTGCCCTTGATCCAATGCATCATGTTTGTAGCCCATAAACTTCAGCAGCACTGTTTTTAGCGCTGTTTTTTTTTTTTTTACAAAATCTGTGTTGTTGAGCACACAGTAGCCAGTGCTTGTCTAGGCAGGCAATCAGCTGGTCATAGACTATTCACTTCTGAGCTTTGGAGATGTGCAGTAAAATAGAAATGGGTCTGCAGTTGGTGTGCAGTAGTTTATCCCTGCTTTTGAAAATCGGGGTTACCACTGCTGCTGTTCGAATTTCAGAAAATATACCTGATGTTAGGGAGAAGTTAATTATTCTATTCGGGGGGTGGACCAGGACTTTGTCATGGGTAAGGGATATTAGCTTTAGGTCAAGATTATCACTGCTGTGCCTGGTCTTTCCCAGCACTTTGAGGTATTTCTTTGCTTCTGATTTAGTAATGACTCTGAGGTGGAGGGGGGAGGAGGGTGTTTGATGGTGGGGTTTTGGTGGGGTGATTCAGCTCATATGTTGGCTTTGGGAAGTCAGGGGGGAGAATCCCAGTCAGGTCTGTGGAGGTATTGTTGAAAACATTAGCAATTTGTTTAGGGTCCTGGGTTATGTAACCATTTAGACTGAGCATTGTGGGGTTGTTTTTTCTATATCACCTGTTAGCGCTTTTATAGTCTGCCAAAAATGTCAGCTGTCACCCCAGGCATTGTCTAATTCATTCTTGAAATACTGTGCTTTCACCCAGCAGATAGTCTGTGTGCACTTATTACAAGCAGCCTTATAATTTTGGATGTCAGAGATGGCCCTACTGCTTTGAGCCTTGTACCACAGATGATCTCTGGTCTGTAGTTGGCTTAGGAGTTGGGGGGTGATCCAGAACTTATGTGAGCCCTTAATCTTACACTTGGTGACTGGGGCAAAGGCATCACAGGCTGTGTTAAATATTTTTGTGAAGGTTTCCAGAGCAACATTTACATCTTCTGCAGAGAAGACATCTAGCCAGCTTTGTTGCTGAAGCCGCATTATGAGGTTTCTTAGTTGACTTCTTTTTAGTACTCTACCTGTTACAACATTAACTGGGGTTTTGGGGGCTTTATTTGTCCAGGTACAGATGATAAGGGAATGGTCATTCAAAGAATCCAGTAGTACATTAGTGTGTGTGATTCTCTCTGGGTGATTTGTGATGATCCAGTCTATCAGTGTGCTATTCCCTGACCGATAGTTATCATGTGTGGGCAAGTCTACCATCTGGTGTAGGTTTAGTACAGCAAGTCGACTGTATCTCTGTAGTGTGCTGCACCAGGGGACAGCCAGTTTATATTGAAGTCCTCCAGTACTAGAAGCTCAGTGTTTGTATGGAGGCCTGTGAGGTATTCAATAAGCATATTGAAACTTGTCTTTTGTTTGTTAGGTGGTAGATAAACTGTAACAATGGTTAATCCTTTACCCTGGGACCCGATCAGTTTACTGCTAGGATCTGAATATTCTTCCCCATGGATTATATGAGGTAGGATGCTCACCTTAAAATGGTTCTTTATATAGGGTACACATCCACCACCTCTTTTTCCTAGCTTATCCAGGTGGAAGGAGGTATAGTCCAGTAGTTGGATTTTGCTATCTGTGGTCATAGGTGTGAGCTGCGTTTCTACCACTGAGATGATGTCCTGGTCATGCTGCACCACCCAGGTCTGCAGGGAGTCTATGTTTGGTAAAAGGCTGCAAATGTTGATGGTTGCAATAGAGATTTTATCTGGATTGTCTTTTAGGCTATGAACTGATGTTCTGGGGCCAGGGTTGGGGTGTATCTTGCCGGACATAAGGAGAAGTAGCATGAACATTCTAAGCACAGATATTTTTAATTGTGTTGTGGTCTGCATGTGGCGGCAGCAAGTAGAGAATCACTTGGTGAGCTTTCCAAACATGGGGACCAAGCAAGTGATGGGGAGGGGGGTACAGTATGTAGAGTCATTTTTTGTTGGTGGCTAATTACAGTAGCACCAACTTCCAGAGAATCGAGGGATAGCCAGAGCTGACGACAGTTAGTATGTGTTGTGGGGAATTGCCCATTATTGTAGTAATGGCTACTATGAGGAGCCAGCAGCAGCAGGGCAACATGTTAGGATCTATCACTGGGTGCCAGGTGATTTGAACTGCAGTAAGTTGGGTTGAAATTGTATGGGTAGATGGGAGAAGTTGAGCAAAAAGTACACTGATAGTGGAGGCTCCTTTAAGAGGAGTGCCTTTATATGAAAACCACAGGGGAGGAGTAGCTGAGGCGGTGTTCTGTGGGGGAGGATATATATTTAATGAAGGTCAGGGGTGGGGATGGGTGGGTAGGCAACAAAATTGTGCCAGAAACTAGGCAGTAGCAGCAGTCCAGGCCGAGAAGCAGGCCCAGTGGCTTCCAGAGAGTGGCCGAGAAAGTTTGAACAGCTACAGTACAATAAGGCAGCTAAGTCTGGATTCCAATCAAGCAAACTGATTGGTTGCACAGTACATGCAGACCCAATCAGTTGCAGTCCATGGAAGCATTCATCCAATTGGGCAAGAGATGGTAGAAAGGCGCCTGTTTTGAAAGTCTGGTCCATGCCATGAGAAACGGTCTGTACCTGTGGTCAGGAGAGCTGGTACAGTTCCTGAGGGGTAGTAGTATAGGTGGGGTGGACTGCGGCTGGTTGGATGCTGTGCAGCGGTTGGAGCACATGTGCCTGGTTGAGGACCAAGGCTAGACGTAAGAGAGATGGAAGAAAATCAGGGAGATTGGTAGGCTTTCAGGCAGGGGAATGTAAAGAGCTGGTGAAACAATGAATGGCTGTCTGGGGGCAGAAAGTGGCACGTGGCTAAATCGGTGGGTTGGGCAATTGATGAAAAAAATAGATTGTGAGGAGGGAGATTAAGACTGAAGCATATGAGAGCTATCAGTCTGGGGTGGGGGGAGAGAGAGAGAGGCTAGTGATAGAGCTGGAGGGGGGATAAAGACAGCAGCTAGGTTGAATGGAGGGAGGATGGATGGAAGAGAAAAGACTGGAGACTTAATTGGAAAGGGGAGAGGGCTAGAGCATTGTCTTAGAGGGGAATGATCAGTCTGTGGGAAATAAAATTTAGAACAGCTTTTAGCAGTCTTTCTAGGCTAGGCAACAGTATTAAATGCTAACAATTATGGCTTGAGAAATACTGCAGTCTATGGAGATGGAATTAACTAGGGAGAAAGGCATTAGCAGAGCTGCAATAATTTAGTATAGAATTAGGAGCCTTTTATCATAAGCAGCAGTAGCAGGTAATCACAAGTAAGGCTAGTCTAATAAGAGAGGGGCTTAACAGATCTATAATAATTCAGCATCGGTAAGGAGCATTTTTAGCAATCAGCATGGGGCAACAGTAGTAAGTAATCTCAGTTATGGATAATCGAATTAGAGATCCCTGAACAACTAGTTTTAGATGCAATCCTGGCCAGCTACTTTAAGACAGCAAAAGTGGTTTAAGCAGAATTTAGGAGCTAAGAAAAAAAATTGTGCCATAACTAGGCAGCAGCAATTTGGGCTGAGAAGCAGGCACGGTGGCTTCCACAGAGTAGCCGAGAAAGCTTGCACAGCTGTGGTACAATAAGGCAGCTAAGCCTGGATTCAGAGCCAGTAAACTGACTGGTTGCATACTACAGTCCATGGAAGCATTGATCCAGTTGGGCAGAAAATGGTAGAAAGGCACCCGTTTTGAAAGCTGGGTCCATGCCAGGAGAAATGGTCAGTACCTATGGTCAGAAGAGCTGGCACAGTTCCAGAGAGGTAGCAGTGTAGGTGGGGTGGACTGTGACTGGTTGGATGCCATGCCACCATTGGAGCACACTTACCTGGTTGAGGGCTGAGGCTATACCTGTGGTCAGGATAGCTGGTGCAATTCCCGAGGGGTAGCAGTGTAGATGGGGCGGACTGTGGCTGGTTGCATGTCATGCCGCCATTGGACCACATGCGCCTGGTTGAGGGCCGAGGCTAGACCTGTGGTCAGAAGAGCTGGCACAGTTTCTGAGAGGTAGCAGTGTAGATAGGGTGGACTGCGGCTGGTTGGATGCTGTGCTGCCATTGCAGCACCCATGCCTGGTTGAGGGCAGAGGCTAGACCTAGAGTCAACACAGGAGTGAAGTAAAAAATAGTCTGAGAGCCCAATTATGGTAGGTTGTTGAAGAAATAGTGACACCTTGAGAAATTATCAGATCCAGTCAGTGACCTTTATTATGAGTAAGGTCACTGATGTGCTCTTAAAAATGTTACAGAACTAATAGATTAGCAGTGTTTGGAACTGTAATTCTCCTGTAGGTCAAGGTAGAAGTTAAAATCCCAAAGAATTAGCAGATATGATGATTGAGGAAGTGCACAACAAGTAAAAAAATTCTTTAGAAAAGGATAATAAGCACCTTGGCAGTGATATACCAGTAGCATAGTGCAGGATAATGGATTCAGACAGTGCATAATCAAATTTTCAAATGCAGCAGATGTAAGGTATTAACTTTGGTTACTGTCGTATGGGTTTTCCAGATAAATCCAAGTGCCCCATTGGAATGAAGAACAATGGGAATGAATATTGAGTTAAATGACTTTGAGACCCAACTGATGATTGTCACACAATCATTATTGTGCGGCCAAGTTTCTGTGAGACAGAAGAGATTATAGTTTAGGTTCACAAAGCGAACCACATTGACAGCCTTAATAATAGTGGGAAAAACAATTTTGCAAACCAACTTTGAAAGTACAGGAGGCAGGTAAAACTGCTTACTTGACCTCATTTAAATTTAAACAGTTTGAACTCTTCCAGTGGAAACTGAAAGGGTTAAGCCAAGATTATTGACCAGTAATGATGCTGACTAGTTGGGGAAGAGTAATTGAGTTTGTTGAGTCATTTGAATCATCTACAGAAGATTTTTTAGTTTGAGTTTGCCAACAAATAACAATTGAAGAAACACAAACAGTGGTGGGTACGTAAGGGACTGCCCAAAGCAAATTGGCAGCAGGTGTGAAAGAGGGGGTCCAGTCTAGCTAAAGTGGACTTGGAAGTAGCATGATAAAGAATGTCACCATACTTGAAAATGGGGAGTATCATCTTCAAAAGGATGTCTCAGTTGGCAAGAAGTGGGATGCAACCCTTATTTATGTAAAGCACTCCAAATTTGGGGTGGTGTGTCTGGTGAATGGTGTCTACATGAACAGAGAAACTGAGGTGATGATTCATCCAGACCTGATGTACTACATGTAGGAGACATCCTCAACTGGCATGAGGGGAGAGATACAGGAGTCTATAGTTGAGACCCTTGGGGCTCCCATCCTTGTGGGGTTTGGAGTCAAGCAGGACCATAAGAATACCTTATAATGGACAGCACAATTGGGGAAGGGGCCTAGGCATCATCATAAGTGACTCCCTAAAACAATCTAGCCATTGTATCAAGGCCTACAGTAAGACAACTAAGATGTTGGGGTATAAAGGGAGGGGGGGATTTGACATCAGGAGGAAGGAGGTGATACTACCTTTCTCAGTCACTGGTAGGGCCATATCTTGAATACTGTGCCAAGTTCTGGAGCCTCTGCCTAAGAAAAAATAAAGATAGATTAGAGATGATGCAGCGTAAGGCAACCAAAATGATTCCGGACTGACAGAGCAGAATCTATGAGGATCGGCCTAAGATCTGGAACATGTACCCACTGGAGACCAAAAGGGAGAAAGAAGATACAATAGAGACATTCAAGTCACTGAAAAGAATGAAAAAGGTAGACTGTGTGTAAATATTCAGCAGGACTGGCCAATCAAGAACACAGGGCATGAGTAGAAGCTGGCAGGGGGAAGATTCGGGAATGGTGTAAAAAGTGTTATTTTACAGAGACTGCTTGAGCCAAGGAACAGCCTTCTAGCAGAGGTGATGGGTGCAAGAACCATTAATGGTTTCAGCTATGACTGGGACTGAGTAAAAGGCTTAAAAGTTACATGGAGGAAAGCGGAAACATAGGATGGAGGCAGGTGACAGCAATAGCCATGACAAGATATTAGGTCCCAGGGTAGGAGAGGGTAGAAAAGGCAGACAATGTACCAATGGTCTTTTTCTGCTGACATTTTCTCTTTTTAAATATCTACTTATATTCTTCAGCTTCACTACCTAGTGTCCTGGTTTAGTACACTTGGTTCAGAATATTTGTAAAATATTAAGGGGGTGGGGTGAGTTGACCCATATTTGTATTATTTTCAGCAGAGCCTTTGTTCATTTTAGGGTGGGGGGGGGACATTTCTTAGCAACATCTGTAAATCTGTGGGAGGGTGCAGGTTAACCACATTTGTGTTTTTTTTTTTGGGAAATTTGTTTATTTCGGCACAGATTTATTACCCCCTTATATTTCATATCTGATTTTGGATTGGGCCAGGAAAAAGTAGTCTTAACATCCTTGGAATTCTGAATCAGTCTGGCCATTTAATAGTCCTCTGCCAATGAAATAGCCTTGTTCCAACTTTCTGATTGATGTTCTTTCACCAAGATTTGCACATCTGTGGGAAGGATATTGATAAATTGCTCTGTGGCCAACATGTCAATGGTCGGTATGACTGTTTTGCCCTCTAGTTGGAGCCTTTATGAGACGTTCTGTCAGTCTAGTATAGTCCTCTCATGGTTCATCAGCAGTGTACTATTTCAGCATATTAAATTTCTGTCTGTAGATCTCTTTCAGGATGTCATATCTTTAAGAGATTTCTCTTTTTTGCAATGTCTTAATTTTTACTGCTGCATGGGCAGAGCCATGCTGACATATTGCCATGAAGTAGGAGAGAAAAAGGACTGTGGAAGCACATGACTGGATAGCTATCCTGCGTGCTTCCACAGTGCTACAGTCATATCCACAGGACTCGTTCTCTGTAGCCCCTCCTCTCTGTGGACATCACAACCCCACCACTACCACCACTACCACCGCCAGGGCACTATTTGTTTTGCCTGTCACTTCCGCTGGTGAAACAAAAGGTGGTCTCTTCAGCCAAGGTGGAGGCTCCGAGTACTGTTTTACTCAGGCTCACCAACCACTTTTAGCCCTGATCAGATCTTGTCTGGGTTGCAGAAACAGTCCCTGACTTCCCCTCAGTGTACATCAGTCCTCTATAAAATAATGACACTTTTTCTGACTATGGGTTTTTAATTATGGATTTCTACAGAAAAAACAGATTAATTCACTGCCATTCGGTTCAAGTTCCACATTTCCCCGATAAATCAATCCATTTCGTATAAATCAAAATGGCACTAGGTCATAAGAGTGCTGTAAAAAAACAGTGTCGCCTGAACAGTGCTCACAGCAAAAGTGGCAGAAAACAATGCCACCAACACCTGTGCCAGTAGTAGCGATCACAAGTGCAGTTTGCGATCTCTAGCACTAAAATCTTTATTTTTGCTGGGGGCTCCAACCCCTGCACCCCCTGTAATTAAAACAATCAACTCCGAGCCAGAGTTGGATTACAGGGGAAAACATACAGTTGTGGAGACCAGGATTAGAATCCTAATCTCCATCACTTTTTCAGGCAAACTGCTCAAGCAGTACCACTCCGCACCATGGGAGCAGCTCAGACAGCCTCCTCCATTTCCCAGATCTTGTCTCAGCTACTAGTACTCTTGACAGCGACCAGGGTAGTGCTTACTGCATAGTGCTGTAATTCTCCTGTCACTGTCTAGGGTAATGCAGTATAGACTGTGCTGTAGTAGCATGCACTATTAGTGTAGTGCTATTCTGACTGGATGGGATCAAAATCAGCTGCATTATGACAGAAATAGTTCTCTAGGTTTTTTTTTTTTTTTTCCCCTCCTGCCACCCCTGGCCGGCCACTCCTTCGGGTCTCTCAGTGTCCCAGCTTGTGCACTCTCCCTCATCCCTGGCTACTGCTCACCTCAAATCATGACCACCCCCCCCAGGCAACCCGGTGTATCCCTTCACCGGACAGGTCCCTCTCCTCCAAGTGGGAAGGTGCCAGTGGGGGTAGGCCAGCGCATCTGTATTGGCCCAGGGGTGCCACTGAGGTGGCGGTGCTAGTTAGGAGGCCTGGCAGCAGTCAGAGGACTGGAGAGACTGTCATCCAGTTGACCAGGACAGTTTCCTGGTTTTCTCCCCGGGGAGTGGCATACCATTGACGTTAAGGCACACGCTGACATCCACCACTCCCCCAGTGCTTCCATCTCAGGTGTCTGCTCTCTGCCCCCAGTCTCCATCAGGGGCCAGCATGCACCAAGCTGCATCCCCACCCTCCGCTCGGAGAAGGCAAGCCATCCAGGGATGCTCCTTTCCTTCTCCCCAGCCGGCCCTCCAGCAACCTGAGTCCGTTCCTGAACCCAGGTCGCCAGCGTCGCAAGCAGAAATCCAACCATTGTGCCAATGGGCTGGCTCTCTAGAGTTTTTAAAAAAACAAGATGTGATCACTGTCTCCGAGCATATTCTTTGCTGTCAGAGCTGCTTCAGAAATGGTATTTACTCACCTGATAAAAGTGATTATACATACCACCTTTTTAGTGCTCAGAGAATCATAACATCTGGGTTTCCTCCATCCATCCCATTGGCGGATGAATGATCATAAATCTTTTTGGCTGCTGGAGGTCAATCCCCTGGCTCCAGCCAGAAACTCCAGTATGATGCTTCCCTAGCAGAGAAAAGAAAAAACAAAAGAAACTCAAACATGGGAACACAATAACACAATATAGCAATGAGTAACACCCACAGCAGACTGCAGTGAAACAACTACCATCTTTACTCAGAAAGCAAAAAATAAACAGGGCATAATACACATGCAACAAAATTATACACCCAGGTGCCCAGAAGAGGAAGACCTAGAAGAACAAGAGTGTCAGTAAATACAGATATAGACATTAATACCTATAACCCCATAGAAAACCGCAAGCACGATAATACATCAGCATGCAGTAGCATTACAAAGCAAACAGCAGAGTCAGGTTACCCCAAAAACCCAGATGATTCCAGCTGCTGTAGTGTCTGGTTCATCCACTTGGGGTGGGACTCTGAGTACTATAAAGGAGGCAGGTAAATACCATTATTTTCTGCCACCTTTCTAGTGCTCTGAGAATCATAACATCTGGGTTATTTGTAGCAATACCCAGGAAATCCATGGGTGGGACAGAAAAAAAACGAATCTCATTAGGAATGAAACCCTACAGCAGCCTCAAGCATAGCTTTGCCAAACAGGGTTCAATCTGAGAAGCCACATCGAGCCTGTTGTGGCAGACAGAAGTATGAACGAGGGACCAAAAAGCCTCAGCACAGCTATCCTGCATAGAAGAGCCACCCCTGTTTGCCCAAGAGTTTGAGAGGGCTCTGGTAGAATGCGATTGAATGCCACTAGGGAGGTCTTTGCCAGCCCCTTGGTAAGCCACCACAATGGCCCTCCTGATCCAGCCAGTGATGGCTTCCTTTGATGCTGCCTGGCCCATCTTCTTATCAGAACAAAACACAAACAGGCGATCTGATCCACAAAAACTCTGTCATAGTCAGATAAGCCTTAAGCAAGCAAACCATGTCCAGTGGGTGAGGAATCCCAACCAGACTCCCTTCCTCCCCTGGCATGGCTGACAGATGAATAGCCTGCTCCATGTGATAGGGTGGCAACACCTTTGGTGTGGAAGATGGAACAGGCACAAAGGACACCCTGTCATTATGGAAAGTAAGAGATGGTTCCCGGTAGGAAAAGGCTTGTAGTTCCACCACCCACCTAGCTGAGCACAGGGCTGTGAGAAACACTGTCTTAACTGTTATCCAATAAGGGGAATTGGGAACAAATGGAGTTTTATGTAGGCCTTCCAATACCCAATTAAGTTGCCATGGTGGACACGTGGGTTAAACCCTGGGAGATGCAATCTGCACAGCCCTTAGGAGATAAATCACTTCGGGATGGGTCCCCACAGGCTCCACCTTTGACTGGAAACCCCTTATAGCAGAGATAGCAAACACCTGAACTCTCAAAGAGAAATAGTCCAAACCCTTTTCAGACCTATCGTTAAGGAAATCAAGGATCTAGGGAAGGCCCGCCTCTGAAAGAGAGAGGCTTTTTGCCATACACCATTTACAAAACATTTGCCAATGTCTCTGATATGTCTTATTAGTGAAGGTTCTCTTACACCTCAACAAATGTTCCACCACCCTGGAGGGGTAACCTTCCTTTAGCAGTCTTGTCCTTTCAGCATCCAAGCCATTAAAGAGAGGTCCTGGGGATTGTGGTGCAATATTGGGCCCTGCTGTAACAAGTCCAGGCATTGAAGTAGACGTCAAGGCATGTTGATCAGCAGCGTTCAGAGTAGTGAGGACACCATCAGTAATGTGGATCTCATGTCCCTTATCTTAAGCAGCACTTTTGCGATCATCAGTAGTGGTGGAAATATGTAGGCCTTTGTGAAACTCCACCTTGCTGCCATTGTATCAGCCTCTTCAGCCCAACTGTCTGAAAATCAGGAATGAAAACAGGGCAGTTGACTGTTGCACCCCGAAGCCGTGAGATCCACCTGGAATGGCCCCCACCTCTGGTCTATAGCCTGAAATACCTGAGGGTGCAGTTGCCACTTCACCTGGTCGAGGGTCACTTAAATGAGCCAATCTGCCTGCAAGTTGTGCTTCCCCACCAGATATGTGGTGGAGGTCCTCTGCAGGTGTGTTACTGCCCAGTGTAATGTCTGAAGTGCCTCCCAGAGCATGGACCTACTGCAGGTTTCGTCTTGCTTGTTGATATACAGTACATCATGGTGGCCTGATTGTCAGTTCTGTTCAGTACAGACAGACCTTGAATCTGAGGGGCATAAAATAATTTGGTCCTGTACACCGCTCTCATCTCCAGCATGCTGATGGGCAGATGAGCTTCCAGCAAAGACCACATGCTCTGTGTCACAAGAGGCCCCAGCATATTCCCCAGCCAATGAGACTGGTGTTCATTGTGATGGTAACTGCTGAGAGCAGTGCCAATGGTACACCAGGTTGTACCAGTCCATCCACCAGTTGAAGCTATGAAGGATGTCCAGATTGGGAGCGAGTTTGAACTTTATGTCCTGGGTTGACTGATACCAGGCATCCAGTATGTACCACTGAAGAGGGTGCATGTGCAGGAATGCCCATGGCACCATGGCTATCACCACCATCATGAGTCCCAACAACTGGAGGTAGGTGTGCACAGGTCTGTATGACTGTGCCCGTATGGAAAGCCCAGAGTCGATTTATGTTGGCCTCCTTTGCCTCTATAGGACAAACCTGGCCCACAACTGTGTCAATCCTGGTGCCCAGGTGTGTGAGCACTTGTCTAAGGAGGGATCTGACTCTTGCCCCAGTTTATGACCCAGCTGTGGTGTTGCAGGCACAGGGCGATGGTCTCCGTATCCTTCCTGACTTGATCTGGATGCCTGGCCCGAGTGAGCCAATCGTCCAGATATGGGATGATGTGTATGCCCCCTTTTTTGAAGGTCCATCACCAGTATTATGAGTGTCTTTGTAAAGAGCCTTGGTGCCAATTCAAGGCCAAATGGGAGGCATGTGTACTTGAGGTGATGCCCATGTATCTGGAATCTGAAAAAATTATGGTGTCAGGAGCAGAGTGGAATGTGCAAGTATGCAGCTTTGAGATCTATTGAGGCAAGGAAATTGCCCAGCTGAAACACTGCCAAGGTCGATTGGAGAGTTTCTATTTTTAACCTCTTGTAGAGTACAAATTTGTTGAGGAATTTTAGGTTGAGGACAGGGTGGAAGCCCCCAGTCTTCTTTGGGACCATGAAGAATGTAGAGTACACTCTTGTGCCCCTTTCCTGAGGAGGAATGGGAACAATTGCCCAGTTTCTGGTGAGGTTGTCGAGAGCTTGTTGGATCATTTCCATTTTTGGGGGGTCTTGGGGGACAGAGAATATCATTGGTCTGTGTGGAATTATCTTTTGGGTGAATTACATGGCGTAGCCATGAGACATGAGTTCCCTGACCCACCTGTCTGTGGTAGAATGGGCCAATTGGGAAATATCTCCCCCTCTGCTTTCTGGGTCACTCTTGTCCCAGTACTGCTCAGGAATGGTTAACTATTAAATCCAGCCTACAAGCTTGGCAGACCTTAGGGAAAAGCAGTCACAGGTGCTTAAGTATTGGGCTACATACCCCATTGTGGAACAATCCCTTTCTAAAAATAGATCAGAAACCCTTTGGTCAGTTTGGAGAAACTGTCAGATATTCACATTTCATGACCTACTTCTGGATGATAAGACGTTTGTGTCCTTTCAACAATTGAGAGACTCCCACTCTCTGCCACGTGATTGCTTTTGGCAGTACTTGCAACTTCGTAGTTTATACAATACTTGGATAAGATCTAAGTGTTCATGTGTGATGTGTGGGACAAGGGTTGGGCCCCTCAAGGAAAAGCTTCCGGTATCCCTGTGGTCATGTCAAAATAAGGGGTTAGCAGGCAGGATCCAAGGTTGGATAAGGGATGTTCTACCAGACCCTTCCTTAGCGGCCAAGATAAGATGGGAAAAGATGTTGAATATTACAATTACTCTACACGAGTGGTCCAACTGTTTGAAGATTGCCCATAAGGCCTGTATAGATCAGAGAAGTCTCCTTATAAAAAATAAAATTATTCATCTGTGTTATAGAACCCCTATACAACTATACAAAATGGGATTGACACCTCATGACCTTTGCTGGAGATGCCAGTCACCTGCAGCAGATTTACTTCACATTTTGTGGAGTTGTAAACCCCTTCAACCCTTATGGGGAAAAGTAATACATTTTTGCTCGAATACCTTAGCCATAATTACCTCACTCACCTTCTTTCTGGCTACTTGGTTTAACATCGGAGGTAAGGTCAGTGTCCCAAGCACAAATGTTATGGCTTATCCAAGCATCAGTCAAGCTTTTTCGGCTTATTCTTAAAAAATTGAGAACATCATACCTCCCATCATTCCGAGATTGGCTAGCCGCTATGGATTCATTAGTTGCCCACACTCGCTTAATTCATTATGCAAAAAAGATGAGTGCAGCGTTTATGGAAATATGGGCACCATATACAGGTCAGGTTATACAATCCCAATTTGTACCACTGATACCAAATGCAAAAGAGTTATTAAAGCCCTCCTGAAGTAAATAGCCTATCACTTATGGTCTGAAATATTGTGGTGCCTGAATATATATATTGGATAACACCAGTCTATTAGTTATTGTTTGTAACACTGTATTAGTTTACTGTTATTGTATGGTGTATGACCTGCTGCGACAGGTGTGCTGAACCATTAATAACAACATTTACTGTAGTAAAAAAAAAAAAAAAAAGAATGGGCCAATTGAATGGCTAACAATTGTAGTTGGCCCCTACCAGTGAGCAGTCCACTGGGCCCCCCCCACCTCCATTGATTGTTGGTGGTGGCGCCACCACTAAACACGTTGCCCATGAAACCTACTTGGTTACCAAAATTGCCTTTGAATTTGGATTGAGTATTCTGGGACTGGAACTGGGATCTTACTGTTACACTTGGGTGTCCACTTTTGGGACTGTATGCTGGGCTGTCCTATAGGAGTCAGCGAGGGGATAGAATTTTTGCATAGCTTGCTTTTCCCAAATCTTGGATGGCTCCAATGTCTCCAACTCATTGTTCAGAATAGAATTGAGGGTTGCGCAGGTGGGAAAACAATGCTGCACTGACTTTGATTGGGACAAGAGGAGGGGATCTGTTGAAGTGTGTGGCTCTTCCGGCTCCATTGGAACCTGCAGGGCTTCACAGACAAGTCGTACCAGTTCTGCCACATCCTTCTGCAGGCATAGCTTGCCTGACACCTGGCTCAGATTCTGTTCTGCCTCTTCTTCTTCCTACAATGAGCCAGCTCAGGTCTCCACCTGCCTATGCTGCTCCTTTTGCAGCTGTGGGGTCTGCACTATCCCTACGTGTCTTTTTAATGTGGACTGGGGCTCACTTTCTGTCAGCTGGTTCCATGTCATAACAGCGATCACAGAATAGCAATCGCTGTTAGGGCAAGTGTACATTGCCGAAAATGAATTTCGGCAATGTACACTCACGACAAAGAGCAAGAGGTGCCGAGATCTAGAAATTTAATTTAATGTGGAGGGCTGTTCCGCTCCACATCCTACTGCTAATGGATTCTCAAATCCAGAGGGTGCATGTCGGGGGATGAAATACTTTGAAAATGAAAAGCTGCCTGCCAGAAAAAAAAATTCACCATGCCAGACCGCACCCTGCACTTCCTAACCAACCACCCTCCCCACTATGCTACCAGACCAGCTCAGCAACTACCCACCACACTCCCTATCCCTTTGCTCTAGTCCTGCTATTGCCACTCCAAACATGGCAGCCACCTCAGAACTCCACCAATATGGGCGCTGTTCCAGCAAGAGTTTGCAGGAATAAATGTGACCCACGGGAGTGCCATAATGCCTAAATCCTGTAGATATATGACCCCCTTTTACTGCATATTGCTGTAGTGGGTTTATTAAAACTAAAGACCCCACTTAGCCTGAAGCCCCTTTGCAAGTGCTGCCTTTTCCCTGGCTCTGATTACTGCTGCCACCCTATAAAAAGAGGCGGCTGATAATCAGGAGCCATACAGCCTCACAAGAGCCACCATTTTGTTCTCAGAGATTTACGAGCAGCTGGGAGGACATGGCGCTCAAGTGGAATATGTGGGGGAGAATGTGGAGACAGTGAAGCAGTCCCCGGCATGGTGCAAACCCGTAGGTGCTGAAAACAAAGGGATACCACTATCTCCCTCATTTCCAAGCCATCAGTGACATCTTTTAGTGTGGGGAACATTGGGGAGCAGCCTGGAGCCTGATCTATTATGCAGGGTCACAGCAGCCCTCAGGTACCTCTAAATGCCATTTTGAACCAATCGTTTCCCCAGGCTCCCATAGCAGGAGAGCAGCCACGCTGTCCCTAGCACACTGCCTTGTCTTTGCGGAGGCACCCAGATGAACATCCGCACCACCATTCTCTCCTTGAGGATGCTACCAGAGGGTCCCAAACCTGGGCAGGGGGACAAGACAGACTCTACCTGAGGGTCTGGCTCCTCTGATCCCTGCCTCTCGGTGTGCAGTTCCAGTGTGCCCTCTCATCATTCTTATCATCTCATTAAGGAATATAGTGCAAACAGCAAGAAAAGACCAAGTGGAGTGTGAGTGTGAGTGTGAGTGTGAGTGTGAGTGTGAGTGTGAGTGTGAGTGTGAGTGTGAGTGTGAGTGTGAGTGTGAGTGTGAGTGTGAGTGTGAGTGTGAGTGTGAGTGTGAGTGTGAGTGTGAGTGTGAGTGTGAGTAGCCTGTCAACTTGCCCTAATCTAGATAGGGAGAGTTAGGGTTTCAAAGAGATAAATACAGAAGTCCCTCACTATAATGAACACCTCTGGGTCCATCTGATTTGTTTGTTATAGTGAGGGTTTGTTATAAGTGGGAACTGCCTTTTTATATGAGTGAAAGTGTAATTTTACTCCCGGTCTGCTCCTAATCAAATACAGGGTGGGTACAGTAGTAACTGTCGCTGAGGTAGCCCAGACACTCTGTGAATGTACATTTATTTATTTCAATTAAAAACCCTGTCAGCGATTGTGGTCCTCACCTTTCAGGATGAAGCCACACAGTATGTGATCAAGAAGACTGACCGACTGTCACAATCCAGACCAAACTGAATGAAGGGAGGCAGTATAGCATGGTGGTTTAAGGCTCTGAGCTGCAAATCTGAAGACCTGGGTTTGAATCCCACAGCCCCCACTTACATACTGTGGGACCTTAAGCAAGTCACTTAACTTTCCTGTGCTCCCAGGTTGCACCTGTAAACAAGCTTTCAGCTTAGTGTGTTTCCCCTGGTAAAACAATTGGAGTGGTTCATCTTTTTGGGCTTCCCTGCAAAGTGCCAAGATGATAACCCCCCCAAAAAAAAGCAAAGATAAAAGGGGTACTGTATAAAGGGAGGGGTCATCTTTTTTGTAATCTTTGTAGCGAAACAGAGGAATGGAAAAGTAAAGCCATTCTGCTACACACACTTCGTGGAATGAATGAATGAACAGTTCATCTTTTTAAGGCTGCCTCACAAATTGCCTTTATGAGAAACCCCTTAAAAAACAAAGACAGCAGAAATACTGCACAAAGGGAGGGTTCATCTTTTTTATAATCTCAGTAGCAGAGTGAGGAATGGGAAAGTAAAGCTGTACTGATTTTTACCAATACATTTCAAAACTGATTATTTCTGCCCTTCTCTGGGATTACTTTGCTCATGTTCGTCCCAATTCATTCTTTCTCCTTTCACACAGTCTTATTTTTGTTTAATGTTGGAAAATTGATAATGTTCACTCCCCAGTAGCTAGCACAGTTAGGAAGTATGACAGTAAGAAAAAAAGCATGCTGTGGGTATCTTCACTTTATGTTTGCTTGCACGCATGTACAAGAAATATAGTGCCACCATATGAATTCTCGTAGGTGTGCCTCCCCCACTTCCAATGCCCTGCTCCCTATTGCAGGTGTGGCTGCACCTTGCCAATGAATGTCAGAGCTGTCTATGACAGACGCTCAGATGCAGTGGCGTACAGTTCTGAGGAAAACACCACCACAATCTGCTGTGATAACGTGTAGTCAATTTGCATACTGCCATCAGCAGTATGCAGATTGCCTTCACGTACGTCAGCACTGCATCTGAACTGTCATAGACAGTTTGTCGCCCCCCCCAACACTACATAGCACATTGGGAGCCCACCCCAGCATGCTCATGCACTCCCCTCCACCCCCACACACTGTATGACCGACAGGGGTGCCCAATCCCCTGTCAGCTCTACTGCCCCCCAAACAGACTTCTAGGTGCCACACTGGGAGCCCACCCCAGCGTGTCAAAAGTCAGTATGGCCAACAGGGCTGCCCAATCCCCCATCGGCTCCACTGCCCCCAAAATAACTTTCCAGCTGCCACGCTGAGCCCACCCCAGCATAGCAAAGTCCTGCATCATCTTCTAAATAAGAAAAAAAAAAAAAAAAAAAAAAAGCTGTCTTGCCCCCCCTCCCCAACCCGCACCCACCCTCTGCACCTACCTCCCACACCCCTCCTGACCCCATACTTATCTCCGGTGCCTAGTGCGACAGTCTTGGGGACTGGGAACATGTCTGCACTCTTCAAAGCCGACTGCGAACTGAAGAAATGCCGGTAAGCTGTATAATGGCATAAATAGGTTTTTTTTCCAACTTTGGTGCCTATCTCAGCCATTTTGGGGAATTCTTTCACCAAATTTTCAACATGGGGTTCTTGAGACCCCACCTCATGAACTCAATCACTGTCATTTTGTTATTCGGTCCCGAAAGGTGATTTTGCTGTCACTGTGTGGAACCACCTTTAGGGACTAAGTAACGAAATGACAGTGTCATAATTCATGAGGTAGACCCCCCAAAACCCAATATTGAAAATTTTGTGAACAAATTCCTCAAAATGGTTGTTTTACGAGCATGTGTTGTGCAGTTCCTACGTATGCTCGTAACTTTGCGAATTTGTAATATTTTCACTCCAGATTTTCAGCATTGCCATTTTACCACACCTCCTTATGATCAGCACAGCTGTCATTTTTCTCATCTCGCCCAAAATGTGTTTTCGTGCATGTAGCACACAATGGCGCAGTTGGCATGCGAAATCAATGTTTGGGACAGATTAAGAAAATCATAGTGACACTGTTCATGAGCAGAGGTCTTAAAATGGCTATGTTGAAAATTTGGTGACAAAAGTCCATAAAATGACTGTGTTATGAGCGTGCATTGCACAATTTCCACACCCTCTTAAGTTCACAATTTGTACTATTTTCAGTCCAGATTTTCAACATTGGCATTTTTACATACCTCCTTATGAACAGTACCACTGTCATTTTCACATCCTGGCTGAAATGTGTTTTGCACTTCAGCAGAAATGCATGGTGGCTGTGGGAAATCAGTGTTCGGGACAGATTAAGAAAATCACAGTGACACTGTTCATGAGCGGAGGTCCCAAAATGCCTGTGTTGACAGTCTGCTGTAAAAAAATCCCCAAACTAATTACATTACTGGTGTGCGTTGCACAGTTTCTACGCACGCTCGTGAATTCACCAGTTTTTTTTTTTATATTTTCACTCTAGATTTTTAACATTGTCATTTTTTTACACCTCCCCATGAACAGTGCAGCTGTCATTTTTCACATCCTGTTTGAAATGTGTTTTTGCACCTGTGATGCCAAATGGCGTAGTCACTGTGCAAAATCAGCTTTAGGCTAACAAACTGATATTGCCACTGTTCATGAGCTGGGGAGGGTCACAAAACACCCAAGTTGAAAATTTGGAGTGAAAATACCAACGAACGCCTGGGGCATTAGGGTTTCTGACCATAATGCCCCACCCTGTAGAGACTGACAGGCATCAGGGGTGTGACTTAGAATTATTGCCTGTAATGCTTATGCCATTTCTCCCCCAACCACACCCTGCAGCCAGTGACAGGCATCGAGGTCTGCCTTGGACTCTTTGGTCCCAAAGTTCACACCATTCTCCTATACTGCACCCATCTCACCGTATTTCCTCATGGAATGGGGTGAGAATAAGGCCCAAAGACACTATGACACTTGTCGTGTCTGCAGGGTAGGGCATGGTGAAATGGCATGGCCGTTATGCCTGACAACCCAAAGGCACACACCAGTGCTGGTCAGTCTCTGCAGGGTGGTGGAGTTGGCTTCAGTTCAATACTTCACTGCCATTCCTATAATGCATCTCTCTAACTCCTACACTACCAAAGCCAATGTCAGCAAGCAAACATTCAGCATTGACAAATATTTGTTTAAAACAGGCAGATTCTGTACACAGCAGGATAACAGTGGTTAAAAGGCAGTAAGAGACTGTGGTAGGTAAAGAATGGCAGTAGGTGACAGCTGTGATAAAGCTCATTGTTTTCATCACTCATGCATTAATGCCTACTTAATGAATTAAGCTGAAAACAACAGGAACCATCACAGCTGTTCACTACAACTGGGATTCACTATAACGGGGGATGTTATGGCGAGGGAGCCTTGTACCTGAAAGTGTCAGGGAGTGAGATAGATCATGACCTGCTTCCAAAGATGCATGAAGTAAACTGTAGTTTCTGGCTAAAGCCAGGGGAATGGCCTCTGGCAGCCAAAAAGATTTATGATTGTGCATCGGCCAATGAATGGAAGGAGGATACCCAGATGTTATAATTCACTGAGCACTAGAAAGGTGGCAGGGGATAATGTTACCTAATGCATCAGTATTTGACTAGTACTAGGACTCTGAGGAACTCCAAGTCAAAGGCAGAAGGAGTGTAGTGCTGGGTCACGGAACAAGGTGGAGCACAGCAGGACATAAACAGTACCCTGGTGCAGTGAAGGTTACTAATTCTTAGCTTCCAGTTTCAGGACCTGAGGGATTGTAGATGCTAGTTCATTGTGGGTACACAGCTCCGGGACTGAGATACTGTAATTGATTGTTCTCTGTGAATACACACCTCCTGGAGTGAGAGACCATAGTTGCTAGTTCTGAGCCCCCATTCCTAGAATAAGAGACTGTAACTGGGCTACTTCTGATCTCCAATCCTCCACAACTGAGACATCAGTGCTGGGCTAGTTCTGATTTTACGGAGGAGAAACTACACCGGTTAGGTCTGCTGTTCTATTGTAACTTAGGCTCACTTTAAGGAATTCCAGGAAAGGATTCTCACATCCCTAATCTTCACATCTCAAGATTCCACTACCAATCCCCCCAGGATTGATTGAACAATTGTGACTGACAGCTGTTCTGTTTGTCTTTTGATTATACAGTTGGATTAAATGTTATTATATTTGGGCTCAATTGGTGAGATTTGTAGGTTCATAAGTTGTGTTCATTGTGAACTGGTTTCCTATTAAGCAAACATGTCTAAATCCCTTACTTAAGCAGCTGTGAAATTATACATTCCAGAAGCCTGTTTAATAAGCAGTGTCAAGTTTAATATATAGAGCTTGTTGTCTGTGTGCTGTATCAGTTGATGTCTGTTTAGGATTATTATATATTATGGCCCCCATAGTCAGAATTGCACCTGGCAATGGAGCAAGTGGTGGTACAGCACAACTGTATTGCGCTGGTCCAACACTGAGCTATATTCAAAGGAGATGGACAATGGTGTATCTCCTCTGAATATAACAAATAATGCATACTGCGCAACTACCATGCACTGGCGCACCCCCCCAGACAGGGTCGAATATCAGGAGTGGGAACTGCGCCCATGCAACAGTGTTGCACTGTGTGCAAATTCCTGATATTCAGCTGTCAGTATGCAAATGGGGCCATTTGCATGTCATCATGGGGTCATTTGCATGCTTTAAGCAGGGCAGGCCAGCGACTTGCGCCTGGTGTCCTGCACAGCATGTAGTCCCTGTGCCAGGGACCACAGTAGCACCCCCCTCACCCGTAGCAGCGCTCACTGTAATGCACTGCATGCAAGCCCCCTGGTAGACAGGTGGTATCCCCCTCCACACCTGTAGCCCAATCGGCATAAATAATACAGATAGATCACCCTGGTAGTCTAGTGGTACCCCCTCCCTTCCTGTGGCACCGAGCTCTGTAAATAAATGCATGACATCTCCCTGGTGTTCCAATGGCACCCCACCCACACAGGCCCCTGCCCACCCTGCTCCCACCCCATCATTGGAGGGCAGCAAACCTGCCCAAACACTTCCATGGCTGCCGCCTAATGACAGCTTACAGTATCAGTTGTGAGCCCATTGGTGTGGACTAGTGGACTTACAGCTGATACTGTAGCTTTCATTTGGCAGGCAGCCATGGAAGTGTGCTGGCAGGTTTCTGCATGCCAGTAATGGGCGGGGGAACTGGGTAGGCTGGGGTCTGTGTGGGTGGGGGGTGCCACTGGACCACCAGGGAGATGTTCTATAGTTCTTTACAGGGCTCGGAGCAATGGAAGGGGAGGGGAGAGGGTACCACTAGACTACCTGGGTGATCTAGTTGTATTATTTACACCAGTTATGCTATGGGTGTGGAGGGGTACCACTAGACCACCATGGATCTCTGTGGGTGCTTCTATACAGTGTTCGAGGGGCATGGCCACCCATGGCTGGCAGCTGCTGTGTTGCACCTTGCAGTATAGCAACTCGCCTGTGGGTGGCCATCATTTGAGCCTTTTTTTGCAGGCAGGCAGTATGCGACACATCTCAGAGTTGTGCCAGGATCTGTGCTGCACATCCCAGGCTGAATATTGGGATGCACTGCATATGTATAGGCATGCCCCTGGAGATGCACTGCATACAATTAGCAGTCCACCCCAGCACATCAGGACTTGAGCTGTGCAAGTCTTGCTGTTGAATATTGCACCGGGGCACATTTCTGGGGTTGCGCTGGTGCACCTCAGTTGCACCAGGTGCAGTCCATTTGAATATATGGGCTTATGTGTATCTTATATAAAATAGTTGCGAAGTAGTTGCAGCTGTATCTTTTTTTCTTCTTCTTTTTTTGGTTATCTGGTATTTGCAGTAAATTCGAAAGTCTCATGTACTCCAGAACTGAAAAGTTTGATGTGACACATATATGGGCAATCTGATAATTAAGATATTCACTGTTATACCATAAGGCACCACAATGTTGTACATGGAGTATTGCTGTACTGTCATGGTGAGCTGTCCTTTGCATAAGGGGTTAAACAGAGGTCCCTTCTACCCATCTCTACTGCTGTCCTTCTGAGTATGCAGGTGAAAGTATAAGAACCCAAGGCATTGGTACTTGAAGAGTGGTCCAGTTGTGGGGGGTTGAAGGAGGCTGGGATGTGGGGTGTCCCGCTCCAAGCAGGGTGCTTAGCTTTAGGGCTGGTCAGTGGGTAGGAATGTCCAGAAAGCAATCTTGTGGATGGCATGATCCACTCTCTGTGATGGGTTGCCAGTAATTGAACAATTAATTTTTAAGATTTTATGACTAGGGTGTGGTCAGTGCTGGGACTGCCAGTGGTTGGTGGTCACTGGTGTGACTGTTGGTAGCATTTCTGTAACAAAGTGGGTAAGTCCTATGACTGTTGATGGAGGTTTGAAGGTAGTGCTGTGTTAGTGGTGGGGGTAAATACTGTGAATGTTGTGGTTGGGGGTGTCAGTGCTGTAACGGTTGATCATGGGGAGCCAGTGCAGTGGGTGTCCAGTGCCATGACTACCAGGTGGGAGGGGCAGGGCTATGACTTTTGGGAGTGGGGGGGCAATATTGTGACTGTCAAGAGTGGGATCACTGCTGTGACTGTCTGTGGAGGGTACCAGCCCTGTGACTGTCAGGGATGTTGGGGAGCAGTGTTTTGATGGTGGTGATGGGTAATACGGTGACCATTGGGGGTAGATGTCATTGCTGTCACTAGTGAGGGAAAGGGATCAGTACTGCGACTGTCAGGTAGGTGGCCAGTGTGACTGACAGTGGAAGGTGTTAGTTCTGTGACTATTAAAGAGTGGTACAGTGCTGTAATTGTTGGGGGTGGGGTCAATCTGGTGACTGTTGGGGTGAGGGGGCAGTGCTGTGGGTGTTGTGGGAGAGTGGTCAATGTGGTGACTGGTAGAAGTAGTGGGTTAGTGTTGTTGCTGTCAGGGGATGGAAATTAGTGCTGTTACTGATGGTAGAGGGTGTCAGTTCTGTGACTGTTGGGGGTTGGGGTCAGTCCTGTGATTGTCAGGGTGAGGTGGCATTGCTGTGACTATTGGGGTTGGATGGTCACTGCTGTAAGACAGGGGTGGGGTGTAGTGCTGTGACCAGTGCTGTTACTATGACTTCCAAGTGCAGGGGTAGGGCTGTGACTTTTGAGAGTAAGTGGGGATCATTGCTGTGACTGTCTGTGGAATGTGCAAGCTTTGTGACTGTCAGGGATGTAGAGGGGCAGTACTGGGGTGGTGGGTAGTGCTGTGACCGTTGGGGGTAGAGGTCAGTGCTGTCACTGTTGGGGGATGGGGATCAGTGCTCTGACTGTCAGTTGGGTGGCCAGTGCTGTGACTGACAGTGGAAAGTGTCTATCCTGTGACTGTTGGAGAGGCAATACAGTCCTGTGACTGTTGCGGGTGAGATGGCAGCCCTGTGACTTCTGGGAACAATGCCGTGGCTGTTGTTGGAGGGTGGTTAGTGTGGTGACTGCTGGGAGTAGGGGGGTCAGTGGTGTCATTATCAGTGGATGGGAATTAATGCTGTGACTGATGATGGAGAGTGTCATTCCTGTAACTGTTGGGGATGGGAGTCATTTCTGTGACAGTTGTGGCTGGGGGTCAGTCCTGTGACTGTCAGGCATGAGGTGACATTGCTGTGACTGTGTGGGCTTGATGGTCACTGCTGTAAGATGGGGGTTGGGTATAGCGCTCTTACTATGGGGGGATGGGGACCAGTGCGGTGACTTTCAGAAGTTTTTTTTGTTTTGTTACTGGTTTATGCTCCTATTGACATGGCTCCTACCTCAGGAGGGAGCCCCCAGCCCCATCCCCCAGCATCCACTAGCCAGCACGGACCCTTACCCCTGAAGCTTACCACCCCTGGTAGGGCTGGTGGGGTTCCCCAACCCCCCACTGGAGACCAGATCCAGTGTGGACAGTGCAGTGGCTAGCCAGGAGTGGGATCTGCAAGGTGCCATCTGTCATGTGCCATGGCACTGAGTTTCTCCTCCATTTTCTCCCTTGCAGAGATGAGACATGCAATGATACTGGTGGTGGGAGCACACACATGTCTGCATGCTCTCCTCCATGCATCAGCCCCATCTCTGCCCCCCTTCTACAGCATTGGAGCACTGTCCCCAGCCTCTGCTAGGGACCAGTCATACACTGACCACTGGCAGCCCCATCCCCAGAGAAGGAAAGCAGTCACTTCGACGCTTGATCCTTCTCCTCCCCTACCAACCCCCAGTGTCCCGTTCTCATTCCCGAACACAGATTGCTGGCATAGTATGAGGTAAGGTGTCTGGCGTCTTATCCCTCAGTGCCATGGGGCAAGCTGTTAGAAGTGTTTTCATTGCTGTGACTGCCATGTGGGGGGCAGATCTGATGACAATTGGAAATAATGAAAGTGTTGTGACTCTTGGGGGTGTGGATCAATGCTGTGACTGCCCAAGGTGGGTGGTCATTGCTGTGACTGACGGTGGAGGGTGTCAGTACTGTGACTGTCGGAGCAGTGGTACAGTCCTGTGATTGTTGGGAGGGGGTCAGTAATGTAACTGTTGGGGATAGGGTGTCATTTATTTGACTGTCAGAGTGAGGGCTATTCCTGTGACTTTCAGGAGGTCTGCTTCTCTGCAATTATATAGCTTTGAGGGACTGAAGCATTTGCAGAAAGTGACACATGCAGCAGGAAGGTTGTATAAGGCACCAAACAAAGTGATTGTCGATAGGGGAGGTCCAGTCCCGACTGTTGGGTGGTCATTAGTGCTGTGACTGAGGTACAGTGTTGTGACTGTTAGAGGTGGGGATTACTGATGTGACTCTCTGTGGAAGGTGTCATCCCTGTGACTGTTGGGGGTGTGGAGGGCAGTGCTGTCATGGAGGTGGAGTAGAGTGCTGTGACCATTGAGAATAGGGATCAGTTCTGTGACTATCAGGGGTGGGTGCCCAGTGCCGTGACTGACAGTGGAGGGTGTCAGTCTTGAGACTCAGATGGGTGGTACAGTCCTGTGACTGTTGGAGGTAGGAAGGTCAGTCCTATGATGGTCATGAGTCAGGGGCAGTGCTGCAGCTATTGTGGGAGGGTGGTTAGTGCTGTGACACTGGGAGTAGGGAGTCAGTGCTGTTACTGTCAGAGGTGGGGATTACTGCTATGACTGACTGTGGAAGGTGTCAGTCTTCTGACTGTTGGGGTGGATGGTCAGTGCTATAAGACAGGGTGGGGTATAGTGCTGTGAGCATTGGGAGTTGGGGGTCACTGCTATTACAACAAGGAGATTGGGATCAATGCAGTGACTGTTGGGGGTGTGATGATTGCTGTGAATGCTGGATGGAGGGCAATTCTGTGACTGTTTTACTTGCAAGGTGTGAACACACTATGGCTCAGGGCACAGTGCAGAGGGAGATGTGTTGCTGAAGGGAAAAGGTAAGAGAAGAAATGGCAGCTGCCAGGATGATGGCACTGACACACTTCACCCAGCAGGGGGAAATTACATTTGCCACTGAGTGGCAGCTCAGATAGGTGGAGGGAGATGATCCTGCACTGTCCTCCTCCAACTTCCGATGAGCTTCTGTCCCCCTGTCTCCCACTTGCACAGAGCAGGCCACACACTGAGCTCCGTATGGGCTGGGAGAAGAAAGTGCTACCTAGCACTTTCACTTCTAGTGCATTCGCTCATGGTAGCTACAGAAACGACCCTAATTCATCCTTCATCTCACAGTCCTCCTAAATTCCTGCCAAAACAATGTTGAGGCCCGGGGACACCACCACCACCACCACCACTAGATCGCGTGGGGAAAGGCTGTTATTTTGTTCAAATACTTCATTCACTGTGTGACGCTTAGCCAGCTGGTTATGATTGTTCTATGATATTTGTAATATAGAATGTGGTGTGTGATCGGCTCCATAAGGCAGCTGTGCCATAGCGCCCCCCCAGGTTTCAGTTAAAATGACAGGATATATATTAAACCAGCAGATCTCTGTAATGTGATTAACTTACTTGAGACATTGCATTTTATGGCCTGTTGCTGCTTTGAAGTGGAAGTGAAATGGGACTTAATTAGTCTGCCAGAGGATGGAAATCATAAACTTTTATGACGTCTTAAGGGGAAGAACATTTAATAACAACTGGTGTTAAAAATATATATTGCACCTAAGTGAGGTATGGAAAAGTCATAAAAATCCTTAGATGTGGCCTGGGAAGAGGAACTACTCGAGATCAAAGAGGGGATGTTAAATAAGGAGTCACATTGGGAAATTAGTTTTTGCTGAAGTCACAAAATTTAAAATATCTCCTGACAGGAAGATCATTGTTTGCACAATTTTTATATTCCAAAAGGAAGAGCTATGTGACATCTTAGAAGGGGTGGAGACACAGAGTTTAAACTGTATTCTGTGTTTCAACTGAGACACATTTTCTTGTTGGACTCTTAAGAAACATCTAACTCAAGCTCTATATATAGGTAATACATTAGATAGAAAAAGTCTAATTGTATTGTGGTAGGAGTTTTTTGTTTGTACTTTTCCTTGTTTTCTTTTAAGTGATTGTATGTTTTGTGATATAGTGTTCTGTGTTTACATTTTTACATATTTTTATCGATTTTTAAGTAAACCTTTCATTTGAAAAGATTGCCTGGGTGTATCTTCCAAGTTCTTTCTTTTGAATGTGACGTATGGAGGGTTAAGACTTGACAGCAGTTCATTAGCTTAATGGTGTTACCAAACTTGAAAGGTAAGAATATACCTAAGGTGTTTTATAGAGTATTAAGGGTTCATTTTGGATACCTGGTTAGGTACCCTTAGGCGAAAGATATCTGGCATCCCCCCCGAAAAGCAGATTATCTGAGCCTGTACATTTGGGTATGCTAGCATAAGATTCACAGTTTGAATCCCCCCAGAACTTGAGACTAAAGGTGATTTGGACCAACAAGCAGACAGGAGGGTTACCTTGTTCTGTTGCCTGTTCACATTACTGCGCTCAGAGGTTGGCACTGTGGGAGCAGAGGGCCTGACCTGCTGAGTGCGGTTGGTGACACACTGATCATCAGGGAAATTAGCCCACTAGCCTAGCAGGGGTATTATATAAATCACTATTCTCCCTGGGACAGCTATAGCCCCGGCCTACTAATGCTACATTGTTTTAATATTGCTGGACCAGTAGCCCAAGAGAGTCCCCACTAGCCTACATGGCCTACTTCTTATAATTACAGGTCAGCAGATCATCTATGGGGTGATAAATGGCTTTGCAATGCTCTCCCCCCCACAACTATCTTTTTTCTTTTCTTATCTGTTTATTAATTGTATTTCTTTCCTACTTTGCTCTAACTGTAACTTTTTATCTAAAGCTATATTTCTTTATCTCGTTTGACGTACTATACCACTTTTGAATCTCTCTCCTCTCTTTTGTTCCTGGTACTGTCTTTACTCTGTTTTAATCTTTTTCTCTTTACTTTCACAGGTCTAACAGGATGTAGTCTCCTTCCCCATCAGATAAGTATTACTATATGTCTAACCTGTCTTATCCTTCCTAGTAACTCTCTAAGAACTATGGATCCTTTGTGACCCCTTTTCTATATTTTATTCTACAGGTCTGAGACATGTCATCTCATTCACACTCCTGTCTCTGGCTTCATAGTACCCTGGTAAGAGAGACTGTACATATTAACTATACTGCACTTGGTAGGTTTACTGTAACAGTGTGGCTTCACCAGTTACGGAAGGTAGGGTTGTGTATACATGTAAAGGTGATACATACTGCAGGATTTTTCCCCTCCATAAAATGTTCTGCCTTGCCAGTTGACTCAAGTAGGCTCTCAGCCCTGATCCCACCTCCCCTCTCAGCCACTCCCTTGTCCAGACCACTGAGCCCAAAGTTCTCATGTATTGCTCCCCCATGATATGGCCAGGAAGGGGGAGCCATCCTCTGCTCCCACAGTCATTCACATCCAGAACTTAGCCGATCAACCAGGTGGTTGTGTGGGACAATGGTAGGTGGGTAGGGATTTATGGAGCCTGCACTAGCCATTTCCGCATGCCCCCCCCTTGGATTCCTGCCTTCACCTGAGGGCAACCAAAGGCCGAGTAAGCATACCTGCCCACTCAGGGGACAGCTATCTGATGAAAGCTCTATCTTCTGTCCAACCCCGGCAACCTGAGGACAATGAGTCACTGATGTGGCAAGAGATAAGGCACACAGCACCTTATCCATCCACACAACTGGACCAGATCAGCCTTACAGTGCAGCAGGGGAATGATATATTATTAACAAGGCAGGTGATCGGTTAACAGGAGTGCCACTACACACCAGGAAATGATTTTTTATTAATGTACCCAGTGGTCTGAGGGTGGGAGGTACCCCTGGACACCAGGGAATGTGTTAACTTTAACAGAGCCAGCAATCACAGGTGGATATTGTTATTGATGGCAGTCTGAAAGAAATATTAAGCTGCTCGATGTTCCATATAAAAAAATCTGTATCACACTTTTTTTGATGATTTGACATTTTCCCTGCAATACCAGGGCAATTTCCCTGTGTTTTCCTGTACATTAAATTGTTTCCTATGGAAGCCAACTTGCTGTATTTTCCTGTATAGTTACTGCAAGTATATGGGAAGAATTTCCCTGCAAATGGATTTCTGTAAGGAACATAGAAAAATGTTGGAACAAAAAATGTAAAGAGTTATCCCGGCTATGGAAAGTTTCTCATACAAGTACAGGGGAAACACCATAAAAGGTTGTTTAAAAACAAACGCAAAATTGAAGAGCCAGTTGCTCAATGGGGCAGAGGTATGGGGTTTAGACAATACTGATTCATTATAATCTTTAATGAACATTTTTTATGAAAGATTATTGGGTCTACCCACAGGAGCTCCATCTGTATTAGTAAGGCTGGAATTAGGACAGATCCCGGTGCTATGTTATATTGAGCAAAGATTGGCAACGCATTGGCAAAAAGCTTATAATATAAATGAGACAAGACTCCCTCATATTTGTATGGATGAAACCATTTATTATATGGAACAGCAATTCTCCTTCCCAAATATGGACATTATAGAAAAAAATTATGAAACCCTATAGATTGCTTAGTTGTCTGCCTGACAGTTATCTGAGGCCACCTGAGGTGATTGAACATTTAATTAAAAGAAGGATCAGAGAGATTCATATGCAGAATGAACTAAGAATATTTAAAAATTGTATGATCAGTAAGTGGCGGACAGAAGGCAAAAGACAGTTTGGCATGGAAGAAGGGCCATAACCAGATTCAGTTTTCAGCAAAATGACAGTCAAAGACTCATTGAAACATAGAAACATAGACTTTGACGGCAGATAAGGACCGCTTGGCCCATCTAGTCTGCCCATTTCCCTACGTACAGGATAGGCCGCAGATCCAAGTTAACCAACAGCCTATTTCTTCCAACCCCCCCCCCCAAGAATTGCCTTATGTCTGTCCCATGTATTCTTGAATTGTCCCACAGTTTTAGACCCCACAACCTCCTCAGGAAGGCTATTCCATGCATCCACTATCCTCTCTGTGAAATAATACTTCCTCACATTGCCCCTGAACCACCCCCCCATCTTTAAATTGTGTCCCCTTGTTCTTGCACATCTCTTTTTCTGAAAGATGCTACCATCTTGGACTTTGTTTATTCCACTGAGGTACTTAAAATTTTCTATCATGTCCCCCCTCTCCCTTCTTTCCTCAAGGATATACATATTAAGCTCCTTTAGTCTCTCCTCATACGGCTTCTCTTGCAGACCCTGCACCATTTTAGTTGGCCTCCTCTGGACTGCCTCTATCCTGTCTATGTCCTACTGGAGCTGGGGTCTCCAGAACTGGACGCAGACCTCCAGATGGGGTTTCACCAACTGTCTATGCAGGGCGATAACAACTTCTTGTTTTCTACTGGTGATGCCTCTCCCTATGCAACCCAGTATACCCCCAGCCCTCCCTACTGCCTTCACATTGATTGCTAACCTTAAGGTCATCTGATATGATTACCCCCAGGTCCCTTTCCCTTTTTGTTGTTGTTACTACCGCCCCCATTGTGTATTCTTTCCCTGGGTTCTCGTTTCCCAGGTGCATTATTTTGCACTTCTTTGCATTGAATCCTAGCTGCCATACTTCTGACCATTCCTCCAACCTTGCCAAGTCCCTTCTCATCCTTTCCACGCCTCCTTGTGTATCAACCCTGTTGTAGATCTTTGTGTCATCTGCAAAGAGGCATACTTTTCCTTCCAGTCCCAATGCAATGTCTCTTATGAAGACATTAAAAAGGACTGGACCCAGTACTGAACCCTGCGGTACCCCACTAGTAACCCCTCTTTCTTCAGAGTGGACTCCATTTACAATTACCTTCTGTGTCCTGTTGTCCAGCCAATGTTTTACCCAGGCTACCACCCTGGGACCCACTCCCAGGCTGGTTAATTTGACTATTAATCTTTTGTGTGGGACTGTGTCAAATGCCTTGCTAAAGTCTAGGTAGACCATGTCCACAGCCCCTCCCTGGTCTACTACTTTGGTCACCCAGTCAAAGAAATCTATTAGATTCGTCTGACATGACCTTCCCGCTGTGAACCCATGCTGCCTTGGGTCCTGTGCCCCACTGGCCTCTAGGTACTCAACAATTCTTTCCTTCAGAAGTGACTCCATCACTTTCCCTACCACAGAGATCAAACTGACAGGTCTGTAGTTTCCTGCCTCTGTCTTGGTCCCACTTTTGTGAAGGGGAATGACATCCGCCTTCCTCCAGTCCTCAGGTACCACACCATCCTCCCATGATTTATTAAAAAGAGTAGCCAGTGGTTTCACTAGTTTCCCCCCTTAATTCTTTTAGAATTCTGGGGTGAATTCCATCAGGCCCCATTGCTTTGTCCACCTTCAGTTTTAGTAGTTCTTGCAGAACCCTTTCTTCTGTGAAAGGACTGGGATCGACCCCCCTATCAAGAGTGCTTCTGTTAATTGGATTAGGCACTTCATCCTCCTCTTCTGTGAATATTGAGCAGAAATATTCATTTGGTATCACTGCTTTTTCACTGTCCCCCTCTGCCCACCCACCATTCATTCTATTCAGCCTCACTATCCCTCCCTTTGTCTTTCTACGCTTGCTGATGTACCTATAAAAGGTTTCATCCCCCTTCTTAACCGAGTTGGCTATCTTTTCCTCAGTTTGGGCCTTTGCTCTTCTGACTTCCCTCCCTGCTTCCTTCTGCCTTAACTGGTACAGCTCTCTGTCCTGCTCCTTCTGTGTTTCCTTATACTTCCAGACTGCTATCTTTTTATTCCTGACCTTCCCCACCACCTCTTTTGAGAACCATAGTGGCTTTTTCTTTCATTTTGATTTGTTTATTTGCTTCACACAAAGGCTTGTTGCCTCTGTGATGGCAGTTTTGATGATTCCCCATTGTTGCTCCACACCTCCTTCTAGCCTGTTTGCTAGTGCTTTTCTGAGGCACTCTCCCATCTTGCCAAAGTCAGCCCTCCTGAAGTCCAGTACCCTCACTTTTGTATGGCTTGACTCTGTAGCTGCGTTTTAACATGAACCACACTGTTTGATGGTCACTTGTTCCCAGATGGTAACCCACTTCTAGATCTGAGATCCTCTCACTGCCCCCATTTGAGAGTACAAGGTCTAAGATTTCTCCCTCACGAGTGGGTTCCAAAACTAGCTGTCTGAGGCCTGCCACCTGTAGGGCATCAAGAATGGCCCTGCTCTTGGATGTGGCTGCAGCAAATGTGCTCCAGTTAACATCTGGCATATTCAGGTCTCCCATCAACAGTATCTCCCCTTTCTCTGCCATCCTAAGAATGCCTTCTATCATATCCTTGTCCATTCCCTCCCTCTGACATGGGGGTCTGTACACAACCCCTGTGCAGATTGTTGTGCCCTTTCCAGTCTCCAAGGTGACCCACAGTGCCTCCTCTCCTCCCTGTTTACTCTTTTGTTCAGTTGCTTTTATCCCTTCCTTTACATAGAGAGCTACTCCTCCTACCCTCTTCTCCCCTGCCTGTCTCCCCTGTAGGCTATGTACCCTGGTATGTTAACATCCTAGTCATGGTTCTCTGTGTACCATGTTTCTGTGACTGCTACGATATCCAGGCATCCCTCTTCCATCAAGGCCACCAACTCAGGGAGCTTGTGGCCCAGACTATGGGCATTGGTACTCATTACCCTCCCTTTCCTGATGGCCTTACTCCTTTTTGCCCCATCCCTGTCCTTCTTGCCTTTGTCACTTTCTCCATTTACCCCAGCCCTTCTCCCTATGGACACCTCTATGTTGGTGTTTACTGCACTCACTACCATGATTTTTTGGGGGCTAGGATTTCCCTGCTCCCTTCCAGTGCCTCCCCCCTTGGCTAGTTTAAATGCTTGCCAATGAAGCATTTAAACCTATCACCTAGGATCCTGGTTTCCCTCCTGAACAGATGCAGCCCATCATGCCAGTATAGGCTTGCATCACTCCAGGTGGACCCCCAGTTCCCAATGAAGCCAAATCCCTGAGCTCCACACCAGTTTTTCAACCACTGATTGAATCCCATGGTGCGGAATACCCTAGCCTCTCCTACGCCATAGATGGGCAGCACCTCTGAGAAGGTTACCGTGCTTGCTACTTGTCTAAGGCCCCTCCCCAATTCCACAAACTCTTACTACACTTCTCTAATCCCTTTCTTAGCCAGGTCATTTGTCCCTAGGTGGACAATGACATCCAGCCCCTCCCTGTGCAGCTGCTCTGGCAATCCTGAGGATTCGCTCCCTGTCCCTCCAAGCCATGGTGCCAGGCAGGCACCTTACCTCCCTCTCCCCTTCCTCCCCTAGTTCTACCTTCCTAACACTGGAGTCCCCCACCAGGAGTTGTTTCCTTCCCCTGAGGGGTCCCCTGCCACCCTCCTGTGGGTCTCCTTTGTGGAGGTTCCCAGCATCCTCCTTGGTCTCCACTGTGGGTGCCTCCATAGAGCAACCACACTTTGCCAGAATGGCATAGGAATTGTGGAGAGGTACAACTGGAGGGTTGCACCTCTGTTCCACCACCCTTACCACCCCTGAACCCACTGTGGTCCAACGCTCCTCTTTCTTGGCAACCTCTCAGGCAACGGCAGTGGCACTGGTGGTCTCTGGATGGAAGAGAAGGTCCCACAAATTCTGGCCAACTCAGTCTGGAGATGAGCAACCTCCTCCCTCAGCCCAGAGAGGTGCCTGCAGATGGGACAACTTCACATCTTCCAGAACGTCTCCCAGAAAACTGCTGCTCCACAGCCACTGCACTGCACCACTCCCATCATGTCTTATTTCCGGCCTCTTAACTGTTTGCAATCCTTACTCTTTCCTCTGTTTTTTTTTCTTCTTTCTCTCCTTACTTTCTGCCTGTGTGCCTTTAAGCTGACTGTCCTGACTGTCCTGTTCTGAGACAAGAATATCCTATATTTCTCAGTAGACCCCTTACTTGCTCAGAGGCAGACCTCCAGCAGCTAGAGGGGGCTGGAGAGCTACTCTTGCCCTTCTAGGATGGTGGGTCTTTGGTGGCTTTGTGATCATTCACTTTCTGCTCCCAAACAGGAAGTTCCTGTTGTCAGTCAAGTCCTTTGCCTATAAAAGTAGAACTAGCTTTGGAGGGGAGGGAAGGAGGGCAATATAGTCCCAGTAGAGAAGTCCAGTCACACAGCAGTCCTTTCTCCTGGTGTCTTCTGCCAAGAAGTTTTTATAAGAAGAACAATACCAATGAATGCAAATGCTAACTCTAGGAAGGCAATTTAGTCCATTTATTAATTCTATGTATAATGATGAAATGAAGCTGCTTTTAGCCAAAATGTTGTCCACTATGGATATGGATCCTAAATATTTAGTCACATGTATCTTGAAATCACGTAACCTAGGAATATTGGGAAGACTGATATATTTCTAAAAATATAGATTGTAAAACATTGCACATTGCTGCACAATGAACAAACTGAGCAGTTTAATGTTATATTTATGGAACTTTATAGTACCGTATATGTTTAGAAAGTAGGTAAGAAATAAATAATACGCAATATATAAATTTGGGGTAGTCAATACAAATTTAATAAAGGACCCTATATTAAGTGCAGTAAAGTATGCAACAACAATATTATATTATAGTGGCCTGCTAGGGCCAGTATAGTTAGGGTTGTGCAGCTACTTCTATGTTAAACCCCAGATTTTGCACTTTAATAACTTTGCAACCATTTGTCCAATCTGCATGTAATTTTGTATGTACGGTGTGGTATCATAGATCTCCGGAGCTGGAAAGTTTCATTTTGGTCAGATTTTCAGTTGTGGAGCTGCAGAGAGTGAAACATCCTCAACTTCTTTGAATTCTTTGCTCATCTCTATGGCCAGGATGGTTAGTCCGTCTGCTCTGAAATTTTCAGGGTATATGGGGGCTGGGTCAAGGAAGTGCCTTTTGAAGGTCTGGTGAAAAAATATTAGTCCATTCAAAAGTTATTACACTTTAAAGTTTACCATCTTAGCCTATGGGGAAAATATATGGCACTGCAATAGCTTTTAAAAGCTTTCGAAAAAGTAAAATTTGCTATCGAGCTCTGGTGTTTTGTTTTTGAGCTGCTGCTTTCTTGGTTGATGTGAGCAGTAGATAAAAATGGCAGAAATTCAAAGATTGCTGCCCCTAGATAAGCAGTGTCAGCTGTGTTTACTTAATTGGGGGCTGTGTAACACACCGGGGCATCAGATCTTCAGTCTGACCCCCAGAAATGCCTTTACCATGATTGGGATCCCCAAAAACATCACACCCAGTTCTTTCACAATTTGCAGCACTGCCACAGTTTGCAGCAATACTTCAATACCTATTCTCCCCTGTTAAAAAAAACAAAAACAAAACATTTTCTGTCCACTTTTTGGCCAGAATAATACTACCACTGTGTTCCTCAGTCCTCGTTTAGGTAAACACATATTGGTGTTTAACTAATAAAAGTTTTTCTCCTTTTCGTGTCTATGAGGGGGTTGAGGCATGCTTTATTAGGCTGAAATGTTTTCTGCCATCATTGGGGTGCCCAAACCTCATGTTGACTGCAGGAATCCCCCCCCCCCGCTGCCACCACTGAAGTAGTATACTGGAGCCTGCCCCAGTGTGCCTAAATGTCTTTTTTACTTTTGTATAACCTGTTAAATAAAGAAAACCATCCCTCAATGTCTTTTGGCTTTGATGCTGAATCTTGCATCAAACTTATATCATCCTCACTGACAATGGTGTACCCAATCCCTGAGTTGGTATACCCCCCCACACACACACACACTTATGAGACACACTAGGAGCTCACCACAGTGTGCCCAAATAATTTCTTACTATTTTCATCTTTCTGACACTGGGATGCCCACTCCTGGTGTCAGATGCCCCCACCCCCCAAAGCCCACTTTCTTTGCCAATGGGGTTGCCCAATCCCCCTGTCGGCAGCATGTATCCCCCCCAAAAAAACTCATGTGGCACACTGGGAGCCTATCTCAGTGTGCCAAAAAGTATGAATTTGTTTTACCTATTAAATGAAGAAAACCATTCCCCAAAGTCTTTTAGCTTTGATGCAGAATCCTGCATCAAACTTGTATCATCCTCATCGACAATGGGGAACCCATTCCCCATGTCAGTATGCCTCCCTCACACACACACACACACTTATGTGGCACACTGGGAGCCCACCTCAGTGTGCCCAGATAATGTTTACTATGTTCATCTTTCTGACACCAGGACGCTCACTCCCGGTATCGGATGACCCCCAAGCCCACTTTTCTTTTTTTTGAAACTCTGCTTTATTCAAATATTTAAATCACATGGCTTGGACAGTTACATACAAGTTAGCCTCACTTATTGCAACAATTTGATTATATAGTCTGTATTAACTACTGTACATTTCTGGTATTGCTATCCCATCCCATGACAGAGTCTAAATCAGTTAAAACTTAATTTTGTGGTTAATAAATTCCAAACCAAAATAAACTGATTTATCATGAACCAAACTAAAAACAATACATGTTGCCTGGATTGATGCTTGAAATTAAACTAAATATTTATCCAGCTGGAGTCAAGGGAGAGGTAGATTAAAACTTAATTAACAAGTAAACAATCACATATTTGTGTAACACATCTAATGAATTAGAATGCTTTACTAACCAACCAGGAGGGGTGGTCAAATACACAATAGTGCCCCTATTGAAACTTGTAATAGGTTTGAGCAGTTGACTGTATCAAATATTGAAGTGCTACATGATTTATCCTGTGCATCACCCTCTGTTGATAATAATGGTTTTAAAACACTTTTCAATCAGGAGTTAATGCCCATGAATATTTGTCCTAGTAAGTCTCAAGCTACCAAATCAATACCTATTAAGTTAATTGCTCCAGAGCATGTTAAACAATCACCTGTTTCTGATTCTTGTACCCCTACTGTCTCAAAACAAGTGTTAGTCCTGGGAGATTCAATCATTAAGCACATTGACAGGGTGGTATGCAATAGTAACAAGAGCAATCACACTTGTTCTAGCTTCCGTGTGGCCAGGGTATCTGACATTACCTCAGTGATGCCTAAAATTTTACAAATTGTGAGAAAAAATCCACTGGTTATCATACATGCTGATGTTAATGATATAAACAACACCCCATTTAATCAGTTACAACAGGACTATGTGCTGTTATGTAACCTGTTACTTGATAGGGGATGCTGTGTATGTATATCTGAAATTCTACCTGTTCTGAGAGCAACATCTACCATGACACAGAAAATCAAAGCCCTAAATGAATGGCTGAGCAAGTAGTGTTTTAAGCAGGATATACCCTGTATTACCCACTGGGAATCCTTTTCAGATCATTCTTCCTTGTTTTGCTGGGATGGTTTATATCTCAGTCGTAGGGGTAGTACACTGATGTGGAAAAGTATCGCTAAAATCATAAATCATTGTTAAACTAAAAACAAGGGGGGAGAATGGGTCTATTCCCAAGTCTCTGAATACTTACCAAAATATTATTACAACTTAATTTAAATTCCTAGCTTTGAATGCAAGATCTTTAAACCAACTCAAATTAGCAGTACTTGAAGCCAAATGTAAAACTTTAAATATACGTGTGGTGGGAGTAACTGAAACTTGGTGGGACGCATCCTCAATTTGGTCCAGAGAAATTCCAGGTTATAAGTTATATGATAAAAACAGATTAGATAAGCAAGGCGGTGGAGTTTGTATGTACATATGAAATGATATTCCTTCTTTTGAAGTGTGTTCTCCCTTTCCTTTGAAAAGTATATGGGTTAAAATATTATTGAAGGAGCAGTCCTATATAACTATTGGTAACATCTATCAACCTCCATATGCAAATTCAGACTACACAGCTGATGTGTTTAAAGAAATTACACAGTTTTCAGAATTTCAAGATACTGTAATATTTGGTGACTTTAACCTCCCTCATATTAACTGGGACTCATTCTCAGGACAGTCCTATGCCGAGAAAGGACTAATAGATGTGGTAGTACTGGATTACAACAACTTGTTACTGAACCCACTCAAGGTCCTAATATTTTGGATCTATTATTTACTAACATAGAGCAACAAATTAGCAATTTAAAAATTTGGGATCTACTTGGTACCAGTGATAATTCTTCTATTCTTCTTGAAATTCAACAGTTTAAAACTACACAAAGGAAGTTATACTGTACAAAAAATTATAATAAAGCAAATTTTTCTAAAATCAATGAATACATACAAAACATTAAATGGGAATCTAATATTCTTAATTGTACAACACAACAAGCTTGGGACTTTTTTAAAAACATTGTACATTATTTGGAAAATATCTTCATTCCATCTAAGAGGAAATTTAATAATAAAGGAAAAATTCCCCCTTGGTTCAACAAGACAATTAAAAATCAGATTAAAATAAAAATTACACTTTTTAGGAAACTTAAGAATAGTTCTGTTCCATTTAAAACTACTCTATTACATAAATACAGACTATCTGTGAAAACGTAAAAAATTCTATTAAATTGGCAAAAATAAACTAGAATTTAAACTAGCTCACACACAAATCTCTTTTCTCCTATACAAATAGTAAAAAGGTGTATCAAGGACCATTGGTCCCATTATAACCAATGGCTCTTCTCTATCTGATATAGAAACCTCAAATCTCTTTAATAAGTACTTTTGTTTTGTCTTCTCTCAAAAATCACCTACTAGTACATTTAAAGTTCACCAAATAGATTATCATAGGTTCTATCCAACTGACATTATACAGGCTAACAAAAAACTAAAAAAAATACTAGCCCAGGCCCAGACGGTATTCATCCATGGTTTCTGATCAAAACCTCTATAAATATTTCTATACCTTTGTCAATTATCTTCAACAAATCCTTACAAGAAAGCATTGTACCAAATTATTGGCATTCAGCAATAGTTACTCCCATATTTTAAAAAAGGCACTAGAGGTTCTGTGCAAAATTATTGTCCAATTAGCCTGACCTCAGTGGCTGGTAAATTAATGGACCAATATTGTTTAATCTCTTTATCAGTGATTTACAAACGGGGCTAAATAACTTCATGGTTAAATTTGCAGACGATACTAAATTGGGGGGCAAGGTTAATAATCAAGAAAATATTTCTGCATTAAAGAAAGATTTGGAAAAATTAGCACTTTGGGCAAATGAAAATCCTATGCAGGTTAATCAAGACAAATGTTTAGTAGTGCATTTTGGTGTAAATAATCCAAAAATGATATATTATATAAACGGACTACCACTTCACTCATCAAATTGTGAAAAAGATTTAGGGATATATGTTAATAATAAACTTACATCAAATGATCACTGTGTTAGAACTGCTTGCATGACCAACAGACTTTTGAGGCAAATAAAATGCACAATTCTTGAACAGATTCAAAGGAGAGTAACTAGAATGATTCCAAGATTAACAAACTTGGATTATCAGAACAGATTAAAAGCCACTGGTCTCTTCTTTCTTCAAACTAGAAGATTAAGAGGTGATATGCTTATGATTTTTAATTTAATAAATTCACCAGATCTAATGGAAAAATGTGGTCTAACACTCTCCAAAAGGAGACATGTTCTGAGACTGCATAATAAACAGCTTGAAGTAAAAACTTATAAAAACCAGCAAAAGGGGAAACCTTTTTCCCATAAGAGCATCCATTGTATGGAACACCTTGCCACAAGAATTGGTAAAGGCAACTAGTGCCACTGTCTTTAAAAACAAATTAGATGTTTGGTTGAGGGATAATAGATAAATAATGTCCCATGTAGTGTGGGGAACAGTCTCAATGGGCTCTGGCTTTCTTCTGTTCTTTCATACCAAGTAATACCAAGTAACCATATGAGTTCAAGGGTTGATCTCAATGATATTTTTCCCTATGGGAAAGTACATACCAGGGAGAAAGACTGTGCATATTGAACAATTATTTTCATATGGGGTGACTATGGTGGCCCTGAAGTGCAATACATAAACAAAAAAAAGTGAAAGGCAATCAAATAAGAAAAGCAACAACCAGAAAATAAAATGCAAACAAAAAGGTAAAGCAATAAAACCAAATGCAAAGTATGTTTCTTAAAAAAATAATGTAACACACAACAAAACTAAATGTAACATCCAGCCAAAAGAAATGAAAAATGCAACACAGAACAGTGAAGTCCATCTAAAAATGAGGAAGTTATAAAAATATATTAACACAACTAAAACATGAATGCAAACAAATTTAATATAGCACAATAAAAATGTGAATGCAAACAAAAAATCATAGCACAACTAAAATATGAATGCAAACAAAAAAGCATAACACAACTAAAACATGAATGCAAACAAAAAGGCATAGCACAACTAAGAGATGAATGGAAACAAAAAAGCCTAGCACAACAAAAAAGTGAATGCAAACAAAAAACATAACACAACAAAAAGATGAATGCAAGAAAAATGTGAATCAAGAATCCAAGAGTTAGCTGGTACCTCATATAGCTTGTCCAGAAAAGTAATTGCAAATGAATGCATCCTGTATCAGGCATTCCCGGGTGTCCATTTGCACCCTCCACACTTACCTAGTGGTGGGTGAAGTGGCCTCAATTCTCTCCGTGGATTGATTTCATGGAGTGAAGGTGGATTCGCGCAGTGCTTCACAGGGCAAAGTGAAGTCCATTGAAAACAATGACTTTGCATTACTCTGACTTCCCCAAACCACTACTCCACAAATTTTAAGGTGAAGTACATTGAAAACAATGTACTTTGCCTCACTTTGCCTTGTTTTAAGCTCCAAAGGTGAATTTTGCAGTGATTCATGGGGTTTCGGGTCTCATGGGCTCTAAATTGTTCTGCACAGCCTCAGTTCAGGGTAGTGTGGGTAGGAAGCTGTTGGAGGCAATCTGCTCTGAGAGCTCTCTGAGATTCAAACCTTCTAAAAGCTGTTAAAGTATTTTTGAGTCATTTTATTTGCTGAAACTTTAGTTCGATTGTAAGAAACTGTCCTGTGCTTATATCATCGAGCGTTTATTGTTTGTGTATGGATTTTGAATATTAATGTACACCATTCAGTCAGTGTACTGAGAGACAGTGGAAGTGTGCTTTGAGGGAAGGGCGTATCTGTGGTGTACAGAGAGAAGTTGGAGAAATAGGGAGTTCTTTGTTTTTTGATATTTTTCTTGTATAACTGACTGTGTTAATGTACAGACAGTAATATGTTCAGTAATTGTTAAAAATGTTTTGCTGATTGTGTGTGTTATGAACCTGGTGCAGCAAAGCATAATTTCAGGTTAAAATACATTGTGTATTACTTAAGTTTTCAATTTGCTACGCATTACTTATAGACAAATTGTGTGTGTGTGTGTGTGTGTGTGTGTGTGTGTGTGTGTGTGTGTGTGACATCAAATAATTCACCTTTTATTGTGCCACAGTGTAATTGCAGGTGCAGCAGTGTGAACCTGCTATCCACTGCACCTGTGTGATTTTGTGCTGCCATTGTGGTATCTTTTCTTAGTTTTGCACTGCTGTAATCTGCAGACTGTGCTTCCCCCCACACACTGGCAAAATGTATTTTTTTCCAGATTGGATTGTCTGTGACTTGAGAGCACCACTTGTTAGTTAAGGCGTTGTTGAACTTGTTGTGACTTAGTGTTTGTATCTCTTGTTGAAGCCACAGTTGTTTTTTTGGCTTCACATCCAGTGTGCTCCCACCCAGCGTGAATGTTCCAAAATCTAAATTTGTTTAGAATATGCTTGCTGATCCCCCAAAATGCCCACAAAGAGATGTGCAAGCAAAGCTGTTTCTCGCCATGGCACTGCTGCCAGTGGTAAGATTGTGGGCGTGGTAGTACGCAGTTGCAGAAGTGCATTGCTGATGTGAGGAATGGTATTTTTCCTTCAGTGATTTTTACAGGGCAATCAGTAGCTTCACTCATAGTTGGAGGAGATGATATTGTCCCAGCTGGTTGTGTTAGTGCAGTTGTGTTCCACTTCTGACCAGTTTCGATCAATCAACCAATCAGTCAATCAGTCAATTTTTATTTAACCAGGTGGAACACCGTTGAGCAAGCTCATTTTCATGGTGGGCCTGGTTGGTCATACAGAATTGGCAAAAGATAAATAATACATTTACAGGTACACCATAGATACTGCTATTGTAGGGCAGCTCAAAGGTATCAACATATAATGTATACAATACTATATCATAAGAAGGATAATCAAGCAGGATGTACAATATTCATACATGTAATGTCAGTAATAACCATGACGTTTCTATACTGTGGCAAATAGAAGAGCAGTAAAGGCAGATGAAAACTTAGGAAAGGGTGGAAAGTAGAAAAAAAGGAAAGGATAGCTAGACAGAGAGCAAATAATGTGGAATAGGTTGATCACAGAATGTCAGAACCAGGCATGGCATATCAGGAGAAACTCTTACAATGCTCGGAGAAGGATCTTGAGTAAAGATTTTTAAATTAGGGGGATGTTTATGGGGTTTACTAGTTTTACAAAGCTTGTTCTATAGCTGGAATAGGGCAAAGCTAAAGGACAATCTGCCAAAATGGGTTTTTACCTTGGGTATCACTAAGGAGATGCAAGAATGACTTCTCAGGGCATAGTTACCCAAAACATATAGGGGCAAGCAGCCAGAGATATACTGTGGCAGGAACTTGGCATTTGCTCTGTATGTCCAAAGAGCAGTGTTCCTTGTCTCCTCATTGTGAGAGATGGCCAGCCAACTACTGAGTACAGGGTGCAGTAGTGAGTAGAACTGGCTGTCCCAGAAATGAAGCATAAGGCCCTGTGGCAACGAACGTCAAGCTTAGCTAAGGCTGTCCCTGGAACGTGACTGTAGATGAAGTCAGCATAATCCAATAGTGATAGAAAGGTAGCTAGAACCAACCTCCTCTCTTGGGTAAGGAAGTGTTTAATTTTATAGAAAAAGCTGAGTCTCTGTTTCAGCTTTTTTGCGAGTTCCTCTACATGATCCATGAAGGACAGGCGGCAGTCAATCCACATCCCAAGGTACTTGAATTTATCAACATAGTCCATGTATTCACCAAGCAACGTGGTAATGGGTTGTACAATGCCTGCCATTGGTGGCATTGAAGCAGAGCTGTTCGGGGTCAGAAGCATAGTCTGTTTTTTTGGCATTTAATATCAATTTTTGTTTGAGTAGGTTGTGCTGCAGGATATTAAAATCATTCTGCAGATCTGTGCTGGCCTGCTCAAGAGTAGGTTTGGACGTATATAGGATGGTATCATCTGCAAAAAAATGGATGTCGGAAGATATGATCCCAAAATTGATGTTATTGCTATAGAGTGTGAAAAGCAAGGGACCCAGGATTGAACCCTGATTGAGTCACTGAGGTTTGATAGGTTTCAGTGTGGAGAGGTCACCCACAGCTTTTACCTGCTGAGTGTGCCCGGAGAGGTAGGAGGAAAACCAGTTCAACAATGCCTTGTGCATGCCAGTAGTGCGAAGGGTAGTCAAAAGTAGGTCATGATCGATGGTGTCGAAGGCCTTACTTAGATCAAGGAAGACTGCACACACAGAAAGTTTATCATCAAGGGCTTTCTGCCAGTCATTCATTACCTTTGCGAGAGCAGTGATTGTACTATGGCTGAGCCTAAAGCCTGATTGAGCTGGGTTGAGCAGGTTAGTGGAGTCTAAGTAATCTCTCAATTGTGAGTTTACTAATTTTTCAAGCAGTTTGCAGAGGATAGGGAGTAGCGAGACATGCCTGTAATTATTGGGGTCGGTTGGGTAACCAGATTTGAGCAAGAGTATCACTCAAGCTGTCTTCCAAACTGTAGGAAGTACTCCCAGCAAAAGAGATAAATTGAAGAGGTGCATGATTGGTATAGCCAATACACAGTAACTGATCTTTAAGAAATACAGCTCAATAAGGTCTGCACCAGCACTTTTCCTCATGTCCAGATGCAGCAGCAAATCCTCTACCTCCTTGAGGGAGACAGGGTGAAAGGAGAATGTGGAAATGGTTGGGGTATGGTGAACATTAAATGCTACCTGTGCTAGGGATTGGGTGTGAAGGTGACTGGCCGGTGAAGAGTCAAAGGCCAGTCCTGCAGTGGCAAAGTGGTCATTCAATAGATCAAGGATCCCAGCTTTGTCAGTGATAGATGTATTGCCTTTCAGGATTTTTAGAGGAAGGGAACCAGCAGGAGTATGACCTTCGATATCCTTAAGTGATCTCCAGAATTTTGCAGGACAATTAGTGGAAGAATCCAGTGAGGATCAGTAGAAGGATACCTTTTCAGTTCTGATTGGTTTCGTACAGAAGTTCCTGGCAGTCCTAAAGGCAGCCCAGTCTTCAGGGAGCTTTGCTTTCTGAGCCTTTTTCCATGGTTTGTCCCTGCTATGAAGGGCCATTCTCAGCTCTGCTGTGAACCAGGGAAAGGATATTTTCTTGATCTGGGTTTTGACTAGAGCGGCATGTGTGCGAAGTGCATTGAATACAATGGTTTTGAAAAGCTGATAAGCATGTTCAGCCAGCCTGGCCAGGCAAAATTTCTGTCAGAGCAGGGACTCCTGGAGGTCCAAGAGGAAGACCTTGCTGTCAAAACTACCCAAGCATCTTCTGAAGGTGTACCTAGATGAAAAAGGGGGTTTAGGTGCAGACCTTATGCAATCAATGAGACAATGGTCGCTGACATCCAAGAAGAGTACACCAAAGTGAGAAAATAGGTGTGGTTTATTCACTAGTATAATGTTTACCAAGGAGCTTTTACTGGAATTTGTTTTGTTTGGTCGTGTTGCTTCAGAGATAAGCTGAGCAAGCCCAAAGGTATCACACAGGTTTTTAAGTGGTTTAGAGGTATCGGAAAACCAATCCAAACTGAGGTCTTCCAGGATAATGACTTCAGCCTGTGTTTTACTTAAGAAGTTGGTGAGATGGCTCAGCAGGTGGAGGCCTACAGAAGGGGGCCTATAGCATCCTACGATATACAAGGAGGAGGAAGCAAGTTGGACCATGATGGTTAAACTTTCAAATTCCTTTGCAACAGCAGTGGAGTCAGTAACAGAGATGGTGTACTTATCCAGTACATAGATGACAACTCCACCCCCTCTTGTCAGCCTGTCTGTGTGAAAAATGTTATAGAAAGGAATATTCACCTCAGTGTCTAGGGTCGAGGGTTTGATTCAGGACTCCGTAATTACCAGGACATCCGGTTTAGTATGCAAAATCCAGGTTTAGATGTCATCCATTTTTTTCAGTAGGCTACACACATTCAAATGAAGAATACATAGCCCCTTAAGATGTGCTAAGTCACAGGGGGCTTCGATTGGTATTTATTTATTTATTTATTTATTTAGCTTTTGTTTACCAGGTAAGCACACTATACAGTCAAGTACCTATTTTCAGGTGTGACCCAGTAGAGTTACAAAGATACAGGCAATAACAGTACAGAGGCTAGCAACAAGTACACAAGGTACAGTTAAAATACAAGCAAGAAGGACCAGCAGAAACAAAGCACAGAGGCTTGGGTCCAACTGTCAGGCATGGTACAGACAGGTGTAAGCAACAACAACAGTCAGGTAACAGGCAGTGAACAATTTTAATGCAGTTCAGTATGAGGCAAGACAACCCAGGAAGAGCACCCAGGGAAAATTAGAACCAGTGTCGGCAGCAACAATATTTGTGATATTTGTGTATTTGTTATTTTTTTTGGAATAAGTACACGCCCGAAGCCAGGATTTTTATTACAAGCACTTCACAGAGGGTAGGACTAAGGGGGACAGAGGCAGCTTGATGCTTGTTTGAGGTAACCCCAGAGGGAGGACCTGAAGCAACTGTGGGTGGGGGCAGTTCTAACATGCGGAGGTAGGAGGTTCCAGGTTTTTGGGGCAAGATCCGCAAAGGCTCGATCTCCCACAAGGGGGTGAGTCTTCAGGACCATAAGTGCCCGGGATTCAGTGGACCTCAGCTGATAGCCAGAGGGACAGGCTGGAGGAGGTCAGCAAGTACTGGAGGACTAGATGATTGGATGATGTTATCCGTGAAGTTACCCATAACGAATGATTGATGGTTGCTAAGGGAGAGCCAATCCAGTCTAGAGTACAGTAGACACTGATGGGTAAGCCAAGGGGCTGATAGGGCGAAATGACATATGTTGTTATACGAGGTGTCCCATTTGGACAGCCAGGCTTTTGGGGTGTTCGTCAAGGAGGTAAGCCCATAACAAAGAGAGGGGAGGAAGACCCCTTTTGCCAGGGTAAGTCTGGCAGCTGGGGTGAGGTAACTCTTTGATTTATATGCGAGTCCCAGTTTGCAATTGAGGGCCTGGGTTTAGCTTGGCTGCTCCTGAACAAAGCAGTAGCAACACTAGGATCCTAATAAGTGCATTCAACAGCAGTCTAAAGGACCTGGCATATTCCTGTTTACGGAAGGACACAGTTTGTGTTTCAGCATGCCTATATTGTAGCCCAAGAGAGCACAGTGTTGCATGGATAATAACCCTAGCATGGAAGAGTTGCGAAGCACAGGGAAGAGAGGGATGCAGAGTTGGTGTTGAGCCCAGGATGCAAGGACGCTGCAGTCCCTGCATGGCAAGGGAACATTAAATAGGGGTCCAGGGATAACAGAGTATAGAAAGTGTCAGGTGGCTTGCATGGTGGTGTGACAGCTCCCAACTTGGGTGACCCAGGACAAGGAGTGTGTGAGCAATGCAGGATGCCAGCAAAAAAATACAGCAAAAGTGCAGCCCTCATGTCCCAGCAAGGCTTGGTGTTCCTAGAAGGTGTGTAACTAGTATGGGATAGTTCAAAAGAGATTATCCTGCCTAATCCTGAAGCCCGAGTCTAAAGTTGTAAGCAGGGAGGGAAAAGCCAATGGGGAGGTTACAGTGTCCAAAAATATAGTGCAGTGTGAAGCAGAGCCAGTGAGTGACAGTGTAGATGATGTCATACTCCCCAGTAACATCCCAGCAACTGAACATGAGGATTCTGATCATCAGGTAGTGATAGCACATGATGTGACACTTCTTCCACTGTGGTTCAGGTCACGCATTTGCCATGCAGTGATTCACAGTGTGGTGAAAAAATTTCGGGATGATGATGATGATGATGATGATGATGATGATGATGATGATGATGATGTTGCTGTGGTTACAACATGCAGTCCACATTCCAGCATCCAAGCTGATGATATTGATTAATATGATGATGATGTCAATGACTCCTGTTGGGAACCGGAGAAAAAGAAATTCAAGGTGGCTGTGTCTGGATCTGTTTTCATTACCCCTACTCCCATAAAAAGTTGTGATTTACCAGTTTCAGTAGATGAGGATGACCCAGTAATAATGATAGGCAGCCGTGGTGGTCAGTTGCAGTCCAAGTGTGTCCTGCCTGAAAAATCATGTAGCACACCCCCACTTCATGGCTTAAAAAATGGAGTCCAATAACCAGCATCAGAGACATGTTAAAACTAGAGCATCACAATCCCTTGTTTGGATTTTTTTGTGCAAGATGCAAATGATGAGTCAGTTGCAATCTGCCAGGTTTGCCAGGTGCATGTGAGTCGAGGTAAAATGGGGAGCCATCTGGGCACGGGGGACAGCATACACATCTTAAGAACAAGCACATAGCACTGTGGACCCAGCACAAGATGGCAGCTAATACCTGTACCACAGTGGGGTGCTCACCCTCATCATGAACCATAATGATCATGTTATCCCCTTCCATGACTGTAACATCAAGTAGAAAATTAAATGTTTGCAGTAGTGATGAAATAAGAGCAGAGGATTACTACAGGCAGGATTACTACAGGCATGATAAGGTGAAGGAGCAGAATGATTTTGAAATCTTGTCCGGTGGTGGTGAGAGTAGCAGCTTTGGTGGTGGTGGTGGTGGTCAATGCAGTATGTCTAGTGCAAGTGGTACATCAACCCCTGTTGGTAAATCTGGGAAAATAACTGCATTTCTGGGTTCGTAATCACCTGTGCAACCATCTTCATCACACATCTTACTTCACCCCCTGCAATTTGAAAAGCAGGACCATTTGTCATCACACCCCATGTAAAATGTTTGTCAGCCCACATTACAGTATTTTTGCACATAAGCTGAAGTACCCACCCAATCATACAGTGTCACATGAACTTAATGCTGCTGTAGCTGACATGCTGGCAATTGATCTTTTGCCCTTTTAATTTGTAGAGAATTCTGGGTTCCAGTGGTTAGCTGCACATGCCTGTCCAAAATGGAAAGTCCCATCCAGGACACACTTTTCCACCCGTGCTGTCCCCGAATTGTACTGTACTGTGTCTGACTCAATAAGACATGCCTCTCAACATTCCTCCTCTCCATTCATCCATTTAAGTGTGGATATGTGGACAAGTGGCTAAACAGCAGGGTGTTCATATTTGTGTATAACTGCACACTGGGCGTAGGTGCCTGGGGTTGTTCGTGCTGTTGGCAGTGTGAATAATCAGTGTAGTAAGGTGGAATGTCATGGTAGCAACCTTCCAGGAATTCAACAGCATGCAACTATCACTATGTGCAATGTGACCTGTTCACACACTTGTGAAAGTACGTTAGATCTGGTACTGACTGAAATTGACAAGTGGCTGAACCCCCTGTCCCTGAAAGCTGGGTTCATAGCAAGTGACAGTGGGTCAAATGAGGTGAAATGCATCATAAATGGTGGTGGCTTTTTTAGGGTTCCATGCATGGCCCATTGTTTGAATCTTGTGATGCAGACATTTCTGCAGCACTCTGATATAAAGGAAATGCTGACAGTTGCATGCCATATCTGTTCTCACTTTTCACACTTTCCAAAGGCCCGAGACAAACTTCAGCAGTTGCAGATCTGAAACAGCATCCCACAGCACCGCTTGAAGCTGGAAGTTGCCACCCGGTGGAACTCTACTTTATACATGGCAGAGAGGTTGTATGAACAGTACAAATCCATCTCAGAATATCTTGTCATGCACACTAGCAGTGACAGTTCTGGGGCCTCCATGTCTAGGATGACTGAACAGTGGCGCTTCATGGACTCTGTAATAACAATCTTGAGGCCTTCTGAACATGTCACACAGGCAGTGAGTGGTAAGTCTGCCTCCATTAGCCAATCAATTCCACTGCTGTGGGTGCTGAGGCAGACATTGGTGAATGTACAGCATAGCCTTGATGTTGCCAGAGGCAGTGCTAGCAGTGTGTTGCTGAAACACATGCTAACAGTATTTGACCAGAATCATCGCATCTTGAGCATTCAGTGTAGTGACAACTTTGTAATAGCAATGATGCTGGACCCATGATACAAACATGGAATTGCTTCAGTACTGGAGGGTGGGCATGAACAGGTAAAAACTGTCACTGGGCAACTGGTACGCTTGGTTCATGGGGTATAAAAGTCATGTGCCAAGGTCAGCAAACCTCAGCAGCATAATCGGGCCGAAAATGAACCTGAAGGAGGAGTACTACCAAGTGTATCCTGTAAGGGGAAGCGGACAGCAGTTCCAGGTGATCTGTCATCAAAAGCAGTTGGCATCAACCCACTTTGGGCCGCTTTGTCCCAAGTGGTGATTTGTGACATAGATGATTCTGGAGAAGTGGATGATGCATCAACCACTGGACTTACAGCAGTACAGCAAACGGTGGAGTCATATTTGTCTGAAAACAGGAACCTGTCAATCACTAATGATCCCCTTTTAAACTGGAGTGGAAAGGTCAGTGAATGGCTAGAGCTGACTGCTGTGGCACTGAAGTACCTGGCATGCCCACCCTACAGTGTGAGTGTCGAGAGGGTATTCAGCTTAGCAGCTGCAATAGCTCGGAATCATCGTACAAATCACTCTCCTGCAAATGGCTGCGAGGACAGCTTTCTTTATGAGCCAGATGATGAGGTTGATGTTGGCAGGTTTTAACTCAAGTGGTTAAAAGGCTGTCTCATATGTATGATACATGTTTTCTTTTTCATGAAGTTAAATCAGTGTCTCACTCATAGTGACTCAAATTTCATATGTCATGTCACATTTATAACATAGAGCACAGTATATCCTGGTCCCTGGACTACCACTATCATAAGACCACTGTTCGCCACTACTACCATAGAGAATGTGACCATGTGTGTCCCCCAGCCTACCACCACCATAAGGCCACTGTTACCTGTTTGCCACTGCCAACATAGGGAATGTGACCATGTGTCCACCTGGACTACCACCACCATAAGAGTGCTGTTCACCACTGCCACCATAGGGAAAGTAACCGTGTGTCCCCTTGGACTACCACCACCATAAGACAGCTGTTTGCTACTGCCACCATAGGGAAAGTGACCATGTGTCCCCTGGACTGCCACCACCATAAGACTGCTGCTACCTGTTCACTACTGCCACCGTAGGGAATGTGACCATGTGTCCCCCTGGACTACCACCACCATAAGACCGTTGTTTACCACTGCCACCATAGGGAATGTCACCATGTGCCCCCCTAGACCACTACCATGAAACCACCGTTAGCCACTGCCACCAGGGGGAATGACTTTGTGTGCCCCCCCAGACACCACCATAAGACTGCGGTTAGCCACTGCCACCACCACCAGATGCAGGAAGATGTGAGAGGGATTGTAATCATGTGCCTCAGCTATGACCACCACTATCATTGTGACAATGTTTTCCATTACATGTCTTGACCATGCCAAGGCAGAGGGAGTCGAACAGGAGACCACATCCATGAGCCACAGGCACAAGGCTTCTTACTACTAAAACTATAAAGTGAGTGTGTACTAATGCGTTTCATGCTATTCAACTTCCTTTAGCTGTATGCTTTGTTTTCTGTTGCTTTTCTGAGCTGCAATGGTCAAACACATACTGTCAACTTACTTTGTTTCTTTACAGGTTAACAACAAGCGACTCTCCTTTGCTAATGGTCTGTATCAATGGTACAGCAGCAGTACTGTCTACAGGAACCTATGGGATATCCATTTCCAATCCATACTGGTAAGTATATCAATTTTATTTCATCTGTTCCTTTTTTTTTTTTCATAAGAGTGCAAAAAAATCAGACTTGTGATTCATAAACTAGGTGACATGTACATCATAAAAATATTTCTGCAACATATCATGCACTGTATTCCAAATTTGTAGCTGTGCAGCCATGACGTTGTTGAAAAAGTTGAACTCAGGTCATGTTAGTTTTACTTAACAAGATGTGGTTTTAAAATGTAACTTGAGTTCAGATGCAGGGACACTGACACAGTATATTTGTTACACAGCCTGGTACTAAATTACATTGTGATCTGATGATTGCAGTGGGACAACTTGCTATCTGTGTTAATCCAGATACCCGTGGTGGAACAGCCACAGCTTAAACATGATGTCTTACTGCTACAATCAAGTTGTAATAAGTCCTTTATTTCTTATTTTAGGAAACTTCTAGATGCTTTGTGGTGTCATATTTACCTTATGCAAAGAACTTCTTCAACATCATGCTCCCACCTCAGGCCGGGGCAGATGTGCAACAAGCAGAAGTCATTTGAATCAATGATGACCATGACCATCATTACAGGACTGAAAAAGGATGCAGATGAAATCTGTGAATAAGTAACCAAATAATAAACCATTAATGAGACCTACTTGCAAATATTCCCCCCCCAAAAACAAAAAAATACATACCTTCATTGGCTTGAGAGTATTCCTGTTCCAATTTCAATGCCAAAATTTCTTATCAAGCACTGGAATGTGCACACCAACAGCATGTGACCTATGATACAAAACAAGACAATGATGTATGTGTGTGTGTGTGTGTGTGTGTGTGTGTATATATGTGTGTGTGTGTGTGTGTGTGTGTGTGTGTGTGTGTGTGTGTGTGTTAGTGTGTGTGTGTGTGTATATGTGTTGTGTGTGTATATGTGTATATGTGTATAGATATATAGATATATATACCGTGCTACCATAGTTCGGGTTGAGGAGCCATTTCTATGTTAAACCCCAAAACTTTGCACCTTAATAACTTTGCAACTGTTTGACAGATTTGCCTGAAACTTGGAATACACAATCAAGAACTGTAGGCCTTGGGATCTGCCAAGTTTCGTACTGGTTGAATATATGGCTGCGGAGTTATTAAGCATGATCTGTGCGCACGTTTATGCTTTTTCTGGAATTCTACGGACACGCCTACAGGTCGTACGGTTTGTACGACTGGCCCAAAATCTTCAGGGAATGTGCGGCCAGGGTTCCCAATGTGCCTTTCAAAGATTTGGTGAAAAAATATTAAACGGTTCAAAAGTTATTCAAAAAACTGTTTCCATTATAAGTAAATGGGAAAAGTTAACAAAAAGTTTGACAGTGTCACAAATGCATTTTACTTTTCGCAAATGGGCCTGTTACTTTCACAAATCGGCCATTTTGTTTTCAGTTGGTGATCAGAAAAATGGTTGGCATTTAAATTTGGGACCCTCTAGCAACCTAATTATTTTGTAGTCACCTAGTCGGACCCTGAGGATGCTTGCCATGTCTTTATTTTGTGGTAAAACACCCCGAAATATGTTTTCAAATTTCTAGAAAAGTGCGTTCTAAATTACTTTTGTGCTCACGAAAGTGTCGAAACTTTTTGGCTTTCATAAATGCGACAATAGTTTTCCATCTGTGGCAAAGTGGCAGCGATTCTTTGGCACTCGTTGCAAAAAGAACTGTTGGGAGTTTTGGCTGAAATTGGAGGAAACAGAGCCGACATCTCACAGATGTGTCTTTCAGTGTTGTATTGAAAAAATATTACACGGCGGCAAAGTTACGGCACTCCAAAGTTGACAGTTTTTCCCATAGGATAACATTATGGCGCCCGACGCATTACAGAAATCCTTTGGATCCCTGCTGCAGAATAATGGTTTGGTCTTTTGTCCTGAAATTTGGAGGGAAGACAGCCAACAGTCCACAGATGTGCCTTTCAGTGGTTTGGTGAAAAAATATTGCATGGCAGGAAAGTTACGGCACTCCAAAGTTGACAGTTTTTCCCATAGGATAACATTATGGCGCCCGACGCATTACAGAAATCCTTTGGATCCCTGCTGCAGAATAATGGTTTGGTCTTTTGTCCTGAAATTTGGAGGGAAGACAGCCAACAGTCCACAGATGTGCCTTTCAGTAGTGTGGTGAAAAAATATTCAGGGAGGAAAAGTTATGGCGTTCTGAACTTCTCTCTTTTTTCCCATAGGATAACATTACGGCGTTCGCCGCGCCTTTCAGGGCCCATATCTCGGAAACGGTGCTAGATACAGACTTTTTGTCAGAAAAGTTCTTAGCCCCCTAAAGGGGGCTAAGTTCCAAACTAGCCAGGACAGTCATAAATCATACGACTTTTAAATTTTTTTTCTATGTAGTACGGTTCCTGAGATATGTTATTTAGTATTCAAAGTCCTAATTTTCTGCTCCGATACCCATTATTATGCATACATTCTTTGTACTCACTGTCTTTCTCTATTCAGCTTTTGGGGAAAACCAGCCTGTGCACTTACATTACTGTTACTGTTGCCCTTTCCGCTTGTGGTTCCGTACCCGTTTCACTTACCGTTGACGTCTGCGCCACCATGTGCGTTATCCTTTGCGTTTTCATTTGCACTTGCGTTTGTTATTTTTGCCATTTCTGTCTACAGTACTGTTTATCTTTCTGTTTCCTTTCGTCACCATGCCATTGACATTTCTGTTTGCGAGCACCATGTTACTCTGTGACAACACATCATGTGTGCAGACCATTCGGTCTATGCAGCACCATGTCGCGTTACCCTTTCTGTTCTCATTCGGCTTGTGTTACCATATGAGCCACTGTTAGCATTTCTGTTTGCATTGTTGTCCCTGTTAGTATGCCACAAGACATCATATGGGTGGGGAGCCACGGGGGCCTGAAGGACCCTGCAACTCCTGCCACCGCGATATCATGGTGCTCCATCATTGCATTAGTCACTATTTCTCGTTATCATTGTCAAAAATTGAAGTGGGCAAAAACTCCATTTAATGCATTAGTTAGGGTTGTTCCTAGCGACAAAAGTGAGAAATTTGCTGTTAGGGTTGAAAATCCTTTGGACTCCCCCACCCCCAACCGGCATTGGGGTGTGCATTAGGATCATGGGTCCTAACTCTCACCCATTCTCTATACTTCTGCTGCTTTACACATGTGATGGGGTGAGAGTTACGTCACTAACAACCAATGTCATCCGAGTGTTAAACCTTGTTCAAAATGGTTTACCTCTTCATTGTATGTCAATAAAAGATTAACATAAGGCTGTTAGGATGTTTGTGAGGAATTACAAACCTCCATTTAACACACTCACGTGGCTTGAACCGTTGTGATCTGTGTCACTGTGTGCCTTGCTGTTTATGATCTCATTTTCACTTCTGTTAATATATGTACCACTATTGGTGCTTCTGTTTGCATTGCTATTGGTGTTACTATGACACAAAACATCACCAGCAGGGTCAGGTAGGCAGTGGAGCACCCAATGTCAGGCAAAGTTAGGTAGTATATTGTAATTGTAGGTGTAGATGACAACACAGATGTATTTGTAAACTGAAGCATACCGCCAGCTACCTCAAGCGTGTATATGTACCATTGTGTTCTATTTGATCTACTGTTTGCTTTCCGGGTCACCCCTGAAAAAGGGATGTCCAGGGACCTGTGGGCTATACGGTTATTAAAATTCAATTAAGCAATAACACATGATGCAGGGTTATATGTTAATGGTCTGTTAATCACCTTCAAGGGGTGTACTGTGGCACGAGGTATAGCTGAGTGGCATATGTCTGATAGGGTGATTAAATGACTATTATTACCGTTAGTAATGCCTTATTGCTATTATTATAAAAATGTTTTTAAACTGTTTAAAAGCTTGTTCAGGGAATGGTTGACCTCTGTATGTATGTCAATAAAAGATTTACAGAAGGCTGTTAGAATGTTTGCAGCCGGTCAGAAAGCTCAGTTTCTGAGACCCTTTTTATAATTAATTAATAAGGCATGACAAGGGGTTATGTTAATGGTCTGTTAATCACGTTCTAGGGGTGTGCTGTGTCACGAGGTGTGGCAGTGGCACACATGTCTCTAGGGTACTGACTGATAAATTAACACAATTCTTAGGAGTGACTTATTGCTATAATAATGAAACATGTTTTTAACAGTTTTAAACCTTGTTCGGAATATAGTTAACCTCTTCATGTATGGTAATAAAGATTAACATAAGGTTGTTAGGATGTTTGTAGGAATTACAAACTCCATTTACCATCACGTGGCAAACGTTGCGTCTGCGCCACCGTATGCATTACCCTTTATGATCTCATTTTAACTTATGTACCATATGCCACTGTTAGCGCTTCTGTTTACATGCTATTGCTGTTACTATGACACAAAACATCACTAAGTCAGGTAGGCAGTGGAGCACCCAATGGCAGAAGTAGGTAGTATATTGTAATTGTAGATGCAGATGACAACACAGATGGTTATAAACTCAAACATACTGTATACCTCAGACTGTATATGTACCATTGTGTTCTATTCATCTACTGTTTGCTTCCGGTCACCCTGAAAAAGGGATGTCCAGGACCACCATGGCCTATCTGAGTTATTAAATTCAATTAGCAATAACACATGATGCGGGTTATGTTAATGGTCTGTTGTCACCAAGGGGTGTACTGTACGAGGTATACCGAGGTGCCATATGCCATAGGGTGATTAAAGGCAATATCAATCAGTAATACCTCTATGCTATTATAAAAATGTTTTTAAACTGTTTAAAAACATTCCAGGAAATGGTTAACCTCTGCATATGTCAATAAAGATTTACAGAAGGCTGTTAGAATGTTTGCAGCGGTCAAGCTCAATTCTGAGACCCTTTTTATAATTAATTAATAAGGCATGACAAGGGTTATGTTAATGGTCTGTTAATCACGTTCTAGGGTGTACTGTGGCACGGTGTGGCCAAGTGCCACAATATCAGAAGTAACTGACCATTAACATAATTCTTAGGAGTGACTTATGCTATAATAACGAAAACATGTTTAACAGTTTAAACCTTGTTCAGTATATCGTTAACCTCTTCATATGGTAATAAAGATTAACATAAAGTTGTTAGGATGTTGCAGCCAATTAAACTCCATTTGTCAACTCTGAAGTACATATAGTAGTGACTGCATGGTACTCTATAGTCACAGCTGTATACTATTGAGTGTGATGTATGTGAAGCACCATGGTATAGTAATATGACTGCATAAACACAAGAAAGTAAGAACATTGGAGTTTTTTTAACTATTAGGAATTGTCATCTTGACATACAATGTCCCAATAGTTACATATGCTGTGTTTGTATGTCATAGGTACCAAACAAATTGATGGAGGCCTAGTTGACGAGCATTAGCAGTGATTTGTATACTTAAGTCATACACACTTATTTTTATGTCATAATGGTATTTAAAGTAAGAAGTCAACACAGTGGTTATGGTTTAAACATTTATTTCCAATTTGTTAAATACAGAAAGGTCAATCAAGACTGAAATTTAAACGAAACAGTCACAATACAATCTTTGTATGTATTGCAATCATTACTCATCATATATATAAATAGTAAGAATATAAGAACTGTATAATATGGATTAGATAAGTATAGTATTATGAAACTAATCAGGTGTTGTGTGTTTCTAGTCATGTTTCAGTACTCCTCCTCTTTTATGAGGAAGTAGTTTCTGACATTCGACCTGAAATTACAATAGTCAGGCTGAGCTGTGGCTTCATTATATATTTATTATTGAATATGAATACAGTTTGTAAAACAATGTAACTTTTTAAAATGGTTGTATACTGTAATTATGTAGTGCATTACTTGTGTGGTATTTAAAAAGGCAATTTCAGTAGGTTGTGATTGATTACACACATGATGAAAGGTGTTTGTTGTAATTATTAATACTAATGGATGTTCCTGGGTGGAAAAACCATATACTCACTGTCGTAATACAATATACAAAAATGTTTGTTTGTGACATTTGATTGGTATTTAATAATATGTACTGACTAAGCGCAATGGAAAATTCCACGACCCTCAATAGAGAGATCATAACTGTGTCAGGAACAGGTATGCAGTGTGTTGCGATCAGTAACAGTGTCTGATTGCAATTGTCAATATTTTTTTGCTCGGTAGAATTACTTATGTGACAAGTTGAAAAAATAAATATTTTACATAACAAACAATGAATCAATTCTTACTTATTCTACATAAATTCTTAACCCAAAAATACAAAACTGTGCATGGAATACATTTTTTAACAAGGTATGATTAATTAATGTAGTTAGTATAATGCTAAATAATAACAAAACATTCAGTTGTACTTTAGTGTTACACTAGTATTTTTAGTACAAATATCAAAAGAATTATTAACAAATACCGAATACAAATCTTTATGTATGTACCGTATTGCAAACACATGTAAAGTCAGTAATGAGATTCTACAATTGGTTCTTACAGTTATTAATTCAGCTTCTTGCATTATCAATAAAGGTGTTATTTTTTACATATGTACAATACTAGTATTATATGAGGCGTGATAGTTCTACACTGTTGCATGGTGGCGAATGATGTTCTCTATGTCAAGGTCAAAGACAAATTGAAGTGTTGATAGACAACAGGCAACAGTGGAATGTTTGCTGAATGTTAAGTGTTGCTCAATTATTTACGATAATAACTGAAGTATCTTTGTTTGCAAAGGTAACAGCTTATAACTCACACCAATTTGTTGTTATGTATGAGTTGATACATGGATGATTAAAAAATGTACAGAGGAGAGGCAGTAGTCCTCAGTTTTAGATTACAATCTTTGATAGATATATAATCCTAGTTTCTCTAGTGACTGTGAATATAGTTGGCACCGTTGAAACCACCCAACAATTTCATGTAATCACTGATCCCACAAAATCATACATGTTACAGTGTAGAAATACTCTGTCAAATACCATTTGTTGAAATTGTATGGTTTATTTAGAGTCGTACATTATACAACATTGTAATAAGGCATGAATGTTTTTGGACAAAGTAGTCATTTTAAATACAACATCTTTTGTCCTATTCTTCTAAAAATGAAGGTTGTCACAATTCTTAATAATAGAAGATATGCATTTTTCAAGTGTCGTGGCAGTCTCTGTTTAAACTGCTTGTAAAATCATTACTTCCATGGATATCATCCATCATCACCTTGAAAACCACCTGGACTGCACTGGCCCCATTTTCAACTGAACCTACTCTACTTTCAGGATCCAGATGCTCCTTCAGAATAGACCTTCCTCTTCAATTTAGGAATCATCCTCCCAGAACACATCGAGAGTGCCAGTCCACAGAGCAATTCAAGGCATCTTTAAAAAGCTATTTATTTGAGAAAGTCTTTGATTAGGCCAACCCATTGTCTTTTAATTGTTTTTAAATGTATATTTATTTGTTGGCTGTTTTCTTGTATTGTATCTGTGCTTTGACAATTTTGAAAAGCGCTCTATAAATAAAATTTGATTTGATTTGATCCAATGGATTTTGAAGATGGACCGTCATCTCTCTAGGAAAGTAGAATACGATTGCTAGAACCTAGGTTCATCTCCTCTTAGTTTGCCTGGAGGACGGGCGGGTCAGTAGTTGTGCGTCCTCAGAGGTTTCCTCCACCTGGGAGATTTTCCTTTCCTGCTTGCTATTGGTCATACTCTCCGTGAGTTGCAGGAGGTAATCATACTCTTTTGGACATTCGTTGGTAATTCTTTTGGGCTTTCTATTCCCTGCTCAATACCTGGTTTGCCTACCAAGGGTGGGAATAGAGTAAAGCCAAAAGTAAATTATGGTACACAAGTACTACTGACTTCATATGCTATTCAGCAAAACATTAAATGGGAGGGCTAAAGCCTGAGGTTCAATGTGGGGGAATAGCTCCTCCCACAACCCCCTTAAAGGCCAGCCTCATTCAGTAGTCCCATGCTTAGCATGTTGTGTAACACCCACCATCCACACCTGCCTCCTCCTTCTCCAGCACTCTGCCCACCCTTGGTGCTGGACTTTCTATTCCCTACTCACTACCCGATTTCCCTACCAAGGGTGGGAATAGAGTAAAGCTAATACTAAACTACAGTACACAAGCACTACTGATTTCATACGCTATTCACCAAAACATTGAATCAGTTTTAAACATAATAACTGGTGATCAACCAGGCTGAAAGCCTTAGAAATGTCCATGAATACAACTCCTTTTATCATTCCACTACCGTTACTACTTTATCATTAAATAATTTGACGAGGGCAGTGGATGAACCATATCCCTTACAGAGGCCATGCTGTTTGGGTGGCATCAGATTGTACTTGTAAAGATAGCCTGTCAATTGCACCACAACCACCTTTTTCAAAAGTTTGCTTAGAACTGGTAGGAGAGAAGAAGGAAGACATTTATCAATAAGTTCTGGGTCTCCTTTCTTAAAAAGAGAGACAGCCCTGGCAACCCAGGCAGTTTTCCATATATAAGTAGCAACTCCAGAGATTAGTGATAGGTTGAAAATGTAGGCAATAGGTGAGGCAAGGGGAGGAGCGGCAAGGTCAAGCATCCTAAGTTCCAACCCATCAAGCCCAGGGCTACTGCTTGGAGAGAAAGTGCTTAGCAATTTTCAAATTTTCTTTGGGGTTGCAACCTTCAGGAAAAAAACTGAGAGTGATTAGGATAAGGGATGAGTTCAGTTGGTTGGGTATACTGATGGTTTGACAAGGAGGAGAAGTGTACACTGTTAAAGGTGATAGGAAACTGTTTTTTTACACCTCTCAATGTTCTCCAGTCATTCTTGTATTAGTTACCCAGTAGTCTGACATGTTTTTGACCTTCTTTGTTAAATTAATAATCTAATTGTGCTGCCTTTAGTAACTACCCTGACTAGAACCCTTTGTTCTTTCCTCAGCAGTTGCTGCTCTCTTTTCATACTGCCTGAACATTCTATGACATCAGAAACTCCCATCCTAGGCCATTCAGATGAACAGCATGGAATGGGAGTTATTGATATCAAAGAATGTCTTAGAAATATGAAAACCAAGTGCAGTAGCTGGTGAGAAGAATGGAACTCTATGTAGTTCTGAGGGTACCCTCAAAGCTAGGTTATTTATTTATCAAAAATCATCAAAGCATGTCAGAGTATGTAACTGGCATGGAAAGGAAGATAGGAGGGCAATTAATTATGCAGAAAACATTTCCTATCTCCTTTAAGTCAGTTAAATGGTCACTGAAAGCATTTGCAATACTAGCAGGACTATTGGAGTTCATACCATTAAGGGTCATGTCATTAATGTGTTGTTTAGTGGAGCTACCTATAAGAACTTTGATATGGCACCATACATTGTGGAAATCCCCAGCAGAGGCTAGGTACACTGGTAGAGGCCCTGTAAGAAAACTAATGTTTATCCCATGCCTTCAACAAGGACAGTGATTCACTGTTGCTTATACTGTAGCCTCTCCCTCCATATCACCGTATTTTTTTTTCTCATAATGTCTGGGTTGGGCACTGGACCTGTCAAGTAGTTGGAGGGAGAGGATCAGATGTTTTTTTATTCCCTGATGGGCCAGGACAGTCATTGGACCTGTCAGGTAGTTGAGAGGAGGGGGCCAGATGTTTTTCATGCCTTGATCGGCATGGTTGGGCATCAGAAACAGATGATGTTTGGGGGAGGAAGACAGATTTTTGTTTATTCCCTGACAGACTGGGTTGGCCTTGGGATCTGTCAAGTTTTGAGGGGAGGGGAACAGATTTTTTTTAATTCCCTGGTGGTCATTGGTTTAGCCCTGGAGTCACCAAGTAGTTGAGAGGAGGAGGAGGAGAGTTGGATTTTTATTATTCTCTAACAGATCATGTTGAATACTGGAAAGGCTATATAGTTGGGGGAGGGGACCAGATTTTTTTAATTCCCTGCTGGGTTGGACACTGGACCCACAAGGTAGTTTGTGGGAGGGGAACAGATTTTGTTTTACTCCCTGATGGCCAGGTTGGGCAGTACAGCCAAGATTATGGTCACTTGAGATTACAACCATGAAAATGTGCACCATCAGTCCTTCTCAATCCTGTCTCCCATGCTAGTGCATTTTGGGCCCGAGAGGGAGGAGATACCTGAACAGACTGGTAGCAGTAGTAGTGCAGCAGCAGCCGCAAACCGCCCTTGGAGTGTTTTAAGTCCTTCACTGTAACCTGAATGGATGGGCATGGGGAAGGAGGTGTTTTACTACCCTATCTATTCCACCTTCCACCTATAATTCACCACTATACTGCTGCTCCTCCTTGTCTCTGTTTGGCTTAATACACAGTCCAGGATGGGCATATGACCCATCAGGTAGTTAAAGGGAGGGTGACAGATGTTTTTAATTCCCTGATGGGCTAGGATGGGCACTGGATTGGTAGATGCTAGGGAGAAGATGGTCAGTTGTTTTTATTCCTTGCAGGTTGGGTTAGTCACTGGACCTGTTGGGTACTTAGGAGAGAGTCAGATTTTTTAATTCCTTGGTGGTCTTACTTAGTCAAACACTGGCTCTGTCAGGTTGGGGGGGGGGCCGGGATTTATCCTCTGACAGGCCAGGCTGTGCATCTGACCTCTCAAATTGTTGAAGGATGGGGACAGAATTTTTCGTATTTATTCCCTGATGAGCCAGGTTGGGCACTGGGCCTTCGTGCAGTTTTGGGGAGGGGACAGTTGTTTTATTCCATCGATGGTCCACATTGGACACTGGGTCTGTCAAGTACTTGGTGGGAGGAGGACATATTTCTTATTCCCTAACAAGCTGAGTTGCATTCTGGACCCATCAGGTAGTTTGGGAGAGGGATGTATTTTATTTATTTTCTGATGGACTGGATTGGAATGGATATTGGATCAGTCAGGTAGTTGGAGGGGGAAGAGGAACAGATTTTTTTAATTCCCTAATGGATCAGGTTGGAAAGTGGATCTGTTAGGTTGTCGGGAAGGGACAGTTTTTCATTCCCTGATGTACCAGACTGCTCACCAGCTCATCAGGTAGTTGGGAGAGGGAATTTGATTTTTTACTCTTCCCTGTCAGGCCACATTATGCACTGGAAATTCTATTCTATTCTACATTCCCTGTGCTTCCAGAGTGGAACTCCTGTGCCTTGTAAAGCACTTTGGGATATAGTGTGCATGAAACTTATGTGGGTTTAGAGCTCTACTCACAATGGTGCAGAGCTGCTATGATCCTGCGTTGACGCAGTGCGTGTGACATACATAAATTTCCCATGATCCAGTGGGATATGTGGATCCTCAGTGGTTCATATCAATCAATTAATTAATCACTCTTTATTTGTATAACGTCTTTCAATATCAAGGCTCTCCACATATATTTACAACAAATGTAAAAATAGATAAAAACAGAGTGCAGCATAATAATTCAAAAATCATTTAGTCTGGGAAGGCCAGCGAAAATAAATACATTTTAAACAAAGAATTAAAATTACTAATGGTCAGGCATTCTCCCAACTGATGAGGTACAGAATTCCACAGGGTTGGTGCTGCAAATGAAAAAGCACAAGCTCCGGATGTTTTAAAACGAACCCTGGGAATCTCTAGCAATCCCTCATCGGTGGACCGGAGAGGACATTTTGGGGTGTAGGGAGTCAGGAGATCTTTCACGTAGTCAGGTTCCTGTTCATGTAGGGCTTTAAAGCTGAGCGGCCCTGGCGCTGCTAATTGCTGACGGCTGGACCTCTGCATCCAGCCCGCCACCCCCTAACCAAGGAAAGCAGACACAAGCCCAAACCAGGCTCTCCACTTCAGCTGAGAGGCACTAGCGCTGCTACCTGCTGGCAGACGGACCTCTGCATCCAGGCCACCACCCCCTGACTAAGGAAAGGAGACACAAGCCCACACCAGGCTCTCCACTTCAGCTGAGAAGCCCTGGTGCTGCTACATGCTGGTGGCCAGAACTCTGTATCCAGCCCGCCACCCCCTGACCAAGGAAAGCAGACACATGCCCAAACCAGGCCCTCCACTTCAGCTGAGCAACCCTGGCACTGCTACCTACTGGCGGATGGACCTCTGCATCCAGCCCACCACCCCCTGACCAAGGAAAGCAGACACAAGCCCAAACTAGGCTCTCCACTTCAGCTGAGTCACCCTGGCGCTGCTACCTGCTGGTGGCCGGAACTCTACATCCATCCCTCCACCCCCCGATGAAGGAAAGCAGGTACTTTTGGTCAGCTCCTAGCTCGGAGCTGTCAGGCTTCAATCCCCATAGTTGGACTGGCACCTGGGGACTCTGGCTGCTTCCGATTGGATGCTGCAGATCCCCACTGAGAAAGAAGCACACAAGGCGCCTTATTCAAAACACAGCTCGCGACTGCCTTGCTGTACTGCTCTCTGGACAATTTTTTCTGCTGAATTTACTGCTCACATGGATATATATATATATATATATATATATATATATATATATTTTTATTTTCCTCTCCTCCTGGAATTTTTGGCTGTTTAGACTGCTGTATTAGCTAGGCCTGACTTCTATATAGCTTATGTCTTGCACTACTGAATATTTCTACTGCTTAAACATTTTACCCTTAAACTATTGCACTGTATATGTAGGAATTGCCTATCAGAGTTGTAGCGAACTTTATCTGACTGCCTGACCTTTATATAGCTTACTGCTTGCACTACTGAATTTTTTTTTCTTATTGCCCGATATTGTAGAATAGCTAGAACTGACCACTGCCTGTTGTTTGCTCTGCCTGACTTTTTCCATCACAGTTCCTCTCATTCATCCTTAGACTGCCGTCCTTGCTTCCCTCTTCCCTTGCTCTTTTTCCCTTTTGTATTTCTTTCTCTCTATCCCCCACAATGTTTCTCTACCATCTACTGAAATCCCTGATTCCCTCTCCTGACACCCCCCTTATCCAGCACATTCTGTAAATATTTCCTGGCATTTTGGCCATCTTCTCTATCCATTCCAGACTACCATGAGTCCTCTCCACCACACGCCTCCTTTCAAACTCTCCCTGGTCTAATTGAAGGGGCCTCCCCCTGCCCAACCTCCTGAATCAGTCTTTTGTTTTACTAAATTCCCACCTGGCACCTTTGACTAGATCTCTCTGCAGGAACCTTTCTCTACCACTATTAGCACCTATTCCTTCCCTGAGCACTAAATTGCCCAGGGCCCTCCCACCAATTCATTTGACCTTTGTCTCTGACGTTTTAGCTAATGGCCCGCCTTTTTTTCTGCTCTATTTTAGACACAAGCCCAAACCATGCTGTCCACTTCAGCTGAGTTGCCCTGGCGCTGCTACCTGCTGGTGGCCGGACCTATGCATCCAGCGCACCACCCACTGACCAAGGAAAGCAGGTACGTTTGGTCAGCTCCTAGCTCGGAGCTGTCAAGCTTCAATCCCTGTAATTGGACTTGCTCCTGGGGACTGTGGCTGCTTCCCGATTGGATGCTGCAGATCCCCACTGAGAAAGGAAGCACATGAGGTGCCTTTTTTCAAAACACAGCTCGGCCACTGCCTTGCTGTACTGCTCTCTGGATAATTTTTTCTGCTGAATTTACTGCTCATGTGGAAATATATATATATATTTTTATTTTTTTTTCTCTCCTCCTGGAATTTTCGGCTGTTAAGCCTGCTGTATTAGCAAGGCATGACTTCTATATAGCTTATGTCTTGCACTACTGAATATTTCTACAGCTTAAACATTTTACCATTAAACTATTGCACTGTATATCTAGGAATTGCCTAGCAGAGTTGTAGCGAACTTTGACTGCCAGATGTTTACATAGCTTACTGACTGCACTACTGAATTTTTTCTACTAATTGCCCAATATTGTAGAATAGCTAGAACTGACCACTGCCTGCTGTTTGCTCTGCCACACTTTTCCCATCACAGTTACTCTCATTCATCCTTAGACTGCATTCTTTGCTTCCCTCTTTCTCTTGCTTTTTTCCCTTTTGTATTTCTTTCTCTCTATTCCCCACAATGTTTCTCTGCCATCTACTGGACCCCTGATACCCTCTCCTGACACCCTCCTGGACCAGCACATTCTGTAAATATTGCCTGGCATTTTGGGCCATCTTCTCTACCCATTCCAGACTACCCTGAGTCCTTTCCACCACACGCGTCCTTCCCAGCTATCCCTGGTCTCTTTGAAGGGTCCCCCCCCCCCAACCTCCCGAATCAGCCTTTTGTTTAGCTAAAATCCCACCTGGCACCTTTGACCAGACCTCTGTGCAGGAACCTTTCTCTCCCACTAGTTGCACCTACTCTTGCCCTGAGCACTAAATTGCCCAGGACCTCCCACCAATTCACTTGACTCTTCCTTTGCCTGTCTTTCATTCACTGTGATACCTATTTTTCCACTGGTCTACTCAACCAATGACTATTCCATTATGTGTCTGGACAGCCATCAGGTACACCCACCAGTTGCATCCACTTAAACAAATATCTCCCCTTTACTGTCACCTTTCATTAGGTACTAAACAGCAAAGGTTGAAGCAGTACTTGAAGGGGTCTACAAGGGCCATTATGCAGTCAGCATAGCCTTGCAAGGCATTCATATGGTAACCCTTAGTTCTCTGCCTACTGACTCGCAGTAGCCTTTGCAAGGGTTCCAGCAAGTCACATTAACAACAAAGTTGTCGACTGACTTTACATCGACAGCATTTGGCTGACGGCAATCACATCACCAGGCAAATGCATCGATGACCCACAGCACAATGGGATTTTTGCGACTTTTTGTGAGGGGTTTTGCCCCCTGCACCCCCCCCATGTGGGGGCTGTGCCCCTGCACACCCCAGAATTAATGATTGTTATCCCCAGGGGGTGGATTACAGGGGAGAGTGGCTTACAGTGAAGCTACTGTATCCATTCATCACTGCAACAACCCATTCGACACTGTGGATGTCGAACGGGTTGTTGTCAATATAATGGATTAGCTGAGGGTGGTTCATTGTTGTGACAGTATGCCCTTTGCAAGTGCAAAGAAATGGTATGCAACTGCCAATGAGCATGGCTCAATGGAATTAGAAAGGTCTCGATGGCACAAAAGGGTCTTGGTTACTGCTGTGCACCAGAAACTGCAGCTGAAAATTGGACCCAAATTTCTTACAGAGAGTTGTGCAAGGTTGCTGTACCCTTATTATAGATCACATGAGTATCATATGATGCTCCTGAATAATCACAGCCCTTTTCTCAGTTGCTCGTAAGACACTCTTAATTCCAATAGAGTGTCTCATGCACTGTGAAACTGTATGGACTTCTCATGGGCTTCATGTGCTGTTAATATTCAGTAGGAAAAACAGAGGGGGATGGCCGGATGGAAACACTGAAGCAGCAAAATTATAGAGACAATAATGGAGGATCTCAGGAGTTTATCTAGGAAACACCCAAGAGCATAAGAGTGCCTAACAGATGAAGATAGCCATTTGAATGTAGAATACACATTGCACTGATGAGTGAGATGATTGGAGTACAGTGTGAAATGACAAATATTGTTATATGTTACATCCCATTTAGCCAGGATATTTTTATAGGCATGGACAAATTATAGAAAGCCATAGTGTAGGTTAGGCAAGATAACTCTTTTAGTGATGGCAGTTCTGGATTTCTGGGTAATAATATGTCTAATTCTGTAGGCTATGCCAAGCTCAGTGTTAACTGCCTTGCAGATGGTGGTGAAGAAATCCAATGAGAAGTCAAGAGTGATGCCAAGGCATTTGAACTGGTCAGCCGTGGGAAGTAAGAGGCCATCAGCACAAGTGACTGCTTGGGCATCCTACAAGACCTAAGCTTGTCATTAGATCCAAATAGCATAGCCTGGGTCTTATTGACATTAAGGACCAATTTATTTTTCATGAGCCAGTTCTGAATATTTTGAAAGTTGCAGCTAAGCTGCAAGTTAGTATGACTGGGAACTACGATAGAGAGCAAGGTCATCTGCATAAGCTAGGGTGGGGGCAGGAGACAGACACAAGCGAAAGACTAGACTAAGACAGAAAAGAGCAGTGAGACAAAAAAGGAGCCATGGGGAACACCAACTTCAATAGAGGCCATATTAGACAGTGTCTTGTTAAACTTTACTTACTGGAACCTGTCTGAAAGTATTTCATTCCCAAACTAGAAGACAGCATGGGAACATAGGCTGAGATAATGGGAGGGCTAAAGCCCAAGGTTCAATGTGGGGGAATAGCTCCTCCCACATCCCCCTTAAAGGCCAGCCGCCTTCAGCAGTCCCATGCTTAGCCCATTGTGTAACACGCTCTGAGCTTCCTGTGTGGCTTGTGGGCTGAGCCTCCTTCCATTTCTGTGTTTCTGTGTTTCTGCTGCTCCCCTTCGTCCCTCTGTGTTTAGTGTATCTCTGCCTGTCCCCTCCCATTTGTTTGCTTCTTGTCTCTCCCTCCTTTGTTTTTCCTCTGTCGTTTGTCTGCTCTTGGGTCTTTCATTTCCCTACAACGCCACTCCCGGTCCGTTGTCCTCCCCTGGTGCTCCGCTTCTGATGCCATCCCGAACCTCCTGCTCTTTCTCCTCCACCTTTTGAATCCCTACCCTGGCTCTCCCTGGAGCCGCTGGCTGCTTGGGGCCTCCGTGGCTCTCACTGTCACACTTCCTTATCAGCATTCAAGCTGGACCGCATTCACCGCTACTTCTCCGACTGACCCGATGGTTCCTTGGAGTCAGTCCTGACAGGGTAAGCCCTGCTTTTCTTTGGTCCTTTTCGGTGAACATTTCTGTGTTGGCTGCATTGTACTTGTCATGGGCTCAGCTCCACTGTGCCGTTTTACACTATGGCATTTGCTGTCATTACTGTTTGCTGCATGAGTGCACTGTTTCATTTCCTCACCTGCCCACAACCTTGGTTTATATGCTTTTGCTGAACGAGTTTGGGGGCTTGCTTCTCCCTGGGAACACATCACTACATGCATATCTGGCTGCAGTATCAACCTCCCTCCCATTTACAGTACTTTCCTTCCTGTCTGGGCTTGCATATACTTCTTCCACCTACAGTATGTGCTGTTGCCTGCATTTGCCCCCTGCTTGCATCTTGCATGTCAGGCTGGCAGCTTCATCTCCGTGCTGTACTTGATTCCTCTGTTATGCTCTTTCTGCAAGCAGAGTCTGCCCCTGCTGTCTTCCCCCTGCCCTGTTGCTTCCCCATCCACTGTTCTTTGTCCCATGCTCTCTAGTTTTTATTTTGGGCCTCTTGCTCCTCGCACGCATCTCAACTCAAGCTCCTGCTATCACCAATCCTATGCCATGCCTGCCCTAGTCCAGCACCTGCTCTCCCTCCATGTTTCTTTCCCTTGGCTAACCATTTAATCACCCTTCCCCAGCAGTTTATGCTGGATTCCCTTCTGCTTCTACCTTACGCTTCTCCTTGATTTCAGCCTTACTGGCATTTATGATACCTTTCTCCTCCTGTTCTCCTCCTCCTCCTCCTCCTGTGTTGCTGCCTTCTGCTTTGTCCTGCTCATTTGTGTACCTACTCACTACTATGCAGCCATCAGCTACCCTTTTCTTGCTCAGCCCATACCAGCAGTGTGTCTGGACTCTGTCCTAACTCACACCTTCTGAGGTATTGAGCAGAAGTAGGCTTGCCCTGTCTACCGGGGATGGGGTTCCGTTACACTCATTACTACCTACTACTTACAAACCTGACATCCACCATCCCTAACTCTGCCTGGCAGCATCAAATGAAGGTTAGCTCACCCTGACTACCAGGGATGGGAGCCATTTCTGCAATCTACCATGTCATACTTATGCATTCTGTACCTGATACTGTTTGCTGCTTCCCTTCAGGAATGGGACCTCTTTACCCCATGAGCCTTCAACATCCTACCTATGTCTAATGGCCTCGAGTCAAGGTTGTCTCGCCTCAACTACCAGGGATGAGAGCCTGCATCTGCATTCTGACTGCTTCCACCGCATGCATTCTTTACCCGATACCAGGTTGCCGCTTCCCTTCGGGAACAGGACCGCTATAACCCATTTACATTCAACATCCTACCTCTGCCTGGTGGCATTGACTGAAGGTCGCCTTGCACTGAGTACCAGGGATGGAAGTCTGTATCTGCGTTACAATGTTTCAACCTTACGCATTCTCTACCAGACTATCCGGTTGCCCCTTCCCTTCAGGAACAGAACCACTTTACACCATTTGCCTTCACCATCCTACTTTGCCTGACAGCATCAAGTACTGGTCTTCTCGCCTCGAATACCTGTGGCCTCTGTCTGCAAATGACTGTTCATCCTTATACATTCTCTATCTGATATCTGGTTGCCACTTCCCCTCAGGAACAGAACCTCTGTACCTCATTTGCCTTTTGCAACCTTACTTGCCAGTTTCCATCCTGCACTTCCATGGACCTATCGTACTTGTCCCTGCCTTGGCTTCCTCGCACTATGGATTTGGACTCCACCAGCTCATTTGGTCTCTACCTCCATTCAGCTTGACTGCCTCCTGGACTTCCTTGCAGCTGGCCATGCCTTCTGACCACTATGTAAGTTTGCCTTTGGAAATGGGAACCTCATGCTTCCTCACTGCAGCACCTTCTGTTCTCTGTACCATTGTTCACCATCTTCTTCGGATGTGGGACTTTCATTTCTCAGCTTCATGGCACTTGGTACTTGGCTTTGCTTCTTGTCTCTCCATGGATCCACCTCTTGTAGCCTGCAATGGCTTTTCCCATTCTTCTTCAGTTTGCCGTGGTGCTGACCCCAGTCCTGTTCCTGCCTGCACCTGCAATGTCTGTATGGCTGGGCCTATGCGCCTTCTTCTAGGATTCCTTCCTCCAGTCCATAGCCATCCACTCTGGACTTTCCCTCCATCCTGGGACTGCTGCCTTCTCCTAGCTGCCCTGGTGTCTCGGGCCTCCTTCCCACACGCTGTGGTTCTTTTGGGGCATTTCATACCATCACCAGCCATTATCCCTAACCTGTCAACTACTCCTCCTGTTCATCTGCTTCATACTCCTACCTTGGCCATCCTAACAGCTCCACCTACTACTCTACAGAGCACTCATTCATTCACCTGAGGAAAGCTTCTAGCAACATCCCTCAGACAACATGCCTTATAGACTCTTACGTCACATACTCTTTCCAGCCAAGACTTTCACTGAGACTGAGCTTCCATTGATTCCTCAATCTGCACTTTCATAACCAACCTGGTTGTCTCACTGTCCCAGTCATGCTTCTCACCAGGCCTATGTCTAAATTCAGTGCTAGACACCCTTGGCATTCTACACCACTCTCTACTTTCCATTGCAACATCAGTCTATAGACTCCTTCACAGACCCATTCCTGGTCTCCTACAGCATTCAGACAGTGGATCAACCTGTAAGGCAAAGCAGTCATGGCCATCTCTGCTTCTGTCACTAGCAATTATGCCACAGCATCACCCCTCCTCCCTTGTACCTAAAGATTCAGCCTGATTCCTTCATTTTCTTCATGGATGCTTGCATTGCAACTTATCACTCGTCACTTAACTCCAAACCTTCAGACTCTAAAGTGAATGTTAAACCTTTTAAAAAGTCAGATTGTTTACCTTATGACTTCATAGCCTATCATATTTCCCACTGTTCAAAGTCTGGCAGCAAATTTCAACAAATCGTGCTTTCATGCTCACTTAGTCTCTGTACTTCCATGGATATCATCCATCATCACCTTGAAAACCACCTGGACTGCACTGGCCCCATTTTCAACTGAACCTACTCTACTTTCAGGATCCAGATGCTCCTTCAGAATAGACCTTCCTCTTCAATTTAGGAATCATCCTCCCAGAACACATCGAGAGTGCCAGTCCACAGAGCAATTCAAGGCATCTTTAAAAAGCTATTTATTTGAGAAAGTCTTTGATTAGGCCAACCCATTGTCTTTTAATTGTTTTTAAATGTATATTTATTTGTTGGCTGTTTTCTTGTATTGTATCTGTGCTTTGACAATTTTGAAAAGCGCTCTATAAATAAAATTTGATTTGATTTGATCCAATGGATTTTGAAGATGGACGTCATCTCTAGGAAAGTAGAATATGGTTGCTAGAATCTAGGTTCATCTCCTCTAAGTTTGCCTGGAGGACAGGCGGGTCAGTAGTTGTGCGTCCTCAGAGGTTTCCTCCACCTGGGAGATTTTCCTTTCCTGTGTGCTACTGGTCATACTCTCCGTGACTTGCAGGAGGTAATCATACTCTTTTGGACATTCGTTGGTAATTCTTTTGGACTTTCTATTCCCTGCTCAATACCTGGTTTGCCTACCAAGGGTGGGAATAGAGTAAAGCCAAAAGTAAATTATGGTACACAAGCACTACTGACTTCATATGCTATTCAGCAAAACATTAAATGGGAGAGCTAAAGCCGAGGTTCAATGTGGGGAATAGCTCCTCCTAACCCCTTAAAGGCCAGCCTCATTCAGTAGTCCCATGCTTAGCATGTTGTGTAACACCCACCATCCACGCCTGCCTCCTCCTTCTCCAGCACTCTGCCCACCCTTGGTGCTGGACTTCTAGTCCCTACTCACTCACCCATTTCCTACCAAGGGTGGAACAGAGTAAAGCTAAAACTAAACTACGGTACACAAGCACTACTGATTTCATCGCTATTCACCAAAACATTGAATCAGTTTTAAACATAATAACTGGTGATAAACCAGGCTGAAAGCCTTAGAAATGTCAATGAATACAACTCCTTTTATCATTCCACTGCCGTTACTACTTTATCATTAAATAATTTGGAGGGCAGTGGATGAACCATATCCTTACAGAGGCCATGCTGTTTGGGTGGCATCAGATTGTACTTGTAAAGATAGCCTGTCAATTGCACCACAACCACCTCTTTTCAAAAGTTTGCTTAGAACTGGTAGGAGAGAAGAAGGAAGACATTTATCAATAAGTTCTGGGTCTCCTTTCTTAAAAGAGAGACAGCCCTGGCAACCAGGCAGTTTTCCATATATAAGTAGCAACTCCAGAGATTAGTGATAGGTTGAAAATGTAGGCAATAGGTGAGGCAAGGAGGAGGCGGCAGGTCAAGCTTCCTAAGTTCCAACCCATCAAGCCCAGGGCTACTGCTTGGAGAGAAAGTGCTAGCAATTTTCAAATTTTCTTTGGGGTTGCAACCTTCAGGAAAAAACTGAGAGTGATTAGGATAAGGCGATGAGTTCAGTTGGTTGGGTATACTGATGGTTTGACAAGGAGGAGAAGTGTACACTGTTAAAGGCGATAGGAAACTGTTTTTTTACACCTCTCAATGTTCTCCAGTCATTCTTGTATTAGTTACCCAGTAGTCTGACATGTTTTTGACCTTCTTTGTTAAATTAATAATCTAATTGTGCTGCCTTTAGTAACTACCCTGACTAGAACCCTTTGCTCTTTCCTCAGCAGTTGCTGCTCTCTTTTCATACTGCCTGAACATTCTATGACATCAGAAACTCCCATCCTAGGCCATTCAGCTGAACAGCATGGAATGGGAGTTATTGATGTCAAAGAATGTCTTAGAAATATGAAAATCAAGTGCAGTAGCTGGTGAGAAGAATGGAACTCTATGTAGATCTGAGGGTACCCTCAAAGCTAGGTTATTTATTTATCAAAAAATCATCAAAGCATGTCAGAGTATGTAACTGGCATGGAAAGGAAGATAGGAGGGCAATTAATTATGCAGAAAACATTTCCTATCTCCTTTAAGTCAGTTAAATGGTCACTGAAAGCATTTGCAATACTAGCAGGACTATTGGAGTTCATACCATTAAGGGTCATGTCATTAATGTGTTGTTTAGTGGAGCTACCTATAAGAACTTTGATATGGCACCATACATTGTGGAAATCCCCAGCAGAGGCTAGGTACACTGGTAGAGGCCCTGTAAGAAAACTAATGTTTATCCCATGCTTTCAACAAGTACAGTGATTCACTGTTGCTTATACTGTAGCCTCTCCCTCCATATCACTGTATTTTTTTTTCTCATAATGTCTGGGTTGGACACTGGACCTGTCAAGTAGTTGGAGGGAGAGGAACAGACTTTTTTTTATTCCCTGATGGGCCAGGACAGTCATTAGACCTGTCAGGTAGTTGAGAGGAGGGGCCAGATGTTTTCATTCCTTGATCGGCATGGTTGGGCATCAGAAACAGATGATGTTTGGGGAGGAGACAGATTTTGTTTATTCCTGACAGACTGGGTTGGCCTTGGGATCTGTCAAGTTTTGAGGGAGGAACAGATTTTTTAATTCCTGGTGGTCATTGGTTTAGCCCTGGGTCACCAGGTAGTTGAGAAGGAGGAGGAGGAGAGTTGGATTTTATTATTCTCTAACAGATCATGTTGAACACTGGAAAGCTAGGTAGTTGGGGGAGGGACCAGATTTTTAATTCCCTGCTGGGTTGGACACTGGACCCACAAGGTAGTTTGTGGGAGGGAACAGATTTTGTTTTATTCCCTGATGGGCCAGGTTGGGCAACTGGGCCATTCTGCTGCAGTAGAGCCAAGATTATGGTCACTTGAGGTTACAACCATGAAAATGTGCACCATCAGTCCTTCTCAATCCTGTCTCCCATGCTAGTGCATTTTGGGCCCGAGAGGGAGGAGATACCTGAACAGACTGGTAGCAGTAGTAGTGCAGCAGCAGCAAACCGCCCTTGGAGCATTTAAGGTCCTTCACTGTAACCTGAATGGATGGGCATGGGGAAGGAGGTGTTTTACTACCCTATCTATTCCACCTTCCACCTATAATTCACCACTATACTGCTGCTCCTCCTTGTCTCTGTTTGGCTTAATACACAGTCCAGGATGGGCATATGACCCATCAGGTAGTTAAAGGGAGGGTGACAGATGTTTTTAATTCCCTGATGGGCTAGGATGGGCACTGGATTGGTAAGATGCTAGGGGCGAAGATGGTCAGTTGTTTTTTTATTCCTTGCAGGTTGGGTTAGTCACTGGACCTGTTGGATACTAGGGAGAGTCAGATTTTTTTAATTCCTTGGTGGTCTTACCTAGTCAAACACTGGCTCTGTCAGGTTGGGGGCAGGGATTTATCCTCTGACAGGCCAGGTTGGGCATCTGACCTCTCAAATTGTTGAAGGATGGGGACAGAATTTTTCTTATTTATTCCTGATGAGCCAGGTTGGGCACTGGGCCTTCGTGCAGTTTTGGGGGAGGGACAGTTGTTTTATTCCATGATGGTCCACATTGGACACTGGGTCTATCAAGTACTTGGTGGGAGGAGGACATATTTCTTATTCCCTAACAAGCTGAGTTGCATTCTGGACCCATCAGGTAGTTTCGGAGAGGGATGTATTTTATTTATTCTCTGATGGACTGGATTGGAATGGATATTGGATCAGTCAGGTAGTTGGAGGAAGAGGAACAGATTTTTTAATTCCTAATGGATCAGGTTGGAAAGTGGATCTGTTAGGTTGTCGGAGGAAGGGACAGTTTTCATTCCTGATGTACCAGACTGCTCACCAGCTCATCAGGTAGTTGGGAGGGAATTCGATTTTTACTCTTCCCTGTCAGGCCACATTATGCACTGGAAATTCTATTCTATTCTACATTCCCTGTGCTTCCAGAGTGGAACTCCTGTGCCTTGTAAAGCACTTTGGGATATAGTGTGCATGAAACTTATGTGGGTTTAGAGCTCTACTCACAATGGTGCAGAGCTGCTATGATCCTGCGTGGGCATGTCGTGTGACATACATAAATTTCCCATGATCCAGTGGGATAAGTGGATCCTCAGTGGTTCATATCAATCAATTAATTAATCACTCCTTATTTGTATAACGTCTTTCAATATCAAGGCTCTCCACATATATTTACAAAAATAAAAAAATAGAAAAAACAGAGTGCAGCATAATAATTCAAAAATCATTTAGTCTGGGAAGGCCAGCGAAATAAATACGTTTTAAACAAAATTAAAATTACTAATGGTCAGGCATTCTCCCAACTGATGAGTACAGAATTCCACAGGGCTGGTGCTGCAAATGAAAAAGCACAAGCTTGTCACGCCTCAGGTGGTTGGGCACGAGGCCGCCAAGTGCGGCCCAACAACAGAGGCATGATGTTATCACAAATGACACACACCCTGGAGGCATTATTGCTATTATACAGTGGCTCGTTGTTATATATAAAATAAAAAAATAGTTTTAAAGATGATTTTTTGTGTGGAAAATTTTTTTTATTTTTTAAGAGATGAAACAATCAATCAAATGCTCCATAAAATGCTCATCTGCAGGTTCACAGTGAGGCTGAGACTAGACCCGTGATGTTGTGCTGGAATAATATCACGGGTCTAACCCAAGACTGATCAATCAGAGTCCAGGATTTTTTTCTTGCCATTGTATAATGTGTGATTTATACACATTCCCATCGGCAAGAGTCCTTAAAAACTCCTTCATATCAGACCCATTTTCACTAGGAAGGGGTGTGTGGCAGAGCTGTCCACTCTCCCCTTTACATTTGGAGTTGGTGGTTGAACCTTTAGTGGCCGCCATTAGACAACACCCTCAGATACATGGAGTCACCATCAGTCAACAGCGGTACACAATGGTTATGTAAGCAGATGCATTATTATTCCCACTTGCAATATAGAAGCATCTGTACAACCCCTTTTGACATTTTCACCTCCTTACTCAAATTTATGGCCTAATAGTGAATCAGACCAAGACTAAGGTCCTCCCATTAAACCGCAGAGCTGTAAACCAGATCTGGTTAAATCACTGGGACTTAAGTAGGAGCCACCTGGTATTACGTACTTGGGAATTAAAATAACCCTGCAATATGACAACTTTGGATCTAAACCTAAGCCTCGCTTATAGAAATATGGTTCCACCAAGTTACATTGACAACAATGTTGTTGACATCTCACAGTGATGGGAACAATGCCGATTGTAAGCAATGTTCCCATCGGGACAATTTCGTTTTTGGTGAGGCTTTGCCCCCACACCCTATCTATAAATAACCAACCCAAGTCAGAGTTGTTTTGGGGTGGGGGTGAAACACTGGGCGACGGAGTGCTGGTGTACAGTGGACCATCATGGCAACCTGGTGAGAGTTGTCACTGTGATGGTCTTTGCTTGTTAAAATGTCATTGTGCTGATGGTAACCATAGAAGTACAAGCAGAATTTGAGAGGTAGTTACTTCAGCTTACAATGGCAGGGAAGATCTCATCTATCAAATGGTAGTTGCTCCCAGTGCTCTTTTATATCCTCTCCCATATCCCATTAGAGGTACCAGTTAACTGGTTTACCATGATAGATGGGGCTAATTGGGAATTTCTTGTGGGAGGGCTAGAAACCCAGCTACAGTAGGAATAAACTGTTGGTGCACTGGAGAGATGGAGGTGGTGCCTTCTATGGCTGGAAGGCTATAAATGGGCCTTTATTCAACACAGACTTTACAGTGGTTTACTGCTTATACTATAAACTTCCTTAGTGGCTTAGCATGGAGGAAGTTCACAGAGGTCCAACAGTTACCACTGTTACTATATATAACCTCCCAAAAACTGTCACATCCCACCCCAGGATAGCCCTAGATAACATTGTTGGGTAAGCCTGTTAAGAAATTGGGAACTAATCATTCACCAATTAGATGTACCCCTATATGGGGACACAGTGGTGTTACTGTATTTATCAGTGTCAGTGACTCAGCAGGTACACACTCGCCTCTGAAGCAGGGAGATCAGAAGGCTGTGAGTTCTATCCCCACACCAGGCACTTAGGTTAATATTCCATTACTCACACTGTACTGCAGCGTGAAGAGGGTGCTGCACCATGAGGTACAGTCTTTGGATGAGCATTAAATCGAGGTCCTGTTCTGGTGGTGGTTCCGGGTGGACTTAAGAGGATCCCATGGCACTTATCGAAAAGAGTAGGAAATTTTTATTAGAAAAGGACTACAGACAAAAAAAGAACAATACAATAATTCATATATAGTATGTGACATCAAAAAACAATGAGAGAACAAAAAGAACATTTACATATACATTCTGAGGATGCGCTGTTTATATCATAACATACTAACATGAAAAGGACAAGGTTGTTTTCTATAACCTATTTTAGTTCGGTGCTTAGCCCATTTCTCAGAATGAATCCATAATAACTTTAGTTTTTCCTGTTGTATATCTTGGCATTCAGTGCCTATAGTTTCTGAATGAAAATATTATGTTTCTATATATTTCTACATGCTACCTGTCTCTGCTGTGTTACCCACTCAAAGTGAGCTTACTAGATGTAGTACCTGACAATAGCTATTGCTATATATATATAGTTTCTGAACAATACTGCCCCAACTCTCCCAAAATTAGAGATGTATTAATGTAGTATGTTGGTTACAGAATAGAGGCTTTCTACATTCTTTTGCTAGATATTTCCAAAATAACTTAACATTCTCATATCCTAAAAATAAATGTTCTTGGTTTCCAGTACATGTGTAGTATGCCTTATGTAATACCCAACCTGAACCTGTTTGTGTTTATTATTGTTACTGATACTTAATTTACCATATAAACTGAGACAAACTGAGTCCCATGCAAAGTCTGGCAGTCTTTTCGACTTTAGCATACTGAGATTAAACTGTGTTTTTACTTGTGGATGGAACTCAAGGGTGATGTCTTCTTTACTCTCCTTTTGTATCATATGTCAGTGTATTTCTGTCATATACTTAGTTTGAAGATGTGTGCTAGAAATGTCCCATTTAATGAGACTTTTTAACTGCTCAAGCCCGTATTTGGGCAGACTGGGGATATTGTATAGTAGCCTTGTTTTTTTTCTGTTCCCAAGCTGCAAAACAGGGCATAAGCCAGTGGCCTACCAAGGCCTTCCACATTCTGTTTCCTGGTTTTAAGGCATTGCTGAAATTATAGGATGGGAAGATACTACTGAAGAAGGCATCTGGATTTATCATGTCCAGGCCACCTTCCTCAGCTTTCCTGTAAGTGATTTCTCTTTGATGGGATTTAATCGACTTCCCAATAGTGTTAGGAAGAAAGTGCTAAATAAAGAGACTATTAAGGACTGAGGGGAGGAAAACATAACTTATATACAAATGACTGCAACTGAAAGAGTCTTTTAGCAAAATTATTTTCTTCTGCAATCTGCTTCCCTTTTCATAAACTAACCAACCTATTGGATCTTTGAAGGCCTGCCTCCCAATTCTGCTGTGCCATCTCTTTCCCCCAAATGTAATACATAGTATGGTAATCTCCCCATTATTTTTATACCTGCAAATGTGTCCTTTTCGATCATGGTGTGTCACCCAGAACCACACATTTGCTTTTACTATAATTAACGTTTGAGTCTGACCAGCTAGTGAAATTCTGAAAGATTTCCACCAGCTTATCTACTTTGGTTTTTGGGTCCATGCATAGTACCAAGTCATCAGCATATGTCAGCATTTGATAGAGGAGGATGATGTAGTAAGGCTTAGCCCTGTAACCCACTGGACAATATTCAATTTTCCTCTAAAGGATGTCCATACAAAATACATAAAGTAGTGGACAAAGTGGGCACCCTGATGCACACCTCTTCTAACAGTCACTATTTCCCCAGTCCACTCATTAACGTTAGGAATGAGGGAGGCATTGTCGTACATTAATTTAACCCAGCTCACATATTTGTCAGGGGGCCCATATGCTTTGAGTACCTTGTACAGGAACTGATGTGAAATCCTGTCAAACTCTTTTTCCTGGCCTATTCCAAGAATATAACTTTCAAATTCTTGTTCTCAGCTTTCTGGAATATTTCCCAAAGCACAATTAAGTTGACTTACTGGCTTTTGTTTGGTATAGCACAAGTTTGATAAGGGCTGATTACTTTGTAAGCAATGGACTTTAGTCTAATAGAATTTTACTTAAAATCTTTAAGTCAATGTTCAAGAGGCTTTGAGGCCTCCAGTTATGTAGTACTTCTTTTCCCTTTTATACAGTAAATTAAAGTTATCGCCCATTGACTTTGCTAAACTACCTTCTTGCACAATGTTATTTAAAACTATTTCCAGTGCTGGGGCAAGTTCTTCACTAAAGAATTTATAAACCCTGCTCCATATCATTGGTTCCTGGGGACAAGTTGTTTTAAGCCAATTTATGGCACTTTTACTTATTCCACTAAAATGGGAATGTCCAAGAATGTTTTGTCCTCCGCTGAGATTTAAAACAGATCCTCCAACATATCACAACATATCAGCTCCTTTAGATGTATATCTACCTGTTCAAGTATACCTTTTGGGGAGGTAGTCATTTGTCCTGTTTGAGTTTTAAGTCCAGAGATTATTCTATGGTCCAGCCTGTCACTACAACCTTTAAAAGGATCCAAGTTAGCTCAAAATCAAAGTTCCTGTTCTAAATATTTTGTCCTGTCATACTGCATTTTAAACATCTCTTTTTTTATATCTGCAAATCGAGACCCATAGTCTCATTTTAAAGTTTGAGTCAGAGAAATGAGTTTCTGTAATTCTGCCCTAAGTGTATGGTAGGATAGATAATTTCCTGTTGCCGCATCCCGTTGTGCTTCTGGAAAAAATCTTTCCACGAAGATTTTGTGTCCTTCCACCAGGTGGCACCATCTTCATAAGCTTCTGCCACAGATAACCTAGCCAGCCAGTCTCCCTTTCAAGCAGTTCTTATAGCTTCATTGCATAACACAGAGTTATTCAATCTCCAGGTATTTTTCTTACACCCCGGTGTATCTTTCCAGCTAATACTGAGAATGAGTGAACTAAGCTCTAAAAACTCCCAGGCCGCAGTCCTTACTTTAGCAACAAACAAAATTGCCGCGATAAAATAAAATTCTATCCTAGTAGACAGTTGCCCCCTCTAGGAAAAACTTGCCTATAGGAGTCTAACAATTTAGCAGTTAAGGATGTTATTTAGAGCTATGGCATCACAAAAGAGCTTGTCTGTTTTTAAACCCTCGTTGGATTTACCTATTTCACAGTTGACGTCATCAGCCCAGATTAATAACCTGGATGTAAATTAAAGAGGCTGGATTTGCCTTAACTTTGCTCTAGGGGCCTTTGTTTGAGGGTGTAGATAGTAATAAATTTCTCTTGTACCAAAGAATTTAACAACGTGACCATTCTTGCATGACTTTTTATACTATTAACATTAATGGTCAGGGTGGTAAGCATACTCATAAGTGCTGTAAATCACAAGAAAAAAGGAAAAACACCCAAAACTTGAAGGAGTTTTACCACACCTGCTTTGCCTTGTCCATTGGGATATATGGACACTATACCCCCCCACACACACACACACACACACACTTCAGTGTCAGAGGTAATGTCTGTAATGGCCAAAGTCACAGAGGAAGAGTTTGACATTTCACCCCCAGAATCGTCTTCTAATTTATCTGTAACCAAAAAGGAGTATTTATTTCCCTACTTCCATGACTGTGTTGAACTCCCTCCATACCTGAGGTCATCAGAGTCTTTCTTCAAAGCCTTCCCTGCTCTAATCCTTTTCTTGGCCAACACTTTTCGGAATTTAGTCTCCTGACTTGGGGAAGGGGGCATGTCCTGATCTACTGAATCACCTGGGACTATTTCCACTGAGCCTTATGTTATGGGGATCTCTTCTGTCTGATCCACTGAAATTTCATGTCCTTTATCAGACTGGGAGTTCCCACCTCCTTGCAAGGGGTCTTCCTGTCCAGGGGTAGGGGTTTGAGGATTAGGATCTGGCCTGCTTGCTGCTTTCTGTGCTTGTAACTGTGCTGTGCAATATTAATTAACCCTGATTGTGAAAGACTATCTTCCCTATTATGGGAGACCCATGAGCATTTGCCATACCCATGTCCTGTGTTCTCACAAAGATTACACTTAAAGAGATTCACACAAGCTGAAGACAGGTGTCCATATTGTAAACAATGACTGCACCTCAGTGTGTCACACGCTGAGCTGAAGTGCATATGAGAACAACATTTAAAACAAGATTTGGGCTGGCCATGTAAAATAAAACAACCCTATCCTTGCCTTAAAATAAGGTACTGGGCAAGTGCACAGGCCCATTGTGTGTTGAGTAAAGTTCACCTTAATTCTCCAGCCCCATTCTAAATCTGTTTGCTATCTAATATGGGGCTGGTTTGTCCAATACGTCACATCGCTGTTTGAGCAAGAAAAGGATATCCTCTACAAGGGCTTCCTCATTCTGAAACACAACTGTAATGAGTTGAACCACTAGTTTCATCAGAGGGATGACCATGTAGGGATCCATAAAGGGTTGTTCTTAACCTTCTGATATTGTGCCCAGAATCTGTCTGGCTAGATACAGTTTTAAACTGACATCATAGTTGCCATTATCTAAATGAAATAGGGCAAATATTTCGGAGGAAAGAAAATGCATAGACCCTTCAAAAGCTGCTCTAGCTCATATAACCTGTCTGGGGATTTTCCATTTCACCCTTAAAATCAACCTGACAGCATATTTCCTGGGGCAGGTTCCCCTTATTCTGGAATAAATTGGAGAGTTTAAACATTGGATTCAAAAGTTATGTTTTTGAGTGGTCTTGCAATATTTATTCTGATAGACCCATCCTATGTATACTTTCAAACTGGGCATTACTAAAAGTTAACACTCATCAGTGCTGTAGTTTGTTCAAGTTCTAGCACATTGGGGACCTTTGTAAGAGTGTCAGTACTAGTGTCGTGGAGCTCTGAAGATGGGCTTGAGACTGCAGATATAGAGGCAGTTTGTGAACCATGGGTTTGCTTTCCAAATCTCTCTACGTCCTCATCACTGGGATCAGGTAGCCATTGTCCATTGTATGTTTGTAGTCAACCCGCATTTTGCAATGCTCTAGCTGGTGATCAGAATGTCTCAAGATCCATTTGGTCAAAATGTACTTTTATCAAGTTGTCAGGTGAGTTGTTTTGTTCCATGACTGCCATACTGTTTTCAGTCAATTAACAGCGGCGTTATGCAGGGCAGAGGTAGCTCTCATAGAAGACTCCACAACTTTAATAAATTTTGTTTCTCTGCCAACATTTGGAGGATGTGCTATACCCAAGCTCTGACCTTTACGCAGATTTGCAGGATTTGGGCTCTTTCTCACTTTCCTGGCTTTCAGCAACAGCAGACTGCTGATTAGAGCTGCTAGCTGGTAGCAGATATTCTTGTCAGATGCAACCCACTTTCAGCAGCATCCTTCACAATAACCATGTCACTACTCAGCTGTTTGAATCTGAGTCAGAGGGGCTTGCAGTTTCTTTGACATTGTGCAGAGCTGTCAATTCCTTGCAAATATTCCCTCTATTTCTTATATTCACCTTCTTTATCTGTGTTTTTTTCAACTTTTTCTTTTCATTAATCATTTTTCCTCATGCTCATTTATTAAAAGTACCTCATCATTCTCCTGTAACTTCTCTTGCTTAGACCACTCCATTTCATAATCAAAATAGCATACTGGGGCTTCATCATCCAAGTCAAATTGCAGTTTCTTTTCAGCCTTTAGCGTCACAGGGGCAGGGGAGGAGGCCAGCTCCTCTGCCTCTCTAGTAAGTGTTCTTCCTCCTCCTGGATCCACAGGGGCAGCCATTTTTGCCAAAGACCAGGATGACAAGAATTCTTTAGAGGTCAGTGGGGAATTTCCCAGTGTCCCAGATTCCCCCATTCACTGGAAATACCACAAACAGCTTAATCTGGTTCAGTTTCAGTTGATTACCATCTGTATCCCCACCCAGGGTCGCCCTGAAAAGAGACTTCTTTTCTCGTGGGCTTATCCGTCAACAAAATTCAATAAATAAATAAATACTGTAGCCCACAAACCCCTATGCTGGTTGCAGTGGCTCAATAGAAGAACTCATGATTTGCACAATATCTTGGACCATACAGATCTAAGGGTGGTCACTTTCCATGAACTTCAAGCATGATGGGACTTGCCTTAGTTAGATTTTTGGAGATATCTCCAAATGCAAGCTGCAGTGCAGGCATACCTCCATGCATTATCACAATTTCCCCAAGGGAATTTAACTGAACAATGGCTCTCTTCATCTAATAAAGGTACAGCTAGCAGCATTTATGCTGCACTCAGAGACAAAATAATTTCCTAGTCTGAAGATTCCAAGGCCAACTGGGAGAGGGCATTGCTCAGAATTTCCATCAGCAATGGAGGGATTGCTGGAAATTGACATACCTTGCTTTCCTGAAGTGAGAGGTAGGATGATACAAAACAAAATCATGCACTCTTGAAACAACACCCTGTAGTTTTGTATACTGCCAGACTCCTCAAAAATATTTTTTTCAACTGTTTAACCAGGAGTGGCACATTAAGCTGAAAGCTTGATTACAGGTGCAACCTGGGAGCACAGGAGTTAAGGACTTGCTCAGAATCACACAGTATGCAAGTGGGGCTGGAGTTTCAAACCCAAGTCTCCAGATTTGCAGCTCAGATCCTTAAACCACTGCACTATACTGCTTCCTGTATTCTATGCTGCAGATGTCAAACCCACAGGGGATCTATTTTATATTCTATGGAATGCCCTTAATTCAACCTTTGGCAAGCAACTGGTGCTTTAAGTAATAAAGTTCTCCATAAACAGAAAACACGTCACCTACACTAATGTTTTGGGTATGACAAAAGATGCTCCCACCTGATGCTTGATGTCCCTGAGTGTAAACGGCTTGCACTATTGAATGTGCAAGTCAAAAGACTTCTTCTGAGCAGATGGCACATGACCAAAACTCCTCGATCTCAAAGATACTAAACTCCTTATCAGCAGTAACCACTTTAGACCGCATGACACATGTGGTGACAGACACCCTCTCATCTTACTACTGTTACTGAATCCATTTTAGCATACACCAAACCAAGACTGGTACTGAGTGACTTAGCCCCCCCACCGCAAAATACCTTTAACTTCCCTACCACTAAGTCAATGTCCAAGAACTAAAAACTGACCACAAAACAGAGATGTATTCCCTCTATAAGCATTTAAGCATGCCTTACATTGTGTGTTTTAGGTTCTGTGTGGTTGTATGTTCTATTTTTTGTGGGACAGATGCAGTAATCATCTACAAGGTACATTTTTCTTCTTGTAATTGACATGTCACTGTCAGGAGGTGTAAACCTCACTTTCAGGTTTTGCAATATTGGGAATGCAAGTAATCACAAACACGTTGCATAAGAGTAATACACTTATTTTTATTACCAAAAGGATAAAATTACAGTTGCCCTAAGCAGTTCTTACCAATACGAACCGGGAGCCAGTGGTAAGCATTCCCTATATCTCAAGGTTTCTTTGTGTCTCTTGGGATCTCTGAGGTACAAGACTGGTGTATCACATTATATACCTATGATAATTACTATGGATACTGTAAGATAGAAACATTTCTAGTTACAGAGATGAGCCCTTTTGGCTAAATTAGAGGTGGCTCCACAGTCCAAGATAACATTATACAATTTTGTAGTAGTCATCAGTTTGTGGACAAAAGAATTCTTATACAGAGTCTTATATAACTCAGTGTAGTAGTACAAATCACCAAAAGGTGGCAATGCCACTTACATATCATTATTATTCCAAGGACGCAAGTGTCCTGGCATCTTACAAGAAAGAAATACACAGAAAATACATAGCAGAATATATGTATTAGCAAGCAAAGTGTATTACAATAATGTATTCATATCCTGACATTTACTCTTGTACGGTAAATGCCTCGCCTCTATATGTTAGTATAACATATGTCTAAGCACTAGCTGTCTACAGTGTACCTCTGGGGGTACCAATCAGGGTGCAGGAACCTTGTGTAACATCACCTTTCACAGCCAAACAACCTCACAATGTATGGCAGGTTCTCTTTGCATCAAGATATGTTATGGATCTCATACATAAATGTACTGTATGCAGGTATATACTGTTTTTATCTGTATCTGCCCTATTGGTGTTGTTACTGGTTGTTTGTTTCCATTTGTGAAGTGTTAAAACCAATAAAAACCTTATCTGGAAAAAAAACCTGTATATTTTGAGTCAGGCCGCTACCACACATATATATATTTTTATATAACAGTGGAACGTCAGGACATTCATTTGTTTCATGCAGTTGACTAAGTCACTGTCTCGGCTGTAGAAATAATAATAAATTTTAAAGAATTTATTGTAAGAGGACATTAGTGACATAAAAATATCTTTATTTTACATGTGCTCTTGCAAACCATCTTGGGATGCATCACAACAAATAGTGCTGTTACACATACAGTATATGCTACTGTTCCATAGTTTTCAATTGGTCAGTATGGAAAGTTTTACTGACATCAGCCCCAGACCCAAGACATGCCTTACCATACACGTATACACCTTTATCTCAAATGGTTCTGACTGTGATATTCTTTTTAGACCAGAATATAATTTGTATTTCTATAACTCCTCTCAAAAGTAAATGTATGAAAGCTACAAAATATAATTTGAATTTCTGTAGCTTCTCTTATACATTTACTGTTCAACTATCAGCCAAAGAAATATTTGTTTGCATTATTATGTAAGAAGTATTGTTTGCAGTAAAATTCATTTAATGGTAAAACTTTGTTCCAAACAAATCTTCCTAAATAGATTTAATATGGAATACATGTTTATTCTTAAGATACTAGCTACACAAAAATGTATGAAAAATGACAATTATGAAAACATCAATGAATTGTTCAAGAAGTAGACTTGTTTTGACTAAATGAATTGCATGTAAGTTATTACATGAATTATGTAACAGATTTACTTCATATCTATATTTTTGCATTGCAGTCAAGTTTCAAGAGAATCCCTGAAGCGCAAGCTACTGCAGTTGGAGTGTCATTTCACATGGGGTTTGAAAAAAGAAGACACTGATGTTGAGGATTTTGAAGAAAGGATCCATGATTCAATAAAATTTCACCAACTGTAATGCAAATCCTACTCTTACAACCAGCTGGCATATGCAAACCATTTGCAAGGCAACTATGATGAAGCACTTATACATTTGCAGAAAGCGGAAGAGATAATAAGAAAAGATCATGCACATGAAACAGAAAAATGGAGTGTTGTTACTTATGGCAACTTTGCATGGTGTACTACCACATGGGTAATATGGTTGAAGCTCAAAAGTACCTTGAAAAGTTACAAAATATTTGCAAAGCTATGCAGTACTTTCCTCTTTTATACAGTCGATCCTTCCTGAAGTATATGGGGAAAAGGTTGAGTCTGTTGAAATTCTGTGGGAAACATTATGAAAAGCAAAGGAGTGTTTTGAAAAGCTCTTCAGATGGAGCCTGATCACCCTGAATGGATTCTGATATGCAATTGCTTTGCACCTGCTCTTGAACCTACAAGATACAGAACTTGATATTGAAAATAGTAAATCATTGGAACAGCTGAGACGTGCATTAAAATTGAACCCAGAAGACACAGTGATCATGGCATTACTTGCTTTGAGACTTCAGGATTTTCAACAAGACCAGGAAGCCTTCAAGTACATTGAGCAAGCATTACTGAAGTCTGCAGATGTTCCACAAGTTACTCGCTATGTAGCCAAGTTTCTAAGAAGACAGGGGTCTATGGACAAAGCTTTGCAGTTGCTGAAACAAGCACTGGCAAGAGCACCAAAGTCTGCATTTCTCCACCACCAGGTTGGTCTTTGCTACAGAAAAAGGCTATATAACTTAAAAAACAGTGCACATCACCGACAGAACTCCTCTGGACAGATAGCTGAATTAGTAAGATGCTGCATTTATCATTTTGAAATATCTGTGGAATTGAAGCCCAAATTTCAATTTGCACTACTCGATCTGGCAGTCATGTATGCAGAAGCCCATGAGTATAAAAAAGCAGAAGAACATTTTGAAAAATATCGGAAGATGGACAATCTTAAAGCTGAAGACTGGCAGCATTTTCACCTTCAATATGGAAAGTTTCAATTGTTTCACAAAAAATCAGAATCAAATGCCATTAAGCATTTCAAAGAAGGTTTAAAATTAAAAATCAATCATATGTCAGGGACCTTTGTTGCACAAATCTGAAAAAGGTTGCTGAAAGAAAACTAGCCAGAAATCCAAATGATAGTACAGCATTTGGGATTCTTGGATTCCTTCATCATCTGAATGGAGAAAAGCCACAAGCAATTGAATGTTATGAAAGGGCCATGCAGTTTGATCCTGACAATGAAGAATATCTAAGTGCACTTTGTGAACTGCGCCTCTCAATCTAGGAAAAGGAAAGTACTTAGTGCTGTGTGGAATTTTAAATTCAGCAGAATAAATTGTTGCAGAATTTTGAAATTCTACTGAAATGGAATAGCAAAATTCTGCAGAAAAATTGCAGATTGAGTTTTTCCACAACATGGTTGTGTAATTTTATATTGTAGATCTCAATATTTGCCATGAAAATGGCTATACAATTATTTTCCATGGAAACAACACTGTTCCACAGAATACTATTACGCAGATCTCAACAGTTTCTGCAGAAATGGTTGTGGAATGATTTTCTGCTGAAAAATACTGTTCCACAGAACATTATTCCATGGATTGCAGCAGGCAGAATTCTGAAAAAACAAACAAACAAAAAACCAAGTGAAATTCCAGTGGAAATTCTACCAGTGGAATGTTCATTCCATGCTAATTTTGCCAGTGCAACTCTACCTACACACAACACTAGAAAGTATAGATTTGTTACCAGTGCTACAATTGTTTTTTTAAGTATGCCAACTATAATGCCCACATCTAATTCTTTGCCCTCCTGGTTAATCTGTTTCTACCAGCACTTATATACCTCCCTCCTCCCTTTCCTCCCTGTCATTAGGCTTTACCCCCTCCTATCCCCCTTCCCTGGCTTTCCTTGCCCTTAGTGTATGTGACCCTTTCCTTCACCTCTGACTACCTTCTCACCCTGCTCATAGCCATTCACTTCTTGTACTCCAACAAGGACCTCTGGGCTGCTTCAATCTCTCCACTCCCTTTCCTCTGATCACCTACTGTTCACAATGGTCCCCTTTTCTTCACTGACCCACTCCCCCATCTAATTCCCCATCCCCTTTTTACCTCTCCTGTGTCCCTCATGTTATGCTCATTACTCCTTAACAGCATTTGACCTGATAATACATTTTGTTATGTTTTCTTGTTACTTTAACCCCAGCCTGCATATTGTACATTGTATTAATCTTGGCAGAAGCTATGTGATAAGAATTGACTGTATTCTTTGTTTACAACTAGTAGTTCTACTCAACTTCTGTTTTGCAACTTGTCAACCGTTACACTGTTTTGTATTCTGTTATCCAACATGGGACCTTTCTAAATGAGCTTTCAGCTCAGAGGTCTTAATCCAAGACACCAATAAGTAAATAAATAAATTAATTGCCAGTAGAAGGATTACAGCAGTCAATTGAGTTATCGCTACATATATATAGCTAAACTTAGGTTGTGCCAAAAGTCTAAAATATGAAACTATAGATGGTTGGAGACAATTCATGTGGTTATTATCCACTGATTAGCATTTGGATATGTAATTTATTGCCCAGTCTTTGTTTACTTGTTTATGGGGCCACATCACAGCAATGGGCATACATTAAGGAGACCCCTTGACTATGCTTTGTCAATGGCACTTTTCACTATAAAATCCAAATATGTGCTATGTTTTGGGGGTAGCAGAAATGAAGATGCAGTATGGGGGCAGGGAGGCCTAGTGTGTCTCTAAAGTGAACTCTAATTAGAATTCTTGTTTAGGCCACTGTGGATACCTCAGAGAAATCTGCAGTAGCCTGAGAAGTGCATGATTTATTATTTTCTATACATGTTAAAGCTAAATGTATTGTTTTGAACAGTTTATAGTGCCCTCCAACTGGAAAATCATTTGCATGACTCTGAAGGTCCTCTGTCAACCTTTGGGACTTTTCAGAATAAACTAACCTATGTATAGGATCCATCATGCCCCAGAGAGACCCTTCTGTAATCAAATACATATATCAGCTATAGCATGCATTGAGCTCACCCTCGTTAAAAAGTTCTGTGGCAACAATGTTTGTGAATCAAAGGTACATTCGACTGCATGATGCAGCAGCTAGTTTTGGACTTTAAAATGGACATATATGCATTAGAAATTGAATCTAGCCTTCCTGAATTGATTCCAGCTCATTTCTCAGCTAAACTACATGGGAATCCTATTATCCTCTGCCTCCTTTGCAACATACATTACTATAATGCAAATCCTACTACTAGAAACATTTCAGATGGAAATTCATTGTTATAATAGTATTAGAGACTACTGAGTATCAAATACATACATTCTTGAGGCAGTGTGGTCTTAGGGTAGAGCACTGATTTGTGAGCAAGGAGACCAGAGATTCAGATTTCAGTTGTGCAATACCATGTGACCTTCAGCAAATACAGTAACTTAACCTCCCTTCACTCCAGACTAACTAGCTGGGGAAATGGGATGAAGTACTAGATCGCTACTAACATATTGCATCCCAGCTCATATATATCCTGGGTAAATAAATGGTAACAAAAAAAAAATATGTAACTGCAGCAATGTGTCCTATCTGCGAGTTAAGTGTAGGTACCTTGGATTCCATCCACATGCTACATCAGCCGTCATATAAGGCCAATAGGGTATTTATTTATTTATTTCATTTTGTTGACCGGTAAGTCACTAGACAAATTCTGCCTATTTTCAAGCATGGCCCAGGGAGGGATACAGATGAATGCCAATTGACCTTGAACCAGATTAAGCTGTTGGTGGTATTTTTAGTAAACCCAGAGTACCCTGAGTACTCTATCAACATACATTGAAATTGCTCATATAATGCAGGTAGTTAAAACTTTATTATTATACAGGAAATGCATGTCATTTTGACTTTGCAGTCTAGTTTACAAGACAGTTCTGTGTTTAAATATCTACTGCATAAATCTTCTTCTGTATTTTGTGTTCTGTTTTTATTGTGTACGGCACCCAGAGCCTCTGGATTGGGCATCTTAGAAATAAAGTTGCCTTGCTTTGTCTAAAGTTTCAGTATATAGAACATTAAAGCTTAAAACTATGAGATTGCATACAAAATGAATGACATGTTGTTAAAAGCACAGGGACTTAATAATAAATATACTCCACAGTTAGCATGTATACAGTGTTTGCAGTAACATTCAAACATCCTCTAAATTAGTTAAATACACTGATAGGTAAAAGGTAACAGTCCCTTAATTGCTTAAAAAGCTTGGTGATCAGATATTGCACAGATATATGTGCAAAGACTTATCAAATACTATGCAGTATGTGTGAAAGTCTCCTCATACATGTATAAATTGTGGAATTTATCAAGTGTAATTAATAAACTAACAAAATGTGGTTAACCTTTGTTAATGCATGGATTTGCATACACACAAATCATCTGTTGTGCATGACTGTACCATTGCTATGCACAGTTCAAAGCTCATAAAACATTTTTGTATATGGTTATGATGTCACGAACAAATAGAACAAGTTTTCTATTTTTAACAGCGTGCATTCCCCACCAACCCAAACAGCAAAATTGCCTTTCTTAACAAAAAACAACAACAACAACAAAACCTACATCCAGCTGCTGGAAACAACCCAACTAGTGCTAGTAATATTCATATTTTGTTTTTATTTGGAAATGTACTTTTCAGAATCATTCCCACACTGCCCAGCAGTTCTTAGTAATGAAGCTGTTCCATTTCAATGATTATTGTGCTGACGAAAATGTATTTATTCAGTTAGTATCACCGGCCATTGCAGGAGGATGTAAAAAAAACATAATTACATCTTTTAATACAAAACATAGCATAAATTAATAGTTTTAGTACCTGGTGGATGACACTAAGCTGCAGGGGCGGGGAGGGGATTAAAATAATCAAAATGTTTAAAATTTGACACTACATAGTATTTAGCTTTGCTGTCAAGTATAAGATGTCATCTCAACCCCGAGTGGAAACAAAGGCTTGTTGCAAGTGGTTGCCCATACATTATTCTATAGATATTGTATTTAAATGCTCTATTGTAAATCACACTGTATTTTACAGATGCTAAACATATTATAAATTAATATTAATAAGATTTCACTTGCAGAAATATGTGCAATCGATCCATAATGTATTCAATAAACTGACTGCACACAAATGCCATCATATGTTGGATCATTTCTAAATGTGAACAATACAAAATAATACCTTGTGTTATAACAGCAAATTGTTTTTTTTTAATTAAGGGTATTTGAGCACTTCAGTATTTACTGTTTGATGCTGATTCCTGGTTATATAAATATGTACAAGATACCACCACTAAACAGTATTGCAAAGCTAGTGCAGCAGCATAGACCCTGCCAGAAATGCCATGCTGAAGGTATTGTGGGTATAAACATGGTCAATATCAGCATGTGCAATCTCTTGAGCATTTGGTGAATGCCAGTGTGTCATTATTTATTTATTTATTCAATTTATTTCAAAAGTTTCACCAGGAAAGACATACTGAGCTGGTAACAGTTAATTTCAGATGGTGAGGGAAGGGACGAGGAACATCATGTGCAGTAATTACAAGATTATGCAGAAAGACAGAATGCAATTTAAATAAAAAAAATAATACAATCAGATTATCATGTGCACAGGTATGAAGGAAATATATTGCCAGGTCAAAAATCTAGTAAAGAGGGAAGGAAGAGCACAGGAGGGAGAAAAAAAAGTAATGAAGAGACTTTAAGGAGAAAGCTGAAGAGGCAGAGTGAACAGACAAGGGAACTCAGGTCCAAAGTTTAGGAAAGCAATATGAGAAAGCAGATTAACCAGCTCTAGGTTTCCTAGAAGGAATAGTGAGGGATAGGGAAGCAACATTAAATATAGCATGAAGCTGAGTGAGAGGATAAGAAAGAAGCAAAGTAGGAATGAAGGGAGCCAAACCAGAATTTAGATATAAATGAGGCACAGTGGGAAAGGCACCTGGCATCAAGAGACGGGATTGAAAGAGCAGAGTAGATTGAACAGTAGTGAATACATGGGAATAGTCTAAAGCAAAACAACAAAGATAGTTGAAAAGCGTGTCCAGTCTGGCAAGGGAGGATTTAGGAGCACTACTGTAGACTATGTCACCGTAATCAATAATAGGGAGGATCCTCTTTAAACCAGTCTCACAGTGGATAGGAAGGGATACTCACACTGTCAGGTACAGTGCATCAAACTTGGAATGAAGCTTCTGGTGAGTGGTATTAATATGAACTGAGAAATCGAGATGACGGTCAAGCCAGACCAAGAGGTACTTAAAAGAGGAAACATCCTCAATAATGGTACCATCGAGGGTCTGAAAATAAGGGAGAGAGTCAAGTCTAGAAAGCCTCTGATAAGTCTTCATGACTCCCAGTTGATTGCTCCTTCTCTTGTGCCAGAGGGTTTAGTTTGGTACCAGGTGAATACAGTGCTTCACAAACAGCGTGTCAAGAACCATGCTGTATGAAGTGCAAAAGGATTTACAGTGACAGGGGTATAAAAGCAGTAGGAAGTTACTGCTACCACGGTCACTGACTGTGAAGTGGAGGAAGGAGTCAAGAAGCCTGGCTGAGACACTCCCATGGTAGAGTGGCTAAGGCACAAGAACACAGCAGTGAGGAGACATGGGACCGATTCAGTTTCCCCAGGGCTCCAGGTGTTGCCTTTTTCAAATAAAAATTAATTTCCCACCTCCCGAGTTTCTCCCTATCCTCAAAGACCCCTTCCTGGAGTTGATTATTTAAAGTCCAGTAGTGGGAGGAAGGCCACTTGTCAGGGATGGGAGAGCCAAGCACCATGCAAAAAGAAAAGTCCCATGGTTTCCAATGGTGTGTGCATTTGCTGTGTGTTCACTGTTGTGTCTGATGTTATGTCAGAGCATGACATTTCGACTGTGGCATTATTTGCCGTGCTGTTTTGGGGCACATTATGAGCCCATGCCTTTAGTTTACAATAGAGATGGACAATGACTGCAGTGATTCACCTCTTTAAATGCTATCAGATCAGACATCTTTACTGATCTGACCCACTAAGCACTGCTCTACCTGAAATGTCCACGTTCATTTGGCTTAGAAAGTGCATGAAAGTCAATGAAGTAGGTCTTGAGACTGTCCAAATGGTGAAGAAGAATAGGGTTCCAACAGAGGCTGATAAGTTTAATGATTATGAAGAAAAAATTTGCAAGTAGAATAAAATCATGAAAACCAGTTCTGGACATAAGAACAAAACACAGACAGGGAATGTATGAAAAGATGTATGTAACTGGCACAATGCGTAATGGTTGGCACTGCTTGCAATCCTGGCAACCTGAGATTCTGGCCCAAGCTTGGGATACTGTGGAATGCCAGGAGGAGGAGGAAGATCAAGTATCCTAGTGGATGCTGTCCTAATTCTGTTGGCAGTGTAGCTTGGGATGCTCACATGGGAAGGGTGGCAGGGATGTATCAGCAATACATCAGGATTGTGGTGCTCCATCACATTATTTCCAGAGAGACTGAGTGTGTCTGGAGAAAAAGGGAAAGACCCATAAGCAGATGATGTCATCCTGTCCATTTTTTTCTTTTTAGAGCTTCTTTATGGAAAAGAAACACTGCGCAGTATCTTGTTTCCAGGTGCATCCAGGAGCACAGGAGGTCAAGTTGCTTGTTAACGGTAGTGGTATGCAAGTGGCAGTTGGGGGTTACAAACCCAGGTCCACTGGCCCAATAGTGTACTGAGGGCTGGCATTGCTTGCAATATCTGCAACTTAAGCATCTAGTCCAAGGCTGAGATATTGTTTTGGGCCAGCAGGAACAGGGAGCTTGGGATATTGCAGTGGGCTAGCAGGAAATGGCCTAATGATACAATGAGTGCTGGCATTGCCTGCCATTCCGATAACCCTAGATTCTGGTCACAGCTAATGATATTGCAGTGGGCCATCAGGAAGAGTAGAATCAATTATCCCAGTGGGTGCTCTGCTCCTTCTGGTGGCAGTGTAGTTAGGAATGTTTGCATGGCAAGGAGAGCAAGGACACATCAAAAATGCATCAGGATTGTGATGCTCATCACAGCATTTCTCGGGTAGATATTGGGAAGTCAGGACAGAAAGAGAAGCAACCACAAGGAGATGGAATCACCATGTCTACTTTTTGTTCTAGAAGTTTGGGTTTGAAAGACACATTGAGCTACAGTTCATGTCCAGATGCACCCCTGGAGCACAGCACAGTTAAGTGACTTGCTCAGGATGACAACTTATACAAGGGTGGTGGTTGGTTTCAAACCCAGGTCCACTGGGTCATCAGAATAACAACTTTATGCTTTAACCTCTAAGTTATACTGCCTCCATTGTGCCACCCCACACTATCAGGGGTGCATGGCCCTTCCCTCACCAGATCTATTTTGAATGGTGGGCCCATGCCAGCCAGGTGCCATCATTGGGAAGGGTATGCCTAGGGTTGCAAAAGTACCACAGCCATTTGAAAACACAACAATCTGAGCCACTACCCTTGTCAATAGCATTATTTACTATTGCCTATTGTCAAGACTACTGATGAGTACTTACTATTTACTGTACGCACGCTTGTATAGCTCAGTCAGTGGCTGGAGATGGCAGGGTGAGAAGGGCTGTGCTAGTCATCAGCATAGGTCAGGATGGGGTGTGCAGGGTGGTGGGTTACTAGCTACTGGGTTGGGGGACCACTAGCCTCCAGGGAACAGGGATCAGGGTTTTCATTCTTATGCCAGTGATCAGGGCTAGGGGGGAGCACTACACTATGGAAATGGGGATCAGGGGTTAATTTATTTTGTACAGTGATCAGGGCTGAGGAGGACACTTTACTATGGAAATGGGGATCAAGGATTGTATTTTGTACAGTGATCAGGGCTAGGAAGGGGGACACTGCACAATGGAAAAGGTGATTGGGGTTTTTTGTATGTTTCACAGTGATCAGGGCTGGGTTGGGGGAGACATTACACTATGAAAACAGGGATCTGGGGAGTTATTGTATTTTACAGTGTTCGGGGCATGGGAAGGCTGGCCAGGCACACAACACAATGGTGCAGACATGCAGATAAGTCTATAATGGGCATGCAAATAGCCACATTATGCCATGCATGCCCAGTGGGCTCATCTGCATATTTGGGCTGAATAGTGCAAATGGAGGCCACAGCACATACCAGTGCCTGCCGCGCAGCTCTTCTATGGGTGATATTCAGTCCCGCAACTTGGTTGAGCTGTGCCATGCATGGTGACCTCCTGCTGTGCACCGCACAACCAGGATCCAATATTCAACCAGAATGCGCAGTCTGTTTCAATTGCACATTCTATTTGAATATCACACCAGAGCTGGCCGACTCAACTTGTTTGCACAGCACCCCGTTATGCGTGCACATCCAACCGGCTCTGAATATGGGGTTGAATGGGTCCATCTTGTCTGCAAGTAGTTCCCCTTCTTCTCCAGGATCTAGTGTTTATGCAGGATCCTATCCTGTCTGTCCTCCCCCATTATCCTCTCGACTGTTACCAATCTGAGTAACCAAAATCCCTTCACTCTGCTGGCCATGGATCATCTTGGTCATCCTGCATTGCACCCTTTCCAGCCTGTCCCTTGCTTGCTTTATGTGAGACTCCAGAACTGAGCATGTTATTCCAGGTGCAGTCTCACCAGTGACCTATATAAAGGTAGTAGTACCTTCTTTTTCCTGCAGACAATAACTTTCCCAATATATCCCAGCATCCTATTAGTTTTACCATACATCTTGTAATACTTGTTTGATTGTTTGAGGGAGTCATAAATGATAACTTCCATGTCCCTTTCTTCTGCCATAGTGCTCATTTTAACCCCTTCCTTTCAGTACTCTGTCCTGGGTTTTTCTTCTGTAGGTGTATAACCTTGAACATTTTGCTTTTGAATTGCAACTGTCAGACCTTATACTACCTCTCTAGCCTTTGTAGATCTCTTTGTATCTTGCTAATCCCTTCATCACTATCTACTCTACCACAGAGCTTTGTATCATCTGTGAAGATACACCCTAGGATATTGAGGGAGCTCAGGGAGGTACTGGCTGAACCTCTGACTGTGCTGTTCAAACATTCACTGGAGATGGAAATGGTTCTGTAGGACTATAGGAGGGCAAATGTAGTCCCACTTCACTAAAGTGGTAGCTGGGAGGAGGAGGCTGAAAATTGCAGGCCAATCAGCCTGACTTCAGTGGTGTGGAAATTAATAGAATCACTACTGAAGGAAAGGACTGCAGAATATCTCGAAACCGGGGACTTACAGGATCCAAGACAACATGTATTCACAACAGGGAGGTAATGTCAAACATATCTGATAGAATTCTTTGACTGGGTGACCATGGAATTTGACCAGGGCAGAGCCATTGATGTGGCTAACCTAGATTTCAGTAAGGCCTTCAACACCATTCCACATAGGATAATCGTAAACAAGCTGTGTAGCTTGGGAGTTGGTCCAAAGCTGGTAAAAAGGGTAACAAATTGGTTAGGGGATAAGAGACAGAGGGTGGCGGTAAATGGAATTCACTCTAAGGAAGCGAGGGTGGGGTGACACAGGGATCGGTACCGGGACCAGTCCTTTTTAATCTCTTTATTAGCAACATTGCAGAGGGGCAAGAAGGGAAGGTATGCCTTTTTGCAGGGGATACAAACATCTACAGTAGGGTAGACACTCCAGGTGTGTGTATGTGTGTGTGTGAACAGGATAAATTGAGATCTCAGAAAGCTTGAGGAGTGGCCAAAAGTGTGACAACTGCATTTCAATGTAAAGAAGTTCAGAATCATTCACTTAGGGTATAGAAACCCAGGGGCAGAGTACAAGGTGGGAGTGGTACTGATGACCACCAAGCAGGAAATAGACATGGGGGTAATAATCTATGATAACCTAAAGGTGGCCAAACAGTGTGACAAAGCAGTGGGGAGATCTAGTGATATGCCACAGTGCACTGGGAAGGGTCCCAGCAGCAGAAAGAGGGAGGTAGTTAGGTGAGACCTCAGCTAGGGTATTGTATTCGGTTCTGAAGACCATTTCTCCAAAGGACATAGACACCATAGAGGTGGTCCAGAGGAGAGCAACTACAATGGTGCTGGGCATGCATCAAATACCCTATGAAGAGAGACTAATGGACGTGGCAGGGAGCTAGGAAACCTCCTCCCCACCCAGGGACCACCAGAACTGCTGCCTCAGAAGTTGGCAAGAAAAGGACGAGTTGGACTACGGTGGGCTCAGCAATGGTGAAAGTGGTGGAACAGAGTGCATCCCTCCAGTTGAACCTCTCCAAAATTCACATACCATTCTGGCAGAGCATGGTTCCTCTATGGAGGCACCTGCAGTGGAGACCAACGAGGACACTGGGAACCTCCACAAGGAAACCCATAGGAGGATGGCACAAGATCCACAGGGAAAAAGCGGCTCCTGGTGGGGACTTAATTGTTAGGAGGAAGAACTGGAGGAGGAATGGGAGAGGAGGTAAGGTGCCTGCCAGCACTATGGCTTGAAAGGGCAGAAACAAATCCTCAGAATCATGAGAGCAGATGCACGGACAGGAGCTGGACATTATTGTCCACCTAGGGACAAATGACTTAGTTGGGAATGGGATCAGAACAGTGCAGGAGAATTTGTGGCATTAGGGAGGAACCTTAGACAAGTAGTATGCACAGTAACCTTCTAGGAGGCGCTGCCTGTCTATGGCATGCATGAGGCTAGGGTACTCCTCACCCTGGGATTCAATGAATGGTTGAAAAACTGGTGCAGAGCACAGGGTTTTGGCTTCATTGGGGCTGTGGAGGCCATCTGGAGGGATACAGGCTTATACTGGCATGATGATTTGCATCATTTGCATCTATCGGAGGCAGTACAGTGCAGTGGTTTAAGGCTCTGAGTTGCAAATCTGGTGACATACAGCAGACCAGACCAGGGTTTGAATCCCACAGCCACCACTTTCATACTGTGTGACCCCGAGCAAGTCATTTAATTTCCATGTGCTCCCAGGTCACACCTGGAAACAAGCTTCAGCTTAGTGTGCCTTTCCTGGTTAAACAATTCTCCTTTCCTTCCTTTCCTATCAGGAGGAACCAGGATCCTAGATAATAGATTTAAATGCTTCATTGGCAAGCTTTTAAACTAGCCAAGGGAGAGGCACTGAAAAGGAGCAGAGAATTTCAGCCTCCCCACAAAACAGGGTAGTTAGCAAGGTAAACACCAACGTAGAGGTCAATAGGGAGTAGGACAGGGTAAATGGAGAAAAGACAAAGGCAGTAAGTACAGGGATGGGGCTAAAAGGGATAAGGCCATCATAAAATGAAGGGTGATAAGTACCTATGCCCATAGTCTGGGTAACAAGTTTCCTGAACTAGTGGCCTTGATGGAAGAGGGACATATGGACAGTGTGGCAGTCACAGAAACATGGTACACAGAGAACCATGATTTGGATGTCAACATACTGGGGTACACAATCTACAGGAGGGACAGGGAGGGTAAAAAGGAGGAGGTAACTATCTATGTAAGGAAGGGTCAAAGCAATGGAATGAAAGGATAAACAGGAAGGGAGGAGAAAATGTTGGTCACCTTAGAGATAGGATATGGCATCACAATCTGCATGGGGTTGTATACAGACCCCCATATCAGGGAGAAACAGACAAGAATGATAGGAAGCATCCTTAGAATGGCAGAAAGGAAATATTGTTGATGGGGAGCTGAATATGCCATATGTTAACTGGAACACATTTGGTGCAGCCACATCCAAGAGCAGGATCATTTTTGATGCCCTACAGGGAGCATGCCTCAGACAGCTAGTGTTGGAGCCCACTCAGGAGGGAGCAATCTTAGACCTGGTACTCTCAAATGGGGATGGTGAGATGATCTCAGATTTAAAAGTGGGTAGCCATCTGGGAAGAAATACCAACCAAACAATGTGGTTCATGATAAACACAGCCATAGAGTCAAGTCACACAAAAGCAAGGGTACTGGACTTGGAGAGTTGACTTTGGCAAAATAGTAGCATGCCCAAGGAATGTACTAGCAAATGAACAGGAAGGAGGGGTGAAGGAACAATGGGGAAAAATCAAAACTGCCTTCACAGAGGCAAAAAGCTTTTGTGTGAAGCACCTAAACAAAACAAAATGAAAAAAAAATTATGGTTCTCAAAAGAGGTGGTGAGGAAGGTTAAGGAGAAAAAGACAGCATTCAGAAAGTATAAGGAATCATAGAAGAAGCAGGACAGGGAACTGTGTCAGTTAAAGCAGAAGGACATGGGGAAAACAGTCAGATAGCAAAGGCCCAAACTAAGGAAAAGACAGCCAACTCAGTTAAAAAGGGGGATAAAACCTGTTATAGGTACATTAGGGAGTGATAGTAAGGTTTAATAAAGTGGTGGGTGGCTGGGCAGAGGGTGACAGTGAAAAGGCAGAGATACTGAGCGAATACACAAGAGTAGATAAGGGGTAGGTAGCTAAACCAAACAATAGAAGAACTCTGGATTGGGGGTGATACCAGTCCATTCACAGAAGAAAGGGTCCTGAGGTGGACAATGCAATAGTGCCTGACAGGACTCACCCAGAATTCTAAAGAACTAAGGGAGAACTAGTGACACTGCTGACTACCCTTTTACAAATCATGGGAGGATGGCATGACACCCGAGGACAGGAAGAGGGTGGCTGTGACTCCCCTTCATGAAAGTGGGAGCAAGACAGAGGCAGGAAACTACAGACCTGTTAGTTTGACCTCAGTGGTAAGGAAAATAATGGAATCACTTCTGAAAGAAAGAATTGTTGAATACGTAGAGGCCAGTGAGGCACAGGACCCAGGGCAGCATGGATTCACATTGGGAAGGTCATGTCAGATGAATCTAATACATTTATTTGACTAGATGACCAAAGTAGTAGACAAGAAATTGGCTGTGAACATGATCTACCTCTAGACTTTAGCAAGCCATTTGACACAGTCCCACAAGATATTAATAAATAAGTTAGCCAGCCTGGGAGTGGGTCCCAGGGTGGTAGCCTGGTAAAAACTAGAATGGACAACAGGACACAGAGGGTAATAGTAAACAGATTCCACTCCAAAGAAAGGAGGGTTACTAGTGGAATTCTGCAGGGTTCAGTACTGGAGCTGGCCCTCTTTACTGTCTTTATAAGTGACATTGCAGAGGGACTGGATGGAGAAGTATGCCTCTTTGCAGATGACACAAAGATATGCAACAGGGTTCATACACAAGGGGGGTGCAAAGGAAAAGAAGGGACTTGGCAAAGTTGGAGGAATGGTCAAATATATGGCAGCTTAGACTCAATGCAAAGAAGTGCAAAGTAATGCACCTGAGAAACAAAACACAGAGGAAGAGTACACAATGGGAGGGGTAGGTACTAATAACAAAATGGAAAGAGACCTGGGCGTAGTCATATCAGACAATCTAAAGGTAGGCAAGCAATGTGAGAAGGGCAAGGAGGGCTGGGGGATACTGGGATGCATAGGAAGAGGTACCACCAGAAGAAAACAGGAAATTATCATCCCTCTATACAGACAGCTAGTGAGACACCATCTGCAGTACTGCATGCAGTTCTGGAGAACCCATCTCCTTAAAGACATAAACAAGATGGAGACAGTCCAGAGAAGGGCAACTAAAATGATGCAAGGTCTACACCAGAGGCCATATGAAGACAGACTATAGAAGCTTAATATGTATACCCTCAAGGAAAGTAGGTAGAGGGGGGGAGGTACCTCAAGGGAATCAACAAAAGTCCAAGAGGGTAGCATCCTTCAGAAAAAGAGATGTGCAAGAACAAGAGGGCACAATTAGAAGACAAAGGAAGACAGCTCAGGGGCAATGTGAGGAAGTATTTTTTCATGGAGATGGTTGTGAACGTATGGAACAGCCATCCTTAGGAGGTTGTGGGTTAAAAAACAGTAGGGGAATTCAAGACTGCATGGGACAGACATAAAGCAATTCTAGTGGGGATAGCAGGAAGCAGGCTGTTGGTTAACTGGGAACTGCAGCTTATTCAATAGGTAGGGAAATGGGCAGATTGGGTGGGCCAAGTGGTCCTTATCTGCTGTCAAAGTCAATGCTTCTATGTTTCTATGACATCAATTTGTATACCTTGGAGGAAAGGAGGGAAATGGAAGATATAATTGAGACTTTCAGATAACTCCCAAGTATAAATAGGGTTCAAGAGGGAAACATTTTCAGAACAACAGATACTCAAGAACAAGGGTATGCTAAGAAGCAAAGGGGTAGATTCAGGTGACACATGAGGAAGCACTTCTTCACACAAAGAATGGTAGATGCCTGAAAAAGCCTCCTGGTAGAGGCTGTTAGAACAAAAACTATAACGGTTTCAAGAACTCATGGGATAGGCATAAGGGTTTGGAATGGTAGGTTAAAGCTAGAGACCAAGTAGAGTCTGCGGTATAACAGTTGGTAGGGAAAATAAGCAGACTAGGTAGGCCAGGTGGTCCTTATCTGTCAGCAATATCTGTGTAACTTGCCTTGGATGCTCTCTCCAATGTTTCTGATGAACATATTGAACAGGACATGACCAAGGACAAATCACTGAAGCACCAACTTTGACCTCCCTCTCTTCCAATTTGACCTTGTTTATCAACAACTGCTGCTTTCTCTCCTTCAAACAGTTTTACACCCATCTAAATATGCCCCTCCATCACATCCAGCTCCCTAAGCAATCTTCTGTGTGGCACCAAGTTGAAAGCTTTGCCCAAATCAAAGTTCTGTAAATCCACAGCATGGCCCATATCTACCATTTTTGTTACCCAGGTAAAGAAAACTATCAGGTTGGTTTGACAAGACATCCCTGACAGAAACCCATGCTGTTGTTTACTATCCTGTAGAATCTTGCTCTCTAGATAGTCCATAAGGTCCTATTGATCAGTGACTCCATCTGTTTACCTTGTACAGAGGTAAGGCTAACAGGTCTGTAATTTCACAGTTGCTTTTTGTACCCAATACCTTGTGTGATGGGATTATGTTTGTTACACTCCAGTCTTTTGAAACTTCCCTGATCAGAATTGAGCTACTGAAAAGTCATAGTACAAGGGGTTTAGACAGTTCTGCTGCTTATTCCATCAGTGTCCTTGAGTGCATCTCATCTGGACCCGGGGCATCATCTATCTTTAGGGCTTCTAGCTATTGCCAGATCTGTTCACAGTTAAACACTGGCTGATTCATTTTAGGAATGAATCTGACAGCTGCCTTGATGCCACTTTCAGGTAGCAGTCCACTGTCCTCCCTTGTGGAGGCATAGTAAGTAATAGTTAAGGACGGCTGCATTTTGTTCATCTTCCTCTATAACCTTCCCCTTTCTTGTAGCCTAACAATATCCCCTCCCTGCTTCCTTTTTACGGCTGCAGTAGGTGGAGCCTGCAGACATTTTGCATGTACAAAAGGAGCGATGTCATGTTTTCTCTCCGTGGAACTGACTGAAGGTGTAAATTGTCTCCTCTGCCTTACCCTCCTCCAAGAAATGTTTTCCGCCCTCAAATAAATATGCTTTCACGTTAGTCAATGGTTGCAGGGTACTCTTTTCTTTCTTAAATGGGTGGTACAAGAACTGGAACCTGAGTAGTGGGAGGCAGCATTGGGTTTTGAGGGGTAAGATCCACCACCTCCACCCAGAAGCTCCTAAAGATCCATCCCCACCTTTTTTTTATTCATGTGGGAGGGGCATGAGTTGGATCTGTCATACTGGAACAAGACACACTAGTTTGGGACCTGGACTAACCAACAGAACAAATCTGTGGAGTGATAGAGTTGTGGAGCCCCTGCATTTTATTAAGGACTAGAAGAATACAAGTTACTTAATGCCTTCAAACTGCCTTAAAAACTCTTGGAACAAATAATTATCAGAGCCACCTGGGGCATCAGAAGGAAAGAGTAATTAAGGAGTGCCTGAAACTACAGCTCCCAAGGAAAACAATAGACACAGCGTTCTGATTCAAGCTGAAAGAGCCACAGGTTTTTCTTAAACATTTATATGCTAAAAACATAAAGTTCAGCTTTTCAGATGAACAATATTTGTTTACCATATTTAATATCTATCTGTATATATATATATATATATATATATATATATATATACACACACACACATATATATATAGTCTTTTAGTACTTACTGTACAAGCGTTTGAAAGCATTTGTGTTAGAAATGCATTTAAAAATACATGTTTGTCTTTACAGTTAAACATGCAGTTTCATGTGAGGGCACATTTTGGGGAGGGGTTCAAATTATTTTAATCATGGGCACAGTATTTGGTAAACACAGGCCTTTGATGATAAAATATGAAAATGACATAGGTTTAAAACAGTTTTATGTATAAAAACATACAAATATTTCCCCTTTTGAGGTCATATCAGTTCAAGAGTGTGTCATACTAATGGTAATTTACTCTATATTTGCATTTCTGGAAAGAATGAAGCAAGCATCATGACAAATTATTGCCTTATTTCACATTTTCCTTCACACTCATGTTGACATCTACAATATTGCTGTTACAACCATATAAAATGATCTGACCCTTTCTGTATTCTTTCCATAAAAGAGATTAAGTCTCACCAGTGTAACTTAAAAACAAGTATTGCAACCCATGTGTTTTTGCTGTGGATTTTAAATGTTTATATGACCATTATGTACTGGGCAAAACATTTAAAAGCTGTTCTGTTCAGAGCTGACATTAAAATAAAATCTCAACTGTATTTGTTATTTTATTTTATATGGGGCACTAGAAACCAGATGTTAATACATCAGTGAGCACTGATGCCATTTTTCTATATTAGGGAAGTTGTGGTGGAGTTGCCTTGCACATGTTTATACCAGCTGCAATTAACAACTTCTTGTAGAAGCAAAAGACAGGGTGTTTTTTTCCCCCACTTTCTTTTCGCTGATATTATAAACTGAGCCATGAAAAAAGAAAGAACAGATCAGAGCTGACATTAAAAAAATGGGATGTTCCTAGGGTCTGTTGCATATACTATACATTTATTTTCATGGGCGGGGCATGCGGTGGATTAACCATGTTGGAACAAGTGATTATCAGAGCTGCCATCCTCCTGCACATGCCATTTATCATTCATTTAAAATAACACAAATGTAGTTTCACATTTTTACTATGAAGGAAGCAAGAAGATGAACCGGCATGGTTAACAAATACATTGATTGACACCTGTGAATGAGCGGGAGGGCAGTTTTTCTAACATTTGTGGTGGTTTATACTCCCTGGAACCTGCTATTCATGTTTTTGTTGTATCTTGTCCCAGGCAATCTTCCCAGAGTGCAATTTGCTCTATTGTTTAATATCTCTGGGTGTAGGCCAGTGATCTGTTATATTGTCTTTTGTTTCAAATTAACTACATACATCATGGTAGCCAAAGGAGACACTTTGAGACTTAGGGTATGTACAGCATAATTAATAAGTTTTCATATGCAGAATCTTTCCATTCATGTTATTGCTAGACATACTGTAGCGAGCTTGGCTTGAGGAAGGGTTAACATGGTCAGGGCCCCTTAGCAATTGAGATGCATATGCAGCGGTTAAGTCCAGATGGCGCTAACTTACCCTACAACTGTTAAGTGTCAGTCTACATTTTCTTCTCGAAATGGTTACTTTTGAATTTATGTTTTTTTTTTAAATATTTAATATTCTGACTATGTGGTTATGTCATGGACCATAACTGATCTCCAGCCTTAACTCCCCCCCGCCCCAACTTACATAGAAGATAGTGCTTGTAGATAAATCTAATCCAAATCACAGGATCCAAGACAGCATGGGTTTACAAAAGGAAGGTCCTGTCAAACTAATCTCATAGATTTCTTTGACTGGGTAACCAGGGTTGTGGACCAAGGGGGGAGCAGTTGATGTTGCCTACCTTGACTTCACTAAAGCTTTCAATACTGTTCCACAAAGAAGATTGATTAATAAGCTGGGTAGGCTCAGGCTGGGTCAGATGTTGGCCAGCTGGGTGGCAAACTGGTTGATGGGCAGAAAACAGAGAGTGGTGGTAAACGCTATATAGTCAAAAGAGATGCAAGTCACAAGTGGGGTACCTCAGGGATCAGTCCTAGGGCCAGTCCTCTTCAATATCTTCATCACTGACATTGCAGATGGCCTGGAGGGTAAGGTTTGTCTGTTTGCAGATGACACCAAGACCTGCAACAGATTAGATGATCCAGATGGTGTGGGCAGAATGAGAAGAGATCTGGATAAACTAGCAAAATGGTCAGAAGAGTGGCAACTGGTGTTTAACACAAAGAAGTGCAAGATCATGCACATAGGGAAGAGAAACCCTGAAGAAATCTATAGGCTGGGAGAGTAGATGCTGACAATCACAAGGGAAGAAAGAGACTTATGTGTCATCATCACCGATTACCTGAAATCATCCAAGCAGACCTCTAAAGCATTAGGTAAGGCTAGAGGGATGCTGGGGTGTATTAGTAGGGGTATCACAAGTCGGAAGAGGGAGGTAATAATCCCTTTTTACAAGACACTGGTTAGGCCCTATCTGGAGTACTGCATGCAGTACTGGAGGCCACACCCTCACAAGGACATTAACTAAATTGAGGCAGTCCAGAGAAGGGCAACCAAAATGGCCCAGGGACTACATCAGAAAACATATGAAGGCAGATTAACTGAACTCAATAGGTATACCCTAGAGCAAAGGAGGGAGAGAAAGTGATATGATTGAAACATTCAAACACCTTAAGGGCATTAACAAGGTGAAAGAGTCTAACATGTTTCAATATAAGAAATAGCAGGACAAGAGGACACAGCATGAGATTAGAGGGAGGCCAATTAAGGGGTAATGTGAGGAAGTTCTTTTTCACAGAAAGGGTGGTGGATGCATGAACGGCCTATCTCATGAAGTGGTGGATATGAGTACAGTGCAGGGCTTCAAACAGGCATGGGATAGGCATAAGGGAGCAATACAGATGATTATGAATAGATAGGCCACTGACAGAGCAAAGGCCTATGGCACATTCATAAGGTAGAAAAATAAATGGGCAGAATGGATGTGCCTTGCGCGGTCCCTATCTGCCATCAACTTCTATGTTTCTGTTTTGCCACTGTGTTCTGGTGTGTGTGTGTGTGTGTGTGTGTGTGTGTGTGTGTGTGCTTTTGATTCAGTTTCTTGTGTCTTGCATGGAAAACAGTGCTAGTAGATAATCTAATCATGTTGCAGCTGTGATCTGCTGTGTGTGTGTGTTCCTCTGAGGCTGTTCTTGCAACCTAGGAAAGGCAGAAATGATGAGGTATCTCCTCCCTATTCCTGGATGCAAGTTCCCTCTGCCTTGGAAACACCTGCCTGCGGAATAAGGAAGGGTCGCAGGAACCCAGGGAGTGATTACAGGGTGGGGGGGAGTTGATGGTCATCAAACCCACACCCACTCTCTCAGATCAAATGACACCCACATCTTGATGGTCTCTTGCCACTCAGCTCTCATTGGTCAGACTGGTTTCGCCCATTGTTTCCTTCCCCCCGAAATACAACACTCCTCCTCCAACTACTCCCTTACCTCTGCCCTACACAATTACCTTTCCCTCAGCTATTCCTTCTTTAACCCACCTTAATACCTATCCCCAGCTTCTGCATTCCTACCATGACACCCCCAGCAGAGTTCTCAACATCCTGAAGGGGGAAATCAGGAAATGGCTACCCCTTCTCCTCATATTCAGTTCTTGCCTCTCCCCCTCTCTTCTTCACCTGTCTTTCTGGGTCACCAGTGTTTACAACCTAACCCCATCCTTTTTACTCCAACAGCACTTGCATACTACTTCGAGCCTACTCCTGGTACTCTCATGCACTATAAATGGTTCTATCCATTATTACTGTTTGCATGTTTTATATGTTCTTTTGTATGATTTTGGACATGTATACATGTATTGTAATTCACCAATGTTCAACTACTGTTTATTGTACAATAACTTCTGTTCTAACAGTTGCACAATCTTACAATATTGTATTGTCTGTACTACCCACATGGTATTGTAACTGATTATCCTTCACAACCCTGTCTAACCCCTTCCCCCAGGTCACACTGAGAGATGAGCAACTTGTTCTTCAGTGTGCCCTCCTGGTGAAACATTACAATAAATAAATAAATAAGGTTGAGGCATCTGTGAACATCGATTGAGAGCACATCCATTTTTTTTCTCCCTGATCCCTCAGCAGTTTGCAGTAAGCAAAATCATGTTGGCTGTTCAAAAATATACCACATAACAACTCCCAACAAACCAAGAATCGAGAAAGTGTTCCAATCCATACCACATAACCTGTCCAGTCTGAACAGGAACAAGTAAAGTGCTCCAGCCTTGCTGTGTAATCTTTCTCAGCTGAACTGATACTTTGTAAAGTGCTCCTATCCCTACCAAGTAACATCTGCTTATTGAATGGGAATCGGGGAAAGTGCTCCATCTTTAATGCATTAACCCTCCAAACTGGGCAAGGAATTGGGAAACAGATTCCATCACTACTGAGGGATTTTTCTAGACTGAAAAGAGAATCAGGAAAGTATTCTCATCATGACTAAGTACCAATTCACAAGTGTGGAAACAAGGAAGAGGCAGGGAACTATTGACCAGTAAGCCTTGGGGTGGGGTCAAAAGTGGTAAAATAGACACAAAATTGGTTGAGCAACAGGAGTCAGTGGGTAGTAGTAAATGGGGTACATTCAGAGGAGGAGGAAGTGACAAGCGGGGTGCCACAAGAGTCGGTTCTGGGGCCTACACTAGCTAATATCTTCATTAGCAACTTCATAGAGGGGTTGGAAGGGAAAGTGTGCCTGTTCACAGACCATATAAAAATCTGCAACAAGGGTGGACAAACCAGAGGAGCAGACATTTTATTTATTTTTTATTTAGTTTTTGTTACTCAGGTAAGTGAACTAGCCATGAAATGATTATTTTCTTGCATGACCCTGGAGAGTACAACAATCATGAACAAATACATAGCATGAGTACAAAAAATTACATATAGAACAGGTCAATTAGTGAGTAAAAAGATATTCAGCCAGATAACTTAACATGACATCAAATTTCACATAGTGTCAAGGTAAATCATTTTTACAGTATAGGAGAAATAACCCAACAAGGTAATAAGGAATATTGGTTAAAACTGGTCACAACAATGAAGACAATCATGAGTTAGTACGTCAAGGAAAGAGTAAGTTCCTGGCTGGGTAGGATGTACCATCATGACCTACAAGGCAAAACTCTGTATTAAGAGGGGAGGCAAGATTTGCCACTAAGGAGATAGGAAGGTTGAGTGACTGCCAGGGGAGTGGGGTAGTGGATAGTATGGCAGGAAGTAGTTGGAGGTTGAGGAGATTTAAGTAGGATCAAAACAAGTGTGGAGTCTGCGAGAGACAGATGATGGCACAGCCCACTTTTAAAACTGTCATGTGATCTTACCTGTTGAAGTGCTATATGAAAGGTTCCAGAGCTTGGGGCAGGTGAGAAAAAGCACCAGAGTCTTTGGATGTATAACATCTAAGCACATTAAGTAGGGACTTATCTACTGATCTCAGTCCAAGGAGGAGGTTTGAGGTATCAAGCATCACAGCGGCGCTGAAGGAGTTTGATTTCTGATTACTTAGTCAATTAGGAAGCCAACAGAGTATTGTCAGCAGGCAGGGGGTGGAGGGAGTCAGCCCAGGTCTCTATAAAGTTGACAGTGGTGCTTAAGCTGAGGTGATGAGGAGGTGTGCCAACAGATATTATTATATGTTACATCTCCATTTATGGGGGTTTGTTTTATTTGCAGCAACAATGGTGGGAGCACCATATGTGAGATCAAGAAGAAAGATACTTCTGGCAATGGCCAGCTTAGCAGAGGGAGTTAGCATAAAGCTTGTCTTATAGCGACTCCCAGTTTTACATTCACTGCTTTGCAAGTGAATGTATATGTAGATTAAAATCCAGGGGTTGGTGCGAAAGAACACCCTGGTACTTAAGATGTTGCACACTCTATTTGTGTGCCACCTGAGTCTTGTACCAGCAGGGAAGGTTGACATGCCCTGAGCTTAGGGACAGATCCAAATAGCATAGCTTGTGTTTTCTTAGCATTGAGTACAACCTTATGGGCAGGCAGCCAGTTTTGTACATTAGTGAAGTCAGAGGAAAAGGATGTGTTTATGCTGGTGATATTGCTGGAGCTTGAATAGAGTACGAGATCATCTACATAGATAATAGATGAGCACAAATGAAGAACCTTAACTAGATTATTGATAAAAAATTAGAAAAGAAGGGGTCCCAGGATGAGCACTGGGGGACTCCAATGTTGATAATAGCTCTATCAGATAAGGAGTTAAATATCAGGATTTGAGTCCTGTTTGATAGATAGCTTGTGTACCAGTCAACAACTGAGGCTGAAAAGCTCCAAATGCAAAGAGTGGAGAGAAGCAGGGGGTGATCAATGAGATCAATCGCCTTCGTAAGGTCTATAAAAACTGTCCTGTCAGTAGACCAACATCCATGTTGGTGACAGTATCAGTCATGCATTTGAGAAGAACTGTGGAGGTACTATGACCTTTCCGAAACCATGCTGAGTTTCCGAGAGAAGACTATGGTATACCATAGCTGCAGTGACTCCCTGACAGCGAAGACCATCACAGCGACAGGATTTGGGCAAAATCAGCTTGTTGCTGTGATGATCTCTGCAGGCCAGGGGATTGCCTCACAGGGTTTTGTGCCCCCCCCCGTCCAACTCGGAGTTGGAATCCTAGAGACCTGGTGTGTGGGGGGTTCGAGGGGTACATCCTCCTGATGGAAATATGGAGGCATCCCCGACACCGCATTGCTGACACTCTGCAATGCAGCTGTACCCGTCAGGGATGTCTCCGTGACCGCTGTCACTGTGGCATGGTAAAACTGAAGGCTATACTTTGTGAGGTACTCAGTGGTTTGAGTTGCAACTAGTTTGATGAGAAAGGACTTGATAAAACTAGAGGAGTGTGTCAAGGTATGGCAGCTGGGATTCAATCATAAAAAGTGTATGATTATGCATATACAGTAGGGCACAAGAACCCAAAGACAACGTATCACCTGGGAGGAGAGGAGCTGGCAACAACTAGACAGGAAAGGGACCTGGGAGTCATGATAACCGATTACTTAAAAGTGGCAAGTCAGTGTGAAAGAGCAGTAGGAAAAGCTATAGAATGCTGGGGTGTATAGGAGGGTATAACAAGTAGGAAAGAGAGGTGGTATTGCCTCTGTATGGGTCATTGGTAGGCCCCACCTGGAGTACTGTGCCCAAGTTCTGAAGGCCCCATCTCAGGCAGGACATTAATCAAGTAGAGGTGGTACAGAGAAGGCAACCAAGATGGTTCAGGGAATGCATCAGAAAAGCTATGATGACAGACAGAGGATTAAATATGTACTCCCTGGAGGACAGAAGGAAGGGGCATGGTAGAGACATTTAAATATCTCAAGGGAATAAATAAGGTACACAATGGCAGCATTCTTAAGAAAAGAAGCACAACGACAAGGGGACACGACATGCTGATGGGGGGGGGGGGCTACCGGAAATGTGAGGTAATACGTCTTCACGGAGAGAGTGGTGGATGCCTGGAATAAACTACCAGTGGAGGTGGTGAGTGCAAACACCTTGGGGGAATTTAAGTATGCATGGGATAGACAAAGGGAGGCTCTGGAAAACAGGGATGGAGGGAAGTAAGTTTGCAGGTCAGGTAGGATCTGTTGTTCATAAGTAGGCACGAAGCTTGGCAACTGGGGCAGATTTGATGGACCAATGGATCTTCTTCTGCTGACTCATACTATGTAACTATATAAGTAACCCCCCAGCTGAACCAGGAGTTGATAAATTGCTCCCTTCCCTACAGCATAACCCTTCCCACCAGAACAAAGAATTAAAAAAGTGTTCCTATTTCTACCGCAAAACTAGTTCCAGTTAAACAGCAGTCGGGAAAGTGTTCTTGAGTTCCAGTCCTCCCATTCCTACTATGTAAGCCCTCATAACAGAACAGGGAATTAATAAGCTCCTCCCATCCCTAGCATGTAACCCTTCACAAATGAACTGGGAAGTGGTAAATTGTTCCCATCCATACCATGTAACCCCCTAACAACTGAACTGGGAAGGGAACTGGTAATCTCCTCCCATCCCTACCATGTAACATTTGCTAAGTGAGCAGAGAACTGATAAGCTGCTCCCTTCCCTGCTGAGTAGCCCTTCACAACTGATCTGGGGACTGGTAAACTGCTCCCATTTATACCATGTAACCCCTCATGACTAAATTGGGAACCAGTAAACTGCTCCCGTTTCATCCATCTAACTCCTCACAACTAAACTGGTATCCAACAAACTGCTCCCATCCCTACCACATAACCCTCACAACTGAACTAGGAACTGGTAAACTGCTTCAAACCCTGCTGCATAACACCTTCCAACAGAATAAAAACTAGGAAAGTGTGTCAATATTGTACTTACCAAGTAATTCCTCCCTGTTGAACAGGAAATTGGGAAAGTGTTCCTATCCTTGTAGCAGAGCCTTTCTTAGAATAAAACTCTCTCTTACCCATCACTATCCCTCATGTCATAGAAAAACATAAAATAATGGCCGATAAAAGCCTAGTAGCCTATCCAGTCTGTCTAATTTTGAGACTGTGCCCTCATCAGTCCCCCCCCACCACAGCCAGCCATTTCCCTTATGCACAATTTCCATGTGCCAGTCCCAATGATTCTGAAACCCTAAATCCTGGTGGCATCAAAGTGCATCCACCATGACGTGCTGGTGGCCTTTCTCTTTTTTTTCTTCCCATCCATTCTGTCATACCTCAAATCCCCTGCTATACTGAATTTCTTTTTATACAACATACAATAAATCAAGTCCCTTATGTATATTCACTTAAATTGTATCTTTCATGTTGTTTTGAGGTAAGAAATAGTTTAATCTATTGCCTTTGTAATTGGGTCTATAGAGAACATTGTGGCCCCATAAAATTGTGCAGATGGCCACATGCACCCACGGTGGCTTCATTTGAGAAACACTTGCCTATCCCCTTCCTCTTTAGGACCTTCCCACTGTTTTAGTCTTGATTACCTCCTCTGGAAGCTTGCTCCTGTCTGTCACCTTTCTTTCTGTAAAAAAGCAGTTCCTGGCATAATTATCTAGCCCTCCCCCCCCACCAGTTTCAAGGAGTTACCGCTGATACCCATGTTACCGCTGACTGTGAACAGCTCAAAGCATTCCATCTTGCTAACTCAGCAGTGGTACTTGGGGGAGGGGTAGACATCTCGGACAGACTAGATGGACAGCACAGTCTTCATCTGCCAGCAAATTCTTATGTTCTTACTTCTCAGTCTTGTTGTCCCTCTTTCTTCTGTCTTCCAACATGCATGTTGAGATCTGACAAATCCTTCTCAAAGGACATATTCTGTTGCCCTTGTATCATTTTGGTGTCTTGTATCTACACTACCTCTAACCTGTCTCTGTTCTTTCTCAAGTGTGGGTTTCACAACTGCTTACAATACCCAAGCGACAGCAAACTAGGGATCTGTTCAGGGACTGTATTACCTCTCTCCATCTGCTAGTGATCCCTCTCCCTATGCACCTTAGCATTTGTTTTGCCTTGCACCTCAGCATTATTTTTGCCTTGTACCTCAGCATTTGTTTTGCCTTGCACCTCAGCATTTGTTTTGCCTTGCACCTCAGCATTTTTTTTTTGCCTTGCCCACTGTCCTACTACATTGTGCAGATGCCGTCATGTTCTCCATTGTACCCCCAGGTCCCTTTCCTCTGATGTGCTATCCACTATATCCCTATTCATACTATACTCGGTTCTAGGGTTCCTGGCCCATATGTGCATTACCTTGCACTTTATGCATTACATTTCAATAGTCACACCCTTGACCATGTCTCCGGATTTTACAGATCATTCTTTATGGCTCTCATACCATCCTCAGTGCTCACTCTTCTTGACACATTGGTGTCATCAGCCAGTAGGCATATTTTTTCCTGAATCTCTTTCCATATGTCACAAATAAATGTGCTAAGGGAGTTGGTCCTAGAATGTATCCCTAGAGCACTCTGCTTGTGCTTTCCCTTTCCCACTGAGGGTTTTCCATTTTAGGACCACCTTCTGAGTCTTCCCACTTGGTTCACACACAACTCCCTCACTCTCCTGTAATCATATCCACACCTTCAGGTCACCTAGCTTCTTTATCAGTCTCTCATTTGGAACTGAGATGAAGACTTTGCTGAAGTCTAGGTACAAAACATCATCTGCCCCACTCCTATCCATGGCCTTTGTCACCCGAACAAACAATTCAATCGGGTAACTTGGCATAACTTCCTCACTGACACGTGGTAGTGACCTCCTGATGGTTGTCATGCTGCAGACTGGCAAAGTTCCTCAGTCCTCCACAGTAAATTCTAAATGGAAATAATTTGGTAGGTTTGCCTTACGCTTCTCATCCTCTTCGCATTCCTCTCTCTTCTTTAGCCTGATCACTCCTTCCTTGGTTTTGTGTTGTTCTCAAATATAGCAGAAAAAAGGTTGTTATCTTCCCTTACCCCATTTGCTGGCCTTAGTTCTGCCTCCACCTTTCTCTCACTACAACCATCACATTGCTTTGTGTTTCCAGTGAGTCCCCCCAGTACAGCAGGCATCAGCAGTCACAGGTATGGGAGGGGAAAAGCAAAGGTAGGGAGAAGGGGACAGGCTATATTATTATTTTGATAAATGTTGCAGTGTATCAGAGGTTTCACTAGGAGTCGGATGTGGAATCAGAAATTCCGATTCTGGCTCCAACATTTTGATTGGTGTTGGAGTCAGAGCCTGAATCAGAGTTTCTGTTAATCCACTGAATTCAAATGGAATAGAGTTAGCATTGTATAATCCTTAGATATAAGTGATGTCATATCAGTTAACCCCTTTGCTTTCTGGCATGCTGCCCCCGGATGAAGTGACAAAATGCTATACCTTCACAAAAAATAAATAATTTTCTAGAGTGTTGTTGACTTACTTCTGTCTTATTTTTAATTTTCAGATTTCATGTGGATTTATAATGTCTTCTTTTCAGAAAATAATGTTTTCCCACAGCCATTTGTTGGGGTGGTTAATGACGACTTATGTAGTGTTTTCAAATAATGGAAATTAAAAATGGATTGAGATAAAATATACTTTTTATGTCACAATGGATTTTTTTTCTTACAGTATATGCCACATTACCAGATCCTTTAATCATGTTTTCCGTTATAAGTTGTTTTTATTTCATTTTGAGTAAATGAATGCTCATAAGACAAAAGTGTGATTGTCACGTTTTAAGCAATTATAGATGGTACTTTTACAAATTCATTTTTACACAAATGTTGTCTTCAGTCAGTTAACTGAAACTGTTAAGTATGATGCTGAAAGGTGACTGCATGTTCCATTATGACATTATGAAGCAAGCTTTAATCCCATTGGTAATGTATCCCAGTATACATATATGAGGAAATTCGGTGTTAGGATTGAAAACCCCCCTTGGACCCCTCAGCCCACCCCCCCAACCGGTATTGGGGTGTACACATGTGTAAAGCAGCAGAAGAAGAATAAGAGAATGGGATGAGAGTTTGGACCGACAAAGTCAATACACACTCCAATGCTGGTTGGGGAGTGGGCTGGGGGTTCCAAGGGGAGTTTTCAACCCTAACACCGAATTTCCTCACTTTTGTCACTGTGGAACAACCCTAACTAATGCATTAAACTGAGTTTTTTGCCTCTAATTTCCCTTCTTTTTGAGAATGATAACCAGAAATAGTGAATGTAATGCAGCGGCAGGAGCGCGGGGTCCTCCCACCACGTGATGTCTTGTGGCATAGTAACAGGAACAGCAACAGAAAGAGGAGTGTTAACAGTGGCACACATGGTAATGCAAGCGCGAATGAGAACAGAAAGGGTAACGCACACGGTGGCGTAGACGGGAATGGTCTGCCACATGATGTTTTGTCACATAGTAACATGGTGCCTGCAAACGGAAATATCAATGGGCATGGTGACACAAAGTGAAACAGAAAAAGAAACAGTACTGTAGACACAAATGGCAAAAAATAACAGAAATGCAAGCACAAAGGAAAACGCAAAGGATAACGCACATGGTAGCATAGCCGTTAGATAAGGAAATGGGTCCGGAACTGCAAGCGGAGCAGACATGATAACAGTAATGTAAGCGCACTGGCTGGTTTCCCCAAAGCTGCATGAAGAAGACAGTGAGTACAAAGAATGTATGCATAATAATGGGTACTGGAGCAGAAAATGAGGACTTGGAATACTAAATAGGTTATATCTCAGGAACCGTGTGGCGTAGAAACAAAAGTCATATGATTTACAACTGTCCTGGCTAGTTTCATTTTGTTACTCTGTCCTGAAAGATTATTTCACTGTGACTGAAAGAAATCACATTTTGGGACTGAGCAATGAAATGGAAATGCCTTTGTGCATGAGGTGAGGTCCTGAAAAGCCCATGTGGAATATCCAGTGCAGAAATACCCAAGTTATGCATGGTCATTGACATTTTCCTTCTCATGCATGTAACTTTGGCAATTTATATTTTCACTCCAAGTTTTCAACATAGCCAATTTTCTTACCACCTCATGAGCAATACAGCTGCATTTCTCACATCCTGCCTAAAATGTGCTTTTGCGCCTGTGACGTGGAATGGTGTGGTCAATGTGCAAAATCACCTTTCAGATTGAGTAACAAAATGACGGTGCCCGTATTCATAATGTAGAGTTCCAAAAAGGCGATGTTGAAATTTTGGAGCAAAAGTAACAAAGAATGCCTGAGTTACACAAAATCAATGACATTTTCCTATGCATGCATGTAACTGCCAATCATTTATATTTTCACTCCAAAGTTTGATTATAGCCATTTCTTCACAGCACCTCATGAATATTACAGCTGACTTTTCTCACATCCTGTCCAAAATGTGTTTTCACAGCTGTGGCAGAGAATGGCATTTTGCCATGGATTAAGAAATTTACACCTACAGTATGAGGGTTATAAGGTGGGGTGATAAGAAGCCTAGGTCAGAAATTTGGGCCACAATGTGAAAAAAATGACAAACTTATGTGTATTTGTTGCAATTTTTTTGACACAGCTATTTCAAAAAGTAAAGAGATTAATTGCAAAAAACTCTGTTTTACAAAACCAGTCAGGGTTTGCATTACACCTTAAAAAAGTATAGAAATTCAATGTTAGGGTTAATATGTGTATCAGCACAACAACACCAATCTCTGCAAACATTAGAAACAAAACAGTTATTTGGTATATCCCTTGGTGTCCATATACATGCAGTCACCTTTCAGCATCATACTAAACAGTTTCAGTTAACTGACTGAAGACAACATTTGTGTAAAATGAATTTGTAAAAGTACCATCTATAATTGCTTAAAATGTGACAATCACACTTTTGTCTTATGAGCATTCATTTACTCAAAATGAAATAAAAACAACTTATAACGGAAAACATGATTAAAGGATCTGGTAATGTGGCATATACTGTAAGAAAAAAATCCATTGTGACATAAAAAGTATATCTTATCTCAATCCATTTTTAATTTCCATTATTTGAAAACACTACATAAGTCGTCATTAACTACCCCAACAAATGGCTGTGGAAAACATTATTTTCTGAAAAGAAGACATTATAAATCCACATGAAATCTGAAAATTAAAATAAGACAGAAGTAAGTCAACAACACTCTAGAAAATGATTTATTTTTGTGAAGGTATAGCATTTTGTCACTTCATCCGGGGGCAGCATGCCTGAAAGCAAAGGCGTTAACTGATATGACATCACTTATATCTAAGGATTATACAATGCTAACTCTATTCCATTTGAATTCAGTGGATTAACAGAAACTCTGATTCAGGCTCTGACTCCAACACCAATCAAAATGTTGGAGCCAGAATCGGAATTTCTGATTCCACATCCGACTCCTAGTGAAACCTCTGATACACTGCAACATTTATCAAAATAATAATATAGCCTTTCCCCTTCTTCCTACCTTTGTTTTTCCCCCTCCCTTACCTGTGACTGCTGATGCCTGCTGTACTGGGGGGACTCACTGGAAACACAATGGAATGTGATGGTTGTAGTGAGAGAAAGGTGGAGGCAGAACTAAATGCAGCAAATGGGGTAAGGGAAGGTAACAACCTTTTTCTGCTATATTTGAGAACAACACAAAACCAAGGAAGGAGTGATCAGGCTAGAGAAGAGAGAGGAATGCGAAGAGGATGAGAAGCGTAAGGCAAACCTACCAAATTATTTCCATTTAGAATTTACTGTGGAGGACTGAGGAACTTTGCCAGTCTGCAGCATGACAACCAGCAGGATGTCACTACCACGTGTCAGTGAGGAAGTTATGCTAAGTTACCCTATTGAATTGTTTGTTCGGGTGACAAAGGCCATGGATAGGAGTGGGGCAGATGATGTTTTGTACCTAGACTTCAGCAAAGTCTTCATCTCAGTTCCAAATGAGAGACTGATAAAGAAGCTAGGTGACCTGAAGGTGTGGGATATGATTACAGGAGAGTGAGGGAGTTGTGTGTGTGAACCAAATGGGAAGACTCAGAAGGTGGTCCTAAAATGGAAAACCCTCAGTGGGAAAGGGAAAGCACAAGCAGCTCTAGGGATACATTCTAGGACCAACTCCCTTAGCACATTTATTTGTGACATATGGAAAGAGATTCAGGAAAAAATATGCCTACTGGCTGATGACACCAATGTGTCAAGAAGAGTGAGCACTGAGGAAGGTATGAGAGCCATAAAGAATGATCTGGAAAATCCGGAGACATGGTAAAGGGTGTGACTATTGAAATGTAATGCATAAAGTGCAAGGTAATGCACATATGGGCCAGGAACCCTAGATCAGAGTATAGGATGAATAGGGATATAGTGGATAGCACATCAGAGGAAGGGACCGGGGTACAATGGAGAACATGACGGCATCTGCACAATGTAGTAGAACAGTGGGCAAGGCAAAAAATGCTGAGGCACAAAGCAAAAAATGCTGAGGTGCAAGGCAAAACAAATGCTAAGGTGCATAGGGAGAGGGATCACTAGCAGATGGAGAGAGGTAATACAGTCCCTGAACAGATCCCTAGTTTGCTGTCACTTGGGTATTGTAAGCAGTTGTGAAACCCACACTTGAGAAAGAACAGAGACAGGTTAGAGGTAGTGTAGATACAAGACACCAAAATGATACAAGGGCAACAGAATATGTCCTTTGAGAAGGATTTGTCAGATCTCAACATGTGCATGTTGGAAGACAGAAGAAAGAGGGGCAACAAGACTGAGAAGTAAGAACATAAGAATTTGCTGGCAGATGAAGACTGTGCTGTCCATCTAGTCTGTCCAAGATGTCCACCCCTCCCCCAAGTACCACTACTGAGTTAGCAAGATGGACTGCTTTGAGATGTTCACAGTCAGCGGTAACATGGGTATCAGCGGTAACTCCTTGAAACTGGTGTGGGGGGGGCTAGATAATTATGCCAGGAACTGCTTTTTTACAGAAAGAAAGGTGACAGACAGGAGCAAGCTTCCAGCGGAGGTAATCAAGACTAAAACAGTGGGAAGGTCCTAAAGAGGAAAGGGATAGTCTAGTGTTTCTCAAATGAGGCCACTGTGGGTGCACTGTGGGTGCATGTGGCCATCTGTACAATTTTATGGGGCCACAATGTTCTCTATAGACCCAATTACAAAGGCAATAGATTAAACTATTCCTTACCTCAAAACAACATGAAAGATACATTTTAAGTGAATATACATAAGGGACTTGATTTATTGTTATGTTGTATAAAAAGAAATTCAGTATAGCAGGGGATTTGAGGTATGACAGAATGGATGGGAAGAAAAAAAAGAGTGAGGCCACCAGCACATCATGGTGGATGCACTTTGAGGCCACCAGGATTTAGGGCTTCAGAATCATTGGGACTGGCACATGGAAATTGTGCATAAGGGAAATGGCTGGCTGTGGTGGGGAAGGGGACTGATGAGGGCACAGTCTCAAAATTAGACAGACTGGATAGGCTACTAGGCTTTTATCGGCCATTATTTTATGTTTTTCTATGACATGAGGGGATAGTGATGGGTAAGAGGAGTTTTATTCAGTTAAGAAAGGCTCTGCTACAAGGATAGGAACACTTTCCCAATTTCCTGTTCAACAGGGAGGAATTACTTGGTAAGTACAATATTGACACACTTTCCTAGTTTTTATTCTGTTGGAAGATGTTATGCAGCAGGGTTTGAAGCAGTTTACCAGTTCCTAGTTCAGTTGTGAGGGTTATGTGGTAGGGATGGGAGCAGTTTTCTGGATACCAGTTTAGTTGTGAGGAGTTAGATGGATGAAACGGGAGCAGTTTACTGGTTCCCAATTTAGTTGTGAGGGGTTACATGGTATAAATGGGAGCAGTTTACCAGTCCCCAGATCAGTTGTGAAGGGCTACTCAGCAGGGAAGGGAGCAGCTTATCAGTTCTCTGCTCACTTAGCAAATGTTACATGGTAGGGATGGGAGGAGATTACCAGTTCCCTTCCCAGTTCAGTTGTTAGGGGTTACATGGTATGGATGGAAACAATTTACCACTTCCCAGTTCATTTGTGAAGGGTTACATGCTAGGGATGGAGGAGCTTATTAATTCCCTGTTCTGTTATGAGGGCTTACATAGTAGGAATGGACTGGAACTCAAGAACACTTTCCGACTGCTGTTTAACTGGAACTAGTTTTGCGGTAGAAATAGGAACACTTTTTTGATTCTTTGTTCTGGCGGGAGGGGTTATGCTGTAGGGAAGGGAGCAATTTATCAACTCCTGGTTCAGCTGGGGGGTTACTTATATAGTTACATAGTATGAGTCAGCAGAAGAAGATCCATTGGTCCATCAAATCTGCCCCAGTTGCCAAGCTTCGTGCCTACTTATGAACAACAGATCCTACCTGACCTGCAAACTTACTTCCCTCCATCCCTGTTTTCCAGAGCCTCCTTTGTCTATCCCATGCATACTTAAATTCCCCAAGGTGTTTGCACTCACACCTCCACTGGTAGTTTATTCCAGGCATCCACCACTCTCTCCGTGAGAGACGACATTCACATTTCGTAGCCCCCATCAGCATGTCGTGTCCCCTTGTCGTTGTGCTTCTTTTCTTAAGAATGCTGCCATTCTGTACCTTATTTATTCCCTTGAGATATTTAAATGTCTCTACCATGCCCCCCTTTCCCTTCTGTTCTCCAGGGAGTACATATTTAATTCCCTCTGTCTGTCATCATAGCTTTTCTGATGCATTCCCTGAACCATCTTGGTTGCCCTTCTCTGTACCACCTCTACTTGATTAATGTCCTGCCTGAGATGGGGCCTTCAGAACTTAGACACTGTACTCCAGGTGGGGCCTTACCAATGACCCATACAGAGGCAATACCACCTCTCTTTTCCTACTTGTTATACCCCTCCCTATACACCCCAGCATTCTATAGCTTTTCCTACTGCTCTTTCACACTGACTTGCCACTTTTAAGTAATCGGTTATCATGACTCCCAGGTCCCTTTCCTGTCTAGTTGTTGCCAGCTCCTCTCCTCCCAGGTGATACGTTGTCTTTGGGTTCTTGTGCCCTACTGTATATGCATAATCATACACTTTTTATGATTGAATCCCAGCTGCCATACCTTGACACACTCCTCTAGTTTTATCAAGTCCTTTCTCATCAAACTAGTTGCAACTCAAACCACTGAGTACCTCACAAAGTATAGCCTTCAGTTTTACCATGCCACAGTGACAGCGGTCACGGAGACATCCCTTGATGGTACAGCTGCATTGCAGAGTGTCAGCAAGCGGTGTCGGGATGCCTCCATATTTCCATCAGGAGGATGTACCCTCGAACCCCCACACACCAGGTCTCTAGGATTCCAACTCCGAGTTGGACGGGGGGGGGCAAAAAACCCTGTGAGGCAATCCCCTGGCCTGCAGAGATCATCACAGCAACAAGCTGATTTTGCCCAAATCCTGTCGCTGTGATGGTCTTCGCCGTCAGGGAGTCACTGCAGCTATGGTATACCATAGTCTTCTCTCAGAAACTCAGCATGGTTTCGGAAAGGTCATAGTACCTCCACAGTTCTTCTCAAATGCATGACTGATACTGTCACCAACATGGATGTTGGTCTACTGACAGGACAGTTTTATAGACCTACGAAGGCGATTGATCTCATTGATCACCCCTGCTTCTCTCACTCTTTGCACTTGGAGCTTTTCGCCTCAGTTGTTGACTGGTACACAAGCTATCTATCAAACAGGACTCAAATCATGAAATTTAACTCCTCCTTATCTGATAGAGCTATTATCAACATTAGGTCCCCAGTGCTCCATCCTGGGACCCCTTCTTTTCTAATTTTTTATCAATAATCTAGTTAAGGTTCTTCATTTGTGCTCATCTGTTACCTATGTAGATGATCTCATACTCTATTCAAGCTCCAGCAATATCACCAGCATAAACACATCCTTTTCCTCTGACTTCACTAATGTACAAAACTGGCTGCCTGCCCATAAGGTTGTACTCAATGCTAAGAAAACACAAGCTATGCTATTTGGATCTGTCCCTAAGCTCAGGGCATGTCAACCTTCCCTGCTGGTACAAGACTCAGGTGGCACACAAATAGAGTGTGCAACATCTTTTAAGTACCAGGGTGTTCTTTCGCACCAACCCCTGGATTTTAATCTACATATACAATTCACTTGCAAAGCAGTGAATGTAAAACTGGGAGTCGCTTATAAGACAAGCTTTATGCTAACTCCCTCTGCTAAGCTGGCCATTGCCAGAAGTATCCTTCTCCTTGATCTCACATATGGTGCTCCAACCATTGTTGCTGCAAATAAAACCAACCCCCATAAATGGAGATGTAACATATAATAATATCTGTTGGCACACCTCCTCATCACCTCAGCTTAAGCACCACTGTCAACTTTACAGAGACCTGGGCTGACTCCCTCCACCCCCTGCCTGCTGACAATACTCTGTTGGCTTCCTAATTGACTCAGTAATCAGAAATCAAACTCCTTCAGCGCTCGCTGTGATGCTTATACCTCAAACCTCCTCCTTTGGACTGAGATCAGTAGATAAGTCCCTACTTAATGTGCTTAGATGTTATACATCCAAAGACTCTGGTGCTTTTTCTCACTCTGCCCCCAAGCTCTGGAACTCCTTTCATATAGCACTTCAACAGGTAAGATCACATGACAGTTTTAAAAGAGGGCTGTGCCATCATCTGTCTCTCGCAGACTCCTACACTTGTTTTGATCCTACTTAAATCTCCTCAACCTCCAACTACTTCCTGCCATACTATCCACTACCCCACTCCCCTGGCAGTCACTCAACCTTCCTATCTCCTTAGTGGGCAAATCTTGCCTCCCCTCTTAATACAGAGTTTTGCCTTGTAGGTCATGATGGTACATCCTACCCAGCCAGGAACTTACTCTTTCCTTGATGTACTGACTCATGATTGTCTTCATTGTTGTGACCATTTTTAACCAATATTCCTTATTACCTTGTTGGGTTATTTCTCCTATACTGTACAAATTATTTACCTTGACACTACGTGAAATTTGATGTCATGTTAAGTTATCCGGCTGAATATCTTTTTACTCACTAATTGACCTGTACTATATGTAATTTTTTGTACTCATGCTATGTATTTGTTCATGATTGTTGTACTCTCCAGGGTCGTGCAAGAAAATAGTCATTTCATGGCTAGTTCACTTACCTGAGTAACAAAACTAATAAAAAATAAATAAAATGTCTGCTCCTCTGGTTTGTCCACCTGTTGCAGATTTTTATATGGTCTGTGAACAGGCACACTTTCCTTCAACCCCTCTATGAAGTTGCTAATGAAGATATTAGCTAGTGTAGCCCCAGAACCGACTCTTGTGGCACCCGCTTTCACTTCCTCCTCCTCTGAATGTACCCCATTTACTACTACCCACTGACTCCTGTTGCTCAACCAATTTTGTGTCTATTTTACCACTTTTGACCCCACCCCAAGACTACTCAGCTTACTTACTAATCTCTGTCTAAGACTGTATTAAAGGCCTTCCTGAAATCATGGTAGGCTACATCTACCTCCCCCCAATCCACCACTTTTGTCACCCACCAAAGACCTTTACTGGGTTCATTTGACATGGTATTCCACCATATTGTCTTGGATGCTGCAACCCATTTGTAGTCAGGTACTCCACCATCCTTTGCTTTACTAATGTTTCCATGGTTTTCCCTGCCACTGATGTCAGGCTTACTGGTCAATAGTTCCCTGCCTCTTCCTTGTTTCCACACTTGTGAATTGGTAATTAGTCATGATGGGAATACTTTCCTGATTCTCTTTCAGTCTAGAAAAATCCCTCAGTAGTGATGGAATCTGTTTCCCATTTCCTTGCCCAGTTCGGAGGGTTAATGCATTAAAGATGGAGCACTTTCCCAATTCCCATTCAATAAGCAGATGTTACTTGGTAGGGATAGGAGCACTTTACAAATTATCAGTTCAGCTGAGAAAGATTACACAGCAAGGCTGGAGCACTTTACTTGTTCCTGTTCAGACTGGACAGGTTATGTGGTATGGATTGGAACACTTTCTCGATTCTTGGTTTGTTGGGAGTTGTTATGTGGTATATTTTTGAACAGCCAAAATGATTTTGCTTACTGCAAACTGCTGAGGGATCAGGAAAAAAAAATGGATTTGCTCTCAATCGATGTTCACAGATGCATCAACCGTATTTATTTATTTATTGTAATGTTTCACCAGGAGGGCACACTGAACAACAAGTTTCTCATCTCTCAGTGTGACCTGGGGGAAGGGGTTACACAGGGTTGTGAAGGATAATCAGTTACAATACCATGTGGGTAGTACAAACAATACAACACTGTAGATTGTGCAACTGTTAGAACAGAAGTTATTGTACAATAAACAGTAGTTGAACATTGGATAAATTACAATACATGTATACATGTCAAAATCATACAAAGAACATATAAACATGCAAAACAGTAATAATGCGATAGAACCATTTATAGTGCATGAGAGTACCAGGAGTAGGCTCGAAGTAGTATGCAAGTGCTGTTGGAGTAAAAAGGATGGGGTTAGGTTGTGCACACTGGTGACCCAGAAAGACAGGTGAAGAAGAGAGGGGGAGAGGCAAGAACTGAATATGAGGAGAAGGGGTAGCCATTTCCTGATTTCCCCCTTCAGGATGTTGAGAACCCTGCTGGGAGTGTCATGGTAGGAATGCAGAAACTGGGGATAGATATTAAGGTGGGTTAAAGAAGGATAGCTGAGGGAAAGGTAATTGTGTAGGGCAGAGGTAGGGAGAAGTTGGAGGAGGAGTGTTGTATTTCGGGGAAGAAACAATGGGCGAAACCAGTCTGACCAATGAGAGCTGAGTGGCAAGAGACCATCAAGATGCGGTGTCATTTGATCTGAGAGAGTGGGTGTGGGTTTGATGACCATCAACTCCCCACACCCTGTAATCCTCCCTGGGTTCCTCGACCCTTCCTTATTCCAGGCAGGTGTTTCCAAGGCAGAGGAACTTGCATCCAGGAATAGGGAGGAGATACTCATCATTTCTGCCTTCCTAGGTTGCAACAACAGCCTCAGAGGAACACACACACACACACACACACACACACACACACACACAGCAGAACACAGCTGCAACATGTTAGATTATCTACTAGCACTGTTTTCCATGCAAGACACAAGAAACTGAATCAAAAGCACACACACACACACACACACACACACACACACACACACACACCAGAACACAGTGGCAAAATAGAAACATAGAAGTTGATGGCAGATAAGGACCGCAAGGCACATCCAGTCTGCACATTTCTTTTTCTGCCTTATGAATGTGCCATAGGCCTTTGCTCTGTCAGTGGCCTATCTATTCATAATCATCTGTATTGCTCCCTTATGCCTATCCCATGCCTGTTTGAAGCCCTGCACTGTACTCATATCCACCACTTCATGAGATAGGCCATTCATGCATCCACCACCCTTTCTGTGAAAAAGAACTTCCTCACATTACCCATTAATTGGCCTCCCTCTAATCTCATGCTGTGTCCTCTTGTCCTGCTATTTTTCTTATATTGAAACATGTTAGACTCTTTCACCTTGTTAATGCCCTTAAGGTGTTTCAATGTTTCAATCATATCATTCTCTCCCTCCTTTGCTCTAGGGTATACCTATTGAGTTCAGTTAATCTGCCATCATATGTTTTCTGCTGCAGTCCCTGGGCCATTTTGGTTTGCCTTCTCTTGGACTACCTCAATTAATTTAATGTCCTTGTGAGGTGGTGTAATGGCCACAGTACTGCATGCAGTACTCCAGATAAAGACCTAACCAGTGTGTCTTGTAAAGGGATTATTACCTCCCTCTTCCAGGCTGTGAAACCTCTACCCACACCCCAGCCTACCTGCTACCTTTGGGTCTGCCGGATGATTTCAGGTAATCTGTGAGATGACACATAAGTCTCTTTCTTCCTTGTGATTGTCAGCATCTACCCTCCCAGCCTATGGATTTCTTCAGGGTTTCTCTTCCCTATGTGTTTGATCTTGCACTTGTTTGTATTAAACACCAGTTGCCACTCTTCTGAGCCTTTTGCTAGGTTGTCCAGATCTCTTCTCATTCTGCCCACCATCTGGATCATCTAATCTGTTGCAGGTCTTGGTGTCATCTGCAAACAGACAAACCTACCCTTCAGGCCATCTGCAATGTCAGTGATGAAGATATAAGAGGACTGGCCCCAGAACTGATCCCTGAGGTACCCACTTGTGACTTGCATCTCTTTTGACTATATAGCATTACCACCACTCTGTGTTTCTGCCCATCAACCAGTTTGCCACCCAGCTGGCCAACATCTGACCCAACCTGAGCCTACCCAGCTTATTAATCAATCTTCTTTGTAACGGTATTGCTTTAGTGAAGTCAGGTAGAAACATCAACTGCCTCCCCCTTGATCCCACAACCCTGGTTCCCAGTCAAAAGAAATCTATGAGATTAGTTTGACAGGACCTTCCTTTTGTAAACCCATGCTGTCTTGGATCCTGTGATTTGGATTAGATTTCTACAAGCACTATCTTCTATGTAAGTTGGGGCGGGGAGTTAAGGCTGGAGATCAGTTATGGTCCATGACATAACCACATAGTCAGAATATTAATTATAAAAAAAACATAAATTCAAAAGTAACCATTTTGAGAAGAAAATGTGACTGACACTTAACAGTTGTAGGGTAAGTTAAGCATCTGGACTTAACCGCTGCATATGCATCTCAATTGCTAAGGGGCCCTGACCATGTTAACCCTTCCTCAAGCCAAGCTCACAGTATGTCTAGCAATAACATGAATGGAAAGATTCTGCATATGAAAACTTATTAATTATGCTGTACATACCCTAAGTCTCAAAGTGTCTCCTTTGGCTACCATGATGTATGTAGTTAATTTGAAACAAAAGACAATATAACAGATCACTGGCCTACACCCAGAGATATTAAACAATAGAGCAAATTGCACTCTGGGAAGATTGCCTGGGACAAGATACAACAAAAAAACATGAATAGCAGGTTCCAGGGAGTATAAAACCACCACAAATGTTAGAAAAAACTGCCCCTCCCCGCTCATTCACAGGTGTCAATCAATGTATTTGTTAACCATGCCGGTTCATCTTCTTGCTTCCTTCATAGTAAAAATGTGAAACTACATTTGTGTTATTTTAAATGAATGATAAATGGCATGTGCAGGAGGATGGCAGCTCTGATAATCACTTGTTCCAACATGGTTAATCCACCACATGCCCGCCCATGAAAATAAATGTATAGTATATGCAACAGACCCTAGGAACATCCCATTTTTTAAATGTCAGCTCTGATCTGTTCTTTCTTTTTCATGGCTCAGTTTATAATATCAGAAAAGAAAGTGGGGGAAAAAAACACCCTGTCTTTTGCTTCTACAAGAAGTTGTTAATTGCAGCTGGTATAAACATGTGCAAGGCAACTCCACCACAACTTCCCTAATATAGAAAAATGGCATCAGTGCTCACTGATGTATTAACATCTGGTTTCTAGTGCCCCATATAAAATAAAATAACAAATACAGTTGAGATTTTTTTTAATGTCAGCTCTGAACAGAACAGCTTTTAAATGTTTTGCCCAGTACATAATGGTCATATAAACATTTAAAATCCACACCAAAAACACATGGGTTGCAATACTTGTTTTTAAGTTACACTGGTGAGACTTAATCTCTTTTTATGGAAAGAATACAGAAAGGGTCAGATCATTTTATATGGTTGTAACAGCAATATTGTAGATGTCAACATGAGTGTGAAGGAAAATGTGAAATAAGGGCACATAATTTGTCATGATGCTTGCTTCATTCTTTCCAGAAATGCAAATATAGAGTAAATTACCATTAGTATGACACACTCTTGAACTGATATGACCTCAAAAGGGGGAAATATTTGTATGTTTTTATACATAAAACTGTTTTAAACCTATGTCATTTTCATATATTTTATCATCAAAGGCCTGTGTTTACCAAATACTGTGCCCATGATTAAAATAATTTGAACCCCCTCCCCCCAAAATGTGCCCTCACATGAAACTGCATGTTTAACTGTAAAGACAAACATGTATTTTTTAAATGCATTTCTAACACAAATGCTTTCAAACGTTTGTACAGTAAGTACTAAAAGACTATATATATATGTGTGTGTGTGTGTATATATATATATATATATATATATATATATATATAGATAGATATATAAATATGGTAAACAAATATTGTTCATCTGAAAAGCTGAACTTTATGTTTTTAGCATATAAATGTTTAAGAAAAACCTGTGGCTCTTTCAGCTTGAATCAGAACGCTGTGTCTATTGTTTTCCTTGGGAGCTGTAGTTTCAGGCACTCCTTAATTACTCTTTCCTTCTGATGCCCCAGGTGGCTCTGATAATTATTTGTTCCAAGAGTTTTTAAGGCAGTTTGAAGGCATTAAGTAACTTGTATTCTTCTAGTCCTTAATAAAATGCAGGGGCTCCACAACTCTATCACTCCACAGATTTGTTCTGTTGGTTAGTCCAGGTCCCAAACTAGTGTGTCTTGTTCCAGTATGACAGATCCAACTCATGCCCCTCCCACATGAATAAAAAAAAGGTGGGGATGGATCTTTAGGAGCTTCTTGGGTGGAGGTGGGGTGGATCTTACTCCCCCCAAAAACCCAATGCTGCCTCCCACTACTCAGGTTCCAGTTCTTGTACCACCCATTTAAGAAAGAAAAGAGTACCCTGCAACCATTGACTAACGTGAAAGCATATTTATTTGAGGGCGGAAAACATTTCTTGGAGGAGGGTAAGGCAGAGGAGACAATTTACACCTTCAGTCAGTTCCACGGAGAGAAAACATGACATCGCTCCTTTTGTACATGCAAAATGTCTGCAGGCTCCACCTACTGCAGCCGTAAAAAGGAAGCAGGGAGGGGATATTGTTAGGCTACAAGAAAGGGGAAGGTTATAGAGGAAGATGAACAAAAATGCAGCCGTCCTTAACTATTACTTACTATGCCTCCACAAGGAGGACAGTGGACTGCTACCTGAAAGTGGCATCAAGGCAGCTGTCAGATTCATTCCAAAATGAAGCAGCCAGTGTTTAACTGTGAACAGATCTGGCAAGAGCTAGAAGCCCTAAAGATAGATGATGCCCGGTCGGATGAGATGCACTCAAGGACAGTGATGGAATAAGCAGCAGAACTGTCTGAACCCCTTGTACTATGACTTTTCAGTAGCTCAATTCTGATCAGGGAAGTTTCAAAAGACTGGAGTGTAACAAACATAATCCCATCACACAAGGTATTGGGTACAAAAGCAACTGTGAAATTACAGACCTGTTAGCCTTACCTCTGCTACAGGTAAACAGATGGAGTCACTGATCAATAGGACCTTATGGACTATCTAGAGAGCAAGATTCTACAGGATAGTAAACAACAGCATGGGTTTCTGTCAGGGATGTCTTGTCAAACCAACCTGATAATTTTCTTTACCTGGGTAACAAAAATGGTAGATATGGGCCATGCTGTGGATTTACATAACTTTGATTTGGGCAAAGCTTTCAACTTGGTGCCACACAGAAGATTGCTTAGGGAGCTGGATGTGGATGGGGACATATTTAGATGGGTGTAAAACTGTTTGAAGGAGAGAAAGCAGCAGTTGTTGATAAACAAGGTCAAATTGGAAGAGAGGGAGGTCACAAGTTGGGTGCTTCAGTGATTTGTCCTTGGTCATGTCCTGTTCAATATGTTCATCAGAAACATTGGAGAGAGCATCCAAGGCAAGTTACACAGATATTGCTGACAGATAAGGACCACCTGGCCTACCTAGTCTGCTTATTTTCCTACCAACTGTTATACGCAGACTCTACTTGGTCTCTAGCTTTAACCTACCATTCCAAACCCTTATGCCTATCCCATGAGTTCTTGAAACCCGTTACAGTTTTTGTTCTAACAGCCTCTACCAGGAGGCTTTTTCAGGCATCTACCATTCTTTGTGTGAAGAAGTGCTTCCTCATGTGTCACCTGAATCTACCCCCTTTTGCTTCTTAGCATACCCTTGTTCTTGAGTATCTGTTGTTCTGAAAATGTTTCCCTCTTGAACCCTATTTATACTTGGGAGTTATCTGAAAGTCTCAATTATATCTTCCATTTCCCTCCTTTCCTCCAAGGTATACAAATTGATGTCATAGAAACATAGAAGCATTGACTTTGACAGCAGATAAGGACCACTTGCCCACCCAATCTGCCCATTTCCTACCTATTGGATAAGCTGAGTTCCCAGTTAACCAACAGCCTGCTTCCTCCTATCCCACTAGAATTGCTTTATGTCTGTCCCATGCAGTCTTGAATTCCCCTACTGTTTTTAACCCACAACCTCCTAGGATGGCTGTTCCATCGTTCACCACCCTCTCCATGAAAGATACTTCCTCACATTGCCCTAGGCTGTCTTCCTTTGTCTTCTAATTGTGCCCTCTTGTTCTTGCACATCTCTTTTCTGAAGGATGCTACCTCTTGGACTTTTGTTGATTCCCTTGAGGTACCTCCTCTACCTACTTTCCTTGAGGGTATACATATTAAGCTTCTATAGTCTGTCTTCATATGGCCTCTGGTGTAGACCTTGCACCATTTAGTTGCCCTTCTCTGGACTGCTCCATCTTGTTTATGTCTTTATGGAGATGGGTTCTCCAGAACTGCATGCAGTACTGCAGATGGTGTCTCACTAGCTGTCTGTATAGAGGGATGATAATTTCCTGTTTTCTTCTGGTGGTACCTCTTCCTAGGCATCCCAGTATCCCCCCAGCCCTCCTTGCCGCCTTCTCACATTGCTTGCCTACCTTTAGATTGTCTGATATGACTACGCCCAGGTCTCTTTCCATTTTTGTTATTAGTACCTACCCCCTCCCCATTGTGTACTCTTCCTCTGTGTTTTTGTTTCTCAGGTGCATTACTTTGCACTTCTTTGCATTGAGTCTAAGCTGCCATATATTTGACCATTCCTCCAACTTTGCCAAGTCCCTTCTTTTCCTTTGCACCCCCCTTGTGTATGAACCCTGTTGCAGATCTTTGTGTCATCTGCAAGAGGCATACTTCTCCATCCAGTCCCTCTGCAATGTCACTTATAAAGACAGTAAAGAGGGCCAGCTCAGTACTGAACCCTGCAGAATTCCACTAGTAACCCTCCTTTCTTTGGAGTGGAATCTGTTTACTATTACCCTCTGTGTCCTGTTGTCCATTCTAGTTTTTTACCAGGCTACCACCCTGGGACCCACTCCCAGGCTGGCTAACTTATTTATTAATATCTTGTGGGACTGTGTCAAATGGCTTGCAAAGTCTAGGTAGATCATGTTCACAGCCAATTTCTCGTCTACTACTTTGGTCATCTAGTCAAAGAAATGTATTAGATTCATCTGACATGACCTTCCCAATGTGAATCCATGCTGCCCTGGGTCCTGTACCTCACTGGCCTCTACGTATTCAACAATTCTTTCTTTCAGAAGTGATTCCATCATTTTCCTTACCACTGAGGTCAAACTAACAGGTCTGTAGTTTCCTGCCTCTGTCTTGCTCCCACGTTCATGAAGGGGAGTCACAGCCACCCTCCTCCTGTCCTCGGGTGTCATGCCATCCTCCTGATTTGTAAAAGGGTAGTCAGCGGTGTCACTAGTTCTCCCTTAGTTCTTTTAGAATTCTGGGGTGAGTCCTGTCAGGCACTATTGCATTGTCCACCTCAGGACCCTTTCTTCTGTGAATGGACTGGTATCACCCCCCCAATCCAGAGTTCTTCTTTTGTTTGGTTTAGGTACCTACCCCCTTATCTACTCTTGTGTATTCGTTCAGTATCTCTGCCTTTTCACTGTCACCCTCTGCCCAGCCACCCACCACTTTATTAAGCCTTACTATCACTCCCTAATGTATCTATAACAGGTTTTATCCCCCCTTTTAACTGAGTTGGCTGTCTTTTCCTTAGTTTGGGCCTTTGCTATTCTGACTGTCTTCCCCGTGTCCTTCTGCTTTAACTGGCACAGTTCTCTGTCCTGCTTCTTCTATGATTCCTTATACTTTCTGAATGCTGTCTTTTTCTCCTTAACCTTCCTCGCCACCTCTTTTGAGAACCATAATTTTTTTCATTTTGTTTTGTTTAGGTGCTTCACAAAAAGCTTTTGCCTCTGTGAAGGCAGTTTTGATTTTCCCCCATTGTTCCTTCACCCCTCCTTCCTGTTCATTTGCTAGTACATTCCTTAGGCATGCTACTATTTTGCCAAAGTCAACTCTCCAAGTCCAGTACCCTTGCTTTTGTGTGACTTGACTCTATGGCTGTGTTTATCATGAACCACATTGTTTGGTTGGTATTTCTTCCCAGATGGCTACCCACTTTTAAATCTGAGATCATCTCACCATCCCCATTTGAGAGTACCAGGTCTAAGATTGCTCCCTCCTGAGTGGGCTCCAACACTAGCTGTCTGAGGCATGCTCCCTGTAGGGCATCAAAAATGATCCTGCTCTTGGATGTGGCTGCACTAAATGTGTTCCAGTTAACATATGGCATATTCAGCTCCCCATCAACAATATGTCCCCTTTTTCTGCCATTCTAAGGATGCTTCCTATCATTTCCTTGTCTATTTCCTCCCCCTGATATGGGGGTCTGTATACAACCCCCATGCAGATTGTGATGCCATATCCTATCTCTAAGGTGACCAACATTTTCTCCTCCCTTCCTGTTTATCCTTTCATTCCATTGCTTTGACCCCTTCCCTTACATAGATAGTTACTCCTCCTCCTTTTTTACCCTCCCTGTCCCTCCTGTAGATTGTGTACCCCAGTATGTTGACATCCAAATCATGGTTCTCTGTGTACCATGTTTCTGTGACTGCCACACTGTCCATATGCCCCTCTTCCATCAAGGCCACTAGTTCAGGAAACTTGTTACCCAGACTATGGGCATAGGTATATCACCCTTCATTTTATGATGGCCTTATCCCTTTTAGCCCCATCCCTGTACTTACTGCCTTTGTCTTTTCTCCATTTACCCCTGTCCTACTCCCTATTGACCTCTCTACGTTGGTGTTTACCTTGCTAACTACCCTGTTTTGTGGGGAGGCTGGGAATTCTCTGCTTCTTTTCAGTGCCTCTCCCCTTGGCTAGTTTAAAAGCTTGCCAATGAAGCATTTAAATCTATTATCTAGGATCCTGGTTCCCCTCCTGGATAGGAAAGGAAGGAAAGGAGAAATTGTTTAACCAGGAAAGGCACACTAAGCCGAAGCTTGTTTCCAGGTGTGACCTGGGAGCACATGGAAATTAAATGACTTGCTCAGGGTCACACAGTATGAAAGTGGGGGCTGTGGGATTCATACCCTGGTCTGGTCTGCTGCATGTCACCAGATTTGCAACTCAGAGCCTTAAACCACTGCACTATACTGCCTCCGATAGATGCAAATCATCATGCCAGTATAGGCCTGTATCCCTCCAGATGGCCTCCCCAGCCCCAATGAAGCCAAAACCCTGTGCTCTGCACCAGTTTTTCAACCATTCATTGAATCCCAGGGTGAGGAGTACCCTAGCCTCATGCATGCCATAGACAGGCAGCTCCTCCTAGAAGGTTACTGTGCATACTACTTGTCTAAGGTTCCTCCCTAATGCCACAAATTCTCCTGCACTGTTCTGATCCCATTCCCAACTAAGTCATTTGTCCCTAGGTGGACAATAATGTCCAGCTCCCTGTCCGATGCATCTGCTCTCATGATTCTGAGGATTTGTTTCCTGCCCTTTCAAGCCATAGTGCTGGCAGGCACCTTACCTCCCTCTCTCCTTCCTCCTCCAGTTCTTCCTCCCTAACAATTAAGTCCCCCACCAGGAGCCGTTTTCTTCCCCTGTGGATCTTGTGCCATCCTCCTATGGGTTTCCCTTGTGGAGGTTCCCAGTGTCCTCGTTGGTCTCCACTGCAGGTGCCTCCATAGAGGAACCATGCTCTGCCAGAATGGTATGTGAATTTTGGAGAGGTTCAACTGGAGGGATGCACCTCTGTTCCACCACTTTCACCATCGCTGAGCCCACCGTAGTCCAACTCGTCCTTTTTCTTGCCAACTTCTGAGGCAGCAGTCCTGGTGGTCCCTGGGTGGGGGAGGAGGTTTCCTAGCTCCCTGCCACGTCCATTAGTCTCTCTTCATAGGGTATTTGATGCATGCCCAGCACCATTGTAGTTGCTCTCCTCTGGACCACCTCTATGGTGTCTATGTCCTTTGGAGATATGGTCTTCAGAACTGATACAATACCCCAGCTGAGGTCTCACCTAACTACCTCCCTCTTCTGCTGCTGGGACCCTTCCCAGTGCACTGTGGCATATCACTAGATCTCCCACTGCTTTGTCACACTGTTTGGCCTACCTTTAGGTTATCATACATTATTACCCCCATGTCTATTTCCTGCTTGGTGGTCATCAGTACCACTCCCCACCTTGTACTCTGCCCCTGGGTTTCTATACCCTAAGTGAATGATTCTGAACCTTTTACATTGAAATGCAGTTGTCACACTTTTGACCACTCCTCAAGCTTTCTGAGATCTCAATTTATCCTGTTCACACACACACATACACACACACCTGGGTGTCTACCCTACTGTAGATGTTTGTGTCCTGCAAAAGGCATACCTTCCTTCTTGCCCTCTGCAATGTTGCTAATAAAGAGTTAAAGGACTGGTCCCGGTACCGATCCCTGTGTCACCCCACCCTCGCTTCCTTAGAGTGAATTCCATTTACGCCACCCTCTGTCTCTTATCCCTAACCAATTTGTTACCCTTTTACCAGCTTTGGACCAACTCCCAAGCTACACAGCTTGTTTACGATTATCCTATGTGGAATGGTGTTGAAGGCCTTACTGAAATCTAGGTTAGCCACATCAATGGCTCTGCCCTGGTCAAATTCCATGGTCACCCAGTCAAGAATTCTATCAGATATGTTTGACATTACCTCCCTGTTGTGAATACATGTTGTCTTGGATCCTGTAAGTCCCGGTTTCAGATATTCTGCAGTCCTTTCCTTCAGTAGTGATTCTATTAATTTCCACACCACTGAAGTCAGGCTGATTGGCCTGCAATTTTCAGCCTCCTCCCAGCTACCACTTTAGTGAAGTGGGACTACATTTGCCCTCCTATAGTCCTACAGACCATTTCCATCTCCAGTGAATGTTTGAACAGCACAGTCAGAGGTTCAGCCAGTACCTCCCTGAGCTCCCTCAATATCCTAGGGTGTATCTTCACAGATGACACAAAGCTCTGTGGTAGGGTAGATAGTGATGAAGGGATTAGCAAGATACAAAGAGATCTACAAAGGCTAGAGAGGTGGTATAAGGTCTGACAGTTGCAATTCAAAAGCAAAATGTTCAAGGTTATACACCTACGGAAGAAAAACCCCAGGACAGAGTACTGAAAGGAAGGGGTTAAAATGAGCACTATGGCAGAAGAAAGGGACATGGAAGTTATCATTTATGACTCCCTCAAACAATCAAACAAGTATTACAAGATGTATGGTAAAACTAATAGGATGCTGGGATATATTGGGAAAGTTATTGTCAGCAGGAAAAAGAAGGTACTACCTTTATATAGGTCACTGGTGAGACTGCACCTGGAATAACATGCTCAGTTCTGGAGTCCTCACATAAAGCAAGCAAGGGACAGGCTGGAAAGGGTGCAATGCAGGATGACCAAGATGATCCATGGCCAGCAGAGTGAAGGGATTTTGGTTACTCAGATTGGTAACAGTCGAGAGGATAACTGGGGAGGACAGACAGGATAGGATCCTGCATAAACACTAGATCCTGGAGCAGAAGGGGAACTACAGGCAGACAAGATGGACCCATTCAGCCCCATATTCAGAGCCGGTTGGATGTGCATAACAGGGTGCTGTGCAAACAAGTTGAGTCGGCCAGCTCTGGTGTGATATTCAAATAGAATGTGCAATTGAAACAGACTGCGCATTCTGGTTGAATATTGGATCCTGGTTGTGCGGTGCACAGCAGGAGGTCACCATGCATGGCACAGCTCAACCAAGTTGCGGGACTGAATATCACCCATAGAAGAGCTGCGCGGCAGGCACTGGTATGTGCTGTGGCCTCCATTTGCAATATTCAGCCCAAATATGCAGATGAGCCCACTGGGCATGCATGGCATAATGTGGCTATTTGCATGCCCATTATAGACTTATCTGCATGTCTGCACCATTGTGTTGTGTGCCTGGCCAGCCTTCCCATGCCAACACTGTAAAATACAATAACTCCCCAGATCCCTGTTTTCATAGTGTAATGTCTCCCCCTCCCCAGCCCTGATCACTGTGAAACATACAAAAAAAAACAATCACCTTTTCCATAGTGCAGTGTCCCCCTTCCTAGCCCTGATCACTGTAAAAAATACAATTCTTGATCCCCATTTCCATAGTAAAGTGTCCTCCTCAGCCCTGATCACTGTACAAAATAAATTAACCCCTGATCCCCATTTCCATAGTGTAGTGCTCCCCCCTAGCCCTGATCACTGGCATAAGAATGAAAACCCTGATCCCTGTTCCCTGGAGGCTAGTGGTCCCCCAACCCAGTAGCTAGTAACCCACCACCCTGCACACCCCATCCTGACCCATGCTGATGACTAGCACAGCCCTTCTCACCCTGCCATCTCCAGCCACTGACTGAGCTATACAAGGTGCGTACAGTAAATAGTAAGTACTCATCAGTTGTCTTGACAATAGGCAATAGTAAATAATGCTATTGACAAGGGTAGTGGCTCAGTTGTTGTGTTTTCAAATGGCTGTGGTACTTTGCAACCCTAGGCATACCCTTCCCAATGATGGCACCTGGCTGGCATGGGCCCACCAACTTCAAAATAGATCTGGTGAGGAAGGGCCATGCACCCCTGATAGTGTGGGGTACAATGGAGGCAGTATAACTTAGAGGGTTAAAGCATAAAGTTGTTATTCTGATGACCCAGTGGACCTGGGTTTGAAACCAACCACCACCCTTGTATAAGTTGTCATCCTGAGCAAGTCACTTAACTGTGCTGTGCTCCAGGGTGCATCTGGACATGAACTGTAGCTCAATGTGTCTTTCCAAACCCAAACTTCTAGAACAAAAAGTAGACATGGTGATTCCATCTCCTTGTGGTTGCTTCTCTTTCTGTCCTGACTTACCCAATATCTACCGAGGAAATGCTGTGATGAGCATCACAATCCTGATGCATTTTGATGTGTCCTTGCTCTCCTTGCCATACAAACATTCCTAACTACACTGCCACCAGAAGGAACAGAGCACCCACTGGGATAATTGATTCTACTCTTCCTGATGGCCCACTGCAATATCATTAGCTGTGACCAGAATCTAGGGTTATCGGAATGGCAGGCAATGCCAGCACTCGTTGCATCATTAGGCCATTTCCTGCTTGCCCACTGCAATATCCCAAGCTCCCTGTTCCTGCTGGCCCAAAACAATATCTCAGCCTTGGACTAGATGCTTAAGTTGCAGATATTGCAAGCAATGCCAGCCCTCAGTACACTATTGGGCCAGTGGACCTGGGTTTGTAACCCCCAACTGCCACTTGCATACCACTACCCTTAACAAGCAACTTGACCTCCTGTGCTCCAGGATGCACCTGGAAACAAGATACTGCGCAGTGTTTCTTTTCCATAAAGAAGTTATAAAAAGAAAAAAGTGGACAGGATGACATCATCTGCTTATGGGACTTTCCCTTTTTCTCCAGACACACCCAGTCTCTCTGGAAATAATGTGCTGGAGCACCACAATCCTGATGTATTGCTGATACATCCCTGCCACCCTTCCCATGTGAGCATCCCAAGCTACACTGCCAACAGAATTGGAGAGCATCCACTAGGATACTTGATCTTCCTCCCTCCTGGCATTCCACAGTATCCCAAGCTTGGGCCAGAATCTCAGGTTGCCAGGATTGCACAGTGCCAACCATTACGCATTGTGCCAATTACATACATCTTTTCATGCATTCCCTGTCTGTGTTCTGTTCTTATGTCCAGAACTGGTTTTCATGATTTTATTCTACTTGCAAATTTTTTCTTCATAATCATTAAACTTATCAGCCTCTGTTGGAACCCTATTCTTCTTCACCATTTGGACAGTCTCCAAGACCTACTTCATTGACTTTCATGCACTTTCTAAGCCAAATGAACGTGGACATTTCAGGTAGAGCAGTGCTTAGTGGGTCAGATCAGTAAAGATGTCTGATCTGATAGCATTTAAAGAGGTGAATCACTGCAGTCATTGTCCATCTCTATTGTAAACTAAAGGCATGGGCTCATAATGTGCCCAAAACAGCACGGCAAATAATGCCACAGTTCGAAATGTCATGCTCTGACATAACATCAGACACAACAGTGAACACACAGGAAATGACACACCACATTGGAAACCATGGGACTTTTCTTTTTGCATAGTGCTTGGCCTCCCCATCCCTGACAAGTGGCCTTCACTCCCACTACTGGACTTTAAATAATGAACTCCAGGAAAGGGGTCTTTGAGGATAGGGAGAAACTGGAGGTGGGAAATTAATTTTTTATTTGAAAAAGGCAACACCTGGAGTCCTGGGGAAACTGAATTGGTCCCATGTCTCCCTCACTGCTGTGTTCTTGTGCCTTAGCCACTCTACCATGGGAGTGTCTCAGCCAGGCACAGCAGCACAGGCTTCTTGACTCTTCCTCCACTTCACAGTCAGTGACGTCCAGCAGTAACTTCCTACTGCTTTTATACCCCTGTCATTGTAAATCCTTTTGCACTTCATACAGCATGGTTCTTGACACGCTGTTTGTGAAGCACTGTATTCACCTGGTACCAAACTAAACCCTCTGGCACAAGAGAGGAGCAATCAACTGGGAGTCATGAAGACTCATCAGAGCTTTCTAGACTTGACTCTCTCCCTTATTTTCAGACCCTCGATGGTACCATTATTGAGGATGTTTCCTCTTTTAGTACCTCTTGGTCTGGCTTGACTGTCATCTCGATTTCTCAGTTCATATTACTGCACCCAGAAGCTTCATTCCAAGTTTGATGCACTGTACCCTGACAGTGTGAGTATCCACTTCCTATCCACTGTGAGACTGGTTTAAGAGGATCCTCCCTATTATTGATTACGGTGACATAGTCTACAGTGGTGCTCCTAAATCCTCCTTGCCAGACTGGACACGCTTTTCAACTATCTTTGTTGTTTTGCTTTAGACTATTCCCCATGTATTCACTACTGTTCAATCTACTCTGCTCTTTCAATCCGTCTCTTGATGCCAGGTGCCTTTCCACTGTGCCTCATTTATATCTAAATTCTGGTTTGGCTCCTTCATTCCTACTTTGCTTCTTTCTTATCCTCTCACTCAGCTTCATGCTATATTTAATGTTGCTTCCCTATCCCTCACTATTCCTTCTAGGAAACCTAGAGCTGGTTAATCTGCTTTCTCATATTGCTTTCCTAAACTTTGGACCTGAGTTCCCTTGTCTGTTCACTCTGCCTCTTCAGCTTTCTCCTTAAAGTCTCTTCATTACTTTTTCTCCCTCCTGCGCTCTTCCTTCCCCCTTTACTAGATTTTTGACCTGGCAATATGTTTCCTTCATACCTGTGCACATGATAATCTGATTGTATTATTTTTTAATTTAAATTGCATTCTGTCTTTCTGCATAATCTTGTAATTACTGCACATGATGTTCCTCGTCCCCTCCCTCACACGTCTGGAAATTAACTGTTACCAGCTCAGTATGTCTTTCCTGGTGAAACTTTTGAAATAAATTGAATAAATAAATAAATAATGACACACTGGCAGTCACCAAATGCTCAAGAGAGATTGTACATGCTGATATTGACCATGTTTATACCCACAATACCTTCAGCATGGCATTTCTGGCAAGGGTCTATGCTGCTGCACTAGCTTTGCAATACTGTTTAGTGGTGGTATCTTGTACATATTTTATATAACCAGGAATCAGCATCAAACAGTAAATACTGAAGTGCTCAGAAATACCCTTAATTAAAAAAAGAAACAACTTTTGCTGTTATAACACAAGGTATTATTTTATATTGTTCACATTTAGAAATGATCTAACATATGATGCCATTTGTGTGCAGTCAGTTTATTGAATACATTATTGATCCATTGCACATATTTCTGCAAGTGAAATCTTATTAATATTAATTTATAATATGTTTAGCATCTGTAAAATACAGTGTGATTTACAATAGAGCATTTAAATACAATATCTATAGAATAATGTATGGGCAACCACGTGCAACAAGCCTTTGTTTCCACTGCGGGGTTGAGATGACATCTTATGCACTTCAACAGCAAAGCTAAATACTATGTAGTGTCAAATTTTAAACATTTTGATTATTTTAATCCCCTCCCCCCCCAGCTTAGCGTCATCCACCAGGTACTAAAACTATTAATTTATGCTATGTTTTGTATTAAAAGATGTAATTATGTTTTTTTACATCCTCCTGCAATGGCCAGTGATACTAACTGAATAAATACATTTTCGTCAGCACAATAATCATTGAAATGGAACAGCTTCATTACTAAGAACTGCTGGGCAGTGTGGGAATGATTCTGAAAAGTACATTTCCAAATAAAAACAAAATATGAATATTACTAGCACTAGTTGGGTTGTTTCCAGCAGCTGGATGTAGGTTTTGTTGTTGTTGTTGTTTTTTGTTAAGAAAGGCAATTTTGCTCTTTGGGTTGGTGGGGAATGCACGGTGCTAAAAATAGAAAACTTGTTGTATTTGATTGTGACATCATAACCATATACAAAAATGTTTTATGAGCTTTGAACTGTGCATAGCAATGTTACAGTCATGCACAACAGATGATTTGTGTATGCAAATCCATGCATTAACAAAGGTTAACCACATTTTGTTAGTTTATTAATTACACTTGATAAATTCCACAATTTATACATGTATGAGGAGACTTTCACACATACTGCATAGTATTTGATAAGTCTTTGCACATATATCTGTGCAATATCTGATCACCAAGCTTTTTAAGCAATTAAGGGACTGTTACCTTTCACCTATCAGTGTATTTAACTAATTTAGAGGATGTTTGAATGTTACTGCAAACACTGTATACATGCTAACTGGGAGTATATTTATTATTAAGTCCCCTGTGCTTTTAACAACATGTCATTCATTTTGTATGCAATCTCATAGTTTTAAGCTTTAATGTTCTATATACTGAAACTTTAGACAAAGCAAGGCAACTTTCTAAGATGCCCAATCCAGAGCTCTGGGTGCGTACACAATAAAAGCAGAACACAAAATACAGAAGAAGATTTATGCAGTAGATATTTAAACACAGAACTGTCTTGTAAACTAGACTGCAAAGTCAAAATGACATGCATTTCCTGTATAATAATAAAGTTTTAACTACCTGCATTATATGAGCAATTTCAATGTATGTTGATAGAGTACTCAGGGTACTCTGGGTTTACTAAAAATACCACCAACAGCTTAATCTGGTTCAAGGTCAATTGGCATTCATCTGTATCCCCCTCCCCCGGGCCATGCTTGAAAATAGGCAGAATTTGTCTAGTGCACTTACCCTATCAACAAAAATGAAATAAATAAATAAATACCCTATTGGCCTTATAATGACTGATGTAGCATGTGGATGGAATCCAAGTACCTACACTTAACTCACAGATAGAGACACATTGCTGTAGTTACATATTTTTTGTTACCATTTATTTACCCAGGATATATATGAGCTGGGATGCAATATCTTAGTAGTGATCTAGTACTTCATCCCATTTCCCCAGCTAGTTAGTCTGGAGTGAAGGGAGGTTAAGTTACTGTATTTGCTGAAGGTCACATGGTATTTGCACAACTGAAATTTGAATCTCTGGTCTCCTTGCTCACAAATCAGTGCTCTACCCCTAAGACCACACTGCCTCAAGAATGTATGTATTTGATACTCAGTAGTCTCTAATACTATTATAACAATGTATTTCCATCTGAAATGTTTCTAGTAGTAGGATTTGCGTTATAATAATGGATGTTGCAAAGGCAGGGGCAGAGGATAATAGAATTCCCATGTAGTTTAGCTGAGAAATGAGCTGAATCAATTCAGGAAGGCTAGATTCAATTTCTAATGCATATATGTCCATTTTAAAGTCCAAAACTAGCTGCTGCATCATGCAGTCGAATGTACCTTTGATTCACAAACATTGTTGCCACAGAACTTTTAACGGTGAGCTCAATGCATGCTATAGCTGATATATGTATTTGATTACAGAAGGGTCTCTCTGGGGCATGATGGATCCTATACATAGGTTAGTTTATTCTGAAAAGTCCCAAAGGTTGACAGAGGACCTTCAGAGTCATGCAAATGATTTTCCAGTTGGAGGCACTATAAACTGTTCAAAACAATACATTTAGCTTTAACATGTATAGAAAAGTATTAATCATGCTCTTCTCAGGCTACTGCAGATTTCTCTGAGGTATCCACAGTGGCCTAAACAAGGAATTCTAATTAGAGTTCACTTTAGAGACACACTAGGCCTCCCTGCCCCCATACTGCATCTTCATTTCTGCTACCCCCAAAACATAGCGCATATTTGGATTTTATAGTGAAAAATGCCATTGACAAAGCATAGTCAAGGGGTCTCCTTAATGTATGCCCATTGCTGTGATGTGGCCCCATAAACAAGTAAGCAAAGACTGGGCAATAAATTACATATCCAAATGCTAATCAGTGGATAATAACCACATGAATTGTCTCCAACCATCTATAGTTTCATATTTTAGACTTTTGGCACAACCTAAGTTTAGCTATATATATGTAGCGATAACTCAATTGACTGCTGTAATCCTTCTACTGGCAATTAATTTATTTATTTACTTATTGGTGTCTTGGATTAAGACCTCTGAGCTGAAAGCTCATTTAGAAAGGTCCCATGTTGGAAAACAGAATACAAAACAGTGTAATGGTTGACAAGTTGCAAAACAGAAGTTGAGTAGAACTACTAGTTGTAAACATAGAATACAGTCAATGCTTATCACATAGCATCTATCGAGATTAATACAGTGTACAATATGCAGGCTGGGGTTAAAGTAACAAGAAAACATAACAAAATGTATTATCAGGTATAATGCTGTTAAGGAGTAATGAGCATAACATGAGGGACACAGGAGAGATAAAAAGGGGGATGGGGAATTAGGTGGGGGAGTGGGTCAGTGAAGAAAAGGGGACCATTGTGAACAGTAGGTGATCAGAGGAAAGGGAGTGGAGAGATTGAAGCAGCCCAGAGGTCCTTGTTGGGGTACAAGAAGTGAGTGGCTATAGGCAGGGGTGATAGAAGGTAGTCCAGAGGTGAAGGAAAGGGTCACATACACTGGGGCAAGGAAAGCCAGGGGAAGGGGGACAGGAGGGGGTAAAGCCTAATGACAGGGAGGAAAGGGAGGAGGGAGGTATATAAGTGCTGGTAGAAACAGATTAACCAGGAGGGCAAATAATTAGATGTGGGCATTATAGTTGGCATACTTACAAAAAAAAATTGTAGCACTGGAAACAAATCTATACTTTCTAGTGTTGTGTGTAAGGTAGAGTTGCACTGGCAAAATTAGCACGGAATGAACATTCCACTGGTAGAATTTCCACTGGAATTTCACTTGTTGTTTTTTTTTTGTTTGTTTTTTTTCAGAATTCTGCCTGCTGCAATCCATGGAATAATATTCTGTGGAACAGTATTTTTTCAGCAGAAAATCATTCCACAACCATTTCTGCAGAAACTGTTGAGATCTGCGGAATAGTATTCTGTGGAACACTGTTGTTTCCATGGAAAATCATTCTATAGCCATTTTCATGGCAAATATTGAGATCCACAATATAAAATTACACAACCATGTTGTGGAAAAACTCAATCTGCAATTTTCTGCTGCAGAATTTTGCTATTCCATTTCAGTAGAATTTCAAAAATTCTGCAACAATTTGTTCTGCTGGAATTTAAAAATTCCACACAGCACTAGTACTTTCCTTTTCCTAGATTGAGAGGCGTAGTTCACAAAGTGCACTTAGATATTCTTCATTGTCAGGATCAAACTGCATGGCCCTTTCATAACATTCAATTGCTTGTGGCTTTTCTCCATTCAGATGATGAAGGAATCCAAGAATCCCAAATGCTGTACTATCATTTGGATTTCTGGCTAGTTTTCTTTCAGCAACCTTTTTCAGATTTGTGCAACAAAGGTCCCTGACATATGATTGATTTTTAATTTTAAAACCTTCTTTGAAATGCTTAATGGCATTTGATTCTGATTTTTTGTGAAACAATTGAAACTTTCCATATTGAAGGTGAAAATGCTGCCAGTCTTCAGCTTTAAGATTGTCCATCTTCCGATATTTTTCAAAATGTTCTTCTGCTTTTTTATACTCATGGGCTTCTGCATACATGACTGCCAGATCGAGTAGTGCAAACTGAAATTTGGGCTTCAATTCCACAGATATTTCAAAATGATAAATGCAGCATCTTACTAATTCAGCTATCTGTCCAGAGGAGTTCTGTCGGCGATGTGCACTGTTTTTTAAGTTATATAGCTTTTTTCTGTAGCAAAGACCAACCTGGTGGTGGAGAAATGTAGACTTTGGTGCTCTTGCCAGTGCTTGTTTCAGCAACTGCAAAGCTTTGTCCATAGACCCTGTCTTCTTAGAAACTTAGCTACATAGCGAGTAACTGTGGAACATCTGCAGACTTCAGTAATGCTTGCTCAATGTACTTGAAGGCTTCCTGGTCTTGCTGAAAATCCTGAAGTCTCAAACCAAGTAATGCCATGATCACTGTGTCTTCTGGGTTGAGTTTTAATGCACGTCTCAACTGTTTCAAGGATTTACTATTTTCAATATCAGGTTCTGTATTTGTTTGAGATTCAAGGCAAGTTACAAAGCAATTGCATATCCAGAATTCCATTCAGGGTGATCAGGCTCCATCTGCAGAGCTTTTTCAAAACACTCCTTTGCTTTTCATAATGTTTCCCACAGAATTTCAACAGACTCCAACCTTTTTCCCCATATACTTCAGGAAGATCAACTGTATAAGAAGAGGAAGAAGTACTGCTTAAGCTTTTGCAAATATTTTGTAACTTTTCAAGGTACTTTTGAGCTTCAACCATATTACCCATGTGGTAGTACACCCATGCAAAGTTGCCATAAGTAACAACACTCCATTTTTCTGTTTCATGTGCATGATCTTTTCTTATTATCTCTTCCGCTTTCTGCAAATATATAAGTGCCTCATCATCATTGCCTTGCAAATAGTTTGCATATGCCAGCTGGTTGTAAGAGTAGGATTTGCATTTCAGTTGGTGAAATTTTATTGAATCATGGATCCTTTCTTCAAAATCTTCAACATCAATATCTTCTTTTTTCAAACCCCATGTGAAATGACACTCCAACTGCAGTAGCTTGCGCTTCAGGGATTTTCTTGAAACTTGACTGCAATGCAAAAATATAGATATGAAGTAAATCTGTTACATAATTCATGTAATAACTTACATGCAATTCATTTAGTCAAAACAAGTCTACTTCTTGAACAATTCATTGATGTTTTCATAATTGTCATTTTTTGTACTTTTCTGTATAGCTAGTATCTTAAGAATAAACATTTGTATTCCATATTAAATCTATTTAGGAAGATTTGTTTAGGAACAAAGTTTTGCTATTAAATGAATTTTACTGCAAACAATACTTCTTACATAATAATGCAAACAAATATTTCTTTGGCTGATAGTTGAACAGTAAATGTATAAGAGAAGCTACAGAAATTCAAATTATATTTTGTAGCTGCTGTCATACATTACTCTTTTGAGAGGAGTTATAGAAATACAAATTATATTCTGGTCTAAAAAGAATATCACAGTCAGAACCATTTGAGAGTAAAGGTGTATATGTGTATGGTAAGGCATGTCTGTGGGTCTGGGGCTGATGTCAGTAAAACTTTCCATACTGACCAATTGAAAACTATGGAACAGTAGCATATACTGTATGTAACAGCACTATTTGTTGCGATGCATCCCAAGATGGCTTGCAAGAGCACATGTAAAATAAAGATATTTTTATGTCACTAATGTCCTCTTACAATAAATTCTTTAAAATGTATTATTATTTCTAAAGCCGAGACAGTGACTTAGCCAACTGCATGAAACAAATGAATGTCCTGACGCTCCACTGTTATATAAAAATATATATATGTGTGTGGTAGGGGCCTGACTCAAAATATACAGTTTTTTTTTTCCAGATAAGGTTTTTATTGGTTTTAACACTCCACAAATGGAAACAAACAACCATTAACAACACCAATAGGGCAGATACAGATAAAAACAGTCTATACCTGCATACAGTACATTTATGTATGAGATCCATAACATATCTTGATGCAAAGAGAACCTGCCATACATTGTGAGGTTGGTTGGCTGTGAAAGATGATGTTACACAAGGTTCCTGCACTCTGATTGGTACCCCCAGAGGTACACTGTAGACAGCTAGTGCTTAGACATATGTTATACTAACATATAGGGCGAAGGGCATTTACCATACAAGAGTAAATGTCAGGATATGAATGCACATTATTGTAATACACTTTGCTTGCTAATACATATATTCTGCTATGCATTTTCTGTGTATTTCTTTCTTGTAAGAAGCCAGGACACTTGCGACCTTGGAATAATAATGATATGTAAGTTGGCATTGCCACCTTTTGGTGATTTGTACTACTACACTGAGTTACATAAGACTCTGTATAAGAATTCTTTTGTCCACAAACTGATGACTACTACAAAATTGTATAATGTTATCTTGGACTGTGGAGCCACCTCTAATTTAGCCAATAGGGCTCATCTCTGTAACTAGAAATGTTTCTATCGTACAGTAACCATAGTAATTATCATAGGTATATAATGTGATACACCAGTCTTGTACCTCAGAGATCCCAAGAGACACAAAGAAACCTTGAGATATAGGGAATGCTTACCACTGGCTCCCGGTTCGTATTGGTAAGAACTGCTTAGGGTAACTGTAATTTTATCCTTTTTTGTAATAATAAACAAGTTTATTACTCTTATGCAACGTGTTTGTGATTACTTGCATTCCCAATATTGCCAAAAACCTGAAAGTGAGGTTTAGACCTCCTGACAGTGACATGTCAATTACAAGAAGAAAAATGTACCTTGTAAATGATTACTGCATCTCTCCCACAAAAAATAGAACATACAACCACACAGAACCTAAAACACACAATGTAAGGCATGCTTAAATGCTTATAGAGGGAATACATCTCTGTTTTGTGGTCAGTTTTTAGTTCTTGGACATTGACTTAGTGGTAGGGAAGTTAAAGGTATTTTCGGGGGGCTAGTCACTCAGTACCAGTCTTGGTTTGGTGTATGCTAAAATGGATTCAGTAACAGTAGTAAGATGAGAGGGTGTCTGTCACCACATGTGTCATGCGGTCTAAAGTGGTTACTGCTGATAAGGAGTTTAGTATCTTTGACATCGTGGGAGTTTTGGTCATGTGCCATCTGCTCAGAAGAAGTCTTTTGACTTGCACATTCAATAGTGCAAGCAGTTTACCTCGAGGACATCAAGCATCAGGTGGGAGCATCTTTGTCATACCAAAAACATTAGTGTAGGTGGCGTTGTTACCTGTTTATGAGAACTTTATTACTTAAACGCACCAGTTGCTTGCCAAAGGGTTGAATTAAGGGCATTCCATAGAATATAACATAGATCCCCCTGTGGGTTTGACATCTGCAGCATAGAATACAGGGAAGCAGTATAGTGCAGTGGTTTAAGGATCTGAGCTGCAAATCTGGAGACTTGGGTTTGAAACTCACAGCCTCCACTTGCATACTGTGTGATTCTGAGCAAGTCACTTAACTTCCCTGTGCTCCCAAGTTGCACCTATAAACAAGCTTTCAGCTTAATGTGCCACTCCTGGTTAAACAATTGAAAAAAAATATATTTTTGAGGAGTCTGGCAGTATACAAAACTACAGGGGTGTTGTTTCAAGAGTGCATGATTTTGTTTTGTATCATGCTACCTCTCACTTCAGGGAAAGCAAGGTATGCAATTTCCAGCAATCCCTCCATTGCTGATGGAAATTCTGAGCAATGCCCTCTCCCAGTTGGCCTTGGAATCTTCAGACTAGGAAATTATTTTGTCTCTGAGTGCAGCATAAATGCTGCTAGCTGTACCTTTATTAGATGAAGCCATTGTTCAGTTAAATTCCCTTGGGAAATTGTGATAATGCATGAGAGTATGCCTGCACTGCAGCTTGCATTTGGAGATATCTCAAAGGTCTAACTTAGGCAAGTCCCATCATGCTTGAAGTTCATGGAAAGTGGCCACCCTTAGATCTGTATGGTCCAAGATATTGTGCAAATCATGAGTTCTTCTATTGAGCCACTGCAACCAGCATAGGGTTTGTGGGCTACAGTATTTATTTATTTATTGAATTTTGTTGACGGGTAAGCCCACTGAGAAAAAGATCTCTTTTCAGGGCGACCCTGGGGTGGGGATACAGATGGTAACCAACTGAAACTGAACCAGATTAAGCTGTTTGTGGTATTTCCAGTGAATGGGGGAAATTTGGCTAGGACACTGGGGAAATTCCCCCGCTGACCTCTAGAGGAATACTTGTCATCCTGGTCTTTGGTAAAAATGGCTGCCCCTGTGGATCCAGGAGGAGGAAGAACACTTACTAGAGAGGCAGAGGAGCTGGCCTCCTCCCCTGCCCCTGTGACGCTAAAGGCTGAAAAGAAACTGCAATTTGACTTGGATGATGAAGCCCCAGTATGTTATTTTGATTCTGAAATGGAGTGGTCTAAGCAAGAGAAGTTACAGGAGAATGATGAGGTACTTTTAATAAATGAGCATGAGGAAAAAATGATTAATGAGAAGAGAAAAGTTGAAAGAAAACACAGAAAAGAAGGTGAATATAAGAAATAGGGGAATATTTGCAAGTGGAATTGACAGCTCTGCACAATGTCAAAGAAACTGCAAGCCCTCTGACTCAGATTCAAACAGCTGAGTGGTGACATGGTTATTGTGAAGGATGCTGCTGAAAGTGGGGTTGCATCTGACAAGAATATCTTGCTACCAGCTAGCAGCTCTAATCAGCAGCATGCTGTGTGCTGAAAGAAAGGAAAGTGAAAAGAGCCCAAATCCTGCAAATCTGCATAAAGGTCAGAGCTTGGGTATAGCACATCCTCCAAATGTTGGCAGAGAAACAAAATTTATTAAAGTTGTGGAGTCTTCTATGAGAGCTACCTCTGCCCTGCATACGCCGCTGTTAATTGACTGAAAACAGTATGGCAGTCATGGAACAAAACAACCCACCTGACAACTTGATAAAAGTACATTTTGACCAAATGGATCTTGAGACATTCTGATCACCAGCTAGAGCATTGCAAAATGCGGGTTGACTACAAACATACAATGGACAATGGCTACCTGATCCCAGCGATGAGGATGTAGAGATTTGGAAAGCAAACCCATGGTTCACAAACTGCCTCTACATCTGCAGTCTCAAGTCCATCTTCAGAGCTCACGACACTGGTACTGACACTCTTACAAAGGTCCCCAATGTGCTAGAACTTGAACAAACTACAGCACTGATGAGTGCTAACTTTTAGTAATGCCAGTTTGAAAGTATACATAGGATGGGTCCATCAGAATAAATATTGCAAGACCACTCAAAAACATAACTTTTGAATCAATGTTTAAACTCTCCAATTTATTCCAGAATAAGGGAACCTGCCCAAGGAAATATGCTGTCAGGTTGATTTTAAGGGTGAAATGGATCCCCGGACAGGTTATATGTAGCTAGGCAGCTTTTGAAGGGGTCAATGCATTTTCTTTCCCTCTGAAATATTTGCCCTATTTCATTTAGGTAATGGCAACTATGATGTCAGTTTTAAAACTGTATCTAGCCAGACAGATTCTGGGCACAATATCAGAAGGTAAGAACAACCCTTTATGGATCCCTACATGCCATCCCTCTGATGAAACTAGTGGTTCAACTCATTACAGTTGTGTTTCAGAATGAGGAAGCCCATGTAGAGGATATCCTTTTCTGGCTCAAACAGCGATGTGACGTATTGGACAAACCAGCCCCATATTAGATAGCAAACAGATTTAGAATGGGGCTGGAGAATTAGAGTGAGCTTTACTCAACACACAATGGGCCTGTGCACTTGCCCAGTACCTTATTTTTAGGCAAGGATAGGGTTGTTTTATTTTACATGGGCCAGACCAAATCTTGTTTTAAATGTTGTTCTCATATGCACTTCAGCTCAGCGTGTGACACACTGAGGTGCAGTCATTGTTTACAATATGGACACCTGTCTTCAGCTTGTGTGAATCTCTTTAAGTGTAATCTTTGTGAGAACACAGGACATGGGTATGGCAAATGCCCATGGGTCTCCAATAATAGGGAAGATAGTCTTTCACAATCAGGGTTAATTAATATTGCACAGCACAGTTACAAGCACAGAAAGCAGCAAGCAGGCCAGATCCTAATCCTCAGACCCCTACCCCTGACAGGAGACCCCTTGCAAGGAGGTGGGAACTCCCAGTCTGATAAAGGACATGAAATTTCAGTGGATCAGACAGAAGGGACCCCCATAAGATAAGGCTCAGTGGAAATAGTCCCAGGTGATTCAGTAGATCAGGACATGCCCCTTCCCAAGTCAGAGACTAAATTCCGAAAAGTGTTGGCCAAGAAAAGATTAGAGCAGGAAGGCTTTGAAAGACTCTGATGACCTCAGGTATGGAGGGAGTTCAACACAGTCATGGAAGTAGGAAATAAATACTCCTTTTGGTTACAGATAAATCAGAAGATGATTCTGGGTGAAATGTCAAACTCTTCCTCTGTGACTTTGGCCATTACAGACATTACCTCTGACACTGAAGTGTGTGTGTGTGTGTGTGGGGGGGGGGGGATAGTGTACATATATCCCAATGGACAAGGCAAAGTAGGTGTGGTAAAACTCCTTCAAGTTTTGGGTGTTTTTCTTTTTTTCTTGTGATTTACAGCACTTATGAGCATGCTTACCACCCTGACCATTAATGTTAATAGTATAAAAAGTCATGCAAGAATGGTCCGTTGTTAAATTCTTTGGTACAAGAGAAATGTAAAATTTTTGTATACAGCATACCAGGATTAAAACTAGCATAGAACTTCAGCAAACCACTAAACTCTGGATATGAGACCCTGCTTTCTGGTCAATAGGCCAAGAACCCTGCGATGGGGTAGGGATTTTACTGAATAACTCAAATATCCAAGTTTCTAGACTAGTGGATATAGAGCCTGGCAGAGCTCTTATGTTAGAGTTCTCTGTTTTCTCTGAAAGGTTTAGGATTACTACTATCTACACCCCTCAAACAAAGGCCCCTAGAGCAAAGTTAAGGCAAATCCAGCCTCTTTAATTTACATCCAGGTTATTAATCTGGGCTGATGATGTCAACTGTGAAATAGGTAAATCCAACGAGGGTTTAAAAACAGACAAGCTCTTTTGTGATGCCATAGTTCTAAATAACATCCTTACCTGCTAAATTGTTAGACTCCTATAGGCAAGGTTTTCCTAGAGGGGGCAACTGTCTACTAGGACAGACTTTATTTTTATCGCAGCAATTTTGTTTGTTGCAAAGTAAGGACTGCGACCTGGGAGTTTTTAGACCTTAGTTCACTCATTCTCAGTATTAGCTGGAAAGACACACCGGGGTGTAAGAAAAATACCTGGAGATTGAATAACTCTGTGTTATGCAGTGAAGCTATAAGAACCGCTTGAAAGGGAGACTGGCTGGCTAGGTTATCTGTGGCAGAAGCTTATGAAGATGGTGCCACCTGGTGGGAGGACACAAAATCTTTGTGGAAAGATTTTTCAGAAGCACACCACAGATGTGGCAACAGGGAATTATCTATCCTACCATACACTTAGGGCAGAATTACAGAAACTCATTTCTCTGACTGAAACTTTAAATGAGACTATGGGTCTCGATTTGCAGATATAAAAAGAGATTTTTAAAATGCAGTATGACAGGACAAAATATTTAGAACAGGAACTTTGATTTTGAGCTAACTTGGATCCTTTTAAAGGTTGTAGTGACAGGCTGGACCATAGAATAATCTCTGGACTTAAAACTCAAACAGGACAAATGACTACCTTCCCAAAAGGTATACTTGAACAGGTAGATATACATCTAAAGGAGCTGATATGTTGTGATATGTTGGAGGATCTGTTTTAAATCTCAGCGGAGGACAAAACATTCCTGGACATTCCCATTTTAGTGGAATAAGTAAAAAGTGCCATAAATTGGCTTAAAAACAACTTGTCCCAGAGGACCAATGATATAGGGAGCAGAGTTTTATAAATTCTTTAGTGAAGAACTTGCCCCAGCACTGGAAATAGTTTTAAATAACATTGTACAAGAAGGTAGTTTAGCAAAGTCAATGAATGTAGCCACTTTAATTTTACTGTATAAAAAAGGGGAGAAAGAAGTACTACATAACTGGAGGCCTCAAAGCCTCTTGAACATTGACTTAAAGATTTTAAGTAAAATTCTATTAGACTAAAGTCCATTGCTAACAAAGTAATCAGCCCTTATCAAACCTGTGCTATACCAAACAAAAGCCAGTATGGCAACTTAATTGTGCTTTGGGAAAAATTCCAGAAAGCTGAGAACAAGAATTTGCAAGTTATATTCTTGGAATAGGCCAGGAAAAAGAGTTTGACAGGATTTCACATCAGTTCCTGTACAAGGTACTCAAAGCATATGGGCCCCCTGACAAATATGTGAGCTGGGTTAAATTAATATACGACAATGCCTCCCTCATTCCTAATGAGTGGACTGGGGAAATAGTGACTGTTAGAAGAGGTGTGCATCAGGGGTGCCCACTTAGTCCACTACTTTATGTATTTTGTGTGGATGTCCTTTAGAGGAAAATTGAATATTGTCAGTGGGTTACAGGGCTAAGCCTTACTACATCATCCTCCTCTATCAAAATGCTGACATATGCTGATGACTTGGTACTATGCATGGACCCAAAAACCAAAGTAGATATGCTGGTGGAAATCTTTTAGAATTTCACTAGCTGGTCAGGCTCAAACGTTAATTATAGTAAAAGCAAATGTGTGGTTCTGGGTGACACACCATGATCAGAAAAGGACACATTTGCAGGTATAAAAATAATTAATGGGGAGATTACCATACTATGTATTACATTTGGAGGGGAAGAGATGGCACAGCAGAATTGGGAGGCAGGCCTTCAAAGAGCCAATAGGTTGGTTAGTTTATGAAAAGGGGGAGCAGATTGCAAAGAAGAAAATAATTTTGCTAAAAAAGAATCTTTCAGTTGCAGTCATTTTGTATATAAGTTTTGTTTTTCCTCCCCCTCAGTCCTTAATAGTCTCTTTATTTAGCACTTTCTTCCTAACACTATTGGGAAGTCGATTAAATCCCATCAAAAGAGAAATCACTTACAGGAAAGCTGAGGAAGGTGGCCTGGACATGATAAATCAGATGCCTTCTTCAGTAGTATCTTCCGTCCTATAATTTCAGCAATGCCCTAAAACCAGGAAACAGAATGTGGAAAGCCTTGGTAGGCCACTGGCTTATGCCCTGTTTTGCAGCTTGGGAACAGAAAAAAACAAGGCTACTATACAATATCCCCAGTCTGCCCAAATACAGGCTTGAGCAGTTAAAAAGTCTCATTAAATGGGACATTTCTAGCACACATCTTCAAACTAAGAATATGACAGAAATACACTGACATATGATACAAAAGGAGAGTAAAGAATACATTACCCTTGAGTTCCATCCACAAGTAAAACCACAGTTTAATCTCAGTATGCTAAAGTCGAAAAGACTGCCAGACTTTGCATGGGACTCAGTTTGTCTCAGTTTGTATGGTAAATTAAGCATCAGCAACAATAATAAACACAAACAGGTTCAGGTTGGGTATTACTTAAGGCATACATGTACACATGTACTGGAAACCCAAGAACATTTATTTTTAGGATGTGAGAATGTTAAGTTATTTTGGAAATATCTAGCAAAAGAATGTAGAAAGCCTCTATTCTGTAAAACTCTAACTATACACATTAATACATGCGAATTTTGGGAGAGGTTGAAGCAGTATTATTCAGAAACTATATATATATAGCAATAGCTATTGTCAGGTACTACATCTGGTAAGCTCACTTTGAGTGGGTAACACAGCAGAGACAGGTAGCATATGTAGAAATATATAGAAACATAAGTATTTTCATGCAGAAACTATGGGCACTGAATGCCAAGATATACAACAAAGAAAAACTAAAGTTATTATGGATTCATTCTGAGAAATGGGCTAAGCCACCCTGAACTAAAATGGTTATAGAAAACAACCTTGTCCTTTCATGATAGTATGTTATGATATAAACAGTGCAACCCCTCAGAATGTATATGTAAATGTTCTTTTTTTTTGTTCTCTTCATTGTTTTTTGATGTCACATACTATATATGAATTATTGTATTGTTCTTTTTTTTGTCTGTAGTCCTTTTTCTAATAAAAATTTCCTTACTCTTTTCGAGAAGTGCCGTGGGATCCTTAACGTCCACCTGAACCACCACCAGAACAGGACCTCGATTTAATGCTCATCCCAAAGACTGTACCTCATGGAGTTGGCACCCTCTTCTACGCTGCAGTACAGTGTAGTATTGGAATATTAACCTAAGTGCCTGGTGTGGGGATAGAACTCACAGCCTTCTGATCTCCCTGCTTTAGAGGCGAGTGTGCTACCTGCTGAGTCACTGACACTGATAAATACAGTAACACCACTGTGTCCCCATATAGGGGTACATCTAATTGGTGAATGATTAGTTCCCAATTTCTTACGGAGTTTACCCAAAAATGTTATCTAGGGCCCTATCGTGGGGTGGGATGTGACAGCTTTGGGAGGGGTTATATATAGTAACAGTGGTAATTGTTGGACCTCACCTTGAACTTCCTCCATGCTGAGCCACTGAGGGAAGTTTATAGTATAAAGCAAGTAAACCACTGTAAAAGTCTGTGTTGAATAAAAGGCCATTTATAGCCTCCAGCCATAGAAGGCACCACCCTCCATCTCTCCAGTGCACCAACAGTTTATTCCTACTGTAGCTGGGTTTCTAGCCCTCCCCACAAGAAATTCCCAATTAGCCCCATCTATCATGGAAAACCAGTTAACTGGTACCTCTAATGGGATATGGGAGAGGATATAAAAGAGCCTGGGAGCAACTACCATTTTGATAGATGAGATCTTCCCTGCCATTGTAAGCTGAAGTAACTTCTACCTTTCAAATTCTGCTTCTACTTCTATGGTTACCATCAGCACAATGACATTTTAACAGCAAAGACCATCACAGTGACAACTCTCACCAGGTTGCCGTGATGGTCCGCTGTACACCAGTACTCCGTCGCCCAGTGTTTCACCCCCCACCCCAAAACAACTCTGACTTGGAGTTGGTTATTTATAGATGGGGAGTGCGGGGGGGGGGGGGCAAAGCCCCTCACAAAAACAGAAATTGTCCCGATGGGAACATTTCTTACAATCAGCATTGTTCCCATCACTGTAAGGGATGTCAACAACATTGTTGTCAATGTAACTTGGTGGAACCATAGTTCTATAAGCGGTGCTTAAGGTTTAGATCCAAAGTTGTCATATTGCAGGGGTTATTTTAATTCCCAAATACGTGATACCAGGTGGCTCCTACTTAAGTCCTAGTGATTTAACCAGATCTGGTTTACAGCTGGGGTTTAATGGGAGGACCTTAGTCTTAGTCTGATTCACTTTTAGGCCAGAAATTTGAGTAAGGGAGGTGAAAATGTCTAAAAGGGGTTGTACAGATGCTTCTATATTGCAAGTGGGAATAATAATGCATCTGCTTACATAACCATTGTGTACCGCTGTTGACCGATGGTGACTCCATGTATCTGAGAGTGTTGTCTAATGGCGGCCACTAAGGGTTCAACCACCAACTCAAAATGTAAAGGGAGAGTGGACAGCTCTGCCACATACCCCTTCCTAGTGAAAATGGGTCTGATATCAAGGAGTTTTAAGGACTCTTGCCGATGGGAATGTGTATAAATCACACATTATTCAATGGCAAGAAAAAATCCTGGACTCTGATTGGATCAGTCTTAGGCTAGACCCGTGATATTATTCCAGCACAACATCACGGGTCTAGTGTCAGCCTCACTGTGAACCTGCAGATGAGCATTTTATGGAGCATTTGATTGATTGTTTCATCTCTTAAAAAATAAAAAAAATTTTCCACACAAAAAATCATCTTTAAAACTATTTTTTTATTTTATATATAACAACGAGCCACTGTATAATAGCAATAATGCCCTCCAGGGTGTGTGTCATTTGGGATAACGTCATGCCTCTGTTGTTGGACGCACTTGGCCTGCGGTCTTGTGTCCAACCACCTGAGGCGTGACATTATCCCAGCACTACTCTGGGCATTATTGCTTAACTCATGAATAAAAAAGGGGCCCAAATCTCATATGTGTACGTACCACTTGTAGATAATCCCACTGTATGGCAATGAAAGCTTTTTCAGAATCTACAATTATGGCCACAGCTGGGGTGGAGACCCTCTGGGCAACAAGTCTCAGGCTCAGGCTCAGGAGGGGCCTGATATGGTCTGCACTGTACCTATCTTGTACAAACCCCACTTGTGTGGGATGTATCAGGAGAGGTAACAAGGGCTTAAGTTTAGCCACCAGTACTTTTGAAAAGATCTTGCTGTCTGTATTGATATGAGAAATAGGTCTGTAACTGCTGGCTAAAGTAGGGCCTCCCTTTTAGGAGCACCATTATCAGCACCTCTCTAAGAGTAGTTCTACCAGTCTGGAAAGGGGAAGTACAAACAAGTCAGAGAAGATGACATTAGTGAGTTCATCTTATGGCTGCATGATTGGTGCCAACAAAAAGGATTCCACTTCATAGGAAACTGGAAGAACGTCTGGGAGAGAAGGCTCTTTAAGTACGATGGCCTGCGCCTAACTAGGCAAGGCATGTGGGCCATTGGACAAAAATTAGATGTCTACATGGATCATTTAAACTGAACAAATGGGAGATGGGGACCACAAACACCCAGACCCATACCATTGGTGTACTAGTCACCACTCCCCAAAAAATGTGGACATATATACAACCTTGGGGAGGGGAAGGAGGGAGACAAACACATCAACCACTGATGAGTCAGTCAACACTTCCCATAGCATTGGCAGCATGCACAATATCTCATAGAGAAATGGCAAAATAGAACAGTCCAAGAAGGGGGTGCCCTCATAAAAAAAAAGACGCGTTCCTGGAAGGTAATGGTTATGAATGCTAGAAGCCTAGCAAACAAACTTCCTGATCTCATCATCACCTTGGAGCTGGAAAGGTTATACATAGTGGCTGTGACTGAAAAATGATTCACAGAAGACCACAGTTGGAACACAGCCATACCAGGGTACAACCTGTTCAGGAGAGACAGGAAGGGAAAGAAAGGTGGAGGTGTTGCTTTTTATATACAAGAACAGATAAAAGCCACCAAGGTGCAGGGGTCCTCCAGGGATACCAGATACATAGATACATAGATACATAGACAGTGTCGGCAGATAAGGGCCTATGGCCCACCTAGTCTGCCCATTTGAGCTTGTAAGTTCAGTTTGTTTTCCTAGAAGTCTATTTCCCCTTACCCCTGACCTCTAGAATTCCTTTATGTCTATCCCATGCATTCTTAAATCCTGTGATTGTTTCAGCCCCACCACTTCCTCTGGCAGGGTGTTCCACTTGTCCACCACCTGTTCTGTGAAAAATTCTTTCTCATGTTTCCTCTGAATCGTCCTCCCTCCAGCTTTATCCCATGCCCTCCCTAGTCCTGTTTATCATTTTAAGCTAAAAATAGTGTTTTTCCTGCACCCTGTTCCTCCCTGTAAGATACTTGTATGTCTCTACACATCCTCTCTCCCTCCTCTCCTCCAGGGAGTACATGTTCAGTTCCTTCAACCTGTCTTCATAGGACTTGTGATGCAACCCATGCACCATCTTTGTTGCCCTCCTCTAGACCTTCTCTACCCTGTCCTGTGTGCCCACTGAGGTATGGTCTCCCAGAACTGTACACTGTACTCCAGGTGGGGCCTCACTGGTGTCTTGTATAAGCGAATTATGACCTCCCTTTTCCTGCTGGTGATGCCCCTGCCCTGCACATCCCAGCATCCTATTTGCTTTACCTGATGACTTGTCACACTGTTTCCCTACCTTGAGGTCATCAGGAGATGACAACCCCCAAGATCCCTTTCCTGCTTGGTGCATGCTATATCCTCACCCCCAACCTGATATATTGTGCCAGGTTTTTGTACCCCATACATTATCTTGCACTTCTTTGCATTAATTTCAACTGCCAAACCTTGACCATTCTTCAAGTTTCTGCAGGTCCCTTCTCATTCTGTCTACACCCCTCTGGTGTGTCTACTCTATTACAGAGCTTTGTGTCATCAGCGAACAGTGAAATTCTGCCTTCTATATCCTGTGCAATGTCACTGATGAAGATATTGAATAGGACTCGGTCCCAGCACACTGGTCCCTGTGCGGCACCCCACTGGTCACTCTTCCCTCTGTGGAGTGACAGCCATTTACCACCACCCTCTGTGTCCTGCCACTGACCAGTACCTACCCACCACACTACTGTCCTGCCCACACCCATATTCCCCAGTTTGTGTAATAGTCTTCTATGGCAGCACATGGTGTCAAAAGCCTTGCTGGTCCAGATAGGCCAGTCCACTGCCCTCCTCTGATCCACCTCCCTAGTCACCCAGTCAAAAATTCAATGAGGTTGGTCTGACACGACCTCCCCTGATGAAACCATGCTGCCTTGGGTCCTGTAGTCCATTGACAACCAGATGTTCCACCAATCTCTCCTTCAGTAGTGCTTCCATGATCTTTCCCACTACCGGGTGGGGCTGACTGGTCTATAGTTCCCTGCTTCCTCTTTGTTCCCACTTTTGTATAGGGGACTACATCTGCTGTCCTCCAGTCTTTAGGTGCCCTCCCTGTTTCCAGTGATTGGCTGAACAGGATAGCCAGAGGTTCAGCCACCACCTCTCTTAGTTCTTTAAGGACCCTGGGGTGCCCCATCTGGCCCCATTGCTTTATCAGCTCTTGTACTTCCAGTTCCTTCAGGACCCTTTTCTGCGTGTGGGACTTGTCCCATTCTGCACCATTCTCTTGCTTGTACTCCCTTCAGACCCTTTTACCCCCCTCTTCCTTAGGAAAGACTGAGCAAAAATACCTGTTCAATATGTCAGCTTTACTGTTGTCATCCTCCATGGGCTCCCATCCTCCCCTTCAGTCTCACTATCCCTCCCTTTGTCCTTCTTTTTCTACATATGTACCTGTAAAGGTTTTGTCCCCTATAACCACTGAGTTTTGCAATGTGTTCTTCTGTCTGAGCTTTGGCTTCTCTTACTGACTTCCTGCCTCCCTTTGTTTCTCCTGTACTTCTCCCTATCCCCTTCTGCTTGTCTCTTGTTTGCCTGAATGCAATCTTTTTGGCTTTCACTTTCTTTTGCTACCTCTTTGGGAAGAACTACATAATGGTCTCCTCTTTCTTTTCTCTTGCTAAACCTGCTTTAATGCATAATTCTGTTGTTCTTATAATCCCCATTTAAATACTGCCCTGTTCCTCAATCCCTGATTCCTGTCCCATTCCCTTAATGCCTCTTTCAAGCATCTCCCCATTTTCCCAAAGTCTGCCCCCTAAAATCCAGGATCGTGTTTTGTGTGGTTTGGTTCTGCTCCTTCTGTGATTTCAAACCACAATGACTGGTGGTCACTGTTACCAGGTGCTCCCCACTGTTACCCCCATCACACTGTCCCTGTTGTGAGCACAAGGTCCAGTAGTGCCTTCTGCAAGTTGGTTCCATGACCAGTTGCTTGGAAGGCACCCTGAGAAAGGTCCAGGATAAATCTGCTCTAGTTGATGCTGCTGCTGGGATGCTCCAGTCCACGTCTGGTATATTGAAGTCTCCAACCAGTACTACCTCACCCTTGTCTGCCATCCTTTGGATGGCTAGCATCAACTCCTATCTGTTTCTTCCTCCTGGCTGGTGGTCTATGGAGCCACACCCTGTGGGATGGCTGGCCCCATTTTCCTTTCCAGCTTAACCCACAGTATTTCTCCCCATTTTGTTCCTCCTGGATCTGTGTGGCCCTTATGTCATTTTCACATACAGTGCCCTCCTCCTCCCTTCCTGCCTGCTCTGTCTCTTCTGAATATGTTGTAGCCAGGTATAGCCCATCTCCCAGTCATGGTTATCATTACCACGGTTTCAGTGATGGCCTAATGTCCAGGTCTGACTGTACGCATGACAGCCTCAGATCTTCCATCTTGTTGCTAAGGCTCCTGGCATTTGCACACACATAGCTTCCATGATTTGACCTCCCTAGACTGCTTCACTGTTCTACTCCAGCCCTTCCTTGGTTGTCATTTATCCTGGTTCTCCTTGCTGTCTGCCCTTCTGCTGAATTTTGCCCCTTTTCTGCTTATCCACCTTTTGGACACTAATCTCCAACTTTTGCACCTGCTTTGCAGAGATAGCCACTCCTCTGGTTCACTGGTTCCATTACTAGCTGGGGTGAGCAGGTAGTACCATCCTTGCTGGCCTACCACCCCCTTTGCTAGTTTTAAATGCTTGTCAATGTAGCATTTAAACTTATCATTGAGTGCTTGGATTCCTCCAGGATGGATGCAGGCCGTCAGGCTTGAACAAACCTCCATCCCTCCAGATGGGTCCCAGTCACCAATGAATCAAACCCTTCCTCACAGCACCAGTTCTTCAACCATGAGTTAAAGTTCCTGGTGCATGCACTCCTATGCTCTCCCTTGCCTCTCACAGGTAGTACTTCTGAGAAAGTGACAGAAGCACTTGCTTGAGAGACCCCTTCCCAGTTTCCTAAACTCCTTCCTGAACTCTCCTTGGCTCCCCATTTGCCAAGTCATTAGTACCTAGGTGGATAATGACATCCAGCTCACCCTCCTGTCTTGCCTTCCCAGTGATCCCAGTATCTTCCTTCCATCCCTCCATGCCGTGGCACCCTGGTGAGCCTCACCTCCCTGTCCTCCCCTCCTGTGTTCCTAGCTGGATCCCTCTTATGATGGAGTCCCCACCAGGATTCAGCCACTCCTCCTCTGGGGTCCCCTGCTTTCCCCACTGAGGTCACCTCCTTGCCTAACCTCCACATCCTTTCCTTCCACTTCCCTGGGTTCCTCTATTTGGTTGTCCTCATTTGCCAGTGTGGCATATGAGTTCTTGAGAGGAATAGGATCTGGGATGTGCCTCTGCCTGACTCTTAACCCTCCCTGAGCCACTGTCATCCAAGTGCTCCTCTTTCTCGGCATCCTTTGAGGCAGCTGCATTGGACTGGTGGTTCCTGGTCAGGGTGATGGTACTCTGACCCAGTTTACTCTGCTCTGAGTCTGACTACCTCATCCCTCAGTCCCGAGAGATGCATGCAGATAGGGCAGCACCTCAGTGTCCAGAAGGTCTGCCTGAATAATGGCTGCCCCACAGCCACTGCATTGCACCACTCCCACATTATACTGCAATTCCTACTTATCTGCTACTGAAGCTCTCTTAGTTCTCTTTTTTGATTTATTTACAGTAAAAAAATCCTGTAACTGATCCACAGATATATATATTTTTTAAGGAAAAGAAACCAATAAATAAATAAATGAATCAAAACACTATCGGTGCTGAGGTCTTCCCCTTATGCCCTCCTACTTCACACCTCTTACTATACCCTGTGTTTAGCTCCTGTCAATCAGATTTATCAGGGCATATAATTAAGAGTTGGGGAGGGTGGGAGGAAAAATTGCAACAATTAAAGACAGCACAGAATTACACCACCACTATTTTTAAATTTTCAAGCCCAAAAACAATTATAGTAAAGACAACACAGAAAGAAAGTATAGTGTCACTACAAGCCTACAATCTAAGTTTAAAAGAAAATACAGTTACTCTGAGCACTGAATTGAATATGTTTCCTTCCTTCACCTTCTGGCTTCTTCTGAGAAGATGAACTTCTGTTTGCTGCTTTAACTGTGACTAAGCCCCACCTCAGTTATCATGTAGCTGAGGTCAGAGCCAGACAATTAACACCCTTCACCCAGCTACTGGGACAGTCAGACAAGCCAAGATAAAATTTGCAGCAATTAAAAGACAGCACAGAATTACACCACCACTATTTTTTAAATTTTCAACAGCCCAAAACAATTATAAGTAAAGACAATCACAGAAAGAAAGTATAGTGTCACTACAAGCCTACAATCTAAGTTTAAAAGGAAAATACCAGTTACCAGTTTCTCTGAAGCACTGAATTGAATATTTTTCCTTCCTTCACCTTCTGGCTTCTTCTGAGAAGATGAACTTCTGTTTGCTGTTTTAACTGTGACTAAGCCCCACCTCCAGTTATCACGTAGCTGAGGTCAGAGGCCAGACAATTAACACCCTTCACCCAGCTACAGGACAGTCAGACAAGCCAAGATAAAATTTGCAGCAATTAAAGACAGCACAGAATTACACCACCACTATTTTTTAAATTTTCAACAGCCCAAAAACAATTATAAGTAAAGACAACACAGAAAGAAAGTATAGTGTCACTACAAGCCTACAATCTAAGTTTAAAAGAAAAATAGCAGTTACCAGTTTCTCTGAAGCACTGAATTGAATATGTTTCCTTCCTTCACCTTCTGGCTTCTTCTGATCACTAAGGCTAACAGTTGAAGCAGGGAAAGGTATAACCATCAAAGTTGGCATTGTGTACAGGCCCCCAAATTACGATGAAAAAAGGAACAAGAACATAACGTGATGAGATTTACAGAATGAATGATCAAGGTGATGCAATTTTGGTAGGGACTGTAATCTCCCAGATATACATTAGAACACACAGATTGCAGGTTCAGCAAAACAAGGACATCTTACTGGCCCTGAAGGAGCAGGAATTTGTCAGCTTGTTAAAACCCAGTGAAAGGGGAAGGCCATTCTAAACCTGGTACACACAAGCAGTTAGAGGGTCACAGATATTGCTGTAAGCTGCAGCATGGGAAACAGTGATCACTTTGTGATAACAGTCGAGGCAGGGAAGGATAACCATCAAAGCTGGCATTGTGTACAGGCCCCCAAATCATGATGAAAAAAAGGGTCAAGAACATAATGTGAAGAGTTACAGAATGACTGAGAGAGGTGATGCAATTTTGGTACAGACTGTAATCTCCCAGATATATATTGGAACACACAGATTGCAGGCTCAGCAAGAAACAGGGATGTCTTACTGTCCCTGCAGGTAGCAAGACTTTGTCAGCTTGTTAAAACCCCAATGAAAGGGGAGGCCATTCTAGACCTGCTACACACAAACAGTTAGAGGGTCATGGATATTGATGTAAGCTGCAGTATGGGAAACAGTGATCACCCTATGATCACTTTTCAAGTCAATATGCCAGAGGACACCTGCCACTCAAAAATTAAGGTTCTGGATTTTAAAAAGGCTGATTTCAATAAGATGAGAGTCACCCTAAAGGAGAACTTAAGCAAGACGGAAGGGAACCAGCTGGCGGCTCGAACCTCTGGTGGAGCTGGAGGCTGTGCGGCTAAGGCAGGGACAGAGGAGAAGACAGTGAGAGCTACTATTGCAGGCAATCTCACAGAATTGCTAGGATCAAAATCTGCACAACAAAAGACTGGGAGGGTTTGGGGGTTGACGCCTAGCGTCTAGCCCACACAATACCAGAAAGGCTGAATCTGCAAACATCACATAATACAATGTTTAAATAGCCACAATTTTAAAGTCAGAACAGCTCTTTTTAGATTAATTAAACAAGTTTACAGTTAACCAAAATCCCATCAAATAGTGTTGCAGAGTCAACTAAGTCAATGGGAAAGGCGCACCAATGGGCTTAGCACAGAGACTGAGGTGTTTCCGATTGGTGCAGCTTTCCATACCTTTCTCCTGCTTCTCGGCCTCCTGGATCTCTGGTTCGGCTGGTCACCGCCCGACCCGCAAGCGGCTCGGCCCCTACTGTGGCTGGGCTGGAGGGCTGTGGCTGCAAGGCAGGACACAGGAGAAGGCGTGAGAAGGCTACTTGGGCAATCTGCAATTAAGTACTAGAATCAGAATCTGCACAACAAAGACTGGGAGGGGTTAGAGAGGTTGGCGCCTAGCGTCCCCAACACAGATCCCAAGAAGAGCTGATCACTGTAAACATCACATCAATACAATGTTAAATAGCCCACAATTTTAAGTCAAGAACACTCTTTTTAAGATTAATTAAACAAGTTTACAGTTAAGTAACAAAATCCATCAGAATAGTGTTGCAGAGTCCCAGCTAAAGTCAATGGAAAGGCGCACCAATGGAAGCAGGCAAGCTGAGGTATTTCCGGTAGTTCGGCACCATTACCCATCCTACTTCTCGGCCTCTGGATCTCTAGTTCGGCTGGGGAAGTACCTTAACCGCTGGCTGGAATGGCTGGAGCTGGAGGCTGTGCGGCTAAGGCAGGGACAGAGGAGAAGGCAGTGAGAGGCTACTATTGCAGGCAATCTGCAGTAAATGATAGAATCAGAATCCAACAAAAAGACTAGGAAGGTTTAGGGTTAAGCATAGCGTCTCCCCACAGATCACCAGAAAACTGAATCACTAGCAAACATCACATCAATATTTAAATAGCCAATTTTAAGTCAGAACAGCTTTTTAAATTAATTAAACAAGTTTACAATTAAACAGAAATCCCATCAGAATAGTGTTGCAAAGTCCCAGCTAAAGTCAATAGGAAAAGCACCAATAGGAAACGAGCAGAGACTAAGTCTTCCATTAGTTGAAGCTTTACCCGTACAACTCTACTTCTCCAGCCTCCTAGATCTCTAGTTAGCTGGGGCACCCGACAGCCACCTGCTGACTGGGCCTTCTGTGGCTGGGCCAGAGGCTGTACAACTACAAGGCAGGGGACAGAGGAGAAAGGCAGTGAGAAAACTACTTTGCATGCAATCTGCAATTAGGTGCTAGGATCAAGAATCTGCACAACAAAAGACTGGGAGGGTTTGAGAGGTTGAGCGCCTAACGTCTAGCCCACAGAATCTCAAAAGGCTGAATCACTAGCAAACATCACATCAATACAATGTTTAAATAATCACAATTTTAAGTCAGAACAGCTCTTTTTAGATTAATTAAACAAGTTTACAGTTAAGCAGCAAATCCCATCAAGAATAGTGTTGCAGAGTCCCAGCTAAAGTCAATGGAAAAGGCGCACCAATGGGAAGCAGGCAGAGACTGAGGTCGTTTCCGATTAGTTCTTGACTTTCCCGTCCTTTCTCACTGCTTCTCCCGCCTCCTGGATCTCTGGTTCGGCTGGGGTCACTCGCCACCCACTGGCCGACTCGGACCCTCTGTGGCTGGAGCTGGAGGGCTGTGCCAGCTTTCTCACTGCTTCTCCCGGCCTCCTGGATCTCTGTTCGGCTGGGGTGCCGCCCGGCCGCTGGCGCTCAGAGCCCTCTGTGGCTGGAGCTGGAGGGCTGTGCCGCTTTCTCACTGCTTCTCCCGGCCTCCTGGATCTCTGGTTGGCTGGGGTCGCCCTGACCCACTGGCGGCTCGGAGCCTTCTGTGGCTGGAGCTGGAGGGCTGTGCGGCTTTCTCACTGCTTCTCCGGCCTCCTGGATCTCTGGTTCGGCTGGGGTGCATGCCGGCCGCTGGCGGCTCGGAGCCCTTCTGTGGCTGGAGCTGGAGGGCTGTGCCGCTTTCTCACTGCTTCTCCGGCCTCCTGGATCTCTGGTTCGGCTGGGGAGTGCCGACCCGCTGGCGCTCGAACCCCTTCTGTGGCTGGAGCTGGAGGGCTGTGCAGCTTTCTCACTGCTTCTCCGGCCTCCTGGATCTCTGGTTCGGCTGGGGTCGCCTGCCACTGGCAGCTCGGAGCCCTTCTGTGGCTGGAGCTGGAGGCTGTGCCGGCTTTCTCACTGCTTCTCCCGGCCTCCTGGATCTCTGGTTCGGCTGGGGTCGCTTCGACCGCTGGCGGCTGCAGCCTTCTGTGGCTGGAGCTGGAGGGCTGTGCCGGCTTTCTCACTGCTTCTCCCGGCCTCCTGGATCTCTGGTTCGGCTGGGGGTCGCCCCCGGCCGCTGCTGGCTGGGCCTTCTGTGGCTGGAGCTGGAGGCTGTGCGGCTTTCTCACTGCTTCTCCGGCCTCCTGGATCTCTGGTTCGGTGAGGTGCGCGCCTTCAGCCGCTGGCGCTCGAGCCTTCTGTGGCTGGAGCTGGAGGGCTGTGCCGGCTTCTCACTGCTTCTCCGGCCTCCTGGATCTCTGGTTCGGCTGGGGTCGCCAGCCCACTGGCTCGGAGCCCTTCTGTGGCTGGAGCTGGAGGGCTGTGCTGCTTTCTCACTGCTTCTCCCGGCCTCCTGGATCTCTGGTTCGGCTGGGGTCGCCGCCGGCTCGCTGGCTCGAGCCCTTCTGTGGCTGGAGCTGGAGGGCTGTGCGGCTTTCTCACTGCTTCTCCCGGCCTCCTGGATCTCTGGTTCGGCTGGGGTGCGCCCGCCCAGCTGGCGGCTCGGAGCCCTTCTGTGGCTGGAGCTGGAGGCTGTGCCGGCTTTCTCACTGCTTCTCCGGCCTCCTGGATCTCTGGTTCGGCTGGGGTCGCCGCTCGACCGCTGGCGGCTCGGAGCCCCTTCTGTGGCTGGAGCTGGAGGGCTGTGCCAGCTTTCTCACTGCTTCTCCCGGCCTCCTGGATCTCTGGTTCGGCTGGGGGTCGCCGCCGGCCCGCTGGCGGCTCGGAGCCCCTTCTGTGGCTGGAGCTGGAGGGCTGTGCCAGCTTTCTCACTGCTTCTCCCGGCCTCCTGGATCTCTGGTTCGGCTGGGGGTCGCCTCCGGCCCGCTGGCGGCTCAGAGCCCCTTCTGTGGCTGGAGCTGGAGGGCTGTGCCGGCTGATAAGCGGCTCTAAATAAATGTTAAAGAGAAGAGGAGATAGGGGACACCCCTGTCTAGTCCCAACATACAGTTTAAAGGGGTTAGAAATAACCCCGTTAAATGAGATTCTGGCAGAGGGGAACTTGTATAGAGAACTCACCCATTTCCGGAATTCCTTAGGGAAACTGAAGGCTTCCATCGTAACAAATAGGTACTCCCAGTGGACTCTGTCAAATGCCTTCTCGGCATCCAACAAGATCAAGACCATAGGATGAGGAGCATCCTTGGATGCCAAGAAGACGTGAGACAGGGTCCTCAGATGGTCAACCGATGATCTCCCTTTCATGAAACCAACCTGGTCAGCCCAGATAAGAGAATGAAGTACTGCCTCCACATGGTCGGCTAGTAATTTTGCCAGAATTTTAATTTCTTGGTTAAGTAGGGAGATCGGCCTATAGCTTGCCACCTGATCCAGCGGTCTGTCGGCTTGGACAACAGGACTATTAAGGCCTCAAAAAGAGAGGGATCAGACACTTTACCCGATAGAATAGCCTGGAAAAGTGGCAGCAAGATGGGAATCAACTGCTTTGAGAAAGCTTTATAGAAATTGGAAGTAAACCCGTCAGGGCCCTTGAGACTTATCGGATGGGAGAGATTTAATTACTCTTTCAATTTCACCCTCAGAGATGGGAAACTCCAAAATTATTTGCTGGGAATGTGTAAGGGTTGGCAACTCTAAATCACTCAGATATTCATAAAGTCTTTCCTTAGATGGGGAACTAACCATAGGGCCGTATAAATCCCGGAAGTACTATGTAAACTCCTCCACTATCTCCGGGGGCGAGACCTTAAGAGAATTATCACTAAGAGAGTGGATAGCAGGAATGAGTCTGGCGGATTCCTGCTGCTTAATACATCCAGAAGCAAATGATTTGATAACTTTAATGGACCAACATAGGTGTAACAACAAGAACAAAAATATTTGTTACATCTATTCTAATCAATAAAATATCAAATCATTTACTTCTGAATATTCTTCAAGAGACCAATACGGCAACTACTAAATCTTGTTGCATAATACGTAATGCTAGCATTTACCGCCTTCTACGCCCAGACAGGTATATATCACATTTGTTTTCAAAAGTAGCATATTCGGCCTGTTCCATTAACATTACTAAGTAGGCTTCTCTCAAGTTTCGAAATATTGTTTGAATGCTCTCAGAGGAAGAGAAAGAACAATCTCCATACTCCTAATCTGAGAGAAGGTCAGAAATCCAAGATGCCCTCTCCCTCTTCCTTTTGATATTAAACCAATTATAATCCTTAGATACACCTTACAGGCACCCATATCATGTCCTGCTTCCCCATAGAGTTAAATTAGAAGCAATAAACTGCTCTATTTGGGATGCTAGGTATTGAACTGTTTGGCTCTTCAAATTTGGTTATTCAGCATCCATCTGCCCCTTTATTTGGCATCGAGGCCAGGGTTATTTGGTAGGTGACCACAGAGTGATCCGAAGGGGCTCTGAGACAATGCTAGAACATATAACCCCTGGCAACAGGGTTTGAAAAATGAGGATATAATCAATTCTAGAGGAGGTTGCATGCGGAGAAACAAAGTGTATTCCCTTATGTTGGGATGCAATGCGCCATATATCACAAAGACCAATGGAGTCCATCAGGTCCTATAGGCTCTTTGTGCCAGGGAAGACCTTGATGGGAATGACCCAACCTGTCCAGGGCCTGATCAAACGAGATTAAATCACCCCCTATTACCATGGGAGGTGTCCAAAGGAGTTAGGACTTTAATTATCTGGGCAAAAAAGCTAGGGGAACCTACATTGGGGCCGTAGATAGCTCCCAGGACACTGTCCAGGGTATGCAATCTACCTTTTACAAACAGGAATCTGCCTGAAGGGTCAGATATAACCTGAAGAGGTTTGAACAGAACTGACATATGCAGGAGGATCATGACCCCTCTACTGTAGGTCGTTCCTTCCGCTGCAAACATCTGCCCAATTTGTTACCGTCTCATCTTTTCAGCCTCCCCCATGAGCAAATGCATCTTTTGCAAAAACACAATTTCTGCCTTTAAATGGCTTATATGCTTCAGTATTTTGTACTGCTTGGTCTTGTGCCTCATCCCCTTAACATTCCAACTAATAAATTGAATGTTTCTAGCCATCACTCATGTTGCCAGCTCGGGATCCTCCAAAACACACATATATATGCATACTCCATCTATAGTGCTCCAAACATAGTATGCGCTGGGTTGTTCTATCCTCCCCCCAATTCTGCCCCATTAGATCCATTCCCCAGCCACCCCCCTAGATTCCCCACCAAAACACCCTGTGGACCATAACCCCCTGCCACCTCCCATATTTTAAATGGTACATGATGTCCAGCAAGCGGAAAAGCTCCTCTCCCCAACCACCCGCCCTCACAAAGCAGAAATCAGGAACAGAATTGCCCTCAATAATCAAAACATTCCAGTAGAATAGCTTATTCTCACCATTAATAGCCTGACAGTACCCTAGATGATCCAGGGGATTGGCTACCAGCCATTAGAAAAGCAATCCTCTCTATAGTAATCCCACAAGCCATAGAATAACATGGCCCACAGAGCATAAAGGGCTAAAACACAAAGGTATTGTATGTAAGGATTAATCTCAGATGCCCTCTTGTGGTGCAGCCTCACAATATCAGTGCTTAAAGACTGAGGGCAGGCAGTCCATGGCTACCCGGCGTGGAATAGGGGAGAACTGAAAGGCCCAAGATCGCAGTCCAGAGCATATGGCCATCACAATGATAGAGGGAGATTTTAAGAAAAAAAAAGGAGAGAAAAGAAAAAAATGGGAGCCCTCCAGAGACAATACTTAAACAGGATTATAGAGAGGGAGCAAACCAGAGTCCAGTGTGAGTGAGCAAAACCCTGGCATTTTCATTAATCCTTAAATGTGAGATCTCCTTTAATATACGGATTATCCTTGTTCATTACCCATTAATAGCAGGGAGCATGAGGAGGAGTAAATTCTGAGAACAAAAAAAGAAGCAGGCCATGTTAACAAGGCCAGGGAGAGACCGCAAATGCCAGAGAGGTCTCATAATAACATCTGAAAAAGAGAAGCATTGCCCTCCCCCCCATTGCCCTGAGTTTGGGTCAACACTCCTGGGAAACAGAGATACATGAACTAGCAAATTGGGATTTAGCATAAGAACCATGACCCCGCTCATATGCTCATTAAATGAAACCGAGAAAACCCAAATGAGCCCGCTAACACCTAGCTCATGAATCACAATTGAGACAGGGATAAACCGGAGTAAGAAATAAAAGTCCACAATGTATCAGAAAGTCCTGAGGATGAGAACCAGGTCAGGAAAAGAATGTCCATGTTGCATCAGAAGGAGGACCCCACTCGAGAACTGTAATGGAGAGATAAGTAACCGGCTATATGGTATATCAATGTCCTGGCTCCAAAAGTATTGCAGCCAAATATGATTTACTGCAGATAGGCAGCTCCACCAGGTGGAAATTCAGCGTGTCTTTCTACGCCAGATCTGCTCTCACATAGGCTTGAATAGATCAGGGAACGCTTCTTTGAGCCCAGTAGATGCGGTCTCTACCTCTTCATAGGTCACCCATAAGCCATTTGTACAGACTTGAAGCCTTGCAGGAAAACCCATGCGGAACTTAATTCCCACAGCGATCAGCTTGAGAAACACTTTATGAAACGTAGCTCTTTTCTGGCAAGATAAGGGCAGATCTTGTGCCACCCTCAGCTTTTTACCTTCCCATTGTAAATCTTGCACCTCTTTAACCTTGTATAAGTAGTGTTGTCACTCCTGAAAAGTCAGAAAACGAAATATGAATGCCCTAGGAGAGGCTCTGGCCATGGGAGGGGGGCGTAGTGCCTGGTGAGCCCTTTCTATGATGTAGCTAGCACCGAAAGGAGAAGGGCCTGCCACCTTTTCCACAAACTTTTTGGTAAACTTGATGGGATCCGAGCCCTCTTCATCCTCTGGCAAACCAATTATTACTGCATTGTTACGGTGACTGCACCCCTCCAGGTCTTCCACCTTATTCTCCATTTTCACTAGCCTTTGCCTCAGGGCCACCAGCTCCAGATCAGTTTTATCCTGCTTCTTTTCAACGGATCGTATACATATTTCATTGTCAGCAGTTTTCTTAGAAAGCTCCTCCAGGGTATTAGAAATGCTTTTAATTTCCCTTGTCATATTCTGCATTTCGGCCTTAAAAGGCTGAAACTCCTCTCGAAACCTCGAGAGGGTAAGACCGGAGGTCGCGAGGGCCTGCTCTGAAGCCCTCCCTGCCCACAGAAGCCCCGAACCCGAGACACACCAGGTAATTTCTACCTTGATCCAGGCTGCTGCCACCATCATTGGCCATCTGGCATCTTTCCTGAAACGGCCACAAGCTCCCTGCTCAGCGCATGAATCCTGGCCAGAGTAGCACCTCGAGTTGCTGCCCAGGCTCAAACGGAGCAGAACTGTTACTTTTGTGCCTGATTTTGAAACTATTTGCATTTGCCTGTAACTGTATTTAAAAGCTTAGAGTCACTGCAAGCCCAGGACCTGTGTTCTGTCTGAAATCCCCCCTGTGCAAATCTCACTGGGGACTGTTTGATAATTTGTAAAGTGCATTTCCAGTTGTAACTGAATTACCCCCTGTGAGAAACTCATTTGGGGACTGTTTAACTTCTAAGTGCTATTCCAGTGTTCAGAATTTGAGTTTGCCCTGCTAGTAATTGCCTTCGTTTTTGAATCACAATAGTACCTGATAGCCAACAGCCCATTTGCTCTTCTCCCCACACCCACTGCCAGCCCACCCCCAGCAGGTTAATCTTTTGCCTGTGCTGCATATTTAATCCCCCCTCTCTCTTCATTCTCCCGTGAGAGACCACCCCCTCCCCTGAGGAGACCGGAGGTCGCGAGGGCCTGCTCTGAAGCCCTCCCTGCCCACAGAAGCCCCGAACCCGAGACACACCAGGTAATTTCTACCTTGATCCAGGCTGCTGCCACCATCATTGGCCATCTGGCATCTTTTCTGAACTGGCCACAAGCTCCCCTGCTCAGCGCATGAATCCCGGCCAGAGTAGCACCTCGAGTTGCTGCCCAGGCTCAAACGGAGCAGAACTGTTACTTTTGTGCCTGATTTTGAAACTATTTCCATTTTTTTTTTTTTCTCAACACCCAACTTCTCCATTAGCTCCTTATATTGTTTTGCCACTAGAGGGAGCCTGATTAAGTTTGAACAATTTGCTCCCAGTACCTCACTTGTCACATTTTACTGCTCTCTAGTAGCTGTTTTCACTTGGTGATCACCCCCTCATCACTCCCTCATCACCCCCTCTCCAATCGTCGAAAGCTATCTCGCCATTGTGCACTCCCCAGCTCAGCCCTCCTCCTCCTGCTCCTGTCAGGCAATGTCCACCCCAATCCTGGGCCTGGCAGCACTGGTCCTCCCCCTGAAATCTCCTGGGCTGCGCATTGCTTCTATGAACATCTGTAGCCTCCTGAAAAAACTGGACTCTCTGCACTGCTGGGTGACTCGTCATAAACCTGATGTTTTTGCCCTGGTTGAAACCTGGCTATCTCTCTCCACTCCTAACTCTCATGTCTCTCTCCCCGGCTACACTCTCCACCAGTTGGACCGTGTCGGCAGGAGAGGTGGGGGCTGTGTCTTCTATTTGAAGGATTCTCTTGTGGGGCTACCACTCCCCCCGCCTGACCTCGACCATAAGGCCCAGGCACTTACTCTAAAGCTGTCCCCTGACCCAGCTAGAGGCCCATTATTCCTAACCGTAGCCTACATACCCCCCAAGAACCAATCCCAGGCCCTGGGCCCACTAATTGACTACCTCACCTCCCTACCCAACTCGTCGGACCAAATCTTGGTGGGCGACTTGAATATAAACTGTCTCTGCCCCTCATCTTCCTCCCACCTTGAGGCTTTCGATTCAAATGACCTAACTCAACTGGTCTCACAGCCTACTAGAAAAAACCCTGGGGGGGGGACAAGCACCCTCCTGGATGTGGTCCTCACCAACAGGCCAATCCGCATCCACAACATCCAAATCCTCCCTGACTGCCTCAGTGACCACTCCCCTGTGCTTTTCAACTGGGAAACCCCTCGGCTCTCATCCCGGTCAAACCACCTCTCGGCGGCTTAGGCCTGGGGACTCATAGGCCTTAAGCGCTTCCTTGCCCACACTGAGTGGTCCTCTCTGACGAAAGGCAACCAACATTGACTTGGCCCTGGCCTTCTTGTAAGCACTTTCAACTTTGCCTGTGATATCTTTGCTCCCATAACTGATAGGAGGTCCAAAGTGAAACATGCCCCTTGGATCACCCCTGCCCTTCTGTGGCAACTTAAGCAACGTGACAATCTTTGGCACCTTGCTGTTGCTACTGGCCGTTCAGCTGACAGGCAGTCCTATGCTGCCGCTCGCAACCAGTGCACCTGGGCCATCAGCAAAGCAAAGGCGGAATACTACCAAGCCTCTCTTACCTCCTCCTGGGGGAACCCCAGGTGCTTCTGGGACAACATCAAGCAACTGAATGGTCACTCCCAGTCCCCCTCTCCTTCTCTTCTCAACATCAATGGTACCGTCTCCTCTGACCCTGCCCTCATTGCCATCCACCTCAATAACTCCTTTACAGATCTTAGCTCAGTACTTCCTGGTAACTTTTTCAGTCCACCTCCTCCATCTGTACCACCACCCATTGCCTGCCCCTCTTTCCACCTGCGTCGTGTCACCATGCAAGAAGCTAGGCCTTACTTGCTAAAAGCCCTAAAAGGTAACACCATCAGTAATGACTCACTTGATCCCTGCCTTTTACGTCAGGTCCTGGATCAGGTCCTCTCACCTATTACATGCATTTTCAACAAATCACTCTGTCTCAGACAATTCCCTCTGCCTGGAAGATTGCCACAGTTACCCTGTCCATAAAGGTGGTGACAGAACTCTTCGGGTAACTACCGACCATCTCAATCCTCTCCCCCTCTCTAAGGCGTTAGAAAATTGTGGCGTCCCAAGTCTCTGACTACCTCTGTAAGTACAATGTTCTCTGCCCTGAGCAACACGGTTCAGAGCAGGTCATAGTACCAATACAGCACTCCTGGAATTTTCCAACTTCCTCCATGCCTCCTTGGACTCTGGTGCCCTGGCTGGTGCTATATTCATTGACCTGTCTAAAGCATTTGATACTGTTTCGCATCCTCTTTTGCTCTCCACCCTCGACCTAATAGGCTTTGCCTCAGGACCTGTTTCCTGGTGCACCAGCTATCTCTCTGCCCGCTCCCAATGTGTGAAAGTCAACGGTACTCTCTCTGAAACATGCCCCATTCGCTCTGGGGTGCCGCAGGGCTCAATTCTTGGACCCCTACTATTCTCACTCTTTCTTAACTCCCTACCCAGCAGTTATAGCAGGTAAGATGCTTCTCTATGCTGATGATGCTGTTCTGTTGCCTCCCACAATGACCCCATGCTGCTACAGAACTCCCTCCAACTAGTCTTTGACTCTGCAGCTACCTGGTTCACTGAGCACTGACTTGTTATCAACCTTAAGAAAACAAAAACGATGCTCTTCTCCCACCCCCAAAATAAGTACAGCAAGTTTCCCTTAGCTGTCCACTCCACACCCAATCTCGTCATTGACCAGGTGCAGTCCTATAAATATCTTGGTATAACCTTTGACCCTGCACTTTCATTCCATGGACATATATCTGCCCTAAATTCTGTCGCCAACTCACGGCTAGGCATTCTTTACCGGCACAAGAAATGCCTCCCTCCTGATGCCCTCCGCCTGGCTGTCACCTCCTCTGTCATGTCTCTCATTGACTATGGCCTTCTGGTCTATGGCTCAGCAGATCAGACTGCCCTCAACAAGGTTCGTCTCACAGTTAATAAGGCCTGCAGACTTATCACTGGTGCTCCCAGACTCACTCACACATGTGAGCTGCACACCCTGGCTACCCTACTCAACCTGGAGAAAAGCGACTCATGTATCAGACATGCCAGCTCACCTTTAAAACCCTGCGTGGCCTATCCCCATAGGCCTATCCAACTCCATTCACCGTACTGCACCGACTTCTGATCACGCGCGAGCTCAGCACAAGAGCTACCCTAGTTATTCCGAGAGCCAGGACCTCACAAGGTCAGAAGGCATTCCCTACCGTGCACCCCACTGGTATAACTCCCTCCCTGCCAGTGTCTCAAACTCACTAACCTTAGCTTGCTTTAAGCCCAGGCTCAGAAACTTCCTGCTTAGCTCTGCAAAATGCAACTGCCGCTAGCCTAGTGTAAAAAAAAAATATATATATACTCTGTTTGACAATGCTCACTGAGCTCCCCCCTTCCTTTCCCTACTAATTCCTCCTCCCCTATCTCCCTCCCTTCTACCCCCACCAGCTCTCCCCCGACCATAAGTTTTGCACCTTTTGTTATCTTTTGCTCATTGGATATTGTACTCTATTATAACAAAATTGTAATTGAACTGTAACTTTTTTGCTTGTAAGTACTGTGTCCCTTGTACTACTGTTCTGATGTCATCTTTGTGGCGAGGTACCTTTGTAAATGAGCCTCTGGCTAAAAGGCTTCTAAACTGATGTTTAACTAAATAAATAAACAAAGAAGGTCACTATCAGGACACTCAGCAGTAACAGGCAGCGAGGGTTGTGATGGGGAGGCCCTGGCTTTCTTAGAGACCTTCTCATGCATAGTAGGAGGTGTGTGCTTTGGAGCGATTTTCGGCATCTCCTCAACCATCGATGCCCCACAGAGAGACCGGGGTACTCAGAAAGGCTGTAGGTGGATAGTCTTCTATAAAAATTACTGAAGAGCAGAATTTTGAAGGGCAAATAATGGGCGGTTGGTCGGAGTGGGAAGAGAGGCATTTTACCCAGCACACCGCATCACATGACTCCCCCCTGTCCCTCCTTTCATCAAGGGTATACATATTAAGCTCTCCCAGTCTCTCTTCGTATGGTTTCTGATGTAGACCCTGCACCATTTTAGTTGCCCTCCTCTGGACTGCTTCCATCCTGTCTACGTTCTTGTGTAGATGAGGTCTCCAAAACTGCACATAGTACTCCAGATGGGGTCTCATCAACTGTCTGTACAGAGGGATAATCACTTCCCTTTTTCTACTTGTGATGCCCCTCCCTATGCATCCCAGTATCCCCCTGGCTCTCCTTAATGACTTCTCACATTGCTTACCCACCTTTAGGTCATCTGATATGACTGTACCCAGATCCCTTTCCATTATTGTTGTTGTTAGTACCTCCCCTGCTATTGTGTACTGTTCTCCTGGATTTTTATTTCCCAGGTGTATTACTTTGCACTTCTTTGCATTGAATCTAAGTTGCTATATATCTGACCATTCCTCCAACCTTGCCAAGTCCCTTCTCACCCTTTCTACCCCCCCTTGAGTATCAACTCTGTTACAGATCTTTGTGTCACTTGCAAAGAGGCATTCCTTCCCTTCCTGACCCTCTGCAATGTCACCTATAAAGACGATAAAGAGGACTGGACCCAGTACTGACCCCTGAGGTACTTCACTAGTAACCCCCCTTTCTTCAGAATGTGTTCCATTCACTATTACCTTCTGTGTCCTGTTGTGCAGCCAGTTTGCTACCCAGGCTACCACTCTGGGACCCACTCCCAGGCTGGCTAACTTGATTATTAATCTTTTGTGAGGGACTGTCAAATGCCTTGCTAAAGTCTAGGTAGGCCATATCCACAGCCTCTCCCTGGTCTATTACTTTGGTCACCCAGTCAAAGAAATCGATTAGATTTGTCTGACATGACCTTCCTGCTGTGAATCCATGCTGCTTTGGGTCCTGTGCCCCACTGGCCTCTAGGTACTGAACAATTCTTTATTTCAGAAGTGATTCCATCATTTTCCCCACCACTGAGGTCAAACTAACAGGTCTGTAGTTTCCTGCTTCTACCTTGCTCCCACTTTTGTGAAGGGGAATCACATCTGCCCTCCTCCAGTCCTCAGGTACCACCCCATCTTCCCATGATTTGGGAAAGAGTGGTGTCACTGGGTCCTCCCTTAGCTCTTTTAGGATTCTAGGGTGAATCCCATCAGGCCCCTTTGCTTTGTCCACCTTGAGTTTTAGGATTTCTTTCAGAACTCTTTCTTCTGTAAATGGACGCCTCCTCTTTTCTATTGTTTGGTATAGGTAACTCCTCCTTTTTCTTTTGTGAATACTGAGCAAAGTATTCATTCAGTATCTCTGCATTTTCACTATCTCCTCTGCCCACCTCCTCTCCTTTAATAATCTTCATTATCCCTCCTTAACCTTTCATTAAAAAAAAAGAGGTGTGCAAGAACAAGGGGGCACAATTTGAAGATAGAAGGGGGGCGGCTCAGAGGTAATTTAAGGAAGTATTTTTTCACAGAGAGAGTTGTGGATGTATGGAACGGCCTTCCAGAGGAGGTTGTGGACTCAAAAACAGTGGTGGAATTCAAGCCTGCTTGGGACAGTCATAAGGCAATTCTAGGGGGTGGGGGTAGGAAGAAGTAGGCTGCTGGTTAACTAGGATCTGCAGCTTATCCATCAGGTAGGATTAAGGGCAGACTGGGTGGGCCAAGCGGTCCTTATCTGCTGTCAAATTCTATGTTTCTATGCTCCCTAACGTATCTATAAAGGGTTTTATCCCCCTTCTTAACTGAGTTGGCTATCTTTTCCTCGGTTTGGGCTTTTGCTTTTCTGACTGCCTTCCCCACTTCTTTCTGCTTTAATTGATACAGTTCCCTGTCGTGCTCCTTCTGTGATTCCTTATACTTTTTGAATGTAGCCTTTTTCTAGTTAACCTTCCCTGACATCTCTTTTGAGAACCATAGTGTTTTTTTATTCTGCTTTGTTTTCTTTATTTGTTTCACACAAAGGCTTGTTGCCTCCATGATGGCAGTTTTGATTTTTCTCCATTGTTCTTCCACCCCTCCTTTCTGGCCATTTGTTAATGCATTCCTCAGGTATTCACCCATTATGCCAAAGTCAGCCCATCTAAAGTCCAGTATCCTTGTCTTTGTATGACTTGTCTCCATGGTTGTGTTTATTGTGAAGCACACTGTGCAGTGGTTGCTTGTTCCAAGATGTCTACTGACTTCTAAATGTGTGATCCTCTCTCAATTTGAGAGTACCAGGTCTAATATTGCTGCCTCCCGAGTGGGTTCCCCCACTAGCTGTCTAAGGCATGCCCCCTGTAGGTCATCGAGAATGACCCTTCTCTTGGATGTGGCTGCAGTCCATGTCGTCCAGTTAACATCTGGCATATTCAGGTTCCCCATCAACAGTATCTCCCCTTTTTCAGCCATTTTGAGAATGCCCTCTATCATTTTCTTGTCCATTTCTTCCCCTTGAGACAGGGGTCTGTATACAACCCCTATGCGGACTGTGATGCCATTCCCTGTCTCCAAGGTGACCCACAGTGCTTCTTGTCCTCCCCCTTTACTTTTTAGTTCTGTAGTTTTGATCTCTTCTCTTATGTACAGAGCTACTCCACCTCCTCTTTTACCCTCCCTGTCTCTTCTGTAGATTGTGTACCCTGGTATGTTGACATCCCAGTCATGGTTCTCCATGTACCATGTTTCTGTGACTGCCACAATATCCAAGTGTTCCTTTTCCATCAGGGCTACAAGGTCTGGAAGCTTGTTTCCCAGACTATGGACAATGGTACTCATTGTCCCATCCCTTTAACGCTGGCTTTATCCTTTTTTACCCCATCCCTGCTCTTACTGCCCTTATCTATTTTTTCATTTACCCCCGTCCTGCCCTCTGTCAAGCTCTGTACCTCAGTGGTTACCCTACTACCTGCCATGTTTTGTGGGGGGAGGCTTGAACTTTCCTGTTTCCTATCAGCACGTCCCCCCTTGGCTAGTTTAAAAGCTTGCCGAGGAAGCCTTTAAACCTGTCACCCTTGAGCTTGTTTCCCTTCCTGGACATATGCAGACCATCATTCCAGTATAGACCTTCATCTCTCCAGGTGGACCCCAGTCCCCAATGAAGCTAAAGCCCTGTGTTTGCACCAGTTTTGCAACCATTCATTAAACTGCATGGTGTGCAGTACCTTAGCCTCACTCCTGCCATAGACTGGCAGCACTTCTGAGAAGGTTTCCGTGCTTGCTACCTGTCAGAGGCCCCTCCCCAACTCCACAAATTCATCCTGCACTGCACTGATCTCATGCCTAGCTAGGTCATTTGTCCTGAGGTGGAGAATGATATCTAGTTCCCTCTCCTGTGATGCTGCTTCTGCAGTCCTGAGGATTTGCTTCCTGTCCCTCCAAGCATGTAATAGCAGACTCCGACATGGAGTTTCATGGCCTCATAAAACGGTTCTTAGACTCCCACAAAATACAGCAGCCCCCTTCTATGGGTAAAATGAATGAGTATTTACAGAATTGATCAGTCAGTCTAAGCACACAGGACAAGACTGTATTGCAAAACCCACTGTGGGTTGCTGAAATTGAGTTAGTGATAAAACAACAACAAAAAAAATGGAGCTTCACCAGGACCAGATGGGATCCCTTATGAATTTGATAAGACTTTCTCCAGTGAAATAGCACACCTGTTTAGTAGAAGTCTTTTCATTCCTTTTTTAAAAAGGAATAGTGCCTCCCCAGTTTAGTTTGCCTTTTGATTTTCTTATATAAATCAGGAAATAGAGAAGATCCAGCAAATTGGAGACCCATAACTTTGTTACACATGGACTTTAAAATCATCACAGGTTTTAAATAACAGGATAAAGATCATAGCACCCAAATTAAAACACCCAGCCCAATTTAGTGGAGTCCCGGATAGGAAAATCCAGCAAGCTCTAATGGTAATATGTGACAAAACTGAATGTCACGGGAATAAAAATAAACAAGGCTGCATTTTATCCTTAGATCACAGTAAAGCATATGATAGCGTTTATTTGCCCTTTCTTTTTCAAGTATTATAGCACTATGGATTGCACAGGATTTCATCAGCAAAATTAAATTGCTCTACTCCAGTGTAATTGTACACCCAGTAATAAAACTAAAAATTTTGGGTGGAATTGCTATCACCACAGGGGTAAGAAAAAGGTGCCCCATGAGCCTCTTATCATATAACTTTTCTTGGATCCCTTAGTCAGGAAAATAAACATGACCCAAAGGTGTGTGTGGGGGTTACAAGGCCCAGGTGGACAAAGTGAAATTAAAATTCAGGCATTTATGGATGATAGTTGTCTGTTCTTAACAAACACAGAACAAATATCAATAGCTCTCCAACAGCTTCAAGAGTATGCTAAGATTGCAAACTGAAAGCTAAACTTAGAAAAAGTAAAGGACTGATGCTGGATAACATGGGACAAATAACAACAATCATAAATCAGATCAAGATCACAACAGAAGCACTGAAAATCCTAGGTATTTATTTTGGTCCCCAAAATGACCCCTTAGGGAACTGGGACATAGTCTTCAAAAAAATCAAAGGCAAAAGTGAATAGATGGAAAGCATGGAGACTGTTCAAATTACAAAGGGTGGGATATTCAAATATTCAAAAAAGTTGCACTTGCTGCAACAGGGGTGCGTCATGCACAACCCACCAATGCACCCCGGCGTGATATTCAAAGGGGCATGTTTGTGCTACACAACCCCTGATGCCCCAGGGTGCATCAGTTATGTATGCGGTGCAAGTGTGAGGGGCATGCCTGTGCGTATGTGGCACCTCCAGATATTCAGCCAGGGATGTGTGGTGCATATGCTGGCATAGCTCCGCCTTGTGCCACTCAGTGGGGCACAACATTGTGTCTGGTAAATCCAGGAACAAATCCTGGCCACCCACAGGCAAGCTGCCATATTGCAGGGTGCAACACGGCAGCCACCAGCCTGGGTCACTACCCGCCCACCCAGAACACTGCCCACATGCTCTCTGCCCAGTGAGTGTTGTGTCCCCTTCGCCTCACCACAGGCATAGGTATAGTACATCTGTGGTGGTCAAGTGGACCGCTTTCAATGCCCGATCTTGGCTTTGATGAATTATAACCCTGGTTGTCACGTTCATTCACATATTGGGCCTGTAGTACAGTATGGTCTGAACACCCATTGGCCCACGCAATGGGCCAATAGGTATACAGACCCCACTGTAGCTTGTTCATCACCCAGAATTTTAAAATACAACTGAGTTTAGTGAGAAACCACCAGTATTGGTGGTTTCATTTTACACTGGAGAGGTTCTTTGATGAATGGATAGAAGATACCTCGCCAAAAGTATACCCTAGTCTCCAACTACCAGAATATATTAAACCGGTGATAAGAAAATTTGATAAATGGGGCCTGTCTAAGTCACACATAATTTCCATGACAGGAAAACATTTATATTGCCACATAATCAGTAAGGTACACTCAAGAAGTACAGAGTTTAAGAACTGCCCAGATTCTTTAATAAAGGGAGTTCTGAAGCAACTAAGCAATAATAGAATTCATATCCAAATGTGGGAGAATTTATAGCTATCAGCATACGAGAGATGCAGTCTCAGGGGGAATGAGAAGCATAAGGCATGAGAGGAGAGAAATTGCCCTTATGATGGTTGTCAAAACCAGGAAGAAACCATGGCACACTTTCAATTCACATGTTCTTATGCAAACCCCTTATGGAATTTCCTAGCAAAAGAATGGAATTTGCAATGGATATTACATCTTTCCTATGAAACATTAGTATTGGGACATTGCCCCCACCTAATCAGTACATATGATCAGAGGAGTCTAATTGTTTTATTTTTGTTGTTTAAAATATTACCGCTGGCAGGCCTGGTGCCAGTGAGTTTTACAGCAGAAATGGATGCCTTATAGTACCTTTAAAATCTTACTAGAAAAAGCTTTGATGGGAGAATATTTAAAAAATATTTCTACAAATGATAGATATAGCATAACGAGACGGTGGAAAGGTCTATTTGGATTTATTAAAATAAATAAATGAAAAAAGGGAATTAAGTAAAGTTCCCTGTATAGAAGGGAAAGCAATATACCTGGAAAACAGATAACAAAAGAAAAATAAAATTAAGCCATTTGGTTTATGGACTATATTGAAACTCATTTAATCGATTTTCACTATTATTAACTAACAAAGATTATGATTTTTTTTCCTCATGGGAGTAAACAAACAAAAAAAAGGGTATAGTCATCTTTTTTGAAGTGATGTTTATTAAATTTGGGATTTGTCAAAGGTACTGGACAACAGCCCCATATAGTATATGGATATAATATTTATTTAGATTTTTAATGTGTTATGATTTCTGTATTTCCTTTGTTTTTTTGTATGTAATAATTTGACTTTGACGTTTCATTAATAAAAAATTCCTTTATTGATCTGTAGGGGGCCTGCATGTGAGAGGATGACAGATCCAGGACAGTCGGTCTCTGGAGGTGGAGATGGACACATCAGGCCAGGTATACAAAGTTTAGCTCAGGGCGCAAATCTGATGCACTGGACTAGTGCCGAATTTGCACCCGACTGCCATATTTAAAAGGACATTTAGCGCCGGCGCTAGATGTTAGTGCCAATGCTAAATTATAACTTATGCATGGGAGGGACTGAGGGGAGGGGCCCTGAATGCCGGTGCACCAGCATATTTAAAAGTATAGCACCACATTCAGGCATTAGAACAATTTGCAGCGCTACTCTAAACACTGCCTACAAAAAGCTGGCAGTAATGCGGCAGTGCCCCCCCATTCCTGTCCTGACCCCCATTCCAGGTTAAATATTAGAATGTCCCTGGTAGTCCAGTGGTCTCCCTAGCATGAATCCAGACCCCCATACATGATAATGTAACTGTTCCCTGGTAGTCCAGTTGTCCCGCCACCCCCAGCATGAAGCCCGACCCCCATACAAAATGAATGAACCTATTTTTCCTGGTAGTCTAGTGGTCCCCACCCATAATGAAAGAGCCTATTTTTCCTGGTAGTCTAGTGGTCCCCCCACCCCAGCATGAATCCTGACCCCATTCAAAATAAATGACAGTATTTTTCCCTAGTAGTCTAGGGGTCCCCCCAACCCCAGCAGGAATCCTGACCCCCATTCAAAATAAATGACAGTATTTTTCCCTAATAGTCTAGTGGTCCCCCAACCCCCAGCACAGAGAATGGACAAAAATCAACTTCAGACAATATGGATATTTGTGAAGAAGAAGCTATCACTGAAACTGAAGACCAGCTACAAAAATCCATGGAGGAGAAAAAAATGCAATTACAGGAGCAGCTCCTTAACATGGAGAAGGAATATGACCTGGAGAGGAGGAAGTTAGAAGATGAGAAGAAAAGAAAATGGCTACCAAATACCACACCAGCACTTCCATGGAAAAAAACTGTTTTACAAAATATTTTTGTTTGGCGCCATCAGAGACCCAGATTGAACCTCAGAATCACACGATAGTGGAGTGGCATTCACTAGTGCAAAATGGTTGCTCAAAGCTGCATTGGAGTCTGTAGGTTGCAAGAAAGCTGCATCAGGAACTTGGATCCCAGACCCGGACATCCATCTACCTGGCACACCAGAATGGCAGCCACCCATACCTATGATTGATTCCCCAACACCTTCGGATGCAATTGCTATAGATATCCTGCAGCCTACTAGCCACCCAACTTTGCCAGACCAGACATCTCAGAACTCAGAAGCCCCACTGATGAGTGAGAATCTCGAACCAGCACAGCTCACAGGTAATCCTCTCCCGGTATACAACATATATGAAGGTTAGAAACAATAGAACAAGAGCCTTTACAGTCTACTAATGTTAATGATATTGTAACTGTCCCGCACAGACCCACCTTTGCAAGCTTACTTCAAAAACAGGTGGAAAACACAAAACGAAGGCATGCAGTGTGTTTAAGGTACTTAGGGGGTATGAAATGTCCACCTGATAGGTTCTTTGTTAGTAAAGAAATTATAAAGCAACAATTTTTTTGCAGTCAGAAATATATGCTTTAATCCACTCAACTGGTGAAAATGACTCATGATATTAGTTTTTGAATGGAGAACTTGTTAAATAAATTTTGGGTGATCCACTCAGCACAAAAAAAGATGCAATCTGGTCACACTTTCCAGCAATTCTTCTTACCAAACCCTCACTTAAAATCATAATCATTTTATTCAGATATGAAGGAGTGAATCTAACCAACATAAAGTATTGGCTAGAAAAACTGTGTGACATCCAGGGTACCCCAGAACCTATTATAGATCTAGAGGGATTCTGGACAGGGGGTGGAAATTTAAAATCAAATTGCATAGCACTGTGGAAGGCACAGAACATCTGCCTAACTGTTTCTTCCTGGTGAGAGACAAGGGGATCCTCTTCTATCAAAGCTAACCTCGGGTGTGCTTTAAATGAGGATCCTCCTGCACATCAGCATTAACTGTGAAAAAATAAAGTGTTCAGTATGTGGTTTCTTGGGTCATGCAAGTTTTCACTGCACAGCTACACGAACATGCAACTTATGTGATGCAGAAAGACACTTATTTTCACCATGTCCATGGGCATCCCATAACAATATGAATGCTGACTTTGCAGAGCAAGACTTTCATATAAACAGAGCAGCTCACAAAGAACACAAGACATCTTCCAATAGAAGGGACTCAGACATTCAGACTGCAGTGTATAAAGATCCCCCTCACCAAACTGACCCGGTGGTGGTCATTCAACAAGCAGGAACTCCCATTCAAGAAGCCGAGGTGACTGACCCTCCTGAAGCAATAATGCTTCCCACTTCAGAAACTATAACAGAAGAGGATTTCCACACAGTTCCCCACAATACACTAAAGCTCCGATTGCACCAACAGAAGATATTACTCCAATACAGATTTTTAATTCTTACTCAGTTCTCCAATGGGGAGAAACAGATAAGGAAGAAGACTCTGACAATCTAGATTTCTTCCTCTTAAGTTGCAGTACCCTCGGATCCTGATGAACCTGAGAAATCAGACTCTAAACAAACCATGGGGAAAAAGTGGAAAACCAGAACAGACTCAAAAAAAAAAAAAGAGGGAAAAAAAAGACCCTTAAAAATGGACTGACTCCTCATTTCTCTCATGAATTTGTGTAGTATTAAACATGAATAGTATAAAATCTGAGAGAAAGAGAGTAGCCACCTTTTCATTTTTTGAAGATCATTATTTTGACCTTGTCTTTTTCAGGATACAATGCTTCACACTGCTAGAGAAAGATCAATTGCCAAGACATCTTGGTTTTAGGGACGTAGTGCGTGGTCCATAGGAGAAGATCTCTGCAGCGGTTTAGGAATCTGCATAAATAATTTAAATATAAAACTCACACACTTAGTGGACATCTATCCAGGATGTGCTTTACTGTTAGATGCCACTCTTAACAAAACTGATTTTAGGTTATTGAATATTTATGCAGGACAAACAAATGCTGGTAGAATTTATTTATTTATCTAAAGCAATTCAGCCCTTCCTATTTACAGCAGATCAAACAAATCATTTGGGCAGGAGACTTTAATTGCATGAGGTTAAGATCTGATACAGGTCACTGGAAAAATACAATTTCTTGAGATACCCTTTTTCAAAATCAACTATTATTACAAACAGGACTAACAAAAAACTTTTTGAAAATACAAACAGAACCATCTGATATATATCACAGAGGGAAACCATCATCAAAGATTGACTACTTTTTTATTTCTCCCACCTTACCTTTAGTTTCAGTTCATACCCAACCCACCCTCACATCAGACCATGGTGTTTTAGAAATGAATATTGCAAATTATAAAGAAACATCAGAGAAAGGGTATTAGAAACTTAATGTTATTTGATTAGAGGATAAGTAAAACTTACAGGATCTGGAACACACAATGGTGGCTAGAAAAGCTGTACACTTTCTTTAGGATACCCCTGTGAATTGGTCGTTAGACACCAAAACAGATTTAACAGATTTTTTAAAACTAGCTGGACAACTGAAAGGGGCACAAAAAAGCTAGTCCTATAATAAATTGCGTCATAATTTAATAAAAATTAATTTCCCTTCAAAATTTTACAAATCAGGATTATTCACAACAAATAGCACAACTCAAAAGTAGCATGATGCAATTTCAATATGATAGATTAAATCTCCTTATACCAAGAACAAAAATTTGGGATGCAAGGCAAATCTTTCTTTATTAATCCCTTCAATGGTTGTCAAGCCAGAAAAAAAGCAAAGAATGATGCCCTTCTTAAAAGATAAACTTGGCACACTTACGACAGTGGCCCAGGAATTCAGAAATGCACCAAAGGCTGGCACAAGTCTGGCACAGCACAAATTCAATGCACCATGGTGCAACAGGAGCCATATTCAGAGGTCGCACAGGCTGAACTGCACCAGCGCAACAGAGCTGAATATTGCATAGCTGCACCACTGTGCACACAGAGTTGAACCATTGCACAAAGAGAGATGCTTCAGTGCAACTGTGGGAGCAGAACAACAGAGGGGGGCATGGCATGGAGAACAGACCCATGGACAGAGCCAGGGAAGCACAATGACAGGCCACAGGAGGCCTCTACCAGCAGAGCACAACAGGGCACACACAGGCACCCAGACACCTCACCCCAGAACACAACAGTGGTACAGATAGCAGGCAACAGGAGGTGCCAATGGATGGCCACCAAGGGAGCACCCCTGTAGGCCGCTGGACGTGCCCTCCCCTCCCAGACCATAACAGGCCACACCCAGGACCATGCAGCCAAGCACATACATGCCACAAAGGAACACAGGAAGCCCTATAGGAGGCACTGAACATGCTGGGAGGCAAGTGGCATGGCAGACCACATGGGACAAGCCACACAATGGCAAGCAGAGACCCCAACACAGTGTGCAGCCAGTACCCAACCAATGACCATGGCCGTGTGCCATCACCACGCACATACCCACCACACACCCCTGACAGCTGCCCCATGGGCACCCCAAGGCACAGCTACTGACCAAGGGGATGGACGCCATGACAGTGGGACACACCACAGCACACAGCAGTGAACCACAGAACCACAACACATGCCCCATCACATACAAACCACACGGACGGACACTGGGCCACTGCAGCATGGCTCCTCATGCCACCTGCTAAGCGGACACAGGCAGGTATGTCAGAAATATATTATAAATATATAGATATATCTATATCTATATCTATATCTATTGGCCCGGATATTCAAAAGGATAGCGCCATGCTCAACAGGGTTGCGCATGCTCAAGTCCTACATTGCGCCATTCTGCGATATTCAGCAGGAGGCAGTTGCGCCACTGAAAACAGGCTGAGCAACAGTGCAATGCAAATGAATGCATGCTCAACAGGAGGGAGAGGAACGTGCATAAACTGCACAGCCCGATATTCAGTCGGGCTGTGCAGGTGTCTGGCGCAACCTCAACCTGCGCCTGTACAACTTTGAGCCAAAAAGGCTTAGTTGAGGGCCACCCACAGGTGAGCTGCTGTATTGCAGGGGCGCAGCACAGCAGCTGCCACCTGTGGCTGGCCCCTAACTCAGTCCCTGTGCCCCCCACCAGCCCGATTACGGGCATCAATGTGGCCCCTCCGTTCATATCCCTGGTGGTCCAGTGGACCGTAATGCCCGATTCTGAGAATGTGAAAGAACCCCCAAACATCTCCCTAATGCCCGATCCGCTGGGCAGAACATGAAAGAACCCCCAAACATCTCCCTAATGCCCGATCGCGGGCAGACGTGAAAGAACCCCGCCCAAACATCTCCCTAATGCCCGATCGTGGGCAGAGACGTGAAAAGAACCCTCAAACATCTCCCTAATGCCCGATCATGGGCAGAATGTAAAAAGAACCCTCCAGTGCTTGATCGCGGGCAGAATGTAATAGGAACCCCCAACCGAATATCTCCCTGGTGGTCCAGTGGACCGTAATGCCGATCGCGGGCAGAATGTAATATTGACAACCCCCAAACATCTCCTCGGCGCCCAGTGTCCCCCCCCACCCCACCCACCTAAGCCCCACTATCTCGCCTCTGCTGCACGGGTATGGCAGCATCCCACTCGCTGTCATCACTCGTTGCCGACCGATTGTCCGACAGATTATTACGAGATAGAGCTATTGGGCGTAGTTTATAGCGAACGATGATAGTTCTGATTTGTGAATGACACTATTCACAAATCTGGACTGTTTATGTATAGTATAGCTGCATGCCCATTGGCTCTAGCTCTGCATTAATGGCGCAGCCTCACCAGACAGTCAGTCGGTAGGTGGCAGGCGGGTGGATGCTGCCGCCCACCGCTGCTGGGGGAGCGGGCTTTGTGGGTGGGTGTGGGGACACTAGATACCAGGGAGATGTTTGGGGGTTGTCATTATACATTCTGCCCAGGGATCAGGCATTATGGTCCACTGGACCACCAGGGAGAAATTCGGGTGGGGGTTCCTATTACATTCTGCCCACGATCGGGCACTGGGGAGCTTTTACATTCTGCCCGCGATCGGCATTAGAGATGTTTGCCGGGGGGTTCTTTTCACGCTCTGCCCAAGCATCGGCATTAGGTAGATGTTTGGGGGTTCTTTCACGCTCTGCCCATTAACGGGATGGGGTGGGTGCATCGGCTCCTCGACGGCCGCTGCCTGGCGAGCGCGCCAGGCTTAAGTCCGGGATCGGCGCACCTACATGTAATGGCATGCAAATGGGGCCATAATCAGATGCAAATTGCCCCTGCACCTTGCATGAATTATGGCCCCATTTGCATGTCACCTTTGAATATCGAAATTTGACATGGCGCAATGGTACTTGCGCCACCGCAAGTTGAATGCTCCACTCTGACAACTTGCGGTGGCGCAAGTTCCACTGCGCCATGCACAGTGGCTGTGGCTGGGGGGTGATATTCAAAGGAGTTGCTCAATCGTGCAACTCCTTTGAATATCGCCCACCACCACACTGCACAACTATTTTGAGCAGCATGGCTTGCGCCTTAGAATGAAGCAGTTTGAATATCCGGGCCATTATTTATTTATTTATTTATTTATGTATTTATTTATTTATATCTCTATCTATCTACACATATACAGTATATATATATATATATATTATGAAACAGAACTATATTCAAGAATCAGGGGTTGGGAAAGGGTAGGTATAGTGAGGGAAGGGGACAGGGAACAGGGACTGTACAGTAGGATGGGAGACTGAAGGGGGAGGTACAGCAGGAGAAAAAGGGGAAAACAAGGGCCAAACTAACAGAGGCCCCATCCAGCCACTCCAGCGATCAGTCATTTCCTCCTCTCTGCCTCCAGCATTTGTCTTATCTGCACTACCACCTCCAGTGTAGTGGAGGCCATGAGGATGATCTGGCATAGCAGACGTGCAGTGATGGTCCTTTGCGGTCATCACCGCCAGACACCTATAACAAGGGACAGGACAGGTGATTAGTGCAATGTTCCAAGGAACCATGGCCACCCACAGTGTGCAATGGGCAGTGGGAACACACACCCCTAGAGGGCCCATAACGGCCACCCACAGTGGGGGCAGACCAACATGAGCCAGCAACTTGGCACACCATGACATTGCACAGAGGTGGTCCCCACCACACAATGGCCATCTGACTGTGTAATGACAGTGTTGTGGCTTGTGGGTGAACTGATGGACACTAACACAAAGTTGTAAGGTGTTGGAAAGGCAACTGCCAGACCAGAAATTTATTGTAGACAAAAATGAACTCAAAAAGCCATCAAAAGCAACTACATTTTGGCAAATAAAATACAAAATGAACAAAAACAACATCAAATAGAATTCAACTCCTGCTTTCTTGAGGCACAGGGAGCAATAGTCACCTCATCAGCAAATAGAGTTGGCTACAGGTCTAGAAAAGAGCAGCCCTACACAGAGGGATCAGTAACCTGCTGATCCCAAGAGGAATCTGAGGTCTCCCACCCAGAATAATTATTTTATAGCAAAACATAATCATGTGACTATTGCTGTCTCCTCCCTCAAACCATCTAGTACAGCAAAATGCTTACATACATTTTTATTATTTCAGTACTATTAGCTCAACTCAATGCATGTCTTTTATACATGTTTACAAATGTTTCAGTTCATAAAACAAAACAATATAACAGATGAAACAGCTTTACTGCAGGAACAGGTGTCTCCTCCCCTTCCCCCAACTATAACTAAGGGAAGAGAAAGGCCTGCTGCCTCCTAAGGAGCCAGCAGAAACAAACAGCCATAGAGAGAGAACCACACCCAGACCCTGTGTTTGCAGGTAGGAGTGAACTTTAGGTTTCTAACAGTGAGAAAGGCTGTTTGTTTACAATGAAAGCAACTTAAAATACAAAGAGTTAAACTATCTTTATGCTACCTTACCAGAACCACAGACAAAATGCACTTTGGGAAAAAATATTGCAGTCTGCAACACACAGTGTTTCAAAGTGGGTAACCTTTAGCAGTTTCACAACACAACTTCTGAACTCTAGCTACCTAGCAAAGTGCTTTGAGCTGTAAGCTCTAAGAAGTATGCTTTATTTGGTGGTCTGGGAGCAGGGCTTTTTTAAACAAACATGTTTTAAAACCAGCAGGTACACCCACAGTCTCTTGTGAAGTTTCAACCATGCTTTTTAAAATACAAACCTCAGTGAATGTGACAAGGGAAGGCTGGTATGTGTTCTTATGCAGAGAAAGGAAAAAACACCAGACTGCTAGAAAAGGAATACAGAAAAGAAGCACCCATTTTTAACTCAGGTGGCCAACCTGAAAAAATGGGGCAGTAGAGAAAAAGAAAAAGCAGAACAATGACAGATATGCTACTGCAGTAGACTTTTATTTTAGAAAACAGAGAGCATATGAACATAAATACCAGGCACCCTTCCACAGACAGTCACATGGCGCAGTGCACTGGCAGCACCATAGCAACAACAATGGCAGCCAGGCGCACACCCACCCCACCAACAGTTGGCACACATGTCCAATGGATGCGCCACAGTGGCATACACCACGCACAGTGAAGCACACACAGCTGCCACGGTACATGGCACAGGCGACCATGCCCACACCCACTCCCCCTGCCACCCCCCATGTACAGTGTGAATGACCATGACAGCGCCTACCTGCCCTCTGTGGCCCTGCTGGTGCTGGTCCTGCTCCACCACAGCCCACTGCAGCCTGCTGTGCTTCTGCAGCCTGGGTCCTCCTATGGTCCTCAGGTCCTGTGAATGGAAAGAAGACAGGTGCACATCAGGAACTGACCACAGCAGCTGCCCCCAACCCACATCCCTGTGCATAGGGTGTGCCCCTGCCTGACACATCCTGCATGGCTGCATCACAATGCAAGCAGAAGCTGGCAATGCTACTGCGCAATGTGCACAATGACAGTGTACCCCTCTGCAGGGCATGCCAGGCAGCCAAGCCAACACCACAGTACAACACTAGGGCAGACATGTAACATATGATGACTTACCTGGCTGTGGCACAGCCCCTCACCTGACATGTGCCTGTAGCCTCCTCAGGTGCTCTGGGTCCCACTGCATGAGGTCACCATAGTAGTGGTGACATTGTTCCCCTGTCCTGAGCACCCCCGTCCTGTGCTCCAAGCTATCTGCAATGTCCTGCCACATGGTGCCCCTGGCCTGATGCAGGGGTACTTGTCCAAAGAGCTGGGGGGCATGGGGCTCCAAACAGGCCAGTAAGTTGGCCAGTTCGATCTGTGACCAGTTCTGGGCCCTCCTGCATCTTGCCTGCACCATGGTCACTGCAATGCATTCGGCAGCAAAAATGGTGGCAGAAGGCACATGTGTCACAACATGTGCCTGAGGCACGATGTGAGGAGCTTGCACAGTGTCTGCCCATCACACAGTGCGGAGGTGTGTGGAGTGGGTATGGCTAGCGGGGTCACAGGGTCAGATGTCTGACTCAGGGTTCAGAGGTCTGACCCAGGGTCAGGGTCACTCACCATTGTGCAGTGTGTATGTGCGATAGGGCATGGTACACCACACTGACCATGCCTGTAGCAGACCTTGTGTATCATGCACCATGCCACTGCATCGCACTGTCAGGGCATGGTGCGCATTGACACCATGATACCATGACACGATGAGCACTGCAGGCATGCACTCTGTGCATGCATGCACATTGCACCACGACTTGCTCTGGCACAGTCTCATTGTGCATGGTGCAATATCATGATATTCAGACATCACATGCAAATGAGCTCATCAGCAAATGCGTGGTGCACTGGGTGCATTAGCATGTCATTACTGTTGTGCCCAACCTCATTTGCATGCATTGTGCCTTATAAGCCCCACGGAACAGTACAGGCATGGACCGGTATTGCAACCTTTCTAGGTAAGTTGTGCATGCCGCTGCAGTTCACTGGGAGCAGACAGCACTGTAGGGTGGGATGGATCAGGGAGATGCTGCCACTGACACACTGTGCTGTCCATGTCCACAGGCAGCAACATGTCGCAATGTGAGGACAGTGAGGAGCCTTCTGTGCAGGCCCAATTTCACTAAGGTTGAGACTGATGCCCTGTTTGAGGCCTACCTTGACAGGGGGCTCCTGTTGAGTGGTGCCACGGGCACACCACAGGCCAGAGCTGGTGCATGGGAGGAGGTGGCCACCTTCGTTAACCAGCATGGCAGCCAACAGCAGTCAGCACAGGTGTGCAGGAAGAAGGTGGGAATGGACAAGCAGCACATTAAGGAGAAGGTGGCAACCATCCATGAGGCCCAGACTGCCACCAGAGGAGGGCCTGCAGACGCACCAACACTAATGCCGCAGGAGGAGTTGGTGGCAGGTGGAGGGTGTGCCTGGAGGAGGATTCCCAATGGGTGGCAGCCCATCACTGCATGGTAAATATGTCAGCCACACATAGCTGGTAGCATGGAGGGTGTGTACACGGGCATCCAATAATCCAAAAACAATATATTGTATAAACGGACTACCACTTCACTCATCAAATTGTGAAAAAGATTTAGGGATATATGTTAATAATAAACTTACATCAAATGATCACTGCTTGCATGACCAACAGACTTTTGAGGCAAATAAAATATACTTTTGTTAATCGCACTGAACAATGCCTTATTCCATTGTATAGGGCATACATTAGACCGTATCTAGACTATGGCTCCCCTTTCTGGAATCCAAACCAAAAAAAAAGACATAGCAATTCTTGAACAGGTTCAAAGGAGAGTAACTAGAATGATTCCAAGATTAACAAACTTGGATTATCAGAAAAGATTAAAAGCTACTGGTCTCTTCTCCCTTCAAACTAGAAGATTAAGAGGTGATATGGTTATGGTTTTTAATTTAATAAATTCACCAGATCTAATAGAAAAATGTGATCTAACACTCTCCAAAAGGAGACATGTTCTGAAACTGCATAATTAACAGCTTGAAGTAAAAACTTATAAAACCAGCAAAAGGGGAATCTTTTTTCCAATAAGAGCATCTATTGTATGGAACACCTTGCCACAAGAATTGGTAGAGGCAACTAGTGCCACTGTCTTTAAAAACAAATTAGATGTTTGGTTCAGGGATAGTAGATAAATAATGTCCCACATAGTGTGGGGAACAGTCTCGATGGGCCCTGGCCTTCTTCTGTTCTTTCATACCAAGTAATAATAAGTAATGCTGGTGTGCATGCAGCCGGCATGCATGCCATGTGCATGTGTGTGCAACCATTGTGGGTGTGTCACCCCTGCTGGCATCTCACACAGGCACCAAGCCCAGTGCTCTGCCAGTGGTGGAACAGCTGCCTGCCACCACTGTGGATGCGGTGGTGTACAGTGCCATTGCTGTGCCCTGTGGTGGTGGTGGTGGTGCAGCTGTGCAGGTGCTGGGTAGTGTACAGCGGCCGAACGGGCGGTGGCAGCAGGCTGCAGGTGCCACCAGGCAGCCAGACAAGGGGTCCACTGCCAGTGAGCTTGCTATGCCCTTTTCCCCCTGCAGACCCCACTGTGCAGTATACACCCGAGAGGGGAGCTGTGCAGCATGGCTGGTCACCACATGAGGATCAGCGTCCAACCCGAGAGTCCCAGGATGCCGACGAACTGGCTGAGCACACCAATCTGCTGTGGGTGTACACTGCGTGTGGAGGTGCACCAGTTAGCTGAGCAGCAGGAAAGAGGCACTGTCAAGGTCTCAGCTTATGCAGATGACCTACATTTACAGATATCTTACCCATCTGCATCCATCGCTCCCATGTTATCCCTCATTGAAAAGTTCTCTCAATTATCTAATTACAAATTGAATTTAGATAAAACTGTGATATTTCCATTAAACCACAAGGTAATTAAGAACACTGTTACCTAGTTTGGCCTTTCTTGGAAACAGGATTCTCTACGATACTTGGGGATTGTAATTTCCAGAAACCCAGCTACTATTCAAAAATTAAACTTGGATCTTTTGGTGAGAATTATTGGTCAGGATTTAGATAGGTGTTCCTAGTTACCCATTTCCCTGTGGGGTAAAGTGAATTTGATTAAAATGAAAGTTTTCCTCAGACTTTTTTACCCTCTTCAGCTACTTAATACTTGGCTACCTTTAGATTGGTTCAGCAAAGTGCATGGTCTTGTTACTAAATTTATTTGGGTCAACAAACAAGCCAGGATTGCTTACTATAAGCTGGCCACTCCCAAAGACAAAGGGGGCCTACGACTCCCCCATTTAACCCTTTATTATTGGTTGAGTCATGTAGTCAAATATATCCACTGGATGTCCCCCTTGGAAGAGGTGACCACCTCTCTCGCCACTCCTAAGTGGCTTAAACTATAAATGTCTCTCATCAGAACTAGTGGTTTAACTCCATCCCCACTTCTCCATACCAAACTCAGTGTTCTGCCTATTACCTTAAAAGCAACACCCATTGCAACCTCCATTAGAATTCATTCCCAGTTATGTGCGTTCCTTAACTATTAAAACATTTGGGACTTAACACAACCCCTTTGGGGCAACCCAAACCTAAAACTGGAGAATAAATCAATACCAGTTGGATGGCTACCTCCCTCTGGTCAATATGTCTCCTGCCCAATTATTATCAAAAGAGGACATATGGCTCTCCTCTTCCGAGATCCTAAAAAACTTCAATATTTCCGCAAACTATGTCTTTAAAACTTTTCATTTGCAGCACCTGCTTATGCAAGTTTTTGGACCTCCCCCCCTCAAAGGGCCTTAAATCCTTTCTTAGTGAATTAGGCCCTGAGTGGGTCCCACAGCTCTCAGTCTCCAGTCTATACAAAATTATATAATTGGGCCTACCCGACCTGTTTTGCTCCTATAACCTACTGGGCCTCTGTTTTCACCATCTGTGAATTAGATTGGAATTCCTTATGGCACAGTTATCACTAGTATATCACCCAGGATAGGCTCTGCCTTACTCAATTCCATATATTATACACCCCAGAAATTATTCAAGTTTGGTCTTATCCCATCACCTGCTTGTAATTGCTGTGAGCAAGCAGAGGGTTCCCTGTACCACATTTTTTGGGCTTGTCCCAAGGTTACACCACTCTGGTCTACTATTCAACAAAAGCTAGACCCCTATTGGGTCTAGAGAACCTCTTTACCCCAGACATTTGTCTACTAGGTGATTATAGTGAAATTCCAGTGCTCATGAGAAGATACCATATGGCTCTTATATCCATGTCTGTCAAAAAGGTAGTTTTATGTCACTGGAAAGGCGGTAATGAAATTTCCTATTCTGAATGGCTGGCTGAGCTCCTGGCAAATCTCAGGACAGAGAAAGCTATAGCAAGCCTCAATAAATGACTTGGAAAGTACACAAAAATATTGGAACCCCTGCATACTCTGTATTCTCTTTAATATAAGATCTTTAACAAGTGTTCAGCTCCTAGTTTTTATTGGCTGTATTAGAAACATAGAAACATAGAAGTTGACGGCAGATAAGGACCGCAAGGCCCATCCAGTCTGCCCATTTCTTTTTCTACCTTATAAATGTGCCATCGGCCTTTGCTCTGTCAGTGACCTATTAACTGACTGTGTTAAAGAGGGAGGGGATGGTTTGGATGTGTTATGATGGGGAGAGTTGGAAGAGGGGTGTTTTGATGTTGACTGTTCCATGGGGTCTGTTCCCCTCTTGTTATTGTTAAAAATGAATAAACTTTGAATTATAAAAAAGGAAAGGGGTACTGTGCAGATCCTGGTGGGGATGCAATGCATGCAGGAGGCCATGACTGCATCCTTGGATCTCATTGTCACTGCAGTCATGGATGGCTTTGTGTTGTTGGCTGCCACAGGGCATGGCTGTGCACAGGTGACCCCCACAGTGTGCTGTTCACCCCACGAACCCGGTGTTGGTGACCCTGACGTGGTCGACACCGGGCTCTGATGCAGGCATCTCAGGCATGCCTGGAACTCTCCTGTTTGGGCATCTGCACACCCCTGCATGGACACGGTCATGATCACTGTCCTGTGGTTCAACCCTTGGGGGGCTGTTGCAAACACCCTGGCTGACACACAGCCTGTGGCTGCTGATAGGCCCTGGCATGGCCACCCCCGTGGACATGGTGGCCATGGTTCCATGCAGTGGCCTGATTTGTGGGCCACCCTGACTGTAGTCTGCAGCTGCTGCCCTGTGCGCACAAGGGTGGTATGTGTGTGTGTGCTTACCACTGGTGATGCAGCTGTGTATCGCACCGCACATTGCCTGTGAGAGTGCTTGCCTGGCCACAGCACTGTGTGGCATGGGTGTGATGAGGGCAGTGTAGCACCGGTTGCACCTGTGCACAGTTGCAATGCATCTGATCCGTGCCACATACCAATGCCTGTGTGTGTGTGTGTGTGTGTGTGTGTGTGGTTGTGTGCTACTGACTCCCCTACCCCTGCATCATGCCTCTGTGTTTGCATGCTTATTGCCATGCATGCTCCTGCATGTGTGCAGTACCTGTTTGTGTGGCCCATGCATGCGTACCTCACCACCTACCTGTGTGCACCATAGTGCTCCTGTGCTATGGTGTCCTGGTGGCATCATGGCTGCTGGAGTAGCCGGGGGTCCCTCCGCCCAGGGGGTGGCTGTCCACCACCCTCCAGCCCATTGCCTCCATCATTCCCACTGCTGTCACCCTCATCAGCCTAGACAGCTTTCCAATGGTCAATGGCTATGTTGTGCAGTATGCAGCAGGCCAGGACTCGGCCACAGGCTTTCGAGGGGGTGTACTGTAGGGCACCGCCTGACCTGTCTAGGCAATGGAACCTTACTTTTAGCATGCCAAAGACACGCTCAATGATGTTGCACATGCTGGCATGTGCCTCGTTATACAGTTCCTCTGCTGGGGATGACCGGCGCTGATACAGGGTGAGCAGTCAGTGCCTCAGTGGATATGCACTGTCACCTGTAATGGAGATTGACATGGTAAGCCCTCTGCTAGTCTATGCTTCCCCCCTTGCCTGTCCCTGGCATAAAACCTCCAAGCCCACCCTGCCCACCCCCATCCCCAGGTCTGCTCTGCCCATCGCCCCTTGTTCATGCCATATTCACCCACTCAGGTGACCTGTGGACTGTCCCATATTCAAACCAGTGGCACAGTGTAGAGCTGTGCCAGATGAATGTGTCATGTGCATTGCCAGGGTGTGCAGGACAGACACTGGTGATGCACTCTGTGGCATCGCACACCACCTGGCAGTTGACACTTGGGCTCCCCCTTCCGGTTGATGTATGCCACACCCTCAGGGCCAGGGGCATGCAGATGCCCATGTGGGTGCAGTCAATGGCCCCAATCACACCAGGCATATGTACCACCCTGTGGAAGTCCTGCATGGTTGCTGTACACTCCACCTGTGTGCTGGGGAAACATGTATTCCAAAGCATATGGCAGCAGAGCATCGAGGAACTGTGTGAGGAAGTGGGATGTGGCCAACTGGGTGTTGCCTGTGATGTTCCCTGTTGGCCTCTGGAAGGTCGCCATGGTGAACAGGCACATGACGGCGGTCACCTTTTGTCTCCGCGGACATGGTGTGGCCCCGTCTGGTGGGTGCCTGCATCTCCTTTCTGCACAGCTTGCAGAGCTGCCTCAGAATGGCCCTGTTCAGGTTGTACTGGCCCATGATCTCAGTGTCACTGTAGTTCTCAAAAGTGATGCGGGCACAGTACCACCTGAGTTGGGTATAGTGCTGACGGCCCTTCCTCGGCCATGTCATTGTTCCTCCTGCCCCCTCACACCCCTCATTACTGCCTCCATCATGAAGGGTGCACTGTCCATGGCCTTTGCTGTCCACTGTCCCCGTGGGCGGTTGGCTGTTGGCTGCGTGCCACCCTGGTGCACTGCTTTTGTGTGTGTGTGTGTGTGTGTGTATGTGTGTCTTTCTCTCTGTCCTCTCTCCAATGCTACCTCTGTCCTTCTCCTATGTGTGCACATCTCTGTCTGTCAGTCTCTCTCTCTCCCCCCCTGGCACAACTGCTGTGTGTTTGCACCCTGTATTTATAGGAAAAAGTCTGCTCAGAGCAGCTTCAATTTGCTCCACACTTGAGCCATGGTTTCACGGTTGAATATGCCATGCATTGGATATTCATGCCCTGCACTTTTGCCTGCATTCATTATAGTTGCACAATAGTGCAATGGATTTTGCACTGCACAATGGCGCATGCTGAATATGGCTCCTTGGTGCAATTCTGCAATTGCACCATGTGCAACTGCTCTGAATATCTGGGTCAGACTATACAGAAATTCTAAGAATTGCTGAACAATTTATAACTACGGCATTTACTGTAGTTTTCCTGATATACAACAAAACAAAGCAAAAAGAATTGAAGGATTGGCTTCACCAGAAGAATCTCCCTCAAATAACTAAAGCGTTTTTTCAGATATTCTACAAGAACCAATAAATACAAATGAAGTTTACAACACTATACAGCAGCTTAAATCAGGTTCATCCCTGTGTATAGATGGCTTACCAGTAGATTTATAGGAAAATAATTGCATAAGATTTACTGCATGAACTAACAACTGTTTTCAACTTTATGTTAACAGAAGGTATGCTACCAGAAAATATCTCCCAAGGAATACTAATTTTTATTTTCAAAAAGGAGATAAAGCTATGATAAATAACTGGAGGCCAATTTCATTATTAAATTGTGATTTAAAAATTTTATGAAACTCTTTAGTAACTGAATATCTTTGGTTTTACCCCATATCATACATTCTACTTAAGTTTGTTCAGTCCGGGGAAGATAACAGATGTTTTAATTTTACTCAGAGAGATTATGGCAAAGGAGCAGAAGGAGAAATTATGGGCCATATGCAATGTCTGGACCCAACTAAAGTGTTTGACTCAGTAACATACCCTTATTTATGGTCAGTTTTGTCCCTATTATGGTTCCCCCAAGTTAATTTCTTGATAAAAAATGTTGCATGCATGCTAGTGTACATCCAATCATTAATGGTGGGACAGGACAACCCTGCAGCATAAAAAAAGAAGTATGACAAGGGCGCCCTATGAGCCCAGCACTATACTTCTCTGCTTTAGATCGCCTGGTGAGAACAACTTAAATCAATAAATTAATCAATGGTTTATCAATGTCTAGCCAAGACACTGAAATAAAAACATTGGCATATGGCTGATGATCTCATTCTAACATTAGCTGATTTGCAATCCATAAATCCAACAAAAGATATATTGAATAAATATGAATTAGTATCTGGCTCCACCCTCAACTACAATAAAAGCACATGCCTCTCTGTAGGAACCCACCACTTGTCCATAGATATGATAATGGGTATATCAGTTGCTACTACACCACAAAAAATTCAAGGCATCTATTTTGAGCAAAGGGGCTTAGTTACTTTGAACTAAGAAAAAGCAAATGATATAACTATGGAAAAAGTAAAAATTTGGGACAGATGGAACATGAGCAAAATAAAAAACACATGTATGCCATTAAAACATTTCAGATCCCTATTTTTTTTTTTACACCTTAGCCATATCCCCCCCCCCCAAACAGTTGGAGACAAAGTTATATACCTGCTTTTTCCTCTGTTTGTGGGGTAGCAGACTAAGGGCCAGATATTCAAAACTTTGTTCAGGGGCTAAAGTAGCACTGCCCGGCGGGCAAAGTTAGCCCAGAGCACAAAGCAAGTTATATTCAAAAGGAATAGCCCAGGGCAAACAGCCTCTGAAAATAGCATGGGAATGAGGCCGGGCAAACTGGGCTGGGAGTGCAGGGCAAATGTAGCCCTGTAATAAGACAGCTCTAAATATAGCAACCAGGAAAAACAGACCACAACAGCAACACAGTGCACAGCGATGTGAAGGTAGGTAGAGGTGACCTAAGTGGCCAATGTGTGTTCCAGAGAGTGTGTGGACCCAGTACAGTTGCAGGGAGCAGGCTATGGGAAAGTGCGGTTTGCAAAACAGTATAATATTCCATGAACCATTTGAACAGAGCTATCGCATTTGTGAGGGATTAGCGCAGAGCTAAGTTGTTGACCGGTACAAAACTTTGTCATATTCAAAAGTGATATGCAAATGAGCCTACTTAGGTAGTCTCTGGGCAAACAGCCACATTAGTATCCTATTGTGCCCAATGTGCATGCAGTTTGCCCAGTGTTACTGCAGGGTCCCACAGCTCCACCTGTAGGTCATTTTGGAAGTACAGGAGCTGGCCAGGTCCGGCCGCAGCTCCACCTGTAGATAAGTCAGGCAGTTCATGATGATAGCTGCAGGCTACATGTGAACACTGCAGCATAGCAGAGCATATCATACCCCAGGGGACAACTTAGCATTGGCACAGGTGGTGGTGGTGGTGTTGCATGCAACCGTCACACTGTAGGTCTTGCTACAGTGCACAGCAGACACTACAGTAGCAAGGGGGCCGGTAGTGTGAGAGACACAGCAATGCCTATGGTATGTAGGGTGACCACTGCACTGTACACAGTGACAGGCCCAGGTTGCAGGTGATTACTGACAGTGGACAGTACTGTTATGCTGTTGTGTGATCCACAGATGCTGTGCCTGTGGCATGGGATGCGCATAGTGACAAAAACATGGCCAGCTGTGTGTGCTGTGGCATCTGTACAGTTGTACGGTATGTGGCTGGGGGGGGCATGTAAGATTTGACAGGCACACAGGTGGTGGGGTATTCCCACTACTGGCCCATGTGTACTGCATGATTTGTCCTAGCCTTGTGGCCACACCTGGGCTGTGGTGAGGTCTGGCCACCTGTACACCCTCCCCTCAATGGCCACCATGCCCACAGTGCTGCCTGTGTGTGCTGGCATCTGTTGGTCACCACAGATGTATGGTCTGCAGGTGTGTGCTGTACAACAACACTACCATGATGTCCTCTGTGGGCCAGATCACTCCTACTGCCTGTGCTTGGCTGGGACTGGTGGCAGCTGTTGGCATCATGGTGGTGCCATCAGTGAGCAGCAAGTGTCCTCCATGTCTGGCATTTTCTAAGTGTCATAATCATATGTTAGGGTCTTGCAAGCCACACAAAAGCTGTGCAAGCACCGCACAAAGCACAATATCACACAAAGCTGTTTGCCCAGGGTTAAGACCAGCTTTTGCTAGATGGTAATTTGTACCATGCTAAGGGTCATGCTAAGTTGCTCTAAACACCTTAGCATGGCGTCTGTGCTAGTTGCTGAATATCTCATAGCGCCTGTATTCATGTTCACTTTACCCCTTGCATATAATTATGGTTTGCCTGGCGCTAATACATGTTGCATGTGCTATTTGGACTTTTGAATATGGCAGACTCGCGCTAATCCCATGCTAAACCCACGCAAATGGTTTGCGCACCATGCAAAGCTTTGAATATCTGGGCATAAATCTGGTTAAGAGAGTTTTAGCATGTTTACCTGTTCCAAAAGGAGGTTTTAGCATGATTAACCCAAAAGTTTTTTTTTGCCAGTATGTTTATTTATACAAATATTAAACCCACTATAATTCACAAACCAACATTATAGATGACTTGGGTAGTAGAGCACATTCATATACTTTTGCAGGACTGGAGTAAGGATATGCCCATTCTAGCAAAAACATATGCGTCATGTACCTCAACACTTTATTTCATGTATAGCTAAACTTAAACAATGGAAAACAACAAAAAACTCTATTTTCCTTACAGACACGAAAGCATTCTATGAGTCCACCTTACAAACTTGGTTTTTGCAAGTTCCTTCCTTCCTTTCTGACCTCAATTTTTCATCTCTAGACATCCAGAATACTTTGACAGATCCTAGGACCTCCCCACACACGTGGGATGTAGCATGGTTAAGTGCCCTTCAGAAATTAAATGTTAAAAACAACCTAAAACACAAACACAGAACTGAACATAAATGTCCCAGACCTACATGCACAGATACACTAGAAACAGTACAGCTTCATTTTTATTAATGTTCTCACATTATATAACCTTTTGGCAGGTGGTCAAAAAACAATTGCATTAGACTACCTCTAATAATATTCCACCAGACACCTTATTATTGGGTCTAATACCACCACAATGGAAAAGGTTTCACCCCAGCACAGTCAGACTAATCCTAACTTGTTTTAAATACGATATTAGGCACTCACAATGTCGACGGTCTCTGCAACAATTTCTGATATCACAAGATCAACTTTTTCGACAGATTAGTCAAGTATCGCATGACATAAAGCAGAAAGAGGTTAACAATACCCAGAAGCAACTACTTAAGATGTGGTGGAAAAATTTACCCACATAGAACACTTACCATAATTAGATAACTCCACAACTTTTATAGAAGGGAGAGACAGGTTGATAAAATTGAATCTAAGTCTGGTAGATATTCTTTTCTATGATTTCATTCAGAATTTACTGTTATTTGAATAAGAATTTAGAAATGTATGAAAGTAATACTTACCTGATTTCCTTACCCTTATGATTTATATATGATTTGTGTGAATTAACATAGTTTGCAAGTAATTATTTTTTAAGTTATTATAAAATTTATTGACCCCTTTAGAAGGGATGGGAGGGGTTCATTGCAGGTTTTTATGATTTGAATTTTAAGTTAAAAGTATTTTGTTGTAATTAATAGACTCTGAATGAATGAAATACTTATTTCTGTAGCATTTTTTATATTTGGCATGCTCATTAGTGTGAAGTTAACACTATTTGTATTTAATTGTTTGAAGTAATAATAAAAATTCCCCTACTCTTTTTGATAAGTGCCATGGGATCTTTAACATCCACCTGAACTACCACCAATCCAGGCAGACAGGACCTTAGTTTAACGCCTCATCTTAAAGGCGGCACCTCAGAAGTGCAGCCCACCCCCATGCTGCACTATAGTGTCAGTACCGGGATATTAACCCAAGTGCCAGGTGTGGGAACTGAACCCATAGTCCTCTAATCTCCTGGCTTTAAAGGCAAGTGCGCTACCTACTGAGCCTTTAACGCTGATATTATTTGTTCTTTGGAGCAGGTGACTGGAAGAAGGTGGCCACTATCAACAGTGAATGTATTGTGTTCTTCAGTTTAACATCTCATCCGAAAGATAGCACCTCAGAAGTGCAGCATCCCCCTCTTGATGCATTACAGAAACAATTTCTACAGAAAGCTTGGTACCTGTGCAATCATTAGGATCCCAGTTGGGGACTATGGCAGAGTGTAATGTCTTGGCTCATTCATCTGCTGACCCAACTATTGCAGCACTTCTCCAGGAATTCCAAGAATTCAGCAGTGTCAGTAGCTCAGCAGGTTGCACTCTCACCTCTTGTGTTTTTTTCTTTCTTGGATTATGTTTTTTGCTACTTTTCTTTTTCTGTTTTAGCATTCTTTAGTTACCAATGCATTTTGTTTCATAGCTGTATTTAATTGGATACTTTTCTTATCTAAGCAGCCTGTTGCTTTAAATGATTTGTATTTGCATTTTTTTTTTGGTTACTTAGTTTTGCTGGCTCCTTGTTTTTTGGTCCAGATTTATTTTTGTTCGTTTTTTTTTTTTTTTTGGTCTATATTTCAGGTCTTCATTTCTACTTGTTTTTTTCTTTACAGAGTACCTGCAGTCCCTGTTTCAATCTCAGGGGCAGATGGATTCAGAGTATGAGGTGAGTTTCCTCTCCCCAACCTCCCAGGAACAGCTAAACATTCTCCCTTGACTTAGTGAGCGAATACTACATAGAGAATACTGTATGGGCAATTATGCAGAACCAATGTGTTCTGCCACAAAGGAGTTCTCATTCTTTCTGACCTCAAAAGCGAAGCTTGAAAGGTCCATGGGAATTAGAATCCCAAGGTGGCAAAACACACTAGTTGTGCAGAGAGTTGCTCATCCTGTATTTTCTATAGTGTATAGTATTGTGCAAAATATGCGCTTTGTGAGTTCTGTTGCTTTCAAAATGAAACTGACTCATGCAGTCTCTAGAGATTCTAGAATGCTGTTCTACCACAGTAGGGTAGAATCACATTCCATGCCCTTGGAACTGTGGTAGAATAGCATTTTGAAAGGGATGGAATTCTATACAGAACAATACTTCACTATACAGTATAACTTAATACTGGAATAGTACAATACCAGCAGAGGGTAATTAACAATAGGTTCAGTGCAGTTTTGCACAGATCACAAGATTTGGTATGGTATAATTAGTTCCATTCTGAATATTTTATTTCTTTCCCTTAATGAACAATATAGCATTTCTCACAGGATTTCAGTATCTTCCTGTATTTGTTTTAAGTATAATACAGAGGTTTGGTTCATTTTACAGTTAGAGATGTAGTGAAATTTAACTTTGCTGTCAAAATGCTGGTGAAATCACCAATTTTGCCCTGCGAAACATTTCACAAAATTATGGCCTTGGGGCGGAATTTCATCCATACGGTTGTGCAGAATTTTGCCCCATAGTTGTGCAATGTCATGCATATTATACAGGAAAATTCTCTGCCAGTAAATTTAGCTTCCATTAGTTAAGTTTCGCCTTAGCATTTAACTAAGGCGAAATTAGGAAGAAAGGCATGTCACATGACTTGCTATCTGAAGCAGACTGCAGGTCACATGTGTGCCTGTACCCAGACAGCCCAGACAGGAAGCTACTCTACATCCTTTTCCTGCAGTTTGTAGTAGGATATAGACAGACAGTAGGAGAGAGATAGACTGTGTGAGAGAGAAAAAATATATATCTAGTTTGGTGAATTGTGAGTGAGTGAGTGAGTTGAGTGAGTGTTTGTGTTGTGTGTGTACAGTGTGTGTGCGTGTGCTGACAACTTCATTTTGAACTTTTGTTTATACCCTATTTCATTATTTAGCAAAAGTTTATATTTCTGTTGTGTTCTATTTTCTCTGTTTATCTTGTGAGTTTGTGAGTGTGTGTGTGTGTTTTTCACTTCCCCCCTTTTTTCATTTTTGTCTTTAGTAGTTTAGTAAAACTTTTTTTATAATGATGGAAGGGACTGGGACGGGGAGTAGTGGTCATGACAGTGGAAAGGGAAGAGGACAAATTCGCCTCAACAGGTGCATAGTTGGAACTAAGCCCCCTCCCCAGCAGTAAGAGCAGTTGGCCCTGGCTTGTGCCCCCCAGCAGCAGCAGGTCATTGTGGAGTTGGACACTGAGCCAGCCACCAAGCAGCAGCAGCTGCATTCAGGCTGTGCTCCCATTGCCCCCACCCCTAGGATGATGTTGTGACACCTGTTATGTCTGCCAACCCTTGGCCACAAGAGGATATTATTGTAAAGGAAGAGCCCCCCCCGTGACATCAGCTCACGCCTTCCAAACCAAAGAGCACCAGTTTGGGCCTTTTTTAGAACTAAGGCAGATGATGCAAGCACTGTGTGAGAAGAATTATAAAGGGGGAAACCAGAGTTCCACTTTGGGACTTCAGGCCAGAAGAGCCACCTGCAGCACCACCATGCTGCATAGTGGCTCACAAAACAGACAGAGGCAGCAGTGAGTCTTGGGGGTGCCATACTAGGGAAGGGAGGAGGAGATCTACCAGCAGGACATATCCTCCCTAGCAGCCAGATGCATCTCCCACCCATGACCATGATGCAGCACCATGGAAGAGGACCCATCAGAGAAGCCAATGCCCTGATCATCTTGCAGCTCCCCCAAGTTAGGTGGTGGTCACCACGACAGTCCTTGAGGCTGTGCGCACTGAGGTACAAGGTGTGCATCATGACCTCAACCAACTTCACCAGGAGGTCAAGGGGGACCTCCAAAAAATAATGGAGGACCAGAAGAAGGTCTTGGACTTCCTAGTGGAGCTTCATGTTGTTGGTGGTGGTGGTGGCGGTAGTGCACAGCCACAGGCTATGGTGGTGGGCCAGTGGTGGTGGTTTTTTTTCTCCTTTATTGTTTTTTTCACTGCTCTTGATCACACCCCTCCCTTAAAAAAGACCCCTCCAAAAAATCCAAAAAACAACAAAAAATATTTTCTGTCCTCTTTCTCTTCCATTATGTTACTCCTTTTGTCTTTATATGTTTCCTCCTTGCTCCTTCTATCCTTTTTTTTTATTTTTATTTATTTTATTTTTTTATTTCAATCTAGGATTACAATACCTTTGAGGCAAGGCTCTTTTACAAAGGTTCCACATCAGCATGTGCAACAGTCATTATTTTTAGTTACAAACATATAGTCATTGACTTACAGACATGTAATAACCAGTACAAAGACATGAGTTATGAGCAAGACAAGGGAAGGGGTGGGTGGTGGGGAAGTGGGGTAGGAGATCGAGGGGGCAGGAGGTACGGGGCAAGGGGGAGTACGGGAAGTGGTTGGGGCATTGGCAGGAGTGGAGATAAGGGGAGGTGGGCGAGGGTGGGAGACAGTGCAGCCAGGGGGTCTTGTTGAGGGAATATGACTGGTAAGGTGCTAGGAGTGCAAAGACTGCTTGTATGTGCTGAGTGCTGGGGCATTTGCAGCTGGAATGGTGTAAATGTTAAGATGGGCAATTGCAGGATACAGGCAGTGAGAGGCGCAGCTTGGACTTGAAGAGGCCGAGTGTTGAAGCGGTCGCTATGTCACTGCCAAGAGAGTTGAGTCAGTTGGATGCCCTATAGGCGAATGATCTTTGTCCTTGGGTTGTGTGACATCATGGGATATGTAGTAGATGGGAATTGGATCTCTCTGTAGTGACATTCCTATGTCTAGGCTTAAGGAGGGCACAGACACCAGGTGGGGACAGACCCACTATAATTTTCTTGGCCGTGATGCAGGTTTGGTATTTTATGCGTTTGTCCAGTTGAAGCCATCCAGATTGGGAATAAAGGTCACAAGTGTGGGTACGGCGATGTGGGCCAGTGATGAGATGACAGGCCTTATTCAGGGAGTATGTGATAAATTTGAGAGCAGAGGTAGTTGCAGACCCAAATATTGATAAGACCAAAGTCTATGATGCTGACTATGGAGCTTTGAACGGCCACTGACAGTGCTTCTGGGGTTAGGTGTTTCCTGTGCCGGAATAATATGCCTAACCTCGCACTGGCAGACTTTGCAACATTGCTGATGTGGACAGTGTATGAGAGGTGGGGATCAAGGGTGATGCCGAGGTACTTGAACGATTGTGTTTGCTCTAGGATGGCTCCTTGTTTGGTTGCAATGGAGAGATGGAGTTGTTTGTTTTTGTTGTGGGGGCTGCAGAAGACCATAGACTTGTTTTTTTTCTGATTGAGAAGCAGTTTATGATTTAGAAACCAGGATTCGATGGAGGAGAAGGCCTGTTGAAGTTTATTTTGTAATTGGATTGGATCAGGGTCTGAAGTGAGGATCACAGCATTGCCGGCATAGAGAATTATTTGTTCTGGGCAGCTGTCCGGTAGTGAGTTGAAAAATAGGCTGAAGAGGAGGGTTCCCAGAATGGAGCCCTGGGGGACTCCCGAGTGGACCGGTCTAGGGTCAGAAAGTGTATCAGCGATTCTTACTGTTTGGGACCATTCTTCAAGGTAGCTCTTAAACCAGCCAAAGGAGTCGGTTGACAGCCCAGTGTTCTGAAGCTGGACAAGCAGGAGGTGATGATTGACAGTGTTGAAGGCTTTAGTTAAGTCAATGTAGATTGAGCCTAGTAGTTCACCAGAGTCAAGTGCATTGTGGATTGCGCTGATGAATTCAAATAGGGCTGTGCAGATGCTGTGACCTTTGTGGAACCCGAGTTGTTGCTTGCACAGAATGTTGTACGTATCCAGGTATTCTGTGAGCTGGTCTGAGACGATGCATTCTAGTGCCTTGGAGAGTGGGGATAGTAGGGAGATAGGTCTGTAGTTATTGTGGGCAGTTGTGTCACCACTTTTATGGACTGGGGTGACAGTGACAGATTTCCATCTGTCCAGGAACTAGCTGAGGGAGAGGTTGAAAATTCTGGTCAGTGGACTAAGCACTTCATCAAGTGTAAGAGACAGGATTTTGAGATTGAGGGAGTCATTACTGAATCTTGATTTACCAAGGGCTTTGGTTACGTATTTGCATACTTGGTGAGCCTTGACTGCTTTGAAGAAGAAGTGGGGGGAGCTGGTGGGAGTAGTGTTCATTGTGGACAGAGGGGCTTCACCATCTTTGAAGTAGTCCTGGGGTAGGATAACGCTGAGGTCAGTAAAGGCTTTGTTAAAGGTATCCGTAATGGTTTTGGGGTTGAGGGTTGTGGTTCTGTTGATGTTGAGTATTGATGGGGTGGGGGGTTTGGGTGGATTCCCGGTGAGTTCCTTTATGTTCTTCCAGAATTCCCGACCATTGCCCCAGGAGTTTGTGAGGGCATGCTTATAGTAAGTGGACTTCAACTGCCGGATGGTTTTGGTGTGGTCATTGTGGGCACGTTTGTAGTTTTGGATGTAATTTTGCCTTCCAGAGTTTCTGGCCAGCTCCCATAGTTAGTCTCTTGTTTTTAGTATCCTGAGGAGGTCGTCTGTGAGCCAAGGGTTACTGAGTGATTTGACTTTGCGTTTCTTAATAGGCGCATGCGTGTCACAGGCCACAGTGAAGATGTTTACAGGGATTTATTTAACTCCAAAAATTGATTAGCATTTTGCTCATAAAAGTGCTAAAACTTTCTGAAAATGCATAGCACTTGCCTCACTGTGTTTAACAAACATAACATTTCTAGAAAACCTATATAAATATTTTCTGTACAGTTAGCATTGTCCCAAGAAAAAAACTGCTAATCAATTATTTAAAACCCTGTGTTTATGAAGTGGTCAAGTGCAGTGTTTACGTTGGTTGCATAGAAGACAGAGAACCAGTCTTGATGGAGGAGGTGGGATTTGAGTCGAGGAAGGTGACTACTGGGTAGAACTCGGCTGGTTATAGTTTTTGGTGGTAGTTTGATGAATTTATTTGACCAGGTGCAGCTAACAGGGGAGTGGTCGCTGAGAGAGGCAGGGAGGACATTAGTGTTAGATATCTGTGATGGGTGACTGGTAAGGATCCAGTCCAAGAGTGTGCTGGTGCCAGTCCTGTAATTTTTCCTGGTTGGTGAGTCAACTATTTGTGTGAGGTTCGCCGCAGCAATGGTATCCCTGTGTGCACCAGCATTGGCTGCAGGCCAGTTGATGTTGAAGTCGCCTAGGAGGATGGATTCGGTGTCCAGTGGGAGTGACTTTACAAAGTCAAGAACAGCTGTTAGACCAGTTCCCTGTTCTTTGGGAGGGATGTAGATGGTGGCAACAGTGAGGGTTTTGTTTTGGGCTCCGAGGAGGATTCTCACTGGCAGTATCTGAGCAGTTGTGGGTTGGAGTGAGGTAATAATGTGGTGCCCCTGTGTGGAGTCTTTTAGGTAGAGAGCGCAGCCCCCACCTCTTTTGGAGAGGCGATCCAGCCTAAAGATGTTGTAGCCAGGAAGGCTGATTGCATGGTCCGGTACTGATGACGTGAACCAGGTTTCGACAACCGCCAGGATGTCAGGGCTGTGCTGGCAGGTGAAGGCCTGTAGGGCATCCATTTTAGAAAGGAGGCTGCAGATGTTGATTGATATGAATGACAGGGCACCCAAAGGCTTGCTCAGATTAATGGCTTTAGAGCAGAATGGGCCAGGGTTTGGGTGCACATTACCTGACAACATTAGGAGGAGGAGGAGTAGCCTCAAGGAGCTGTGGCGTATTTCTTTAAGGGAATTCTTTCGCCTGCTAGCATCTCGGGATATTGCCGAGCATCGACGATAGTGAGTGAGGGTAACTGTAGACAGGGGGACCAGAGTGGAGGGCTAGGACCAGTGTGGGTGTAGGACAGTTTCATGGCGGTAGAATGGACCCTGGGCAAGGGGCAGTGACCAGTGTGCAGGGTGCCTAAGTGGAGGAAGGATGTAGGAATGTGGAAGCTGGGGGGGAGGGAAAGCAGACTTTTGGGTCGTGCAGTGGGGGAGGAAGACAAGCAAGAAGAAATAGAATAGGGGGTAGAGAACTGGGGTTATCCACAAATGTCAAGCTTAAGCACTTTACTCTGATCAAACATATTTTCCAAAGCTATTTGACAGTGAATGTTGGCTCTGCTTATGTAAAACAGGTCCCTGAGGTAATGAAATGCTTCCCAAAAAATGTGACATCAAATTGAAACTGAAATGCACTGTCAGTCCTGATGTTTGCCCCACCAGCAACCAGACATTAAAATGCTGTTTCAGACACCTTTTAAAAGTGTCTTTAGGCCCTATCTTGCTTCTGCCACTGTAGCACAGGCAGGAAATGAGAAGAAATGTTGCAGAAAAAAATGGTACATTAAATTGGAAGTGGAATCTGGTCTCAACCGTTATGTTTTAGGGTGCCCCACCACTACCCAGACCAAACGATGGTCTTTGGTCCACCTTTACAAGTGTCTTTAGGCCTGATCTTGTTTTTGCCACTGCAGCACAGGCAGTAAATGTCCAGAAATGTTGCATTAAAATTGTACATTAAATTGGAAGTGGAATCTGGTCTCAGTCACTATGTTTTAGGGTGCCCCCCTCACCACCCAGACATAAAGTAGCTGCTTTAGGGCCTGTTTACACAATATTTCTGCCTGAAACTCACTGCTGCTGGTGCCAAACAGGGCTACAGATCCAGAAATGTTTACCCAACAATGTGATATCAAAGTGAGGCTGAAATGTGCTTGTCAGTCCTGATGTTTTATGGTGCCCTGCCACTTCAGGGACCTGAAAAGGGGTGCCAACATGCAGAGAAAATGAATTCCTCCTGCAAAATGCTGTTGTTACTTTCAGTTCTTTCCTGCTGCTGCTGTGTTTCAATTGATTGATATAGAGATGTGCAGAAGTATTCTTTCCCTATCCCCGTGCTGCTGTACTGATTGTCCAGTTGTGTTAACTTCTCTATGGTAGCACCTTGCCTGGCGGTGGGGTAGTGAATTAAATTTTGGGGCACTGTAGCTTACTGCCTGCTGCTGTCTATGACTACTACTTTCCAAGGTGCCACAAGAACTACTGTTCTGGATGGTTGATGCCTGGTGGATTATCCTCACATAGGCCATACTGCTGTTGATGAACATGTATCTGTCTTCATTGTTTTTTCTGTGCAAGGTCAGGGTGTTGGTGGGTTGGTATTATGGCATCTTGAGTTCTAACATGCTTGTACTGCTCTTATATTATTTTTCAGTGTGCTGTGGATGACATCATCATGCTGGGCCATGAGGGAGGGAGATGTCAGATCATGTATGAATCTTTCAGATTTCCCAACGTAAACGGTATGGAATTTTCATACAAGTGTGGTATGTCTGTTACTGCCATATGGTGGTCTGAGCTTGATAGTAATTGTGTTATTTTTTGATTTTTTCCTTGTGCAATGGTTCCACTTTCACAGTCCTTGAGGTAAGTATGTCTTCATTTTTATGGTTCTCTGCGGTAGGGAAGGGGGTGGATGGTCAGACTCACGGGTGGTGATGGGGAATTTCCAACAATCACTAAAATTTGTTCTTAATTTTTTTCTTATTTCAAGGTATGCAGTGATGATAGGGGAAGGGGAATGCCTGCTAGTGCTACTGTGGATCGTCAGACCTTGTCTGGATTGGAATCATGTGCACCACACAGCATGGTCCTGTGGTGAATGTCCTCAGTTGAATGACATCATATCATGGCGTATGGTAAGTATACATTTTCTTTCTCTGCTTCTTCTTCCAACTTGTTAGGAAAAAGCAGGTATGCAGATTGATTAGTACTCAATATTTTTCCTTATCTTTGCTCTTGCTTAGATCATTTTCCTCTGTTGAGGTTTCAGTATGTCGTATCTTGATGACACATGATCAATCCAGGCCATGCAGGAACAGGAGCTCTGTTGTGTTGTTGAAAGACAGGGGTGTTGCTTGAACTGCGATGCTGGCCACTGGACTGATGTCCATACCATTACCATTAATGAGTAATCACCCCTGCTACCCACATACAGGGAGGAACTATATATGATGATGCGAACACGGATGGTTGATATGGTGTTCAGTAAATAATTAGGTGATGGGGTTAATGACTTGTCTACTCAGTGATGATTGCATAACTGCAGTAATCATGAACATTTTGAATCCATTCAAAAGTAAGGACAGCAGGACACTCACACTGCCCTGAGTTGGACCCCCCCAGGAACTTTAGCAATTTTGGTGTACCTTAACCTGGTGCTGTAGAAATGACCTTTTGGTGGGATTTCATGTAAGTTGTTAAGCCTCTTCATGATTACTTTTGTAATTAATGACTCACATATTAAAGATGGCCACCATTCATTATTTTTAAAAATGTGTTAAACTTGGTGTTATCTGTTGAATTAGCATGCCACATTCATATGCTACGTGTACACTTGTCTAGGAGCCAGGGTTCTTGTACGTGTCACCACCAACACTAAGTGGCAGAAACATTTTTTTTCAGTCGCATGGAGTGCATAAGTGTGTCAGGTCAGATCAAGTGACAAGAGGGGGTGGTGGAGCAGTGTGGAATTTGCAATCCTGGGCACATTTAAAGACATCAAAACAACATATCTTGCTGTAAGATGATGATGTGTTGATATAGTCAACATGAAAAGTATATTTTTTGAAGAAAAACATTAATCATGCAACTACAAAATATTTACAGTTATGGTAATTACATTGCTGGTGCTTTATATAGGCTTGCGGCCTTGGGGGACTGGTGGAGGTGGTGAGGTGAGCAATCAATGGGCTATGGTAAAAGGTGATGACATGAAACTTATACACACTGCAGGCTGCAGCACATAACAACATATTTCCATAACCAATCCAATGGTACATAGCTAGAAATAAGGTGTAACATACACACCCCAGCAACCATACTGAGTTGAAAGTTGTTGTTGGGGGGGGGCGCTGGAGTAAACTAAGCCTTTTTCAACTTCAAATTCCATATCATCCAAGAAGCACCCCTCACAGTCTTCAAGACTGGAGTTCTCATTAGGTGAGATTCTCTCTACATTGTTGCCTCATCCACCTCGCTGCTGGTGGCTGCCTTACTCAAGGGATTGTCATCATCCTCATCACCAAGACACAGTTCCTGTGGCAACACCACTGACATCACTGTGTTATGTGGAATGTGCCGTTTATTCATCTTGATGAATGTTAGCATGGACACATCCTTGGGTGACAAATTGGTCCTACGGTCACTCACAATTGCCCCAGCCACACTAAACACTCATTCCACAGGGACACTGGACGATGGGCAGCTCAGGTATTTCACAGCAATCAATGTTAGTGCTGGCCATTCAGTCATTTTACTGCTCCAGCACAGCAGTGACTCATCATTAATGGCAATGTGTTTTGGGTCCCTCATGTAGGCCTCCACCATTCCTTCTGCTGTCTGGAGTCCAGCTGCCTCATCTGTCTCATCCACCTTTTCCTTCATATCTTCCACTCCCATCTGAAAGAGAACATCCCAAATGGGATTGCTTGCTGTTTTCTGCTCTGTGTTGCCAATTTTATTTGATTGTGTTCCCTGTGAGCAGCTGATGGTGGTAGCAACACCAATTTTTGATGCAGTGTGTGCATTTTTCATTTGGGCAGCATGTACCAATCTAATGAGGTTCTCTGTCAACTGCTGTGCTCGCTGATGACCTCCTTCAACTATAGAGAGCAGGCCACATTTGTACTGTGGATCCAGCATGGTGGCAACTGCAAACACAGCTTACTGTAAAATGCCAGATACATAGGTACTTGTGTCCAGCACATGGAGCATGTGATCCATTAGATCACAAGTACCATGATCCACCCAGCCCAGTGGTGCTGAGGGTTGAGGTGCTGGATGCCACACCTCACGCCACGCTGGTGACCCGGGTTCGGGAGCGAGCTCAGGTTGCTGGGGGTCGGGAGAGGATTGAGCATCCAGAAAACAGCTCTCCTCTCCCAGGATGGACAGGGGTCCCTGTTCGGTGCTCAGCTGGTCTCTGGCGGAAGCCGGACACACAGCAAGTGCTGAAGTGTGAGAAGGAAGTCAGGAGTGGCAGATGTCAGTACCAATGCCTTGATGTCAGGGTGCTAGCCACGCCCTAGAAAATGGGAAAAGTACCCTTTAGCTGTGGCAGAGATGGAGTACCGGAGCTTGCCCTCAATTTATGGCCACCATCCTGGCACCCTTCTGACCGATGCTACTGAAGATATCGGGGTGTTGGGGTCCACCTCCTCCCTGTCTGTGGGGAAAACTGAGGCTACATGGGTGACGGAGGACTGTCCAGGTAGGAGTGGACTATAGGGGGATGACTCTTTGGTGCTCCCAAGGAGACCAGAGCTGAGGGGAGGAGAGGAGAGGAGAAATAAATAAGAAAGTAACAAAAAAAAAGTGCCATGATACTTACTTGCCTCTGTCTAGTGACGCACATTCACTAGTGTCTGCCTCAGCACACGTATCAGAGGTATGGACTGTCTTGTGCAAGCAGTGTCCCCATTCACTGCTTGTGTAGCATGCTCAAATGGATAGAGAATGCATATTAGCCCACCAATTTGGTGCCACTGCTCTTTTGCTAGAGTGATGGACACTCCAGCACTGTCACAGCTGGTGTGCAGCAACAGGAATTCTGACATAGCCTTATACTGTTCATACAGCCAGTCAAGCATGTACAGTGTGGAGTTCTACTGGTGACAACATCAAGCTTCAGCCAGTGCAGAGACACATTGTTATTGTGCTGTAGCTCACATAGATGGTCACAGGCCTTTGCAGAACGGCAAAGTGGACACAGATGCAACGCGAACAGTAACCATTTCTTTAATGAATGCATGGTTGAGAAACTGCTGAACAACAAGATTAAGGAGGTGTGCTAGGCAGGGCACTCTGAAAAAAACACTATCACTAATGCACTTCACTACACTGGAGCCATTATCACTTGTGATGAATCCTGCTATGAGTGACTGTGTGTGTAGCCATCCATCAATATCGTCCAGCAGAACATTAAGCATTTTCGTAGCCATGTGCGAACCTGTGACACTTGTCATAGTCAGGGTTGCATGCTGCCGAATACCAGGTGTATTGCTACCACCGCAATTTTGCTTAATGCACATTTTACCAGGCCCAAAATCAAGTACCACACCAGGCAACTGTGCCCAGTGTGCTGTTATGCACAGATACAAGCTTGCTGCTGTTTGTCCACTGGTCCACATATCCATGCTAATATGGATAGTGTGATGCACTATGTTTCAATGCACGTCTAATGTAATCAGCAACTCTACTGTTCAGCTCCGGCATGGCATGCTTACTAAAATAGGTTTGTGATGGAACTTGCCGTATGGGACAGGCACAGGCCATCAACCTGCGGAAACCAGCATTCTCTACTCATGAGAATGGCAACAGATTGATGGCCAGCATTTCAGCAGTGGCAGCATTTAACTCTCATGCAGCAGCATGATTGGGTGGGTACTTTGTCTGCCACTCAAGGATGATCTTCAGAGTGGGCTACATCTTTGGGGCTGTCCGACCAGAATGCTGTACTTGTGTCAGCAATGATTGTCTTTTAGGAGTAACAAGTGACTCTTGCCTGGGTGGTGGAGACTGCATGAAACCAGTTATTTTGGTTGCTTGTGGGTATGTGGGTGGTGTACTTTTAAGACTCATGGGACTGGGACTAGGACTCGCAACGCTACTGCTATGCCTACTACTAGAAAGAGCAAAGGATTGCTCACTCTCCTCCTCCACCACTGACAATCTCTGCCCTCCCTCCGCATGTTCTTGCTCTACTACATTCACCTTGCTACCAACAGCTCTGGTATCCTTCTGGTGTTGATGCCATCTCAGCAGGTGCTTGTTTTTCAAGTGGGCATGTTGGCCACCAGTGCTTATGTGGCTCCCTTTTTTCCCTGACTAACACAGGCTTGACAAAGTTGGCATATTGCTGTGGTCTCATCAGCAGGATCTAGCACATGAAAGTCCCAAACTAGGGACTTTTGACCTCTGGACTTCAGATGCTTCTGGGACTGGGATGATTCAGAAACAGGTGTGGAAATGTGTTTTTTTTGAGCTGCTAACATGATTTCCATAACACTACTTTTGGGAGGGGTGGTTACTTGACTGCTAGGAGGTGTGTTTATAGGCTTGGTGAAAGACTGACCCACCATGGGCTGTACATGTAAATGGTCTACATCACCCTTGACCTTTTTATAACTTAGGCTCCCATGTGGGATCATCCCAGTCATCATCATCATCACCACCAATACCAATGATGTCCTTGTCTTCCTCCTTCTCCTCCCCCATCACTGTCTTCTTGGAGGATGGCACCTTTCTCTTTCTCTACAACTATCTCAGGGGGCTGACTGTCCTTATCTCCAGGACTATCAGAATCTTGATGAACACTATCATCACCAAGTCCTGCAGGAACATGGACAGTCACACTGATAGACTTATTATCACCTTCCTCCAAGTCCTCCTGGGCCACTGTTCCTGTGCTGGTGTCAGTGCTTCCCTTCTTCTCACTGTCAGCATCCCCCACTAGCATGGCTGCAACAGTTTGAGCTTTAAAAAAGTAAGACAGGTATGTTGGACTCAGTTTGGCCACCAACTCCTTTGCTGGTTCCTGCCACACCACCAGGGCCCACATCAGAACCTGAAGACAGTGATGCAGACATACCAGTGCTTTCACTGCTGTGGGGAACTGGAACTGAAATTGCACTTTTTTCAGCAGACTTCTTAGCTTCCTCATCCCCTCTGACATGTTTCCTCCCCTGTACTTAGTTGCTTCGTACCAGACATTTTTGCTGACTGCTGCTTAAAAGCTTTACATTTCTCTGGAAGTATTTGAAGAAAGGATGTATTACTACTACTAAATGTGTGAATAGTACCTCACAAGTGAATGATGATGTCACATTGTCACACACCTACAGTACTGGCTTCCTTAAAAGTCCAAAAACAATCAGGACAGCTAACAGCACTTACAGTAAAACTGATACCGTATATGGTAGGCAGCTTAGTGTAGTAAAACACAAAAAGGTAATCTTTTTCCCCAAACAGGAAGGATTAAAGAAACACACGCAGAGAAAAAGGGCACAAGTGGCACACTTTAAATACAGATCACCTGTGTCTCTCAATCTCTGGACAAATAAAGTACTGTAATGTGTTGTGTTACTCAGTACCACAGTTTGTTTTTTTATATGCGGGCAGAGACAACCATAAAACAGCAAAAAAGGAAATTATTACCACACAATATGTTAGTGGTCTGGATGGGAGGGATCAACAAGAAATGTCTTGAAAATGACTATTTTAATATATACTGTTTTATAAAGGGCACATCAAGTGAGACACAAACAATGCTATAACAGAGAAAGGGTAATGTATGTAAGTTAACTAAAACAGGAATACCGTACAGTGTGCAGAGTCAAGCTCCAGCAATAACATACAGGGGAACAATTCAACAATGCGGTGTCACTGTAACAGACAAGTTCAAGTAGAAGTACTTTACAACTGTTGATTTTCACAATTTTAGTAATACACAAGTTAACACTCCAGCTAATAGAACTAACCACAAAAAAATAAAAGAAAGGACCAGCTCTGTGTGTTTAAAACTTTAGAATTCAAAATCAGTTCACAACTAAAAGCAGAAGAATGGTATATAACACAGCTAACAATGGCAGGAACTCTCTCAAACAGGAAAGAGAAACTCTATGGCAAGCCGTTAGGGACATAATTCAGAATCTCTGGCTGTATAGTAAAACACACACTATATGGTGAAATACATACATCATGTAGTGAAATATATACATTATATAGTGAGATACATACACAATGTAGTGAACCACATACAGTATATACTGAAATATATACATCGTTTAGTGAAATACATATACCGTATACTGAAATATATATATTATATAGTGAAACACATACACTATATAGTTAAACACATACACTATATAGTGAAATGCTTACATTGCATAGTGAAATACATACACTATCTACTGAAATCCACATACTGAATACTGAAAATCCACATACACTATAAACTGAAACAAATGTACTATGTACTGAAACATATAGACTACCTATTGAGATACATACACTACAGACTGAAACATCCACATAAACTATCTACTGAAACAAATACTCTATAGATTGTAACACATACACTATATATTGAGAAAAAACTGCATACACTATATACTGAAACAAATACACAATATATTGAAATACACACACTACACACTGAAAAAGCATATACACTATATACTGAAACAAATACACTTTATATTGAAACATCTACACTTTATATTGAAATACATACACTATCTATTGAAATAAATACACTATGCACTGAAAAATCTGCATACACTATATATTGAAACAAATACACTGTATATTGAAATACATACACTATTCAAATGCATATACTACACACTGAAAAAAGCACATACACTATATACTGAAACAAATACACTATATATTGAAACACCTTCACTTTATATTGAAATACATACACTATCTGTTGAAATAAATACACTATGCACTGAAAAATCTGCATACACTATGTATTGAAACAAATACACTATATGGTGAAACACATACACTATGTATTGAAACACATACACTGTAGACTGAAAAATTCACATACTCTATATACTGAAACAAATAAACTATATACTGAAATGGACTATGTTCTGAAACTACCCATCCCCTGCCCCGCCCCATGAATGTCCTAGAGTTGAACTCATTGCCTGCTGCATTCAGTTAGCTTAGCTTTGATGAGAGGATGTCTGAAACTGCAGAGCTGAGGTAAACAAAACAGGGCTATCTCTTATTCTACTTCTTTATGGGGTTTTTCCCTTTTGTTTTGCTTGCACACCTTTAGTCAAATATCAGACCATTGTGATGTGACAAGAAACTTTTAAAACTAATTTAAATGCTGTAGTTTATTCTTTTAAATAAGTGCTGCCTTCATTTACTATCAGACAGCACATTTGTATAGGAAACTAATACAGGATATTCATAATATACCTGTATACATAGTGAGCTGCATGCATTTTTCCAAGATAAAGTGTTGATTTGTTTTATGTGTAATTAATTACAGTGTAAGTCCAGCAACTTATCTGAGTTGAATGCTTGGGAAGCACTTCAAGAGCTGTGGAAGTGTAAGCCAAAATCATTGCTAGTTTGTACTCTATGGGCTATGTTTCAAGTTTTTATTTTAAAATATATATTTTTGCTGCAGTCCCTCAGTATTCAATTTTCATCAGGAGTTTAGCTGGCATATGCTTATAATTTGCATTGTTTTACTAAATAACTTTACTGTGAATTCTCACTGGAGGCATGCACAGTCTGTTTTGGGGTTTGAGCTTCTCAAACTGTTTTATTTCTTTTTTGTTTCCCCATAGAGATTTTTATCTCCTTAGTCACCCTGCTACCCCTTTGCCCACTGACATCTCCAGCCCAATCACTTACCATCCACAGGACATATTTGCTCTGAGATCCCCCCCACTCACATCCCCCGTGTTGGGGCCAGGAGGGGAAGGGCCATTGACAAGGAGACACATATGTGAGCAGAGTCCGTTTAGCAGTGCAAAATCTGCAGCAGGTTGTTGGATCATTTTGCCATTAGGGGGTTTCTACCTTTGGTTTCATCCCCTGGGCAGCCAAGCATGGAATTATGCAATTGCGTAGAAAGTTACATGCTTGCTTTGTGCCTGCCTGAGCCCTCCCCATTATGCAACTCCACTGCCCTGCCAGCCCTCCTCAGCTAGGTGGATGTTGAAGAGCGGGGTGGTCAGACTTCCCCTCACTGAGAGGAGAGCATTCCCCGAGATGCTCAATCATATCCCCCCCAGCTAACCCCTGTGCAACTCGGGTAACCCCCAAAACTGGGCCACTGGCATGGGAGGCAGTGCAATCACCACCAAACTGTTAGGCCAGCCCACCAGACTGTGTTTTTATAAGTAAATAAAGACAGCATATAGGTAAAAGAAGAAAACAAACTGTATTTTAACTAGTCTGTTATAAACATTTTAAGTCACATCACAATGTTTTGAAATCGGATAAAGGTTTTGCAAGCAAAATACGTATAAAACAATACATAAAGAGATAGATAAGATAAACCTTTTATGTTTACCTTCTGCATCTTAGGAGGCATCGGCCAGGATTTTTAGTCAATTGGGGCCCCATTTTCAGAAGGTTAGCGTGCAGAGCTAAACATTACACTGTGGGAACAGCATGGTTGGATTGGTGTCGTATTCAGCATCACTTGATGCTACCCTGATCATGTGCATGTGCATATATACTGCTACGGCCATGCAAATGAGTAATCCTCTCCTGCATATAGAGCACAGTGCTGTATAAAAGGTTTCCTTAGTGACCATAAGTACCTCCCTCTACATTTTATACTCAGCCTCTAGGCTTCTAGTACCTAGATGCTTGATGTTGCACTTTTGGCTTTGAACCCGAACTGCCATGTCCCATAGCACCTTTTAAGTTTTCTAATGTCCCCACTCATCTCTCCATCTGCACCTATCAACGCTTATTACAGAGTGTGGTGTCATCTACAAAAGGCATATCTCCTTCCAGTTTTTCTGTTATGCCACCTATAAAGACACTGGAAGAGGAGATGTGTCCCATTACTGAGCCCTCCGGCACTTACTGGTCACTCTCTCTCACTGGAGGAAGTGCTATTTATCACCACCTTCTGTGGCTGTGTGCGTCTCAGGTGCATCACTTAGAGTGCACAACACTAATCTGAAAATGGGGCCCACATACCACTGTAACAGGACTAGCACTGCATTGTGATAAGCGTGGCATGATACTATTTTAAAAACCATTCTTCTGTGCAGTGCTAACCTGTTAATGTGGCACAATTTTTTTTTTTGCATAGGATTACTAATCAAAACCAGGTGCTCATACAACTGAGGGTTGCTCTAATGCATATAAAGGTGGCAGGTATATTAAATGCTTTCTTGAAGTGTTAACACACTGCATGGTTAGTGCTAGTTAATGATTCTGGAATCGTGTTTAACTGCACACACGCAGCCTGCCAGCAACCCCACACACACACATACACACACAGTCAGTTCTGGACACAATCAAAAAACAAGCATTTGTCAATGCTGAATGTTGATTGCATTGGTCCGTTGAGCTCTCTCACTGGCCCTCTGTCACTCACTCATTCTGTTTCTCCCAGTGCTGCAGGCTGCTGTTTTGTAATGAGCTCCTTCCTGCATTGGCACCCTTTTCTGTCCACAAAGAAATCCACAGATGGCCTGACAGAACTCTGTTGAGGTGGGTCACTCCTCCCATCTGACTCCCTCATTCTGTTTCTCCTTGTGCTGCAGGCTGGCCTTTTGTACTGGGCTCCTGCCTCTGTTGGTGGCTCTTTCTGTCAACAAAGAAATCTGCTGTAGTTCCAACACAGGTCTGTTGAGGTTGCTCACTCCCCCTCTGTCACTCACTCATTCCGTGTCTGCTGGCGCTGCAGGCTGACCTTTTGTACTGGGCTCCTGCCTGTGTTGCCACCTTTTCTGCCACAAAGAACCACAGTAGCATCATGATAGAGCTCTGTTGAGCTCACTCACTCCCTCCCTCTCTCACTGACTCATTCTGTTTCTGCCACGGCTGCAGGCTGTCCTTTTGTACAGGGTTCCTGCCTGCATTGGTTTATTCTGCCCACAAATAGATCTGCAGCAGTCCTGACGTGGGTCCATTGAACTTGCTCACTCCCCCTCTCTAAGTCACCCATTCCATTTCTGCCTGCAATGCAGGCTGGCCTTTTGTACTGGGCTGCTGCCTACATTGCTGCTTTTTTCGGCCCACAAAGAAATCTGCAGCAGTCCTGACACAGCTCCATTCAGCTTGCTCTCATTCTCCCTCTCTCACTTGCTCATTCCGTTTCTGCCAGTGCTGCAGGCTGCCCTTTTGTACTGGGCTCCTGCCTGTGTTGCTGGCTTTTCATGCCCACAAAGAAATGTGCAGCAGTCATCATAGAGCTCTATTGAGCTCGCTCATTCCCCCCTCTCACTCGCTCATTCTAGTTTTCCAGCCACTGCAGGCTGCCCTTTGTACTGGGCCCCAGCATGCATTGCTGTCTTTTTCTGCCCACAAACAAATCTGCAGCAGTCCTTAAGAGTCTGACAGTCTCGGCCACCCCTCCTCACTCACTGTTTGTGTCTCCTGCCACTGCAGGCTGTCCTTTGTACTGGGCTCCTGCCTGCATTGGCAGCTTGTTCTGGCAGAAAGAAATCTGAAGCAATCACGACACAGCTCCATTGAACTCGCCACCCCCTCTCACTCACTATTCTGCTCTTCCCGTGCTGCAGGCTTGCCTGTACAGGGCTCCTGCTCTGCCTGCTGCATTTTCTGCCCACAAAGAAATCCACAGCAGTCACAATACATCTCTGTTGAGCTCGCTCACTTCTGCTCTGTCACTCACTCATTCTGATTCTCTTGGTGCTGCAGGCTGCACTTGTGTACGGGGCTCCTGGCTGAGTTGTCACCTTTGTCCACAAAGAAATTCTCAGCTGTCCTGACAGAGCTACATTGAGGTCGCTCAGTCTCCCTCTGTCACACGCTCATTCTGTTTGTCCCGGCACTGCAAGCGGCCCTTTTGTACGGTGCTCCTGCCTGCATTGGCGCCTTTTTCTGCCCACAAAGAAATCCGCAGCAGTCCTGCTAGAGATCTGTTGAGGTCACTCAGTCCCCCATCTCACTTACTCATACTGTTTCTCCCACCACTGCAGGCTGGCCTTTTCTACTTGGCCCCTGCCTGCTTTGACACCTTTTTCTGCCCAGAAAGAAACCCACAGCAGTCCTGACAGTGCTCCGGTGAGTTCATGCACTCACTCTCCCTCACTCGCTCTCTCATTCTGTTTCTCCCAGTGCTGCAGGCTGCCCTTTTGTACTGGGCTCTTGTGCTGGGGCCTTTTTCTGCCCACAAACAAATCCGTAGCAGTCTCAACAGAGTTAAGTTTAGCTCGGTCACTCCCCCCCCACTTGTTTGATCTTAATCTGTCCCAAACACTGATTTCCCACAGCGACCATGCTATTCTCGGCAAGAGTGAAAAACATATTTAGACTGATGTGAAAATGACAGCTGTACTCTTCATAAGGTGGTGTAAAAAAGTGCCACTGTTGAATATGTGCTGTGAAAATATTACAAAATTGTGCAAAGTTACAAGGGTGCGTGAAACAGTTCAATGCACGCTTGTAACACAGTCATGTTATGGAGTTTCATCACCAAATTTTCAACATAGGGCTTTTAGGCCTTCTGCTCATGAACAGTGTCACTGTCATTTCCTAACACTGATTTCTCACAGTGACCGCTATTGTGTACGTCCAACTGTGAAACCCATTTCAGTCAGGATGTGAAAAATGACAGCTGTACTGCTCATAAGGAGTATGTAAAAATGCCACTGTTGAAAATCTGGCGCTGACAATTTTACAAATTCATGTGGGTTACAGGAGGTGTGTGGAAAGTGTGTACGCATACTTGTAATACAGTCATTTGCTGGGCTGTTATCACTAAATTTTCAACATAGGCATTTTAGGACCTCTGCTCATGAATAGTATCACTGTCATTTTCTTATCTATCCCAGACAGTGATTTCCCCAACGACTGCTCTGTTCTTTGCGGAGGTGTGAAAACACATTTTGGCCAGGATGGGAAAATGACATGCACGCCTCGCCGTGAGGTGTGGGAAAATGGCAGTAATGAAAATCTGGGTGAAAATATAAATTCACGGTTATTTAGCCGCATGCAACCGCGCAACACACGCCAGAATATTGTGTCATTTTATTGAGTATCATTAGCAGATTTTCAACACAGCCATTTCAGGACCCTCTACTCATCAACAGTGTCACTGTCATTTCCTTAATCGTCCTGAACACTGATTTCCACAGCGACTTCGAGCTATTTGTGGTTCAGAAGTGCGAAACACATTTCCCGCCAGGATATGAACAATGACAGCTGTACTGTCTGAGGAGGTTGGAAAACGCCAATGTTGGAAAATCTGTATGAAATATTGAACTTCACAAGTTATAGTGGTAGCAACTCGCAGCGCACATTTCAGAACAGTCATTTTTTGAGCCCCATCCCTAATCTTGTCTTTTGAGATCCACCGTGAACACTGCACTGTCGCTTTTGTTATCGCCCTGAAAGGTGATTCTGCGCAGTGACCGCAAAACGCCTTCGGGCCGATTAATGCAATCATAGTTCAAGAATTCATGAGGAGGGTCCAAAACCCTGTACGCTGAAAATTTGGTGAAAAAGTCCCAAAATGCCTGGAGACATGTACTAGTAGTTGAAAAAACACTGTTTTGGTTGATGAAGTATACAGCTTGGCCTGGGCATTTCCTCAGTCTAATGGCCCGGCCAAGAGTGCAGACATGTTCATGGTCCACTGAGGATCTTCGCCAAGCTCTGGTGGGGCATGGGGGACAGGGGTGGGGAGACAGGGTGCAGTGGGTTGGGTGCAGGTCAGGTGGGGCCAGACACTAGAAACCATTTTTGCAGGTAAAAAAATACTACAGGTCGCTTCCCTTACTGGGATGGGTACGCTGGGATGGGTACCCAGTTTGCCACCAATGGCTTCCTTTTGGGGCAGCAGCTGTGATTGGGCACCCCATCAGCAGGAAACAAAGTGCGGAGTTAAACACAGAATGGCTGGGGTGGGGCCTCGGCCGGCACCAGAAACAGGGGCCCGAGGTCATGGGTTTGTGACCTATTGGCAATGGGCTTCTTCTGAGAAGATGAACTTCTGTTTGCTGTTTTAACTGTGACTAAGCCCCAATTCCAGTTATCACGTAGTTGAGGTCAGAGGCCAGGACAATTAACACCTTTCACCCAGCTACAGGACAGTCAGACAAGCCAAGATAAAAATTTGCAGCAATTAAAGACAGCACAGGAACATACCACCACTATTTTTAAATTTTCAACAGCCCAAAAACAATTATAAGTAAAGACAACACAGAAAGAAAGTATAGTGTCATTACAAGCCTACAATCTAAGTTTAAAAAGAAAATAGCAGTTACCAGTTTCTCTGAAGCTACTGAATTGAATATGTTTCCTTCCTTCACCTTCTGGCTTCTTCTGATCACTAAGGCTAACAGTTGAAGCAGGGAAAGGTATAACCATCAAAGTTGGCATTGTGTACAGGCCCCCAAATTACGATGAAAAAAGGAACAAGAACATAACGTGATGAGATTTACAGAATGAATGATCAAGGTGATGCAATTTTGGTAGGGACTGTAATCTCCCAGATATACATTAGAACACACAGATTGCAGGTTCAGCAAGAAGCAAGGACATCTTACTGGCCCTGAAGGGAGCAGGAATTTGTCAGCTTGTTAAAACCCCAGTGAAAGGGGAGGCCATTCTAAACCTGGTACACACAAGCAGTTAGAGGGTCACAGATATTGCTGTAAGCTGCAGCATGGGAAACAGTGATCACTTTTGTGATAACAGTCGAGGCAGGGAAAGGGATAACCATCAAGGCTGGCATTGTGTACAGGCCCCCAAATCATGATGAAAAAAGGGTCAAGAACATAATGTGAAGAGAGTTACAGAATGACTGAGAGAGGTGATGCAATTTTGGTACAGACTGTAATCTCCCAGATATATATTGGAACACACAGATTGCAGGCTCAGCAAGAAACAGGGATGTCTTACTGTCCCTGCAGGTAGCAGGACTTTGTCAGCTTGTTAAAACCCCAATGAAAGGGGAGGCCATTCTAGACCTGCTACACACAAACAGTTAGAGGGTCATGGATATTGATGTAAGCTGCAGTATGGGAAACAGTGATCACCCTATGATCACTTTTCAAGTCAATATGCCAGAGGACACCTGCCACTCAAAAATTAAGGTTCTGGATTTTAAAAAGGCTGATTTCAATAAGATGAGAGTCACCCTAAAGGAGAACTTAACTGCAGATGGTGGGGAGGGGGATAGAACAATAATGTGGGAGAAACTCAAGAGAGCAGTCCAGATGGCCACAGAACAGTACTGCCAAAGGGTCTGCAAGGCAGAAAGAAAATGAAATCCTCTCTGGTTCTCCAAAGAGGTAGCCACCATGGTGAAGGAAAAATGAAAGGATACAGGACTTACCAAGAGGCCAAAAACAAAAAAGCAGATATACTGAACAGGTACTTGTGCTTTGTATTTGCAGATGAAGATCCGGGAGATGGCCTAGCACTCATTGGGGGGGGGGCACCTCCGTCAAGGAGTTGATATTAGTCCTTTCATGGAAACCCAAGACTGGAGCACTGAACAAACTACAAGTAGACAAGCCATGGGACCGGATGAGATACAGCCAAGAGTCCTGAATGAGCTGAGGCAGGAACTGGCACCCCACTGGCAAAAGTATTCACCAGCTCCTTGGAAAGTGGAGTGGTACCCAGCGACTGGAAAAGGTCAAGGGTGGTCCCATTCCACAAATCAGGTAGCAAGGAAGAAGAAGGAAATTACAGACCAGTAAGTCTTACATCTGTAGTGGAAAAACCGATGTAGACATTGCTCAGACAGTGGATACATAGAAACATAGACTTTGACGGAAGATAAGGACCACTAGGCCCATCTAGTCTGCCCATTTCCCTACCTACAGGATAGGCCGCATGAGATCCTAGTTAACCAAGAGCCTATTTCTTCCTACTCCCCCACAAGAATTGCCTTATGTCTGTCCCATGCATTCTTGAATTCTCCACAGTTTTAGACCCCACAACCTCCTCAGGAAGGCTGTTCCATGCATCCACTACCCTCTCTGTGAAATAATACTCCTCACATTGCCCCTGAAACCTCTCCTTCTATCTTTAAATTGTGTCCCTTGTTCTTGCAAGTCTCTTTCTTTTCTCGAAAGATGCTACCCTCTTGGACTTTGTTGATTCCACTGAGGTCCAAAAGTTTCTATCATGTCCCCCTCTCCCTTCTTTCCTCAAGGGTATACATATAAGCTCCTTTAGTCTCTCCTCATGAAACTCCTCTTGCAGACCCCTGCACCATTTTAGTTGCCCTCCTCTGGACTGCTCTCTATCCTGTCTATGTCCTTGCAGAGATGGGGTCTCCAGAACTGGACACAGTACTCCAGATGTGTGTCTCACCAACTGTCTGTACAGAGGGATAACAACTTCCTGTTTTCTGCTGCTGATGCCTCTCCTTATACATCCCAGTATACCCCCAGCCCTCCCTACTGCCTTCTCACATTGCTTGCTAACCTTAAGGTCATCCAATATGATTACCCCCAGGTCCCATTCCTTTTTTGTTGTTGTTTGTTACTACCTCCCCACCCATTGTGTATTCTTCCCCTGGGTTCTTGTTTCCCAGGTGCATTATTTTGCACTTCTTTGCATTGAATCCTAGCTGCCATACTTCTGACCATTCCTCCAACCTTGCCAAGTCCCTTTCATCCTTTCACGCCTCCTTGTGTATCAACCCTGTTGCAGATCTTTGTGTCATCTTCAAAAGGCATACTTTTCCTTCCAGTCCCTCTGCAATGTCACTGATGAAGACATTAAAAGGACTGGACAATATGAACCCTGCGGTAGCCCACTAGTAACCCCCTTTCTTTCAGAGTGGACTCTATTTACAATTACCTTCTGTGTCCTGTTGTCCAGCCAATGTTTTACCCAGGCTACCACCCTGGGTCCCACTCCCAGGCTGGTTAATTTGACTATTAATCTTTTGTGTGGGACTGTGTCAAATGATTAGCTAAAGTCTAGGTAGGCCATGTCCACAGCCCCTCCCTGGTCTACTACTTTGGTCAACTTTGGATAACAGCATTCCTAGAAGCCAGAGGTCGGCAGGACCCCAAGTAGCATGGTTTCACAATAGGCGAGTCATGCTAAAACCTGTCTTGTCAAATTCCCTGACAGGGTTACCAGGGAGGTAGACAGAGAGGGAGGGAGCAGTGGACTTGGTGTACCAGGACTTTAGCAAGGCTATTAATTTGGTTCCACACAGAAGGCTGGTAAAGAAGTTAGACCACGTATGGGTAGGAGAGGTAGAGTTTAACTAAGTAGAGAACTGGCTACAAGGTAAAACTCAGAGGGTTCAGGTAAATGGAGCAGCGTCACCAGAAGGTAGGGTGACCAGTGGAGTGCCCCAGGGCTCAGTACTGGGGCCACTGCTCTTCTACATTTTCATAGCTGACATCGAAGAGGCTAGAAGGGAAGATGTATCTGTTTGCTGATGACACTAAGATATGTAGCAGGGTGGCTCCACAGGCAGAGTTGGAAAGATGAAATTGGACCCAAGGAAACGTGAAGAGTGGTCTGGAGCATGGCAGTTAAGATTCAATGCCAAAAAGTGCAAAAGTAATGCTCATGGATAGATGTAATCAAGGGTGAATTATTTCCTGGGAGGAAAAAGCTAGCTGCCTCCAGATCAGAGTGTGATCCCGAGAATCATGATCTTGGATGGATTTAAAGGTGGGAAAACAGTGCAAGAAGGCAGCACTTCAGGGCCAGTGGAATGCTGGATGCATTGGGAGGTGGTCCTGACAGTCTTCAGAGCACTGATCAAGCCACATCTGGAGTACAGCATTCAGTTTTGAGGCCCCACCTCAAAAGGACATCAACAGACTGAGACAGTACAGAGTGGGCAACTAAAATGGTGCAGGGATTGCATGGCATGTCTTATGAGAAGGACTGAGGAACTGAACTGTATCTTTTGGAGCAGAGAAGGGAGAAGGGAGACATGACAAAAACCTTCAAATACGGGGGACCACGTGATGGCAGCTTGAGCAAGGGCAGTCTTCTCCCGGAGCTCCGTTCTCAGTCTCCTAATTTACTATTTTTAAGCTGGCTTTCAAGTAGAGAATTGATTTTACAAATCGAATAGCTACTGATTTCCTTGAGGTTAGAACTGACAGACTAATGGAAATTTATATGAAGGCCGCCTCAGGCACTCTCACTCCTGACGCCGGAGAAAAGAAAAGGTCATAAAACCCGTGCCTACAGCAGCAGACTACTGCTGCATTCTATGATGCTCGCGGCCTGATACCGCTTTGTCTGAAGGCAGATTCATGGAAATAATGCAACCTCTTCAGGCGGCCATTGCATCAATCTCAGAGGATCTACAGGAATTAAAGGATCTGTAGACACGTTGACTAGAAGGGTCGGGGACACGGGAATCGAGAGATTACGTCGTTGGAAAAAGCAAGATCGGACCAGATGGAATTGACTAATGGAGGCATAGAATGAAAAGAATTAGAAGACAAGCTAGAGGATTTAGAGGTCATGATAGAAGAAATAACTTGATCATAATCGGGCTTCCAGAAAAAGAGGAGGAATACCATTATAGCACTTTCCAGAAACTCTGTCTCAAAATAGCTGCGCTCCTCCCGAGTGGTGGAGACTACGTGATTGAGAGAGCTCCACCGAGCGCCACGCCTCAAGTAGCCAACTCAGGGTCAGCCACCTAGACCTATAATTTTCAAACTATTAAACTTCCAGGATAAACAACATATCTTTTCAAAAGCTAGAGATGCAAAGGAGCTGATGTGGGAGGGCAAAAGATACGATTACTCAGGATCTGCCGCTACTCGGTGAGGGCATCGAGACATGGAGCTTCACCCGATTGTATCCAAACTAGTTGCGGCCTCTAAACCATTCAGGGTTAAATACCCTGCTGTCCTGATGGTGAAACACGGTGACAAATGGCTAGCTATTCGAGTCCCTGAACAAGCCATGCAAGAGCTGAAAATATCTTTCCTGAGGCTCTGACAAGTGACTGGTGGATGGATGGGTTCTGAACATGGAATCAGTAAACTGGACTCGTAACTTGAATGGATGGCCCAGCTGGTAATATTTTATTTGTGCCCAGATCCTTCAGTTGAAATTAACAGATGAATATAAAGGATCTCCTGCAGTAGTGCTTAGATGTGCAACAATAATAGCTCCCTGCCGGCGGTTCTAGGTAATACAGACTCGAATCATAGTTGCCACGTAGCTGTGACACTCAGAGGGATTAGGCTGGATTATTGTTATCAACTGCAGTGCGTTGCAAATGTGATGTACGTGGTTTGGTGTACTGGTCCTCGGCATTCCTGAAGGAAGGACTTGTTGCTATCTTTATTTTTCCATTCGGATCGTGTCACAAAATGGGAGCTTGTAAGCTAAGAGGGTGATGGATGCATCAGACCAACGGTCGGTGATCGGAGATTTACGGAAGTAGCCCTGGAAGGACTGAGCTGACTATATGATTTGGGACTTGAAATGTGCATTAAATTTTCATACGAACAGGGGTTATGATGGATGGTCCCCCTGGTGTGGTTTTTTTTTTTTTTTTTTTTTTTTTTTTTTCAGAATTTACTATATTCAGCGATTGATGTGGGGCCACTGCACCGGGACATTTAAGTATATTTAGAGGGCAGTCTAAGTTTCCTCAAGAGTGATACATAGTTTAAATTTATAGGAGTATGTAGCTGTGGATAGTTAGAATTAAGATCCTTCACATAGTCTGTCATTGTTAATCCATGAGGTTTAAGCATACAATCCAATAGTGAGGGAGGGGCTTGAGGGGGGACTGTGTAGTTTGGGCTGTTGGGATTAGAATCACGTGACATAAGGTGAATAGGGCGCAGTTTATCAGAACTGGGAGTAGATTTGGGGCAGGGGGTTTAGTATTATTATAAGAGGGTAGGGGTGGCTCTGTTGTGGGATTGATGGGTGAGAATATTGTGTGAAATGGGGAACAAGGCTGCACATTTTCAGGGTTTGTCAGAGATTCCTTAAGTCCAGGGGTCCAGTAATCTCTTTAATAAAGCTGCAGTACAATTTGTTGATATGTCCCATAAGCAACAGTGTTTAAGAGTTAATTGATTGGACACATGAGTAATCAATATAAATTCATTAGTTGGAATGTTAAAGGAGTCAAGTGATAGGGTCAAGAGGCAAATTATATTAAGACATCTACGAGCACTTGGGAGCTCAATTGCCTTTCTGCAAGCAGCACCCTAGGAGGATTGTGATATTTCTTACTTTAAGAAGGCTCATGGGTGAGACGAGTTTTGAACAGGGTCATCCACAAACAGGAGAGGGGTAGTTATTCTCGTTGCAAGGAACATCCCTTTAAAATGGTTGATGAAGTTTGGGACCCGAGAGCAGGTATATTTTAGTACATGGTTTGTTAGAAGCACACCGATTTACCAGGCTCAATATAATGGCTCCCAATTCGTGATTCCCCAGTCTTTTTGTAAAATTATTAAATATGATAGTTACTAATCCTGAGAAACTGACAATATTAGGTGGGGACTGGAATTTAGCACTCCAGAATGATTTGGATAGATCAGGTAGGGAGAGCGAGGACTATCGCCGCACACAAAGAGCACTAAAAGATCTAGATTAGCTGAGGCTGCTCTGGTCGATGTTTGGCGTGCTCTTTAATCCAACTGCGAGGCAATACACCTTTTCTCGGCGGCACATAAGACTTATTCACGGATCGATTATGTGCTAATTAGCTCATTTGCAATGTCAGGAGTAATGCAGGCAGACATATCCGTTAGAGTGATATCAGACCACGCTGCAGTTAGTCTGGAATTTTGGCTATCTGTGAGTGGTAAAGACATCGCAGAATGGAGATTAAATTGCCAGATTCTAAAAGATGAATCCTCATTGAGGCATATTGCAGATTATATTACAGGTTTTCAAAAGATAACCAAGGTCTCGGTGGATAAAAAGACTTAATTTGGGCTGCCTTGAGAATGTCTAGGGAGAGCTGATCAAGATGGCCTCCCAAAAAGAGGGGGCAAAAGGCACAATTAGACTCATTGCGTTGATTCCATTAGGAGTATTGAGCATAACCTATCCCGTGCATTGACGGTGAGTAACTGGGCTAGACTCTACAGTTGCAGGCCCAATATGCAGACCGTGATGTCACCAGAAAGCAAGAACTGGCCCTCCCATGACCAGGATCCAATACTCTAGATATGGGGAGAAAGAGCGAGTAAGCTACTTCCATGCGATTCGCCACTTAGATTCAACCCAATTCATCCCAGGAATCTATAAAGAGCAGAGTGAGCGTGTTTGTACAGATCCAGGGAAATGGCTGAAAGCCTTTGGTTCCTATTTTCAGGTACTATATGCGGAAGATCCAAAGACTAAACCCACCGTGGAGGACATTAGTTTATTTCTTAGCTCAGTAAGCTTTGCAAAAAGTGACGGATATAGAAGCACTTTATCTGAGTGCCCCAATATCGACTTTTGAAATCCAGCAGGCCATTCAACAAATGCCATTAGATAAGTCTCCTGGGCGGACGGGTACCCCTAGCAATTTCTACAGGTTTACCATATATTAATAACCCCAATCCTAAGAGAGGTTTTTCAGTACTGGTTTGATAAGGGACTATCGGATCCTTGTTTCCAGGAAGCAACTGTTTCTTTAATTCTAAAACAAGGAAAGATCCTCTCAGTATGGACAGTCAGCCCCTATTTCCCAGTTGAACACAGATACTAAGATTCTAGCTAAGGTTCTGGCTAATAGGCTATCAAAATTATGGGTAGTCTGATTAGCCAGAACAAGTGGGATTTATAAAGGAGGTCACCCAAGACCACATGAGGAAATTACTACATTGTATGGCGATGGCAAAGAGCTATTAATACTCCAGCGGTACTGATATCACTAGATGCCGAAAAGGCATTCGATAGGGTTTCTTGGGACTATTTGTTTTGCTACCCTATCTGCTTTTGGTTTACCTAAGGACTTTTGAGATGGATACAAATTCTATACTCCTTTTCCTCTGCTAGGATCAAGTGTAATGGGATATTGTCTCCGGTAATTAAGTTACAGCGGCACAAGGCAAGGTTGTCCTTGTCCCCCCTACTTTCAATTTATACTTAGAGCCATTATTACATAAATTGGCAGAGAATACTATCATTAAAGGTATACAAGTTGGGGGTCAGATATGTTTACTCGGTATATGCAGATGATATATATTACATATTGAAGACCCTTGAGGTCTCTATCCCAGCTATTCTAGAGGAGATTGATTCCTTCTCCAAAATATCTTATTATAAGTTAAACCGACAAAGACGAAGATCCTTCCTTAAATAACAAAGTTAATAAGTCGGATCTATTACCATTTGGCTTAGGTTGGGAAGCAAAATCACTTATGTACCTAGGAATCCATATTTGCACTGATTTGAACCCCATGGTTAAGGCCAATCTGGGTAGTTTAGTTAAAACAATAAAGGAAGACTTGGAGGTGGCGATTGCTCCTTTCTCACTCTGGGAAGACTGAGTATTCTTAAAATGAATATATTGCCAAGGTTATTGTATCCCTGGGTATGATGGGTGTATATCTCAGGAAAGAGTGGTTTTCAAGTTTACAGAGGGCATTTAATTTATTTATATGGAACAAAAAGAAGAGAACTACGTAGATCTTACGTCAAACTGACGGCCCAAAATTAAAAGGAGGACTGGCATCCGTCCTTATTCACTATATTATATTGCATGGCATTTAAGCAAGTTGGGTTATGGAATGGAGGGTGATCAATTGTGCTACCTACCTTTGTGGGTAGACATAGAGCAACATTTGGCGGAGAGGGGAAATGTTCTCACAGGCCCTTCTGTATGTCTCCCCACCGGCTATACCTAAGTCTTTCAGAGACAATCCTATGGGATGGTCTTTGAAATAACTTTCACCAATTACAAAAATATCTTACAGTAAAATGGTACCATTCGGTTGACCAACCCATTTTCAGTAATCCACACATTAAGGTGGGGGCATCACGTTATCCCCTGCATTCTGGCCTCAGGCAAGTCATCTTAGGGTCTCGGACTTCTGGGTGAATGGGAGGCTTCTACCCGTGATCAATTGATGAACTCTTTAGGAGTAGCGTTCAGGAATATTCAAATTGTTGCAGGTCAGTAAGGCCTAATCTCCTTTTTGTCTCGTGTTAGCCCATTGACCACGGGGAAAGAGACCTTAATACACTTTTATGTATAGCTTCTCAGCCACGTTCAGTCTCAAATTATATAAAATACTCCAGGTGGGACTCTAGGCTGCCGTCTGGGGTGTGTTTTTACTGGACGAGAGAGCTGGGAATACCTGAGACACCCACTCTTTGGAAGAAGCTATGGCTCACGATGTATAAATTTATAAAGCAAGATAGGCTGAGAATGGTTCACTTTAATATTATGCATAATTTGTATCTAACTCCAACCAGTTGTTTAATTTGGGACAAAAGTATTAGCCCCTTTGTGATAAATGCAATAAGAGCGATGGCACTTTGTACCACATGGTCTGGCTATGTCCTCTACACAGGCCTTTTGGCAGTCTATTAACAATCTACTAGACCCTATCCTTGGCTATATAGATCTTTTTATCCCTGAGATATGCCTGATGAGTCTTTTCCCAGTAGGTACCACCTAAGACTAAAAAGGCCCAAATGTCACTTATCTCAGCGGTTGCTAAACTGATGATCTTGAGGCATTGGGCTAGTGACAAACCTCCTTCTTTGATGGAGTGGTATAAAGAGTGCATTTTGGCACTGAAGTTAGAAAAACACATTGCCTATCAACGAGAAGAGTGGAAATATATACATCACTTTGGAGTTCATTTGAAGCGCTCTTATTGGTGTGGAAACCTGACGATCAGAATGCCTCAGGGATGGCAAATTAGGGCCAGTAAATGTATGCAGCCTTGGGGAGGGTATAATTTGTGAATATGATATGTGAGTTAAATTGTAGTCTTCAATTATTACATCAATTGTTACCTTTAACTCTCCCTGTTAAGTGATATTCTTGGTGATTTTTGTGAAAATAATAAAACTGTTTTAATTAAAAAAAAAAAAAAAAAAAACCTTCAAATACTTTAAAGGAGCCAACAGGGTACAAGCACAAAGACTTTTTCACCTCACAGAAGACAGTAGGACTAGGGAGCATGATCTAAGGCTAAAATGGGGCAAGTTCACCACCAACACATTAAAGTTCTTCTTCACGGAGAGAGTGGTGGGCTCGTGTAACAGCCTAACCACAGGGGTGGTGGGGGCATTCAAAAATGTAGGGGATAGGCACAGGGTAGCTCTCACATACAATAAGCAGTAGGGGGCTGGGGTAAGTTAGACAGGACTACTATATGGCAGACAAGATAGACCAAAAGGTCTCCTTCTGCTGTCACTTTCTATGTTTCTATGTAGTAGGAGGAAATTTTCCTGTCATTAGTGCTTCCATATCTATTTAGCATAATACAGGGGCTAATCACTGATGACATCGATGGACAGAGCTCATCAGGGAAACCATCCCTTCCATGTGCTTTGCCTCCTTTCAGGGAATGAAGCACGTGTGTTACTTCTGTCTCCATCAGGGGCGAGTCCAGCAATGGCGCTTACTTTTCTTTTAATTGGGGGATCTCCATTAAGTCCACAAACTTTTGCATCACAAGGTGTTCCAAGCTTTTTGATGTCAGTTACCCCCAGACAAGTGACATTTCACCAGCGAGGTCCCCCTCAGCGACTACAGCACTGTGCCACTGTGGGAAACCCGCTGGAACCTGGAGCCGTCTCTCAGGGGTCCTGCCCCCCCCAATCAGCTCCGACTCTGAGTTGATAATCCTAAAGTAGGGGGTGGTGCAGGGGTTCATGGGGCAAAGCCCCCCAAAGAAAACACAGACGGACAGTGAGAACTGGCAGCCAACTGCAGAATGCGGTCGACTGCTGGTTTCACTGATGGGGCGTTCGACAAATATTTTGTTGAGCTTCTGCCATGGATCCCCTTGATGTCATGTATAGATTGACATAAAAAACCTGCCATAATAAGGTTTATCTCCTTTGCTTAAGATTAGATTTGTCCATTATCATTTATGAGGCCAGCAATAAATCTCTCAGTTTGCTGTTTCCATAACCTGTAGGTCAAGACTTTCACACCTTTTTCTCACCCCTCCCAGTACTTGTTCCATAGTCTAAGTAGAGAGAGCTCAGCTTTTCTAGATAATAGGGTATTAATGTCTATTTGGTGACCTATAATAAATGCGGTCCAGGGGTTAGTGTTGATTGGCATGGGGGAGAGACTTGAAACTCACCTCCACTGTATGGAGCTCTGTCTTAAGTTGTATGAGTCATTGCTCCCATTTCTTCCTCCTAGCCACAGTGTATCCTACTATTTCCCCCCTTAATGTGGCCTTGAATGCCTCCCATGTATTTCCCACTGAGGCATCCTCTATGGGGTTCTCTTCAAAATAGAAGGTGGCCTCCTGTATAATCCAGGTTATAAATTCAGGGTCTAGCAGCAGGAGAGGGTCAAGTTTCCAGGATGGAGATTTGGTTATGAAGGGGGCCCTAGGTGAACTGCATTTGGACTGGGGCATGGTCTGAGATCACGACACAAAGGATCTTCACGTCTAGGGAAACTTGCGTAATCATGGGAGAAGGCAGCCAGAAATCCAGTCTACAGTGAGAACCATGAGCGACAGAGTAATAGGAATAATCCCTTTCATGAGGGTGAGTCTCCAAATGTCCTCAAGACCCACATCTTGAAAGAGCTGTGACAAGACCCATAGCCCTTCAGCGTGAGGCTCTATACCCGTTGAACTTCTGTCGAGTGCTGGAACAAGGGTAAGATTAAAATCACCTTCCAGAATAACTGGAATGTCAGCTTGATCCAACTGACCCATTTCATGTGCAACAGTGTGGGAAAAGGACTAGGTCTTCCTCATTGTGATCATATATTTTAATTAAGAGTATGTGTCCAATGGGTGTATCCATCAGGGCCATTATCCATCTACCTTGAGGATCACTGGCAGAGCTCACTAGAGTCCAGTGTAGGGCCTTATACAAACATATGAAGAGGCTAGCAGAAGAAGGCCATTTGGTCTATCAAGTCTGCTCGTGTTGCAGGATCCACAGCTTGAGCTAATGACCCTGCCCTCCCTCCTCCCATCCTCCCTACTCATGATCCTTACCTTCCCCCTATGCCTATCCCAGCCTCTCTTAAAGCTGCCCACTGCCTTCAATTAGATTACCTCTTCCAGAAACACCCAATATTGATAATTTTATATGTATTAAAATTGCTACTCCTCTTTTACGGGTGGGTGCCAAAGCACTGAACACTTGTCCCACCCAATCTCTGGCAAGTTTTGCATGATTAGCTGGGGTTAACATAGTTTCCTGCAGAAAGGCTAAGTTGGATCTAAGCTTCTTCAAATGAGAATGCACCTGCTTACATTTCCCTGGGGTATTCAGCCCCCAGACATTCCAGGTGTGACAATTTATCTCAGCCATAATCCCATATATGTGCCTTGTACCTTGTGAAAATAGACATAACAGAGGCAAAAAGGCCCTCCAGCTCTCCATGCAGTCCCACCAAGTACCACAAATCCCACTTACCCAAGACAGTTACATGCATTCCATAACTATCCATTGCAAAGTATGCCTTACAGTTACACATTTTTCCAAAATATATCACATAACTCACAATAATACATAAACCAAAACTATTAACACTTGAAGATGACCTTCCATGTGTGGGACATTCAAGGTTTCTAACCAGCAGCTAAAGTCTGCACAAGGCCATCCTCTGTGCCCTGTGGTGCTGTGGCTTACCCCTGCAGACCTCAGGCCTGGGTAGTTCATCCACAACCTTATCTAACATTAACACAGAAGAAAGAAAACATCAGGCCAGAGGGTGAAATAGGCCATCATATCCCTCATCCCTTCAAGCTTGTCAACATATGGGCAAGGAGTAGCTATATAAATCAAACTTTAGAAGTGAGGCCAACCAGAATTATACTCATGGTATGGCCTTCCATGTAACAAACTGTCTTGGCAGTGAATGACCTACTGTACATCGTCAGTGAGGTGGACTCAGAGCCCAAAGCCTAGAGCAGCAGCCTGAGACCCTGCTTCGATGGACCTTACTAGTTACTATAGGGGAATCCCACTTGCCCGTAATGTTTTTTATGTATTTGAAACCTTTACTCTGGGGACTCCTGTAATTACCACTGCAGCACAACTGAAGAGTGTATTAACATTCCAGTAAACCTCATGCTACTAAAGGACAGAGAAAGAGAAAGGATAACCAGCACAGATAAACAAAAAAGTTGTACCTATTACAGCATAGGCACTACAATCAGACCTTACGTACAACAGAGAGACATTTGACTCCAGTGTCTCAGTTTTGATGTGCTCCCCATTAATATAAGGGCATTAGGTTATTAATTCAAAATCGAGGTCCTGCATACTGTCATACTACAGTGTGAGGGGATATCCGAGAATATTAACCCATAGATGAATACTCCCAGGTAATAGATAACTGAGTACCATTTTCTCTTGTCGGTCTGGGTGTATACAGTTGTACTACTTTGTCACAGTCTGTACTGAGTGCATCATGTGGGAGAGGCCTAGAAGTGTTACGCCATGTATGGGATCAAGTGAGGAAGTCCCTTGTACCTCAGTCTCCTATCATTAACCGTAATTTCAGAAGGGAAGTCTAACTGAAACAACCATGAAGTAAACATCCCTTTGAGCCCAAGCTCCTCCCCATCTCCAGAAAAAAGAAATGAGCACAGTGCAGGTATCTGACTACAAGTTCATCCCTGGTCCAGTGTCTGTTGCATTTCGGTGGTAGGTTGAAATTCCTTCTGATGTTCTCTGCTTCACGGCAGGAGCAATAGTTATAGAGTCCTTCATTTTCGTAGTTCCAGCAGTTAAACTTAAAGCCTGTGAGTCAGAGGTGCATGGTGTTGTGAGTTCATTTTCTCTGCTGGTGGATCGGAGACTTCAGGAGGCTGGGCACTCAACAGTTCTGAGGATATAGGCCTCAGTGGTGTGTATCTACTCAGTGTGTAATAAGGCTCCAGTGTTGTAGCTTGGGTCAGGTATAGCCCACCTTCACCGGGACTCCTCGCTCTCTCCCTCTGATGGGTGTTCTGTTTTGTCATGCTTCTTCATAGCAGACAAGTTCTGGCTGCAGGGGTGGGGGTGGGGATAGAGACCTTGGTTCCTCCAAGTGCTGCTGTTGGTCCACCACTCCTGTTCCTTGCAGTGTTCCGCTAACTTCCGTGTTGCCAGAGTTCATGCTGGTGGTTACTGTACTCTGCAATCTTGGTGCTCTCATTTCCTGGGGCTGGAGATGATGCAAAAAGTCCATAAGAGCCTCGGGGCACTGAAGAAAAGCAGAGTTCTGTTATGTACTAATTGTAAGGTTGTTGGATATCTTGAGACTGGGTTTCCAAGTTGATAAAGGATTCTTCAGGCCTCTGTGTAGTCCTGCTGTCGATCCAAGCTCATGGGAGTAGTCCTGATGCATTCAAAATCTAGTGTTCCTACCAGTGTAGAGTCCCCAGAATGTGGGTTGTGGCCATTATCTGTTCCTTTACTTTGAAATTAAGAAATTGTACTAGAATCGACTGCAGCTTGTCTCCAGCCTTAGGATGAGGAGCCAAGCAGCAGTGGGCCCATTCAGTTTCTGGCTGGGGGAATCTTCCCATTTTAGAATCCCTGGTAAGATTTATTATAAGAAGGTGGTGGCATCCCGCTGTTCTATCCCTTCCAGAAATCCTGTGAATCCAGGATTGTTTCTTTAGCTTCGATTCTCAAGGTCGTCCACCTTATCCAATAATGTCAGAAGGCCTACTGCTGTTTCCTTACTGTGGCAGTGAGATCTGTGATGACAGCCTCATGAGACCAAATCCTCCATTCTGTTTGGCATAACCATACCTCAACTGTGCTATTTTGTGTAGTATTGTTGGAGACAATTGTAACTTGCACCATTTGTTGCATTAATTGGTTGAACATACCCTCTATTGTGGCCAGGACCCATTTCATTGTGCTACCCACAGTCATGCTTCTAGAGGTACTCCATCTCACTGGTGAAGCATATGACAGTCCATTTTAACTCAGCTGTCTCTGATGGAAGTAAAGGGCCTGATTTTCTAAGGAGGATAGATGAATGCAGGAGACTTGCATCAGTGAGTTTGAAGCAAGTGCCGACTGCATCAAACATTAGCACAATTGTGGTTTTGTAAGGCAGGATGCAGCAAATCCCTAACACAAATCCCTTGTGTCAAACTCAGCTAAGTTAGACTAGCTCCCCTGGTCTAATTTTGCACCATTGGGGGACCCTTTTTCAGGGCTTGAACCAAAGCTTTATTATACTTATTTTATGTCTTCCATGGAGGTATTGATAGCTGTAATGTTACCTACAGCAACACCTGGACAGGCTGTTGTTGTAGGTAACATTAGAGCTATCAATACATCCGTGGAAGCCATAAAATAACTATAATAAAGTACTGCCACTGCTACTATAATAAGAGCAGTGGTAGTAGCGATGTCACTAACTGGGTGAAATACCCATATGCAATTGCGCCTGCTCAGTCAACTCGCACAGCGCTTCTGTGTTTGGCCAAAAAGTTTGGCAGTTTATAAAAATTTCAGGACTGGATTAAAAAATGATCATTTATGCAGCCTCCAACTCCTGAAGCAGAATTATAAGGTATGTGGGGATGGGAGTGGGCTGTTTAGATACTTTTGTTTGTTTGTTGAATTTTGTTGACCTGGTAAGCCCACTTGGCCTAGAAGTCCCTTTTTCAGGGGTGACCAGGGGGGGAGGGGGGATACAGATGGTAAGCAACTGTTGACCCAGATTAAGCTGTTGGTGGTATTTTTGGTGAATGAGGGAACTTTTTGGTCAGGACACCGGGGAAATTTCCCTACTGCATTGCTGGCAGTAGGGGGAACTGCTGATGGCAGTCTGTAGAATGGCAGACCCTGCATGACCTCAAACGGAGACAGACGGTCTGGTGAAAGCTACAAGTTCGAGTATGGCTGTAATTGGTATCGCTGATGATTCCTCGCTGTTGCAGGAAAAAGTTATGTCTATCAGGCATTTACCTGATGTTAAGGCTGATTTGCCAGTGATTGCTGGCGGGGCTCCAATACCGGACAGTGTGTTCCACAGTGCTCGTGTTGCTACATTTCAGGAGTCTGATATTGTGGGCCAGGAGGTCTTCCTGTTGAAGCACTTATGGATTCTTCAGAGTTGGCTGGGGCCAAGTGTATAGTCCCAGAAGTTGCAGCGGGGAAACGGAACACTGAGAAGGGAACTCTCCTACCACGGTCAAGCTTTTCTATATCACAGGCTATGCAACGGCAGTTTGGACTCTCACTGGAGGAAGAGGACTGTTTACCTGATGACTGGTCAGTGGCTAAAGCACTTAGGGAGTCGGGATGGACACGCACAGATTCAGGACAATGGATTCCGGATTTTACGTGGGGCAATGATTTCTCTGGTGGTACGGCCACAGCAAAGCATGCCACCGGTAACAAAAACCTGTGCTCAGGTACTGACTTTCTGTTTTCAGCTAGGGCCCATCCTGTTAAACAGATGCAAGTGGGAGGGGATCGTGTGATGGCCTTGTCTAGGCCAAGCACATCCAAGGAGGGAAATCATGCCTCTGGGCAGGGGCAGGCAGGATCTAAATCTTTTGAGTCTGAAGAGCATAATACAAAGCAGTCTGGGTGAATACCCATGTCAGAGTTATTTCAAAATAAATTGGAACAGGTGCCAAGATGGAATGCCGTTAGACTGCATTATAAAGGGGACTTGATAGAGCATCCTGATCGGTATTATGTCTCAAATGCATTTTTTTCCTGCTGACATCTCTGCATTGATTCATGTGTCAGGGAAAGATTCTTTTGACATCAGCTTCAAGGCTAATGCTCATTTGGAAACATTTTGGGAGAAGTATGCTACTCTTAAATCCACTCTTTCATGGACTCCCTTTTATGCAATCCCACTTACTCGTCCCCAGATTTGTTATGTGAACATAATGTTCCAAAATGAGGGAGTAAATGTCAGTGACATTTATCACTGGCTTCAGAATCGGTGTGACATTTTAGGCCCTCCTGAAGCCCTTCTTGATACAGAAGGAATATGGACGGGTGGATGGAAATTCAAGGTGAAACTTTTTCAGGTTAACTCTGATATTATTCATCTCCCTAACAGTTTCTTTTTGGGAAAAGAAAGGGGGGTTGTTTCTATGGAGGGCAGCTATGAGCCTGTTACAAATGTGGAGCAAAAACACATATTAGTAGTGCTTGTGACTTGCTGAAATGTTCCTTATGCGGGGGTATGGGCATTCCATGGATTTGTGTGATAATATCTTCCAATGTAATTTATGTGATGACAAGGGCCATGCATTCCATCAATGCCCTTGGGCAAAACATAACCATTCTGAAGGGTGGGATCAGGATGACTTATTAAATAAGGCTATAAAAAAGAGGAGAGACTCCACTTGCATTTCTCCTCCTAACATACAAGGGGAAGGTACAGAGCAGCAAGACTCCTCAGTTGTTCCTGAGCCTTCAGTAACAGAAGATGTAGACATGCCTACATCTGGGCAACAACCCCCTGCTGAAAGTTCTATTCACAAAAATATGTCTTCTGTTACAGAAAAACAGGCTCTTCTTAAATCTATGCCACCATCTTTTGAGACTGTGAAGGGTAAACAGTTTACCAGGGCTTCTCTCCGACACATAGTTATTGGCCCCATCCCTATGGAAAATATATTTGCACCTTTACAGGATGATGTAGGGGACTCTGATTTAGAATCGGATACCTTGCATCGGTCAGAATTGGCTACTGAAGATGAGGATAGTAGGACTATCGAACTGGCAAAAGAAGAAAAAGGGAAAAAAGGGAAAAAGAGAAAAGCAAGCCTTAGTCAGAAAGGGGTGCCTTGACCTTAATTGAATTCCTATGGATACTCTACAACTAGCTTCCTATAATGTCTGTAGTTTGAAGACATATATAAAACAAATTTAAATCTTGACTTATTTAAATCTCCTGAAGTTGGATGTTATTTTTTTGCAGGAAACCAGTCTCATCTATTTTTGAAATAGACCAGCTAAAAAAAACACTGGATTTGGGGTCCTTCTTGTTGGACATTTGGGTTGGATACTGCTGATGGGATTGGGATTTTATTTAAAAATGCTAACTTTAAAATTACTAAATTAGTGGATGTGAGGCCTGGGTGAGCTCTATTCTTAGACTGCTCTTTAGGCGATTTTGCTTTCCGTCTTATTAATACTTATGTTCCACAAACTAAGTTGGCTTGGATTGAATTATTTGAGGAAATAAAACCCTTTGTTTATACTAGATGACACATTTTATGGGGTGGAGATTTTAATTGTGATATTGACATAAAATACTCTGGGGATTCTGGGAAAAAATGTATTACGATTCACATGCTTTGCAACATATTATAGAGGATGCAGGTCTTTCAGATGCCTGTAGAAGTTTACATTTGCATCATGGGGCAACCTATTATATATATATTTATATATATATATATATATATATATACACACACACATATATCACGGGCCTGGATATTCAAAGGTTGCGCCATGCTTAACAGGGGTTCAACATCTTGCCAAGTCAAAATCGCCATTCTGCGATATTCAGCAGGAGGCAGTTACGCCACTGGCATCAGGTTGCGCAAGAGAGCAATGCAAATGAATGCATGCTCAACAGGAGGGGAGGATCCATGCATAACCTGCGCAACCCGATATTCAGTCGGGTTGCGCAGAGTTGTGCGCAACCCCAACCTGCGCCTGCACAACCTTGAGCCCAAAAGGCTTAGTTGAGGGCCACCCACAGGTGAGCTGCTGCATTGCGAGGCGCAACACAGCAGCTGCCACCGCTGGCACCCCAACTCTTTCCTGTGCCCCCCTCACCAGCCCGATCACGAAGCATTGTCGACTCCCCCCCGCCCATCTCCACAGCCCGGTCGCGGGCAGTACAGGTACATGTAACACCCCCATATCCCGAAGCCCGATCGCGGGCATAACGTATGAACCCCAGTGCCCGATCGTGGCAGAATGTAACCCCCAACCCAAATATCTCCCTGGTGGTCCATTGAATGATGTTCATTCACAAATCTGACTGTCATATACGGTATGGGCTGCAAGCCCATTGGCTGTAGCTCTGCACCAATGGGTGTGCAGCCCTACCGGACAGTCAGTCGGCGGGCGGCGGGTGGCAGGCGGGTGGATGCTGTCGCCGCTGGCTGCGGGGGAGTGGGGTGGAGGGGCTTTGTGTGGGGGGGACACTAGACACCAGGAGATGTTTGAGGGGGTTTGTGATGATTCTGCCTGCGATCGGGCTTTACGGTCCACTGACCACCAGGGAGATATTTGGGTTGGGGGGGTTACATTCTGCCCGCGATCGGGCACTGGGGGGGTTCAGACACGTTATGCCCACGATCGGGCTTCGGGGTACGTGTGGGGGGGGTGTTACATGTACCTGTAATGCCCACAATCGGGCTGCATTGTGCGTTGGTCCCCGATGGCTGCTGCCTGGCAGGGTGGCCAGGCGCAAGTCCTCGGGGATTGGCACACCTACATGCAGATGACATGCAAATGGGGCCATAAATAGATGCAAATGGCCCCCCCTGCACCTTGCATAAATTATGGCCCTATTTGCATGTCACCTTTGAATATCGGAAATTTAGCATGGCGCAATGGTACTACGCACCCGCAAGTTTAATGTACATCTCTGGCAGCTTAGCGATTGGCGCCAAGTTCCACTGCGCATACGCACAAGTGTTGTGGACAGAGTGATATTCGAAAGGAATTGCTAATAGCTGTTAACTCCTTTGAATATCACTGCCACACCCTCAAGCGCAACTATTTTGAGCAGCTATGGCTGCCCAAAATGGCGCAGTTTGAAAATCTGGGCCACTGTGTGTGTGTGTATGTATATATATATATATATATATATATATATGCTACACAGATAGATATGGTATTTGTGTCCAAATATATTAAACCTGTTTTTAGTAAGGTTGCACCCACAGAATTTTATGATCATGACATTCTAGTATGTGATTTTTGTTGTCTGACATTCCAACTAGAATGTTGTCCACCATAAAGAGGTGGAGGTTAAATATATCTTTTCTAGAACTGCCAGATTATTACCAGAAATTAGAGTTTTTTTTACAGCCAAAAATTCCACTATCTGTATGTTTGATAATGTTTATGATTGGTGGTTAAACACTAAACTAGAACTGAAGGCTTTATTTATCAGTTGGGGAAAGCACTTCCCATTATATAAAATATCTAAATTATAGAAATCAGCTATATAAGCTCATGTCTTTTCCCCCAAAGGATCATGCAAAATTTAACTCACAAATTTCTGAGATAAAGCGGCAAATGAAAATTTTTCAGTATGATAGGGCTAAATCTTTGGAAATGGAGTTTAGGTTTGGGACACAAAAATATACTGCTTCTGACCCGTATAAGGCTTGTAAGTCATGACTAGATAAAATGGTAATGTCTAGTTTATATAAATCTGATGGTAGTATAGTAAATACAGACATAGAAATGTTGCTGGTAATGCAGCAATATGTTATGGAGCTCTTTTCTTATAACAGCAGTTTTACAGCAGATGCCCTACCTAATCAGTTTTTGGCCCCATCGCCACAGGTGGGAGAATCCATTACACAGCTTCGAACGCAACCTGTTTCTACACAAGAAGTTGAAGAGGTTATTAAACATTTAAATTTATGAACATCTCCTAGGTTAGATGGCATTCCCAATGATTTCTATAAAAAAATGTGTTACATATGTGGAGTATTTCTTACCATTAGTATTTAACTACATGTTAACGTCCACTTCACATTGTAAAGATTTAAATATTTCTCTTTTGAGTTATCTTTATAAGAAGGGGGATAAGAAGTCACTTTCTAATTGGAGATCTATTTGTCTCCTTAATAGTGATTATAAGATTTTAGCTAAAATTTTGCACAACCGCCTAATACAGGTAGCTGAGTTGTTAATTCATCCAGCCTGGCCAGACCTGTGCTATTCCCTCTTGGAAAATTCAACATAATTTATATCTGATAAGGTATCTTTTTGACAGCAGTAAACTTAAGAATCGTCCAGGTTTAGTGGCAGCTTTGGATCCAGCCAAAGCCTTTGATAAAGTTTGGCATCCATATCTTTTCCATATATTATTACAATAAAGTATACCTAAGCAGTTTGTGCAGTGGGTTACTTTACTTTATAACCAGGCAGCTAAAATTCCGATAGTTAATGGACTTTTTGGAACCAAGATTAGACTGGGTAGAGGGGTTAGGCAAGGTTGCCCGTTAAGCCCCCTGCTTTATGCGTTTATGTTGGATCCAGTTATTAGGCAAATTCACTGGGATCACAGTATAATTGGGCTGTCTCCAGCACCTCAGTTAGAAATTAAAAAAGTTACAGCATATGCTGATGATGTGACTTTATTAGTGGAAGATGTAACTTCCCTGAAAAAGGCACTAGAAGTCTTTAATTACTTTGGGCATTTTTCTAGTGCACAACTTAATATGGAAAAAAGTTTTGTTTTTTCTTTAGATTCTACGCAGCCTAGTCTTATCGATTGTCTGGGCATTTCATTTTTCTGTCTCTCCCCAGAAGATTTTAGGTATCTGGTTTGGGCATGGAGACATGGCCACCCATAATTGGGAACAGCAGTTGATTTTGGGTGAAAGTAAAATTAATCTATGGAAACAATGGAAATTTGGGGAAAAAACATGTTATGATTGTTAATTTTTTTTATTGCCAGTGTTTCTGTATTTAAGCTACCTTTATCCACCACTGGTTAATTTAGAGACAAGATTGTACAGTTTATTTTTTCAAATGGTATGGGGCAACAGGTTGAATCCTGTAAAAAGGGAGATCACATATCTTGCCATTAAAAAAGCGGAGTTACAGATGGTGAATCCTGTGGGTTTTTATCACTCTATCTTTTTATTTTCTTCCTTTAGTTTTCTATGGACATTGGCCACTTCGAAGTGGCAGTGGTGGGTACGGTTTCTATGGCACCAGTATTTTAAGAAAGGGACTTTACTGCCTCCTACGATTTTGGTGTCAGATTATCTTCCCAGTTATGGGATTTATTCTTTGAAGAAATTAAATCAATGGAAAGTACCCTTTCAAAAATTACTTTCACTAGATAGGAAAATCTTTTATTCACATATAGTGTATGAAGTTCAGCATGTATCACTTCTTTTTCCGGAATGTATTCCTACTAGAATGATTTTTGCATTGCATAAATTAACAGATTTTAGATTGCCAGTGCAGACATGGGACATTGTGTGGATTTCCGCTCAGGGGAGATTAGGAGTTAGAGGGAATCTTAAATATAAACCACAGTCCGATAGGTATAGTCATAGGCTCACATGTATAAATATGGAAGAAAGTCAGTCTTATTTTTTTCTAGAATGTACTGATAGCAAATTGTTCTGGAGTATGGCAGCTCTTCATTGGAATTTGCCTTTCTTAACTTTACTTTCATATAACTCCTTAGTTATAGGAGATTATACTGGGGTTTGGAAAAAATTCCATAAAAGTACTTTAAAAGTTTTGTTTTGCATTTCTTCAATATTTTCTATGGCAGGTCAGATGTCAATATGTATTACAACAGCAGCAAGTTATGCATTCTGTTATTATTTCACAAGTTGAGGTGGGGATGTTACAAGTTAAAGAAAAAGATTATTGTAAATTTTCTGCAGAAAACTGGCTTAATTTTTGGAGATTTTTCCTTTTTGAATGTATTTCTGTATAATTTACTGTGCTGGATTTGTTTTCCTTTGCATATATTTGATGTTATTAGTGATATGAACAATTGCTTGGATATCTTTCAGTTTTTCTTTTGTGATGTTATGTTTATTTTGCTCAATAAACTTCCCTACTCTTTTGATAAGTGCCATGGGATCTTTAACATCCACCTGAACTACCACCAATCCAGGCAGATGGGACCTCGGTGTAACGTCTCATTGCAGGTCACCTTCAAGTGCTCTGCAGAGTGAATTTAATTAGAAGTATTGACAAAAACAAGCTTATTTTTGTCAGTACTTCTAATTAAATCACCTCTACAGAGCACTTAATTTGTGCAGAGTGGTACTTTGAGTGTGCTTTTTTTTTTTTTTAGCTTTCATCAATACCTGGGTCAGTGTCAGAATGGCTTCCCTGCTCCACATGGAACAGAAGATTGTGGGATGTTGCTGTCATCCAAGGACTAGGGGAAACACTGGAAGCATTAGTCACTAGCCAAATAGTTTAATTCTAATGGTTCCTTTTATTCAGAAGTTACATTCCTCAAAAGCCTACAGATCCCCCAGCTTTTCAGCATAGTCAAACCCCTTCATCAGGATGGTCAGCAGTTCTGAGGATGATTATGGTCCTCTCAAATGTGGAGGACTTTTAGAGCTCCTGGACTTATATCTTTTCTTAGGATATGTTTTCTTTGTCACTGTGCTCCTAGCATGACTCCGCAGATGACTTCTCTGAATAAGAACTTCATGCTAGACATGTTAGGGAGTGCAGTGACAAAATAAACTTCTCCTGGGACAAAAACACAAGTCTAGCTGGGTTTATAGGCTTTTAGGAAATTCATCTGCTGAATAAAAATCAATTCTTAGAATTAAGCTGTTTGGTGAGCGAGTCATATTTCTGCAGTTTTCCTTTGTTTTGTGTTCTGTCCTACACTATTTCAGACTGGGGAGGCTGAGCCAGGTTAATTTCCTGCTGGCCTCCAAGGACTGTCGTATTCTTGTTTGGGAAAACAAATTTTGAAATGAGAAAAACATGACACTCTTCCTCTCCTCCCTTCATGCTATATGATGGTATGGTGGTGGGGTGGGGTGGGGGGAGTCATTTGTGCCTAACAGTTTCCAGTGACTAGTGTGCTGGAAGGGAGCTTTAAGTGGGTTCCTCTTCTGTAACATTACTGCCCACTGTAGCCTTGTGCACTGCTAAACACCTTCCAGTGGTGGCAAGGAAAATGGGTCATGCCTAGGCTGCCCTGGTATACCTACCCGCCAAAGTGGCAAGCATCCTTCTGGATGCTCTACCCATCTCCCCAGGCCAGCTCCTGACAACCCAAGCATGTTCCCAAACCTGGGTCTCCAATGTCAGAATCGGTAGCGCTACAGCTGAGATGATGAGCTGACTGAAGACAACAATGTATTTTTTTCAGACCTATTAATCTGAATGTTTAAATTATTATGAAATACAGAGTCCCATTTGATAAGTGCAGTACGACACTCCGGGGTGTGCATTAGACAGTGCTAACTCATGACCAGGAGATGAAGGCACTCAGCCTGTGGACACATGCCTTACTATGCCCCTGGCCGTGTGTTAGAATTGTCTAATGCACACCCCATTGTGTCTCATTGCTTACATGCTACCTTCATGGAAATGATGTCATCAGTGGCAGTAGTGCTAGTGACATCCTTCTACAGCAGCTCTGCTTTCTTTTTTTTAACTTTATTTTTTATTCATTTTCAGACTGAACAGAGCCAGAAGCATTACACTTAATAACATACAAATTGTTATTACCATTACAAAGCAACAGTTGAGCTTACATGTTAGCATCAGTATAAAAGTCATTACCATTTGACATGGCATATGGGGTATTACTAACAAAGATCTACAGTCTCAAATGAGACTAACTGAATATTTAGAAATGGAGCCATGCCAGGACTGTGGGAAAATCCAGGGATAACTTGGCCAGTAAACAATCTACTGTAACATGACTAACCAGAGTCATTGTTCCCACACAATCTAAACCTTAAATAGATAGATTTAGTGCATTGAAAAAGTCCCATATGTGAGCCCATAATCTTGTTAAACTAAGTGAGAGAGAGCTAATCTCTCAAATAATCCCCCCTGAGTATAGACAAAACAGAGCAAGCAATTTAACTAGGCATTTATCTGCAATGCATAAGAATTTATAACTGCAAACCACCATGGTGATTAACATATTACATAAATGCAGTAAGAAATTAATCGAGTGTCCAAAAAAAAAAAGAAATGTTGCATCGGGTATGTTAGAGTTTGCATCGCATTATGGCAGTGATATCCCATGCGATCGATGCCATTTCTAAACAGCCATAGGATTTTGGAAGAAGTCTTTTTGACCTTTAGTAATTAGTGGGGTCACAGTACCAAATGCCAAATATCTCATTGAAATCTGGAAAGCTACTCACTCCCTTTCATCTGAATCCTCCGTTCCTTCTTCAGCTGTCAGCCTCACCCAATTAAATTCCTCAACAATCTTCTCCACCCCCTTCTTGGCCTCTGCTAGATTGTTAAATGGATGAGTTTTGCTGCCATAAGAGATTCGGAGCCGGGCTGGTGCGAGCAAGGTGTGCACAACTCCAAGTCTCCTCGACTGGTGTCTGACAGGGTCAAACTATTTGCAGAGGGTCTGTATGGTGTAGGATCAGTCAGCAAACAATTGCACTTCATGATCAGCTATGGCGACTTGAAAATGAGCCAGAGTCCAATCTAGGATCCTATCTCTTGCCTCTGTTCCAGCAGTCACCACTAGGATAGTTTAGGAAGTGTCACAATCCCCATGGACCTGACAAAAGTTCACCCTGTAAGCTTTCTTGATGATGTCTATGTCCACTGAGAGATTCTTAGGTAAGGCCGAAGTTATCCATGTATGCAGGAATGATAGCAGGTCATCCCTCTCTGTCCCCTCTGGGAGACCAACAACATGAATATTCTTGGCCCTTTGTGTGTTCTTTAAGTTTTCCAGATGGCCCTTAGGTGCTCTGTCTCTGCAGACATTTTATTGAAGGCAGCTTGTGCCTGAACAGAATGCTCTTTGGCTTCCTCTGATGTGGTCAATGCCTCTACAATCTTGGCATCTTGGGGCCCCATATGTTCCAGGATTTTCTTGAGTTTGATGTCCATGGATCGAACTGCCTGTAGAATTGGTTCCGTGGAGGGTCTCCTGCTCCACTTGGACCAGAAAAGTCATATAGTCTAATGTAGATTTCAAGACATGTGGCTGCTGTGCTTGTTTTTGTCCCTGGCTACCTGCCAGTCCCTTTGGGCTTCCCATAAGCAAATTTGGTAGCAATACAATCCAGAGAATGAGAGCTACAAGATAATGTTGAAGAAATCAACAATCCCTCACTCAGAAATAAAGAAAAATAAGATTTAAAATCAGACTCAGCTGGTGCTATACAAAACATGTCCTGTCTTAGGCCCTCTAGTACCCCCTGCAGCTCTGCTTTCTTGAGACCATTAATCATTTTTCCTCAGCAAAAATAAATAATTTAAGACAGTGTTATGCCACTGGTGTTGCAGTGCTTTACAACACTTGGACTTTGAGTAAGGATAAAAAGCATCTTCACAATTCTGAAGTCTGCCAGTGGAATGGTTCCAAGCTGATGCAGACAGTTCCATGTCCTGTGAAGCTAGTTTTAAAATTACAGTAACACCTTGCCATTCATTTAACAGACAGCTGTTGCTGTGGAAATTAGATGTTTTTTTCATTTGATTTTAAATATGATAACACATGTCATTCCTATTTAGCTGCCCTTTGAATTATGTAAGTGAGCAGACTGAGTCTGAGGCTCTTTTATTTAAACTTCATTCACTGAGTGCAGCACATTCCCAATGGATGACCTGTCTTGACATTTTTACATGATGCATTCCCTGTTAAATACCATACATAGATGATAATGGCTGGGGATCAGGTGATAACCATGCTGTCATCACCTCATGTGGTTGCTAGGGCAACATGGCAATCCTCGAGAGCGCAGCTCGAGAGGTTTACTGTAGCCCTAGCATCCACGAGAGGTGATTTCAGCATGGTTGTCACCCGATCTCCAGCCATTATCTTTTATAGTGTATGGTCAAAAAAACACTGTTTGCATGCTATGTGTGAGAATTATGGAACTCTGGTGCATTCTTTTTTGTTATGCCACAGTTTGGAAGTTCCGAAGTGTGGTTAACAATTTTTAAAATTCTAAACAGTGCTTAACAAAGCTGTGTGATTGCAGATTATGGTGGTTAATAGACACTTACCATACATTATATATTGTTATCGAGTTGGTTCCTTTTTTTTTTCTTGTGCAGATCGCTATTGGTGTTACTACTGTAGTGTCCAGTGGTAAAAAGCTAGATCCTTTCACAAGTGTACACTATCAGGATCAGTAGCAAGCTGCATAAGAAACAAGCATTTGTCAATGCCGAATGTTTGCTTACTGGCATTGGCAGTGGTAGTGTAGAAGTTACAGAGTTGCGTAATAGGAATGGCAGTGAAGTATTGAACTGAAGCCAACCCCACCACCACCCTACAGAGAGTGACAGGCATTGGGGTATGCATTTGGGTCGTCAGGCATAACGGCCACGCCATTTCACCACACCCCACTCTGCAGAGACTGACAAGTGTCACGTGTTCCTTGGGGTTTTTGGACCTTATGCGCACCCCATTTCATTAGGAAATACAGTGAGATGGGTGCAATATAGGAGAATGGGGTGAAGTTTGGAGCCAAAGAGTCCAAGGCATACCTCGATGCCTCTCAGTGACTGCAGGGTGTGGAATGGTATGAGCATCACAGGCAAGAATCCCAAGTCACACCCCTGATTCCTGTCATTCTCTATAGGGTTGGGCGATTTAGTTGAAAAGCCTAATACCTCAGGCATTCTTTGGTATTTTAACTCCAAATTTTCAACATGTTTGTTTTGTGACCCCACCTCATGAACAGGGGGAATATCAGTTTGGTAGCCGAAAGCTGCTTATGCACAGTGACTACAGGATTTAGCACCACAGGTGCAAAAATATTCCAAACAGGCTGTAAAAAATGACAGCTGTACTCTGTCATGGGGAGGTGTAAAAATGGCTATGTTGCAAATGTGTAGTAAAAATATTTAAAAAAATGGTGAAGTCATGAGCGACATAGAAACTGTGCAACTACATCTGCTATGTAAGTAGGTTGGGGATATTTTATAGCAGATTGTCAACTCAGGCATTTTGGTGCCTCCGATCATGAACAGTGTCACTGTGATTTTCCTTATCTGTGCCGAACAATGATTTCCGACAGCGACCACGCATCTCTGCACTGAAAGTGTGAAAACACACTCGCCATGTTGTGAAAATGGCAGCTGTACTGTTCATAAGGAAGTGTTGAAAATGCCACTAGTGAAAATCTGACTGAAAATATTACAAAGTCATGAACTAACGAGGATGCATGGAAACTGCACAATGCTCACTCGTAACACAGTCATTTTATGGACTTTTGTCACCAAATTTTCAACATAGCCATTTTAAGACCTCTGCTCATGAACAGTGTAACTGTGATTTTCTTAATCTGTCCTAAACATTGCTTTCGCACACCAACAGCACCATTGTGCGCTACATATGCGATAACACATTTTGGGTGACATATGAAAAATTGCAGCTGTACTGTTCATAAGGAAGTTTAATAAAATGGACATGTTGAAAATCTAGAGTGAAAATATTAAATTTGCAAACTTACGAGCATGCATAGGAACTGTGCAACGCACGCTCGTAAAAGTCATTTCTAGGCATTTTTCCACCAAATTTTCAACATAGCCATTTTAAGACCTCTGCTCATGAACAGTGTCACTGTGGTTTTGTTAATGTGTCCCATACATTGAGCTTGCACACCGACTGCGCCATTGTGCGCTACCTGAGCGGAAACACATTTTGGGCAGGATGTGAAAAATGACAGCTGTACTGCTCATAAGGAGGTGTGGAAAAATGGCAATGTTGGAAATCTGGAGTGGAAATATTGAAAATTCACAAACCTATGAGCGTGCATAGGAACTGCGCAACGCACGCTCGTATAACAGTCATTTTTAGAAATTTTTCACCAAATTTTCAACATAGCTATTTCAAGACCTCTGCTCATGAACAGTGTCACTGTGATTTTCTTAATTTGTCCCGACATTGATTTCGTCACACCGACTGCGCCATTCTGTGCTACAAGGGCGGAAACACATTTTGGGTGAGATGTGAAAAATGACAGCTGTACTACTCATAAGATGGTGTGGTGAAATGGCAATGTTGGAAAATCTGGAGGAAAATATTGAAATTTCGCTGAACTTACGAAGCCTCGTGTAGAACCGCGCAACGACGCTGTAAATAACAGTCATTTTTTGGATTTCATCAATTTTCAACATGGGGTTTGTGGACCCTTCCATGAATGATGTCACTGTCATGGTGGTATTCAGTCCGAAGGGTGATTTCACAGTCACTGTGCAGTCACTGGCAAATCACCCTTCGAGCCCAAAAACATCATGACAGTGACATCATTCATGAGAAGGGTCCCAAAACCCCATGTTGAAAATTGGTGCACAAATTCCCAAAATGCCTGAGATATGAATAAAGTTGAACCCCTCCTATTCAGCCCATTATACAGCTTACGGGCATTTCCTCAGTTCGCGGTCACCTTTGAAGAGTGCAGACGTGATCCCGTCCACGAAGATCATCGTGCCAGAGTCCAGAGGTAAGTATGGGGTGAGGGGGTGGAGAGGCTTAGTGCGCAGTGGGTGGGTGGGTGCGGGTTGTGGGAGGGGTTCGGAGATGCGCGTGGGACAGTTTTTGTTTTACAGGTAAAAAAAGACGCTCGGACCGCTTGCCACGCTGGGTGGGCTCCCAGTGTGGCACAATGACTTGGGAGATTCAGCCGACGGGGATTGGGCACCCCGTCAGCAAAAACCTACTGGGACGTTTGCCATGCTGGGTGGGCTCCCAGAGTGGCACAAGGACTTTGGAGCGTTCAGCCGATGGGAGATTGGGCACCCCGTCGGCAAAATTATTGATTGCCGCACTGGGGTGGGCTCCCAGCGTGGCACCAAATACTGGGAAGGGGGGGAGGAGACGATGCAGTGCAGCCGACGGGGATTGGGCACCCCGTCAGCTATACGCTGCGTGTGGGGGGCGCGCACGCCTGAGGCTGGGGGGGGAGCTGGGCGTGAGCAGCTTCTTATCGCTGCTCACTCAAGCGTAGCTCCCCCTTTCAACTGTATGCCACTGCATTCTGAAGCGTGTCATAGACAGCTCCAAAATGCATTGGCTTACAGGGGCCACGCCTGCCAGCTCGCTGCCTGAATTGGAGGAGGAGGTGACACACCTCCGAAATCTCTGATGATGGCACTATGTTTCTTGCACATGCGTGCAAGCAAACATAAAAAATCAAAAAGGAACTGACTCTATAAGAATGTGTACGGTATTTAGCAGGGAGTTCATCAGGAAAGCACTCCACTCACTAGTCAAAATGTAAATAAAAGCATCAAACTTGGTCTGCTCACTTATGTAATTCAAAGAGCAACAAAATATGTCAAGCAGTCTCATATTTAAAATAAAAAAATGATCATTTTCACAGCAACAACTGTCTGCAAAATGAAAGGTGTGTTAATTTTAAAACAAGCTTTGTGGGACACGGAACTGTCTACATCAGCATGAAGCCGTGCCGCTGGCAGTCTTCAGAAGTGAAAAGATACTTATTTAACTTTTTTTCCTTTTTACACAAAGTGTGAGCTTTAACAACTCTAAGTAAATCCTGACATTTGTCAACATTGTCATTCCTTCTCTCTCCTTTTACTCCTTTAACACAGTACACCCCTGCCACATATACCATGCAAGGAAACTGTTGGCATTGACAAATGCTTGTTGTTTATGTTATCTGTATCTCAAAAACATCTTTAGGCATTGCTCTGAAATTTTTAGGATACACTGCCTTAGCCCCACATAAGAGTATTTTGAAGGTTTGGTGAAAAAAATATTAATCTATTCAAAAGTTATTTAATCATGTTTTTTTTCCATTATTTCCTATGGGGAAAGTTAGATGGCCTGTGCAAACCTTTTTGTGCAGTAGTTTTTTGCACATGGAGGGTCACATTCAGCCACTTCCTTTGAAAAAAAAACTGTCTTTTTGCATGTAGGGTCACACAGAGACTGCTTAACTTTTGCAGTGCCTCTGTTGAACCCATTGTTCTTTATCCCTGGTGTCTAGTGCCAACCACCCTGCTATGTATCCCCTTCCCACAGCAGTCTGCAATACTGGGGAGTCCACTCCCAGTGTCCCAAAATATTTATTTATAAAACTCACATTGGGGTGCCCAATTTCCTTGTCAGCATTGCAACCCCCTTCCCCCCACCACTGTGGAACACTGCAGAGCCCACTCCCATTATCCCAAAATAAGTTCCATGACGTGTTATTTAAAACAAAAAAAGAAACAGTCCTTCATCATGGGACACTGGGAAGCCCACTTCCAGTGTCCCTACATAGATTTATTACCCTCCTACACACCAGCGTGGGACATCAGAAAGCCCGCTTCCACTGTCCTGAAATCAGTCAATCCCCGAAGTCTAGCTTTTTTTTTAAATGGTCACTTGGTGTGGGACACTGGGGAGCCCACTCTCAGTGTCCCAAAATCTTTACTAAATTCCTGAAATATAGAAAATTGTCCCCCATCTTTTTTTTCCTGTTAACAAAGAAAATGGTCCCTTGTTGTTCCAGTCATCTCCCTCCCACCTCCCGACCCTCCCACTGAGCACCCACCTCCCCATACCCTCACTCACCCTATACTTAGCTCCAGAGGTTATCCACTGTCATATTCTGTGGACCAGGACACATCTGCACTCTTCAAAGCTGAACCACAAGCTAAAGAATCAAAGTAAGCACTGTACTGTATAATGGCTGTCAATGGCATTTTGAATTGATGTTGATATCTTGGGCATTTTTCAGTATTTTTGCACCAGTTTTCAACATGGGCTTTTTGGGACCCCACCTCATGAACACTGACACTTTTGTTTCATTAATTGGGCCCAGAAGGTCATTTCACAGTTGCTGTTCAGAATCACCTTTCAGGACTGATTAATGAAATAACAGTGCCAGTGTTCATAATGCGGAGTCAGAAAAAAGCCCATGCTGAAAATTTGATCCAAACATTCCTAAAATTGCCTGAGTTATGTGTGCTCATTGAAATGTTTCTATGTATCCATGCAATTTTGGTAATTTTCAATATTTTCACTCCAAATTTTCAGCATAGCCATTTTCAACTTTACCTTAGGAACAGTACAGCTGTCATTTCTCACATCCTTTCCAAAACATGTTTTTGCACCTGTGGTGTGGAATGTTTATTATTTATTTAGCTTTTTTTTAACCAGGTAAGCACACTAGACAGTCAAGTGCCTGTTTTCAGGTGCAGCCCAGCATTATTACAAGTTGAAGGGAGACAATACAAGGTCAAAATATGATACAAAGGTAAAAACAGTCATATCATGATACAGCAGCTGGATGTGTGTAGCAGAATACTAGCTATGAGTTACACAACAGTGGGGGGAGCAGACTACAATCAACAAGACATATGAAATAGGGCATAGCTAGAGAGTTTCATTACAGGAGGGTTATTGACCAGAAACAGAGTGCGTCCTAATAAAGCAGAGCATTGGACATAACATATACATGAACTTGAGAGCATTAAGCATAGCACATACATGAGCATGAGAGCGTTATACAGAGGGAATTCATATATTCAACTGCCCCATGAATTGCTGACCTGAGCCAGCTCTGTGTACAGCCAGGTGTCACAGGATGCCACCAGGGGAAGGGGTGGTCACTAGGAGCAGAGACAAGGGGAAGCTTGTTTCAAGAAATTTAAAAGAGTGTATCCGAAACAAGAGTGGGAGGAGGCAGAACATACCTGGGCGGGGAAGGAATTCCACAGTCTGAGAGCCCCTACCTGACAAAGCCACCTGGCGGCTGTCCCCTTACTCCTGCTCCTCCCCTCACCTCTCTTTCCTTCATATGACAAAGCCCCTTCAGGCTACTTCCTAGCTACTCTGCCCCCAAATTCAGCTTGATTCATTGATGCTTTATCTGTATTCTTAACTATATATTGACCCATCTATCAAAATGCACCTTTTATTCCTGTGTCAGTACAGATATTGTAGCTGCCTAGTTGTCTAACTATTCAGCCTGTTAATATTCTGTCTTCCCGCAATGTTCAACAACCAACCTGTGTAATTATGTCTCTTGTCTACCTGACATGGAACCTTTGTAATGTTTGTCCTTTATTTTCCTGACACGAAACCTTTGTAAAAGAGCCATCTGGCTCAAAGGTATTAATTTGCAACCTGAAATAAAAAAATAAATAAATAGCATGATCCCCTGTGAGAGAGCGTGTTTTTGGGACCTGGAATACCTGCAAGTCACAGGATCTTAACTGGCAGTGAAGGTGGGCTTGAGAAGTTCAGCAAGTGCTGGGGGGTGACTGTTTTGATAATGTTGTCAATGAAGTTGTCCATAACAAAGGTGCAATGGTTGTCAGGGGGAGCTACTCAAGCTTGGAGTACAACACACAGTGATGCATGAGACAGGGGCCAGACAGTGCAAAGCTGCATATGCTGTTGTAAGCAGTGTCCCATTTAGATAATAAGGTTTTGGGTGTGTGCAAAAAGGAGATGAGGCCATAGCAGAACACAGGAAGAACCCCTTTTGAAGGGCAAATTGTGCTGCAGGGGTAAGGCAACTTTTGACTCTGTAAGCCAGACCCAGCTTGCAGTTTATGGCCTTACATGTGTTACGTTTGTGTTGGGAGAAGTCTGCCTGGGGGTCGAGGGTTACTCACAGGTACATGAAGGAGTCAAAAACCTGTGGGGGGAACCATCGGCACCAGAGATTTTAAGTGGGGCAGGGCATGCTCTATGTTTAGCCAGGTAGCCAAAAGCATGGCTTGAGTTTTCTTGAGGTTGATGGCTAACTTATGGTCCTTTAACCAAGATTGCATGTGTTCAAAGTCAAAATTAAGCTTAGAATTGAGGATATTGATCTCCTGGGAGCTGGATAGGATTACAAGGTCATCCACATACATGGTGGAGTGCTCATGGACTGAGACTGTGGGATGCTCATTGACAAAGAGGGAGAAAAGTATAGGTCCTGGAACAGACCCTTAAGGCATTCCACAGTGAACAGATGTGCGCTCAGAGAGGGTCTTGTTGAACTTCATGTACTGATGCTTACCAGAGAGGTAATTGGCAAACCAGGTGAGGGCTGGAGGGGAGAGACCAAGGAATCAGAATGAGGAGCACAAGAGTGAGTGGTCAACCAGATCAAAGGACTTAGAAACATAGCAGATAAGGACCACTTGGCCCACCTAGTCTGCCCATGTCCCTACCTAATGGATAAGCTGCAGATCCTAGTTAAACTACAGCCTACTTCCTCCTATGCCCCCACTAGAATTGCCTTATGTCTGTCCCATGCATTCTTGAATTCCTCCACTGTTTTTTACTTCACAACCTCCTCAAGAAGGCTATTCCATGTACCCACAACTCTCTCCATGAAAAATTACTTATTCACACTACCTCTGAGCCATCCCCGCTCTATCTTCAAATTGTGCCCCCTTGTTCTTGCACATCTTATTTTCTGAAAGATGTTACCCTCTTGGACTTTGTTGATTCCCTTGAGGTACCTGAAAGTTTGTATCATGCCCCCCTCCCTCCTTTCCTTAAGGGTACACATATTAAGCTCCTTTAGTCTCTCTTTGCATGTCTTCTGGTACAGACCCTGCACCATTTTGGTTGCCCTTCTCTGGACAGCCTTGACCCTGTCTATGTCTTTGCAAGGATGGGGTCTTCAGAACTGCATGCAGTACTCTAGATGGGGTCTCATCAACTGTCTGTACTGAGGGATAACAACTTCCTGTTTTCTACTGGTGGTGCCTCTCCCTAAGCATCCCAGTATCCCCCAGCCCTCCTTACTGCTTTCTCACATTGCTTGTCCACCTGTAGGTCATCTGATATGACTACCTCTAGGTCCCTTTCAATTTTTGTTGTAGTCAGAATCTCACCCCCATTGTGTACTATTCCCATGGGTTTTTGTTTCCCAGGTGCATTACTTTCTACTTCTTTGAGTTGAATCTAAGCTGCCATACATTTGACCATTCCTCCAATCTTGCCAAGTCCCTTCTCATCCTTTCCACCCCACTTTCTGTATCAACCCTGTTGCAGATCTTTGTGTCATCTACAAAGAGACATACTTTTCCTTCCAGTCCCTCTGCAATGTCACTTATAAAGACATTAAAAAGGACCGGACCCAGTACTGAACCCTGTGGTACCTCACTAGTAACCCCCCTTTCTTTATTGTGGACTCTGTTTACTATTACCCTCTGTGTTCTGTTGTCCAGCTAACATTTACTAGAGCTACCACCCTGGGACCCACTCCCAGGCTGACTAATTTGTTTATTAATCTCAAAGATCAATGAAGATGTCCCCAGACAACTTGCCTTGATCAGTAGCTGTTCTGATCTCAGAGGTGACCTTAGCAAGGGTAGTAGAGGTGCTATGCCCCTGTGGAAGTCATGTTAAACTGGGGAGAGAAGGTCATAGCTATGTAAGGTATGAGCTGGGAGGCAACCACCTTTTGAGTGATTTGTTAACAGCAGACAGGATAGCTATGGGGCAGTAATTCTCATATCTTGGGGTCCCCATGCTTGGGTACTGGTCCAACATGAGCCATCTTCCAAATATCCGGGATCTTACAAGAGATAAGAAGGGCATTAAAGATATGGGTGATGGGCCGGGCCAGGTAAGGGGCACCCAGGCAGACCAGTTTATGCTCTGGGTGGTCATGCCCATCACCAGTATGGGTTAAAGTCCAGCCAGGAGATTCCCTGTCTCACTGATGGAGACAGTCTTAAAGTAGAGATGGAGATAAGTGGGCATATCACCACAAGGGGAGCCCAGTGCCGTGGTGACAGGAAAAAGAGAGGTATAGGCAGATAGGTCCAAAAACTGAAAATTGAAGGTGTTGGTGATAGTCAGAATGTTATTGCAGCAGACCCCACCAATAAGTATGTCAGTGACCTGTGCAGAGGCACAGCCACTGATGATATTTTTGATGTTGTGCCAGATGCTCCTCAGGTTTTTGGCTGAGGCTTTCAGGGAGGATTTACAGAAATTGCTCTTAGCAGAACAGATGGCCCATTTGCAGGTGTTTTTGAGTTGCCTTTATTCAGTAAAATCAGACCTGTCACCGGAGGCCTTGAATTTTTTCCAGTATCTGTCCCTAAGTTTCATTAGGGCAAATAGGCTGCCATGGAGACACTTTGTGACCCTGCCCCTCATCCTCCTTTTTGTGATAGGGCACGCCTATCCTGCAAGGGGGTGAATATGGCAAGGAAGTTGTCAAGAGCAGCTAAGGGGTCACTAACAGCAGTGACCTGGGACCAGTCAGACTGTTGAAGGTCAGTAAGGTAGTCATTGGCATTGAATTTAGAGAAGTACCTTATCTGGATCACTTTGCAGGGGATCCTGGGAGTGGAGACTCTCCAGATACAGTAGGTGGAAAAGTGGTTCAATATAGAGTCAAAGAAGAGGCCAGATGAGGCAATTCAGTCAGGTCTGTTGCTCAGCATTCCAATCAATGAGGGTGCCTTTCTCCCCCAAGGAGGAGACCCTGAGTGGTTCAGTGATAAGCTGGTGGAGGGAGATGCCCAACAGAAGGGGCTCATATTGTTTGGTCATTGCAACCCAACCAATTTAGGCTGAAGCTGCCAACTACTAGGAGTGTGCCTGCACAAACCTGAGTGCTGAGGCTGTCAAGGAGGTAGGAGAATCCTAGTACCCTGCTCTTGGGAGGATTATAAGCACATACCAAGTGGACCTCTTTCAAGTTGCCCAGCAGGAGAAGTGCATGCAGGAACTCACAGGTTGTGGCAGGCTGGGGAGAAATACAGCAAGGTGAGATATGGCAGACATGTCAAGATGAGCCTTACATTAGAGGAACAACTGTTGAGTTAGGGGTGACTGGCTTGAGCCAGATTTCTGAGACCCCCAAAATGTCAGGGTTGGAGTGAGCCAAGCTGACAGTTCAGTGATATTAGGTAGAAGGCAGTGGATATTTATGTGAGCCACTTCTAGCTCTCTTCAAATTCAGCCACAAGGGTGGGACTGGAGGGAAGACGCTGCAGCTGAGGGACCAGGGCTAGATTCTATATCTCTGGCCAGCAGACACTGTGAAAGCAGGAATATAGCAAGGCAGGGCAGTAGGCTTAGCTTCTTATGGGACTTGGGCCTATGGGAGGGGTGTATGAACAGGAGGGAGAGAAGGGAGAGAGTTTGAAGGTTTAAGCACGAGACGTGGTAGAGGAAAAAGTGATTAGAAGCTAGTAGGTTGGACAAAAAAGTAACCCTCAGAAGAGGTTGGTAACGGTTCAAGGGAGGGGCAGATGGGGAAGGAAGGCCACAAGGAGTAGAGGCTGGAACACAGCGAAGGAGGTGAGGGATGAAAGCACCCATGGCTCCACCTTGGGGCTGGGGTGGGCAGGGCAGTTTTCCTGGGGCAACATCCTGGAGACCAACCAAAATAAAAGGGGGGGGCAAGGAAAGGATAGGATCACCTGCTAGGCAGTAAGAGCAGACAGGGTGCCTGAGTAATCAGAAACCTTTTAGTGGAATGTGTACCACACTAAACAGATTAAACCAATAGTGGGGAAATAGCAAGGTGCAGTCCCACAGAGCAGAACTGCCTGAGTAGGGCTTAGTGACAAGGCAGTTGAGGAGCAATAATTATTGAAACAGTGGGATAGCAACCAAAAAACAGTGAGACAATATAATAATCAGAGCTGGGCACTGGAACAGAAGGCACACACAGGTAACTGTAGGATCAAGGGTAAAATTACATCAAGTAGCATAGTAAGTACACAGTTAAGAGTGCAGCTAACACATTAGAAGAGGGGCACCAGAATAATCACTAACTCATAGGTGGAGCAAGAGTCTATTTAATTTGAGAGGAGGAGGGGTGGAAAAAAAATGTCCCAAGTAAGTCCAGCTGGAGAACAGCTCACGGAGCACCAAGACCCCAGCAGATTCCAGCACTCAAGTGATGGGAGGGCTCTGGAAGTATGGGAGCATATTGCATGAGAGGCAGCAGCTCAGGTGAGCTGCAAATGTAGCTGCCCCCGGCAACGTTCCTTTCTGAGCTCCAATGAGCTCAGAAAATGATGCCTCAGACTGAAGGAACGGTGCCCTTTAAGTAGGGCTGGAGCTGGATGGGTTTTGCGCCCTTTTCTGATTGAAAAATGTCCAAAGTAAGTCCCAGCTGGAGAATGGCTCACAGAGTGCCAAGACACCAGCAGATTCCAGCAGTCAGGCTCAGTGGGGCTTCTGAGGCATGGAAGCAGATTGCAGGAGATGCAACAGCTCGGTGAGCTGAGAATGTAGCTACCCTGGGCGATGTTCCTGTCCGAGCTCCGATGAGCTCAGGAAGTGGCTCAGTCACTGCACAAAATCACCTTTTGGACTGAGTAATAAAATGATAGTGCCACTGTTCATGATGTGGGTCCCAAAAGTCCATGTTGAAAATCTGGATTCATAATTCCAACAAACATCCAGTTATGCGCACTCATTAAAATTTATTACACAGCAGCAACTTTACCAATTTTTAATATTTTCACTACAAATTATCAACATAGCCATTTTTACTCCACCTCTTGAACGCTAAAGTTGTCATGTCTCACATCCTACCAGAAATGTGTTTCCGCACCTGTGGTGTGGAATGGCATTTTGCACAGATTAGGACATTTTCCCCTATCGGGTTTATGAGGTGGGGTGATAACAAAACTATGATGAAAATTTGGGGTCAAACTGTGAAAAAATAATGTTATGAGTATGACCATTCCTATACATGAGTTAGGGTGACTACTATAGAGACTAAAAGAGAGAAATTAGGTGTTATGGTTTCCAGCCCTAATGCCCCACCCTCACTCTACAGGCAGAGATATACATAGAGGATTTGCCTTGGGATCACCGGTCATAATACTCATGCCATTCAACCCCCACTCTGCAGACACTGACAGGTGTAGAGGTGTGTCTTGGGGCCTTCAGCTCCAAGGCTCACCCTATTCTCCTATACTGTACCCATCTTAGCTTCTTTCCTTATGGACTGGGGTGAGCATTAGGGTTGAAGACCCCAAGGCAAACCCCAACACCTGTCAATATCTGCAGGATGGGACTGGGGGTGTAATGGTGTAGGCGTTATGGACAACCAAAAGGCACCTTCAACACCTGTCAGTTTGCTGGTAGAGCATTAAGAAGTAAATCAGGGAGGGGCGGTAGACATCACCTACCTCGATTTCAGCAAAGCTTTTAACATCATTGAACATAGAAGGCTGATTAACAAGATGAGTATTCTGGCCATGGGGCACAAGCTAATAAACTGAGTTAGAAACTGGATGATGGACGAAGGCAGGGTGGTAATAAATGGATTCAATCCAGGGGGGGGTGACCAGTAGGTACTTCAGGGATCAATCCTGGGACCAGTCCTATTCAATGTCTGCATTAATGACATTGCAGAATGGCTAGAAGGATGAGTCTGGCTGGTTGCAGATGACACCAAGATCTGTAGCAGAGTGGATACTGCAGAAGGGGTGGAGAAAATGAGGAGGGACCTGAAGAAGCTTGATAAATGGTCTGAGGAGTGGCAACTGAGGTTTAATGCAAAGAAGTGCAAAATAATGCACTTGGGAAGAGGGAACCCTGGGGAGAGCCAGAGGATGGGGGGAGGTGCTGATGATCACCAAGGAAGAAAAGGACCTAGGAGTTATCTTTTTTTTTTGGGGCCCAGTACCCCACTCTCTGGCCATACCAGACAGAGGCAGAGGCCCCCCACCCTGCATGATGCCCCCCCCGAGCTCAGGCTTACTTGCTGGGACAGGGCCTCCAGGTGAGTGCCCCCTCCCCAAGAAACATGGTCTCAATCTCTGGCTTACCCCACAGGGCAGGGCCATGGGAGTGGGACCCCCCCGGTGGACATGAGTCTCAGTGGGAGCAGCAGCAGAGGTAGGGGCATCATGAACAGGGCTGGATTTTCAGTATGCTGATTTTCCCCTGAGGGTGGGACATGCAATGACATCAACGAGCACTCCTGATGTCTGTATCACCTCCTGTCTTGTGTGGCACTGATCTCCACAGATCCCCCAGCCTCCACCAGGAGCCACTGATGTACTGGGTACTCATCCTCCCCCACCAGAGAAGGAGAGCCACCACTTGGGCATTCAGTCATTCTCTGCCTGGCCAGCCCTCTGACTGCCATGTCCATTCCTGAACCTAGGATGTCCACATCACAAGCGGACGCCCTGACAGTGGGCTAGTAGGCAAGCTCAGGAGTTGTCATTTGTGATGACCTAAAGGTGTCAAAACAGAGCACAAAGGCTGCAGGGAGGGCCAGTGACATTCTGGGGTACATAGGCAGAGGTATCACTAGCAGAAGCAGGAGAATGGGAATGCCATTGTATAAAACACGTGAGGCTTCACCTGCAGTACTGTGTGCAGTTTCGGGGGCTGAACCTGTGCAAGGACATTGACAGCGAGGAGGTGATCCAGAAAGGGCAATCAAATGGTACATGGCTTAGAACCTGGGACACTGGAAAACTGTGGAAAATTTTATCCAGAAATGTGGAGATGTTTTGCAAAATTGTGGGAAATTATGGGCTTCACTATACATTCTTAGTTCTTCCTAATACATTTTATTCTTTGCTGCAGCATGTACTAATCACTTAAATAGTTAGATAAGTGTATTGCTACTTGTATATACTTTCAATATGAAGAAAGATTTGTTTTTAAATGAAATGTAAATTTACCATTATGTAGTACATCTTCTAAAATCTAGACATCTAACTCATGCAGTGCTAACTAAATTTTATTTAGTAATTCAAAGTCAGACAGTATTGAATAAATCTAAAACAATACAGTAGTTTGCTAGTTTCAGATGTTAAATAATGAAGCCTGTTTAACAGTTACTTACTTTGGTTCAAGAAAAAACAAACAGACATCTGGCGTACCTAATGTTCTAGTAAAACAACTGTTTATTTTGTTAAAATAATTGCTGTTCTTAATCAGCACTGTAAGTACAAACATTTTAAAATCACATAAAATTATAAAAATCGTAACAATAGCTTTTCACTACATCATGCAATATGGCACTTTTGTTTTACTTGGGTTGCAGCACTTAACCTGTTTTATCAGCATGTTTTCAGAAATGTTTGGTGGGGGTGTAGGCTTTGTATGTGAGCATGTAGTTTTGGCAGATTATCTTGTATAGATAACAGGCATCAACCCCTTCAGAAGCAAATTCATGTTTAATCAGCAGGGCCATCCAGACTCCTTACACATTTGAATCAAAATCCATTCAGAATGACTGGGGTCTCATGCAACATCTGCTGACTAATGTAATAAAATATCTCTGATTGCTACCTGACTTGGTACTCATGTACCTATAGTATGACTACTGTGATCGACCTATTACCAAGCGTGTACCACCAGAGAATGCCTGTAATACTGGTTGCTTTTTTAATCTAAGCATTATGTACTGTACTGTTTGTTTGCTGAGATGTATTGCTCTTTTGATGTGGTGCCTTTGTAAATGAGTCTATGACACAGAAACATAGAAACATAGACTGTGACGGCAAATAAGGACCACTTGGCCCACCTAGTCTGCCCATTTCCCTACCTACAGGATAAGCAGTAGATCCTAGTTAACCAACAGCCAATTTCTTCCTACCCCCACAAGAATGACTCAAATGTCTGAAAATCAATGATCTAACAATAAATAATAAATAAAAATAAATAAATGTATTCAAGGCAAATCTACCCTACCATTCAAAGGCAGGCATTGTAGTTAATGTTCCATTTAGCGGAATGGGGCAGTTGGCACGCTTTCACATCTATTGTTTCAGTCTCTGTGGCAGCAAAATGTTTTCTGATAGTCTGCTTCAATTCAGATTTTAAGTGCTCAAGTGTACAAATGCATGATAAGAGGGTTTTGAAACCAAACCAGGGAGGTGAATCACATGAAAGCAGTCACTCACATTGGACTCCTCACCTCACACTGTGCTGCTTTGGCCAAATCCAAGTCTGTGCACCAAATTGCTATCATATTTGAGTAATTTTCCTTGAGAATTTAAACATTTTTATAATATATCAGTAAACAATTCAATAAATTGCAAGAAAGTGTAAAAAGCTGTGAATTTGTTGCAGAGAATGGAGAAAATTGTGGAAACTGCAGAAAAATTGTGAGTGCAATTTTCCAGTGCCCCTACTTAGAACACAAAACATATAAGGACAGTTTAAAGGACCTCAATATGTACTCACTGGAGGAAAGGAGTGAGTCGGGGGCATGATAGAAACATTCAAGTACCTTAACGGCATAAACAATGTGCAGTGGGAGACATCCTCCAATGAACAAGGAGTACAAGAACGTGGGAGCATGATATGAAATTGGAAGGAGGAAGATTAAGAGGAAATGCGAGAAAATATTTCTTCACAGACAGTGTGGTGTACACATGGAAATGTCTGTGACAAGAGGTGGTGGGAAAAAAACAAGGCAGAGAGTGGTGGTAAATGGGATCCAATCGGGGGTTACCAGTAGGGTACCTCAGGGAAATGTCCTGGGACCTTTCCAGTTCAATGTCTTCATTAGTGACATTGTGGAAAGGCTAGAAGGACAGGTCTGCCTGCTTGCATATGACATCAAGATTTGTAACAGAGTGGGTACTCCAGAAGGGGTGGAGAAAATGAGGAGGGACCTCGAGAGGTCTGAAAAATGGTCTGAGGAGTAGCAACTGAGGTTCAATGCAAAGAAGTGCAAAATAATTCACCTGGGAAGAGGGAACCCTGGGGAGAGCTACAGGATGGGGGGGGGGAGTGCTGATGATCACCAAGGAAGAAAGGGGCCTAGGAGTTATCCTTTCTAATGACTTAAAGGTGTCAAAACAGAGCACAAAGGCTGCAGGGAGGGCCAGTGCCATTCTGGGGTGCATAGGCAGAGCTATCGGTAGCAGAAGGTGGAAGGGGTGATACCATTGTATAAAAACACTAGTAGGCCTCACCCAGTGTACTGTGTGTACTCTGGATACCACACCTGCACAAGGACGTTGACAGGGTGGGGTCGGTCTGGAGAAGGGCAATGAAGATGGTACATAGCTTGCAACACAGAATATATGAGGAGAGATTAAAGGACCTCAATACGTACTCACCGAGGACAGGAGGGAGTGGGGGACATGATAGAAATGTTCAATTACCTCAAGGGAATAAACAAGGTGCAGGTGTCAGTCTGGTGGTGCTGAGGGTTGAGGTGCTGGTCACCACACTTCATGCCACGACCCGTGTTTGGGAGCAAGCATGGGTTGCTGTGGGTCAGAAGGGAGGAGATGGATCGAGCACCTGATGGACTGCTCTCCATATATTGGGAAGGAGACTTGTAGTCAGTGCATACCTGACCCCTAGTGGAGGCTGGGGATTGGCAACACGGAGCCATAATTACAAGGGGTGGGAATGTGGCAGACACCTGACATGGCACACACAGAAGCGTGTGCATCCACATCGCAAGTGTCATTGCACACTCTGCCCGACAAAGGGGAAAACAGAAAAAAGACATCCTTGCGCATTAATGATGTTTTGGCTTCCATTTCACAATTTCTGTGTACTATGGTACATAAAATGGTGTAATAAGATGCCTATGGTAACAATTTGGTCACTGTATATATGTGTCTCTATGGTGGCATTGGAACAGAGGGTCCTAAGGACCCTGCCTCGAACAATAATATGGGAATACTATTATACTATCTCAAAAGTAAGGAAATTAATTGCAAAAAAAAACTTTGTTAATGCATCAGCTAGGATGAGTACTACAATGTCAAAAGGAGGGAAATGACGCATTAGGATTTCCAACCCTAACACCCCACTCCCTCCCCAACCCTGCAGAGATTGACAGGTGTGGGAGGTGTTCTGTGTGTGTGGCTCAGTTCTGCCATTAGCTTCATCAGCGGCTTTATGTATTTGAGCTGGATGCCAGGGTTCCCAATGTGCAGTGCTAGTGTAATTTTTTTTTTAACAACATTTTTTCTCGCCCCCATTCCTGAACTTTCTCAGGTTTCCTAGCTCGCTAGCCACTCTACCACCCACCATGATCCTGCCCTCCCATGGTATTACTGCCACCACCACCAAACCCATGCCAGACAATCCATTCCAGCTGTAAGCCTCCTGGGGAAGGCCACCATCCACTACTGGCGCTTACATAGAAACATAGATTTTGACAGCAGATAAGGACCGCTTGGCACACCCAGTCTGCCCATTTCCTACCTAATGGATAAGCTGCAAATTCTAGTTAACCCGCAGCCTACTTCTTCCTACCCCCAACCCCTAGAATTGCCTTATGACTGTCCCATGCATGCTTGAATTCCACCACTGTTTTTGACTCCACAACCTCCTCCGGAAGGCCATTCCATGCATCCACAACCTTCTCTGTGAAAAAAAACTTCCTCAAATTACCTCTGAGCCACCCCCCTTCTGTCTTCAAATTGTGCACACTTGTTCTTGCACACCTTTTTTTTGAAAGATGCTACCCTCTTGGACTTTGTTGATTCCCTTAAGGTACTTAAAAGTTTCTATCATGTCCCCCCTCTCCCTCCTTTCCTCAAGGCTATACATATTAAGCTCCTTTAGTCTCTCTTCATATGTCTTCCAGTGCAGACCCTGCACCATTTTAGTTGCCCTCCTCTGGACAGCTTCCATCCTGTCTATGTCTTTGCGGCAATTGGGTCTCCAGAACTGCACGCAGTACTCCAGATGGGGTCTCACCAGCTGTCTGTACAGAAGGATAATAACTTCCTGTTTTCTACTGGTTATGCCTCTCCCTATGCATCCCAGTATCCCCTAGTTCTCCTTGCTTTATCTAGAATCAAAAGCACCCAGACCTGGACAGCGAGGGAACCAAAGGGGCAGAGGTAGAGATCTGGTGTTGGGCATGTGGCAACCTGGCACTGTGGGAGCTGTCACCTATCAGGACCTGGAGAGGTTTTTCTTCTTGTTTTCTGTCCACCCTCCCTTCTCCCATGGAACTCAGACATGCAGTGATGGCTGGCATCTGCTGAGCTCTGCCTCAGTGCCATACAGCGGCGATGCAGTTTTGAGGCCACCCCTGACTGCTGCCAGAGGTCACTTGAGAGTGACACAAAGTCCTACACCTTCCCCGGAGAGGAAGAGCTGTCCGTTGGATGCTCAATCCCTCCCTGCTCCTACCGACCCCCGATGGCCTGGGCTCAGTCCTGAACCCAGATCACCAGCATGGCGCGTGGTGAAGCATTTAGTGCCTTAACCCTCATCACCACCAGGCTGGCTGATGATAGTGTGATTATTAACATTATAGTAAACACCACAGTGCTCACTCCTAGTGATAAATCATTCCACACTCCCTTTATTGAGATCCCCCCCCCCACACACACCACACTCAGTCTCTGTAATTTCAAGTTGCTGACATGGGGGGTACCAGTCCCTGGAGTCAGCCTACATAACCTCCTTCCCCAGGACCCAGCAGTCTGGGACACTGGAGTGCTCTCACCAGTGCTCTCAACTATATTCTGACACTGGAAAACCATCCCTGAATATATTTCTTTTAACCCTGACATAAAGAAAATGTTTTTTCATTGTCTGCCACTATCCCTACCCCAAGCTCGCCCTCTCACTTAGCACCCACAACCTCCCCTTACCCTATAGATAACCAGCCAAGATATAGTGCCATAATTCTCTCTAGGCCACAGACATGTCTTCACTCTTCAATGCCAGACCAGAAACTGAGGAAAACAGATAAGTGCCATTTAATATATTTCAATACATTTTGAACTTCTCTTCATAACTTAGTAATTTTTACATATTGTTGCCCAAATTTTAAATATGGGCTTTTTGGGACCCCACATCATGAACAATGGTGGGGAAATTATGTGAATCTGGCCTGGAAGGTGATTCTGCAGGCGCTGTTTGAAGTCACCTTTCAGGCTGGATTTACATACTTTCACAACTCTTGTTCATGAGGTACGATCCCAAAAAAGCCATGTTGAAAACTTGAGCAAAAAATACTAAAAAATTACCAAGTTATGAGCGTACATTGAAATTATTATATGCTTGCTCAAAACTTTAGTAATTTTCAATATTTTGTCCCCAAATGTTCAACATAGCTATTTTTTCACATCACCTCATGAATGTTACAGTTGCTGTTTTTCACACCCTGGCCAAAATGTGACATTGCACCTGTGGCATGAAATAATGCTTCAGCAGTGATCTGAAAAGCAGCAGCATGGGGGACACCAACTACTGAGTGTTTTAAGGAATTTATACATATTTGTATTAACTCCTATATATTTATTAACATTTATGCAGCACTGTGTCATGATGGACACCCTGCAAAGATGTGGTAGCAGAGACTCGTATAACAAATCCTGTGCTGCACCAATAATTTAAAATTCCTGGAACCACCAAGCTTGAGCTGCACTTTTCAATGCACAGGCATTTGCTGTAGTTTATTGGAAATACCTGTTCTCTCCCTAAATGGTTAGGCCCCATCTGGACTGGTTAGGCCCCATCTGGAGTACTGCATGCAGTACTGGAGGCTGCACCTGCACAAGGGCATTAACAAAACGAAGGTAGTCCAGAGAAGGGCAATCAAAATGGTGCAGAGACTGCATCAGAAAACATATGGGGACAGATTAACAGAGCTCAATATGTATACCCTACAGCAAAGGAGGGAGAGAGGTGACATGATCAAAACATTCAAATATCTTAAGGGCATTAGCAAGGTGAAAGAGTTTAACATGTTCAATATATGAAAACTAGCAGGAGAAGAGGACACAACATGAGATTAGATGGAGGCCAATTAAGGGTAATGTGTAGTTATTTTCACACAAAGAGTGGTGGATCCATGTAATGGCCTACCTCAGGAAGTGGTGGATATGAATACAGTGCAGGGCTTCAAACAGGCATGGACTAGGCATAAGGGAGCAATACAAATGAGTATGAATAAATAGGCCATTGACAGAGTAAAGGCCTATGGTACATTCATAAGGAAGAAAAAATGGACAGACTGGATGGGCCTTGCAGTTCTTATCTGCCTTCAACTTCTATGTTTCTAAAGATAGCTCTCTCCTGTATTTTGTAAACTAATGAATTGGCTTCTGGCACCTGTAAACATCTTTTAGTGTGTGTGTGTTTAATTTTGTATCCTGGGAAAGGTAAGCAGGGACTACTTGAAAGTGCACGGTCTGCCTGCCAGGAAACATCCTGCTGCTTGTAAACTGATGTTGAACTGGGTTACTAGCTGCAGAGAGCTCGTTATAGTGATGGTGTTACCTGGGGGCAGGGCATCCTGATTTGTCAGTTTTTCAGCCAGATTACTGGGGGGTCCGCCGACCTCAAAGGAAGCAGTAAGGGGAGGGAGCAAAAACAACAGCAATGACAACAACCTTATGGCTTCATCAGTTGTTCCATTTGAATTTCATTGGGAAATTATGGTGCTGCTACCACAATGAATGCTCATATTAAAACCACTCACCAGTTTAATTCTTGAGCTGATAAGTGCATTTAGAGCCACTTAAAAAGCACGTAATTGTTATGTGTTATCATGCTGTGGTTAGTGTCATTAAAGGTTGTTGTAACTGTCGAATAAAAAAAACTGCAACCACTGACTAGTTCATGTTTTATGATATTTATACATATTTTTAGGGACGGTGAAAAAGCAGGGATACTGAATGAATACTTCTGCTCAGTATTCACAAAAGAAGAGGAGGGGGAGGTACCTAATACAGTCAATAGAAGCACTCTGGATAGGGAAGTCGATAGCAGTCCTTTAACAGAAGAAAGGGTTCTGAAAGAACTCCAAAAACTGAAGGTGGACAAAGCAATGGGGCCTGATGGGATTCACCCCAGAATTCTAAAAGAACTGAGGGGAGAACCAGTGACACCACTGACTACCCTTTTTAACAAATCATGGGAGGATGTGTGGTACCTAAGGACTGGAGGAAGGTGGATATGATTCACCTTCACAAAAGCATGAGCAACACAGAGGCAGGAAACTACAGACCTGTTGGCTTGACTTCAGTGGTAGGGAAAATGATGGAATCACTTCTGAAAGAAAGAATTGTTGAGTACCTAGAGGCCAGTGGGGCACAGGACCCAAGGCACCATAGATTCACAGTGGGAAGGTCATGTCAAACAAATTAACAGATTTCTTTGACTGGGTTACCAAAGTAGTACACCAGAGAGGGGCTGTGAACATGACCTACCTAGAGTTTAGCAAGGCATATGACACAGTCCCACACAAAAGATCAATAAACAAATTAGTCAGCCTGGGAGTGGGTCCCAGGGTGGTAATCTGGGTAAAAAATTGGTTGGACAACAGGACACAAAGGGTAATAGTAAACAGAGTCCACTTTGAAGAAAGGGGGGTTACTAGTGGGGTACCACAGGGTTCAGTATTAGGACCGGTCCTCTTCAATGTCTTTATAAGTGACATTGCAGAGGGACTTAAAGGAAAAGTATGCCTCTTTGCAGATGACACAAATATCTGCAACAGGGTTGATACACAAGGATGTGTGGAAAGGATGAGAAGGAACTTGGCAAGGTAGGAGGAATGGTCAAAAGTATGACAGCTTAGATTCAATGCAAAGAAGTGCAAAGTAATGCACCTGGGAAACAAAAACCCAGGGGAAGAGTACACAATGGGGGTAGGGGTTAACAACAACACAAATGGAAAGGGAACTGGGGGTAGTCATATCAGATGACCTAAAGGTAAGCAAGCAGTGTGAGACGGCAGTAAGGATGGCTGGGGGTATACAGGGATGCATAGGGAGAATTATCACCAGTAGAAAACAGGAAGTTGTTATCCCTCTCTATAGACAGTTGGTGTGACCCCATCTGGAGTACTGCATTCAGTTCTGGAGAATCCATCCCCACAAGGACATAGACAGGATGGAGGCAGTACAGAGGAGGGTAACTAAAATGGTGCAGGGTCTGCAACAGAAGTCATATAAAGAGAGACTAAAGGAGCTTAATATGTATACCCTTGAGGAAAGAAGGGAAAGGGGGGACATGATAGAAACTTTCAAGTACCTCTGTGGAATCAACAAAGTCCAAGAGGGTAGCACCTTTCAGAAAAAGAGATTTGCAAAAACAAGGGAACACTATTTGAAAAATAGAGGAGGGACGGCTCAGGGGCAATGTGAAGAAGTATTGTTTTCACAGTGAGGGTGGTGGATGCATGGAAAAGCCTTCCTGAGGAGGTTGAAGGGTCAAAAACAGTGGGGGAATTCAAGATGTATGGGACAGACATAAGGCAATTCTGGTGGGGGTGTAGGAAGAAGTAGGCTGTTGGTTAACTAGGATCTGCAGCTTATTCAATAGATAAGGAAATGAGCAAACTAGATGGGTCAGACGGTCCTTATCTGTCATCAAAGTCTATGTTTCTATGTTTTCTATGAGACTCGGTTAGGTTCAGCAATATAAGCAAGAGGGTAATGTTATCCCCTGATCTAGCCGCAAATATGTGACAGTGGTGTCTCGGGTAACAGATCCTCTGTGCATCAACAGTTTATGATTCCAGGAACCATGACCACTTGATCTGTACTTTTCCATGCACAGGCATTTGCTGCAGTTTATTGGTATCATTTAGTGTTTCTCTAAAGGTGGCTGTCTTCTGTAGTCTGAAAACTGAGAAGTTGGCTGCTGCCAGTTGTGCACGTGTGTGTGTGTGTGAGTGTGTATGTATCTTTAGCTGACATCAAAGGCACCAGTGAGGGGAGAGGGCAATAGCAACAGCAATGACAACAACTTCATGATATCAGCAGCTGTTACATTTGATTTTCAGTATAATTAACTGGGGATAGTGTTACAGCGACATTGAGCACTCATTAAAGAGCAGCTGACGCCATTAGGAGAACTTTCCCAAAACATAGTATTTAGACAAAGTTCAGTTTGTATTTCTCATTAGTTCTGTATTCCTCCTTCCTGTTACTTATTACTGAGGTCATCTGTATGAAAACAGAATATCTGCTCCTAAAGAGTTTATCTATTCCTGCTGTTTTCTCCCTACTTGAGATAATAATGTACTGCTTGTGGCATCACAGTTACTCCCATGACAATAGATTCTTGTGATGTCACAACAGAGGATTATGACTTGAAGTAGGGAGTGGGCTATAGAGACAGATGAATTCTATGGGACAAAGATCATGTTTTCATGCAAATGTCCTCAGTAATAAATAATGTGGAGGAGAACTCTGTAGAATACCTATGGAATACAAGCAGAATTGTACCTAATTATTATTGTTTCAAAGTTTTCTTTGAGGTGTCAGCAGCTTTTTAAAGCAAATCACCGATTTAATTCTTGAGGTGATTAGCACATTTAGTGTCACTAAGAAGCACATGATCAATATATGTTATTACACAGTGATTAACATTGTTAAAGGTTGTTGTAACTGTCAAATAAAATAAACAGCAACCTCTGATTCCTGCATGTTTTAAGAAACATATAAGTATTTGTTTTGTCCTCTGTATATTTATTAACATTTACCCAGCACTGTGTCATGATGGACACCCCTTCCCTGCAAGGATGTGCGAGTGGAGACTTACATAACAAATCCTGTGTGCCCTGATAATTTATCATTTCTGGAACCACCACTGCTTGATCTGCAATTCTCACTGCACAGGCTCTTGTTGTAGTTCACACCATGTGAACAGTGGGGAAGAGAAACAGGAAATACACAGAAAAAAGACACAGTGTGACACCAGAAAGTCATAGCAACACGCTCATCTGGTTGCTAGATGGCTTTATGCAAATGAAATGTCACGCGCTCTCTCTCATTAGAGAACTTTATTCCTTTTAACTAACCAACGTTTCCACCCATGAAACAGTGGCTAGTGTTATACTCAGCTTGCCTGGTCCTTGGTCTGTCACTGATGAGCCCAATGCAGCTTAACCTGCATCGAACACAGCAGTGACGCACCTCAGAAATGCCAGTCATTGTAACAAAATGTTTCTTGCACATGTGTAAGCAAACAAAAAAGGGAATTTATGGCATCAGTTCATGACATTAATTTTATTAATAATTTTGAGCAACTTTATATGGTTGCAGATAATTGCATGCAGCATGCAACAGAACATTGCAATTGCAATGCTGGTGGGAAACATATGTCCCTTCAACTCTCTTGCTGTGCACTTGTATGATGGCATGTCAATAATGCTAAACTAGCAGGAGTTATTAAATAACGTGATCACCCCTAATTCAGGCAATGTGGATTCTAAACTTACTAAGCAAAAACCTGAGATATATGTACAATGCATTTTGTACCCTATATCTGTGCAAATAAGATCAAGTTTACTAATTGAAATATTACATACCTCATGATTGTAACGATCCAGCAGTAGTAGGATCCTTCAGATGAATTACAAGAATCAGCCTGCGATTTCTCAGCCTTCTCTACGGGAAGTCAGCCATTCAGTAAATTGTGCACTCTTTTATAGCTTCCAGCACACAGCTCAGGATCACATGACTATCATTTCAGCAGCACTTCGCAGATAAACAGAAACTGGAAAGTGAAAGTGTGCAGCCCTAACAAGCCTTCAATTCATTTCGTCATTTCACTGTGTTGCTCCTAAGTCCTGGGAAACTGAAACTGCAGGGTTCACTGTGAGAAACAAGAAACTCTGAAGTTACAGTAGGTAACATTGGGCTATTATGGCAAGCCGTTAGGGACATAATTCAGAATCTCTGGCTGTATAGTAAAACACACACTATATGTGGTGAAATACATACATCATATAGTGAAATATATACATTATATAGTGAGATACATACACAATGTAGTGAACCACATACAGTATCTACTGAAATATATACATCATATAGTGAAATACATATACTGTATACTGAAATACATATATTATATAGTGAAACACATACACTATATAGTGAAATGCTTACATTGCATACTGAAATACATATACTATCTACTGAAATCCATACACTGAATACTGAAAATCCACATACACTATATACTGAAATAAATGTACTATGTACTGAAACATATAGACTACCTATTGAGATACATACACTACAGACTGAAACATCCACATAAACTATCTACTGAAACAAATACTCTATAAGACAAAGAACCTCTGTGCGCAAACACTGAGGCAAGGGTCTCTGTCTTTTAAACAGTTTTTTATTTTAATGGGTTCACCACAATATACCCAAGGCACACTGCCTTAAGGGAAGCTGGTCCATTCCACTGGGGTGTCAAACAGACGAGGCATACTGATGAGTCCTGGTAGGACGAAACACGTGTCTATGTCTTCTGTTAGCACCCTTTGCAAACTGTGTGAGAGGCCTTTCCGCACCATGCAATTCTGCTTAAAGTTGGACCAGCATAACATTCTGTGGTGATTTGCATATGCAGCCCATGATGCTTTGCATTGTGGGGGCATGTGTGATTTTGTAAATACTCCATAGATTGTAACACATACACTATATATTGAGAAAAAACTGCATACACTATATACTGAAACAAATACACTAGATATTGAAATACATACACTACACACTGAAAAAAGCATGTACGCTATATACTGAAACAAATATACTATATATTGAAACATCTACACTTTACATTGAAATACATACACTATCTATTGAAATAAATACACTATGCACTGAAAAATCTGCATATACTAAATATTGAAACAAATACACTGTATATTGAAATACATACACTATCTATTGAAATGCATATACTACACACTGAAAAAAGCACATACACTATATACTGAAACAAATACACTATATATTGAAACATCTTCACTTTATATTGAAATACATATACTATCTATTGAAATAAATACACTATGCACTGAAAAATCTGCATACACTATATACTGAAACAAATACACTACATGGTGAAACACATACACTATGTATTGAAACACGTACACTGTAGACTGAAAAATTCACATACTCTACATACTGAAACAAATAAATTATATACTGAAATGGACAATGTTCTGAAACTACCCATCCCACTGCCCCTCCCCCATGAATGTCCTAGAGTTGAACTCATTGCCTGCTGCATTCAGTTAGCTGCTAGCTTGATGAGAGGATGTCTGAAACTGCAGAGCTGAGGTAAACAAAACAGGGCTATCTCTTATTCTACTTCTTTATGGGGTTTTCCTTTTGTTTTGCTTGCATGCCTTTAGTCAAATATCAGACCATTGTGATGTGACAAGAAACTTTTAAAACTAATTTAAATGCTGTAGTTTATTCTTTTAAATAAGTGCCGCCTTCATTTACTATCAGACAACACATTTGTATAGGAAGCTAATACAGGATATTCCTAACATACCTGTATACATAGGGAGCTGCATGCATTTTTCCAAGTTAAAGTGTTGATTTGTTTTATGTTTTAATTAATTACTGTGTAAGTCCAGCAACTTATCTGAGTTGAATGCTTGGGAAGCACTTCAGGAGCTGTGGCAGGGTAAGCCAAAATCATTGCTAGTTTGTACTCTATGGACTATGTTTTAAGTTTTTATTTTAAAATATGTATTTTTGCTGCAATCCCTCAGTATTCAGTTTTCATCAGAAGTTTAGCTGGCATATGCATATAATTTGCATTGTTTTACTAAATAACTTTATTGTGAATCCTCACTGGAGGCATGCACAGTCTTTTTTGGGGTTTAAGCTTCTCAAACTATGTTTTATTTCTTTTTATTTTCCATAGAGATTTTTATCTCCTTAGTCACCCTGCTACCCCTTTGCCCGCTGACATCTCCAGCCCAATCACTTACCATCCACAGGACATATTTGCTCTGAGACCCCCACTCTCATCCCTCTGTTGGGGCCAGGATGGGAGGCCATTGACAAGGAGACACATATATGAGCAGAGCCTGTTTAGCAGTGCAAAATCTATGGGAGGTTGTTGATCATTTTGCCATTAGGGGGTTTCTACCTTTGGTTTCATCCCCTGGGCAGCCAAGCATGGAATGATGCAATTGCATATAAAGACACATGCTTCCTTTGTGCCTGCCTGAGCCCTTCCCCTTATGCAACTCCACTGCCCTGCTAGCCCTCCTCAGCTAGGTGAATGTTGAAGAGCAGGGTGGTCAGACTTCCCCTCACTGAGAGGACAGCATTCCCCGAGATGCTCAATCATATCCCCCCCCCCCCAGCTAACCCCTGTGCAACTCAGGTCCACCCCCAAACCTGGGCCACTGGCATGGGAGGCAGTGCAATCACCAGCAAGCTGCTAGGCCAGCCCACCAGACTGTGTTTTTATAAGTAAATAAAGATAGCATATAGGTAAAAGAAGAAAACAAACTGTATTTTAACTAGTCTGTTATAAACATTTTAAGTCACATCACAATGTTTTGAAATCGGATAAAGGTTTTGCAAGCAAAATACGATAAAACAATACATAAAGAGATAGGTAAGATAAACCTTTTATGTTTACCTTCTACATCTTAGGTTACATCGACCAGGATTTTTAGTCAATTAGGACCCCATTTCCAGAAGGTTAGCATGCAGAGCTAAACATTACACTGCGGGAACAGCATGGTTGGATCGGTGTCGTAGTCAGCATCACTTGATGATACCCTGATCATATGCATGTCCATATATACTACTACGGCCATGTAAATGAGCAATCCTCTCCTGCATACTGAGCACAGTGCTGTATAAAAGGTTTCCTTAGTGACCATAAGTACCTCCCTCTACATTTTATACTCAGCCTCTAGGCTTCTAGTACCTAGATGCTTGATGTTGCACTTTTGGCTTTGAATCCAAACTGCCATGTACCATAGCACTCTTTAAGTTTTCTAATGTCCCCACTCATTCTCTCCATCTGCACCTATCAACGCTATTACAGATTGTGGTGTCATCTACAAAAAGGCATATCTCCCCTTCCAGTTTTTCTGTTATGCCACTTATAAAGACACTGTAAGAGGATGTGTCCCATTACTGAGCCCTCTGGCACCCTACTGGTCACTCTCTCCTCACTGGAGGGAGTGCCATTTACCACCACCTTCTGTGGCTGTGCGCTATCTCAGGTGCTCAACACTAATCTGAAAATGGGGGCCCACATACCACTGTAACAGGACTAGCACTGCATTGTGATAAGCATGGCTGATACTATTTTAAAAAGCATTCTTCTGTGCAGTGCTAACCTGTTAATGTGGTACTATTTTTTTTTTTTGCACAGCATTACTAATTGCAACCAGGTGCTCATACAACTGGGGGTTACTCTAATGCATATAAGGCGTACAGGTATACTAAATGCTTTCTTGAAGTGTTAACACACTGCGTGGTTAGTGCTAGTCAATGATTCTGGGAATCGTGTTTTAACTGCACATACGCAGCCTGCAAGCAACCTCCCCCACACATACACACACAGTCAGTTCTGGACACAATAAAAAAACAAGCATTTGTCAACACTGAATGTTGATTGCATTGGTCCGTTGAGCTCGCTCAGTGGCCCTCTGTCACTCACTCATTCTGTTTCTCCCAGTGCTGCAGGCTGCTGTTTTGTACTGAGCTCCTTCCTGCGTTGGCACTCTTTTCTGTCCACAAAGAAATCCGCAGATGGCCTGACAGAGCTCTGTTGGGGTGGGTCACTCCCCCCTCTGACTCCCTCATTCTGTTTCTCCTTGTGCTGCAGGCTGGCCTTTTTCACTGGACTCCTGCCTCTGTTGGTGGCTTTTTCTGCCAACAAAGAAATCTGCTGTAGTCCCAACACAGGTCCGTTGAGGTTACTCACTCCCCCTCTGCCACTCACTCGTTCCGTGTTTGCCGGCGCTGCAGGCTGGCCTCTTGTATTGGGCTCCTGCCTGCATTGCCACCTTTTTCTGCCCACAAAGGAATCCACAGCAGTCACGATAGAGCTCTGTTGAGCTCACTCACTCCCCCCTCTCTCACTCGCTCATTCTGGTTTTCCCACCACTGCAGGCTGCCCTTTTGTACTGGGTCCCAGTGTACATTGCTGTCTTTTTCTGCCCACAAACAAATCTGCAGCAGTCCCAACAAGTTCCGCTGTGCTCACTCACTCACTCCCTCTCCCTCACTCACTCATTCTGTGTCTCCTGCTGCTGCAGGCTGCCATTTTGTACTGGGCTCCTGCCTGCATTGGCAGCTTGGTCTTCCCTTGTCAATCTTCACCATTCATTACTTCCTGGGTGTAAGCGGGGCGTGCACCCATCATGGGAACTTTTTTTTTTTTTTTAAAAGCTTTGGCTATGGCACCACCCTCGGAGAGTGGCGTCATGCAGCGGCGGCCGTTATAGCGACCGACTCCTCCTCCAACTCAGTTCTGTTTCTCCCGCCATCGAGGCAGCACCTGTTCCATGTGTAGCGTCCATTTAAGTGCGTAGTGTCACGACTCCTGTTTTTCGTCACACTCGACACCGATCCGGTAAGACTGTTCCTTTTTCTATCTTTCGGCGACGGGTGTGTTTCCTACTGTGTTTTAGGCCTTGTTAGTTTTGCTTATGTCCGGTTCGGGAGCTGCTGCTCAAGACGACGCTGCCTTATGCATCGGTGCTCCTGTGGCCGGCATTTCTCCGTCTCGGACCGGCATGACGTTTGCCTTCATTGCCTGGGACCCAACCATGATATGGATTCCTGCGATGCCTGTTTCTCGATGGACCGGCGTGTCCTCGAAATCGCAGCGTTTAAGCTCGGCAAGGCCCCGCCGACCTTTGGGGGCAGCGTCGCTCTGGGATTCTCGGGCAAGGTCGTTGGCCTTCCGGGTCCCCTCCGGGCCTATAGTCGAGGAGGGTCTCCTCATCTTTTCTTGCCGAGGAGGAGGCCCCTTCTGCGGTGTTGGGGGAGCGTCGTAGTCCCTCCCGGGGCCGCGGCGCCGACACTGCCTCAGCAGTCACCTCCTTCGGAGGTGCAGGCTCCCCCCGTGTCGAGGCCCTCGGCTTTTGGGCCTGGCTCGGGTGGACCCTCGATGCCGCCTTTCGGTGCTGTTTTGGATCCCGGCACCGTTCGCGGTGCCGGTGATCGATGCGGCGTTGTTCCCGGCGCCATTTTGGATCCTGGTGCCGTTAGTGGCACCGGTGATCAGGGCGGCACCGTTGGCGGTGCCGCATTGGATCCTGGCGCTGTTCGCGGTGCCGGTGATCTTGGCGGCGCCGTTGGCAGTGCTGCTTTGGGCCTCGGCACTGTTCACGGCACCGATGGACATGGCGGCGCCGTCGGCGGTGCCGCCTCGCCTCCCGGCGCCGGCGCCGGCAGTCCATCCTCCAGGCAGTGCTGGGCCTGCTGGCGCCGTGGGGGGTTTGGAGTTGGGCCTGGCTGCTGCTGGCGTGGGGGGGCGAGCGGCGTCACCCTTGGTACCGGGGCCGTTTGCGGCACCATGGCCTTAGAGACCCCTGGGGTGGCCAGCATTGAGGTTCAGCTGGTCTCGTCCTCCTCGGAGGGTGATGACTCGGACATGGACCCATCCTGGCACCCCCACTCTTCGGGGTCTGGGTCCCCTGTGGATAGAGGTACCATGCGGTGCAGCGGGCCCCTTCCTCTGTCCCCCCTTCCGTCATCTCCTGGGTTCCCTGGCTGGGGTGGCCGGGAGCCCAGAGCGGGCGTGGGAGTGACGGAGGCTCCCTCTCTGGAGGGCGGTGACAGCCCCCCCAGGGTGCTGTTGTCCCCTCTAGGGACAGGGGGACGCTGTCATTGAGGAGGAGGGCCCTCACGGAGTCCGAGGGGTTGACGGGCAGGGGGTCTGCCACTCGGTCTTCTTTGGCCACCTCAGGGGGGGTGGCCAGGAGCCGTAGTGCAGAACCCCGCCCCTCCCTCCAGGGTTCTAGGGTGCCCTCTGGCGGCGTTCATGCGGACTGCCCTTCTGGATCCATGCAGTCCCGGCGTCGTCACAGGGGAGGTTCTCCCCCTGGGCTCTTCCAGGCTCCGCTTCCCCAGAGTTCCGTTCAGCGGCCTGGTCTGTTGTCCGGGATCCCTCCTACTAGGGCTCCGTTCCCCGGATTCCAGAGCCCTGGCAGAGAGCAGTTGCCTCCTCGGAGGTGCCCCTCTCCCATCTCTCTGCCTTCATCACCCCCGCTCCCAGGCATGTCGGTCCTACGGGTCCGTTATCCTGGGAGCAGTTCAGAGGTTCTGCGGTGGCCTTCCCTTCATATGTTAGATACATGCATGAGCGGGTCTTTCGACTCTCCCCACCGCCAAAGGAATCCTCTGGACATTCCAGCTCCCCATCATCCTCGTCTCCCTCCTCTGAGGGAGAGGAACCCCCTGCTCATCTTTCCTCCGATGCTGATTTCACAGAATATCAGCGTTTCCTCTAGAGGATGGTGAGGATCTTGGATTTCCTATGTTCGGAGAGACAATACCGAACGGAAGACGCGAGAATTCCTTGGTGAATTCAGTGCCCAGCATTTGGTGGTACCTTCCTGGCCTATCCCCTTCCAGGAGGCATCTATCCAGTCCTGGCAGTCCCCAGGCGCTTCTTCTCCAGCCCCGGCTGACTGTCAGCGTAGGTACTGTGCCCCCTCAGAGTCTCTAGGTTCCCTTCCCAACCCGCCCTCTGGTTTGGTCTACCTAGATACTCCTTCTGGGCGCCGCTGCCTGGCGCACGACCGCCCACCGGATCCGGACTCTCTCCAGTTCGACCGTTGGGGGCGAAGAGTGTTCTCTTCTGCTCATGCGAGTGCCTGTATTGCATCTCATCAGGATCACCACCCTGCCTACAACCGGCATTTGTAGTCGATGATGTCCCAACTATTGGCATCAATGCCTGACAAGGAGCAAACCAGACAAGCCGTTGCCCTCTCCATGGTAGGCCTGGAGCTGGCAAGACACCAAGCAAGGGCATCTTACGACGCCAATGAGGTGGCTTCCAGGCTTGCGGGGACAGCGATCTGCATCAGGCGGACGACATGGCTTCGTCTCTCTCTAGGTTGTCACCCCTGGCCCGGCGTAGGGTAATTCGCTCCGCCTTCTGGGGGACCCGTCTTTTCTCCTCTAGAACTAGGAGACTTTTACAGGGGCTCCCTCCGTCTCCTCGTCCTCGGGATGCACCTCCTAGGTCTTCTCCCACTTAGGCTTTCTGAATAAGCCAGAGTCTTCTCCTTCTGTTTCTCACCAGCAGAAGGCTGGGGGTCTTGTTCCCTCAGGGTATGGCCTCTTCCCCCCCCCGGGGGAAGAGGAGCTTGGTACTCACCCAGGAAGTAATGAATGGTGAATATTGACAAGGGAAGATATGAAAATTACATACCTACCGTAATTCTTGATATTCTCTTGTATCTTCACCATTCATTACTTACACCCTCCCACCATCCCCTCAGTGGCCTCTTCCTGTGGCTTCTCCACCTCCCGTCTCCTTCCTCTCTCTGCAAAAATATAAAAAAAAAATAATAAAAAGTAGGAAGAATTGCTCCAATTTTTCCCAAAAAAAAAAAAAAGTCTATATCTTTAGGGGGGGTTCTTATTTCTTCCAGAAAAATTATTTACTCTAAGATTCTTGGGCCATCGCGTGGAATTGCATTGGCGATCAAACTGCACAACTATCTCTTGCCATCCCTCAGGCGAGATACCTCTGGGGTTTTAGCCTGGCTCTGGCTATTCAGTTTTGATCCTGCAATCCCGTGCTCCAGCTATTCGCCTAGAATCGCCTTCCTCTATTTCTTGCCTTGCAGATGGAGGTATCGGGCATCGCCTATTTTTTTCAAAAAAAAAAAGGGAAAGCTGAGGAACTCTCTCGACTGCCAAAAAAAAAAAAGTCTATATCTTTAGGGAGTTCTTATTTCTTCCAGAAAAATTATTTACTCTAAGATTCTTGGGCCATCGCGTGGAATTGCATTGGCGATCAAACTGCACAACTATCTCTTGCCATCCCTCAGGCGAGATACCTCTGGGGTTTTAGCCTGGCTCTGGCTATTCAGTTTTGATCCTGCAATCCCGTGCTCCAGCTGTTACGCCCTAGAATCGCAACCCCCCCTTCTCTATTTCTTGCCTTGCAGAGCGGAGGTACGGGCACGTCTATTTTTTTTTTTCTAAAAAAAAAAAAAAAAAGGGAAAAGCTGAGGGAACTCTCTTCGACTGCCATAGGTATTCTTTGTATTTGAGGTCATGCTCCTAAGCCTGCAAGTGATTATCTGTAAAAAAACAAACAAAAAACAAAACAAAAAGGAAGATGCAAGGGCAGACAAAGCCCTTCTCGTGAGATTTTGATGATTGGTTTTTCCTTTCAAGTGTCCTCCTGGACAGTTTTACAGACAAGCAGTGCTGACCATGACCAATCCTAGCCAGCCTAAGCCTCTGGCCTGCCTTGGCAAGTCCGACTGAGTCCCACTTCTATACCTATAAACGCCTGAAAGGCTTAGATTTTCCATTTCTAAACCCCTGAGCAGCGCTCTCATGCTGCCTGGGTTTTATCCTTCCCTCCTCGGGTGTCCTCCAGTTAAAGGCCTTCTGCGGCCGAGGCAGTGGGGATCAAGAACAATGGCATGTTGAAGATGAGGACTATGCCCTCCTGAGTCTGTCTAGCGGGTTCGGTGAACCTTCTCTTCAGCTCTATCTCCGGGGATTCTTGCTTCCCTGTTAGTCGAGCCTTGAGCTATAAGCTAACTATGCTCGTTGGGCATTCTGGTCCCTTCAACATCCCATCTCTCTCTTCTCTTCTTCTTCTTCTTCCTCATTATCTTCCTTCTCTCTCCTCCTAGAGTCGCCTAGGTAAGGAGGCCCTGCAGTCCCTAGTTAGGGATACTCTTATCTCATCTGTCCTTCCTCCATCGGCTTATTCCTTTTTCAGTTCATTCTTCCTTACTTTGCTATCCCTTGGCTATCTTGCCTCGCTATCTCTATTCTCTGCTTTCACTTTTGCCTCTCCGGCTCACAGAACTGAGTTGGAGGAGGAGTCGGTCGCTACTAACGGCCACCCCTCGCTATAGCATGGCGTCACTCTAGAGGCGGTGCCGTTATGCTTTTAAAAGCTCCGTGGCGGGTAATAGCCTCCGGCCCGCAGGAAGTAATGAATGGTGAAGATACAGACAAGATCAAGAATTACGGTAGGTACGTAATTTTCATTTCTGGCCAAAAAGAAATCTGAAGCAGTCCCGACACAGCTCCACTGAGCTTGCTCACTCCCCCGCTCTCGCTCACTCATTCGATTTCTCCCAGCGCTGCAAGCTGGCCTTTTGTACTGGGCCCCTGCCTACGTTGCCACATTTTCTGCCCACAAAGAAATCCGCAGCAGTCACAATACAGATCTGTTGAGCTTGCTCACTGCCGCTCTGTCACTCACTCATTCTGTTTCTCTTGGTGCTGCAGGCTACGCTTGTGTACGAGGCTCCTGGCTGCATTGGCACCTTTGTCTGTCCACAAAGAAATCTGTAGCTGTCCTGACAGAGCTCCGTTGAGGTCGCTCAGTCTCCCTCTGTCACACGCTCATTCTGTATGTCCTGGCGCTGCAAGCAGCCCTTTTGTATGGTGCTCCTGCCTGCATTGGTGCCTTTTTCTGCCCATAAAGAAATCCACAGCAGTCCTGCTTGAGCTCTGTTGAGTTCACTCAGTCCCCCGTCTCACTCTCTCATACTGTTTCCCCCACCGCTGCAGGCTGGCCTTTTCTACTTGGCCCCTGCCTGCTTTGACACCTTTTTCTGCCCACAAAGAAATCTGCAGCAGCCCTGTCAACGCTCCGGAGAGTTCAATCACTCACCCTCCCTCACTTGCCCTCTCATTCTGTTTCTCCCAGTGCTGCAGGCTGCCGTTTTGTACTGGGCTCTTGCACTGGGGCCTTTTTCTGCCCACAAACAAATCCACAACAGTCTCGACAGAGCTCAGTTTAGCTTGGTCACTCCCCCCTCACACTTGTTCGATCTTAATCTGTCCCAAACAGTGATTTCCCATAGCGACCGTGCTATTCTCCAGCAGGAGTACAAAAACATATTTACACCGGATGTGAAAAATGACAGCTGTACTCTTCATAAGGAGGTGTGAAAAAAGTGCAACTGTTGAAAATGTGGTGTGAAAATATTACAGAAGTGCGAAGTTACAAGGGTGCGTGGAAACAGTTCATTGCACGCTTGTAACATGGTCATGTTATGGAGTTTCGTCACCAAATTTTCAACATAGGGCTTTTGGGACCTCTGCTCATGAACAGTGCCACTGTCATTTTCTTAATCTGTCCCAAACACTGATTTCCCACAGCGACCGCATTATTGTGTGCGTCAACTATGAAACCACATTTCAGTCAGGATGTGAAAAATGACAGCTGTACTGCTCATAAGAAGGTGTGAAAAAATGCCACTGTTGAAAATCTGGCATGACAATATTACAAATCTAGTGAAGTTACAAGGTGTGGGAAAGTGAAAGTGCACTAAACTTGTAATACAGTCATTGCTGGGCTATCATCACCAAATTTTCAACATAAGCATTTTAGGACCTCTGCTCATGAACAGTATCACTGTCATTTTCTTAATCTGTCCCGACAGTGATTTCCACAGCGACTGCTCTATTCTGTGCGGAAGTGCAAAAACACATTTTGCCACGATGGGAAAAATGACAGATGCACTGTTCATAAGTAGGTGTGGCAAAATGGCAATGTTGAAAATCTGGAGTGAAAATATATATTCACGAAGTTACGAGCATGTGTGCAAACTGTGCAACACTCGCTCGTAACACAGTCATTTTATGGAGTATCATTTGCAGATTTTCAACACAGCCAATTCAGGACCTCTACTCATGAAAAGTGTCACTGTCATTTTATTAATCTGTCCCAAACACTGATTTCCAACAGCAACCGCTCTATTCTGCGCCAGAAGTGTGAAAACACATTTCCGCCAGGATGTGAACAATGACAGCTGTACTGTTCACAAGGAGGTGTGAAAAAATGGCAATATTGAAAATCTGGCATGAAAATATTGCAAATTCATGAAGTTACAAACGTGGGTAGCAACTGCGCAGCGCACGCTTGTAAAACAGTCATTTTTCCAGCAAATTTGCAACATAGGCTTTTTGAGACCCACCTCATGAACACTGGCACTGTTGTTTACGTTAATCGGCCCCAAAGATGATTCTGCGAGTGACCGAGAAATCTCCTTTTTGGGGCGATTAGCGCCAATGACAGTTCAAGAATTCATGAGGAGGGGTCCAAAAACCCTATGTTGAAATTTGGTGAAAAAAGTCCCCAAAATGCCCGAGATATGTACTAAAGTTGAAAAAACACTATTTATTACGTTATACAGCTTACCGGCAATTCCTCAGTTCACGGTCAGATTTGAAGAGTGCAGACGTGTTCCCGGTCCACCGAAGATCGTTGTGCCAAGCTCTGGAGGTAAGTATGGTGTGATGGGGGGTGTGGGGAGGCAGGGTACATAGTGGGTTGGTGCAGGTTGCAGTTGGGTGCCAGGGACACTACGAGAAACCATTTCCTTTTTTGCAGGCAAAAAAAATTAAAATACTTCACTGGACCATTTTTCCCTTTACAGGGGCATGTGGCATGCTGGGATGGGCACCCAGCATGCCACCAATGGCTTTCTTTTGGGGGGCAGCAGTAGCCAACGGGGATTGGGCACCCCGTCGGCAGGAATAAAACCGGGGGGGGTGTTACAGAATGCCGACAGGAGTGAGAATCCCGTTGGCACCAGAAACAATGGGGCACCGAGGCTGATGGGGTTTGGGGACCCCGTTGGCACATAAACACGGTGGGAGGGTTATATTGTTTGTGAACATGGAGGCAACCTGCCGCCGTGTTCACAAACAATATCAGGGTTTTTACATCCCACCCTGCAATGACGGGTCGCGCCCTCATTGCAGCAGATGGCTGATGCTGCAATGACGAGGCGGCCCCTGCCTGCAGCTGCGAAATTGTCAGCAGTTGGTGCAAATATTCCAAACAAACTGTCACCAGCAGCCTGCAATGGCATTGGGGGAAGCAGGACGAGCCTTTGCAGGCTGTGGGGGCATTGGCCACAACAGTGCCTTGCCTCCACAGCTTGCTACTGAGAAAGCTGCCGCAATACGTTATTTGTGCTGTGCGCAATCAACATAAAAACGGTACATCTAATCTGCCCCATTTCCCATATTAAACCTCAGAGCCTACTGTTCATGCAGGGTAATAGCCTTCACTATCCACTCCCTTGTACCCCTCCCTACTACTATCAGCCTGAGTAACTATTATACCCTTCACTTTGTCACAGCCATTCTTGAAACCATTTATGGTTTTGGTGCCTGCCATCTCAGAAGGCAAACTATTCCACATTTCCACCACCATTTCTGGAAAATAAAATTTTCTAATATCCCTCTTGAACCTCCCTCCCATCAGTCTCTACTTGTGCCCCCATAACCTTGAACTGTTACTCATGCTAAATAGTTCTCCATTCACTTTGTATGTTCCTTACAGGAACGTGAAGGTCTCTATCATATCATTCCTTTCTTGTCTGGTCTCCAGTGAAGACATGTTCAGTGCCTTGAGCAGATCCTCATATGATGTGTCCTGTCAGCTCTGAATCATCCTGATCACCCTTTGTCTTTATCTTTCCTGAGGTGAGGTCTTCATAAGTTCAGAACTCTGAACAGTATACCCAGTGCAGCCTCACCAACGATCAATAAAGAGGCAGTAAACCTCTTTTCTTCTACTATCAGAACCCTTCTGGCACATCCTAGTATCCTATTTGCCTTACTAGAAGCCTCACTGTACTAGCTTGATTGTTTAAGGGAGTCACTAATGACGAATACTAGGTCCCTTTTCTCAGCTGTAGTGCTCAGCTCTACCCCTCCTATCCAGTACTCTGTCCTGGGGTTCTTGTCCCTAAGTGAATCACCTTGCACTTTTTGGCATTGAATTTCAACTGCCAAACCTTAGGCCACCTCCCTAATCTTTTCATGTCAGTCTGCAGTTTCCTACTTCCCCATCACTATCTACCCTCCCATGAGCTTGGTGTCATTTTCAAAGAGACACAGCCCCAGATTCATTCTCAAACGTTGTTAATGAGCATATTGAAGAGAACAAGAGTCAGGATAGATCCCTGTGGCATTCCACTCTTGACTTCCCTCTTTTCTGATTTGACACCATAATCACAACCCTCTGATGCCTCTCATTCAACTAAAGCTCCCTCACCACCATCAAAACATTGCTTATATTTTCCTTCAAATCCTGGGACCCCACCCCCTTGCACCGTGACCTAAGTCACTCTGATTGGTCCCCTATCTCATTGGTCTGCTCCACTGATTCCATGCTAACATATTTCAAAACAAAATTACTCTAAATATATATATATATATATATATATATATATATATATATATATATATATATTTTAGTTGTTTAACCAGGAGTAACACACTAAGCTGAAAGCTTTTTTAGGAGCAACCTGGGAGCACAGGGGAAGTTAAGTGACTTGCTCAGAGTCACACAGTATGCAAGTGGAAGCTGTTGGCTTCAAACCCAGGTCTGGTCTGGATGTCACCAGATTTGCAGCTCAGAGCCTTACACCACTTCGCTATACTGCCTCCCCTTTATGGGACTGCCATGCCACCCCCAGAGCAGGACATGAGAAAAGGTACACCACCTCCCCTAGATCATGGCTGACCTCATAGCTTACTTGCAGGTGCATGATTAGGCCTGGTCAAAAATAAAACGTAACCCATCCCCCATGGCTTCCAGAGCTATCATCATCTCCGCAGCACCTGTACCATGGCAATAAGTTGCCAAACGGGAGAATTTTACATCTAATTTCAGTACCAACATTGGTTACCTGTCTAAATTTTGATAGGCTGCCACAATCTCTTCTCTCCTCCCACTCCTTTGCTTGTCCTCAGAGTCAGTGAAACCCCTGTCTCTAACCTCTCCTTCATCACCATAGAGATGTAATTCCTTTTCATTACCTGTCTACTCTCCTCCCTCTACCCTTCCTCACCTCCTGCTCACTCCTGCCAGCCTGCATGATTGTCATCTCCTTCATTCCCACTATTGTTTTTTTCTCTCCAGTAACTCCATCCTCTATCCCCGACACACTTCCCGCCCTTAATCCTTCCAAGGGTAGGAGCCCAGATGGCTGGGATAGCAATCTCCTCCATCTGACTGCTTCTGCAATCTCCTCCCCATTGGATGACCTCCCTACCTCTCTTTCTGGTGTTCCTCCATCCCTGCTGACTGGAAGGCTGCCACTGTTACTCCTCCTCCTCCAAAGATGGTGACCCGTCAGTGCGAACAGCTACCGACTCATTTCTCTGTCCTCCAAATTACAGGAACAAATTATCTTGTTACAGCTCTCCCTTTCTGGACTCTCTCCTTTTTCACCCAATACAAGTCTGACTTCCGCAAAAATCACCCACCATCTGCTCAGGCTCACAAATCCATCCATAATGGTAAGGATCACAGCCTATTCACTTCTGCTATCTTCATCGATCTAGCCAAAGCATTCAACCCTGTCTACCACCCAATTATTAGCCAAACTCCAGGCTGCAGGCCTCTCTTATAGCCATCAGCTGTTCCACTCCTACCACAGGGTAGGTCCCAAGCAATCAAAAGTGGTGACCTCCTCTCTCCTTCCTGTTATCCACTTGGGTCCCATAAGGATCTGTGTTAAGCACACTTTTTCCATTTTCCTTAATGCTCTCCCTCCATGTGCTTGTCTGCATCCATTCACATGTACATGGATGACACGTCCTCTTCACAGCAGGCCCACAGACTCCAGCTGGACTTTGATCAAGTTCAGCCCTGACCACACACAAATCAGCTTTTCCTCAATGTCAAGAAGGCTGTCTCCATGTCCTTGGCACAAGGCACCAGACTCTCTAAGCCCTCCCTTCCTACTTTCCATAACCTGGATGGCTCCTGTGGAGGATGTCACCACCTTTAGTTATCTTGGTATCTGTTCAGACCAGCACCTAAACGTTTCTGAACAAGTGGATGCTATGGTCAAAAAGCTGCACTACAATTTGGTGCACTTACAGGAACTGTGACTGTATCCCACCTCCAGCATACCATGCTATTATCCAGAGAATGATCCTCTAATTCTTGACTATGGTGAGTTGGTCTCACAGCGTAGCTCCCTTCACTACCCTTGCCAGACTGGACACACTCTTCAACTATTTCTGCCATTACACCTCGATTATCCTTCTTGGACTCACCATTGTTCTATATATAAATTCTCTCCTTTTCTTTTCTTGCGGACAGACACCATGTCCACTGTGCCAGCATTGTGGGAAAATCCGGTTTGTTTCCCTACCCTCCTATCTCTCTGACTGCCCCGTTATAACCATACTTCAGAAGCTGAAATATTCAAACCCTAGCAGTCCCTTCAGTTTCCACAACCATAGGCAAAGTCACGTTCAGCTACCGGTGCCCTAAAATCTGGAACTCCCTCGCCCCAGCCATTCACCATCTCCTCCATGGATTCTTCAAACCACTTCAGTGGTCTCACCTCTCCCTCCTGCACTTGCTCTAGTTTTCCCTCTTGCTCTCTATTACTTGTTTCAGTTTAGGTACAGCTTAAATTTGGCACCTATGCTTCCACTGTAGAGCATTATGCACAAATGTTTATAGCTAATGTTGAAGTAAAAGCCTCTCCAGCCCCTTTGTGTATCAGTTGTGCAGAAGGAGCTCCCCTCCTAACTGTGAACTCCATCAAATACCTTGGGGTGACACTTGACCTGCAGTTGGACCTAGGGAGTTGCATCCTAAATGTCTGTAGAACTGTGAACTGTAAATTGGGTCTGGCCTATAGGGCCAAAAATAATCTGACACCTGCTGCTCGTCAGGCACTTGCTAGAGGTGTACTACTTCCTCCCTTAGCTATGGTCTCCACCAATTTGCCTGTACCTCCAAAGCTCTTCTTACTCAGTGGCACACAGCATTACATATCTGTTGCTTTACTGCCACCCCGTCTCACCCACCATTGAGCTTTAGATAAACAAGGTTGGCTTTCCCTGACCAATCACCTGAACTTTGGGCTGGGATTCTTCGTGGGCCAAGTGGTCAGAACTGGCACCCCCCCGGGGCTGGCACAGCGTCTGTCACCTCCGGACCCCTCCTCTTACCCACTCAGGTCCCAGGGTCCTGGGATGCTAAAAATACCCCTCACCCGAACCCTTATGGGGGTCAGGGACTTTGTTGCATATGCTCCTAGGCTCTGGAACTCCTTTCCTGATCATGTTCATTCCGCCCTCCCATCAGTGCTTCCGGAAGTCCCTGTGGGGCATCTGAAGCTGGCCTCAGCTTGTGAATGTCCCAAGCCTCCCTAGCCTTATTGTACTTGGAGCCCAACTATTCTGAGGACCTGCCAATGATCTTTTGGTCGTTTCTCATGATCCAATTGCTCTCCTTAGGCATCTGGCTGCTGTACTGTACTGCTAGACTATATATTTGTTGATTATATATGCTTTATCAATTTCTGTTCATAGCGGTTCTCCCATGCCTTACCGTTTTGTGACTCTATACATTTTGTTACTCTATGTACTAGCTTTACTTGCTATTATGTTCTGATGTATCTGTATTACCTGTTGTACTCTCCGGAAGTTCCTGAAAATAGGCATATAACTTGTGTAGTGTACCTACCCGGTTAACAAAAGCTAAATAAATAAAGAAATAAAACTGCTCTGTATTTGATCGACAGCATTGGTTTGTGGCTCCTGACTGTGCTGTTTATGCATTGTCAATTGTTTGCTTGTCACTCAAGTTCTCACATCTTGCGTGAATTATTCCCAATGTAATTTGTGGTTGTGTTCCACTCTGCTCCATGTATGTTATGTATTTTGAACTATTGTGCTACCTAAGACCCACTTGTAGAAGTTCCCCTTCCCCACGATGCATCTAGAAATGAGCTCCCAGCTTAGTATTCCTGGGTGGGGAGCACTAGACACCAAGGATCATTTTACTATAATAATTGGAGCCATTTAAACTGTGATCAGGGGTATAGAACCTTTACATGCCAAGGATAATTTTGGTATACTACTTGGTGACCACAGGTAGGGTCACAATATGCACCACTGTGTGCTCAAATTCATTTATTTATTGAAAAGTTTCACCAGGGAAGGTACACTGAACAACAAGTTGCTCATCTCCCGGTATGACCTGGGGGAGAGGGTGGTGGGAGTTACATAGTAACAATGAGTACACACAAAATACACAATATCACACAAAAACATAGGTTACAACTGAATTACACATTAGTATGGAAAGCAAATAATTACAAGGGTAGAGAAGTGAAAATCAGTCACAGTGAGCTTGTGGTGAAACACAGAGAGAGCATAATGTAACGAGTGAACAATGGCCTGCACTTTCACATGAGACTAAGAATAGCACAGGGTGGCAAGTGAAGTGAGTCAGCACGGGCATAAAACAGGATGTAAGACAAGAAAGGGGGGGAGCTAGGGGCAGGTGCAATTTACAGAGAGGAAATTATGAAGAGCTTGATTTAATGAACCAGGCGAGGAAGAAGATCAGATATGTGTAGATAGAGCATTCCACATTTTGAGGAGACGATAGGAGTGGGAGGCCTGTCCACTAGCAGTGGATCTCCAAGGAACAGACAGAGTTCTATGGTCATGGGCTCTTAGAAGTTGAGAGGGAGTGGGTGGCGGGGATTAGGGAATTTAAGTAGGGAGGGAGTGTGCCAAGCCAGTACTTAGAGATGAGATTTGCGCAATAATGCAGTCGCCTATTTGTTAGGGATGGGAAGGCTAAAGCTCAGTACAAGTGGCAGTATTGGGTAAGGTGAGGTACATCCAGAGCAAACTGACAGAATGAGTTGAAAAGAGTATCCAGGTTGGCTAAGGAGGTGGCAGGAGCAGAGCAATAAACAACATTGCAATAGTCGAAAACCGGGAGGATCATTTTTTGGATCAGTTTGCGTCTTGCCTGTGGCGGGAGGCAGGAGCAGTTTCTAAATAAGGTGCTGAGTTTGGGACGAAGCTTTTTTATTATGGCATCTACATGGGCCGAGAAGGTGAGATGTTTATCCAGCCAAATGCCCAGATACCTGAAAGACTCGGTAGTAATTACAGTTGCTCTGTCGAGGGTAGTGAGGGTAGGGGCAGAAGGGAGCCTTGACAGCTTCTGATGTGTGCCAAAAGTCATGGACACAGTTTTCTTGGCATTTAGAAAGAGTTGGCAGTTGAAACCAGCTCTAGGCATTGTTGAAATTACGTTTGGAGCCAGGAGGCTACATCCAAGGATGAGGGGCCGAGGAGAATAGAACCGCATCATCAGCATACATGTGTATAGAAGATGAGGACAGATGGATGGAAGATCATTCAGAAAGATAGAGAAGAGAATCAGGCCTAGTATGGACCCTTGGGACTCCGGAGTATATGGGTAGAGGAGGGAGATGTAGTTGAATATTTTTACAGACTCGTGACGGTCATATAGGTATGTGCTGAACCATTTAATGGCATGTTCAGACAGCCCAGATGATGACAAAAGGTGTGTGGGATCAGGGAGGGTGGGAAACCGTGTCAAAGCTTTGTGAGATCAATAACAATGGCAGTGGTTATGTGACTTAATCCATGCTCATTGGATCAGATCGTGATTCAAAGCAGCTAGGTAGCGGTAGAGTGATGTTTATGGAACCCAGATTGATATTGGGTGAAGAAATTTCTGTCTGAGAGAGCATGAGGATTAGTTAGTCAAGGACTAGATAGTCTTGTGTAACCCCCTTTAAATGCTGGTTCCAAAAGCTTTCCTGAGCTTGTTTAAGTGCTCCATGCTTGGTTGGTGTTCAGCGTTGTCATTTAAATGTTAGTAGCTATGAGCGCTTTTAAAGCCTCCGTATACTGTCTTTTTAAGGACTGCCTGTCTGCAGTCATAAGTAATTGAAATGGGAGGGGGGGCTGTGTGGTCCTATGCCCGAGTCCTGCCTGGGCTGCTGAGTAAGTGCTCCATTCTGCCATCGCTAGATGTGTCAAGGGAGTTCTCTGAAATGATGTAACTATTTGCTGAGGATAGCTTAGAGTGGCAATGATAATGTAGTTGTTCTAACCTGCTTCCTTTGCAGCAAAGACTGTTTTGATTATTTCCTCCATGTTAGTCCCGAACTGCCAACTTGGACCAATCAGTACCTCAGGACTCTCGTGGAGCTGTCTGACCAATAGAGGGACTGCTTGTAACTTTGGAAAAGGCATTATGAGGCTATGGCGCTTTCTTTCAGCCCACTGAGGGGCAGAGTAATTGACTGGCAGGTGGCGTCAGCTAATGAATCGAGTAGCACCCGAGCGGTAAGGAGGCCTCATGCCGCAGGCAGATTCACTGTGGTGAAGGAAGGGCTCTGAGCTTCTGGCCATTTTGAGTGTTCACGCGGGAAGCGTGTGAAAGGCCTGAGTCAGACGTTTTTGCCTTGTCAAGTGCTTCGAATTAAATCCGCCGGCATGCGGTTGGAGGAGGCTCTGTAGGGACACAGCTACTTATCAGGCTTTACCTGAAGGGGACTGAAGAATCTGCTGAATCGCGCTTGGTCCATTAGGATGGTTGGAGTGGCTGCTACTGCCCGAATTGGTCGTGAGTTCATTCGGGTCCTGAAAACCACTGCCTGGTATGGTACCCCTCTGTGTTTGCCATATACATGTGTGAGGAGGCTGGTGTAGCTCATGGTTCAGCCTCTGCAGTGGTGAAGAAAGGGTATTTGCTGGAGTCCTGAGTGTTGGATCAGGTAGCTGCCTGTTGCTTTGAAGCAGTGGCCAAGACTTTTCGGGTTATACTGCTGCCTGCATTAACTGGAGCTTCTGCTCATTCTGATCTGCTTAGGACAGAATGTCTATTTGTGGTCAGCCTCAACTAGCTGCTGCTAAGTGAGGGACTAAATAGGCTTGGGGTACCCAGGACAGTTAATATTAGGTTTAGCCTGCACAGAGCCCTATAGATAAGTACAGGATACAAGCCAATTTTGATTTCTAGCTTTGTTTGCCCCTCTTAAATAAATCGGATTGTTTGTTTTGTAACTACACCCTGGCTGGATTGTGTTTGTGAAGATATACTGTACAGTGAAAGTGTAATAGCGGTACTTACTTTTCAGGGGTCCCCCGGAGTGAGCTTGAGAGATCCAAGCTGGGGAAAGTGTGCTAGGAAAGTATTGTCGTTCCTCTGTGAGCCACTAGTGGGACAAAAGAGGGTTGTAGTAACCCAGAGGGCTGTGACCAAGTCAATCTTGACTGTCTTGTCTCGACTCTGGGTGGAGGCACCTGTCAACGGATCTGGGGCCCCTCACCCTGTCACAGGCAAGGCAGGCAGGGTAGCCCTATGGGAAGTCTCCATGCTACACTCTGTAGCCTGGCTTAACGCCAGAGGAGAGATATAGGTAGTCTCCCAGGGGAGGAGGAGTCGCCACACTTATGGAGAGGAGGACAATAGCATGATTCCACTCATGGGGAATTTCAGCCTAGTGAAACGAGAGACTGAAAAGAGTAGTGAGTGGGGAGCAATGGCAGAGGCAGACAAGTCGGTAACTTAACCATCCATCAGAGGAGCTACTTTTGCTCGGGTTTAGGGGCTTCAAGGCTGCCAGCATGTTAGTTCTCAGAATTTTAGAGAAGGAAAAGCTATGAGTGGGGCTGGAGGACTTCTAATGGGTGCTGAGGAATAACTGGTTAATAGCTGGGAGGGAGCCCAGCAGAGGTAGTTACTACGATAGTAAAGCATGAAGCTGAAAGCAGCAGCAATGCTAGGTGGCCAGCAGCCAGACAGTATTGTTTATTTGGAGGAGGGGTGGAGGAAGGGAGTCTGTGGGGAGAAAAGTGAGTGATTATCTTTCAGAATTTGGATGGGTTATTTTATTTGCTAGAAGTAGAGCTGAAGTAATCAGCCCCACAATGAGTAGCTTTTCTTAGCATTTGTTTCTGAGGAACTTTAGGCCTCATAGTCTTAAGGAGCTTTGTGGTTTTATGGAGCTCAAGCCGTACTCACGTGGCCCTTAGACAAGCAATGAGATCTGGGGAGATCAAGGGAGGTGGTTTCCATGGACAATGCACTCCGGCGAGTGGTGCATGTTGATTCCAGTGACTTCAAGGAATTGTTCTAAGCGAAGAAGAAGGTATATCTAGGTTACTGGCAAATAGATATGGCAGTGCCTCAATTATGTTAATAAATCATAAAGAAGTGGGTCAATGTTCAGGGATTTGTATGATTGGATTTGTAGAGTTTTATAGGTGACTTTGATTTGTGAATTTTGCGCACCAGGAAAGTTTTTCAATGGTTACTAGAAGCATCTGCTAGAGTACCGGAATTAATGACGCTTGGTGGGTGTGGAGTTGGCGGCCCACGATGAGGGGAGTGGTTTCCCTGTCTGTGATTTAGTCAGCCAGATCTTGATAATTTTAGTTAGGGGTTGGGATGATGTATAGCATTTAGCACTTCTTGCTGGGTATGGTAGTCTAATTTATGTTGAACTCTCCCATAATATATAATTCACCAGCAAAAGAGTGGCTAACTAAGGTGGTTATGAGTTCAGTAGCAACTACTGGGTTGTGAGCCAGGACAGCAGTAAGACACCTGCTACAACAAAGATAAGTTTGGAGAAGGGCGTTTAGATTTGCAACAGCAGAGCCTTGTAGCTTTTTGGTAGAGAGCACTCGAAAAGACGGAAGTGAAATGGATGGAAGAGGAGACATAGATGGCTACTCCTGGCCTCCCTCCTGCCGGTCCCAGCTCGAGCATTGTGAGGCTAGGAGAGTAAGAGATGAGTTGCTGATTTTTTATTTTAGCCAGGATTCAGAAATTATTATTATATCAGGGTTGAGCATAGCCTCCAGTGGCTGTAGCAAGTCCACTTTAGGGAGGAGACTACGCTTATTGATATGGTATTTTAAGGCCATTTGGAAGAGCTGAGAGATGTGGCTCAGTGCTGGCTGCAGGAGGATTGAGCTGGGCCAGGGTTGGGGCTTGCGTCACCAGCTGATATGTGTAGAGGGCAATAATAATATATTCAGCTTGGCGCTGTTGATCCAGGAGTGGTTGCATGCAGTCGTGAGTTTGTGGACTTTGTATTGTGCTAAAGGTTGACTAGAGCTAAGAAGTCAAGTATAAGAGTAACGATACAGGCAGCTGGACGAGAGAGGTAGGGGCGAGGTCAAGTGAGACCAGGATATGGTAATGGGAGAGAGGAGTTACCCTAATTTGTAGCTATGGGAGGGATATCATCTAATTTCAGAAGAGAGGATGCGGATTAGGTATGCGGGGAGTATACTGCGCTGTGAAGTGTAGGACAGCATCCTTGGTTAAATTGGGAGTATTGGTCACAGAGGACGAGGCTGAGTCAGAAGAAAAGCTGTAATTGGTTCCAGTAGGTCAGTGGAGCAGCAGGGGTTTTGGGAGAGCCAGTGAGGAGCAGGAACAGTAGGAGGAAGGCAGTATATACATGTATTTAAAGGAGGCCTGGTAGGGTGGGGAGGGAGAAAATCACAGCAGAAGAATATGGAGCAGGCTGAACTGGAACCCCAAATGTGGTAAGGCGACTAACTGGTGAGCCGTGCTATTTCAGCTGACCAATCAGATTCCAGGAGCAAAAGTGAGCCGTAGCCAATCGTGAGGCACCGCCAGTGCGCGCCAGCTAAATCGTGAATACCTGGGAGTTGATCCGGGGACTAGTTCCAGGAGGGCGGCAGAGCTGTAGTGTCCCTCAGCAGTGGCTTTTTGGCGAGGCAATTGCCTTTCAGATTTGAATTGCCACCGGGGCTCTCGTGATCTGGGGAGTTGATCTGGGGCTAGTTCCAGGAGGGGCAGGAGCTGTAGGTCCCGGCCAGCAGCGGCAGCTGAGGAGGTGCCGCCTTTTCGGATTTTAAAGCACTGCTTGGGGCTTATGGCAGATCAGGGGGCCCATATGTTTTGAGTACCTTGTACAGGAACTGATGTGAAATCCTGTCAAACTTTTTTCCTGGCCTATTCCAAGAATATAACTTGCAAATTCTTGTTCTCAGCTTTCTGGAATTTTTCCCAAAGCACAATTAAGTTGCCATACTGGCTTTTGTTTGGTATAGCACAGGTTTGATAAGGGCTGATTACTTTGTTAGCAATGGACTTTAGTATAATAGAATTTTACTTAAAATCTTTAAGTCAATGTTCAAGAGGCTTTGAGGCCTCCAGTTATGTAGTACTTCTTTCTCCCCTTTTTTATACAGTAAAATTAAAGTGGCTACGTTTATTGACTTTGCTAAACTACCTTCTTGTACAATGTTATTTAAAACTATTTCCAGTGCTGGGGCAAGTTCTTCACTAAAGAATTTATAAAACTCTGCTCCCATATCATTGGTCCCTGGGGACAAGTTGTTTTTAAGCCAATTTATGGCACTTTTTACTTATTCCACTAAAATGGGAATGTCCAGGAATGTTTTGTCCTCCACTGAGATTTAAAACAGATCCTCCAACATATCACAACATATCAGCTCCTTTAGATGTATATCTACCTGTTCAAGTATACCTTTTGGGAAGGTAGTCATTTGTCCTGTTTGAGTTTTAAGTCCAGAGATTATTCTATGGTCCAGCCTGTCACTACAACCTTTAAAAGGATCCAAGTTAGCTCAAAATCAAAGTTCCTGTTCTAAATATTTTGTCCTGTCATACTGCATTTTAAAAATCTCTTTTTTTATATCTGCAAATCGAGACCCATAGTCTCATTGTAAAGTTTCAGTCAGAGAAATGAGTTTCTGTAATTCTGCCCTAAGTGTATGGTAGGATAGATAATTCCCTGTTGCCACATCTGTAGTGTGCTTCTGGAAAAAATCTTTCCACAAAGATTTTGTGTCCTCCCACCAGGTGGCACCATCTTCATAAGCTTCTGCCACAGATAACCTAGCCAGCCAGTCTCCTTTCAAGCGGTTCTTATAGCTTCACTGCATAACACAGAGTTATTCAATCTCCAGGTATTTTCTATACCCCAGTGTGTCTTTCCAGCTAATACTGAGAATGAGTGAACTAAGGTCTAAAAACTCCCAGGTCGCAGTCCTTACTTTGCAACAAACAAAATTGCTGCGATAAAATAAAGTCTGTCCTAGTAGACAGTTGCCCCTCTAGGAAAAGCTTGCCTATAGGAGTCTAACAATTTAGCAGTTAAGGATGTTATTTAGAACTATGGCATCACAAAAGAGCTTGTCTGTTTTTAAACCCTCGTTGGATTTACTCTATTTCACAGTTGACATCATCAGCCCAGATTAATAACCTGGATGTAAATTAAAGAGGCTGGATTTGCCTTAACTTTGCTCTAGGGGCCTTTGTTTGAGGGGTGTAGATAGTAGTAATCCTAAACCTTTCAGAGAAACAGAGAACTCTAACATAAGAGCTCTACCAGGCTCTATATCCACTAGTCTAGAAACTTGGATATTTGAGTTATTCAGTAAAATCCCTACCCCATCACAGGGTTCTTGGCCTATTGACCAGAAAGCAGGGTCTCATATCCAGAGTTTAGTGGCTTGCTGAAGTTCTATGCTAGTTTTAATCCTGGTATGCTGTATACAAAAAATTTTACATTTCTCTTGTACCAAAGAATTTAACAACGTGACCATTCTTGCATGACTTTTTATACTATTAACATTAATGGTCAGGGTGGTAAGCATGCTCATAAGTGCTGTAAATCACAAGAAAAAAAGAAAAACACCCAAAACTTGAAGGAGTTTTACCACACCTACTTTGCCTTGTCCATTGGGATATATGTACACTATCCCCCCCACACACACACACACACACTTCAGTGTCAGAGGTAATGTCTGTAATGGCCAAAGTCACAGAGGAAGAGTTCGACATTTCACCCCCAGAATCATCTTCTGATTTATCTGTAACCAAAAAGGAGTATTTATTTCCCTACTTCCATGACTGTGTTGAACTCCCTCCATACCTGAGGTCATCAGAGTCTTTCTTCAAAGCCTTCCCTGCTCTAATCCTTTTCTTGGCCAACACTTTTCGGAATTTAGTCTCCTGACTTGGGAAAGGGGGCATGTTCTGATCTACTGAATCACCTGGGACTATTTCCACTGAGCCTTATCTTATGGGGGTCCCTTCTGTCTGATCCACTGAAATTTCATGTCCTTTATCAGACTGGGAGTTCCCACTCTCCTTTGCAAGGGGGTTTTCCTGTGCAGGGGTAGGGGTCTGAGGATTAGGATCTGGCCTGCTTGCTGCTTTCTGTGCTTGTAACTGTGCTGTGCAATATTAATTAACCTGGATTGTGAAAGACTATCTTCCCTATTATGGGAGACCCATGAGCATTTGCCATACCCATGTCCTGTGTTCTCACAAGATTACACTTAAAGAGATTCACACAAGCTGAAGACAGGTGTCCATATTGTAAACAATGACTGCACCTCAGTGTGTCACACGCTGAGCTGAAGTGCATATGAGAACAACATTTAAAACAAGATTTGGGCTGGCCCATGTAAAATAAAACAACCCTATCCTTGCCTAAAAATAAGGTACTGGGCAAGTGCACAGGCCCATTGTGTGTTGAGTAAAGCTTCACCTTAATTCTCCAGCCCCCATTCTAAATCTGTTTGCTATCTAATATGGGGGCTGGTTTGTCCAATACGTCACATCGCTGTTTGAGCAAGAAAAGGATATCCTCTACAAGGGCTTCCTCATTCTGAAACACAACTGTAATGAGTTGAACCACTAGTTTCATCAGAGGGATGGCCATGTGGGGATCCATAAAGGGTTGTTCTTAACCTTCTGATATTGTGCCCAGAATCTGTCTGGGCTAGATACAGTTTTAAAACTGACATCATAGTTGCCATTATCTAAATGAAATAGGGCAAATATTTCAGAGGAAAGAAAATGCATAACCCTTCAAAAGCTGCCTAGCCACATATAACCTGTCAGGGGATTTTCCATTTCACCCTTAAAATCAACCTGACAGCATATTTCCTTGGGGCAGGTTCCCCCTTATTCTGGAATAAATTGGAGAGTTTAAACATTGGATTCAAAAGTTATGTTTTTGAGTGGTCTTGCAATATTTATTCTGATGGACCCATCCTATGTATACTTTCAAACTGGGCATTACTAAAAGTTAGCACTCATCAGTGCTGTAGTTTGTTCAAGTTCTAGCACATTGGGGACCTTTGTAAGAGTGTCAGTACCAGTGTCGTGGAGCTCTGAAGATGGACTTGAGACTGCAGATGTAGAGGCAGTTTGTGAACCATGGGTTTGCTTTCCAAATCTCTCTACATCCTCATCGCTGGGATCAGGTAGCCATTGTCCATTGTATGTTTGTAGCCAACCCGCATTTTGCAATGCTCTAGCTGGTGATCAGAATGTCTCAAGATCCATTTGGTCAAAATGTACTTTTATCAAGTTGTCAGGTGGGTTGTTTTGTTCCATGACTGCCATACTGTTTTCAGTCAATTAACAGCGGCGTTATGCAGGGCAGAGGTAGCTCTCATAGAAGACTCCACAACTTTAATAAATTTTGTTTCTCTGCCAACATTTGGAGGATGTGCTGTACCCAAGCTCTGACCTTTATGCAGATTTGCAGGATTTGGGCTCTTTTCTCACTTTCCTTTCTTTCAGCACACAGCATGCTGCTGATTAGAGCTGCTAGCTGGTAGCAAGATATTCTTGTCAGATGCAACCCCACTTTCAGCAGCATCCTTCACAATAACCATGTCACCGTCTGCTGTTTGAATCTGAGTCAGAGGGGCTTGCAGTTTCTTTGACATTGTGCAGAGCTGTCAATTCCGCTTGCAAATATTCCCTCTATTTCTTATATCCCCCTTCTTTTTCTGTGTTTTCTTTCAACTTTTTCTCTTTCTCATTAATCATTTTTTCCTCATGCTCATTTATTAAAAGTACCTCATCATTCTCCTGTAACTTCTCTTGCTTAGACCACTCCATTTCAGAATCAAAATAACATACTGGGGCTTCATCATCCAAGTCAAATTGCAGTTTCTTTTCAGCCTTTAGCGTCACAGGGGCAGGGGAGGAGGCCAGCTCCTCTGCCTCTCTAGTAAGTGTTCTTCCTCCTCCTGGATCCACAGGGGCAGCCATTTTGCCAAAGACCAGGATGACAAGTATTCCTCTAGAGGTCAGCGGGAATTTCCCAGTGTCCTAGCCAAATTTCCCCATTCACTGAAATACCACAAACAGCTTAATCTGGTTCAGTTTCAGTTGATTACCATCTGTATCCCACCCAGGGTCCCCTGAAAAGAGACTTCTTTTCTCAGTGCGAACACCGTCAACAAAATTCAATAAATAAATAAATACTGTAGCCCACAAACCCCTATGCTGGTTGCAGTGGCTCAATAGAAGAACTCATGATTTGCACAATATCTTGGACCATACAGATCTAAGGTGGCCACTTTCCATGAACTTCAAGCATGATGGGACTTGCCTAAGTTAGACTTTTGGAGATATCTCCAAATGCAAGCTGCAGTGCAGGCATACCTCCGTGCATTACCACAATTTCCCCAAGGAATTTAACTGAACAATGGCTCTTCATCTAATAAAGTACAGCTAGCAGCATTTATGCTGCACTCAGAGACAAAATAATTTCTAGTCTGAAGATTCCAAGGCCAACTGGAGAGGGCATTGGGTTTCAGAATTCCCATCAGCAATGGAGGGATTGCTGGAAATTGGCATACCTTGCTTTCCTGAAGTGAGAGGTAGCATGATACAAAACAAAATCATGCACTCTTGAAACAACACCCTGTAGTTTTGTATACTGCCAGACTCCTCAAAAATATTTTTTCAATTGTTTAACCAGGAGGCACATTAAGCTGAAAGCTTGTTTATAGGTGCAACTTGGGAGCACAGGGAAGTTAAGTGACTTGCTCAGAATCACACAGTATGCAAGTGGAGGCTGTGAGTTTCAAACCCAAGTCTCCAGATTTGCAGCTCAGATCCTTAAACCACTGCACTATACTGCTTCCCTGTATTCTATGCTGCAGATGTCAAACCCACAGGGGGATCTATGTTATATTCTATGTGAATGCCCCTTAATTCAACCCTTTTGGCAAGCAACTGGTGGTTTAAGTAATAAAGTTCTCCATAAATAGGTAACAACGTCACCTACACTAATGTTTTTGGGTATGACAAAAGATGCTCCCAGCCTGATGCTTGATGTCCTCGGAGTGTAAACTGCTTGCACTATTGAATGTGCAAGTCAAAAGACTTCTTCTGAGCAGATGGCACATGACCAAAACTCCTACGATCTCAAAGATACTAAACTCCTTATCAGCAGTAACCACTTTAGACCGCATGACACATGTGGTGACAGACACCCTCTCATCTTACTACTGTTACTGGAATCCATTTTTAGCATACACCAAACCCAAGACTGGTACTGAGTGACTAAGCCCCCCCCCGCAAAATACCTTTAACTTCCCTACCACTAAGTCAATGTCCAAGAACTAAAACTGACCACAAAACAGAGATGTATTCCTCTATAAGCATTTAAGCATGCCTTACATTGTGTGTTTTAGGTTCTGTGTGGTTGTATGTTCTATTTTTATGGGAGAGATGCAGTAATCATCTACAAGGTACATTTTCTTCTTGTAATTGACATGTCACTGTCAGGAGGTCTAAACTCACTTTCAGGTTTTGGCAATATTGGGAATGCAAGTAATCACAAACACGTTGCATAAGAGTAATAAACTTGTTTATTATTACAAAAAAGGATAAAATTACAGTTACCCTAAGCAGTTCTTACCAATACGAACCGGGAGCCAGTGGTAAGCATTCCCTATATCTCAAGGTTTCTTTGTGTCTCTTGGGATCTCTGAGGTACAAGACTGGTGTATCACATTATATACCTATGATAATTACTATGGTTACTGTACGATAGAAACATTTCTAGTTACAGAGATGAGCCCTATTGGCTAAATTAGAGGTGGCTCCACAGTCCAAGATAACATTATACAATTTTGTAGTAGTCATCAGTTTGTGGACAAAAGAATTCTTATACAGAGTCTTATATAACTCAGTGTAGTAGTACAAATCACCAAAAGGTGGCAATGCCGACTACATATCATTATTATTCCAAGGACGCAAGTGTCCTGGCATCTTACAAGAAAGAAATACACAGAAAATGCATAGCAGAATATATGTATTAGCAAGCAAAGTGTATTACAATAATGTGCATTCATATCCTGACATTTACTCTTGTACGGTAAATGCCTTCGCCCTATATGTTAGTATAACATATGTCTAAGCACTAGCTGTCTACAGTGTACCTCTGGGGGTACCAATCAGGTGCAGGAACCTTGTGTAACATCACCTTCAAGCCAAACCAACCTCACAATATGGCAGGTTCTCTTTGCATCAAGATATGTTATGGATCTCATACATAAATGTACTGTATGCAGGTATAGACTGTTTTATCTGTATCTGCCCTATTGGTTTGTTAATGGTTGTTTGTTTCCATTTGTGGAGTGTTAAAACCAATAAAACCTTATCTGGAAAAAAAAACTGTATATTTTGAGTCAGGCCCTACCACATATATATATTTTATATAACAGTGGAGCGTCAGGACATTCATTTTTTCATGCAGTTGACTAAGTCACTGTCTCGGCTTTAGAAATAATAATACATTTTAAAGAATTTATTGTAAGAGGACATTAGTGACATAAAAATATCTTTATTTTACATGTGCTCTTGCAAGCCATCTTGGGATGCATCGCAACAAATAGTGCTGTTACACATACAGTATATGCTACTGTTCCGTAGCTTTCAATTGGTCAGTATGGAAAGTTTTACTGGACATCAGCCCCAGACCCACAGACATGCCTTACCATACACATATACACCTTTACTCTCAAATGGTTCTGACTGTGATATTCTTTTTTTAGACCAGAATATAATTTGTATTTCTATAACTCCTCTCAAAGAGTAAATGTATGACAGCAGCTACAAAATATAATTTGAATTTCTGTAGCTTCTCTTATACATTTACTGTTCAACTATCAGCCAAAGAAATATTTGTTTGCATTATTATGTAAGAAGTATTGTTTGCAGTAAAATTCATTTAATAGCAAAACTTTGTTCCTAAACAAATCTTCCTAAATAGATTTAATATGGAATACAAATGTTTATTCTTAAGATACTAGCTATACAGAAAAGTACAAAAAATGACAATTATGAAAACATCAATGAATTGTTCAAGAAGTAGACTTGTTTTGACTAAATGAATTGCATGTAAGTTATTACATGAATTATGTAACAGATTTACTTCATATCTATATTTTTGCATTGCAGTCAAGTTTCAAGAAAATCCCTGAAGCGCAAGCTACTGCAGTTGGAGTGTCATTTCACATGGGGTTTGAAAAAAGAAGATATTGATGTTGAAGATTTTGAAGAAAGGATCCATGATTCAATAAAATTTCACCAACTGAAATGCAAATCCTACTCTTACAACCAGCTGGCATATGCAAACTATTTGCAAGGCAATGATGAAGACACTTATATATTTGCAGAAGCGGAAGAGATAATGAAAAGATCATGCACATGAAACAGAAAAATGGAGTGTTGTTACTTATGGCAACTTTGCATGGGTGTACTACCACATGGGTAATATGGTTGAAGCTCAAAAGTACCTTGAAAAGTTACAAAATATTTGCAAAAAGCTTAAGCAGTACTTCTTCCTCTTCTTATACAGTTGATCTTCCTGAAGTATATGGGGAAAAAGGTTGGAGTCTGTTGAAATTCTGTGGGAAACATTATGAAAAAGCAAAGGAGTGTTTTGAAAAAGCTCTGCAGATGGAGCCTGATCACCCTGAATGGAATTCTGGATATGCAATTGCTTTGTACCGTCTTGAATCTCAAACAAATACAGAACCTGATATTGAAAATAGTAAATCCTTGAAACAGTTGAGACGTGCATTAAAACTCAACCCAGAAGACACAGTGATCATGGCATTACTTGGTTTGAGACTTCAGGATTTTCAGCAAGACCAGGAAGCCTTCAAGTACATTGAGGAAGCATTGCTGACATCTGCAGATGTTCCACAAGTTACTCGCTATGTAGCCAAGTTTCTAAGAAGACAGGGGTCTATGGACAAAGCTTTGCAGTTGCTGAAACAAGCACTGGCAAGAGCACCAAAGTCTACATTTCTCCACCACCAGGTTGGTCTTTGCTACAGAAAAAAGCTATATAACTTAAAAAACAGTGCACATCGCCGACAGAACTCCTCTGGACAGATAGCTGAATTATTAAGATGCTGCATTTATCATTTTGAAATATCTGTGGAATTGAAGCCCAAATTTCAGTTTGCACTACTCGATCTGGCAGTCATGTATGCAGAAGCCCATGAGTATAAAAAAGCAGAAGAACATTTTGAAAAATATCGGAAGATGGACAATCTTAAAGCTGAAGACTGGCAGCATTTTCACCTTCAATATGGAAAGTTTCAATTGTTTCACACAAAAAATCAGAATCAAATGCCATTAAGCATTTCAAAGAAGGTTTTAAAATTAAAAATCAATCATATGTCAGGGACCTTTGTTGCACAAATCTGAAAAAGGTTGCTGAAAGAAAACTAGCCAGAAATCCAAATGATAGTACAGCATTTGGGATTCTTGGATTCCTTCATCATCTGAATGGAGAAAAGCCACAAGCAATTGAATGTTATGAAAGGGCCATGCAGTTTGATCCTGACAATGAAGAATATCTAAGTGCACTTTGTGAACTACGCCTCTCAATCTAGGAAAAGGAAAGTACTAGTGCTGTGTGGAATTTTTAAATTCCAGCAGAACAAATTGTTGCAGAATTTTTGAAATTCTACTGAAATGGAATAGCAAAATTCTGCAGCAGAAAATTGCAGATTGAGTTTTTCCACAACATGGTTGTGTAATTTTATATTGTGGATCTCAATATTTGCCATGAAAATGGCTATAGAATGATTTTCCATGGAAACAACACTGTTCCACAGAATACTATTCATGAATCTCAACAGTTTCTGCAGAAATGGTTGTGGAATGATTTTCTGCTGAAAAAATACTGTTCCACAGAATATTATTCCATGGATTGCAGCAGGCAGAATTCTGAAAAAAAACAAACAAACAAAAAAACAAGTGAAATTCCAGTGGAAATTCTACCAGTGGAATGTTCATTCCGTGCTAATTTTGCCAGTGCAACTCTACCTTACACACAACACTAGAAAGTATAGATTTGTTTCCAGTGCTACAATTTTTTTTTGTAAGTATGCCAACTATAATGCCCACATCTAATTATTTGCCCTCCTGGTTAATCTGTTTCTACCAGCACTTATATACCTCCCTCCTCCCTTTCCTCCCTGTCATTAGGCTTTACCCCCTCCTGTCCCCCTCCCTGGCTTTCCTTGCCCTTAGTGTATGTGACCCTTTCCTTCACCTCTGGACTACCTTCTATCACCCCTGCCTATAGCCACTCACTTCTTGTACCCCAACAAGGACCTCTGGGCTGCTTCAATCTCTCCACTCCCTTTCCTCTGATCACCTACTGTTCTCAATGGTCCCCTTTTCTTCACTGACCCACTCCCCCACCTAATTCCCCATCCCCCTTTTTATCTCTCCTGTGTCCCTCATGTTATGCTCATTACTCCTTAACAGCATTATACCTGATAATACATTTTGTTATGTTTTCTTGTTACTTTAACCCCAGCCTGCATATTGTACACTGTATTAATCTCGATAGATGCTATGTGATAAGCATTGACTGTATTCTATGTTTACAACTAGTAGTTCTACTCAACTTCTGTTTTGCAACTTGTCAACCATTACACTGTTTTGTATTCTGTTTTCCAACATGGGACCTTTCTAAATGAGCTTTCAGCTCAGAGGTCTTAATCCAAGACACCAATAAGTAAATAAATAAATTAATTGCCAGTAGAAGGATTACAGCAGTCAATTGAGTTATCGCTACATATATATATATATATATATATAGCTAAACTTAGGTTGTGGCAAAAGTCTAAAATATGAAACTATAGATGGTTGGAGACAATTCATGTGGTTATTATCCACTGATTAGCATTTGGCTATGTAATTTATTGCCCAGTCTTTGCTTACTTGTTTATGGGGCCACATCACAGCAATGGGCATACATTAAGGAGACCCCTTGACTATGCTTTGTCAATGGCATTTTTCACTATAAATCCAAATATACGCTATGTTTTGGGGGTAGCAGAAATGAAGATGCAGTATGGGGGCAGGGAGGCCTAGTGTGTCTCTAAAGTGAACTCTAATTAGAATTCCTTGTTTAGGCCACTGTGGATACCTCAGAGAAATCTGCAGTAGCCTGAGAAGAGAATGATTAATACTTTTCTATACATGTTAAAGCTAAATGTATTGTTTTGAACAGTTTATAGTGCCCTCCAACTGGAAAATCATTTGCATGACTCTGAAGGTCCTCTGTCAACCTTTGGGACTTTTCAGAATAAACTAACCTATGTATGGATCCATCATGCCCCAGAGAGACCCTTCTGTAATCAAATACATATATCAGCTATAGCATGCATTGAGCTCACCCTCGTTAAAAAGTTCTGTGGCAACAATGTTTGTGAATCAAAGGTACATTCGACTGCATGATGCAGCAGCTAGTTTTGGACTTTAAAAATGGAAATATATGCATTAGAAATTGAATCTAGCCTTCCTGAATTGATTCCAGCTCATTTCTCAGCTAAACTACATGGGAATTCTATTATCCTCTGCCCCTGCCTTTGCAACATCCATTATTATAATGCAAATCCTACTACTAGAAACATTTCAGATGGAAATACATTGTTATAATAGTATTAGAGACTACTGAGTATCAAATACATACATTCTTGAGGCAGTGTGGTCTTAGGGGTAGAGCACTGATTTGTGAGCAAGGAGACCAGAGATTCAAATTTCAGTTGTGCAAATACCATGTGACCTTCAGCAAATACAGCAACTTAACCTCCCTTCACTCCAGACTAACTAGCTGGGGAAATGGGATGAATTACTAGATCACTACTAAGATATTACATCCCAGCTCATATATATCCTGGGTAAATAAACGGTAACAAAAAAAAAATATGTAACTACAGCAATGTGTTCTATCTGTGAGTTAAGTGTAGGTACCTTGGATTCCATCCACATGCTACATCAGCCGTCATATAAGGCCAATAGGGTATTTATTTATTTATTTCATTTTTGTTGATAGGGTAAGTGCACTAGACAAATTCTGCCTATTTTCAAGCATGGCCCGGGGGAGGAGGATACAGATGAATGCCAATTGACCTTGAACCAGATTAAGCTGTTGGTGGTATTTTTAGTAAACCCAGAGTACCCTGAGTACTCTAGCAACATACATTGAAATTGCTCATATAATGCAGGTAGTTAAAACTTTATTATTATACAGGAAATGCATGTCATTTTGACTTTGCAGTCTAGTTTACAAGACAGATCTGTGTTTAAATATCTACTGCACAAATCTTCTTCTGTATTTTGTGTTCTGCTTTTATTGTGTACGGCACCCAGAGCCTCTGGATTGGGCATCTTAGAAAGTTGCCTTGCTTTGTCTAAAGTTTCAGTATATAGAACATTAAAGCTTAAAACTATGAGATTGCATACAAAATGAATGACATGTTGTTAAAAGCACAGGGGACTTAATAATAAATATACTCCCAGTTAGCATGTATACAGTGTTTGCAGTAACATTCAAACATCCTCTAAATTAGTTAAATACACTGATAGGTGAAAGGTAACAGTCCCTTAATTGCTTAAAAAGCTTGGTGATCAGATATTGCACAGATATATGTGCAAAGACTTATCAAATACTATGCAGTATGTGTGAAAGTCTCCTCATACATGTATAAATTGTGGAATTTATCAAGTGTAATTAATAAACTAACAAAATGTGGTTAACCTTTGTTAATGCATGGATTTGCATACACACAAATCATCTGTTGTGCATGACTGTAACATTGCTATGCACAGTTCAAAGCTCATAAAACATTTTTGTATATGGTTATGATGTCACAATCAAATACAACAAGTTTTCTATTTTTAGCACAGTGCATTCCCCACCAACCCAAACAGCAAAATTGCCTTTCTTAACAAAAAACAACAACAACAACAAAACCTACATCCAGCTGCTGGAAACAACCCAACTAGTGCTAATAATATTCATATTTTGTTTTTATTTGGAAATGTACTTTTCAGAATCATTCCCACACTGCCCAGCAGTTCTTAGTAATGAAGCTGTTCCATTTCAATGATTATTGTGCTGACGAAAATGTATTTATTCAGTTAGTATCACCGGCCATTGCAGGAGGATGTAAAAAAAACATAATTACATCTTTTAATACAAAACATAGCATAAATTAATAGTTTTAGTACCTGGTGGATGACACTAAGCTGCAGGGGCAGGGGGTTAAAATAATCAAAATGTTTAAAATTTGACACTACATAGTATTTAGCTTTGCTGTTGAAGTGCATAAGATGTCATCTCAACCCCGCAGTGGAAACAAAGGCTTGTTGCACGTGGTTGCCCATACATTATTCTGTAGATATGGTATTTAAATGCTCTATTGTAAATCACACTGTATTTTACAGATGCTAAACATGTTATAAATTAATATTAATAAGATTTCACTTGCAGAAATATGTGCAATGGATCCATAATGTATTCAATAAACTGACTGCACACAAATGGCATCATATGTTGGATCATTTCTAAATGTGAACAATATAAAATAATACCTTGTGTTATAACAGCAAAAGTTGTTTTTTTTTTAATTAATGGTATTTCTAGCTTCAGTATTTACTGTTTGATGCTGATTCCTGGTTATATAAAATATGTACAAGATACCACCACTAAACAGTATTGCAAAGCTAGTGCAGCAGCATAGACCCTTGCCAGAAATGCCATGCTGAAGGTATTGTGGGTATAAACATGGTCAATATCAGCATGTACAATCTCTCTTGAGCATTTGGTGACTGCCAGTGTGTCATTATTTATTTATTTATTCAATTTATTTCAAAAGTTTCACCAGGAAAGACATACTGAGCTGGTAACAGTTCATTTCCAGACGTGTGAGGGAGGGGACGAGGAACATCATGTGCAGTAATTACAAGATTATGCAGAAAGACAGAACGCAATTTAAATTAAAAATAATACAATCAGATTATCATGTGCACAGGTATGAAGGAAACATATTGCCAGGTCAAAAATCTAGTAAAGGGGAAGGAAGAGCGACAGGAGGAGAAAAAGTAATGAAGAGACTTTAAGGAGAAAGCTGAAGAGGCAGAGTGAACAGACAAGGGAACTCAGGTCCAAAGTTTAGGAAAGCAATATGAGAAAGCAGATTAACCAGCTCTAGGTTTCCTAGAAGGAATAGTGAGGGATAGGGAAGCAACATTAAATATAGCATGAAGCTGAGTGAGAGGATAAGAAAGAAGCAAAGTAGGAATGAAGGGAGCCAAACCAGAATTTAGATATAAATGAGGCACAGTGGGAAAGGCACCTGGCATCAAGAGACAGGATTGAAAGAGCAGAGTAGATTGAACAGTAGTGAATACATGGGGAATAGTCTAAAGCAAAACAACAAAGATAGTTGAAAAGCGTGTCCAGTCTGGCAAGGGAGGATTTAGGAGCACTACTGTAGACTATGTCACCGTAATCAATAATAGGGAGGATCCTCTTTAAACCAGTCTCACAGTGGATAGGAAGTGGGATACTCACACTGTCAGGGTACAGTGCATCAAACTTGGAATGAAGCTTCTGGTGGAGTATTAATATGAACTGAGAAATCGAGATGACAGACAAGCCAGACCAAGAGGTACTTAAACGAGGAAACATCCTCAATAATGGTACCATCGAGGGTCTGAAAATAAGGGAGAGAGTGTCAAGTCTAGAAAGCCTCTGATGAGTCTTCATGACTCCCAGTTGATTGCTCCTCTCTTGTGCCAGAGGGTTTAGTTTGGTACCAGGTGAATACAGTGCTTCACAAACAGCGTGTCAAGAACCATGCTGTATGAAGTGCAAAAGGATTTACAGTGACAGGGTATAAAAGCAGTAGGAAGTTACTGCTACGGCACTGACTGTGAAGTGGAGGAAGAGTCAAGAAGCCTGTGCTGCTGTGCCTGGCTGAGACACTCCCATGGTAGAGTGGCTAAGGCACAAGAACACAGCAGTGAGGGAGACATGGGACCGCATTCAGTTTCCCCAGGGCTCCAGGTGTTGCCTTTTTCAAATAAAAAAATTAATTTCCCACCTCCCAAGTTTCTCCCTATCCTCAAAGACCCCTTTCCCTGGAGTTCATTATTTAAAGTCCAGTAGTGGGAGTGAAGGCCACTTGTCAGGGATGTGGGGGAGGCCAAGCACATGCAAAAAAGAAAAAGTCCCATGGTTTCCAATGTGGTGTGTGCATTTCCTGTGTGTTCACTGTTGTGTCTGACGTTATGTCAGAGCATGACATTTCAACTGTGGCATTATTTGCCGTGCTGTTTTTGGGCACATTATGTGCCCATGCCTTTAGTTTACAATAGAGATGGACAATGACTGCAGTGATTCACCTCTTTAAATGCTATCAGATCAGACATCTTTACTGATCTGACCCACTAAGCACTGCTCTACCTGAAATGTCCACGTTCATTTGGCTTAGAAAGTGCATGAAAGTCAATGAAGTAGGTCTTGGAGACTGTCCAAATGGTGAAGAAGAATAGGGTTCCAACAGAGGCTGATAAGTTTAATGATTATGAAGAAAAATTTGCAAGTAGAATAAAATCATGAAAACCAGTTCTGGACATAAGAACAGAACACAGACAGGGAATGCATGAAAAGATGTATGTAATTGGCACAATGCGTAATGGTTGGCACTTGCAATCCTGGCAACCTGAGATTCTGGCCCAAGCTTGGGATACTGTGGAATGCCAGAGGAGGAGGAAGATCAAGTATCCTAGTGGATGCTCTCCTAATTCTGTTGGCAGTGTAGCTTGGGATGCTCACATGGGAAGGGTGGCAGGGATGTATCAGCAATACATCAGGATTGTGGTGCTCCAGCACATTATTTCCAGAGAGACTGGGTGTGTCTGGAGAAAAAGGGAAAGTCCCATAAGCAGATGATGTCATCCTGTCCACTTTTTTCTTTTTATAACTTCTTTATGGAAAAGAAACACTGCGCAGTATCTTGTTTCCAGGTGCATCCAGGAGCACAGGAGCAAGTTGCTTGTTAAGGTAGTGGTATGCAAGTGGCAGTTGGGGTTACAAACCCAGGTCCACTGGCCCAATAGTGTACTGAGGGCTGGCATTGCTTGCAATATCTGCAACAAGCATCTAGTCCAAGGCTGAGATATTGTTTTGGGCCAGCAGGAACAGGGAGCTTGGGATATTGCAGTGGGCTAGCAGGAAAAGGCCTAATGATGCAACGAGTGCTGGCATTGCCTGCCATTCCGATAACCCTAGATTCTGGTCACAGCTAATGATATTGCAGTGGGCCATCAGGAAGAGTAGAATCAATTATCCCAGTGGGTGCTCTGTTCCTTCTGGTGGCAGTGTAGTTAGGAATGTTTGTATGGCAAGGAGAGCAAGGACACATCAAAAATGCATCAGGATTGTGATGCTCATCACAGCATTTCCTCGGGTAGATATTGGGTAAGTCAGGACAGAAAGAGAAGCAACCACAAGGAGATGGAATCACCATGTCTACTTTTTGTTCTAGAAGTTTGGGTTTGGAAAGACACATTGAGCTACAGTTCATGTCCAGATGCACCCTGGAGCACAGCACAGTTAAGTGACTTGCTCAGGATGACAACTTATACAAGGGGTGGTGGTTGGTTTCAAACCCAGGTCCACTGGGTCATCAGAATAACAACTTTATGCTTTAACCCTCTAAGTTATACTGCCTCCATTGTGCCACCCCACACTATCAGGGGTGCATGCCCCTTCCCTCACCAGATCTATTTTGAAGTTGGTGGGCCCATGCCAGCCAGGTGCCATCATTGGGAAGGGGTATGCCTAGGGTTGCAAAAGTACCACAGCCATTTGAAAACACAACAACTGAGCCACTACCCCTTGTCAATAGCATTATTTACTATTGCCTATTGTCAAGACAACTGATGAGTACTTACTATTTACTGTACGCACGCTTGTATAGCTCAGTCAGTGGCTGGAGATGGCAGGGTGAGAAGGGCTGTGCTAGTCATCAGCATGGGTCAGGATGGGGGATGCAGGGTAATGGGTTACTAGCTACTGGGTTGGGGGGACCACTAGCCTCCAGGGAACAGGGATCAGGGTTTTCATTCTTATGCCAGTGATCAGGGCTAGGGGGGAACACTACACTATGGAAATGGGGATCGGGGGTTAATTTATTTTGTACAGTGATCAGGGCTGAGGGGGGCACTTTACTATGGAAATGGGATCAAAATTGTATTTTTACAGTGATCAGGGCTAGGAAGGGACACTGCACTATGGAAAAGGTGATTGGGTTTTGTATGTTTCACAGTGATCAGGGCTGGGGAGGAGACATTGCACTATGAAAACAGGGATCTGGGGAGTTATTGTATTTTACAGTGTGGCATGGGAAGGCTGGCCAGGCACACAACACAATGGTGCAGACATGCAGATAAGTCTATAATGGGCATGCAAATAGCCACATTATGCCATGCATGCCCAGTGGGCTCATCTGCATATTTGGGCTGAATATTGCCAATGGAGGCCACAGCACATACCAGTGTCTGCCGCGCAGCTCTTCTATGGGTGATATTCAGTCCCGCAACTTGGTTGAGCTGTGCCATGCATGGTGACCTCCTGCTGTGCACCGCACAACCAGGGTCCAATATTCAACCAGAATGCGCAGTCTGTTTCAATTGCGCATTCTATTTGAATATCACACCAGAGCTGGCCGACTCAACTTATTTGCACAGCGTCCCGTTATGCGTGCACATCCAACCGGCTCTGAATATGGGGTTGAATGGGTCCATCTTGTCTGCCTGTAGTTCCCCTTCTGCTCCAGGATCTAGTGTTTATGCAGGATCCTATCCTGTCTGTCTTCCCCCGTTATCCTCTTGACTGTTACCAATCTGAGTAACCAAAATCCCTTCACTCTGCTGGCCATGGATCATCTTGGTCATCCTGCATTGCACCCTTTCCAGCCTGTCCCTTGCTTGCTTTATGTGAGGACTCCAGAACTGAGCATGTTATTCCAGGTGCAGTCTCACCAGTGACCTATATAAAGGTAGTAGTACCTTCTTTTCCTGCTGACAATAACTTTCCCAATATATCCCAGCATCCTATTAGTTTTACCATACATCTTGTAATACTTGTTTGATTGTTTGAGGAGTCATAAATGATAACTTCCATGTCCCTTTCTTCTGCCATAGTGCTCATTTTAACCCTTCCTTTCAGTACTCTGTCCTGGGTTTTTCTTCCGTAGGTGTATAACCTTGAACATTTTGCTTTTGAATTGCAACTGTCAGACCTTATACCACCTCTCTAGCCTTTGTAGATCTCTTTGTATCTTGCTAATCCCTTCATCACTATCTACCCTACCACAGAGCTTTGTATCATCTGTGAAGATACACCCTAGGATATTGAGGGAGCTCAGGGAGGTACTGGCTGAACCTCTGACTGTGCTGTTCAAACATTCACTGGAGATGGAAATGGTTCTGTAGGACTATAGGAGGGCAAATGTAGTCCCACTTCACTAAAGTGGTAGCTGGGAGGAGGCTGAAAATTGCAGGCCAATCAGCCTGACTTCAGTGGTGTGGAAATTAATAGAATCACTACTGAAGGAAAGGACTGCAGAATATCTTGAAACCGGGGACTTACAGGATCCAAGACAACATGTATTCACAACAGGGAGGTAATGTCAAACATATCTGATAGAATTCTTGACTGGGTGACCATGGAATTTGACCAGGGCAGAGCCATTGATGTGGCTAACCTAGATTTCAGTAAGGCCTTCAACACCATTCCACATAGGATAATCGTAAACAAGCTGTGTAGCTTGGGAGTTGGTCCAAAGCTGGTAAAAAGGGTAACAAATTGGTTAGGGGATAAGAGACAGAGGGTGGCGGTAAATGGAATTCACTCCAAGGAAGCTAGGGTGGGGTGACACAGGGATCGGTACCAGGACCAGTCCTCTTTAATCTCTTTATTATCAACATTGCAGAGGGGCAAGAAGGGAATTTATGCCTTTTTGCAGAGGACACAAACATCTACAGTAGGGTAGACACTCCAGGTGTGTGTATGTGTGTGTGTGTGAAAAGGATAAATTGAGATCTCAGAAGCTTGAGGTGGTCAAAAGTGTGACAACTGCATTTCAATGTAAAAGTTCAAAATCATTCACTTAGGGTATAGAAACCCAGGGGCAGAGTACAAGGTGGGAGTGGTACTGATGACCACCAAGCAGGAAATAGACATGGGGGTAATAATGTATGATAACCTAAAGGTGGCCAAACAGTGTGACAAAGCAGTGGGGAGATCTAGTGATATGCCACAGTGCACTGGGAAGGGTCCCACCAGCAGAAAGAGGGAGGTAGTTAGGTGAGACCTCAGCTAGGGTATTGTATTCAGTTCTGAAGACCATATCTCCAAAAGGACATAGACACCATAGAGGTGGTCCAGAGGAGAGCAACTACAATGGTGCTGGGCATGCATCAAATACCCTATGAAGAGAGACTAATGGACGTGGCAGGGAGCTAGAAACCTCCTCCCCACCCAGGGACCACCAGAACTGCTGCCTCAGAAGTTGGCAGAAAAGGACCGGTTGGACTACGGTGGGCTCAGCGATAGTGAAAGTGGTGGAACAGAGGTGCATCCCTCCAGTTGAAACTCTCCAAAATTCACATACCATTCTGGCAAAGCATGGTTCCTCTATGGAGGCACCTGCAGTGGAGACCAATGAGGACACTGGGAACCTCCACAAGGGAAACCCATAGGAGGATGGCATGAGGTCCCACAGGGGAAGAAACTGGCTCCTGGTGGGGGACTTAATTGTTAGGGAGGAAGAACTGGAGGAGGAAGGGGAGAGGGAGGTAAGGTGCCTGCCAGCACTATGGCTTGAAAGGGCAGAAACAAATCCTCAGAATCATGAGAGCAGATGCGGGACAGGGAGCTGGACATTATTGTCCACCTAGGGACAAATGACTTAGTTGGGAATGGGATCAGAACAGTGCAGGAGAATTTGTGGCATTAGGGAGGAACCTTAGACAAGTAGTATGCACAGTAACCTTCTAGGAGGCACTGCCTGTCTATGGCATGCATGAGGCTGGGGTACTCCTCACCCTGGGATTCAATGAATGGTTGAAAAACTGGTGCAGAGCACAGGGTTTTAGCTTCATTGGGGCTGGGAGGCCATCTGGAGGATACAGGCCTATACTGGCATGATGATTTGCATCTTGCACTCGAGGCAGTATAGTGCAGTGGTTTAAGGCTCTGAGTTGCAAATCTGGTGACATCAGCAGACCAGACCAGGGTTTGAATCCCACAGCCCCCACTTTCATACTGTGTGACCCTGAGCAAGTCATTTAATTTCCATGTGCTCCCAGGTCACACCTGGAAACAAGCTTCAGCTTAGTGTGCCTTTCCTGGTTAAACAATTTCTCCTTTCCTTCCTTTCCTATCCAGGAGGGGAACCAGGATCCTAGATAATAGATTTAAATGCTTCATTGGCAAGCTTTTAAACTAGCCAAGGGAGAGGCACTGAAAAGGGCAGAGAATTCCAGCCTCCCCACAAAACAGGGTAGTTAGCAAGGTAAACACCAACGTAGAGGTCAATAGGGAGTAGGACAGGGGTAAATGGAGAAAAGACAAAGGCAGTAAGTACAGAGATGGGGCTAAAAGGGATAAGGCCATCATAAAATGAAGGGTGATAAGTACCTATGCCCATAGTCTGGGTAACAAGTTTCCTGAACTAGTGGCCTTGATGGAAGAGGGACATATGGACAGTGTGGCAGTCACAGAAACATGGTACACAGAGAACAATGATTTGGATGTCAACATACTGGGGTACACAATCTACAGGAGGGACAGGAGGGTAAAAAGGAGGAGGTAACTATCTATGTAAGGAAGGGGTCAAAGCAATGGAATGAAAGGATAAACAGGAAGGAGGAGAAAATGTTGGTCACCTTAGAGATAGGATATGGCATCACAATCTGCATGGGGTTGTATACAGACCCCCATATCAGGAGGAAACAGACAAGGAAATGATAGAAGCATCCTTAGAATGGCAGAAAAAGGAAATATTGTTGATGGGGAGCTGAATATGCCATATGTTAACTGGAACACATTTAGTGCAGCCACATCCAAAACAGGATCATTTTGATGCCCTACAGGAGCATGCCTCAGACAGCTAGTGTTGGAGCCCACTCAGGAGGAGCAATCTTAGACCTGGTACTCTCAAATGGGATGGTGAGATGATCTCAGATTTAAAGTGGGTAGCCATCTGGGAAGAAATACCAACCAAACAATGTGGTTCATGATAAACACAGCCATAGAGTCAAGTCACACAAAAGCAAGGGTACTGGACTTGGAGAGTTGACTTTGGCAAAATAATAGCATGCCTAGGAATGTACTAGCAAATGAACAGGAAGGAGGTGTGAAGGAACAATGGGGAAAATCAAAACTGCCTTCACAGAGGCAAAAAGCTTTTGTGTGAAGCACCTAAACAAAACAAAGTGAAAAAAAAATTATGGTTCTCAAAAGAGGTGGCGAGGAAGGTTAAGGAGAAAAAGACAGCATTCAGAAAGTATAAGGAATCATAGAAGAAGCAGGACAGAGAACTGTGTCAGTTAAAGCAGAAGGACACGGGGAAAACAGTCAGAATAGCAAAGGCCCAAACTAAGGAAAAGACAGCCAACTCAGTTAAAAAGGGGGATAAAACCTGCTATAGGTACATTACGGAGTGATAGTAAGGCTTAATAAAGTGGTGAGTGGCTGGGCAGAGGGTGACAGTGAAAAGGCAGAGATACTGAACGAATACACAAGAGTAGATAAGGGGGTAGGTAGCTAAACCAAACAATAGAAGAACTCTGGATTGGGGGGGTGATACCAGTCCATTCACAGAAGAAAGGGCCCTGAGGTGGACAATGCAATAGTGCCTGACAGGACTCACCCAGAATTCTAAAAGAACTAAGGGAGAACTAGTGACACTCGCTGACTACCCTTTTACAAATCATGGGAGGATGGCATGACACCCGAGGACAGGAGGGGTGGCTGTGACTCCCTTCATGAAGTGGGAGCAAGACAGAGGCAGGAAACTACAGACCTGTTAGTTTGACCTCAGTGGTAAGGAAAATGATGGAATCACTTCTGAAAGAAAGAATTGTTGAATAAGTAGAGGCCAGTGAGGCACAGGACCCAGGGCAGCATGGATTCACATTGGGAAGGTCATGTCAGATGAATCTAATACATTTCTTTGACTAGATGACCAAAGTAGTAGACAAGAAATTGGCTGTGAACATGATCTATCCTAGACTTTAGCAAGCCATTTGACACAGTCCCACACAAGATATTAACAAATAAGTTAGCCAGCCTGGGAGTGGGTCCCAGGGTGGTAGCCTGGGTAAAAAACTAGAATGGACAACAGGACACAGAGGGTAATAGTAAATAGATTCCACTCCAAAGAAAGGAGGGTTACTAGTGGAATTCTGCAGGGTTCAGTACTGGAGCTGGCCCTCTTTACTGTCTTTATAAGTGACATTGCAGAGGGACTGGATGGAGAAGTATGCCTCTTTGCAGATGACACAAAGATCTGCAACAGGGTTCATACACAAGGGGGGTGCAAAGGAAAAGAAGGGACTTGGCAAAGTTGGAGGAATGGTCAAATATATGGCAGCTTAGACTCAATGCAAAGAAGTGCAAAGTAATGCACCTGAGAAACAAAAACACAGAGGAAGAGTACACAGTGGGGAGGAGTAGGTACTAATAACAAAAATGGAAAGAGACCTGGGCGTAGTCATAACAGACAATCTAAAGGTAGGCAAGCAATGTGAGAAGGCGGCAAGGAGGGCTGGGTGGATACTGGGATGCATAGGAAGAGGTACCACCAGAAGAAAACAGGAAATTATCATCCCTTTATACAGACAGCTAGTGAGACACCATCTGCAGTACTGCATGCAGTTCTGGAGAACCCATCTCCATAAAGACATAAACAAGATGGAGCAGTCCAGAGAAGGGCAACTAAAATGGTGCAAGGTCTCACCAGAGGCCATATGAAGACAGACTATAGAAGCTTAATATGTATACCCTCAAGGAAAGTAGGTAGAGGGGGGCGGTACCTCAAGGGAATCAAAAAAGTCCAAGAGGGTAGCATCCTTCAGAAAAAGAGATGTGCAAGAACAAGAGGGCACAATTAGAAGACAAAGGAAGACAGCTCAGGGGCAATGTGAGGAAGTATCTTTTCATGGAGAGGGTGGTGAACGTATGGAACAGCCATCCTTAGGAGGTTGTGGGTTAAAAAACAGTAGGGGAACTCAAGACTGCATGGGACAGACATAAAGCAATTCTAGTGGGGATAGGAGGAAGCAGGCTGTTGGTTAACTGGGAACTGCAGCTTATCCAATAGGTAGGGAAATGGGCAGATTGGGTGGGCCAAGTGGTCCTTATCTGCTGTCAAAGTCAATGCTTCTATGTTTCTATGACATCAATTTGTATACCTTGGAGGAAAGGAGGGAAATGGAAGATATAATTGAGACTTTCAGATAACTCCCAAGTATAAATAGGGTTCAAGAGGGAAACATTTTCAGAACAACAGATACTCAAGAACAAGGGTATGCTAAGAAGCAAAAGGGGGTAGATTCAGGTGACACATGAGGAAGCACTTCTTCACACAAAGAATGGTAGATGCCTGAAAAAGCCTCCTGGTAGAGGCTGTTAGAACAAAAACTATAACGGGTTTCAAGAACTCATGGGATAGGCATAAGGGTTTGGAATGGTAGGTTAAAGCTAGAGACCAAGTAGAGTCTGCGGTATAACAGTTGGTAGGGAAAATAAGCAGACTAGGTAGGCCAGGTGGTCCTTATCTGTCAGCAATATCTGTGTAACTTGCCTGGATGCTCTCTCCAATGTTTCTGATGAACATATTGAACAGGACATGACCAAGGACAAATCACTGAAGCACCCAACTTGTGACCTCCTCTCTTCCAATTTGACCTTGTTTATCAACAACTGCTGCTTTCTCTCCTTCAAACAGTTTTACACCCATCTAAATATGTCCCATCCACATCCAGCTCCTAAGCAATCTTCTGTGTGGCACCAAGTTGAAAGCTTTGCCCAAATCAAATTATGTAAATCCACAGCATGGCCCATATCTACCATTTTGTTACCCAGGTAAAGAAAACTATCAGGTTGGTTTGACAAGACATCCCTGACAGAAACCCATGCTGTTGTTTACTATCCTGTAGAATCTTGATCTCTAGATAGTCCATAAGGTCCTATTGATCAGTGACTCCATCTGTTTACCTTGTACAGAGGTAAGGCTAACAGGTCTGTAATTTCACAGTTGCTTTTGTACCCAATACCTTGTGTGATGGGATTATGTTTGTTACATCCCATTCTTTTGAAACTTCCCTGATCAGAATTGAGCTACTGAAAAGTCATAGTACAAGGGGTTCAGACAGTTCTGCTGCTTATTCCATCACTGTCCTTGAGTGCATCTCATCGGACCCGGGGCATCATCTATCTTTAGGGCTTCTAGCTCTTGCCAGATCTGTTCACAGTTAAACACTGGCTGATTCATTTTAGGAATGAATCTGACAGCTGCCTTGATGCCACTTTCAGGCAGCAGTCCACTGTCCTCCCTTGTGGAGGCATAGTAGAAGTAATAGTTAAGGACGGCTGCATTTTTGTTCATCTTCCTCTATAACCTTCCCCTTTCTTGTAGCCTAACAATATCCCCTCCCTGCTTCCTTTTTACGGCTGCAGTAGGTGGAGCCTGCAGACATTTTGCATGTACAAAAGGAGCGATGTCATGTTTTCTCTCCGTGGAACTGACTGAAGGTGTAAATTGTCTCCTCTGCCTTACCCTCCTCCAAGAAATGTTTTCCACCCTCAAATAAATATGCTTTCACATTAGTCAATGGTTGCAGGGTACTCTTTTCTTTCTTAAATGGGTGGTACAAGAACTGGAACCTGAGTAGTGGGAGGCAGCATTGGTTTTTTGGGGGGAGTAAGATCCACCCCACCTCCACCCAAGAAGCTCCTAAAGATCCATCCCCACCTTTTTTTTATTCATGTGGGAGGGGCATGAGTTGGATCTGTCATACTGGAACAAGACACACTAGTTTGGGACCTGGACTAAGCAACAGAACAAATCTGTGGAGTGATAGAGTTGTGGAGCCCCTGCATTTTATTAAGGACTAGAAGAATACAAGATACTTAATGCCTTCAAACTGCCTTAAAAACTCTTGGAACAAAAAATATCAGAGCCACCTGGGGCATCAGAAGGAAAGAGTAATTAAGGAGTGCCTGAAACTACAGCTCCCAAGGAAAACAATAGACACAGCGTTCTGATTCAAGCTGAAAGACCACAGGTTTTCTTAAACATTTATATGCTAAAAACATAAAGTTCAGCTTTTCAGATGAACAATATTTGTTTACCATATTTAATATCTATCTATCTGTCTATATATATATATATATATATATATACACACATATACATATATATATAATACACACACACACATATATATATAGTTTTTAGTACTTACTGTACAAGCGTTTGAAAGCATTTGTGTTAGAAATGCATTTAAAAATACATGTTTGTCTTTACAGTTAAACATGCAGTTTCATGTGAGGGCACATTTTGGGGAGGGTTCAAATTATTTTAATCATGGGCACAGTATTTGGTAAACACAGGCCTTTGATGATAAAATATGAAAATGACATAGGTTTAAAACATTTTTATGTATAAAAACATACAAATATTTCCCCCTTTTGAGGTCATATCAGTTCAAGAGGGTATCATACTAATGGTAATTTACTCTATATTTGCATTTCTGGAAAAAATGAAGCAAGCATCATGACAAATTATATGCCCTTATTTCACATTTTCCTTCACACTCATGTTGACATCTAAAATATTGCTGTTACAACCATATAAAATGATCTGACCCTTTCTGTATTCTTTCCATAAAAAGAGATTAAGTCTCACCAGTGTAACTTAAAAACAAGTATGGCAACCTATGTGTTTTTGCTGTGGATTTTAAATGTTTATATGACCATTATGTACTGGGCAAAACATTTAAAAGCTGTTCTGTTCAGAGCTGACATTAAAAAAAAAATCTCAACTGTATTTTTTATTTTATTTTATATGGGGCACTAGAAACCAGATGTTAATACATCAGTGAGCACTGATGCCATTTTTCTGTGTTAGGGAAGTTGTGGTGGAGTTGCCTTGCACATGTTTATACCAGCTGCAATTAACAACTTCTTGTAGAAGCAAAAGGCAGGGTGTTTTTTCCCCACTTTCTTTTCGCTGATATTATAAACTGAGCCATGAAAAAAGAAAGAACAAATCAGAGCTGACATTTAAAAAATGGGATGTTCCTAGGGTCTGTTGCATACACTATACATTTATTTTCATGGGCGAGGCATGTGGTGGATTTACCATGTTGGAACAACTGACTATCAGAGCTGCCATCCCCCTGCACATGCCATTTATCATTCATTTAAAATAACACAAATGTAGTTTCACATTTTTACTAGCAAGAAGATGAACCGGCATGGTTAACAAATACATTGATTGACACCTGTGAATGAGCGGGGAGGGGCAGTTTATTCTAACATTTGTGGTGGTTTTATACTCCCTGGAACCTGCTATTCATGTTTTTTTATTGTATCTTGTCCCAGGCAATCTTCCCAGAGTGCAATTTGCTCTATTGTTTAATAGCTCTGGGTGTAGGCCAGTGATCTGTTACATTGTCTTTTGTTTCAAATTAACCACAGATATCATGGTAGCCAAAGGAGACACTTTGAGTCTTAGGGTATGTACAGCATAATTAATAAGTTTTCATATGCATAATCTTTCCATTCATGTTATTGCTAGACATACGGTAGCGAGCTTGGCTTGAGGAAGGGTTAACATGGTCAGGGCCCCTTAGCAATTGAGATGCATATGCAGCGGTTAAGTCCAGATGCGCTAACTTACCCTACAACTGTTAAGTGTCAGTCTACATTTTCTTCTAGAAATGGTTACTTTTGAATTTATGTTTATTTTAAAATATTTAGTATTCTGACTATGTGGTTATGTCATGGACCATAACTGATCTCCAGTCTTAACTCCCCCACAGCCCCAACTTACATAGAAGATAGTGCTTGTAGATAAATCTAATCCAAATCACAGGATCCAAGACAGCATGGGTTTACAAAAGGAAGGTCCTGTCAAACTAATCTCATAGATTTCTTTGACTGGGTAACCAGGGTTGTGGACCAAGGGGGAGCAGTTGATGTTGCCTACCTTGACTTCACTAAAGCTTTCAATATGATTGATTAATAAGCTGGGTAGGCTCAGGCTGGGTCAGATGTTGGCCAACTGGGTGGCAAACTGGTTGATGGGCAGAAAACAGAGAGTGGTGGTAAATGCTATATAGTCAAAAGAGATGCAAGTCACAAGTGGGGTACCTCAGGGATCAGTTCTGGGGCCAGTCCTCTTCAATATCTTCATCACTGACATTGCAGATGGCCTGAAGGGTAAGGTTTGTCTGTTTGCAGATGACACCAAGACCTGCAACAGATTAGATGATCCAGATGGTGTGGGCAGAATGAGAAGAGATCTGGATAAACTAGCAAAATGGTCAGAAGAGTGGCAACTGGCGTTTAACACAAACAAGTGCAAGATCAAACACATAGGGAAGAGAAACCCTGAAGAAATCTATAGGCTGGGAGGGTAGATGCTGACAATCACAAGGGAAGAAAGAGACTTATGTGTCATCATCACAGATTACCTGAAATCATCCAAGCAGACCTCTAAAGCAGTAGGTAAGGCTAGAGGGATGCTGGGGTGTGTTAGTAGGGGTATCACAAGTTGGGAAGAGGGAGGTATTAATCCCTTTTTACAAGACACTGGTTAGGCCCCATCTGGAGTACTGCATGCAGTACTGGAGGCCACACCCTCACAAGGACATTAACCAAATTGAGGCAGTCCAGAGAAGGGCAACCAAAATGGCCCAGGGACTGCATCAGAAAACATATGATGGCAGATTAACTGAACTCAATAGGGATACCCTAGAGCAAAGGAGGGAGAGAATGATATGATTGAAACATTCAAACACCTTAAGGGCATTAACAAGGTGAAAGAGTCTAACATGTTTCAATATGAAAAATAGCAGGACAAGAGGACACAGCATGAGATTAGGGGAGGCCAATTAATGGGTAATGTGAGAAGTTCTTTTCACAGAAAGGTGGTGGATGCATGAACGGCCTATCTCATGAAGTGGTGGATATGAGTACAGTGCAGGGCTCAAACAGGCATGGGATAGGCATAAGGGAGCAATACAGATGATTATGAATAGATAGGCCACTGACAGAGCAAAGGCCTATGGCACATTCATAAGGCAGAAAAAGAAATGTGCAGACTGGATGTGCCTTGCGGTCCTTATCTGCCATCAACTTCTATGTTTCTATTTTGCCACTGTGTTCTGGTGTGTGTGTGTGTGTGTGTGTGTGTGTGTGTGTGTGTGTGTGTGCTTTTGATTCAGTTTCTTGTGTCTTGCATGGAAAACAGTGCTAGTAGATAATCTAATCATGTTGCAGCTGTGTTCTGCTTGTGTGTGTGTGTGTGTGTGTGTGTGTGTGTGTGTGTGTGTGTGTGTTCCTCTGAGGCTGTTGTTGCAACCTAGGAAAGGCAGAAATGATGAGGTATCTCCTCCCTATTCCTGGATGCAAGTTCCCTCTGCCTTGGAAACACCTGCCTGCGGAATAAGGAAGGGTCGCAGGAACCCAGGGAGTGATTACAGGGTGTGGGGAGTTGATGGTCATCAACCCACCCACTCTCAGATCAAATGACACCCGCATCTTGATGGTCTCTTGCCACTCAGCTCTCATTGGTCAGACTGGTTTCGCCCATTGTTTCCTTCCCCCGAAATACAACACTCCTCCTCCAACTTCTCCCTTACCTCTGCCCTACACAATTACCTTTCCCTCAGCTATTCCTTCTTTAACCCACCTTAATATCTATCCCCAGTTTCTGCATTCCTACCATGACACTCCCAGCAGGGTTCTCAACATCCTGAAGGGGGAAATCAGGAAATGGCTACCCCTTCTCCTCATATTCAGTTCTTGCCTCTCCCCCTCTCTTCTTCACCTGTCTTTCTGGGTCACCAGTGTGCACAACCTAACCCCATCCTTTTTACTCCAACAGCACTTGCATACTACTTCGAGCCTACTCCTGGTACTCTCATGCACTATAAATGGTTCTATCGCATTATTACTGTTTTGCATGTTTATATGTTCTTTTGTATGATTTTGGACATGTATACATGTATTGTAATTTATCCAATGTTCAACTACTGTTTATTGTACAATAACTTCTGTTCTAACAGTTGCACAATCTTACAGTGTTGTATTGTTTGTACTACCCACATGGTATTGTAACTGATTATCCTTCACAACCCTGTGTAACCCCTTCCCCCAGGTCACACTGAGAGATGAGAAACTTGTTGTTCAGTGTGCCCTCCTGGTGAAACATTACAATAAATAAATAAATACGGTTGATGCATCTGTGAACATCGATTGAGAGCAAATCCATTTTTTTTTCCTGATCCCTCAGCAGTTTGCAGTAAGCAAAATCATTTTGGCTGTTCAAAAATATACCACATAACTCCCAACAAACCAAGAATCGAGAAAGTGTTCCAATCCATACCACATAACCTGTCCAGTCTGAACAGGAACAAGTAAAGTGCTCCAGCCTTGCTGTGTAATCTTTCTCAGCTGAACTGATAATTTGTAAAGTGCTCCTATCCCTACCAAGTAACATCTGCTTATTGAATGGGAATGGGAAAGTGCTCCATCTTTAATGCATTAACCCTCCGAACTGGGCAGGAAATGGGAAACAGATTCCATCACTACTGAGGATTTTCTAGACTGAAGAGAATCAGGAAAGTATTCCCATCATGACTAATTACCAATTCACAAGTGTGGAAACAAGGAAGAGGCAGGGAACTATTGACCAGTAAGCCTGACATCAGTGGCAGGGAAAACCATGGAAACATTAGTAAAGCAAAGGATGGTGGAGTACCTGACTACAAATGGGTTGCAGCATCCAAGACAATATGGTGGAATACCATGTCAAATGAACCCAGTAAAGGTCTTTGGCTGGGTGACAAAAGTGGTGGATTGGGGGGGGGGAGGGTAGATGTAGCCTACCATGATTTCAGGAAGGCCTTTAATACAGTCTTAGACAGAAGATTAGTAAGTAAGCTGAGTAGTCTTGGGGTGGGGTCAAAAGTGGTAAAATAGACACAAAATTGGTTGAGCAACAGGAGTCAGTGGGTAGTAGTAAATGGGGTACATTCAGAGAAGAAGGAAGTGACAAGCGGGGTGCCACAAGAGTCGGTTCTGGGGCCTACACTAGCTAATAACTTCATTAGCAACTTCATAGAGGGGTTGGAAGGGAAAGTGTGCCTGTTCACAGACCATATAAAAATCTGCAACATGGTGGACAAACCAGAGGGAGCAGACATTTTATTTATTTTTTATTTAGTTTTTGTTACTCAGGTAAGTGAACTAGCCATGAAATGATTATTTTCTTGCACGACCCTGGAGAGTACAACAATCATGAACAAATACATAGCATGAGTACAAAAAATTACATATAGTACAGGTCAATTAGTGAGTAAAAAGATATTCAGCCGGATAACTTAACATGACATCAAATTTCACGTAGTGTCAAGGTAAATAATTTGTACAGTATAGGAGAAATAACCCAACAAGGTAATAAGGAATATTGGTTAAAAATGGTCACAACAATGAAGACAATCATGAGTCAGTACATCAAGGAAAGAGTAAGTTCCTGGCTGGGTAGGATGTACCATCATGACCTACAAGGCAAAACTCTGTATTAAGAGGGGAGGCAAGATTTGCCCACTAAGGAGATAGGAAGGTTGAGTGACTGCCAGGGGAGTGGGGTAGTGGATAGTATGGCAGGAAGTAGTTGGAGGTTGAGGAGATTTAAGTAGGATCAAAACAAGTGTAGGAGTCTGCGAGAGACAGATGATGGCACAGCCCACTTTTAAAACTGTCATGTGATCTTACCTGTTGAAGTGCTATATGAAAGGAGTTCCAGAGCTTGGGGGCAGAGTGAGAAAAAGCACCAGAGTCTTTGGATGTATAACATCTAAGCACATTAAGTAGGGACTTATCTACTGATCTCAGTCCAAAGGAGGAGGTTTGAGGTATAAGCATCACAGCGAGCGCTGAAGGAGTTTGATTTCTGATTACTTAGTCAATTAGGAAGCCAACAGAGTATTGTCAGCAGGCAGGGGGTGGAGGAGTCAGCCCAGGTCTCTGTAAAGTTGACAGTGGTGCTAAGCTGAGGTGATGAGGAGGTGTGCCAACAGATATTATTATATGTTACATCCCCATTTATGGGGGTTGGTTTTATTTGCAGCAGCAATGGTTGGAGCACCATATGTGAGATCAAGGAGAAGGATACTTCTGGCAATGGCCAGCTTAGCAGAGGGAGTTAGCATAAAGCTTGTCTTATAAGCGACTCCCAGTTTTACATTCACTGCTTTGCAAGTGAATTGTATATGTAGATTAAAATCCAGGGGTTGGTGCGAAAGAACACCCTGGTACTTAAAAGATGTTGCACACTCTATTTGTGTGCCACCTGAGTCTTGTACCAGCAGGGAAGGTTGACATGCCCTGAGCTTAGGGACAGATCCAAATAGCATAGCTTGTGTTTTCTTAGCATTGAGTACAACCTTATGGGCAGGCAGCCAGTTTTGTACATTAGTGAAGTCAGAGGAAAAGGATGTGTTTATGCTGGTGATATTGCTGGAGCTTGAATAGAGTATGAGATCATCTACATAGGTAACAGATGAGCACAAATGAAGAACCTTAACTAGATTATTGATAAAAAATTAGAAAAGAAGGGGTCCCAGGATGGAGCACTGGGGGACCCCAATGTTGATAATAGCTCTATCAGATAAGGAGGAGTTAAATTTCATGATTTGAGTCCTGTTTGATAGATAGCTTGTGTACCAGTCAACAACTGAGGTCGAAAAGCTCCAAGTGCAAAGAGTGGAGAGAAGCAGGGGGTGATCAATGAGATCAATCGCCTTCGTAAGGTCTATAAAAACTGTCCTGTCAGTAGACCAACATCCATGTTGGTGACAGTATCAGTCATGCATTTGAGAAGAACTGTGGAGGTACTATGACCTTTCCGGAAACCATGCTGAGTTTCTGAGAGAAGACTATGGTATACCATAGCTGCAGTGACTCCCTGACGGCGAAGACCATCACAGCGACAGGATTTGGGCAAAATCAGCTTGTCGCTGTGATGATCTCTGCAGGCCAGGGGATTGCCTCACAGGGTTTTGTGCCCCCCCCCGTCCAACTCGGAGTTGGAATCCTAGAGACCTGGTGTGTGGGGGTTCGAGGGTACATCCTCCTGATGGAAATATGGAGGCATCCCGACACCGCATTGCTGACACTCTGCAATGCAGCTGTACCATCCAGGGATGTCTCCGTGACCGCTGTCACTGTGGCATGGTAAAACTGAAGGCTATACTTTGTGAGGTACTCAGTGGTTTGAGTTGCAACTAGTTTGATGAGAAAGGACTTGATAAAACTAGAGGTGTGTCAAGGTATGGCAGCTGGGATTCAATCATAAAAAGTGTATGATTATGCATATACAGTAGGGCACAAGAACCCAAAGACAACGTATCACCTGGGAGGAGAGGAGCTGGCAACAACTAGACAGGAAAGGGACCTGGGAGTCATGATAACCGATTACTTAAAAGTGGCAAGTCAGTGTGAAAGAGCAGTAGGAAAAGCTATAGAATGCTGGGGTGTATAGGGAGGGGTATAACAAGTAGGAAGAGAGAGGTGGTATTGCCTCTGTATGGGTCATTAGTAAGCCCCACCTGGAGTACAGTGTCTAAGTTCTGAAGGCCCCATCTCAGGCAGGACATTAATCAAGTAGAGGTGGTACAGAGAAGGGCAACCAAGATGGTTCAGGAATGCATCAGAAAAGCTATGATGACAGACAGAGAATTAAATATGTACTCTCCTGGAGAACAGAAGGAAAGGGGCATGGTAGAGACATTTAAATATCTCAAGGAATAAATAAGGTACAGAATGGCAGCATTCTTAAGAAAAGAAGCACACGACAAGGGGACACGACATGCTGATGGGGGCTACGAAATGTGAATGTCGTCTTCACGGGAGAGTGGTGGATGCCTGGAATAAACTACCAGTGGAGGTGGTGGGTGCAAACACCTTGGGGAATTTAAGTATGCATGGGATAGACAAAGGAGGCTCTGGAAAACAGGGATGGAGGGAAGTAAGTTTGCAGGTCAGGTAGGATCTGTGTTCATAAGTAGGCACGAAGCTTGCAACTGGGGCAGATTTGATGGACCAATGGATCTTCTTCTGCTGACTCATACTATGTAACTATATAAGTAACCCCCCAGCTGAACCAGGAGTTGATAAATTGCTCCCTTCCCTACAGCATAACCCCTCCCGCCAGAACAAAGAATCAAAAAAGTGTTCCTATTTCTACCGCAAAACTAGTTCCAGTTAAACAGCAGTCGGGAAAGTGTTCTTGAGTTCCAGTCCTCCCATTCCTACTATGTAAGCCCTCATAACAGAACAGGGAATTAATAGCTCCTCCATCCCTAGCATGTAACCCTTCACAAATGAACTGGGAAGTGGTAAATTGTTCCCATCCATACCATGTAACCCCTAACAACTGAACTGGGAAGGAACTGGTAATCTCCTCCCATCCCTACCATGTAACATTTGCTAAGTGAGCAGAGAACTGATAAGCTGCTCCCTTCCCTGCTGAGTAGCCCTTCACAACTGATCTGGGGACTGGTAAACTGCTCCCATTTATACCATGTAACCCTCAATTACAAATTGGGAACCAGTAAACTGCTCCCGCTTTCATCCATCTAACTCCTCACAACTAAACTGGTATCCAGAAAACTGCTCCCATCCTACCACATAACCCTCACAACTGAACTAGGAACTGGTAAACTGCTTCAAACCCTGCTGCATAACATCTTCCAACAGAATAAAAACTAGGAAAGTGTGTCAATATTGTACCTAAGTAATTCCTCCCTGTTGAACAGGAAATTGGGAAAGTGTTCCTATCCTTGTAGAGCCTTTCTTAACTGAATAAACTCCTCTTACCCATCACTATCCCTCATGTCATAGAAAAACATAAAATAATGGCCGATAAAAGCCTAGTAGCCTATCCAGTCTGTCTAATTTTGAGACTGTGCCCTCATCAGTCCCCTCCACCACAGCCAGCCATTTCCCTTATGCACAATTTCCATGTGCCAGTCCCAATGATTCTGAAACCCTAAATCCTGGTGGCCTCAAAGTGCATCCACCATGATGTGCTGGTGGCCTCACTCTTTTTCTTCCCATCCATTCTGTCATACCTCAAATCCCTGCTATACTGAATTTCTTTTTATACAACATAACAATAAATCAAGTCCCTTATGTATATTCACTTAAAATGTATCTTTCATGTTGTTTTGAGGTAAGGAATAGTTTAATCTATTGCCTTTGTAATTGGGTCTATAGAGAACATTGTGGCCCCATAAAATTGTACAGATGGCCACATGCACCCACAGTGCACCCACAGTGGCCTCATTTGAGAAACACTAGACTATCCCTTTCCTCTTTAGGACCTTCCCACTGTTTTAGTCTTGATTACCTCCGCTGGAAGCTTGCTCCTGTCTGTCACCTTTCTTTCTGTAAAAAAGCAGTTCCTGGCATAATTATCTAGCCCCCACACCAGTTTCAAGAGTTAAGCTGATACCCATGTTACGCTGACTGTGAACATCTCAAAGCAGTCCATCTTGCTAACTCAGTAGTGGTACTTGGGGGAGGGGTGGACATCTTGGACAGACTAGATGGACAGCACAGTCTTCATCTGCCAGCAAATTCTTATGTTCTTACTTCTCGGTCTTGTTGCCCCTCTTTCTTCTGTCTTCCAACATGCACATGTTGAGATCTGACAAATCCTTCTCAAAGGACATATTCTGTTGCCCTTGTATCATTTTGGTGTCTTGTATCTACACTACCTCTAACCTGTCTCTGTCCTTTCTCAAGCGTGGGTTTCACAACTGCTTACAATACCCAAGTGACAGCAAACTAGGGATCTGTTCAGGGACTGTATTACCTCTCTCCATCTGCTAGTGATCCCTCTCCCTATGCACCTTAGCATTTGTTTTGCCTTGCACCTCAGCATTTTTTTTGCTTTGTACCTCAGCATTTTTTTTGCCTTGCCCACTGTTCTACTACATTGTGCAGATGCCGTCATGTTCTCCATTGTACCCCCGGTCCCCTTCCTCTGATGTGCTATCCACTATATCCCTATTCATCCTATACTCTGATCTAGGGTTCCTGGCCCATATGTGCATTACCTTGCACTTTATGCATTACATTTCAATAGTCACACCCTTTACCATGTCTCCGGATTTTCCAGATCATTCTTTATGGCTCTCATACCTTCCTCAGTGCTCACTCTTCTTGACACATTGGTGTCATCAGCCAGTAGGCATATTTTTTCCTGAATCTCTTTCCATATGTCACAAATAAATGTGCTAAGGGAGTTGGTCCTAGAATGTATCCCTAGAGCTGCTTGTGCTTTCCCTTTCCACTGAGGGTTTTCCATTTAGGACCACCTTCTGAGTCTTCCCATTTGGTTCACACACAACTCCCTCACTCTCCTGTAATCATATCCACACCTTCAGGTCACCTAGCTTCTTTATCAGTCTCTCATTTGGAACTGAGATGAAGACTTTGCTGAAGTCTAGGTACAAAACATCATCTGCCCCTCCTATCCATGGCCTTTGTCACCCGAACAAACAATTCAATAGGGTAACTTAGCATAACTTCCTCACTGACACGTGGTAGTGACATCCTGCTGGTTGTCATGCTGCAGACTGGCAAAGTTCCTCAGTCCTCCACAGTAAATTCTAAATGGAAATAATTTGGTAGGTTTGCCTTCACCTTCATCCTCTTAGCATTCCTCTCTCTTCTCTAGCCTGATCACTCCTTCCTTGGTTTTGTGTTGTTCTCAAATATAGCAGAAAAAAGGTTGTTACCTTCCCTTACCCCATTTGCTGCATTAGTTCTGCCTCCACCTTTCTCTCACTACAACCATCACATTCCATTGTGTTTCAGTGAGTCCCAGTACAGCAGGCATCAGCAGTCACAGGTAAGGAGGGGAAAAACAAAGGTAGGAAGAAGGGAAAGGCTATATTATTATTTTGATAAATGTTGCAGTGTATCAGAGGTTTCACTAGGAGTCGGATGTGGAATCAGAAATTCGATTCTGGCTCCAACATTTTGATTG